>CM028340.1:30780345-32182845 GCA_016647705.1 Eucommia ulmoides | reverse complement strand
GCCGCAACCCTAGCACGCAGTTCGCAAACCTCGCCAACCATCATAGGCACTTTGTCGCGATTTGCCGACCCTCGCCGGCCTTCGCCGGACCTTCGTCGGCCGTCGATTTCTCTGTCTTCAGACTCAGGGCCTTCGCGCCTTCACTGCTGCTGCTTCTGTTGAGCTCATATGGTCGCCTAATGGTTTTATTCGTGCATTTGTTCGTTTTTCTAGCTTTGCAACAGTATTCTGGATCAAATCTAATGACCCGGATGTTCGTGAGTATTGTTTTGCTTATCATTTTTTCATTTAAGCCCCACAGTTGTTCGTGTTGTTGGTTTGTTTCCCTTGACAAGTTGTTTCGTATTTGTTGTTGTATTGGCAGGAACTAACGTCGATGGCTACCCCCTTATCGTTAACAACCCGCAAGTTGAATGAGACCAATCATTTACAATGGTCCAAAGTTGTATAAGTTTTTCCCGATCAAGAGAAATGAGATGACCGAGGAAGTCGTAGTACTGAATTTCGGGGTGGCCAAGGTGGCCATTATCGTAGTCAACATCGTCGGTACTCATTTTGTGGCAAGGAAAACCATACCCAAGACACTTGTTGGTACAAAGTTGGTCGTTCTCCTAAGTATGTTTATGTGGCAACTAATAATCAAGTTGCTCCCGTTTCCGCATCCAACTCTTCAACTCCCACGACAATTTCTGATGATGAGTATGTTCAGTTCCTTCAGTTTAAGTCGTCTAAGCAGACATCTACCCCCAGTACTTCGCTAGCTCAACGAGGTAATCTTATTGCATCTCTTTCTTTTCATCCTTCCACTTCTATACTTTGGATCATAGATTTCGCTGCCACTGATCACATGTTAGGTACATCCTCTTTATTTACGCATATTCAGTCATCTCTCTCATTGTCCCCTGTTACTGTTGCTGATGGTTCCACTGTCCCTGTTCGTGGTATTGGCACTGTGGAATTTTCACCATCTTTCTCTTTATCCTCTGTGTTGTATATTCCCTAATTTCCTTTTAATTTGATATCAGTTAGTAAGCTTACTTAACAACTTCAGTATTCTGTTTGCTTCTTTCCTGATTCTGTCATTATCCAGGATTTGAAAACACAGAAGACGATTGGCGTAGGGCGTGAGAAAAATGACCTTTATTACTTTTGCAATCACGTCGAGACACCTGTTATTCTGCCCACTGCCTGCCCTGCCGTTGCATCTGCCCACCAAATTCATTGTCGCCTAGGCCATCCCTGTCTTGCCAATCTAAAGGTACTTGTTCCTAGTTTACGTCATTTGCACTCCTTAGATTGTGAGTCTTGTCAGTTGGGAAAACATCATCGCACTTCATTTACTTCCCCCGCTCAGTTTCGCATATCGAGTCCTTTCAGTTTAGTTCATTCAGACGTTTGGGGTTCTTCTCGTATTGCCTTTACACTTGGCTTTCGTTATTTTGTCACGTTTGTCGATGATTTCTCTCAGGTTACATGACTCTATTTAATGAAAGATCGTTCTGAATTGTTCTCCATTTTTCCCACCTTCTGTGCTGAAATTAAAACTCAATTTAATGTGTCCGTGCGTATACTTCATAGTGACAATGCTCGAGAATATTTTTCTCAATCCTTTACTTCATTCATGTCACAGTCTGGTATACTGCATCAGTTTTCTTGTTCTCACACCCCGCGGCAAAATGGAGTTGCTGAACGTAAGAATCGACATTTGCTAGAAGTGGCTCGAACTTTGATATTTGCGATGAATGTTCCAAATATTTCTGGGTAGATACAGTTCTTATAGCTTGCTTCTTGATCAATAGAATGCCGTCTTCTACCCTGAATGGAAAAATCCCTCATTCTATTCTTTTTCCCCAATCACCCTGGTTTGCTTTACCTCCCCGTATCTTTGGATGTGTTTGTTTTGTCCACCAGTTGACTCCTATCAAGGATAAGTTAGATCCTCGTGCCATAAAATGTGTCTTCCTTGGTTATTCTCGCACACAAAAGGGTTATCGGTGTTATAGTCCTTCTTTACGTCGCTCTTTCATTTGTGTTGATGTCACATTCTTTGAGTCCACCCCTTACTTTTCTGACCTATCCTCTCGGGATGATCTGGATGCCACCCTTCCTTTACCAAGCCTCCTAGACCCGACACCATCTCCTTCCGCTCCCGAACTTGTCCCGCCTAGTCGTCGTTCACTGCCTTTACTTGTATACACTCGTCGCCAGAAGGTAGTTACCGCTGTTGAGCCAATCATCTTTGTGTCTTCAGATTCTTCTCCAGTTCATGAATCCGTGTCTGACTTGGACATATCCATTGTTGTTCGGAAGGGTAAGCGCACACGTACTCAACATCCTATTTCTAATTTTGTCTCGTATGCACATCTATCTCCTTTATATTCCTCTTTTGTTGCTTCTTTATCATATGTTTCTATTCCTAAGTCTGTCACAGAGGCTCTCCGTCACCCTGGTTGGACGACCGCAATGGAAGAGAAAATGCTAGCTTTACATCAGAATGGTACTTGGGATCTTGTCTCGCTTCCGCCTGACAAAACAATAGTTGGATGTAAATGGGTGTACACAGTCAAAGTTCATCCGGATGGCACCATTGATCGATTCAAGGCTCGTTTAGTTGCCAAAGGTTACACTCAGGTATATGGTCTTGATTATTCTGAGACCTTTTCTCCTGTTGCCAAACTCGCTTTTGTTCGCTTGTTCATCTTTTTGGCTACCACCTTTCGTTGGCCGTTGCATCAACTTGATATCAAAAATGCATTCTTAAATGGCGATTAGACTGAGGAAGTGTTCATGGAGCAACCTCCTAGGTTTGTTACTCAGGGGGAGTCTGGTTTGGTATGTTGCTTGTAGAAATCCATTTATGGCCTCAAGCAGTCTCCTCGAGCTTGGTTTGGGAAATTTAGTGAAGTGGTCACTGAATTTAGTCTTCGTCGTTGTGGAGTCGATCATTCTGTGTTTTACAGGCACAGTACAGTCGGGAGAATATTGTTGATTGTGTATGTAGATGACATCGTAATTACCGGGGACGACCACCGGGGTATTTAGAAACTCAAAACGTTTTTGCATGACAAGTTTCAAAATAAAAATTTGGGTCAATTGAAGTATTTCTTGGGGATTGAAGTTGCTCGATCAAGTCAAGATATTTACTTGTGTTGGAGGAAATATGTTCTTGATCTGTTAAGTGAAATAGGAATGCTAGGAGCTAAACCGATTGATTCACCTATGGATCCAAACAGCAAACTATTAGCAGATCAAGCTGTACCATTGACAGATTCAGCATAATATAGACGATTAGTTGAGAAGTTGAACTATTTGACAGTTACTAGACTAGATATTTCCTTTGCTGTGAGTTTTATCAGCCAGTTTTTGGATCGTCCCACGACGTATCACTGGGATGCAGTAATTCGTATTCTTCGATATCTGAAAGGTTCTCCAGGATGTGGTTTGTTGTACCAGAACTTCAGTCACACTCAAATTAAGGGATATACGGATGCAGATTAGGCCAAATCTCCCTCGGATAGGAAGTCCATTACTGGGTATTGTGTGTTTGTTAGATGTAATCTCGTTTCTTGGAAGAGTAAAAAGCAAACAGTTGTGGCGCGGTCAAGTGCAGAATCGGAATACAGGGCAATAACCCACACTACTTGTGAGCTAACTTGTTGTTGGAAAAACTCGGATTCGAACACTCTTCACCGATGGATCTGGAATGTGATAATCAAGCGGCACTTCACATTGCATCCAACCTAGTCTTCCATGAGAGGATAAAACATATTGAAGTTGATTGTCACTTCATTCGAGAAAAAGTATTGCAGAAGTAGAATGAGACTAAACATGTAAAGTCAGTTGATCAGTTAGTTGATTTGTTCACTAAACTGTTGAGGGGCGCTCAAGGATAAAGTACATTTGTAATAAGTTAGGAATATACAATATATATGCTTCAGCTTGAGCGGGAGTGTTAAAAGGGTATTTCTGTATTTCCTGTATTATTTAGGGTTTCGAGTGCGGTTTAGGGTTTGCTATATTATTTCTTCGTTTTCCATATAAATAGAGGGATAGGCTACCACAATGGATGTAGCCTTCTCGTTCTTTTCATATCACCCTTTTACTTTAACGGTGAGAATCTTCTTCTAAATGTGACAACATGAGAGAGTGGGTAATGGGGATGTTTGGTGCATTCTCTAGTTCCCTTCCTAAGGGCAATGGGCAAATCTTGATCCGGGTCACTACTCAAGTGAGGTTCAGGCTCGTGGAGTTTTGGCTCATGGAATGAAGGAGAATCTTGATCCGGGTCACTACTCAAGTGAGGTTCAAGCTCATTTAATGAGGGAGAATCAAAAGAAGGATTGGGGTTAGAAATTGTTAACTCATTTCCAGAATTCAGTTCTGACTCTTGGGCCTGCATAAGTTCGGGGACCTGAGGTGCTATCCGCCTTGAACATACTTGACCAAATAATCTCTTATTATCTCGGGCAGGAGTAGACTCGGGATTCGTAGCAGGGCTTGACAATGAAAGAAAAACAATGAGATCCTCCTTATCTTCTATTACTAAATTCTTCCCCTGAAGATAAGGGGTGGTGAAGTATGACTAACTCTCATGAATGGTAACATCTGCTGAGACAAAGAATTTTTTTGGAGGTGGATGATAACATTTATAACCCTTTTGGGTAGAGGAGTACCCTACAAAGACACACTTGATTGCTCAGGGATCCAACTTTCCCCTGTTTTGACTATGAACATGAACAAAGGACATACAACCGAATATTCTTGGTGTCAAGTGGTTGGTAGTTTGGAGATTGGGATATGACTCTGAGAGCACTTCCATAGGACTTTTGTAACCTAGAACTCTAGAAGGCAGACGGTTTATGAGATGTGTTGTTGTTAAAACAGCCTCCCCCAATAAGACTTAGGCACATTATTTTGGAATAAAAATGCTTGGGTTGTATCAAGTAAATGGCCATTTTTTCTCTCAGCAACTCTATTTTGTTGTGGAGTGCTAACACAAGATGATTCATGAATTATCTCTTGTTGCTGAAAGTATGGGGTTAAAATTTGATTGAAATAATCTCTAGCATTGTCAGACCTAAACTTTTTGATTTTTATTTCAAATTGATTTTGAACCATGACATGAAAATTCGGAAGAACAAAACTCACATCAGACTTATTCTTAAGCAGAAAGAGCCAACACACTCGACTATAATCATCAATGAATGAGACGAACCATCTTGCTCCAGAAATATTATGAATAGTCGAGGGACCCCAAATGTCACTATGGATTAAATAAAAGGGAATTGGACTTCTTTTATTACTAATTGGAAAAAGGGACACGCTTGTGCTTTGCAAACTCACAGACATCACATCGAAAAGACTCAATATCTAATCCCTTAAACATACTAGGAAATAGTATTTTGAGAGTCTTAAATGATGGATGTCCAAGTCTACGATGATGGAGCCAATTTTTTTCTTTATTTGATGAATAACACTCAGAAAAAAATGACACAATTGACTTGCCCTTAGAGAAATTGAGATTACTTGGTGTTTCAAGGTAGTATAGCCCGTCCCCTTCCTTAGCATGTCCAATTATCTTCCCCGAAACCTGGTCCTGAAATACATAGTAGGTAGGATAAAAAATCACACTGCAGGACATGTCTTAAATTAGTTTTTTTTATAGAGACTAGATTCGTGGACAGTTTTGGTACATGAAGTACATTTTTCAATGTGAGTGATGGGCTAATCTTAATATCTCTTATTCCTGCTACAGTGATTAATGACCCATCGGCAGTGGCAATCTTCCTAGTACTAGGACAAAGGGTATAGGTGCTGAATTTATGTGATGAATGTGTCATGTGATCAGTTGCTCCTAAGTCTATGATCCATGAGTTGACAAAGGTTTTGTCCAAAGCATTAAATCCAATGGAAATAGGAAACTTACCTGAATGTACCAAAGAGCAAGTACCTGAGGGCTTCTCAAGACCATAAGCGATCCCTCTAAGAAGGTTCTCCTTCAGTCCCATAGCATCAAAGCTATCACCAATCTCATCATATGATGTGAAGAAATCTTGCCCATCAGACGAGAGCAGTTCACTCATTTTGGCATCATACTGCTTAGCATCAAACTGAGATCCTTCAGGTGCTGAATTTGCCATGACTGAGTGTTGATTTGCATGTCAACGAACAATGGAAAATAAAATTCAGAGAAAATTGGAAATCCCGAAATTTGCTTGAAATAGAGCTTCAATCGAGCTCTAGTCATTCAAGCAAAAACCACCACCGATGGTCGTAGCTGGAAGAAAAGATTGGTTCGATCTGGGTTCGCGAGGTCGTGATGAAGGTCGGGGTTTCGCGATTTGGGTTCGCGAGGTCGCAAGATTGCTGGAAGCTAGTTCTATCTGGGTTCGCGAGGTCGTGAGATGGTTCGATCTGGTCGCAGCTGGTCGCGAAGGGTTAGGGTTTCGCGATCTAGGTCAGGGTGTCGCGATTCTGGTTCGCAATTTGGTAGCGACAATGGATTAGGGTTTTACGGTTGGATTTTTAGGGCGGTGGATTAGGGTTTCGCAATCGGACGTCGTGGCAGTGACGAAAGGTATGAAGCTTTGCAGTCTAGTTTCGCGGCCGGTTCGAATCCGGCAGCAGTGGAGGTGCCAAAGCTCAGAGATTTTTTCGGCAATGAAGGCCGATCTTGTACACGGCGATTAAGGCCGAAAAAGAAAGAGAAGAAGAGGGTAATTAAGGCCAGAAAAAATCAAGGATCGAGCCTTACAACTCTGGTACCATGTGAGAAGAGGAAATTCTTTTCATTGTTCTTGATATGTACAACAGTGGGTTAGTATAGACAACCCTAGCTACAAAAAAAGGAAAATAAACAGACTCCCCTAATCAAGGGATTACAATGAATCTCCCTAATCCTAGAAATTTACAACTGTTAGTTGACTTTCCAAAACAACTAATTTCCTTATTTCTCAACAATAATATATAGTGCTAACAATTGAAGGGAAAATATGTAAAAAAGGTAATATTTTAAGCAATTTTTTACATATAGGGGTACCCAATCATATTAGACCAAACATGATAAGGGAGTTAACTGGTATTTGTAAAATTGAAAGGGGAGTCTCATGGTTAGTTGAAAAAGGATAGGGGCGGTAAATGGCGTAAACCTATAATATTAAACACATCAGTTTGCAGCACATCCTTAATAACTGAGAGTTTTGATGTAACAAATTATGTTTACAAAACTTTTGAACTTGCAGTTTGCCTTAAAATTTTATGTAATGATAAAGATTGATTATTTCAAATTTTCTACAATATTCAAATGAGGACATCTTCGGTCCTACATTTTCAGTTTTCTTGCAAATAAGTGTAAGCTTATTAGGGTTCTTTAGCCATGTGCATTTCTCTCTATGTGATTGCATTACATTTATCTGTTTTAAACGCAGATGACAGGAATAATTTGGAGAAATTGACGCTTGCTGTCCTTTCTCATTTACCAACTGCCATTTTATATGTTCATGATCTTTCTGGGCAATGTGGGACTTCACCTTCTGATCAGGTATTAGTTTTTTCGCATTATTTTTGATGATCTACAATCATACCTTAAACTGAATCCGAGGCTTCAACTACATTTCTGCTTCAAAAGTTAACGGAGAAATAATTTTAAAGTCCTTGGTAAATATAGAATCGAATAATCAATGTTATTACTTTTCTAATTGTACAATGAGACTACATATAAGAGTAATTAGGAATAAAAATGGTAACTAACTAATGACTAATAACACCTTTCCTAATCTACATATTTGACTTTTTCTATATACAAATAATAATAATATCAAATCTTCCAACACTCCCGCTCAAGCTGGTATGAAGATATCTTCCATTGTTAGCTTGTATACTAGGTAGTTGAATCTCTTCTTTGACAATCCTTTTGTTAGAATGCCTACGATCTGTTCGGTAGTCGGTACATATGACATACATATTTGTCCACTCTCGGTCTTTTCCTTGATGAAATGCTTGTCCACTTCCACATGTTTTGATCGATCATGTAGCACCGGATTGTGAGCAATTGCAATGGCTGATTTGTTATCATAGTAGACTTTTATAAGTGCTGAATTGGACATCTTCAACTTTTCTAGTAATCTGTTAATCCATAACACTTCATAGATGTCGTGAGCCACTAATCTATATTCCGCTTCTGCGCTACTTCTAACTATGACATTTTGTTTTTTGCTTCACCATGTGACGAGGTTCCTACCAACAAAGGTACAGTAATTGGAGGTCGATCTCCTATTTGTGACGCTCCCAACCCAATATGCATTAGTATATACCATTACCAGTCGGTGGCCACGTTTTTTTTTATACAAAATTCCCTTTCCTGGTGTACCCTTCAAGTACCTTAGGATTCTATAGGTAGTTTCGAAGTGTTGTTGTCCCGGTGAATGCATAAATTGGCTGACCATGCTTATAGTAAAAGTTATATCCGGACGGGTATGTGATAAGTAAATTAACTGTCTAACTAGCCTTTGATACTGTTCTCGGTTTACCACTGCTTCAGGTTTGGCCGGTTGTAGCTTCTCATTCGGTTCACTTGGAGTTTTCGCAACTTTGCACCCGAGTAGCCCTGTTTCATTCAATAGGTCGAGTACATACTTCATTTGACTCACAAATATACCTCCCTTTGATCTAGCAAATTCCATTCCAAGAAAATACTTTAACGGATCTAAGTCTTTGATCTTAAAGTCATCCGTAAGTTTTCCTTTAAGTCTTCCCAACTTGTCACTATCACTTCCTGTTAAGATGATATCATCTACATAGACAATTAAAATGACAATCTTACCATCAATTGAGTGTCTATAGAACATAGTATGATCTGCTTGGCTTTGTTGATAACCATGACCTTTTACAGTGGTTCTGAAGCGTTCAAACCATACTCTAGGAGACTGTTTTAGGCCGTATAGTGACTTCTTTAATTTGCACACCTTTCTTTGTCTTATCTTTCTTTCAAATCCTGGTGGTAAACCCATGAACACTTCCTCCTCCAAGTCTCCATTTAGAAAGGCATTTTTCACGTCTAATTGGTGTAAGGGCCAACCAAAATTCACTGCTAGGGACAATAGAACCCGAATCGAGTTTATCTTAGCAATTGGAGCAAATGTTTCTTGGTAGTCTATCCCATATGTCTGTGTGAATCCTTTAGCTACGAGCCTTGCTTTGTACTGTTCTATGCTTCCATCTGCCATACACTTGACGGTGAATACTCACTTGCACCCGACGATTTTTATATTTTTTGGGGAATCAATTATTTCCCACGTACCACTCCTTTTAAGAGCATTCATCTCTTCCAAAACTGCTAGCTTCCAATCTGGATCACCTAGTGTTTCCTCAATGTCCCTTGGAATAAATAGATTAGTGACTTTAGAAGTAAAGGCTCTATATGGTTTGGAAAATTTTGTGTAGGATACATATCTAGATATGGGGTGATTGGTGCATGTTCTGACTCCTTTCCTGGAATGAGATCTAAAGGAATACTGGAATGAGAAGGTTCATTACGAGGTGGTAAAGAGATAGGATTACCTAGGTGAGAGGGTCCATTAGGAGATGGCAGGGAGATAGGATTACCTGGATCATTGCTTGGGGAGTCGGATTGATCTTCTGCTGGAACGTTAGGCTGGTTTGTATTCTTCTTTGTACCTCTCCAAGTATAAGTATAAACTCGTAACTCAGTATGTGATCGTGCTATTTCTTCATCTGTTCGTGAGAGAATTATGCTTGGTACTAGTGTACTAGTAGGGACCCTTTTTTGTTTTGCAATATTTTCATCACTTGTTTTTGACTGATTTGGTGTAAAAGTTTCTAATACTGTGGTAGGGAGAGGATCATCAGTGACCTGAAAATTTTCTTCCATTAGATAGCCCTGAAGGGGATTTTTGTCAAAGAAAGGGACATTTTCCAAAAACGTGACATCCATACTAACATGATTTTTTTTTTGTTTGTGGATTGTAGCGCTTATACCCTTTTTAATTTGGTGTATAACCTATGAAAACACATTTTTCTGCTCTCGGATCTAGTTTAGATCGAAATTGGCGGGAATATGAATGTAGGAGGTGTAGTTGAATACTTTAAGAGGCAAGTCAACTGATATCCTAAATGTTGGAAAATGTGTTTTGAAATTATCAAATGGTGTGGTGTAGTTTAGAATACGTGTAGGCATGCGATTGATTAAATATGTAGTTGTTAAAAGAGTATCGCCCCACAAATATTTTGGAATTTGCATAAAAAACATGAGTGCATGTGCGACTTCGAGTAAGTGTTTCTTTTTTCGTTCACCGATGCCATTTTGTTTTGGTGTGTCACGACATGTGGATTGATGTAAAATACCATTTGTTTTCAAAAAACTGCCTAAACATTCGTTTAAATATTCTGTGTCATTATCTGTGCGAAGAGTGCTTGGTTTCATTTGAAATTGATTTTCGAGCATAATGCAAAAATCTTTAAATAAAGTTTCTACATCAGATTTTGCACGCATCAAGTATGTTCAATATAAACGTGTGTGATCATCAATAAATGTCACAAACTATCTTTTTTCGGATAGTGTTGTGATTTTTGAGGGATCCCATACATCGTTGTGAATTAAATAGAAAGGTTTTGATCAGTGTTATAAAAGGGCGTTGGTGGGGCGCGCACGGGGACTGGGCGCAAGGAAATCTCCCTTTGGGCGATGAGAGGGGCGCAAAACTTGGTGGGTGTCGCTCAGCATCGCCCAGCGATGCCCAGGGCGTACGCCTAGGGTTTTACAAAGAAAAAAAGGAAAAATGAGGAGACGCGATTTACTTCGCGCAAGAGAGAGAGAGAGAGAGAGAGAGAGAGAGAGATTAATGTACTGCTTCATCGGAGAAGTCGATGGTGGCCGAAAAGTCGACGATGGTGGTCGGCGCATCCAACGTCGATCTTGATTGATCGTTCTCGAATGAGGTCCTGAGGTCGTATAGAAGACAAAATGACCTGGTTCGTCTATTCACTGAGAGGTCAGATGTCTTAAACTGCTAAATTATACATTTGACCCCTAAGTTTTTAAAGACTAATTATATATTTGACCCCTTAGTTTTATGATATTTCATGTTAATAAAATATAATAATCTTCTAATTTTTCTAGTTATTTTTTTTTGTACTTATAAATTATAACTTAATAAATAATAATTATAATATTATCTATAATATATCTTTTTAATTAATATTTTTGATATTTTTTAATTACATATAATATTTTTAAAATATTAAAAATTCATATATCGTTGGGCTTACGCCCCACCCGGACAGGCCAAAACGCCTCGTCCAACGCCGCCGCCTTTTACAACACTGGTTTTGATGGATGATATGGTTTTGAAATATAAGGAGTACGTTGATTTTTTGCAAGCAAACAACTTTCACAATGAAAAGATGAACAATCCACATTCTTAGATAAAGTTGGAAACAAATGTTTAAGATATTGAAAACTTGGATGTCCTAGTCTAAGGTGCCAAAGCATTATTTTGTCACGAACAGGCGTTGAACTCATACCACTGAGGCCGTCAGTTGTTTTATTCTTTAAGGAGTTATCATCAAAGTAATAAAGGTCATCTACTATTCTAGCACTGCCAATTGTTGTCCCCGAGCCCTGGTCCTGAAATAGACATTGAGATTCAGAGAACATAGCATGACAATTAGAGTCTTGCAATATTTTACTTACAGATAAGAGATTACAAGTAAGTTTCGGAACGTGAAGGACCGTTTTTAGGTTAATGCTATCTGAGATTTTTATTTGGCCTTTTCTTGCAATAGGTGAGAAACTACCGTCTGCAATCCTAATTCTTTCATTACTAGAACATGGTGAATAGGTATTGAAAAGGTGAAAAAACTTGTCATATGGTCAGAAGCACCGGAATTGATAATCCAAGGCACTGAGTTTAAGGAACAAGAAAAAGCTCTAAAGTTGCTACCTGTTTGAGCTAAGGAAATATTAGGAGTACCGAATGATGGATTGACAGTCAGCAGTTTCAGAAGTTGATCAATTTGCTTTTTGTTGAATGTAGTAGTCGCAGCTTCATACGTGGAAGGATAGGGTCGGTTAGATTTTCTCCCGACTTGTTGCTCTTCAAACTGGTTGGTTTCTCATGGATTTTTCAGCATGTTTCCCGTGTATGACGGGGCTTGTTGTAGTAGTCGCACCATATACGAGGGCGTTCTTCTGCTTGGTGTTGAAACCTACTAGAGTTAACATCAGCAACAGCCAAAGTCGACTGGTCAATTGAAGCAGCTGCAGGACCAGTAATCTGCGGCTTGTTGAGCATTACGTTCCAACGGGTCTCCTCCTTTGGACCTTCGAGAAAATCTCACCGATTGAGAGAAGTGGCTGACGAACAATGATTTGTCCCCTAACTTTGTCAAGTTTCGGTTTTAGTTCTGCAAGGAACTTTAAAACACAATCATCATCCGCTAACTTCTTATAGTGATTATAATTCTTGGTCGAATGCCATTCATGATCATTGAACATATTCTGGTCCTGCCACATTTTCTTCAATGAATTGAAATACTTGGTGATACTGTCTTCTCCTTAACGAACATCATGGAGTTTTAGAGTCAATTCATACTTTTGAGATTGATTTCCTAGGTCAGAATATATCTGATTTACATTGTCCCAAAGTTCCTTCGCCGTAGGGTAGCACATGTAGTTGGAGTTGATTTCTTCATCCATAGAGTTCACGAGCCACGTCATAACCATGGAGTTTTCAGCATCCCAAGTCGTATGAAACGGATTTGTGAGGGCTGGCTCCTTTGCATCACCGGTTAGATATCCTATTCGCCCGCTTCCATGGATATACAGTTGCACCGATTGAGACCAACGCAAGAAATTGGTTCCATTAAGTCGAACAGAGGTGATCTGGATGGAGTGGGATTTGGAAGGGAGATTTTTTGGTTCATTGAGTTGGCTGGATCTTGGGGTGGATTCCGAGGTAATTTCAAATATGGTGAAGGTCGTCGGAGGCTAAGAATCATCGGATGCTGATCGATTTCGTCGTCGGTTGTGGGAGACCGATTGATTTCGTTAGCTGTAGCGGGGTTCTGATTGATTTTGTTCGTCGCGGTTGTAAGGAGGGCTGGTGTTCGACGTCGGCTGTAAGGAGGACCGGCGTCGCTTGTCGTCGGCTATAGGGGGGCTTGCGAAGTTCGTCGTCGGTTGTAAGGGAGCTCGTTGTCGGCTGTAATGGCCTGCGAAGCTTTGTCGTCGGCTGTAAGAAGGCCGTCGGTCGTCGTCGGCTGCAAGGAGAGCCGACGAAGCTTCGGAATAATCAATGTTATTACTTTTCTAATTGTACGATGAGACTACATATAGGAGTAATTAGGAATAAAAAAGGTAACTAACTAATGGTTAATAACAATTTTCCTAATCTACATGTTTGACTTTCCCTCTATACAAATAATAATAATATCAAATCTTCCAACAGTAAATACTATCTGGCATATGGGATTTATTTGTTTGACAACTGCAAAATTGTTCGAAGTTTTTCAGTAAATCCAAGTCTGTTTTGACTGCTTGTGCAAACTGATCTTCTCTCTCAGCAAAAACATATCCAGAAATTCTGTTTTCCGTAACTATTTTGGATTGACGGAGTGCTTTCAAATGTTAAACCCAAACAAACTGTAAAAGTTTCAGTATGCGTGCATTTCAGCTTTACCGTAATCATCACTGCCGGAGCCAAAACGAAATTTGTCTGAATAATTCAATATCCAATAATTGATAATTCAAGTTTTTTTGTCCTGTACAATAACCCCTCATTATATAGGCCTAATCTAAAAATAGAGATAGTAAGTATAACGGCTACTTAACGTCTATAATTCTAAAATGGAAATAATAAACAATAATTACTACTTAACGGTGTAATTCTAATTTGGAGAAAGAAACACAATGATCTTTTCTCCCTGTTGTACGTAAGTTCAAAGCAGTGGTTTGTTTGATGCCTCCTATCAATTTTCCCGGGTTGGGAAAAGCTCGCCTACGGAGAGTTACAAGAATGATATTTCTCCAAGAGATTGGGTGCAAGTAGGCGTAACTCCTCATCTTGAATTGGGTGCAAGTAGGTGTAACTCCTCATCTTGAAGCCAAGTAGCATCTAAGAGTGGTCGACCCTTCCACGTGACTAGATATGTCTGTAATCTTCCTTATGCAGGGCCAGTGATCAATATTTCTTCAATTTGATCATTGATATGTGGTGACATGCGGGGTAGCATTGGTATTGGTGTAGGCAAAGCAACAATTTTTCCAGGAGGAACACTTGCAACAACACTAGGAGGCTCGAACGTGCCTCGATAAGGTAACAAGTCTTCCATATTGAAAACCATACTAATATGCATATCGGACGACAAATCAAATAAATAAGCATTAGGTCTAAGTCTATGAAAAATGTGATGTGGTCCGCTAGCTCTAGCATGTAATTTCTTGAAGGAGTGTTTTTGGTATCATTCAGAACGTACATCACTCTCCTTGAATTCTATGTTCCTATGGTGAACATCAGCAAGTTTATAATTTTTGTTAGTTAAAGCTATCTTGCGTTGCACCTAACATCAGCATGAAGATTACAAATATGTTGGGCAAATGATTTAGCTGTTTCAGAAGAGCGAGAATCAATGGGCAATGGGATAAGGTCAATTGGTTGGCGAGGTGAAAAACCTTACACGATCTCAAAAGGATTTTTATCTGTAGAACGATTGATTGAATTATTATAAGCAAACTCCTCTGTAGGCAATAATATATCCCAATTACCCCAACTTATCACTAGCCAGATAACGAAGCAAATTGCCTAAGATACGATTGATGACCTTGATTTCCCATCACTTCGGGGGTTGAAAAGGCTGATAAATTTAACATCTCAATCAGACACAATGGACGTAGGTAAGCCATGTAATCTAACCACTTTCCCAAAAACAACTTAGCGATATGCGACGCATCAATCAACTTACTACAAGGGATAAAATGAGCCATTTTTGTAAATTTATCCATGACGACTATAACTAAGTCATGACCCGGGTGGTCATATGTATACCAAGGACAAAGTCCATATTTGGGTCTTTCCACAACATGTGAGGAATGGGTAAAGGTGTTTATATGCCCACGTTTTTCCTAGCCTTAGCTAGTTGGCCAGTTCAACATTGTGATACAATCTGAGAACCATCTTTCTTCAAAGTAGGCCAATAAAATCTCCTCCACAAAGTTATAGTTTTGTCACGACTAGAAGTGTCCTGCGAGCCTCGTAGCTAGGGGTGTGTTCGCTGCGGTGTGGTTCGGTTCACGGGGTTTTGGATGCTGAAACCGAGGTCTTCGGTTTCTCTAGTCTGAAAACTGCAACTGCGCTGTTCGTTTTTTGTGAAGAAAAAAATTGGACCGCACGGCTCGGTTCAATTTCGGTTTGGGCCTAAATTTGTTTTCCCTTTTTTTTTCCCAGCCTAATTTTGCTATCCTTGTTTGGATCATGATCTAGCATGGTGGCGGATCTAATAGTGAATCTTGACCACGCTTGGGGTTGCGATCTGTTCTTGTGGCTGGAGGGAGGAGGGCGACGATGAAGATCTGTTGCGAGCTTGCGGCTGGAAGGAGGAGGAGGAGGACAAAGATCTGTTGTGAGCGCAGGAGAGCTACAATTGCGATCTGTTCTTGCAGCTGGAAGGAGGACGACGATCTGTTGCAGTGTTGCGGCTGGAAAGAAGAGGCTGGGAACTGGAAGGATGAAGGTGAGGAGTGAGGATTGAGGAGGCTAGGGTTTGCGCCGTTGCGAATGAGATCTGGAACTTTGTGGGGTGAGGACTGATATTTGAGGTGATGCCTGGCTAGGGTTTGTGTGTGGGGTGAGGACTGATATATAACCACTAAAACGACGTCGTTTTAGGGGTCTCGGTACGGTTCGGTTTAAACTGTGGTTCACATGCCCTTAAATCGCTAACTAGGGGTGTAACTTTTACCTGCATACCCAAACCCGCCTGCCCGGACCGCCCGACCTGCTCGGATTCGGTTGAATTTTCCTCCCTTTTTTTTGGATTTTACCCGAACCCGCTTGCCTGATTCTCTAAGCCCTTCGGACCGGTTCCATTTTCCATACCCGAATCACCTGAACCCGACCGACTCATATTTATTAAATTACCAAATACCCCCTAACAATTACATATTACTAAAGCACCGCTTAATATATATAAAACCTCAAAACCTTAAATGTCATAACCCTAATTCCCATTCCCCAGCCGCCTCAGCCCTCTCTCTCTCTTCAATCCTCTTTCTGGAATCCCAACCGCCCTTTTCTCAGTTCAATCCTTTCTCTTAGTCCTCTCATGGCTATTGGCTCTTCCTCAGTCCTCACTCTCAGTCCGAGCTTTGGTCGAAGATCTGCCTGTGTGCTCTGTTTCCCGGTCCAGCTTCGGCTTTGACTTCTTCTCCTTTTGCTCCGAGGTCGTTGCATCGCTGCCAGTGCAGTGGGATTTGTAAGTTTTTTTTAATTCTTTAATTGTTTCGTTCTTTCTGCCTACATGCTACATCATTGTTTCTTGTTTTTTTTCATTCATTGATTGTTTCGTTCTATGCTGCATCGCCGCCCTTCAATCTGTAGGTTTGACCTGTTTTTAGGCTTTTTTAATACCCGAAATCCGACCGAAACCTGCTCGAAACCCGAAAACCCCGAACCTACGGGTTCAGTCGGATTTCTACCCACCCTCCTAAAATGTTCAGGTCGGCCAAGAAAAGAACCCTCCCCAGCCAATCCGCACGCCCGATTAACACCTCTACCGTCAACTGAACCAATAGGTGCTGTTTTTGCCAAACGGTAATCCGAACCAAGCATTTTTTTTTGTGTGGCGGTTTCTTTTTTTTGGTCGGTTTGGTTCAGTTTTTTGGTTTGGTTGGTTTCTTGCACATCCCTACCCGTAGCGTGTAATTCCCAAACCAAAATGTCACGAAAAGAAGTACGAGGAATGCACAAAACCGCTAGTGCCTCATAATAGGTAACTATCTCGAAGAAAATAATCAAGATGGTGAAGTCGCGATCCCTCTGCGATTTCATTAAAAATGACACTAAAGTCAGGGCAATTGGAATGCTCATCTTTTAATCTTTCAAATCCGACGTGTACTTATAGATTGTAAGAAGTAAAAACATAAGAAGTAAAAACATACAAATCCAACTAAGAGCATCTGCAAGTTGTTCTCTATACCAAGCCTATAATTTAGGACCAACGTATATTCCTGGAGGAACTCGAACCATCCGGCATGTTTGGCACATACCTAAGTGCTTGATGGTCGGAATACAAAACAAACTCTTGGGTAATAGATAATATCTTCAATTATGAAGAGCCTGTACAGTACGACAAAACTCTTTATCATAAGTAGAATATTTTTGTGTGCTACTTGATGACCCTGCTTACCCAACACGCTCCCAATCCCAATGCTGGATGTATCAGATTCTACTATAGAAAAGTCAGGGTGTCTTAAGACAGGTGCCTCGGTGATCTTTTATTTAAGGAGGTTATGCCTCAGTCCATTTGAACTCTTCCTTCTTCATGCAATCAATTATCAGGGCCATTACGGTGCTAAACCCTTCAATAAAATGCCGATAGTAAGTAGCTAACCCAGGAAAACTACGACCATCCAAAATGGTTTTAGGTTTTGACCACTCTTTAATGGTTTTGACCTTTTTAGAGTCGGCAATAATGCTATGAACAAACACTATGAATCCCAAGAAAAGCACTTGAGGTTGCATAGACGAACATTTTTTGAGATTAGCGTGCAATTTGACATTCCTAATAGTCTCAAGAACTAATTGAATGTGGTTTACTGTTTGGCCCTAGAAATGCTGTAAATTAGGATATCATCAAAGTAGACCCTCAAAAATTTGCAATGAAAGGGCGTAAATCTCAGTCACAACCCTCATGAAGGTACTTGGTGCATTAGAAAGTCTGAAAGTTATAGAACCATTCATACAATCCGTCTTGGGTCTTGAAGGTTGTTTTCCACTCATCTCCTAGTCGGATCTTAATTTGGTAGTACCTACTATGCAAGTTAATCTTGGTGTACCATTTGGGCCCTGCTATCTGGTCTAGTAAGTCGTCACGTCTAGGAATAGGAAATGTATACTTGATTGTGATCTTATTAATGGCTCGATTATCCACACACATTCTCCAGGAACCATCGTTTTTGGGAGTCAACAAAGCTGGCACTGCACAAGGACTAAGGCTAGGTTGAATTCTCTTGTGAGAAGTCATCTACCTGGCTATTAATTTTTTCCGTTCTTTGGGATTCAACCTATAATGCAGGAGATTAGGCAATTGGAATCTTGGTACTAAATCTATGAAATGTTGAATGTCCCTCATAGGTGGGTAATCAATTGGGCAGTTCTTTGGGTTGTACATCGGCAGACTACCTTAACAATTTTGTGAGCTCTTCAGGGAGATCTACACTTGTTTTAGTGGGAAATTGATTTTTTTTTTTCCCAACTAATGCCAGTAGGATACCTAAGCCCTTACTTTCTTCTCAAACCTCGGGTGTGATAAGATATGTAGTTTGTTCTAATAGGTGGTTTGAGAAGACCACTAAAATTTTCATTTGACCTTTTTTTATTTTGGGTTTTGGTGGTTTTAAAAAGATGTTTTTGCCTGCATGTTGAAAGACATAAGTATTGTCCCTATCAAAGTTCTTCTCATCCACACTGTAGAGCCATCGATAACCTAAGAGAACATGAGCAACATATATGGGTAAAACATCACATAAAATTTGTGTGGAATAATCATTTATCTTGATTGGTGATCGACAAGTTTTAGAAACAAGTAATGAGGTCTTCTCTACCCATGCAACTCTATAGCGGTGAGGATGTGGGTCGATTTTCAGTTTTAACCTTGTGACGATGGACTTCGATACCACATTCATCGAACTTCTTCCATCGGTGACCAACTTACAAACTCTTTCGCCACACTTGACATAAGTGTGAAAAATATTGGTACGTTTCCAAGCGTAAGGGTCTACAGGTGTGGTAATGATACATCTCATAACGTTAAGATAAACATTTCTAGATTTGTCCCTAAGTTCTTCTCTCTTTCGATGGTTCTAACGGTTCCACTATTTGGTTAGCTTCTTCCTCATCTTGGTTTTACCTCTTCAACACCTATGACCAAGGTTCAATATGGACAACGGGAGGCGAATTGATCTACACCATGACAGTTGTGACATTAAATGGATGAGAGATCCCTGGCCTTAGTCGCACTAGATTTCTGTTAGACAATGTGGCTTGGATTAGAGTTTATCCTAGAATTTCCTGGTTGGGCTTGTAACTATCCTTGGGTGCGGGCTTGTAACTATCCATGGGTGCTAAAGAGATAGGATGTCATTGATTGCCCCCCTGTGAATTTTCAAAAGGTCTAGATCTAGACTGATATGATTATCCTGTTTAAGAAATTAGTCTCTTCTGATCGGACAACCTAGTAGATTCTTGCGCTATGCCTCTTCTAATGACTTTGGAGAATGGAGAGAGACTTCCCCCTAAATATCGGGCCTTAATCGATCAATAAATTTGGTGACTCGAACCCATTATGCCTCATTAATATCAAATCTCAGCATCAATTCCTCAACTAGAGGCTACGTAATCATATTTGCTAGAGGACAATTGTTTAAGGGTAAGCCATTGGTTCATGAGTTATTGCATATAGTTTGTCTGAATCTATTTTTCTTTTAATTGACGTTTCATACGCTCCCAACGGGTAATAGGTGAGACTCCAATTTGCCTCATGCTTCTTTTGACACCTTTCCAATACCTTGGCAAATCTAACCCAATGGTTGTATGATATCTCATACTAATCAAAGTAATCTACCAAATAATTTAACTATTCTAGAAAAGTAATAGGGTTTAGAGTGCCATCATAATAAGAAACATCAACTTTCACCTTTTTAGTGATATCTTCATTTTCATAGCGCGGTTGATGGGGTTTATTAGGGGTTACTCACTCTCTTCCTCAAGTGGGTATGCTCCATCTAAAATTTAGTAATATCATCAAATGGAGGTTTAGGGGCTACGAGGTAATGACTCTTTAGGGGAAATCTCATGTCTTTCCTAGGCCTACCTTTCTTTTCATTTGTTTTGCACTCAAGGTGAATGTGGGAGGGTGATAAGGTCGGTGAAGGGCTCGAATATGGAGCTCTCGGTGTAATGGGTATTGAGTTATGGAATGTTGGATGTGCATTGTGATGAGAGAAATTAGTGTCCACGCTATTTTTCTCTACGGGTGGTTCATCCATTTGTCTAGCCCTATGATTCAAGTGTTGCTCAACTAGTTGAGTGACTTGCTGGGTTATCAAGCTACCTAACACAATTTGGTTCGCCTTATGAAATTCAGTTTGTCGTTTGTGGAGGTTGGTATATAAATCATCTCGATTGCGGTTCACTTCCTCTCAAAGGTGGTCAATGGAATTTTGAAGGTGGTTTATCGAATTTTGAGGGTTAGTAGTAAGGTAACAAGAATAGAAAAGAATGAGAAGAGTTAACTAATGTTTTAGCATCTTCCTCTATTTATAATAGAATTAGTACAAAAATTGTAATTAGTACAGAGATGACATAAATATCCCTTAAACACTTCCCCTCAAGCCGGAACATATATATTGTATGCTTTTAGTTTGTTACAAATGTACTTCATTCTTGAGCCCCCTAATGGTTTAGTAAATATATCAGTTAAGTGATATACTGAATTCACATGTCTAGTCTCAATTAACTTCTGCAACAGTTGTTCTTATATGAAATGATAATTGACTTCATTGTATTTCATTCTCCATTAGAAGACTCGATTGGATGCAATATGAAGTGTTGTTTGATTATCAATACAAGGTCTATCGGTGAAGAGTGTTTAAATCCAAGTCTTTTTAACAAATGTTTCAACTAAGTTAGCTCACATGTGGTGCCATTGCCCTATATTCTAATTATGCACTTGATCGATCCACTATCATCTGCTTTTTACTCTTCAAATAAACAAGATTACCTCTAACAAACAAACAATACTCTGCAGTAGACTTTATATCTGAGGGTGATCCGGCCTAGGCTACATTTGTATAGCCCTTTGAGTGTGACCGATGTTCTGATATGACAAATTAAAACCACAATCACCTTTTAGATATTAGTGATATGAGTCTCTGTATCTCAGTGACAAGTCGTGGAACAATCCATAAACTGACTGATAACACTAATGCCAAATGAGATATCTAGTCTAGTAACCGTCAGGTAGTTCAACTTTCTAACTAACTGTTTGTATTGCTCTGAATCTGTCAGTGGTACACTTTGATTTGCCAACAGTTTGGTGTTTGGATCCATAGGCCTGTTAATCGGTTTAACTCCTAGCATTCTTGTTTCATTCAACAGATCAAGAACATATTTCTTTTTCCTCCCGACTTTACTATGCTTGTAGAACGCGGAATGATCGACTCCAAAACGCCGAAGACCGAATTCAGTGACCAACACTGAATCTCCCAAACCATGCTCGAGAAGATTGCTTTAGGTTATAAATGTATTTCTTCAAGCAACATACCAAACTGGACTCCTCTTGAGCAACAAACCCAGAAGGTTGCTCCATGTATATTTCCTTAGTTAGATCACCACTTAAGAAGGTATTCTTGTTGTCGAGTTGATGTAACAACCAACAAAGGTGGCAGCTAGAGAGATGTTGAATCCCACATTGCTTGTGTTACCTGATCTTGAGCTATATGAAAGTCTAGGGGTAATTCTCATTTTTCAAGGCTTCTTTTGAGTATGAGTTAGGCCCATTGGGTTTTTACATGGTATCAAAGTCAATCTTTTTGTTTGATGTTGGGCGTGTTGAATCCCACATCAATGTTGGACCCTCGATATCTATTCACAGTGGTTTGTCAAAGTTCACCATGCACGTGAAGGGGCGTGTTGAATCCGACATTGGTGTTGCCCCCCCCCCGATATTAGTTCGCAGTGGTTTGTCGAGGTCCACCTTGCACGTGAGGGGGCTTGTTGAATCCCACATCGCTTGTGCTCCCTTATCCTGAGCTATATGTAAGCCTAGGGGTGTTTCTCATCTTTCAAGGTGTCTTTTGAGAGCGAGTTAGGCCCATTAACAAGCGAACATAAGCGAGCTTGGCAACGGGAGAAAAAAGTCTCAGAGTAATTAAGACCACATACTTGAGTATAACTTCTGGCAACTAAGAAAGCCTTGAGTCAATCAATGTTGCCATCTGAATGAACTTTGATTGTGTACACCCATTTACATTCTATTATTCTTTTGTCAGGCAGAAGCGAGACAAGATTCCAATTACCATTTTGATGTAATACTAGCATTTTCTCTTCCATTACGGTCGTCCAACCAGGCTGAGTGAGAGTCTCTGAGATAGAGTTAGGAATAGAAACGACAGAGAAACAACAAAAGATGAGTATGAAGGAGATAGGTGTGCATACGAAACAAAGTTAGAAATAGGATGGTTAGTACATGTGCGCTTACCCTTGTGGACGACAATAGGCATGTCCAATTCAAAAGTGGAGGGATGAACTGGAGAAGAATCTGAGGACATAGGGATGACGGGCACAACGGCGAAAGTGACAATCTGCTGAGAGTATGCCTGCAAATGGGGTGAAGAGTGAGTAGGTGGGACATGATCTGGACTGGAGGACGGCAATAGGCATGTCCAATTCAAAAGTAGAGGGATGAAATGGAGAAGAATCTGAGGACACAGGGACGACGGGCACAACTGCGGAAGTGACCTTCTGACGAGAGTATGCCTACAAATGGACTGAAGAGTGACTAGGTGGGACATGATCTGGAGTGGAGGAAGGTGAAGTAAGGGTTGGAAAACTGGGCAAATATGATATCCAGATTGTTTGGACAAGAGGGCGCAAAAAATTAAGGGGTGGACTCGAAGAACGTAACATCTGCACAAATAATGAGTCGTGTAAAAACGAACTATAATAATGAGTGCCCTTTTGTGTGCGAGAATAGCCGAGGAAGACACATTTTAAAGCATGAGGATCTAATTTATCCCTACCAGGAGTTAACTGGTGAACAAAACCGACATACCAAAATATATGAGGAGGTAAACCAAACAAGGGAAAACGAGAATAAAGGTTTGAATGGAACTTTGCCATAATGGTTAGAGGACGACATCCTATTGACCAAGAAGTAAGCTGTAAGTTCTGTATCAACCCAGAAGTATTTGGGAACATTGATCTCAAAAAGAAGAATACGAGCCGCTTCAAGGAAATGCCGATTCTTATGTTCAACTACTCCATTTTGTTGCGGTGTGTGAGGATAAGAGGACTGCTGCGGGATGCTTGAGTGTGACATAAAGAAAGTAAATGGTTGAGAAAAATATTCCAGAGCATTATCACTTTGAAGTGTGCGTAATGACCCATTAAATTGAGTTTTAATTTCACATTAAAGTAACGAAAAATAAAAAATAATTAAAACAATCTTTCATTAAATATAACCATGTAACTCTTGAAAATTCATCCACAATAAGTGTCAAAGTAATGAAAACCCAATGTAGAAGTGACATGAGGAAGACCCCAAACATCTGAATGAACTAAACTAAAAGGACTCGATGCTCGAACATAAGCCTAGTAAGAAAATGAACTACGATGATGCTTTCTCAATTGACTAGACTTACAGTCTAAGGTAAAGGTAGACAAATGACGTAAATTAGGAAGAAGTAAATTGAGGTTGGCAAGGTAGGGATGACCTAGGTGACAATAAATCTGGTGGGCTGATGCAAAATGAGGATAGACTAGGTGGGATAACAGGACTCTCATCATTATCATCAAAGTAGTAAAGGCCATTTTTCTCATGCCTGTGCCAATCATCTTTTGCGTCCTCAAATTCTAGAGAATGACTGAATGAGGGGAAAATGAAACAGAGCAATTAAGATGTTTAATAGCCATACTGACTGACATCAAATTAAAAGGAAAAAAAATGGGAATATACAAGACATAGGATAGAGAAAAAGAGGGTGAGGGTTCCATGATGTCACTGATAGGGATTGTGGAACCATCAACAACAGTAACAGGGGACAACGAATGAGATGACTGAATATGTGTAAATAGGGAAGAAATACCTGACATGTGATCAATGGGAGCACAATCTATAACCCATGGTGTGGGAGGGGAAGCGAGAATTAAAGACAAGCGGTAGAAGTGCCTGGTTGAGCTAAAGAAGAAATGAGAAGAGATGCATGCTGAGATGCCTTATACTGAAGGAATTGAGCATATTCCTCATTAGAGATGTCCTTGACCGCTTGAGACTCTTGAGTTAAAGCAAGGATCATTTGGATAAGATGTCAGTGTGTTAGAGAATGTGGGTGCACGGGCAACTAAGTCCCAAGAAGTTTCTTTGGTATGATTCTCTTTGCCACAGAAGGAGCATTGATGTTGTAAGCCACAACCATGACAATTGCGCCCACCCCATGGGCCACCACCTCGAGAGTAACCACAATGACCACCACGATCCCGTGGAGGGATCTGTGTAGCAAGAGCTGAATACTCAAACAGATGAACTGGAGCTAGAAACACTTTCTCCGTTAGTGCTACGCAAAACTCGTGAATAGGTTTCAGTGACAAAGGGAAAAGTAGCACTGGTAAGGATTTGAGATCGGACTAGCTCCATTTTTGGGCGAAATCCGTTTAAAAATTTCATGACGAACATTTCCTCATGTTTAGTATTTAGCTCTTCATGAAGTCTGTTGAACGTGGCAAAAATAATCCGTAACAGATTTGCTTGGCTTGTTGAAGTTGGAAGTACACGATTGATAAGTCATGCATTAGGAGATTCAGGATAAGATTACTAGAATATTGCATGTGAAGATATTTCCATATTGATTTGCACGTATCCAAATGAGTACAGGAAGCTTGAATCCTGTCTTTGTATTTCTTATCATCTTGTGCCGGGGTAGATTCTGTGAGATGACGGTGATTCTCTGGTCCGGTAAAGGCTACTTTCACAAGTTTGAACCAACTTAGATAGTTGGTCCCATTTCACTTGTAGGTTGTTAACGATTGGGGTGAAATTGTCGATATTAGTGCCCGCCAATACGATAACTCACTCTACTTATAAAAAAAATAGACAAGGAAACAAACAAACAAATAAGAACAAGTGTAAAGCTTTAAACAAGAGACACTTTTTTTTCCATTCATCTTTTTCCTTTTCTTTTTGCGTTTTTTCTTTTTCTGTTTGCATTTTTTAGGCGAAATACTAAATTGGAGTAATTAAACAAAAAATCAGAATATTAAAAAAGAATTAGAAAAGGTCTCACGATTTAGCATGGCAGCGGCAAAGGCTTTGGGTAGATGGACGAAGACGACGGTGCGATGCTGGCTGGACGGTGACGGCGACGGCGACGGTGGCAGCACATATGATTTTGAAGATGTAGGGCAGTATAGGTAGAGTTTCGGCGCAGAACTGGGAATGGGCGGCGGCGCAAGTGTTGTTGAAGATGTAAGTTATCGTAGGGCATTGATTTGGGAACGGCAGAACCTAGGGTTTTGGCGCAGGTGATAGTGAAGGGTTAGGGTAGCGGTGGCGGGGTGAAGAGGAAAAATTAAATAAATTAATTAAAAAGTAGAACACGGAGGAACTTAATAATTGAAATAGTAGAACATAACTTATGGGTGTAATACCTAATTGATGCCTGCCCTTGATACCATGTTGAAATAACAAGAATAAAAAAGAATGACAAGGTCAACTGTAATTTTAAAATGGGAATAATGCGCATAACGGCTATAATTTTAAAATGTAAATAATAAACAATAACGGCTAGTGGTGGTCTTGTTTGATCCCGTCACTATGTCACTATGCACTGGGTTTTCCTTTTTATTTAATAGATTGACATATTATATAATTTCCAATCTTATTGCATACTAATAGATTATATTTCATTGTCCTTTACTAGTCCAATTTGTCTTTCTTTTATTCTTTACAATTTGTTGGTAACCTTGGACTTCGCAGTTCTTCATTTACAAAGAAATAAAAGAAAGGTTCAGTGATCATCTTTGGATTGATGTTGTTTCGAAGTGGGACCTGTTACAAGAGTCTCCTGTTGTCTTCATCACAGAAGACGCTGCCACCGATAATCTTGAGCTGTCTGAGTATCGGAAAATGGGGCCTGATGAAGCCATTCGTGTATCAGTAAAGAAAGAAATGGGCCTTGATGAGGTTAATACACTTTGGCCTTCCCCTTTTGTTGTATGTTTTTCAATCATCAGCACTCATGTTTATAGTTGTTGATCTTGAATATATGTCTTTGTTTCATCTAATGAAACAAACTTTTCAAATAGAGATAGCAAAAGGTACTAGGAGGAAGTTTTCATGGACAATTCATATCAAGTAACTGCATCCAATTTCCCCCCGCAAAAACTCTCAAGTGTTTTGAACTTTAAATTTTTGGAAATGGAATGAAATATTTACGGAATTATCAAATTTTTAAGTCATATCAATGATTTTGTAATCCAATAAACTCTTTAAAAAATGTAAATTTAGTATGAAGGGTGTGGTTTGCTCTTCATATTTGTAGAGTTGAACAACTCTCGAAGTAGTAGTATTTTATTACTTGAACTTCGTGCACATAAAAAGTTACTCTTAAATACTATGTTAGAATAATTGAGAGGCGGAATGTTGAGAAAATATGAGACAATTGTGTTGATTTTAAAGCCTACATGAACATAAGATGTACAAAGTTGCTTATATATAGACAAGGACTAGGGTTTAATCTAATGGGCCTAAAATTTAATCTAGTGGGTCGAGGTCTATATACGTATATTAACATCCTCTCAAAGTCAAGGTGTTAAAGTAGATGTGAACTTGAGTTTGGAAACCAAAGTGCGAAAGCATCAGGGTGGATGAGCATGGGTGAAATATCTGTTGTCTGATTGGTAGAACTGATGGAGTGGAGACGAGTAGTATATAAGAGAATGTGATGATGGATGAAATGACACTTAGTATCGAACTGTTTGATGCACACGTGGAAAATGTCATTATGGGCGATTTGAATAGCACTCTGGTTGTCACAATTTAGAACCGTAGCTGTATGGGAAAAGACTCAAATATCAGAGAGGAGCCATCGAAACCAAAGTAGTTCTTGTGTAGTGTCAACGATGATAGAATACTCAACTTCAGTACTAGAACCAGGAATTACGGTTTATTTCTTGTTGCGTCAGGAAATGAGTTAGTAGCCCAACTAGAAGTAATAACAACTAGTAGACCGTTTGGCAGTGGGATCCCCAGCCCAGTTAGCGTCAGAATAAGCCTTTATGATTTGAGTAGACTGGGCGGAAAAATGAAGTTCATGAAATAAGATGTCTTTGACACACCGAAGAATGTGAAAGACAGCCGAGTAGTGAGTGGTCCAAGGAGTGTATAGGAACTTATTGACTTAATGGACAAAGTAGACAATGTTTGGGCAAGTAGCGGTGAGATATAGCAAACTTCCAAGTATTTGGTGATAGAGAGTGACGTCTGGGAGATGAGAGTGATTTAGTGGAGTAAGTCTGATATTTGGCTCGAGAAGAGCATTTGCAGTAATGGAGTTGGTGATGCTAGCCTTGGAATAAGGATCAGAGGCATATTTGGCCTGAGATAGAGAGAGTGTTCACTTGAATCAGATGAAACTTCGAAGCCAAAAAAGTAGGTGAGCATGCTCGGATCTTTTATCTTGAATTGACCACTAAGAAATTTTTCGGATTTGGAGAGACCACATAGATCATCTTCCGTAATGATTATGTCATCCATATACAATAAAATGATGATTATCACAATATCGATTTGGCGAACTAGATGTGAACCCAAACTAATGGATGGTGTTGAATTTTGCGAATCAAGCACGGGGAACTTGTTTGAGAATATAAGGAGCGACGAAAGAGACATTTTGTGTTGAGGAGCAACTAGGTTAGGAGGGGTATGCATGTAAACCTCTTCAAGGAGGTCTCAATTGAGGAAGACATTCTTGACATCCATCTGAAAAATGGTCCATTTACGAATGACAACTACGATAAGGAGAGTATGGACATATGCGAGTTTAGCTACTGAAGCAAATGTCTCTTCGTAGTCAATGCCATAATCCTGAGTAAGTTCTTTTGGCGATGAGTGTCCCTACTAGAGTGATGGGAATGATATGATGTTGTGGGAGGTTAGGCCTCAGAAGGAGCTAGAGCAGGATCGTCAGACATGGGGGAAGCTTCAAGGGTGGTCGGTGGAACTGGAGGGGCTAGATCAACTGTTGGTTCTGGAGTGGGCTCAGAGGTACCTGGAACAAAATCCTTAAAGAACAGCTCAAGAGATGGATCAATAAAGAATCTAGAGTTAGTAATAGATGATGTATCAAATGAGCGCAAGGGAAAAAAACATTTGATGTTCCAAAATGCAACATGACGAGATATACAAAGGGTTTTAGAGATGGGGTCCCGACTTCAATACCCTTTATTTTCAATGCCATATTCTAGAAAACAACACAGGCGAGCCTTTGGTTCTTACTTGTTATGTTCATGTGGTTCGAGAAGAACAAAACAAGCACAACCAAATACTTTAAGACAATAGTAAGCAGGAAGGTTACCGAAAAGATGCTCATATGGTGACTGATGTTTAGCTATAGCGGAAAGGACACGATTTAGAGTATATACTGCGGTTAGGGGGACCTCACCCCAAAAGCGCCTATGACAAGATGAAGAAATGAGGGGACGAAGTGTGTTGAGAATGTGTGTATATTTGCGTTAAACTGAACCGTCAGAACATGTTTTGATTTTGAAAATCCAATTGTAGCCAGTAGTAGTTTTCCCAGTTGGTGGTCAACGAGATCCCAAGTGTGAGTATTGGCTAGGGCATGAAGTTCTTCTTCCATTGTTTTTTTGCCAAAGAGGGTTAGTATTAGCCTCCTTCTTGGATTGAGACTCAGGCAAATTAAGGATGGTAGAAATGCGATGATCAGTGAGATAAAAGGGACGATAAGTCACCCTACTAGAGCGATGGGAGTTATCTGATGCTGTAAGAGGTTGGGCCTCAAAAGGAGCCGTAGGAGGATTATCAGACATAGGGAAAGCTTCAGGGGCGATCGGTGGAATTGAAGGGGCTACATCAACTAGCTTTTCTGGAGCGGGCTCAGAGTTACCTGGAACAACATCATCAAGGAACAACTCAAGAGATGAATCAATACAACATCGAGAGTTAGTAATAGATGATGTATCAAATGAGTGGAAGGAAGAAACCATTTGAAGTTCCCAAAAAGGCAACAATGATTAGAGATATGAAGGGTTTTAGAGATGGGGTCCCGACATCGATACCTTTTATTTTCAATGCCATATCCTAGAAAACAACACAGGCGAGTCTTTGGTTCTTACTTGTTATGTTCATGTGGTTTGAGAAGAGCAAAACAAACACAACCAAATACTTTTAAGACAATAGTAAGTGGGAAGGTTACCGAAAAGATGCTCATATGGTGACTTATGCTTAGTTGTAGCGAAAAGGACACGATTTATAGTGTATATTGCGGTTAGGGAGACCTTACCCCAAAAGCGCTCAGGACAGGATAAAGAAATGAGGATGACATGAACTGTTTTAAGAATGTGTGTATATTTGCGTTTTGCCCGTTCATTTTGTTGTAAGGTTTCAGGGCAAGAGCGATGAGGGAACATGCCATTTTTGTGATGCACGTTGAGGAAGGCACAATCCTTGAACTTGATTGCATTATCTGAAGGAGAAAATGGAGTTTTGAGGATGGAAGAGAAATCAGAATAGATTTGGAACATTTCAGATCTGTGTTTTTTGTAAGAAACAATAATGTATATTGAGGTAGTCGTCCACAAATATGACAAAATATCAAGAACCACCTATTGTTGCATGAGGGGAAGGGCCCCAAACATTCATTAAATCGAACGTTGTAAGAGAAACAAACTGACTACCATTAAAAGGTGAAGTCGATTATTTTATAACTTGACAAATACAATCAAATGACTCTTGTTGAACTGAACCTAATTGACCACTAGAAATAAGAATTTTGAGACGATTGGATGAAGTATGACCTTCGAGAGTTGCCATAATACCAAGGGTGAGGGGAGATGAAATGGAGACGTCTGACTGGCGATGTGATGTTGGTGGAGATGGGACTTGGAGGTTGGTGAGAACCCCAAGAATGAGACTGATTCCCGTTTGATTGGCTCCCAGATGATTGAGGTGGAAGTTTAGGACAGTCTGCAAGCTAGTGACCTCGTTCTTCGCATACCTTACAAAGGCGAGAGGGGCATTTGAGCAGTTTGTGTCCTTGCAAATAACAATACTTGCAATACAATGGTTTTGGTGACTTTGACTTGCTAGCTTGTGTGCCAAGTGCGACATCTGTATTTGGTCCTTAGAGTGTTGCAAGACGTTACTTTCTAAGAATCTAAATAGATTGAAAACGACATTGTTAAGGGAAGCTATCTCGTTCCTGTGCAGTATTGAGGCACAGACAGGCTGAAATTCTGACTTGTGAGCCATCGAGAACTGCATCAGACACCTCTCATTTCGGTAGCTTACGTAGAGAATGACATCCTCATGATGTTTCCAGTCTGGTTTAGATAGAGCCAATTAATCCCACACAACATTTCTATGCGACAAGAAATTGTTGATGGCCTACTGATACTGGTGTGAAAGATCGGCCTTGGTGTAGTAGTGGGCGAGGAGATCCCGAATTTCTTGGGCTGTCTTGAATCTACCAAACTGAATTTTGATAGATGGAATTATAGTGCAACGGAACTATGTAAGGATCTGATGATTTTTTCTATCCCAGTCTTCAAGACGATCAACAAATTTATTAGCATCTTCTATGTTTTCTCGGGTAGGCGATTTAATGTCCCCAGTCACAATACGCCATAGTTTTCGGTCAGGCAATAAGCTAGACATCTCTTGAGCCCAAAGGGATGTAGTTCGACTCATCGAGAATAGTCGTAACAACATGTGGCGAGTCTGATCTCTCCATGTGGTAAAAAACCGGAGTGTCAAACAGTGAATCGAGACAAAAACTACACAAATAAAACGGAAGCAAGAGGTCCAAAAACCCCAGTATCCGATCCAAAGTGGGAAAAAACCGGTTAAAAATAGGTTGAACCGGTCAAGAGAGAAAGGCATGTGAACTGGTGATGTGGTAGCTGACTATGCAGATGGCTACTGTGGTAGGTGATAAGGTAGCAAAAGAACACGTGGTGTTGGCGTGGCGACTCAACCGGATTGTGCTGGTGACGTGCCAGATTACATAGCAATGATGTGTCGAAACACGTGTTGGATGATTTGGCAGTTGACATGGCTAGTTGCTGACATGGTGATGACATGGATAGATATGTGGCAAATGACGTGTCTAGGGCTGTTTTGGACCAAGCCAGGCGCGTGGATCAGCTAGGCAAAGACGCACCGGACACAGGTGGCGTGGGAGCGTGGAGTGGTCTATTTGTGTTGAACTTGGTGGTATTGACTTTGTATTGGAGATACGAAGGCGATGGTGATTGCAGTGTTGATGTAGGATTAACGTTGGGTCGTGGATTGGTCAACAATAGTGACCACGACACAGATTTTTCTGGTGGCACATGAGGACACATCAATTAGTGTTTGGGCTTCTCTTTGGTGTCATTGGACTCGCCGTTTCGAAATGAGGCAATTGGTGATTGCCGGTTTTTGTTTTGGCTTGATGAACATTGATATGGATGTTAGCGGCAACGGTGGTGGCTGAAAAAAAAAATTGATTTTGGGATTGCTAAATTTTAGTACAAACAGGGGCAAGAAAAATTGACTATTGATACCATGTTAGAATAATTGAGAGACGAAATATATCGAGAATATGGGACAACGATATTGATTATGTGTAAAACCTACATGATACAAAAATTTACAGAGTTGCCTATATATAGTTGAGGACTCGGGTTTAACTTGATGGATTTAGGGTTTAACATTGTGGCCAATGCCCATATTAATATATGCGAAGCACAATAAATGCTCTTATATTTCGAGGAGTATACCTAAACACACAAAAATACTAACTTATCAAAGTGCCACATAAGGTAACATAGTCCAATTAATGTTCATTATAAAACCTTTACTGCAGTAAATGCAGCATTACCCATTTGGTAGTAAAATATGTTAAATAGGCTGCAATATATCTGTAGCTGATATGTCGAAAATGCTCAACTGCAGAATATAAATTGCATGAGTTCCTGATAGATGTGCAATTCTGACCAATAATGTATACTACTACACGTTGCAGCTGAAGGACAGAGTGCACGGGCTGCTTGTTTCTCAATTAGCAAGAATCAAGAACAGGAAAAACAACGAAGACGACGTGGAAATTTCAAGATGATTGCTTCTTCAATTCCATCTTTTTGGTGGCGGCGGCACGGGGAACTCTCCCAACAAAAGCAGAGTCGAGAACTACTTGATGTTTGTGGTTCTGTGACATGCCGCCGAGAAAAATTGTACTTCAATACTGAAGGTTTATTTTCAACAGTTGATTTTGGTAGCCACAACGAAGCAGTATTATTTATTTATTTTTGTATATTCTTTATTTCAAGGAAAAAAAAAATGCAAAATATATTATGTAGTTTGAAATTTTTTCTCCACCTCAACATGTATTGGTCAATCGATACTTCTTTAAGAATATATTTGCATCCCGTATGTGATTTCCGTGGAATGTATTGTATATATGACCGCTAGTCTATACTCCGCTTGAAGGCATGTATGATTTTAACAAGTAATACATATAATTTTATTGTTATTTCATGTTCTCAGCGAATTGAACTAAACATAGAAAAGAAAAATGACTTATTATGTCTAGACTATCATAACAAAATGAGGCTAGAAAACCAAAATAATACAAAAAGTGTCATTGGTTGATTGTTGAAACTTCATCTAATATTTTGCTATTATCCTATTTCACATTGTACTTTATAATTTTAAAAGGAAAAAAAAGTGTAATTTTGGTCTCTTAATTAGGGATCAGCATTTAAAATGGACGACAGAGTATTATAGGTAGCATATTTGGGTTTTCAAGTTTCAATTTGGTCCTATTAAATTTTCAATTAGAGCGATTGGATAAACATTAAGTGTGTATATATATTAAGGGTTAATTGTACTTTGCCCTCTTGTGGTTTGAACTATCGCACTTCGCCCCCTATGATTTGGACTTTTTGCACTTTGTCTCCCTTAGTCTTGGACTAAACTGCAAAAGTAATATTTTTCATCCATTTTGATACTATTCTGAGGCTGGGATATGTCTTTTGTGATTTTCTTCCAAAATATACAATTATATTCCTGTTTTACCCTTTGATATGTTTCTAGTGATTAATTCAAAATTAAAACGTAATTTTGAGGGGGTGATAGTGTAATTTATTTCAGAACCCTTTGAAGCAATGTGTTAAAAACCGGACTGGACCAGCCGGTTTGATCAGTTGAAACGTCGACCGGTCCAAATTTCGGTCCAGTCAACCACTAAAAACCGCTTTAGGGATTAAACCGATGACCCTTCGGTTGAACCAGAGAACCGGCGAACCAGAACGACTTTGCCTCATCGGCCAGTTTTTTCACAGAAGGTCAAAAGCCCACTTAAAAAGAAACTTGAACCCCCAAAACCCTAAGTTGGCGCCGCAGCAGTTCATTTGCTTGCTCCCATCCCTTTTCACTCTCACAATTTGTTGCTTGCTCGGTCCAATCCAAAAATGGCATAAAGTCTCGATTGATCTCTTTAATCTCTTCAGTTTCTCATCAACAACCTGATCAATATGCCGATCTGCTCATCCTCTGCGATGGCGGCTGGAAGGAAGTTGTGTTCGGCGGTTGCCCATAAGAACGCAACTCAAGAACTCCAACGGTGGTTGAACAAGAAAGAAAAAGACAAAAAGAAAAAAAAAAAAAGAGAAAGACAGAGATGAGTTTTTGACCGAAAATATGTTTGTGTTTTCAGCGGGTTTAGTCTTGTGGGTATGTTTACATCTAAAGTCAAAATAGCAGCTTTTGTACTGCCACATGTGATTAATGGCATATGAGCATGCACTTCTCTGTTTTGAAGATTTGATAAAAAGAAAAATGAGTAATCAATGGTGGTTGAAATTGGGGGATTTAGTTGAGCTTATTTATGTTTTAAGGTTCAGTTTCAGGTTTAATTTGAGAGATTTAGTTGAGTCTATTTTATTTTTTTATATATATTTATTATTATTAATGACATAATTATGATGTCACCGGTTCAATTGCTCTTCGCCTACTGGTTGAACCCGTGACCCGGTGACTTTTCCGGTTCGACGTCCGGTCCGATTTTGAAAACATTGCTTTGAAGTTGAGTTCATTTTTTCTCTCTAGGATTTTGGAACCGATTCCTCTTCCGTCAACGTATCAATTTGTTAACCAAAATAAAAATCCACTTCTCTCTCTCTCTCTCTCTTTTTTTTTTTTTTTTTTTTTTAATGATGATGACCATAGAATTTAACCCAACCAATATGGATTGTGAGAAACAACGCGATCAAAATTCAGGGTCAATGGGACACTGAACTCCCTTATACTCTTATCCTTTCCAATTTTGTTGTCCTGATCCTTAATTACAAGGGTTTGGTCAATCATGAACAACACCATCTGCTGGTCCAAGGTTTTTGGTTTTGGGTCTCAAGTGCAAGAACAAGCCCAATTCTCCGAGAAAGACAGCATCTTCTCTTTCTGTTCTTGGCCGAATCTTGTCCTAAATCGTTTTCGGCTACCACTTGGGTTTTCGGATTTCGCTGTCGTTGGCTTTACCGACATCGCCATGGTGTGAAAGTTCGTCGCCGGTTGGTCTCCTGGCGTGGCGGTGCTGAGGGCCAGCAACAACTGCGGCGCATACGGGTAATTTGTCACTGTCGGCAGCGGCAGAGGTAGGGAAGACGAGGTCGAGTTTCCCCGAGGAGGAAGAGGAAGGTAGCGGCGGGATTCGATGACGTGGGTCATGCCGTTCGTGGTCACGGGGATGACGATAGACTCCCTCCTCGACGACGGCAGCCAGATCTGGTCGAAGGTAACGACGGTGTTTCAGATGAAGCTGAGATGGTGACGACGACGAAGACGGTGACGGAGGAAGACAGGTGATAGAGTGAGAGTGACGATGGAGAGAGAGGGGATTGTAGAGAGTGAGAGTAGGAGCGAGAGATAGAATAGAGAGGGAGAGAGAGATTTTAATTGCACTTTATTATCCATGTGGTTTGGACTTTTGGTATTTCTCCCTTGAATAACTGTTAATAATTAAACAAGGGTAAAATCGACATTTCACAATTTCTGTTAATAGAGTTACGGTTGCAGTTTAGTCTAAGACCACAAGGGGACAAAGTGCGACAGTTCAAACCACGGGAGGGCAAAGTGCGACAGGTGCAAACCACAGGGTGACAAAATGTGATTAATCCATATATTAAAATAAGTGGGAAGTAAGCGTATTTTTTAGCTTTCTTTTTCTGTTTTTTTTTCTTTTTAATAATCCTCATTCTTAATAAATGAAGAATAATAAATAAAATAAAATATTAAAGACTAAAATACACAGTTAAAAACAAAATAAAAAATTCAAATTAATCTAATTTATTTACTTTAACTATAAAAAAATAATAATTATTTTTCAACAATACACACATATATACTGTAGACACCCCATTTTTACTCGCCTATTTAAGTTTTTAAAAAGTATCAAGTTTAAAGCGCAAATTCGGATAAATTTTAAATTGATGTTTAGAGGGAACAAATTTCCATCTTAGATTACACTTGATACTATAAAAACTAAAAAAACACAAGAAAACATAAAATTATCAATTTGACTTAATTTGGTATAAGTAAAAATTTCAGGACAACTTTGAAAGTTCTTAAAATTAAAGAGGGTTAAAATGACATTATTAAATGTTGAATTTTCATGAAATCACTTTTAATATGAATGAAATTAGTTACTATACTTTAACTTAAAGGAACTTTCGTCAATTATTTTTGTTACCCATTTTGACTCCTAAAATTATTACTACTATCGGTTTCGTCTTCTTGACACCAAAAATACTTTTGTAACTTTTCATTTAAAGATATTAAATCCTCCAAAAATCAAGCTAGAAGCCTTGATCAGATCATGAAAATGTCATGACAAATCCTAAATTACCAAAGTGATTAAGAATTTGGGCTTGGCTTGAAATTGAACAAACCAAAGTTGTCTTGAGAAACCATCAAGGCGCATTGAATTAAGGGCCCAACCCAAGTAAATGACTTACTAAAATGAACATTGAAATCCCAAAAGAAACTTCCATGAAGTTGCCTAAAAAATATCTAAGTAAGGAACCAAGTTACTTAGAAAGCGACTAACTGTTATTGAAGCCAAGCCAATCCGGTTCGCCACCTAGCCAAGGCATTTAATGGTCATTAAATGCCCATCCCATTAAGAATGAAATACTTGGGATGACATGGCAAGAATAGGTTCAAGTTTGAGCAAAATATCTCAAAGTAACTAAGACCTTGAAATGTAACTATCGGTTACAAGGCAAAATCAAACCAATTCAATCCAAATTTAACAGGATGTGTGCTCTCCAAGTCATGACTCACCCATATGGCATTAAATGCAAGGTGACACATCAAGACAACATACATTGCACCTTGGAAGTATTAATGGCAACCAAATCGAAATAGTGAAACTAACCGGCACTTGGCCCCTAAACCGAATCGGAAGTGTCACATCAAGTCATAAATGCACCCAGGTGCAACCCATATGATTGGAGGATAGGTAATGATTGTCAATCATTACCAAATCTTTGAGGATCTTTCCTTGCACTCAAAATTCGTTCAAAGGTGATAAAAAACAAAACAAGAGGGCATGTCCCCTAGGCCAAACATTGCCTAAGGAACATGCTGGGTATGCCTGCGCATTAGTTAATGCGCAGGCATACCGAGCCTATAAATAAGGGCATATTTTCATTTGGAAGGGGTCTTAGATCCACACCTTTTCTCTCTAGGTTCGAATACCACTCTCGGATCTCTAGGGATTCCAATCTTTCTCTTCAATAACACCTCGAAATTCTGTTGAAATTCTCCCCCAGATGAAGTTCTTGGAGGAAGAACTCGAGGATCTGACAGCAACCGATCGAGAACAATCAAAGAAGATTAAGGAGGAAAGGAAGATAATCACTTAGGGAAGACTACTTCCTCTAAGTACGTATGTCTTCTTGGAACACCCTTTGAGTTTAGCTTAAATATGCACAAAAATTTCATATATATAGCATGTGTAACAAGTAATCAAGACAAATACATTGAAAACATGTCAAAATCATCAAACTATGGTAAAATTGTTCAAGATCATGTCAAGAACATCAAGAAAACACCAAGAACATGAAGAACACATGAAACCAAACTAAATGAACTACGTGATGACCTGATCTTTGGTTACCCCAAAGTATGTGATGCATCCACTGAATATAATGTCGTGGAGCTCCTACTATTAACAAGGATTCTTATAACCATGTAGTTGGAGATAATGGCGGTGATGACAAGGGCATCATCATTGGGTAAGTGGAGTTTCTTTAGGTCTTCATTGGAGAATCTGGTCATGGAATTAGGTGTCTTAACCACAGCGACCTTGTTTTCTTTAGACTCAGATTTTTTCTTTGCACCTAAAAGTGTTCCTTTTGGGCTCCGGTGGAAGTTCCTCTCGAATCAAACCTCCCGTGAATTGTGTGTATTTGCTCTTCAATTCTTTCAAGATCACGGGGCCTCCTTCTCTCTTTCGGTCTTTATCGTCTGCCCGGACATAACGCTGGAGATAGACACAATGAATTAGACTTTTAATCTCTTTCTTTAACTGGAAGTACTCTTCCATCGTGTGGCCATGGTCCTAATGGAATTCACAATTACTATTTTTGTTTCTTTTTTTATGTTTTGATTTTAACGGAGCTGGCCAACGAAGGCCTGGCTTCGTCCCTTTTATTTCATTTAGGATGGTCATCACAGGAAACTCTAATGGAGTAAACTGGTCTGACCTTTATACTGGAGTTCACCGATTATCATTTAAACTTCCTTCTACCTTGAACTTATTTCTACCTGTAAGTTGAGTCTGCTTATCAGCCTAGTCCCTTCATATTTTCTCTGTCATTCCACCTCAACTTTATCTTCCCAGATGAAGTCAGCCTCACTAAAGCATGATCCCTAAGACAAGGCATCATAGAGGCTTCGGGGAGAATTCTTATCCAAGGAATAAAAGAATTTTTTCCTCTAAAGTCTACTCATGAGGGAGGCAAGGGCAACGCTATTGTCCAGATAGTCGATAGCCTTGGTTTCTGCCTTAAAGCGATCAAGGAACTAGTCCAGAGCTTCGTTCTCACCTTGCTCAATGATTAGGAGTTGTGTGGATGACTTTGGCTTCCTGCGACTATGTTTGAAACAATTCAAGAAATATTTCTTGAAGTCAGCAAAATAGGTGATTATTCCTGGCGTAAGGGTGTGGTACCACTCTCTAGCACGCCCAACCAATGTGACTGGAAAAGACTTGCACCTCATCGCATCAAATGCACCGTGGAGGTCTAGTAGCATCTTAAACACCAATACATGGTAAATTAGGTCTATCGACTTGTTATATAATGGAATCTGATTGGTAGGATAAGCGAATGTGGGAAGCACCGACTCATCCAGTATATTCCTCGTAAAGGGTAGGCGAGTTGAGAGAGATACATCCTGGGCATTGTTTTCTATAAGTGCCTAAGGTGTGCCTTCATCTACTTAAGTCGGTGCTTCATGGAAGGAGCCTGCTCTTTAGAAAGAAATCGGTCGCGTGCTTTGTGTGGGAGTGACTTAGTATGGGAGACGTCTTGTGGAAGAGATGGGGATAATTTTTGCAAGAATATTATCCTAAATGGGTGTAGATTCTAAGGGGCTCATCATAGGAGTCTTGTACTCACTTTACCCCTCCAAAAACATGTCCAGTAAAACGAGACAATACTCCAAGTTGAGAGCCACCTTAGTGAGGGGCTTGATCCCTCTATCCGACAAATAAGGTAGAGCTTGTAGAACATTCACCAATTGAATCAACTGGTGATTGAGCACCACAACTTGGTTCTCAATTTGTTCAAGGCGAGTTTCTCCGACTACCAGCACAGAACCAGTAGTAAGGGGATTCATAATGCTTATCCTAAAGGTGAATCTTCGGATTAAGACTCGGGAGAGGGTTGATGGTTTTCGTGGATTGATTTGCTCTTGGAATGGGTGATCATGAATGAAGGATTTGGTGAAGATTATGGAGAGGAAACATGACTTTTACTTCCAAGTTCTAACAAACAGTGCCAACTAATGACAATGAAAAGTGGTACTACAGTGATTTAGTATAAGGTCATCGCAATCTTCTCCTTGCTCCGATTAGACCTACACAAATTCTTACACCAAGGTATGGATCCAGGTGAAGAACTTCTGACATGATAAAAGTATCCCAAGGGAAAACAATTTTAAGTTGAATTTATATCAAATTGTGCGTACATTTCTCACATCTACCAGGGGTATTTATAGTTCTTCACTAGGCGGGAAAATGAAGAGAGAAAGTATGCAATTATGAATCTGTTTTGTGGAGCACACCCATGGGGTGCTTAGATTCCCAGGCGTTATCGCATGATTTCTCTAATGAACATTCTAACTATTTAGGCTACTATTTATGGATAATCATGGACTCGACTAGCGTACAGACTCGGGTGTTGGGTGCTCGTGGGCCTGAACCGCGCACCGCCCGTATCCAAGGCTTTGATCTATTGATGTGGAGGTCTTGGCCTGTGAAGAGAGCTTCGACTTTGCGATATGATCTTGTTGTGATCGTATTCGAGGTCCAACCTAATAGAAGCCAACACAGATGGCCCATGGCCAAATTCACTATCATCATGAAGTAATCAAATTTAATTTGTTTTTAATGTGTAAATTTGATAATAATTCATTCTGTAATATCCCGAAAATTTATATTTTTGAAAATAATATTATTTAAAAATAAGTTATAATTTTATGGGGTGATTTTGATATATTATTAGTAGCGCATAGATACGTCGCTACTTTCACCGCAAGTGTACGGGTCAAGTTTTAGTATAGATTCGGAAGAATAAGGGTTGTCGTATCCATAGGGATTGGTTGAGATTATCGTCGAGTACTGCAATTATCATAACCTAACTTTATTTAGGAGATAAAAAATTAGTTTATAATTAATTAATACTAATACTAACTTAATTAATCTAATTATACTAATATGTTGGTAGGGCGTTATGGGAAATTATTCCCTAGGGATTAATTTCGTCCACTTAAACGTGTTCGTTTCAATCTATTTTACATTAACGACATTCATTATATCTGACAATCTCTGTATCGAAATCTCATTCACTACTTCTCCTGAGTGTAAAATGAATGAATATGTGATTTCGCGTTAACGAAGAAGTCTCCATCAATGTCTTAACGACACTAGGTCACATGAGTCTTGCCCTAATGTTATGGATTGCACACTCTCTAACTCCCTCCCAGGTTATTAGATCGTCGTGTTGTGTTTAAACCCTAATCTGAATCCGGGGTTACCTCTCCCGAGTGTCAAACCATGTATTCTCAGTATATCATAACAAGCATAATAAACAAGGATAAATGACAAACACAATCGGATAAACACGAATAACCATTAACGAAACATAAATTTTATATAAACGACGTTTTCGTGAATTACATCAAGCTCTAGACAATATATATTTAACTACACATGGTTGTAGCCCTAAATACAAGCTAAACATATTAAAACAAACAACCAATCTAAGAGAGAAAGAGAGAAACGAGGAGACTAGCCGTTATCTGAAGATTCGCCGCTAAAATTGCTCTGAGAACGCTTTCTCATTCTTCGCAACGTGATCTTCTATTGGTCGAATGTCCTTGGAGCTCTCAAGACTCCCTTAAACGTCAACCTCTTGTTTGGGGGAGAATAGGGACGATATTTATAGGATTCTAAATATCTTAAAATATACTAAAATATCTAAAAATATCTGCAGAGTCATCACTGCGGCGGTAGCTGATCGCTGCAGCGGTGGAATAGTAGACAAACTCTTTGTATTTTGACCGCCGCGACGTTAGTCCATTCAACAAACTCTCTGGACTTTCATCGCTGCGACGGTGGCCTAACAACTGCGGTGGTGAGATTTTTGCACTCCCAGCACTTTCACCGCCGCGGTGATGGCCTGACTGCTGCGGCGATGGGTCTGTTGCTTTGGAACCTTGCCTCTTTGCTCGTTTTTCCACCGGACTTGCTCCGATATGATCGTTTAGGGCCGTTTTAGTCCCTTTTCACCCCAAATATCTAATTTAAGACAAAATAAATAAAATAGTATTAAAACATAATAAAACGCTATAAAAATACTCTAAAACTAACAAAATTGGCTTGAGAATAAATAAATAAATTACACCTATCAATTATGAAAATTTTTGGATATAAGTAAACGCTAATTAATTATTAAAGGGTAAAAAGTGTATTTATTTTGGTTAAAGTTGTGGAGGTATAAACATGAGAGGATAAGTGGCAATGGGTTATACACGTGTAAGGAAAGGAAGGTAATGAAAAATGAATTTGATGAAATGGCCTTGGAGTATGTGTGTATATATATATATAAGCCTTGCATGAATGCCACTAGGGAGGGGAAGAAGGAAGAATTCGAGAGGAAGGAAGCAAGAGCAAATAAAAAAATATATGGAAATAAGAGTAGAAAAAGAGAGAGAAAATAATAAAATACAATAGAAAATAATTGTTTCAAGTAACACCGACTATTAATTTCGGATTTCAAGTAGGATTTCTAATCTCTTTAATATCCATATTTAACCTTTCCATCTATTGTATAGTTTATGTTCTAATTGTTGTTTAATTATAATGATTGATTTCTATGTATTATTCATAATTATGTATTATGTGGTAATTATGTGAGATACGTGTCAACGTGTTATTTGTTGGATTAGTGGTACGTTATTAAAGGGATTAAAATTTCTACTGAGATTTGGCTCACAACCCCACAGTATTTGTTGCAGGGTCGTCAAAATTGGGGATCGCGCCACAAATGACGGAAGTTTACATGGAATTGTATTAAATTTTTTTAATAATTATATTTATTGTTTATTATTGTGAAATTAACCAGATGAATAGATAATTATAATTATTGGTACTAATGAAAAATTTCTCAAAATTATAGGCAATAAAATATTCGCTGTTCAATTTTTATTTTTTTATCTCTTGAGGAGAAACCGAGTGACGGTCCTAGAAAATTGGGTCGTTACATATTCAAAAAAAAATTACTTTCACTTTTAAGAAAATATAAATCATAAATGCCGATCAAACACCACCTAAACATGCAACTATTATGTATTCTAAACTCAGTTACATAAGACTCATCAATAACTAGAATAATATCGAAATTCAACACTTAATTCCGCTTAATCCTACAAATGATCATGTAGTATTTGGCTATTCATTGCATTAAGAAATTTATGTCTTATTTGGTTGCTCATCGTTAAAATTTAGCTAATAGTTGATTTTGTTGGAAATAATGTGAAAATGTTAATTTTAATTAATATAATTAAATATTAAATATTAAATAATAATTTTCAATAAAGATTTCTAAGTATGTCTATGAAATAATACTCATAATCAATAAAAAAAATAAAGTCTTAATGAAATTTGTTATTGAATATAAAATATTACAAAATATAAAACATTTCACTACAAATATTTAGAAACCCAGTGCATGTGACAGTAAATATTTGAGAACTTAAAATACAGGACATCGAATATTCCAGAACATTAAGAAATATTATAAAAATATATTCTTCAATAATAAATTAAAATTCATGAACTCAGTAAATAAATAAAATTATACTTACAGTTTTTTACCGATAATAATATTATAAATTTATACCGATCGAAATTATCATTTAACGATATTTTTTCAAAGCAAATTTCGCCTCCGCTTAGGTGTTTACGGTTACTCAAGTGTTTGTTTCTCAGGATACAACGATTATACTCCTTTGATACTAGCACTTGAAATCAAAGGATCCGACGAACAAAACAAGTGTTGATCTCTCTCTCAAGAATAAACTAACATAGACTCAAGTATATGTGTAATGCAAGATGTCTTAAGTTTACATGCTTAAATGATAATGTAAACTTCTCTATTTATGGAGTAACAAATGAGTAACTCCAACATACCAAAAGTCTCATCTTAAAGCCACTAAGAACACCTAAAGGCCACTAAGAACACTTTAAGGTTACTAAGAATCAATCACATTTAACTCCTTATTAAAAATGAGTTACAAATATAAAAAGAAAAGTCTTGTTTGGTTAGGAAAATTGCTAGAATCAATTTAAAAAAAATTCTAGAAAGAATTCTCTCTACTTGGATCAACCCAAGTCAAAACCCAAATCCATGACCCGACCCGGATCCACAATTCAAAATGAATTATAAAAATGGTTTAAGTGTTTTTCATTAACCAATGTGAAATTACTCATTTTACATACTTCAATCAATTTTATGTGACTACTTTGAAAAATAATTTTTTATTCACATCTTAATGATTTTTGACAAATTAATATTTCACGTTAATCTTCTCACTAAGAATAACGTATTGATATATAAAAATTTAGGAAAAAGTACATTTTAAACCCTCTAGGTATTGACACTTTTTTAAATGGTTCCTCTCTGTTTGAGTATTTTATTTTAAATCCTCTATATATCTGCCTGTTTTTATTTGGTCATTTCATAAAAAAATCTGTCAAACATAACATAACAGAGGGGTAAATTTGTCTTTTTTACATATTTTTAATTTTTAAGTGATTTTTTGATCTCTTGCTCTCTCTCCCGCTCATCTCTCTCTCTCTCTTCCTCCTTCCTTCCTCTCTCTCTCTCTCTCTTTCTATTCCTCCCCTCCTCCTCTCTCTCCCTCCATCCCTTTTTTCGTCGACCGGAACAAGGGGTGGAACCACCCCGCAACGGGGGTGGTTCCGGCTGACGGGGAGACGGACGGAGGAAGAGGGAGAGGGAGGAAGAGGAAGAAAGAGAGAGGGGTCAAACCAAAAAAGGAAAAAAATGAAAAAATGAAAAATGTGAAATGATAATTTTACCCTCAAAATTCTATTAGTTTGGACGGTTTTTTTGACAGAAGGACCAAATAAAGACATACTGATATGTAGAAGGTTTAAAATGAAACACTCAAATGGAGAGGGACTATTTAGAAATTTGTTAATACCTAAAGAGTTTAAAATGTACTTTTCTCAAAAATATATTAACCAATATTAAATCATATAAAAATAATTAGATTTAAAATAGTAAAAAATCATTTTTGTTTAACAGATTTTCCGACATAATTTTTTTAAAAAATAATTTTAACATGAAAAAACTCATTTAGACCTGAGATTAGCTTGAAGATTAATGTTTAAAAAATTCAATAATTCTCTTATTGAACATATAATTTTGTCACTTACAATTTTTTATAATCATTTTTTTTCTATTAGATTTTAGTCCATCAAATAAGTTTTTAGTTTTCCAATTACGATAAACTTACATTAAATCTATTGGTCTAATTATCAACTAAATTTGGCTTTCAGCATACTTTCATATATTACAAATCAAGAGTAAAAGTTAAACTATCGGTGACAAAAGTTACCGACCAACAATGAAAAATGAACGTGTATTCATTACCAACTTAAGGTGACATTCATTGAATATTTTTGTTCTCAAATTTCTATTTTCATTGTCAAAGTACTTGAAATAGAAACAAAAACTAAGAACAAAAACATAAATAAAAAAATTGGAACACCGAGGACTAAAACACACTCTTTTTACATCCACAAAGAGATGAAAAAACTGTTTATATACTAATTTCAGCAAATATTTAATGGGAAACTCCCTCATTGCCAATATTTTCTCAGTTTTTAATTACAGTAAGTGGGAAAAAATGCAATTTTATTGGTTGAATTATTTTCTAATTGTAAAAAACACAACATCACAAAATCAGAATAATTGAGAAAACAATAATTCAGAACAGTGGGTTAGGGAAAGAGGGAAGAAAACTTATTGAATTGCATAGTCCCAAAATTTCTTAGTTCACATTTCAAGAAATTGAATTTTAGCAATGAATATCTATGAAAACAAAGCCCAAAGCCCTTCGGCAATTACGATGCCTCTTGAAACCATAAAAATATAAATTTGATTAAGAAGATTACGAGAGTAGACAGAAAAACTAATATACGATGCAACAATTGAGAATTAAGACCAAATAAAAACAAAATCAATAAAGAAAATTTTGAAATCAATTAAGAAATCAACACCAAAATCAAAAACAGAGAATTGGTGCGCGATTGCTTCATCCAGCATGGTTGCTGGACAGAATCGGTTGGCGTGGTGGGTGGACAACGTCGTCGAGCAATACCTAAAGAATATGAAAAATTTTAAATTGACAGACTACGGATAGATTATTATTTTTTTTTAATTTTTTTCAAGAAGAAACGAATATATATCAATGAAAGATGGAAGAATTAAAAACCTCTTGGAATTACGAGTTTTGATCTTTCTAAAGCTAGCTAAATAAAAAAAAAACAAGTTTCAACATCCTCTAACAATTGGAGGAACTTCATCAAAATTTGAGGCGTCCTGACACTTGGATGTTTCTCCTGACAATGTTTCTTACTCCATGGAGGCGTCCTCAGGAACAATATCAAGGACCTATGAGTTAGATAGATATGATGATCTCCAAGACCAAGTCAACTCAATTAAAGAGAAATTTGGACAAATCGAGAAAAGAGAGTCAAATGTTTAAAAAACCGTGAAGACAAATGCCCTACCATTTACTGCTCGAGTGTCACTACAGAAAATGCCATTGAACTTAAAGATTCCACCACAAATTGGGACATACTAAGTGAATACTAATCCTATCAGGCACTTGGACTCCCAGCACAAACACATGGAACTATGATGAGTATCAAACTCGATCAAGTGCCAAGATTTTCAGGTAACTTTTCTTGGCACTACTTGAAAATGGTACAAGACCCTGAAGCTGGGTATGTGCAACTCTTTTTGAGTCTTTAAGTACCATATGTGTTGGTCGATTTCTTACGAGCAAGCAACGAGCCAAAAACCCATCTCATTTGATGTCTTTTTGACAAAGAAAATATAAGAGATGCAAGGACTTTGTGGAAAGTTTCAGGTGGAAGTCTAACCAATTTGAAGACCTAAATGATGGAATGGTCGTTGTGGCACTAGTGGGAAGAATAAGGAAAGGTCTATTCCTCTACGAGATGGCTCGAGCATTACCAAAAATGATTGCCTCATCATTTGCCCTCTTGATTAAAATCCATCTTAGTTGAGGATGTTTATCGAGCTCGAGCCAAAGAAGAAGAAGACCACAAAGGCAAGCAAAAATTCGAAGAGTCAAACTACAATAAACCTGGTCAAGAGGAGATCAAGTTAAAGTAGAAGAGAAACGACCAAGAATAGGAATGATCTATTAAGAGGCCTGAGAAATTGAGTTCCCTTATTTACTATGCAAACTTCACTCCACTGAATGTATTTTTGGGTGCAGTGATAATGTAGATAAGTGATAAGAAGTTGATAATATGGCCTAACACATAAAGAATAGGGAAAAAGGCACTAATTCTGACAAGTGGTGTGATTTCTATCGAGATCACAAACACGCCACTGATAATTGCCACGACCTCAAAAATGAGATTGAAGAACTCATTTGAAAGGGTCATTTGAAAAAGTTCACAATGGACTGAGAACAATGTGATTGACGTGAAGAGGACGTCCAAGATACACTTGAGGTTCATGGTAAAATAAAGACGATTCACGAAGGATTTGTCTCAAGAGGAGTATCCAAGGTTGAGAACAAGGTGTATGCTTACAAAAACAAGATAAATATAAAGGACTATTATTTCAAGTGACCAAAGCCCCTGTAACCAATTGTGAGGCTATCACGTTCACCAAAGAGGACCTAAGAGGTGTCCACACTCACGATGACGCTCTAGTCGTCATGTACCTTGTGGTATTCAACAAAATGGGGATCAATCATGACAAACTGAAGCCCATGATGACACCCTTAGTTGCCTTCGATTGTGAAATTATTAAACTAGTGGGTAGGATCACGCTACATCTTATAGTAGCCAAGACATGATACAGTGGATGTGAGGTTCAAGGTGGTAAATTGGACATCAGCCTATACTGCTATAATACCCTATCTAAACTCTTTAAGAGAAATAATGTCTACTTACCACCTGACCATGAATTCCCAACCAAAATGGGGTGAAAAAAGTACGAGAAAGCCAGAGCTTTGCTAGGGAATATTTCATGACCAAAATAGAGATTCCTAATTAGAAACTATAGATCTGAGAAGGCGAGAAAAATGCTCTCCCCAAGGACATGGTTGAATACCCAAAGAAAATCAGAGATCGTTGACCCAGGGATTGAACAACCACATTAAAACTGACCTCATCTTAATGAGGAATTAGTTTCCATTTGGGTTCTCCCAATGATTGAGGAATAAACTGTACAAATTTGTTCAACGCTCCCCGAAGATTGAAAGGAAAGGCTTATTGACTTGATTTTAGCAAACAACGACATGTTTCCTTCGTTACATAAAGACCTGTTCGGGATTGACCTGAGCATTTTGATGCATCGCTTCTACACAGATCCTGATCATTATCTTGTCTGTTAAAAATGTAAGAAGTTTGTCCTGGAGAGACATAATATTATAGAGAAACAATGAAAACATTACTCGATCGAAATACCATCGAAGCGATTAATTTTCCGTTTTGGTTAGCCAACGTAGTTTTCATGAAGACAAAAATGTCAGTTGATTTCATGGATCTTAACAAGGTCTACCTGAAGGAAAATTTTCTTCTCCCCAAGATTGATATTATTATTGAGGTGATTTTTGGGTTCGAACTCTTTAGCTTCTTGGATGTTTTCTCGGGTACAATCAAATTAGCATGTACCCTATAACAAGGCGAAGACTACTTTCATAACTGAAAAATGACTATATTGATACATGATCATGCCCTTAGGATTTACGAATACTAGAGTGACAAACCAAAAGTTTGTGAATAAGATGTTCTCTTGTCCATTAGGAAAGACCTTGAAAGTTTACATAAATGATGTGCTCATAAAGAGAAAGGAAACATCCAACCAGCTCACTGATCTACAGGGATGTTTTGACATGATAAGAGAACATGAGATGAAACTGAACCCTAGAAAATATATCTTAGGTGTTAAAGTAGTAAAATTCTTTGGTTTCAGGGTAATAAAGAGATGGATTAAGTCGAGTCCTGAGCAGATCAAGTCCATCCAAGACATGGTCTTCCCAAGGAAAATTTGGGAGGCCCAATGTTTAACCCAAAGGATTGTGGCACTCAAAAACTTTATCTCTAGGGATTTGGATAAGTTCCTTTAGTTCTTTAAGACACACTAAGGAAATAAGGCTTTGGAATGGACTAAGGAATGTGATGAAGCTTTCCAATCTTTGAAAAGGTATGTGTCATCTTCCCTGTTCCAATATTTGAAAAGGTATATGTCATCTTCCCCGATCCTAACAACCTTGAGTGACGCACCCTAGATTTTGATAGCGGAAGAAGCAAAGATCAGGAAGAGGAGGAAACAAATTCCATTTCTTATTCTCTAAGTCATCTAAATCCATTCATTTTGAAAATAGTTTTTCAAGGGATTTTCTAGGCGTCGATTTTGAAAATCTTCTTGGGCCTAGATTTTTGTTAAAAACAAAGTCGCCACCTAGCATGGGGTTAAATAGTGTGCTAGGTCACCGAGATTTTGAAAATTCATTTTTTCTTTTAAAATAACCCGTGTTTTGACTTCCATAGGTCTATGTACCAGAGATATTCTTTAAGTTCGGGAGTTGGTTATGCTTGGGGAAGGTTTTACCCACCCCAAGACACCTATTTGTAAATGATACCTTGGTCTAAATAGATATTCACTGTTAAACACTATCCAAGCAATTTTCTTTGATTACTTAAACAAAAATAATTCCCTTTACAAAGTTTTTCATCTTTTTATGGTATTTTGCATGATGTATTGACAAGCAACTAAATTCTACAACTAATAGTAGCTAGCGACACCCAATAACAGTTTATATAGATAGCAATGTAAATATGGACTAAATGAAATGCAAAACTAAGACTAATTTATTTGGATATGCGACCAAACCATCACATGGGTTGCCTATGTATCTCGAATGAAAATCAGGTTTTTACGTAGTTCGTTTTCGTTAGGGTAAAAACTATTTTTTTATTGTTTATGGTGACCGAACTCGTATCGTGGGTTGCCTACGTACTTTGGGTGGTTACCAAAGACCAAGTCAAATGTAGTTCATTCTTATTACATTAAAGGATATGGTTTTTTATTAAAGGTATGATAGAACCCTTATAGGTTGCCTACGTACTTTAGATGATTACCAAGATCAGGTCAAACGTAGTTCATTCTTATTACGTTTAACATCTAGGTTGGTTCTAGTTAAAAGTTGGTTTAGTTTTAGTTATAAAAGCTGGTTTGTTTTAGTTAATTTTAGTTGATTATTAGTTAGTTTTGGTTTTGAACAACTTGAATCACAACCATAGTTAGTTATTAGTAACAGTTTTTAAAGTTGTGAACAACCTGAATCACAACCTTAATTAGGTTTATTATTAACTTTTTTTTAAGTTGTGAACAACCTAAATCACAACATGATATGTACATAACACTCTTTGATTTTGTCAAGAACACCTTAAACAAACTCTATTGTTTTGGTTAGTTTAGTGTTAGTGTGTGAATTGTTAGTTGAAAAAGGAAAATAAATATCGTATATTTATGCCAGTCCTACTCGTAACTAAGGAAAACGAGAGGGTTTCCGAAAAAGAATCACACATATTCCCAAAGGAATAGAGACCCTCCTTTTATCCCGAGTTCTTAGCCACAAAGGTCTGTCGGTATAGTATATAAGTGTGTGTGTATATATATATATATATATATATATATATATATATATATATATATATATATATATATATATATATATATATATCCACAAGCCAACCTCGCTGTGATCTTGACATTTAGCAGAAAGTAAATAAGGTTATTAGTAGTTATAGGTAGTATTAACCGTTAGTGAAGAGTCGGTGTAAAGTTCTTGAGAGAATTGAAGAGAGTATGTACAACTCATAGTGTGATTGAAGTTTTGTTTGAATCCTCACATGTTCTAGGATGATTTGAGTCCTCACATGTTCTTAACACGCTTTTGGATGTTCTTCAGATACTTGGAATGGTTTTGTATGATTTGAACATAGTTTGGTTGTTATAGCAAAAATTAAGTGTTTGTTTGGCTGTTTAATAAAAATTTAGCGTTTGTTTGGTTGTTATGACAAAATCAAGTGTTTGTTTGGTTGTTTATGAGTTTTATGTGTTATGTACATGAAATTAAAGTGTGTTAACTACATGGTTAAGCTATGTACAAGAAACATATACAATTTTAAACCAAGATCATAGGGGTTTTTGAGGAAACATAGCTACTTAGGGGATGTAGTCTTGCCTAAGTGATTACCTCATTTCCCTCATTGATCTTCTTTGTTGGAAGTTGATAGGTGATCGTCGATCCCTTGAGTTCTTATCTAAGAACCTCAAGAACACCCTACTTAGGGGATGTGGTCATCCTTAAGTAGCTATTTCCCTTCCTCCTTGATCCTCTTAGCTCGGTGTTGATTGGTGGTCGTTGATCTTTCTAGTTCTTGCTCCAAGAACACCTTTCGGGACTTGATTTCAGCATAATAACAATGTGTTATTTGAGAATTTTTCTTGAAAAGCCTAGCACCCAAGAGAGTTGCTCGGGTTTAGAGAGAGAAGTTGGGCATTCCAGGCTTGAAAAAAATGAGAAATGCGTACCCCTATATATAGGCTGAGGGCCTGCGCATTGGCCAATGCACAAACCAATCCAGCCTCTTCCTTGGGAGGGTGTTTGTCCTAGAGGACATGTTATCTTATTTTGATCTTGTTTTTCTTTGAACGAATGTAGGATGGAAGGTAAGATTCTCAAAGATTTAGTAATGGCTGGAAATCATTACTAATGATTGTCAATCATTACAAATAATTACCTCCCCTCCAATCATATGGCTTGCACATGGATGTATTAATGGCTCGATGTGACATATCCAGTTCGGTTTAGGGGTTAACTACCGGTTAGTTTTACTATTTCAGTTTAGTTGCCATTAATGCTTTCCAAATGTATTAAACCTAGACTATACATGTCACCATTTGATTTAATTCTATTTTATGATTCATTGCTCAGTGAACACTCATACGGTTGGTTTTAGATGGAATCACGTTAACTTGCCTTGAAACCGACGGTTGGTTTTCAAGTTCCCAATTAACCCTAAGATATTTTGGTGAAATTATTTACATCATTTGAACCTATAGATTCTATGTCATCCCAAGAATTAATTTTTTTATGGGATGTTCATTTAATGTATTGGCTAGGTGACAAACCAATTTGATTTGGTTTTGATAACAGGTAGTCACGATTCAAGGTTTTCGGTTACACCTAAGATATTTTTCTCAAAATATATAGATGCCTTGAATGTAACCTATCCATGTAATCCCAAGCATTTAATTCTTTATGGGATGGGCATTCAATTCACATTAGATGCCTAACTTAGGTAGTAAACCGAAATCGGTTTAGTTTCGATAACGGTTGGTCGCACCCTAAGTATCTTGGTTCCCTTCCTTAGCCACTTGGTAGAAAACTTCTAGGAAGGTTTCTTGGTCATTTAAAGGACTCTTTTTCGGGCCTTTAATGATGTCTAGGACCTTAATGCATTGGGCCTAGGGTGGCTTGTAAAGACTACTTGAATTTGGTGTAAATTCAAATCAAGTCCAATTCTTAAATCAACTTGGTGATTCAGGGAATTGTCATGACCTTTCCAAGCCTTTAATAAGGTCTCTTGGATTGTTTGTATGTATTATTTTATGTGGTATGCATAAATAAAACAATTGTTTTTGTTGTTAAATCGACAAGATTCAATGGTTGTAAATGTTTCAAGGTCGGGGTAGGTAACTGAGTTAATTATTTAAAATATCCTATAATTTAGAGGTAGTGTCTAATTTTTATCTATACTAAAGATGATTTAATGAAAATCAAATTTTAATAAAGTTAATTTAGACCTCCTTAAATTATGGGAATTTTGAGGTTGACCTAAAAATTTTACTTAGCTGTATTTTGTCAAATTTAATAGTTCTGTGTTTTGTCATGTTTTTGGGTGTTTTTGTATATTATGTAGTGTGATCTCAGGTAGAAATTCCGTAATACCCCAGAAATTTATATTTTTAAAAAAAAATAGTATTTTATATAAGTTTAATTTATTTTGGGACGGTTTTGTAAATTTGCGGTATAAGTAATATTTGATAATTTTTGGAGTTAAATATTAATTTTAAATTAAATTTTAATTATTTTGGGACCATCGTGTTATTTAAAATATGCTTTTAAGAATTTTGGGGTATAATTAATATATTTTTTATTTTTATTTTAAGGGAGCATTATGTAAATAATAAATAAATAAAATATATGTGATGGAAGTTGATTCCTTCGTAACAATGAAATCAACTCAAACCATATATATATATGGTTTGCATGAATGTACACGTGTATTAACTTATTAATGATAATAATAATAATAATAATAATAATAATAATAATAATAATAATAATAATAATAATAATAATAATAATAATAATAATAATAATAATAATAATAATAATAATACTTACACATATAAATGGTAAGGTATCAGTTTATAGAAATGAAAAGTCTTTATCAAGGTGGATGGTTACATATATTTAGTATATATATTAACAGGGACTCGCAAGAAAGGGAGAATAAGTATTTTGAAATATTTTTGGAACGTGAAAATTATTCTGGTTCAGATTTCAGGTAAATTTTTTAACTCTTTTAATATATGTATTTAATTTTCCTATTATGTGATTTATGTTATTATTGTTGTTGAATTTTAACTATTAAATTTTATGAAATAATTATAGTTATGTGAAAATTATATGTAAATCATACCAATGTGCTTTATTCGTTGTAATAATTAAATACATGTATTAGAGGGGTTGAAATTCTAATAAACGTTGACTCACAACCCCATAGTTTTGATTGCAGGGTCGGTGAGAACGAAACGGTAACATGAATTTCATTTGAATTCTTGTTTGATTTATAATAGTTGTATTTATTATTTACTGTTATAAAATCAGTTCGATAAATCGTTAATTATATAAAATTGTCGCTGTCATATTGTAAAAAAAAATCAATTTTTTTTTGTAAAATAAAATATTGGTCAAATTATATATATATATATATATATATATATATATATATATATATATAACTATTCCTGGGGTTTTAGTTAATCCATTCAAAATTACACTTAATTTTAATTCGACTGTTGTATATTCTCATGAAACTGCATTGAGAATTTTAGTTGAATTCCTATGGTTGTAAAATAAATACGATAATTCCAACATTTATAATTATCACTGTAGGTATAAAATTTGTCAAATTTTTATAGAATGAAATGTTGGCTATTCGATTTTAATTGTAAATTCTCTATAGAAAGAAACTGCGTGGCGACCCTGGGAAACCGGGATGTTACAAATTTATTCCCTTTAAACCTGAGTTTAAAATTTATCTGATTTTGAACTTGATCTGACACTGATTGGGCGAGACAAAATACGGTGTCTACAACTGTCCCTCTTTGTTATACAAGTTTACTCATAATGACAAAAAAGATGACACTAACATGTTGTTCCGCTAGACATGAAATATAAAGACATGTATTTAAATCTATCCTAAAGGATGGAGACATACCTGATCCTCGAGGATTCGACGAGGATGACGATTGATCACTTCTACCATTGTATACTTCATAAGATGACGAACAATCAACCTTGGAAGATTACTATTACAAGGATGGTGACACATCTGATTCATGTCTATCTGTATTCCTGGAGGATGGTGATACACCTGATCCTATAGGGCACGGTAAGGACGACACTCTGTATAAGCCTTCTTGATGACTATGCTATTATCGTATTATACTTTTGGTTGCTTATTATAGTATTGGTTTCCATTGTAGTATTGGTTGTTGTTATAGTACTGGTTGTTAACATAGTATTGGCTGTTATTATGGTATTGGTTGTTATTATGGTATTGGTTACTAACATCGTATTGGTTGCTAACATGGTAATAGTAGCTATCATAATAATGGCTGCTATCATAGTAATGATTGTTTTTACACTACTATACCTTAAGACGGTGTTCACAGTACCTGGCCCTAAGGTCTTGGTGAGGACGACACTATGTATGAGCCCTCCAGATAGTTTCCTAAATGATTATGCGTAGTCAATCCTATATGACACTCGGTCAATTGGCTCTTGGTTGTGGGGATGATGACACTTGGTCAATCGATTCCTGGTTGTGACCATACCCAAAGGGTTCTCCTACATATCTCAAATTAACGAGAATCAGGTAACATATAGTTCTAGCATGTAGAGTAAATACTGCTTCTACGAAATTAAACTATTGTCTCGTTGGCTGTCTTGTTTAATACTGTTTCACTAGTTGTCTCATTTAATAATGTCTTACTAGTAGTCTTGTTTAATAATATCCTGTTGGCTGTCTTGTTTAATAATGTCTCATTTGTAGTCTCATTTAATAATGTATCGCTGGTTGTCAAGTTTAATAATGTCTCTCTGGTGGTCTCGTTTGATAATGTCTTGTTGGTTGTCTCGTTTAATAATGTCGTCTTGGTTATCTAATTAAATAATGTCTCGTTGGTTGTCTCGTTTAATAATGTCTTGTTGGTTGTCACGTTTAATAATGTTTCGCTGGTTGTCTCATTTAATATTTAAATACTACTGCTAAAGGATGATGCGTCGTCAATCCTATAGGAGTTGGGGAGGATGACACTTGGTCAATCGTCTCCTGGTTGCATGGAGGATGACACTTGGTTAATCGGCTCCTGGTAGTAGGGAGGATGACACTCGGTCAATCGTCTCTGGGTAGTGATGAGAATGACACTCTGTCAATCAGCTTTAGGTAGTAAGGAGGATGACACTCTGTCAATCGTCTCCTAGTTATGAGGAGGATGACGCTCGGTCAGTCGTCTCCTGGTTGTGAGAAGGATGACGCTTGGACAATCATCTCTGGGTAGTAAGGAGGATGACACTCTTATAATCATCTCCTAGTTGTGAGGAGGATGACACTCGGTCAATCATCTCCTGGTTTTAAAGAAGATGACGCTTAGTCAATCGACTCCTGGTTGTGAGGAATGTGACACTCGGCTAATTAGCTCCTGGTAGTAAGGAGGATGACACTAGGTTAATCGTCTCTTGGTTGTGATGAGGATGACACTCAGTCAATCATCTCTTGGTTGTGAGGAGGATGACACTCAGTCAATCGGCTTTTGGTAGTAAAGAGGATGACGGTCAGCCAATCGACTCCGAGTAGTGAGAAAGATGACGCTCAGTCAATCGTCTCCTAGTCAAGTGTAGTTCGGATTTGTGAAGTACATCAATATTTGGTGGAATAGGTTCTTGGTTAGAGAAACTGATTCCTGGGTCGTCATATCAATACCAGATTGAAAATTGAGAGAATTCATGATGGGTGAAGACCCTTGGGGAAACTCAATACCTAGTGGAGTTTCTTGGCCATATCCCACATGGGATTGTTTGACAAGGGCTAGAAAACTTCCCGAGGAAAGTTTAACATCGGATAAAATGTGCCGCAATCATAGATTGGGGCTCTGTGATGTTTGTTTATGTCTGGGATTATAGTTTTTAGTTGATGATTGGTGCCAGTCTTATATCAAGGCTATCAACGAAAAAGATCTGATACAATGTGCCCTAGTTCTACCTGGGGCGACTCTTATCACAGAATCTCAACAGAGAAACCGGATATAATGTGCCCCAGCTCTAGCTGGGGCGTGTCCCATCACATATTCTAAATGAAGAAACCAAATATAATATGCCCCATCTGTAGTTGGGGCGCGGGACTATCTCCGAAGCATTTAAAGGATGCAGTAGAGCTCACATGGGTTGCCTCTATGTCCTGAACTGAACGAGTGATTTAATGTTTGTTTTAGTCTGGAAGCTACGTTGGTTTGTTTATGCATATTGGTATTACTATTTTGGATGGTGATCGTTGGATGACCGAAACCCACCTAGGTTATCTACATACACTGAGTTCCTAGGTTAGGAATCTAGTAGAAATGTAGTTTGGCCCTTTCTATGCTTAGGGCAGTAAACAAACCAAGTTGTTCATGAACAGCTTGGTCTCGGCTCAAAAAATGCTCGTTCGGTCTCGTTTATTAAAATAAATTAACCAAGCTCGAAATCCAAAAAATGTTTGTTTAATAAACGAGTCGAGTTGAGCTTTGTTCGTAAGCTGCTCGTTTTTGTTCACGAACAAAGCCAAAATAATATATTATTAAATATACATTGGATTCTTCAACCCCCCAAAAAAGATACATGGGATTCCTTCCCACTTGTGACTTGACATAGGATTCCCATTTCTCTTCACATTTATATTTCCCACTTCCCAGTCACATGTCCGACCATTTTCTCCATTCTCCAATTTCTTCATTCTCCATATTCTCTCAATATCTAAGTCTAAACTCTAAATCATCTGACCACCCATTTTCAATCAAACCCTAAGCCCTATCTATTTCTCATGATCAAGTGATATCAAATCTAAAGAAACTCTAAAAAATCCTCTCAAATTTCCTCAATCTCATCCATTGTTGTCACCGCCGTGCTCCCTGACGCTGTCGATTATCTGCCGCAAGACTAAGGATGTTGATTATCTGTACCCTGCCATACCGTCGTCGCAAGCCCAAATGACGTCGACGACAATGATCTGAACCCTGCATACTATCACCGCTAGCCCAAATGGTTCGAGCCATACTAGATCCAATAATCTCCCTATGTTTCTATCTCTAACTTTGATTTGGGTTTGAGATCTACAATTTTTGTTTAACAATTACCATTTTGATTTTGATTTCGAATTGAGATTTGGACTCCATCTAGAGCTCGTTTATATTATTCGAGCCTAATCGAACTCGAGTTCGATATCTGCTCGAGCTCGTTTGGTTTAATCAAGCAGAGCCAAGTTCGAGCTCACATATTACAATATGAGCCGAGTTCAAACATTCACTTAGGAGCTCGGCTCGAGTTTGAGCTCGACTCATTTAATTTTAAAAATAAATAAACGAGCTTGAACATGCAATACTCGTATTGGCTCGTCTCAGCTCGTTTGCACCCCTAACAGTTCTATCTCAGATTGTCAACCGTACCCATAAGGGCTTCTGTTAGCCAAGTGAGCTACCCAAGAGGGGGGACGAATTAGGTAGTTATAAAAAAAAATTAAACAATTAAATCTTTTAACACTTAATTATCAAATAATCATTTTTTTTTTAAATTAATTATTATCTTCATTATACAGTGGATAAGTGTTTAACTAAGTGCACACACAAACAAAATATAAAGAATGGTAACAATGCAGCCCAACAAGATATATACTGGTAAGGCAAACTAGCCTTGCCTAATCCGGTCCCTCGAGCTCTACAGAGATTCGCAACCTCTAAACCCCTTGATTCCTTTAATGGTAGGAACCAAACCTTTACAACGATTCTTTTTCCACACTAAGAATCAACCTTTACAATTTTTCTTTGCCCCAGGCTAAGGAAGAACCTTATCTTTTCACCAAGTTAAAGACTAACCTAATTCTATTATAGGAAAGATCAAAACCTAATCCATTTACAGGCTAAATATCAAACTTCACAACTCTCACAAGTATCATTTTTCCTAGTAAGGATGGAATATTTGCAATTCACTCAAGTTAATTCAATTCAGGGAGAATCAGAACCTAGTTATTTTCAAGGAAAAATAATAACTTAACCTTTTTACACTTAGAACAAAGATCAAACCTCAATCTTTTTCACCAGAAAAGATTTAAACCTAGCTACCCTGACTAGACACCGGCCCAACCATGTCTAATCCTCTCAAACTCACAAATACAAAAAAAAACAATAATGAGTTTCTTCCCACAATGAGATTCTATCACCTCAATATTAATAAACTTAATTAATGTCCCAAAATTTACTACGTGATAGATTCAATATGAGGAAAATTAATATCTGATTAATAATCAATGTGGGTAGCATAAATTTGAGCACGTAATCAGATAATCACACAAAATTATTTTAAAAATATTTTTCAGGCTTTTAGATTTGAAAACGATTGTCTAACAATCTTAACAACCAAGAAAATATAATAATATTAAATCATAATTAAAAATAATAGCTTGAAAATATCTCACCAAGAAAATACCGAAGAACGAAAACAAGATCGCAAGACAGCACAAATCGGTGACACCAATTCAATAGTACTTTAACTCAAGAACCTTAATACAAAATCTCTCTTGAATAATCTCAACATAATGATAACTCTTAAAAAAATGTAGGAATTGATAGTTATTGATATATTTCATCCAATTTTCGCAGGTTTATATATATAGAATGATATCAAGCCCTCAAACGGCTACTTTTCAAAAGATATGCCTCTAAAAGGTACTCTTAGACCCTATATAACCTAAACATTCAATTATGGTATAATTCACTTAAAAATATTTTTTGAAACTCTCAAATAAGTCCATAAAATATTTCTCAATTACCAATAGAAAAGATAGGAAATATTTAGTTACTTAAATTGAGATAATATTAAATTATGTGGATCAAATTAATAGGGATAGATAAATACATGTACCATATGTTTAGTAGGTTCAAATTCCCCAAATCTCTCCCTTGGAATCATAAAAAATGGCTAGTTTTTTACTAGGAGACCAAGTTCCTCGAAATCTCAATCGAAACAGTTGGTTGACCGATTGATACATCGTGTAAACCAGGCAAAATAGAATAGCCAATTGGTTGACCGATCCCTTTTCGTTTGTTTGACCGATTGGTTCAAAGAATTTTTCCTGCAAAACTCCAGCACAATCAGTTAACCGATTGGTTTAGAGACTTCCACTTTTCTACCCTTAAGCCCATCGGTTGACAAGCCCATCGGTTGACCGATTGATTCAGGATCTTCACATTTTGCTTTGAAACCTCATTATTTCAAATGGTTAACCAATCCTTCTTGATCAATTGACTTATTGATACTAGTTGGTCAGTTCCTTCACCGATTTGTACTCCAAAACCTAAGGTTTGATCTAGTTAACCAAATATTTTTCTCGATTGACTGAATTAACCCTAAACATCAACTTTAAGCACAATTTTCACTTAGGTTAACTTTCATTTTCCATTTCACATAAGGAGCACATAATTAATCAATAATTAGGATCCTAAAATTCAACATCTCAACACACAAAACTATAACTCATTTAACACTGTCGTATGTGATCCTAATTCGAGCTGCATTAAGAGTATAAGAGTATCGAGTTATTTTCACTTAATTTCTTCAATGTCTTTAGCACTCTTCATTTCTTCATTTTGTCCATCTTTGCACCCTTAACCTTTTCTTCATGATATCTTCAATACAATCAATAAATTGAATTCTTTTTCTAAAACACACAACAAGCACATTAGTTTCACCAAAAACATCAACACTTAATTATCCATCAAAACCTAGGGATCAATAGCTTCCTATGTACTTTGGTAATCTACCAAGGATCAGGTCGATGCATAGTTCCTGGCGTATGTATCTTTTGTTATCTGCTTAACAAAATGATTGTCTTCTCAAGGAAGTCAAGGGACTTCTCAGGAGATATGCCCTAATATAGGGCTAAGAGAATGTCATGATGCGAACATCTCTCTGACTTCAACCGAACTGACTTGGGTTTCCTATATACCTTGGTGATCTACCAAGTACAAGTCGAAGCGCAATCTGCTGAGGATGGAGGAATTTTCTTTAAGGTGACTACTGAACCTATAAAGGTTTCACACCTAATTTCTTGGTACTCAGGTCAACACCTAATTCGGATCACCAAGGACAAGTTGAAGCACAGTTTGTTGGGGATGGAGGAATTTTGTTTAAGGTGACTACACAACCTATTAAGGTTTCACATATCCTGGTACTTAGATCGATACCTAATTCTTCCTTAGATGGTTAAAGTTTAGTCTGGTTAATTTCGAATTAGTGGGTTATTGTTATATTTGGTATGGTTCAATCCCAATTGATTGGGGGATCTATTATTGAGCTACTCTGTGGGGATTTTATTGTTTGTCATGATTAATTTTCAATTGGTGTGGGATTTTGTTAATTGCAACCGAACCCATATTATGGGTTGTCTACGTATCTCAAATAACTGAAAATCAAGTCGGGACATAGTTTATTATACATAATTAGGTTTAAGTTTGTCAACCGAACCCGTAAGGGTTTCCTACGTATACCGGGCTTCACTAAGAATCAGGCTGACACATTGTTCCTATGTCTTTTGGTTTAATGAAATTAATTAAGTTCATTATGATTCAGGCATTTCATTTCACGTCGTGAGACAAAATGAACATTGCTTCCATCAAGAAAACAAGGATAGGAAGAAATATGCCACAGTTATAGATTAGGGCAACGACTGGATAAATTCCGTTGGGGAATCTAATCCGACACTTCCTATCATGCAATTCGTGATTATTAATAGTGTAAAACATACCCCCACTCTATGGGCTAGGAAAGAGATTGATTAGCTACAGGAATAGAAGCTAAATCGCTTCGTTTCGCTATTTGTCGAGGTCATGAATTCGGGATTTTACTAATTTTAAATCCCAGAATATACCTCCCAATGGGTTCATTATTATATTTTCGAAAAATTAACTAATATCTTAGGAGCTTTCCCATTGGTGCAACATCTAGGGCATGCAACTGTTTATAATATCTAGACATGAGTTAATAAGCATGACTACCTGTGTCACCAAGGCTTGTGGATCGTTTTTTTTTTTTTTTTAGAGAGTCTTGGATATCATTTTTCATTACATTGGATTGATAGTGTATTGGCTATGTCTTTAAATATCATTGTTTGTTCTTTGGAGTATATTTGTTTTAGTATTTTAATGTTTCTTCGAAGTGAGATAGGTTTGCAAATTTTGGTATATCACAGTTTTAAGGACAGGAGCTTTGAACCCGTTTTCTAGATTATACCTTAGTTTAAGTAATAAACGTTACGTTTTTAAGGTGAAGAAGGTAGAATTGTACCTATTGTTCTTGGAGGGATGAACTCAATCCCTTGCCCCTAGTGCTCGGCTAGTGATGGGTCGTTAGAGATTAATCATGGTCTCTTACGGTAGTTTTTATAGAATAATGGTAGTGGTGAGTCTGACATATCCTCCAAAAGTCACGTATGAATCTCTGTGATTCCAATTTTTTACTCAAGTCAAAACCCTAATGATAAAACCTTGACTTTTCTTTTTAGATGACATTATGTCGGCCACGGGTTCTTCAGGTGATGTTGGCTATCGTCTTTCCCTCTCTCCTGGGAAGGGCAAAGCCCCTGTGGCCTCGATCAGATGGAGTGCTTCAAAGCGCTCCTGAGGTCGACCCAGGATATCGATACCCAGAATTTCTAATGACGTGCCTACCCATTCCACTTCGATCAATGATGATTTCTTTAGAGCGTCTAGAGTCGATGAATCGATGATGGTCGGTCTATCGGATGCTCCTATCGATCAAGATTTTGCTAGCCTTTCTGACACAAGGGAAATGGTAGCGGATCCCGACTACGTCCTTCCAGAGGATTAATGCCTGAGTGGGGCATTCTTGATGATTTCCCAGAAGACGACTTCAATCCTGGAGATCTGATAGCATTTTATTTCACTACAACACAAGTTTACGGGTCAAGTTTTAATAGTATAAGGTGAGTAAAGTATCGTATCCATAAGGATTGGTTTAAATCGTCGCTAAACTATGCATAATAAAATGTGAACTTCCTATGCATAATTGTTTTGGGGGTTTGACATCACTTTGCTAAACTATACTAATCCAATTCAAGCTTGTTAATTAAAATCATGCTCAATCATTAACCATGGGTCTCTATAGTAACGTCACTCCTTCTGTCGAGTGTCGAGTAAGGTATTTTGTATAATTACTCGAATTAATATGTCTATTCAATTCAACTAATTATCCAATCATTAAATCTTACCCATCAAATGGCTACCCAAACTATATAGCCTTTTGCGCTCATATACACAGAGTTGTTTCTCCGATCTCAATATGCAAAATTACCTCTATCGAGTACCTAATCCTACACATCTATGATATCCAATTTAGTTTTTGCATAAATTAGTGAATAAGCATAAAGAAAACACAAATGATTGAAACATGAAATTCAATTAATAAAATCTTAAAGTCTCAACGCATAGTTCATATAAAGCTATTCAAATCCCCTTAGATATAAATTTTAACTCAACATAATAGAATCCATGACTAATCTTTTCAAGAAATTCATAAATACAAACAAGTTCAACACAATATCACAAATACGAAATTTTAAAAAAAAATATTAGGGTGAGAGAAAGGAAAAAAAAATTCTTTGTAGAGATGAGCCTCAAGGCTTCAAATCTTCAATAATATTCAACTCCAAACTCTCTCTCTATGAATATTTAGGCCTCCAATGGTGTTTTTCTTCCCAAAATCTCCAAACCAATGATGTTTCTCTCCCAAAATCGCCACCCCTTTGAATTTAAGGCATAAAGTGGTATAAATAGGGCTCAAATTAGGGTTTTTCACATTTTCACGCTGCAAGAGGCATGCTGGAGCGGGATTTAGGGCACGCTGGAGAGGGATTTAGGGCACGCTGGAGCGGGATTTAGTGCACGCTGGAGCGGGCTTTAAGCAATGTCTCTTGTTGGTTCATGCAGTTTTGACACTAGTTCGTATTTTAGCCATAATTTTCTCGTCCAAACTTTGATTGAAGTTATTCAAGATGCTATGGAAATATAAGAAAGATATCCACAACTTTCTTGTCTTGCATTTTTCCAAAATAGGATTGTATCGTGGTCAAAATTAGGCTTGAAGTTTCTGTACCTGCACTACTGATGAACCATTACAACTCAATTCATCTCATTTTGCCATATTTTCACATTTTCTCTCAATTATTTATGATTCCTACAAAACAACATAAAAATATATTAAACTAACAAAAATGCTTGAAAACTCACAAATATTTCAACTCACAAGTACTTGCTTTGTTGGTAAACAACCTCTTCATCAAGATATTATTCTTAAACCCTTTCAAGATAGAGCCCTTACCTTTGATGCGACGTGACTTCAGTGCATAGTGCGAGAGGATCAAACCTTAGTAGGAGGTTTTCACATTCCCAACTCCAGAAGACCCGGTGTTGAGGGATCAGTGCTATCGTGTCCTATTGCTACTATTCTTTGGTGGGACTTTTATGGCTTCTTTTTCTTGAATTTGGCAAATCTCCGTATGCGGATGGCCTTCTTCTCTTATCAAAGATCCATCCTCAAGGTATTGTCTCGTAATAAAAAACCAAGCATTCGATAGTGCACGTTGGTTTTTCTGGTACTACAATTTTTAACGATTTTGGATTACAAGATAGTATTTAATAAGGTTGTATTGTTGCTGGCAAAAATCATGGGAATTTGAGGCACTATGTATTGTTGGTTTAGTGATGATTGTAGACATACCAAACTGGTTTCAAAATCGACTATCGTTTATCAGGATCGTAAATTATCATGAAGATATGATGGTACGATAGAACCTTCGATCATTTGAGGTAGATGGTATGGTAGAATTGCCAATTGCTTAGGTTGGACAGTATGTGGCATCTTCGAGTAAGAGAGTATGTAAATTCTCCGATTACTCAAGTTAGGTTAGTAGGTATTCTTACCGACCACTTGAGGTAGGTAAGAAAGTTGGTTTTCTGACCACTTAAGGTTGGGCGGTAGGTAAATTTTCTGACCACTTGGGTCGAACAGTATTTCTCTTACCTTTTCCTCTTTCTTATATTGTTTGTTTTCTCGACTATCTACCCAGAGATAAAGGAAGAGCATAGACGATCGGAAGTCATAGCTTGCTATGTATGTTTGCTAGATTTCTAGCAGTTTTTTTTACCTTCATTCCTTCTAATCCTGAAGAACTCTGAATTACTAGTCAAATTCTTAATTTTTTAACCCGATTTCAGAATTATTGTCTTTAGGTGAACCTAAGACCTTCCTTAGCAAACGAAAAATGAAGGACTTCATTTTCTATATTTGTTTGTCACTTCTACCCCCTATTACCCCTTAATAGAGAGTTCCAATGTGAACTTAGACCCCTACTGCTTAGTGGAGAGTGTACAATGGACTTTATTAGTTCTGATCTATGTATTATGGTGGAAACTGTAAGAATGTGCTTCAGCTCATAGCTGGGAGGTTCCTACAGTTGGATAACTGAACCTCAATAGGTTTCCTACGTACCTTAGAAGTATTTCCAAGGATCAGGTCAAGCGTAGTTCTGGCTTAGTTGTCCTCTATTGTTCGAATAGTAAGAAAAACGAAAAGACTCTAATTCGAAATGGCAAAGGATTATTCGAGATATGCGCTCAGGTATAGGGATAAGAGAATATCATAAAGATGATACATCTCTTTCTCTTTATTTTGAACTAACCCAATTGGGTTTCCTACGTACCTTGGTGATCTACCGAGGATCAGGTCGAACGTAGTTTCAGTGTCAGACAATTCTAAGAATCGTTCCTTTCGTAGACATTTGTGGGCAACAATCTTACTTTAGTCTAAAGGATAGAGTCTCTTTCCTAAGCTTTATGTAGTTTAATATTGATTGTTATTTTTGATTGGTTGTTTGTTTAAGTCTTTAAATTATGTTGTTTTGATTTGCTTTACTAGAGGTTTGGTACTTAGCGTGTTTGAACACTGAATACTCAATTCTAAGAAGATCTTGTTGAATCCTAACAAGGTCAATTTTCTAACGATACTCTACTACACCCCCAATGTTTCATAGTAATGGGAACAGTCTATTATCAAGACACACCTTGTGTGGGGTTACTTCTTGTCTAACTCTTGATTTGATAAAAACCACTATTAGATATGGACAAATGGTATGGTGATGTGGTGAGGTAACTTGCCCCGATTACACGTCCAAGGATTGCCTGCTAGCCTACTAGAGCTTCCAGATAAGGTGTATGGGTGAAAGTGTCATGTCGATGATGGCCTATTGATGCATAAATGATATGCAAAATGTCATAGGCTTTAGTTTAAAGTACGATGACTAATTTTTCTCATGCGTATGAAGGTTATGCATGCCTAAGTGAGACGTGATGCATAGTGCCTGTGTAGTACTTTGATACAGACTTATGTATTGTATAATTTTATGACGCTTAAACCTTTTATCTAGAATGTTTTCTTAGGGAATATATCATCTATCTAGAGATGCTAATTTTATACTAGAATGCTTCCTAGAATGTTCGCCCCAGGTACCATTTTTCTATTAGCCATCTCCCTTGGTTACTTCCATGTAGCTCCTGATGCAGAAAACTGACTGGCGCTTCTGAGAGACTTCATGCTCCTTCTTGTGTCGCAATGGGAATTATGATCGGGATTTTTCTTCGAACAGTCTTTGGGTTTTGGTTGTAAGATGGAAATGGTTAGACAGGAATAGCGGATGGTTATTTCATATCTTTCTTGGTTGTGGCCAGGATTTCCTAGAATGGGAACATCTGGCTCGGAATAAGAGTCACTGTTGTTTTAGCTCGGGCTTTGAATAACTTTGTATGAGTTTTGGGAGAGGGTTTGAATGAATAGCTTATTTAATAAGGCTTCTTTTCTACCTTTCCCTTAATTTTCAAATTTCGTTTCTAGTGTTTTAAGTATTATACCCATACGTGCCATATATATTTCCCTATATTCACGTGTATGTGAGATTATTTTGACTAGAGTATACTCAGGTAATCATATTCAAACATTCAATCATCTTAATGATTTTCACAATTTTTTGCATTAGATTAATCTAAATTATGATGAAGATAAGTTTAATAGTAATTTAGACCAAATATCCGTAGTTATTAATTAACGAGGTTGTCTAGTTTCAATTCCATTAAATTCAGATATTGATATTTTCTAAGATTGTTATCGAGATTACTTAGGCCCTATATGTTACCCAGGGCTTCGTTGATGGATTTACTCACTTCTTCTGTCTTGGACTGAGGGCAAACGGAATGGGCGTTCACGAGATGACTCAAAGGAGGGAGAATATATGTGATAGAGAAACAAGTGTTAGCTACTAACTACTAACAAATGTTATTTTGTCCTGGTAGTATTAAGATAATCATTTTTATTCTATTTTCTTTCACTCTAGCAAGTATGGCATCATACTTTCTATGTAATCCATGTAGTGAGCTTTGGGTAGTGATTCCGGTCCAATTGACCCAAATCACTAGGTGTTGAGATACCCTTAAGACTTAATACTCGGATCATATAAAGAGCGTGATTCACTTAATGGCTTTCATGTGACCACTCAGTGTTTATAAACTTTTTGAACGCGGTCTTTATTATTTTTCTTAACACTTTTAGGACTTTATATTTTTAGAGAATTAGGGTAATTTGAGTCAGTCTCAAGGTCTTTGTTGATTTCGCCCTTATCTTGACTACTTTTCCCATTATCCAATATTATATATTCTTTGAGTCAGTCTCAAAGTTTAGTGTCAGGCAGATCTCGAGGGATAAAAACAAACATGTAGATTTTTTGGCGAGTTTAGTTTCCTCCTTCAAGTCAAAAGACTTGAGAACAATTATGGTCGAAACTTTGGTCCACCCAAGTTTTGAAAAATACGAATAAGAGGTTAGTTTGGTCATCCATCAACTAAGTTGGATGGTCCCAATTTTCAATTATCTAATAGAAGGATGTCTACTCAAGCAAAGTAACAAAGCAAGGAAAATTCTCTACCAAGCAGCTTGGTATGTTTTGATAGCAACTCTTTACAGGTGCTCATTATCGGAACCATTGTTTTTGTGTCACTAACTAGAAGAAATAAATTAAGTGCTTCATTAAATACATAGAGGCATTTTTGAGAAACATTCTAGAGTAAGATTAGCAAAGAAATCATTGAGGCAAGGATATTTTTGGTTGACAATGAAAGCAAACTCAAAAGATTTGGTGAAACTATATGATGAATGCCAGCAACACAGCCCCATCATCAATCTCCTTGCTACTGACCAGTTGCCAATATAACCAATACCAAACTAAAGTATTTTGCTTAGAGGCAAATCATTTGTCATTTCGGTATCCTGAACGCAATCATAAACCATTATGGGATTCAATTTGATTGCACTTTGTTCAAAACACGTTTCCAAAACTTGGGGATCCATCATTACCCGTGACACTCCCAAGCCAATGGGTAAGTCGAAGTCACCAATAGGACTATCCTCCATAGTTTGAAGACCCAATTGTATAAGTCTAAGTCCAAATGGGTTGAAGACCTACTAGTTGTCCTTTGGGCCTACCATACAACTTCATGGATATCAACATTGGAAATCCCTTTCTCGATGGCCTTCAAATTGAGATTGTGTTTCCAGATGAAGTTTAAATGCCAACATCAAGAGTTACCCATTATGAGACCAAGCAGAACAATCTCAAGTTCATCATCAACTTGGACTTGCCAGAACTGAAGAGGGATAAAGCTCAAATGGCTTTACGAACAGCTTACAAACAACAAATGTCTTGGTATTACAATAAAATAGAGAAGTCCTGCCACTTCGTGGAAGGGGACTTAGTTCTTAGGAGAGTGGCTATTGCTACAAAAGACCAAAGAGAAGGGAAGCTCGTAATGAACTAGGAAGTACCACACAAGGTCACTAAGGTTGTGCAACCAGGGACATAAGAGCTAGAAGACATTGAAGGACTACCACTGCATAATCCTTGGAATGTTGAACAATTGAAGAAGTACTAGAATGATATTATTTTAGAAAAATTTCCATGTTTTGTAATCGAATTATAATATGAAAAAAGAATGATATTTCTACAAGTTCTGGTGCTCGACTAAGTGTGAAATCTACAACACTCTAAAAATGAGGATTAGGCATCGCCTATTCGACCCTGACCGATCTTAACCGAGATAATTGGTGTAATACCCCGAAAATTTAGATTATTAAAAATATTATTTTATATAAAAGTTTAATATTTTCGGGACTGTTTTGCGAATTTATAACATAAATAATATTTGATAATTTTTGGGAGTTAAATGTTTATTTTAAATTGATTCTAAAAGTTTTGGAATCACTGTGTTATTTAAAATATATTTTTAAAAATTTTGGGATATAATTAATATTTTCTTTATATTAAGAGGGTATTTTATGTAAATATGAATATTATATATATAAAATTATGTGTTGTCTCTTTTTTAAAGAAACAACACATGATATAGATATGTTGTTTAACATATATACACACACGTGTATATATATATTAAAAATAATGATAATGATAAGAATCAAGTTAATCACTGGATTGTTTTGGGAAATACATATTATATATATATTATGTATAAGTTTTGCGGTTTATTTTGGTGAGAATACTCTGACGAAAAACGTATACGCTTTCAGTTCAGAATGTTTCGATTTAGATTTCAACTTCAGATTTCAGGTAAAATTTCTAACTCTTTTAATATATGTATTTAATTTTCCTATTGTGTGATTTATGCTATTATTATTGTTGAATTTTAACTGTTGAATTTCATGAAACGATTACGATTATGTGAAAATTATGTGAAAATCATGCCAGTGTGTTTTATTCGTTGTATAAATTAAATGCATGTATTAGAGGAGTTGGAGTTCTACTGAGCGTTGGCTCACAACCCCACAATTGTGATTGCAGGACCGGTGAGAGCACAACAGCGACATGAAATATATTTGAACTTTTTTATTTGTGAAGATTGTATTTATTAATTGTCAGTGTAAAATTGACTCGATAAATCGATAATTTCATAATTAGTAAAAAGTTATTTTATTTTGTTTATAAAATAAAAGATTGGGAATTGTTGATAATGACATTCAGGTATTAAGTATTCAACAACCATGAGTCAATGCAATTTAGAACTTTATTTTGACGCTTGTACCCCTGAAGTTGATAGAAATTTTGCCTTGATTCCTTGGTCTTAATTTGAAATCTATTGTACAAACTGTTGTTGTTATAGAATTTAATCGACTAATTAATAAATTTGTAATCACCATTGTCGTCATATTGAAAAGTTTAAATCTATAATTATAATTGTCGCCGTAGTTATGAAAATTTCTCAGATTCATGTAATGGAATTTTCTATTTAAAATTGTAATAGCTATATTTATTATTTTCCGTTGAAAAAAATTGAATCGTTGAATTCGATAATTATAATTGTCGCCGTCCCATGAAAAATTTCCTGAATTTTTATTAAATAGAGATTGGTGATTCGGTTTAGCGTTAAATTCTCCAAGGGAAAAAACTGCGTGGCGGCCTTGGGAAATTGGGTAGTTACAATTGGAGTGACCGACCGTGACACTGGGACAAACTTCGCCGACCAACCCTAAACCTCAAAAGGTATAGGGATGACCTGAAAAAAAAAAATCTTTTGGAACAACTCGTGTTCGGGTGTGACTTGATGAATGGGACAACCTGAGGAGGGGTCCAGGACAATGAGTTCATCTAACATTTCTATATAATAGCTCTTACAAGTTTTGTAACTCAATTAGAATTTCTCCCTACATTTTCAACCTTTCTACGTTTATGCTTTTATACCTAGAGTTTTTTCTACAGGAAGCCACTAGTATTATAAGAAATGAACCCCCCCCCCCCCCCCCCCCCCAAAAAAAAATGATAAAAATAAATAAATAAATAAATAAAATAAAAATCACATGTTGGATTTGGCTAGTCTTAAAAAGTTCTAAGAACTTTGAAAACTGATTAACCTTGTTTTGTTTGAACTTTCAAGACTGAATAACCTTGCTCGATTAAGCAACTGCATTATTTTAAAATAATGCTTAGGAATGCTACATCATGATCTTAAAATCATGATCGATCGTTATTCAACTAAAAGCATAAAAATTCTGAGTATGAATGATGCTCGGGGGCACAGCGACAAGCAAACCAGTGAAGAACTGAGGGAGTCTCCTTGGGAGTAATAGCAGGGGCACGTTGCCTCGAGGGCAGCTTGTTATGATGCTTCGGCAGGAGGCACATCGGGGGCATCGTAGTCATCCACTCTGAGATGCTTGGTAATTTGCCCCGTCCTGACATCGATAGGAAGCTCCCCCACTTCCTCTTCTTAGCCAGATGTGGTTTTCTCATCGGCGAGAGGCTAAGATGGGTCAACCTCGAGGTGTAGATATATGTGAATTCCACCTCTGGTATTTGACCAATACCCACATCTTCATGTCCTGGAATCCCATACTTACGTATGTGCCTTGCAGCTCTTCCTCCAAGTCCTTGAAGTCTTGGGAGGACTTCTATTTTGCAACTCCCTGAGCGTTGAGCGAGGACTGAGAGTGCTCCATCTCGAGGTCGGTGAAGAACTTTTTCATTTGGGACTTAATCTGTTCAAGGAGAAGCAAGGCCTCATCCATAGCTTGATTGGCCTTCTCAACCATCTTTTTGGAATCTTTAGCCAATTTTTTAGCCATCTCACCCTCCTTTTTGGTTGCCGCCCAAGACAATTCAGACTCGTTCAATGTCTAGGACTTATCACCAAGCTCAAGCTTGAGAGCCTCTAGATCGTTGATCGAGCAAAGTTCATCACCTTTCTGCTCGGCCTCATCGGCCAGCACTAAAACTTGAGCCAAAGCCTATAAATAAAAGCCAAACTAAAGGGTTTACCAAAACAAAAAGAAAAGAAGATTAAGTTAGCCACGTGAAAATAAGTAAGAGGGAGACGTTGCATCTTCTCAAGTTTAGGACGAGGCCTACAAACCTTTTAGGCTTCGCCTCAGCTCCGACTAAATCATAGTCCTAGGCAGCAAATGAGCCCTGGTCCACTTCAAGGCGATCCACGGGGAGTCCAAGACCGAGGCTTCAATGTTGAACCTTGTTGTCCTAGGAGCCCATATTAGGGGCGGATACGGACGATTGGCGTTGGGGCACCCAAACAAAGCGTTGATCATCCTCCGTGTCCTTAGTTAATTCCTGGACTAGAGCTTGGGGGAGCTTTCCTGACTTTCTCTTTTCGCTTGCCCCTTATCTCGGAAAGTATCTCTAGCCTTCTTCCCGAGGGGCTCACAAATGGATACCTAGGGCATGGGTCATTTGCTCGGGGTCTTATCATTTCAACCTACTCGAGAGTTGGAGTTTGTCTCGGAGACGGGATAGGGGTGCCCAGGACGCTCGAAGGTTGAGCAATTGCATCTTTCGCCGCAGTAGCAGTGATCTCTCTCCTCCTCATTACCTCCATGGCGTTTCAATATAATTCCATGTCTACAAAAAAGAAGAGTTTAAGATAAGAGAAACCAGAAAGGACTCAACTATTTTTAAGAAAGTAAAAAATATGAAGTTTTAAATACCTTCTTAGTGATAGAACGTGATAAAATCAACTCTCCTCAACTGTCCACTACACCATAAAGCTACTGACCACTACTCCATAAACTGCTGTGTATATTCTATCTAACCACACGACACTGCCATGCAGGCATGCACACTGCTCACGATCATGTATTGCATGGCATATTGTAGGCCACTACTCCACAATGCTCTATTTTTGTGTATATGCTCATTAAATTGTAAAAATATATCCTGTAAACAATGGAATGAATACAAGGCCATTTTTCATTTCTTCTCTGTTAGTCTTTATGGTATCAGAGTTTCGACTGCCTTCAACAGATTTCTTCTTCACTTTTTTTTTATCTTCAAAATGTACACTCTCTCCTCTCCTCAATTAAATTCTACTCACCCCTGAAATTTTTTCCCAAACAACAGGTCAACTCAGGGATCTCCCAGTCAACAACACAAATTATTTGTCAATTGTGTGACAAAATAAGTTATACCGCCAAGGTTATCACTCAAAATCGAAACCAAACCACCAACAATCATTGTCGTAGGCTAACATGGTCGCTAGCACTGATGGCACCTCGAATGGAAATTGGGTACTTAACTTTGGTGCAACATATCACATTATCTTTGATCTACAAAATCTTTCCATACACTCCGACTATGTAGGGAATGATGACATTATTGTTGGCAACGTCATTAGTATTTCTATCTCTCATACTGGATTTTCTACGATTCATACACCTACTACCACATTAATTTAAATAATATTCTGAGTGCTCATTCCTTTAAAAAAAATCTAATATTTGGTTCTCAATTTTGCAACCAAAATAACACCTCCATTGAACTTTTTTTCTTAACATTTTCTTGTGAAATACTTAAGCACAGGGGCATCCTTGGCAAGAGGCCGAAATAGGAACAATCTATATGAATGGCCTACAACAGCTACCCCATCTCCCTTTGCTCATCTCACCGTGACATCTAACTTGTGGCATCAACGACTCGGTCACCCTTCTCTTCCCGACCAACAAAAGCTTCTTACGAGTCAACAAATCTCTGGTCAGAATTCTTCATCCTGTTAGTTTCATTGCACTTCTTGTGCTTGTAATAAAAGCCACAAATTGCCTTTTAAAGTTTATTCTATTCAATGTTATGAGCCTTTTCATGTTCTTTATTCAAATGTTTGGGGACCATCTCCAATTACTTCAGTTGATAAAAATCGCTATTACGTAATTTTTGTTCACCACTTCACGAAATATACTTGGTTTTATCCCATTAAAGTCAAATCTGAAGTTCTTACTATTTTTTAGCGCTTCAAAACATTAATTGAAAATTTCTTCTCCACAAAAATTAAGACGGTTTACACTGATGGAGGTGGTGAATATCAATCCTTAGCGCAAGTCCTTACAAAATATGGTATTCAACATCTCACATCGCCTCCTTATACTCCCGAACATGTCGGCTCTACCAAACTAAAACATTGTCATATCATTGAAACAAGTCTCACTTTTCTTCACCAAGATTCTGTCCCTATTCAGTTTTGGTCTTTTGCTTTCCAAACCGCTATTTATCCCATAAATTGCATGTCGTCACCCACAATCGATTTTGACACTCTTTTTTACTAATTATTTCATGACCATCCTAATTGCACTTCTCTACGTGTTTTGGAAGCCTCTATTATCCATGACTTCATCCCTACACTTCCCACAAATTGGAACCCAAATCTCCACCTTGTGTGTTTCTTGCTTATTCTATTGTCAATCACTTTTTTATTGTTTCGACACACAAAACAATAAAATGTTTCTGTCTTGCCAAGTTAAATTTGAATAAACTATATTTCCTTTTCAAAAAATATATCCTCTCTCTTCTCGGGAATAGGGTTGTGCACGGGTCGGGTTGGCCAAAATTTGGGCCAACCCGCCACTCGACCCGACCTTGGCGGGTGAAAATTAAAGGGATCCGTCGTCCGACCGTGTTTCGTCAATAACCGACCATTTTCGGGTTCTTCGGTTGTAGGGCGGGTGTGGGCTGCGGGTTGATGGTCGGGTCGGGACTTCGGATGGTCGGGTCTGGTCATGTTTTAATCAGAATTTCATGTGTACATGTTTACTGTTTACTATTTACTTAAAAAAAAATATTGTTGAAGAAAAATCAATCAAAAAAATTAATCAAAATTCAAATAATATTTCAACAAACCACTAAAAAAAAATCACAACTTAAAACAACAAAACACATCCAAAACCAATATTACGGATACAGTTTTTAATCAAAAAAAATCGCAACTTAATAATCAGTTTTAACTCTTAAATGAAATAAAAAGTAAAAACTATAAAATCCTTGAACACTAAGGCGATGCGTCTTCTAATTTTTTCCATTCACTTTGCAGAATGCAAATGGAACTTTAAGAAATTACCTACAAAAAAAAAAATTATAATTAAAATAATATAAAAACAAGAGAAAAAAAATAATTAAATAAATAATCTGAGTTGAAGATGAGCTTTGCGAAGGATTTGATATCTCCAAATTCAAATCCCCTACAAAAATCAAATATTGCTTTTATAGTCTTATGAAATATCTAATTAAAAAAACTATGAAAAAACACTATAATTTAAATTATCTAAATCTCATTACAACTCCTTAATATCATCCATCATTTTTCGAAGTGAAATCGGCACAGAAACTTGAAGCCAATTTTGACAACAAATAAGAGCTTCTACCATCAATGGAAATAAAAAGCTACGAAACGGATCAAGCACACGGCCCCCAGTACTAAATGTCGATTCCGACGCAACGTAGAAACCGGTACAACCAACACATCCCTCACCAATCGAGATAATACTGGAAACCTACTATTGCTATTTTTTCACCAATTTAAGATGTCAAAATTCTCATCACTTGCACCTTGGGGATTTTTGGCCAAATATTTTTCTACATCATTTTTACCCTCCAAAGATTGTCTCCTCGCTAAAAATTTTTGAAAACGAGAAGTAATTAATCTATGGGGATCATCCATATCCACATCGACCGGTTTCTTTGATATTCCACTAACGCCACTAGACCTACCACCGGAAACATTCTCAACAGTTAACGGCTCAAAAGAAGCATAATAATCAAACAACTAATTCAAAGCATCTTTTACTTTTTCAATTAACTCATTTGCATACACTTCATCATACATATCGCAAAAACAAAACTGAAGATAAAATAACTTTTTCCTCGGATCCAAAATAACAGCAACATATAGAAGAAGATTTATCTTATCTCTAACCCCCCAGTATTTATCAAACTTAGCTTTCATACTAAAAGTCATTTTCGATAGCAAATGATCTTCACTTTGAATCAACTCATTTATTTTCCCATAAATTATAACTATCTCATTAAAAAACGTATTTGACGTAACAAATAAAGTACCCGAAAATTGTTTTGTAGCCAAATAAAAAGGCCTAAAAAACTTCACAAAACAACGAATATTTTTCCAGTCTAGACTACTTGGTAAACTTCCACCACTCTCATCATCAACAATATCGTTATAAAAAAAGTGATCCTGATATTTTCCACCCTTAATCTCCAATCTACCAAAAGCTTTTTCAAATTTTCCTCACTTTCTAGCATCTTATATGTGGAATTCTAACGAGTTGGAACATCCAGACACAAGAGACTTTTTAATTCAATATTAAGCAGTTCAACACATTTTTTAAAAGCATGAAATCTATTTGGAGAACCCTTAACATATCTAACCGCTTCCCGAACTTTAACTACTGATTCGTACAGTTCTTTCAATCCATCACAAACAATCAAATTCAAAATATGAGCACAACAACGCATACGTAAAAATTCATGACCTAAGACTATATCCTTCCAGTCTTTAGTTACTCGTTGCAAGAATCTAATAGTAGTACTATTATAACTTGCATTATCAACCATCAAGGTGAAGTAGCTATCAATATTCCATTCTCGTAAACACGACTCAATTTTTTATGCAAAACCTAATCATCATCAATAAAATGACACGTAAGACACATACAATTAAAATTTTGTATTGAAGTCCAAGTGTCTGTGGTCAAACATATTATACGACCCTACATAACTTTCTTTAAATTCGCTCTCTCCTCGTGATATATCTTCATAACGTCTCTAGTAACCGTAGTACGATATGGAATATTTTTAAATTTTGGTTGCAAAGCATAACAAAACTTTTTAAAGCCATAATTTTCAACAAATCTAAATGGCAATTCATCCAAAATTACCATTTTCGCTAGCGCTCTTCTAGCTTTATCCATGGAAAAATTAGTTAATACAAGACTATCTTGTCCATCTTTTTTAAGTTGAGTAATTAACTGAGTTTGTCCCTTATCTAACTCCCTATGTGGATGATCGTTACAAACGTGAATGTGAGCCTTTAAATTACTAGTCCCATGAGTTTTTGGATCGGCGTGATACACTTTTCCACAATAGTTACAAGATGTCATTTTATTGTCATCCTCATCTTCAAATTTCGTAAAATGATTCCAAACGTCCGAAACAATCTTAGTAGTTCCACCATGTTTTTTCACATTTTTCGGCAGTGGTGATTTTTCAGTAGGGAGAGCAGGGGCATGAGTTGGAGGGTTACCTTCAAGGGGTGTAAAAGAACCATCAATATTAGCTTGTTCCATATAAGCAAATGCGGTCGAGCACTAATATGGGAACAGAAACAGGAACAGCCGAACAGAAATACTCCTAGTCCCTGCCAAACAGTCAAACAGAAGCAGAAATAGAAACTGAAACAGAATAGGTTAGTGCAAGAAACAGAAACATAAGCAAGAAAATAGAAAACATATTTCTAGCACATGATTTGAGTGCAAATTGTGTTAGTGGGCAGGAAAAGCTAAATGTATTAACTTATGCTTTACTCGACCAGACTTAATGAATCAAACTTGAGTAATGGGCATCCAGAAAAATTGGCAAAAAAAGGTATAAATGTTTTTATCCCTAAAATAAACCTTAATATAAGGGTTTGCTTGTTTGTCCAGCTGAATAGAGGACCTTCATTTCTTAGAACACAATAGCAGTGTCTAGTAAGGACTATAAAAGTAGGGATGGTCATGGGCCGGAGGCCCGATCGGCCCGCCCAGCCCGGCCCTATTTTTTTAGGGCTTGGGCTTGGTGTTTGAGCCCATGGGCCGGGCTAGGGCCTAAAGATTAAGGCCCATTCATTTTTAGGGCCGGGCTAGGGCTTGATCATTTTTGTTTAGGGCCGGCCCAGCCCGAACTTTTTTAAAATATAAAAAATATATATTTTATATATATATCCATAGAGAAAGAGTTGAGGGGTCATTTTGTAATTTTCAATTTTAGCTAAATAATTTAGCAAACCCTAGTTTCATTCCTCTTATAGAGAGAGAATTGAGGGTCCATTTTGTAATTTTAGTATTTAGTTTTTAAATTTTAAAAAAAATAAATTATAGGGCTGGGCTAGGGCCGGGCCTGGACTTAATTTTTTTTTGTAGGGCCGGGCTTGGGCATAAAATTAGGGCCCGATCATAGGGCCGGGCCGGGTTAGGGCCTAACATTTTTGTGTAATACCCTAATCAAAACCCGACCCATGAACATCCCTAAAAAGCACTCTTATATTAAAAATTAGATCTCGATGACTTGATCAAAACAGAGTTGTGTAGTTGATGTATTCAATACCATGTGAATAGTATTGTCATTAGTTTCCTAATTGAGAATAAGACTAGCTAAACGACTCAATATGTCTATTCCAAATCGAAGATAAAAACAGCTAGGAATCAATATCTTGGTCCAACAAAAGCATGATGAAATAAATATCAAAGGAGTAATGCACTAAAAAGATGGTCTTTTATTAACATATTACAGAAAAGATTCAAACAGAAACAAATCATAAACCCTAATCCATAAACTGATTCAAAATTCAAAAAACCCTAATCCATAACGAACAACCAACATGGAAACAACCGATTCAAAGTTAAAAAAAAAAAAAAAAAAACCCTGATCCATAACGAACAAACAAATTGAACAAATAGAATAACTCACCGTTTTGGGCCTTCTTTCAACCGAATCGAACACGAGATGAACCAACCAAATGGAAGATGAGATGAAGCTTCAAAGGCCTTTATAGCCATTGTCATTTGTCGAAGAAAAAAAGAAAAGAAAAGAGTTTTTGTTCAAATTGAAGCGACGGACGACAAGGAAGATGAATCACTGAATCAACCAATGGATTATAGAAGACCTTTGAGATGATCAGACGATGTACTGATGTACAAATCGAAGCGTCGCAAGATTTTGGAGGCTATAGCCTAGAGTAATGAGAGTGTAGGGAAAGATTGAGCGGCGCTTAGGTCTGCTCTCTACCAAGCAAGGCAAGATTCGAATCAGACTTAGATTGAGCGGCGCATCACATTGGGTTACAATCTATTCTTACTGCCTTGCCTTATGTATGTCGGTCAGGTCGGGTGCAAACGGGTGGGGGGATGCTGAATCCAACGACCGATCCGCTCCATACATATAATATCCGATATTTTCGGGCCGAGCCGATCAGGTATTGTGGGCGGGTCGAGTATTGCGAGCTTTCTGCACAGCCTTACTCGAGAAGATCCTAAATCCACCCAAGACTTCATCTCCACACTCTACAATCCTCACCAACTTGGCTAATTTTTTCTCTCTCCACAAGCCCATCAACCATCCAAAAAACAGCCCAATCACTCTAACACCACTCAGGCCCACATCCTTATCAGCCCAAATCACCACTCATTCTCCATCAACTAGCATCTTACTCACCAGGCCACAACACTACTAGGTGTATTTCTCCCACTTTCCATGCACCAACCTACTACTCCCCACACCCACAAAATTCGCGGCCCACCCAATATCCCACTAACCATGATCATCAACACGGACTCACATATCCAAATTATTCTCCCACTTTCAATGCATCAACCCACAACTCCCCACATCCACCAAATCTGTGACCCACTCAATATCCCACTAACCATGATCATCAACATGGACCCACCACACCAAATACTTCCCCCACCCTTACTAAGTTCTCACCAAACCTACCAACTAGTCCACCAATCTTCTCTCCCACTCTTAATCAACGTGTTCAACAAACCATGCACAGAACCTCACCTCTACCTTCTGACAAACCTCAACATCCCATGTCCACCAGTTTTCCTAAACATTCGGCACACCAACCCTCACCCTCAACAATTCCCATCTTCACTACTCCCGTGCCAAGGGAAGTGCCAACTTCTCCTCCAATTGCTCCCCCTTTGGATCCTTTGATCACACCCTCACCATCTTCGATACAACTCGCCGACTCCTCCCGCATCATCACTTGGTCTCACCACAATATATTCAAACCAAAAAAAATCTTCGATCTCAACTCTTCTCTCACTCTTCCTCTCTCACAACTATTTCCAAGCCTACCTCCTTCACCCAAGCGCAGAAAATGCAACCATAGCAAGATGCTATGTGCGAAGAGTATTCTGCTCTCTAGAACAATTCCACATGGTCTATTGTTCCTCCATCTCTTACATGAAATCTTATTGGAAGTAAGTGGGTGTATCACATCAAACGAAAACCAAATGGTTCTATTGGTCGTTACAAGGCTTGTTTTGTTGCTAAAGTCTTTCATCAACGACCTGGAGTTGATTTCACTGACACATTTAGTTTAGTTGTTAAACCAGAAACAGTTCGTCTTGTTCTTAGCATCGCTGTCTCTCGAGGATGGTCCTTACGTCAATTCGATGTGAACAACGCCTTTTTCCAAGGCCGATTGGGTGAAGATGTCTTTATGCAACAACCAAAAGTGTCTGTACATCCTCAGTGTCCAAACTATGTGTGTAAGCATAACAGAGCTATTTATGGCCTTCGACAAGCTCCTCATGCATGGTACAATGAGCTGCGAGCTTTTCTCACTCTTAATGATTTCTGTAATTCTCACAGTGATACTTCTCTATTTATCAATCGCACATCTACTGTCAGTCTCTATCTTTTGGTATATGTGGATGACATAATTATTATTATAGATAATAGTGATGTTTCTATTTAGAAGTTTATCGACACTCTCTCCTGTCAATTCTCCCTCAAAGATTTGGGCTCCTTAAATTATTTTTTGGGTGTTAAAGCTACTCGCACACTGTCTGGTCTTCGGTGTCATTCTTCCTTAGCTCTATATGCCTTTGTTGATGATGTTGATTATACTCGCAACAAGGACAACTATTCCTCTATGTCTGCCTATGTCATCTTTCTCAGTCCTAATCTTATTAGTTGGAGCTCCAAAAAACAACCAACTGTTGCTCGGTATACTACAGAAGCAAATTATCATGCCATAGCTTCAACTACCACGGAAGTTAATTGGTTATCTCACCTACTACAAAAACTTGGTGTCTCTTCTTCCACTAATCCATTTACTTTGATAATGTTGGAGCAACTTATGTCTATGCTAGTCCGGTATTTCACTCACGTATAAAGCACATTGTCGTGGATTTTCATTTTGTTTGAGATCAAATATTCAAAAAAGCGGTTTCGTGTTACTCATGTACATACTTTTGATTACTTGGCCGATTTTCTCACCAAGCCACTATCCCGGACCCTTTTTCAATCTCACCGATCCAAGTTTAGCATTCTACCGAATAGCTTGCGCTTGCAGGGCATGATAGAACATAATAAAATCATCTCTCCTCAACTATCCACTACACCATAAAGCTACTGACCCCTACTCCATAAACTGTTGTGTATATTCTATCTAACCACACAACACTGCCATGCAGGCATGCACACTGCTCACGATCATGTATTGCATGGCATATTGTAGGCCACTACTCCACAATGCTCTATTTTTGTGTGTGTGCTCATTAAATTGTAAAAATATATTATGTAAACGATGGAATGTACAAGGCCATTTTTCATTTATTCTTTACTCTTTACTTACGACTTGATAAAAAAAATAACTCCTTAAAATTGATTATATTAAGCATTTAATCAATTAAATTTGTTTGATAAATACAATTAGTATCACTTAATTAATTAAGTTAAATTAAAAATTAAGTCAAAATGTGAGTAAAAAATTAAACTAAGGCTCCTTCACTAATTTCATTTTGCTTAATGCACTCCATTATTTTCTACTTAAAAAAAATTATGTTTTGACCATTTTACCCTTGATCCCATATGAGGGTTTAATTAGGATTAGATTTAATAAGAATTTGATTAACTTTAGATTATTTTAGGGTTTTAATTTTATTTTATATTTAAATTATTGTTATATTTAATTTAAGCAATCAAACTACATAAAAAATACATAATATTATATATTTTTTGTTTAATTTTTACTTTTAATTTATATATATATATATATATATATATATATATATATATATATATATATATATATTTTTTTTTTTTAAAATGGCAATTTTACTGTTTTGGTCTCAATTTTTTTTTTCTTCATATTATCTTGATTCAAATGTAATTATATAAATTAAACAATTTTTAGCATACAAATTTTGTACTTATCAAACAAAAAAAAAATCAGCACTCAAATTTTCAGCACAATTATATCAAATAACTTTTTGATATTTTTAGCACTTAAAATTAAGTACTTAAATTTTCAGCACTTAATTTTTAAATGATTATCAAACATGCGCTTAGTTGGTTTCCTTGGGATGGGTCTCCTTCTTCATGTGATTGGTCCTATCATGGGGTTGCTCGGGGCCTCTTAATAGAGGTGGAATAAAAAGGTGAAGAGAAACGATAATTCTCTTTCATCCTTGATAACACCCGACATTGTAACGGCGTTGGCTTCCTCAATACTACTAAGTAGGCGTAGAGGATGTGAATCTTCAAGACAAGCGCTAGAAAATACAAAAAATGATGTCAATGTATTAAGCAAAATACAAGAAGAAGAGTCCAGGCCGTACGAGGAGCCGACCACCGAACTGGAACAGGGAACGCATTTTGCTCATTAACTGACATTCCCAGTTGGGTTTAAGAGACAAAAAAGAAAAAGCACGTATGAGCAACCCATATCAGCCCACCATCAAGCGAAAAATCAACTCTATCTAATTTTCTACCCTTAACCCATCAACCCCCACCGGACATTTTTCCCCCAATTTTATCTCTTGCTTAAATAATGCTATAAAACTTTACGGCTCGCTTGGATGGAGGGAATGGAATGAAGGTATAATAGAATGGAAGAAATAATGAAATGAAAGAAAGAATGAAATAAAATTGTCAATAAAATTACTATTCCATTCTCTTGTTTGGTTAGTATGGAATGAGAGAAGAAATGGAATAGTGAAATATAGTAAAATTCTTATTATACTCTTATTATAAAATTTTATTATATTTCACTATTTCATTCCTTTCTTCATTTTATGATATTTCACTATTCTATTCAATTTTAAGTTTTTGTTCTTTAATTTTTGTTTTTGTTCTCAATTTTCAGTTTCTATTCTCTAATTTCTGTTTCTGTTCGCAATTTTCAGTTTCCATTTTCAATTTTCTGTTCTCTAATTTTCTGTTTTTGCTCTCAATTTTCAGTTTATGTTCTCAATTTTTTTTGTTCTCAATTTTCTACTTCTATTATTAATTTTCAATTTTTGTTCACAATTTTCAGTTTCTGTTCTCTAAATTTCTTTTTGGTTCTCAATTTTTAGTTTATATTCTCAATTTTCTGTTTTTGTTCTTAATTTTCATTTTTTGTTCTCAATTTTCAGTTTCTGTTCTCTAAATTTCTTTTTGGTTCTCAATTTTTAGTTTATATTCTCAATTTTCGGTTTTTGTTCTTAATTTTCTGTTTTTGTTCTTAATTTTCATTTTTTGTTCTCAATTTTCAGTTTATATTCTCAATTTTCTATTTCTATTCTTAATTTTTTGTTCTCAATTTTCTGTTCTCTAATTTTTATTTATGTTCTCTAATTTTTGTTTATGTTCTTAATTTTTTATTTTTGTTCTCAATTTTCAAGGGTTTAAATACAAGTGTTATTATGTAATTTAATATATTGATTCCATTGGGTTGAAATCTCATTTCACCCTATCTCAAATGGAATCTCATTCTATCCTATTTCATTCCAAGTGATTCCATTGGAGAACCAAACAACGGAATAAGAATCGAGGGCGGAATGCGATTCCATCCAACCAAACATGTCATTAGTGACGGAATCAAAATCCCATACATTCTGCATATGTTTAACAACGAATGTATAAATGCCCTTTAGTTTATTCTTCGAGAATATGTCTACGGATTAAGAGAATAACAAGTATAAACAAAAAGAACTTGCAATAAGAATAAAGAACGGATACTAGTTTCTCTAATATATGAAAGCAAAATCTCAAACCTTGCCAACCGTATAAACACACCTAGTCCTAACTCCCATTACAGGTACTGCGGCATATAATGCACCCTTCATAATTATATAAATATTTACAACTTTGTGAGTGCAAACAAGGTTAAAGGGGCAGCACACCACATGATTATCTTAACCAGACATTTTGTACGGAAAATCAATACCTTACACTGTATAGAATGATAATAAAATTGGAATTAATATGGTAATAGAATGAAATTATCATTATTATTCCTATGTTTAATAACAAAAGAGATTACATATGATATTAGAATGACATCAAATGATAAAATAGTAATTTAATTAAATTTTCAAACAGTATAATAGTTAATTTAATTAAATTTCATTCTAATGCAAATATTTGGTTAATATTTAGTCTCGTTTTTTTATCGATGAATGATTAAAAGCTAATCTCATGTAATTCGGATTAATTAATACCAAATTTATCTTGAAAATGATTAATCCCATGTTTTGTGGGATTAAAAAATTCTTGGTAATGGGAATAAAATTTAATCCTATGTACCAAATAAAGGAATAGAATTATCATTCTCATGGCCATTCCAATCCCATCTCGAATACCAAACACAGAATTAGGGAAGCTCACCCTTATATATATATATTCCAAAATGGACTTGATTTCTACCTTTAACTTCCTCTAAAAGAAGTGTAAGTAAACTCAGCTAGAATTGTTGTATTTCTTTATTTCTTCTCTGACCACTCTTTTTAGTACTTCAATAAAGTAAAAGGAAATTAGTAAACTCTACCAAAAAAAAAAAAATACCTTTATCCAATATTTAAGCATGTTCTTTATTCTTCTGGTTGAATGTTGATATTCAATTTCAAAGTTCAGTTAAAAAAAAAAAAAAAAAAAAAAAATTGTGAACCTTTACAGTTCACTGAACAAAATCAGTACATTCTCATAGATTCTCACTTCAATTTTGCATTTATATAATAAACAAAAAAATTACTATTCGGTACTTGGGATCCATTATTACTTCTTTTGATAGTTTACAAGCTTTACACTACAATTAAACACAAACAAAAAAAAAAAAAAAACATTTTTGTGAATCTTTACAGTTCACTCAACAAAATCAGTACATTCTCGTAGATTCTCACTTCAATTTTACATTTCTATAATAAACACAAAAATTACTATTCGGTACTTGGGATCCATTATTACTTCTTTTGATAGTTTACAAGCTTTACATTGCAATTAAACACAAAAGCTACTGAGAAAAGTTATTGATAGATTTTAAAACATGTGTTGGAATATGTATATGTATATGAATATGTACATGTATATATAAAAAGAAAGAAAAAAATGCGAGAAATTTAAAGCGCAAAAAGGCGCAGAATAGAAAATGGAAATGATAGATATTTAAATGTAGAAATGTAAATGATTGAAAATAAAGTACGAAAACGCGAAAAAGAGCAAAGCGGAAATGTAAATGACATAAAAATAACGTGCAGGAAAGTAAATAACGGTAAATAAAATAGGAAAAAGTAAACTTGTTTTTTAAGTGTTCATTTGGGAACATTCTCTTAGGTTATGGTTGGTTTTATGTCCTCCTTTAGGTGGGTGAAAAAAATAAAAATGTTTTTGGGATTTAGAAAACTTACCTTACTATGGAGAAAGTCCTTTCCCCTTTGAAGTTTCGCCTTCTTTTTCTTCTTTGATTTTTGATCTCTTTTGTAGTGACTTTTTTTTCTAAGAATATATGTAACTAAAACTAATTTTTGAGAGAGTATTTTAGGGAGAGAGAAAGAGAGTCTTGGCAAGTAATAGCAATGTGTGAGCCAATTGCAAATGAATGATCAATAAGAATCGGTGGACTTTGGCCCTATTTATAGGTAGCGTTTTTTGGCTCACTAACCAGAGTGCACGCCCTGGTGAGTACGCAAGCTTACCAGAGGCGCTGGTAGCGTGTTAATGTGCATTTTCTAAATTGGAAATTGAGTGATTTACTTTCAATTTCAACCTCCTTAAGTCTTTTCATTCATGGTAATGACTTGGGGGAATCCCAAGATGTCTAATTTCACTCCAATTTGGAATTCCAATGCCTCGTCTTATTCCCAGGTGGTGGACATGAAGTGAAATTAGTGCTATTAGCACTTTTTACTAATAAAATGCATTTTTATTTTTTTTTATGTTTTTTCATGAAGTTAAAATTCAAAACATGAAATTAAACTATCTAATTTATGATTGGAATGCCCAATTTTGAAAATTAACATGCAATTGGTCATCAATTTGATGAAACTAGCGAAAAAATATAGTTTTGGGACCAAAATGGAAAGTAGGTGTAATTGGTGAAATTTCTTAAAATTATGGGGTGAAATCCAAAATTAACTATATCAAAAGTGGCATTTTATAAAAATTCACTTTCAATTTAATCAATTTGGTCCCTAATTAACTTTTAGAAATTTTAATTTTAGCTCGAAACTTTATTTATTACCAGATTTATCCAAATTGTCGATGTTTTTATATTTTTTTATTTAAAACATCATGAAAAATTTAAACATAAGAATCTAAGGTGTGAATTCGTCTCCTTAAACATGGTTTAAAGTTTAATCCGATACTTTAATTAAATGCAAAATGGGCGAGACAAAAAGTGATGTCACAGGAGTTGGGCCCCAAATCACGTGACAAGCACGAGAGTTCAATACCACTATTATTAACTGAGGATACCACCCGGTGCCTGAGGAGGCTATAAACGCCATGATAGCATCGAGCAAAGATGGCCCTTACTCAGGGGTATAAGCCTAATTATACTATTAGCTCATCCTCGGGGTCATCTGATCATGGTTTGAGCCATGCACTGCTCGAGGTGTGCCTCATGCTCTAGAATCATTAATTATAATTGTTCTCTATTTATTGAAAGAGAGATTATGATTCTAGAATAACGTCTCATTATTCCATATCCTACTAAATCTCAACATTAATTAGGATTAACTGGGATTCATGGAAGACTTGTCAAACAAGTCTTTAATCTTATATAAATACTACAAGTGAGTCTATCTAGGTACACACATTTTTCCTAGCCTTCACTTTGCCAAAATTCATATAGAATTCTATTAATTCTTAAACCGGAGACGCAAGGCTCACTCGCATGTGCATTGTTTTGTGGGAACCAAGGCTTGAAGAAGATCATATTGAGAATCTTGAGAAACCGTTCTTGATGATTTAGATTTTGGGATCATCAACACATATTCTGAATTAAAATCTACACAATGTACTTAAGTTAACTACTTATTTGAGTTCATAAATCCTCACATCAATATAGTTAATGTTGCCTAATGATTCAGTTAACTCTTTTGAATTTGAACAATTTAGTTAATATCAATTATAAATTTGGGTTCACAAATCGAACATCTTATCAATCTAGTTAACGTAAACTACTAATTCAGTTCATTATTAAAAAGTTGTATAATTTAGTTGATGTCAACTGCTGATTTTGAGTTCATAAATCAAACATCTTATCAAATTCAAATTTCTCAGGAGGAATTGGAATGTGTGATTCATGGATTATCATGCCATATAAAAAATCTTTCTATATAACAATATAAGGTTGCGTTTGAATAAGGGATTTGATAAATCTCTGGAATTTGTAAATAATGAGATTTTAAAATTCTGAATTTTAAAATTTTATCATTTACAAATTCTTTATTTAGATAACTTTTTTTATATAAAGAATTTGATTGTGTAATTAATTTCATAATTTTCTTATTTGGATAAACAAGTATTTGTATGTAGAATTTTGAAATTCATTAAGTTTTAATACTAGAAAATATGAAAATATACCTAATAATATAATTTTTATTTTAGTAATTTAATAATATTATTTTTATACTTATTTTAATAATAAAAATTTAGTAATATCATTTTAATTGTACTATGTTAATAACTATTTTAATTATAGTATCTTTATTCTTATTGTATACATATTATATAAACTTAATTATATTACTTTATATTTATTTTAGGAATTTTTAGGATGACACCCATTTTTATAATATATATTAGCATGGGCCCTAATTGAAAAGGCCCATTCAATTAAAAACCTAATCAATTATTTTTGTTATGAGAAAACCCCAATTTCAGCCTACCTTACACTCACGCGCGACTGGTCATGGTGGAATCTCTTAGGTATATTTGGAAACAATCATCAACTTAAATAAGGAAATCTCTACCAAATTCTCTAATTCAAGTTACGAAAATGGAAGAACTTTGGGTGAATAATCTTTGCATTCCGATTTCTCATTGTCCTAAATTACAAAACAACTATGTGGGTAACCCTAGATTACTAAAATCTGGTAGCCACGACCGAAGCTACCGGCGGCGGCGGTGAACGGCTACAATTTTTACAATCAAACAGTCCACTGGTAATCAATTGGTATTGGCACTTCATTGGTAAGTGTTGGTTATCTATCTAATTTGTTGAAACCAAAATCCCTTCTTCTCTCTCTTTACGTTCTCTCTCTAGAATTTGGAAATCCTCTGCTTCTCTCTCTAGAGTGAAAGAATCCATTTGCATCTCAACATGATGAGAAAAGGGTTATGTCCTTGCCTAAAAAGAACACAATAGCAATAGCAAATACTAAAAGGAAAAAGGGAACAAAATTTGCCGATAATTGCTAGGAAATTCTGGACTATTATCCGGGTGGTTTTCTTCATGTTTAGAAAACGTGGCAATATGTTGAGGGTGGTTTTTCTTCATATTAACATGCTGATGATGTCTTGACCAAAAAGAAAAAAACACGATGATGAAATGTGGCAAGATCGCCAGGAAGGCTGCCCTACTTACTTGAGTTTTTAGTTGGAAAAAAAAACTCAAATAAATAGGCCCACTTAATTTGTTGAGGTGTGAATCAACTCGATACTAATCATATATGTTCAAAATCTGGGTATTATTGTTAGAATGATTGAGTGTTATTGTTCGTAGCATACGACAACGAGATGATAGGTGGATATGAGTAAATATTGTTGTACAACAAAAAACAAAATAGCAACATAAGGGGGAGATTTGGGGATACGGGATGCGAATGTTATTGTACAACAATATTGTTAAAAATACAATATCAAAAGTAACTGCACAGTAAGTATCACCATTTTTTCAGGAGTAGGTTGTCAAATTGTAACTATACTATAAAAATGCTATAAAACATGCTCCACAACTGGGAAGTGACTGATGAAAATGTCGAGGTGCATCAAACATTGTTGGCAAATGTATAATCACATAATGTTACTGTACAACAACAATTAAAATAATTGTTTGAATGTTACTGTACAGTAATAATTGGTCAAATGTCACAATATGTGTACAAACATGTTTTGCACATTTAGTCTAATTTTTATATGCGTTATTGATAATCAAATACGTTGTATTTTTATTTTGATCAAGAAATGAAAAATTAGACGAACGTCATACTTGTGTGTAAACACATGTTGACGAATCAAAAGAAAATAAGGATCCCATCAAAAGGAGAGTTTAATAAGGGAAAATTGAAATGCAGTCATTGTGGTGGGAAATGATACAGCAGGAAAACATGTTAAAGAACCCATATAAGCTGACAATATTTATTAGTCTTTTATTGTATTTTTGGTAGCAATTTTTATATTGTTTTTGAACAATTAAACATCGTGCGGGGGTTTAATGATGTGCATCGTTATTAATTGCGATGACAATTTTCTAGTGCGTTACGATAATTTTATGTTTGGTTATATTTTGTGCAAACACAAAAAAATAATGTGAAACAACGTATCAATTTTTTCACCAAAACACGCATTATTACATAAATTTTACTGCGTAACATTTTTTAGATACATAATTGTTGTACAACAACATAGTGTGAGTTTTTAATAAGATACATAAATATTACTACGCAGTAAATTTCTATTATAAATAATTATTGATGCACAATAACTTTTTGAATAAATACAGTTTTGTGCTTTAGAATATTTTTGTTTTGTTGCAACTATGAAAACATGTATCATTAAAATCTTACTCATCCAAGACATTTCATGCACGTTCATTCATACATAACAAATTGTGGATTATTGTTGTGTAGTAACAAATTCAAGAACTCAAGCATCAACAATGTCAAGGAAGAGAATGAGAATTCAAAACTTGACTTTAAGTGTGAATTTTTGTTACACATTAACAAATTCAAGAACTCAAACACCACTAATGTCATGGAACAAAATAGCAATCGAAAACCTTGCAATTTAAAGGTGGATTATTATTGTACAATAACTAATTCAAGAACTCAAGTATCAACATTGTCAAGGAAGAAAAGAGAAATTCAAAACTTGACTTCAAGTGTGAATTTGTACTACACATTAACAATTCAAACAAATTCAATGGTAGATTATTGTTGTATATTAACTAATTCAAGAACTCAAGTATCAACAATGTCGGCCTTTTCCACAGTTTGTCATTTATTATGTCCTTAATAAGGCTTTTCCTTTCCGTAGTTGATATTCTGTCAATGTCTTTGCGCTTGATTTATGTTTGTCGTTCAAGGACGAATTGTCTCATTAGATACGTAACAATCACTCCACAATCGGGCCTGCCAAAAAAATATACAATATTTTAATATATCCAAGCATATATTCACAAAATTAATACAAATCCAAAACTTCACTCACTTCAAGTGTGCATTATACGTTAACAAATTCAAGAACCCAAACACCAATAATGTCATGGAACAAAATAGCAATAAAAAACCTTACACTTCAAGGGTGGATTATTGTTGTACAGTAACTCATTCAAGAACTCAAGCATCAACAATGTCAATGAAGAAAATGAGAATTCAAAACTTGACTTCAAGTGTGGATTTTTGCAAACACCACTAATGTCATGGAACAAAACATCAATCAAAACCTTGCACTTCAATTGTGGATTATTGATGTACAGTAGTAACAAATTCAAGAACTCAAGCATCAACAATGGCAAGGAAGAAAAGGGGAATTCAAATCTTGACTCCAAGGGTGATTTTTTGCTACACATTAACAATTCAAACAAATTCAAGGGTGGATTATTGTTGTAACTAATTCAAGAACTCAAACATCAACAATGTCAAAACAACTCATTGAAATTGGTTGCCAAGGATTTTATTACCTTTGTTTACCTCGGAAATTGAATACAACTAACTGAAATTGGGTTGCTACTAGGGACCACGCCGACTAGAGCTGCAACGATGGGCCCGGTTGGAGCTGCTTTTACGGATGCCACTGTTTGGAACAGAAGCTACAAACACCGCTGCCTGGGGATGATTTGATAACGCCGGCGTTGAGATGGTAAGGACAGAAGACGACGAATGGCGTGGCCGAAGGGAGTACTGCATTACAACGGTGGTCGGCGCTGTGTTGCTTCAGGAATACGGAAATCGTACGACGAAGGCACATGAACGAGATTTTTTGGGAAGAAGATGCATAGGAACTTTCTATACAATAAGATGCAAGGCTTTGATTTTGATTTCCCCCATTAGAGCTTACCATGTATAAACACACCTCACGCGCCTTTTAAGTGGGTTGCTTGACAAGGATGGATTTTGGGGTTTTTGCTAAATGAAAATGATGAATGGGGATACATTCAATTTAATGATGGGCTTTGGGGCCCATATAAAAAATCCCATTATTTTAATAATACCATTTTAGTAATATATTATTTTAATTATATTATTTTTATACCTATTTTAATAATATAATCTTAGTAATATCATTTTAATTATACATATTTGTAGTAGTAAAATTTCTCTTTGGAAAGATCTAGAAATAACATCTGTTTTGAAAAGATTTAAAAATCTCTTTTTCCTCATTTAAAAATCTATTTTACAAATTCAATGAATTTTGCATCATTTTAGCACTACCCAAACAAGGGATTCTTAAAAAAGAATTTGTGAAGAAAGTGAAATACATCCTTGAATTATTATTATATTCTTTCTTATTTGATTTGAAGAAAAAAAAAAGTTAAAAATCAATTCTGGAAATGAAATGGATTAAATTTAAGAATATCATGACCTTGGGGATACATTTTTTGTCTGTCTCCCATTCACACAGGCAGGCATAAACGTGTGAATGCCTTTACGGTTTTGTTATGAATAAAAAATAAAAAAGTAATGCTTCGACTCCTTTACTTTCTCCGCCTATTTCGTTCCAAATAATGCAGACCACCATCATACTAATAATGGATATACACGAACACCCAGAGACTTCAGCAAACATGGCGATTCTCGTGATCTGTGCATAGTCTACCTCATATTCTTCGAGGGTTTGTTGCTTTCGTTCAATTATTCATCGACCCATATTCGCACCATTATTAGATCAGACTTCAGGGAGAGAAAGAGATACTCCCATTTTACATTTGTAGCTAGAATTGGGAAATTTGAGAGAAACGCGGGGAGAATCATTGGTGCTTGAATTGAATTCCCATGTTCCATGTGTTACGAAGAATATCACTTGTTTGTCCAAGCTCTGGAGCATTTTTAGCTTCAAAAGTAGCTTTGAGGCAGAGAAAGTTTCATAGCAAAGGTAGGTCTTCTTCCTGTTGCTCTTCCTTTTCATTTATGTGTATTTTGTGCGTTCTCAGTGCAACTTGTACTTGTTTTCTCCAAGTTTTAGTCACTTTTATGTTAAAATAGAAAATTTATTCTGTAATTTAAGTTCCATGTTGTATTGGGATGTATTGATTTTTTTTATTTTTTATTTTTTATTTTCATATAAAAGGATATAGAGAAAGAAGAGAATAATTCTCCTAATTATATTGCTAAATTAGGAAGGATATCACCGGAGTAAATTGGCCTTACAATATCATGTAAAAAAATAGAAAGATTTAAATGGTAACTAAATAAATGCATATTCCAACACATATGTTTTAAAATCTATCAATAATTTTTGCAGTGTAAAGCTTGTAAACTATCAAAAGAAGTAATAATGGATCCCAAGTACCAAATAGTAATTTTTGTGTTTATTATAGAAATGCAAAATTGAAGTGAGAATCTATGAGAATGTACTGATTTTGTTGAGTGAACTGTAAAGATTCACAAATATTAAAAATTTTAACTGAAGTTTGTGGATGTTATCCGAACAACATAAAATATCATTACTTGGAAATTTATTTACACAGAGTCATGCGCATTAAACTTAATGCTCAGCTTTGTTGAGGCTAAAGTACCTCACATTTTATATCCTTCTGGATTCTTGCAATGGCCGGGGGTGGGGTGGAGTGGGGGGATTGGAATAAGAGCAAAGAACATGCTTAAATATGGATAAAGGTTTTTTTTTTGTTGTTGTTGTAGAGTTTATTAATTTCCTTTTACTTTATCGAAGTACTAAAAGGAGTGCTAAGAGAAGAAACAAAGAAATACAACAATTCAAGCTGGGTTTACTTACACTTTTGCTTTTAGAGGAATTTTAAGGTAGAAATCAAGTCCATTTTGAAACACACACACACACACACATATATATATATACACAATGGATGCTGGAGCGAGCTTCCCTAAGGGTGTTGATTTTCTATACCAAATGTTTGGTTAAGATAATCATGCGGTGGACTGCCCCTTTAAGCCTTTTAGCACTCACAAAGGTCATAATGTTTATATAATTATGAAGGGTACATTATATGCCGCAGTACCTGTAATGGGAGTTAGGCCCAGGTGTGTTTATACGGTCGGCAAGGTTTGAGATTTTGCTTTCCTATATTAGAGAAATTAGTATGCCTTCTTTATTGCTTATTGCAAGTTCTTTTGTTTGTACTTCTTATTCTCTTACTTCCTTTTCTTGGGCTATAATATGAGGCATAAGGTACTGGGACACTTTTAGATTTAAGATACCTTCCACAGTGGAAGACATCCCACAGAATAAGCTTTTTGGATAGATGGAGGAAAAAGAGGGGAGAGGGTGGAGATAAGTTTTTGTATCATAGCAGTTGATTTCCACTTTTCTATGGGATTTTTATTCCCTCCGTGCTGGTTGCTACCTTAAAAACAAGGAAAGTCTGAAGGGAAATTACTTTTATAACTCCACTTATTGAGTTCTATTCGATTCTGCCTTTCATTGGTATCATACTCTTTTTTTTTTTTTTTTCTCTTTTCCCTGTTTTCACTCTTTATTCCATAGACATATTCTACAAGAATAAAATAAAGGGCATTTATACACTAGTGGTTAAACATATGTAAAATGTGTGGGATGTTGATTCCGTTTTCTGATAAATAATAACATTCAACAATACCATGCTTTCTTTAGAAAAATATTCCAGACGTCACTAAAGTTTAACTAGCATTATTTAAGTGATGAGTGGGCTGATATGGTTTCTTCATATGTGCTGCTTCTTTTTTTTCTCTCTTAAACGCAACCGGACTTAATTATAGCTCTTTAACGTTCCATGGTGGAGAATAGAAGACGAATGAAAAACTGTTTACTTTCACCATGAGAAGTTGAAAGCAGGTTGGAAAGAGAATAGTTTCCTTAACATTGCAACATAAGCTTTTGTAGTATTGTACCCGTCACAAATTTAAAACTGTTAGAGGATACTTTAGTCTTTATGTTTGTATTAGGGTTTACATGTATGTACGGGCCGTATGACCCATACTTTATTATAAACGGCAGGGGAGGCTGACAGTTAAAGTGAAGGTGTCTCATTCTTTTCGTACTCACATTTTTACCGTAACATGATATCAAGAGCAAGTTATGGGACAGTAATCCCATAATCCTATTCAACCTTTATTATTATTATTATTATTATTATTCTTTTCCCTTTACTTTGTTTTTTCAAGATACAGCTCTTTTAAACTCATTTCCCAAATTCTAATACTTTCAAAAGTCATTTTTGTAAAACGACTGCCATTTAACAAAAAAGCAAATAGTAAAAGACCCTAAAAAAGTCGAGTTTTAATAACCCTGAATTCTAGTTCTATTAGACAACATGTCAGATTTTGTAAAATGATAAAAAAATGTCTAAAATTGAAACAAATAAATACAAGAAAGTGTTATGTAATCACGACTACTTCATCAGCATCTCTAAAACGATAGTTTTATTCATCTGGTTTCTTTTCTGTCCTTCAGCGAAGTCGCTCGGGTATACATTCTTGCTTCTCCATTTTTGACAAAGGAACCAAAAATTATTTTCATTCTTTCATCTTAGCATCCCCCAAAATATCCACCCACACTTTCCTTACTCACTCTCATAAGTCATAAGTACCATTGATCTCCTCTTTTGGGGTACACAATGCCACTGTGTCTTTATTTTTACCCTTTTTTTTATCTTTTTCCTCTCTCTCCTCCTAACACATTTTCCATTCCTTTCTTTTGTCTCATCTTCTTCAGCAATGTGATGACTCTCTCTCTCTCTCTCTAAATGCAAGATCTTCCTTTTATTCCCGTCTCTTGTTCTCTTTATATATGTAAAAATTTCTGCATTTGAATCACGACTTCTATTTTGCATCTAATTTTGTTTTTTGTATGACTTGGTATGCTTAAGGACACTAGTAAATAGCTACAAAAAAGAAGTCAACAACAGCAAACTCTCGTTAACTGTTACAACCTGAAAACCTGATAATGCGTTTCTGGTGATATTTTTTGGGCTAATTTCACTTTCACCCCCTGTACTTATATGCGAGAGCGATTTTTCCTCCTGTACTTGCATAATAAGCACTTACGTCCTTTCTACTTTTGATTAAACTACTTTTGTTAGTAAAAACCAATATATCTAACGGAAGGTGTACTTAATGCACGTAGAAGTGCATTTTTGTCTTTTCTTTTTCTAAATAGTTATCCTTTAGTTCCAAAATACCCTCGAACTTTTTCAATTCTGTTTTTTACATTATCTAATTATCTTTTTCCTTTTATTCTTTAAAGGGGTGATTGTAGTTCACCCCCTTATACTTAAATCCATTTTCACTTTACTCCCTCATACTTTGAAAATTGGCACTTTACCTCCATGAACTTTCGACTGAGTGCAAAAGTTAGGTTTTTTGTTAAATCTAATGGAATTGGCGAAAAGACTAAATTGCCTCTAACACAGACTATATCCTTAATCTTGAAACACAAATTGACTACTCAAATAAATTTCGTTTTGGAAAATCTATATATGAATGGATTCTTCTAAAAAATATTACAACTTGAAGTCAAGAATTTGACCAAAATATTAAGATTTGACACCTAAATCTCTTTACCCTTTTAAGAAAAAATACTTATTTTACATGAAAATTTAATTTTTTAAGGACCGCAATTGATCTAATTTTTTATTTTTTTTCAATAACCTATATATGTTTTCCTATGTTTCAATGGGTGAAGAATCCAAATTTTCAATCAATTTTAATATAGATGGTTTGTCTCAAAATCAATGTTTTTAAACTGTAAACTATTAGTTTTTAATACATACCTTAAATGCTGAAATTGATTGAAAACTTTGATTCTTTAACCCTTAAAACAATGAAAAACGTTTATAGATTATTAAAAACAAATAAAAGATGAGATCCATTTCTTGTTTTAAAATTGAAGTTTCTCGTGAAATAATAATTTTTCCTGAAAGAGGGTGAGAGATTTGGGTATTAAATCTGAATATTTTTATTAAATTTTGTGTTTCATGTTATACTACTCTCTAAAGACAAATCCATGATCATACAAAACATAATTTGTTTGAGTAGTCAATTTGTGTTTCAAAGTTAAGAATTTGATATGCGTCGAGGGCATTTCAGTATTTTTGTCAATTCCGTTAGATTTAATGAAAAAACTAGTTTTTGCATTTTGGTCCAAAGTCTAAGGAGGTAAAATACTTATTTTCAAAGTATATAGGGGTAGAGTGAAAATGGGTCTAAGTACAAGTAGTAAACTACAATTATCCCTATTTTGAATAATAAATAACTTTCCCTCGAGGAGTAAACTGCAATTATCCCTATTTTAAATAATAAATAACTTTCACTTCTTCTTCTTCTTCTTCTTCTTCTTCTTCTTCTACTTCATTTTTTACATCAATATTTCTGCAATAGAATCTGAAATTCTAAATCTTATCCACTTCATCAATCTTCTGCAATAAAAAAGAATTTAATGAAAATAGAATCCAAAATTTTACTTCTGAATCAAATTGAAAAAAAGAATAAAATCCAATTGAATCTGAAATCTGAAAATAGAATCCCGTAACCCTAAATACCAATGATCCTGATCAAGAAATCAATTTAGAAACTATAGAAATTTAATGGGCCTAACTCACTCTCAAAAGACGTCTTGTAAGAGGAGGATTGCCCTAGACTTTATATATTGCTCAGGATCAGATAACACAAGCGATGTAGGATTCAACATGTCCCCTCACGCGCAGGGTGGATTTTGACAAACAACTGCGAATGGATATCGGAGGGCCCAACATCAAATGTGTAATTCAACACGCCCTCTCACGCGCAGGGTGAGATTTGATAGAATAATGCAAATGGATATCGGGGGACCCAACATTGATGTGAGATTCAATACGCCCAATATCAGATGAAAAGTCTGACTCTGATACCATGTAGAAATTTAATGGGCCTAACTCACTCTCAAAAGACGTCTTGCAAAAGGAAGATTGCCCTAGGCTTTATATATTGCTCAGAATCAGATACACAAGCGATGTGGGATTCAACGGAAACCAAACCCGAAGTCAATAAAAGATCGAAGAAGAAATTGCAGGCGAAGATTCGCAAGAATTATAGATATTTTCGTTTTTCTATTTTTCAGTTCTATTTGTGAACTCGCAGCTGAAGAAGATTCACAAGTATTGCCGAAGAAATCGCAGAAGGAAGGAACTGCGGATCTGTTTTCAGATCTATTTGCAAGAATCGAAGAAGAAATCATAGCCAAAGTCTAAATTCATGATGGTTGTGATTCAAATAGCAGAAGAATCAGAATTGGGAGTTGTAAATCGCAGAAGAAGTAAAACTGAATTGGAGAGGTGGCGAGAATGGCGACCCTGGGCTGGAGGTGGCAGTGACGATGGTCCAGGATTGGAGACAGCCACGGCGACAGTGGTCTGGATTGGAGATGAGGCAGCGGCAGCATTGTTGTTAGGGTTTTACAAGAGGGAAGATGAGAAAATGAAAAGAAAAGGCAAAGAAAGGATTGGGTTTTCAGTTTTCTTTTTATCATTTATTTTCCTTTTTTTATTTTTATTTTTTATTATGATTGCTTTACTTTGTTTTTCATTTGTGTTTTTTTAATCTCAGATTTTTCTTGTCCTTAATTTTCTTATATATTAAGTTTAATTTATCTTCCTTGTTTCCTTTTTTTTTTTTTTCTATTTTTAATTCTGTTTTCTTCCTTATTAAGCAAGATTTTAGAAAGTGTTTTTTTTTTTATGAATTGTGTTAATTTTTCTGTTTTGCACGTGGCATATTAAAATTATAAAATATTACAAACAATCAAGGTTAAATTCGTCAGTTAAGTTGTTAAAGTAATAGAAACTAACTGAGCATTTTATTGAGAAATATAGGGGAGGTAAGTGCTTACTGCTTGAGTACATGGGTAAAAATCACTCTTGCCCCAAAGTATAAGGAGTCAAAATGCAATTAGCCCCTCTTTTTTCCGTATATAGAGTGACTGATGGTAGTATTGTATATCAATTACAAGATAGAATTAATGAGAGATATGGTTATTGGCTTTGTTTCACATTCTGTTGGTTGCGACCTGGGATGCACACCGACCTATGAGGGAGTTGAACTTTTAGTCGTTTGCTTTATTGATGCATCGAAGACACTTAACTTTTACTTGGAGTAATGTGAAGTTCATTTTGTCTTTTTTTTGTTTTTTTCTCACTAGTGACTCTACTTTGAGGAAAGATAAGTTTGTCTTATGTATATAACCATATATGTATACAAAGAATATATGTTTTCATAAACTTGCGCATCCTATTCATTGGGATTTGATGAATCATTGTATCTGTGTATTGCTATATCCGCTGCCTGCATCCATGTTAGTGCTTCTTAGGTTATCTTGCACCCTGTTTTGAATCTTTCTTCATGAATTTTTGACTGTCATAATGCGACAAATTTTGAAGACATCATTTTACATTTGAAACATACTTGTAAAAGCCAAAATGAAGTAAATAATGCAGCAATGTTACATGAATGTCAATTTTTTGGCTCTTTTCTTTTAATGAAATCCACCATGGCTGATTTTCTGTCCACATTGCAGACCTTTGAGGAGTTGACTTTCAACAAATGGGGAAGGATTTGTGACCATAATTAATGGACCCTCAGGCTTTCATCAGGTTGTCAATAGGTTCATTGGGATTGAGAGTTCCTGTGACACCTCTGAATGCTTCAAAATCTGGAATCCAAACTCTATCTTCTCCATGTTTGTGTGAGATCCGTCTTCGAGGTTTCCCAGTACAGGTCACATCTGTACCCTTTATATCCCCTTCTGAAGCTGCACCAGATTCTCATAGCATTGCTTCAAGCTTTTATCTTGAGGAATCCAATTTGAAGGCACTAATGGCACCTGGATGCTTCTACTCTCCTCATGCATGTCTGCAGATAGCTGTATTCACAGGGAGTAATGGGTCCCACTGTGGGGTTGGCCACAAAAGGCGACAGATTGGAACATTTAGGTTGGATGTGAGTCCAGATTGGGGTCAAGGGAAGCCCATTATCCTTTTCAATGGCTGGACCAGTATTGGCAAGAACAAGCAGGATAGCGGGAAAACAGGAGCGGAGCTTCATTTGATAGTGAAATTGGATCCTGATCCAAGATATGTTTTCCAGTTTGAGGAGGAGACTAAATTGAGTCCCCAAATAGTTCAACTCCGAGGCACCATCAAGCAACCTATTTTCAGCTGCAAGTTCAGCCAAGACAGGTGATATAAGCCATAGGATTTCTTCTGCCAGTTTTTTATAGCTTAAATTTCAGTAAGAGATGTTTTCATCTCTTGGATTATATATTTGGAGAAATCTTAGCCTTTCGATTGATTATAACTTATTTTGTAGAGCCCACGCTATTTTAATTTATAATAAAAAATTAATTTTAAGCTTATTTGTTAGTTAAAATTTATAATTTTTTTTTCATTGAAATAATTTGATGGACGAATTGTTAATCTTCAAGTTATCACACTCTCCATATGTGATTAATTTTTTTTCCTATTTATTGTGGTTTACAGGGTATCCCAGATTGATCCATTGAGCACGTACTGGTCAACGTCTGCCGAAAGTTCGGACCAAGCCATAGAACGAAGAGAGAGGAAGGGATGGAAGGTAAAGATACATGACCTCTCCGGATCGGCAGTTGCAGCAGCCTTCATAACAACTCCCTTTGTTCCGTCAATGGGCTGTGATTGGGTTGCCAGATCAAACCCGGGAGCCTGGTTGATTGTCCGACCCGGCGCCTGTGGGCCGGGGAGCTGGCAGCCATGGGGAAAGCTCGAAGCGTGGCGTGAACGCGGAATTCGAGACTCCATTTGCTGCCGCTTCCACCTCCTGTCCGAAGGCCAGGAGGGCGGCGAACTCCTCATGTCGGAGATACTGATGATTGCCGAGAAGGGGGGAGAGTTCTTCATAGACACCGACAGGCAGGTTCGTACAGCGGCGGCAACGCCATTACCGAGCCCACAGAGTAGCGGAGACTTTGCGGCACTGAGTCCAGTTGGGGGTGGATTCGTAATGAGCTGTAGAGTTCAAGGGGAAGGGAAATGCAGCAAGCCGTTGGTGCAACTGGCAATGAGGCACGTCACCTGTGTAGAGGATGCTGCCATTTTTGTGGCGCTTGCTGCTGCCGTTGATCTCAGCATCGAGGCGTGCAGGCCTTTCCGTAGAAACATCAGGAGAGGGAGGAACCGCCATTCTTGGTGACACAGTTTTTACATATATATGTATGTTTGGGTTGTGAATTATTTCATAAACCCCTTATTTACTTCTGATTGTTTTCACATTTGTACAGAATCAATTTAAGACTTTCCTTTTAAAATGAGCCCAGGCGAGCGATAGTTTATGATAGGGTTTTCCTAGAAGTTTTTCTATTTTTGCCATCAAGCTTCCTAGGTTGATTCAAAGAGATTTTTCTGAGCGGGTGATAGTAAGGAAGAGAGGAAAGGCATGTTGATAACCATTTAATTTTTAATTTCTAAATGCTGAAAATTTAAGTATTGAAAAATTAAGTGCTGACATTTTAAATGCTAAAAATTTAAGAAAGTTATTTAATAATCTTAAAATTTAAATTGTTGAAATTTATTTTTTTTTTTGTTGTTTGATAAGTAAATACTGAAAATTGTTTAATTTACATAACTACTCTTGAATTAAGATAAAAATAAAAAAATAAAAAAATAAAAAATAAATCGAGAACAAAATAATAAAATAAAAACACCAATACATACTAAAAAATTTAAATATATGAATTAGCACAACTCAATAATAACATGAAGTTTAAGCGGAAAAAAAACTCTTGAATCGAATTCATTAGAACTATCAAGTGTTCATCGACATTTCATGGACGGTCGCCAACAATTTTAAAATCCATCCATTAGCAACAACTACACATTCAATAAATTTAGATTCAGCAACAAGTTTAGATTCAGCAAATTAACAACAATCCAGGAACTCAAACAGTTCAGATAACCCTAATTGCTTTGTAGTGATTGACAATTTCAATAACTCAAGAGAAAAAAATATTGAACGAGTAGATGAAAAATAGAGTATGTGACTATTTCTTCTCAAAGTGAATATTCCGCTAGGTAGCTTTTGGTAGCAAAGAATTGGCACTTCGGAATCAGAATTGGAAATGAACACATGTAAAAATAAACAAATTTTAATTCTTACGTATGCTAGTTTCAATTCAAATTCCAAAACTCCAATTCTTGACATCCAAACAATAGAAAATTTTAACAAATAAGATAGTAAATAACAAAAAAGAAATAGAAATCTGGGAACAATTTTGTCCTGTTCCCAGTAATCTACTCTAAAAATCTGATAACAGAATAATACAAATGAATAAATAAATCCCCCATAATTTGGTGTATATTCCCGATTTCTCCCTTTTCGTTCCCAGAAAGCTTGGAACATAAACATAGAAAAAAACTATTCTGATCCCACAAATTTATTCAAAAAATGCAGAAATTGGAATTAAACAGAAACATTTTTTATTTATTTATGTTTTTCCGTTTCTTTTCTATAGTTTTCACTACGCAAAACAAAAATACAAACCAAATCCAAGGCCTCAAATTTAGGTTAAACAGTAATGATTCAGCTCAATACACTCAATTCAAACAAAATTCGAACCAAATCAAAGAAAAAAACTGGTTGAAATAACAAATAATTTACTTGGAGAGTCTTTGGTTCATGTGCTTCCCGGTTGGCTTGTACAAGAGCAGAAGTAGAGCAGTGGATGGCCAGATGGCCTGTGCTTCCTGGCGACAAATTTGAAAAATAGAATTCAAATCTTGAGTTGAATTCTAGAGTTGAAGAATTCAAATCTCGAGTTGAAGAAACAAAAAACAATAGATTTGAAGAAAAACATACATTGTTGAAGATTTGTCCATTCGTCGCCTCTCTTATCAACTCGTCGCCGCTTCTCTATTCGCCGCCACTCTTCTCAACTCGCGCGCCTCTCTTCTCAACACTCCGTTGCCGCTGCCGCCTCAACTCGCTTCTCTGCTCTCTCTTAACAAATGAAGAAATGAACTGAAGGCCGAAGGAACCCTAGGTAGTAGGATGCAGGGTAAAATGGTTAAAAAATATCTTTTTTTCATTTGAAAAATGTTGAGCACCTTCTGCAAAAAAAATAAGCCAAGGGGTGTTTGCTGAATTTTTAGCTTAATTTTTCACTTAATTTTTTAGCTAACTTAATGAATTAAGTAATTTTAATTATATTTATCAATCACAATTAATTAAGTGTTTAATCTTATCAGTTTTTAGTGCTTAATTTAGTTATCAAACATGCCCGAAGTTTAGTTTAACGAGTCAAGATACAATTTATAGTAGGGATGACGAAAAAAACTAAACCGACAGGTAATTGAGAGAAACCGAACCGAATGGTCTGATTTTGAAACCGACTATATGATTTGATTGCGATTTTGGTTTTGAAGTTAGCAACCGAAGCGATTTTGATTTTGATTTTGGTTTTGGTTTTGGTTTTAAGATAGTAACCGCAAAACCGAACCACAAAATGGAACCATGAAACTGAACTACGAAATCGATATTTTAGATATATTTTTATGACATATTTACCATCAATTTTTTTTTATATATATTTACAGTTTAACCCTATATATATATTTATTTATTTGTTTGTTTGTTTGTTTACTATAACAATTGTGGTTATAATATTTTATTTAATTATGGTCAGAAACATTTATTATAAAAATTAATAGTTTTGTGATTTTTTTTTGAATTTATGTTTTATATTTTAGTTATGTTTTTTGTTTATATATAAAAAAACAATAGTCCGCAGTTTCGTAGTTTTGGTTTTAATTTTTTATAAAATTGAAAAATCTTAAATAGTTTCGCAGTTTTGGTTTTGATTGTTTATAAATGTAAATGTGTTGGTATCAAAAAATGGTTAACACTACTACTATGGTTTGGGCAGAAGATACATTTAAATTTCTTACTGAGGTGGAGGAAATGCACTTTGGAAATCGAGCTCCGAGCTCGGTGAACTTCTGACGCTTGGAGGTCCTTAGTCAAGCCTTGTAATTCGAGTTGAGCTCTAACTCTAAACTCCGAGCTCATACTTACGCAAAGACCCACCAAGATTGTGCCTGATGAGGTCCCTCCTACGTGAGAATAAGTGCTCGGGGAAGAAGTCTAAAGGTGCTCTTAAATGAGTAAGAATCAATATCTAGCGGCCATGAATGCCTATGAGTATATATAGGAGTAGAACGCCCGATTAGGGACTTGAGCTCGTTAATTAACCTAATCCGGCGAATGGCTAATGAGCTCGCAGACGAGGGTCCTAAGCACTTGGACTAGGCTTTCAGGCCCATTTGGAGAAGTCCATGGGCTGGTCCAAGAGAAATGGAGATAACGGGCTCGTTCTGGCTCTTTCAGCCGGACAGATAACTAAGAAAGACCCCTGGATGATTCTGAGCCTCCCTCTGACAATCTGCAGAGCAGAGAGTGCTCGGAGCCCAAAGATCGGCAAATGGAAGTATCTGGGTGGTCTTGAGCCTCCTTTTGATGCGTTACCAAGCAGAGGGTGCTCGGAACCTAGAGCTCGGCAAGTGGAGATGCCTGGATGGTTTTAGGCTCCCATTTTGAGATGTTTCCAATTAAAGGTACTCAGAACCTGGTGCTTTTCCATTGAAGACGGTTGGGCAATTTTGAACCTCCTATTTGAGATGTTGCCTGGCAAAGGGTGCTTGGAGTCCGATACTTGGCCATAAAGATGGATGGGCAATTTTGAGCCTCCCATCTGAGATGTTTCCTAGCAGAGGGTGCTCAAAGCCCGGAGCTCGACTAATGAAGATGGTTAGGCGATTTTAGGCCTCCCATTTGAGATGTTACCAAGCAGAGGGGGCTCGGAGCTCGGAGCTCGGCCAATGAAGATGGCTATGTGGTTTTAGGCCCCACATTTGAGATGTTACTGAACAGAGGGTGCTCGGAGCCCGGATCTTGACCAATAAAGATGATTGGGCAATTTTAGGCTTCTCATTTGAGATGTTGCCTAGTAGAAAGTATTCGGAGCTCGGAGCTCAGCCAATGAAGATGATTGGGCAGTTTTAGGCGTCCCATTTGAGATGTTGCCAAGCAGAGGGTGCTCGGAGCCCGGAACTCAGCCAATGAATATGGATGGGAGGTTTTAGTCTTCCCATTTGAGATATTTCCAAGCAGAGGGTGCTCAGAACCCCGAGCTCGGCCAATGAAGATGGTTGGGCAGTTTTAGGCCTCCCATTTGAGATATTGCCGAGTAGAGGGTACTCGAAGCTCATAGCTCGGTTAATGAAGATGGTTGGGAAGTTTTGAGCCTCCCATTTGAGATGTTGCAAAACAATGGGTGCTTGGAGCCCCGAACTCGATCATTTTTTCACACTTGCAACATATGTCATCTCGCTTTATTTCAAAGATATCCTATACACGTGTAAGGTCTTAAGACAAGTGGCTTGGCAACCAAATTTCCCTCCATCAAAATGGTTCGGTTTTAAAATTGTTTTTAAAAAAAAAACCCTTTTGGTTGTGATTTTGATTTGGTATATGTGTAACGACTTTGGTTTTTGTTTTATATGAAACCAGACCGAAATCGAACCATTAACACCCCTAGTTTATAGGTGTCAATGTCATTAGAACATCTTGGGCTTTGAATACTAAATTTTTCTCATGATGGGCCAAAAGTGTTGTTCATGGGCTTAGGGTCTGCCTAATTGTTGCTTATTTTTTTAGGACTGGAGATAGATAGAGGCATTACTCCAAAAATTAGGCTTTATCATGCTTCAGGCGAGGCATGGCCCTAGTTAATTATATATAGGCACAACCTGAACTACCCATCCAATTATTAAAAAAATATTATATCTATATAATAAAACAGGACGTACATAAATCATCTAGATAAATCACAGTGGTTCTTTATCTACCACATAAAGAGCTGTTTAGATTGATTATCTAAATTAACATAAATATAAAAAGTGTACTTTATGTCTAACATTATGTATCTTTTACCTAATTGAGGAAAGAAAATATGTATTTTCTACATATATAAATCTATAAAAATAATATATGGACTTATATATCTTATACCCAATTAAAGAGAGAGAATAAATCTATAACAATAATATATGGACATTAAAATTTAGTAATAATATTGAAATATTAAATTTATGGAAATTAAATTAAAGAAATAAAATAAACGAATAAATATAATATACAAAAATTATGAAAATTAAATTTACAAAAAAAAATTAGAAATAATATATCGGATATTAAATTTATAGAAATTATAAAAAACTAATATATAGAAATTAAATTTAGTAATAATAGAAAATTATAAAAATAATATATGAACATTGAATTTAGTAATAATATTGAAACATTAATTTACGAAAATTAAATTAAAAAATAATATAAAAGAGAAAATATAATATACGTAAATCTCAGACTGCAAATTATAGAAATAATTATAGACATTAAATTTACAAAAAATTATAGATATAATATATTGATACTAAATTTAATAATAATATTAAAATATCAAACTTATAAAAATTAAATTAAAAAAAATAAAAAAAAAATACATAATTGATGATTGTAAAAATGGTCACTCCAACGCAACCAATTGAAGATCGTCACGTGTCCACAACTTTCCCCCAAGATCAATTCTCCACTAAGATCAACTTTTGCCAAAAGGTTAAGTGTGAAGATTGCATCGGGTAGAGGAACATCTCCAGCCATACCAGCCATCACAAAGGCCTCAGCACTCTCTAGGAAGGGAAGGCGAGCTGCCGTCGGGGTGGGGAACCCTTCCTCATCTCGGCATTCTCTACAGCTACATTCCCCATCTTGGAAATCAACTCCGCAAACTCCTCAACAAAGCCCCCCTTCCCATCTCTGGCTATCTAGGAAGGGCAGGGCAAGAAGCTCTGCATAACTCCCCTTCTCGTCTCTGACTATCCGGGAAGGGCAGGGGTTAAATTCTCCATCTCAGGTACAGCAGGATAGTGTCCCTCTCGAAATATGGACTGGCTCACTCATCCAAACCTTAAATATCTACAAATACCCCCAAAATATCACTAAATATCTTCCAACATGGCCATCATGAGAGCCCCTTGGCATCCTCCCATTGGCTACAAGCTATGAAGACACATTGATGTGATTTTTGAGGAGACACTAATTCTTGCTTAAGCCCTTAATCAAATTTCCTCCATATCTATATAAAGGAGAGCATACAATAGCTCAAATGTTGAAAAACTTACTTCAAGCATACATGAAATTTGCTTCCTCTACATGATAGCACTTTTATAAATCTTCTCCCCGTACGCTGATTCTCACGTTGGATGAGTTTTTCGGGATACCCCTGGTTAGGTTACGTGTGTAGGTGATAGGTTGTTGTCCATCTTGAGCATTCCCCTTCCCGGATCAGAAAACATTCCAACTTTTCTCTTCCTGGAACTGCTCTATTTCGAGCGCTAATTCGTCTTTCTAGGGATCGCAGGGCATTTTGGTCCTCATTTTCTCAGCCCAGAAGGCTTTCGGGTCCTTTCCAATACAAACCTTCCCCTTCCCGGCCAGGGACCTCTCTGCAGATCAGAAGTTACATGGATTGAAGATCTCCATTCCAAGCCTCTCCCACTTTCTCCAAGGCTGACCGGACCATACCGCTGGTGTCGATCAAAATTTGACATCAACAATAATAGACTTAAATTATGGATATTAAATTTATAAAAATTATAAAAATAATATTGGACATTAAACTTTATAATAATATTGAAACATTGAATTTATGAAAATTGAATTAAAAAGACAATATAAAGAGAAAATATAATACACAGAAATTATGGACAATAAATTTACAAAAAAAAATAGAAATAATAAATGGACGTTAAATTAATAATATTAAAATATTTATTTATAAAAATTAATATTAAATTAGGTTTAAATTTTTTTGTACAGTCGTACCTTTAGGCACGGGTCATACGCTAGTATATAAATAAATTATAGCATATAACAGATTTAAATATAAGGCTTGTAACCTAATGGTTATCTAATGAGCGTCTAAGTTAGAGGTTTAGTGTTAAAATTTTTCTCACTTAGAATAGTTGTATAGGTTATATTTTACTTACAAAAGTTATATAATTTATATACATATATATAGGGGCTAAGTCGGACTGAGTGTTTTGTATTTTACAACGGGCAGGTTTGGGCAAGGAAATAGGGCCCGATGTTCGGGCCAGGCTCAAGCATAATAAAGTCTTGTAATTTATTAGGTGTGCTCGACTCGAACTCAGCCCATAAACACCCCTACCAAGCACTCCATGTATCTAGTCAACCTTTACGTGCAACGAAATACTTCAACAAGAAAAGCAAATAAACCGACATGAACGAAATGGGGCTCAATGTTTGGGCCGATCTCGAACTCAACTATCCAAATTCTTGTAATTTATTAGGTGGGCACGGCCCGAACCTGGCTTATAAACACTCCTACCAAACACTCCATGTATCTAATCAACCCTTGCATGCAATGAAATACTTCAAAAAAAAAAAATATGACTTAATGGACATGAACGATAATCGTAACAACAACACTAATAAATTTTGGTTGATGCCCCAGCCTTATTTTATCACCACAATAAATCAAGAATTGTCACACCGAAAGGTTAAAAGGGTTACAACCCTAACACTGGATAATACTAGAGTCCTTTTTCTCGCTATATCATGGCTATGCTCACAGGTATGAATTTGGTTCTACCCCCCAAATTCCATACCCTTTTCTCAACCCCATGAAATAAATAAGATAAACATTTATATAAGAGCATGTGGACGACAACTACAACCACCTATGAAAAGACATCTGTACCAAATAAACTTGTAAGTCCAATTGAATTCCAATCTAACTTGGTGTCTGTAAAGAATGAGAGTCAACTGAATTTTGTTCCTGGAATCTAAGTGAATTTTTTAACAACAAGTCTAGCCTTATATTGGTTGTCAATGGAACCATCGGCCAAATATTTCATACCAAAAACCTAATTATAAGCAACTGTCAGCTTACCAGCAGGTAGGTCAACTAGTTCCTCAGTCTGATTTTGATGGAGAACATCAATTTTCTCTTTCATAGTGGTCGTCCACCTACGTTTCAAAGTGCCTCTTGAAGTGAGCTAGGAAGAGAGACTAAATAAATATAACAGAGAAAATATTTGGTACTGATGCGAGAGACCCTCACAAGACATATATTTGGAAATAAGAAGATTAGTACTGATAACAGTATGCAAACATCAAGAAAAGAAGAAGAAGAATAAGAAGAAAATGAAACTACTTATCATGCAAAAATCAAAGAAGAAGAGGAAGAAGAAGAAGAAAAGAAGATCACAAGTCATGAACCTAGGATGTGAAGTGTGTTATTATCCAACTTATGCATTGAAGTTTCTGAAATGTGTTCTAGTCAGTTAGTTCTTAGTCTGTTATGCAAGTTATAAATTTGGTTCTATAACACATTTATTCTCTACAGTTAGATTAGGAATTTTATCAAACAATTGATATGTAATATAAATGATTATACCATTTCTCTATAATTTGTACTTAAAATATTTAAGATCAATGAGATACATACCTTTGTTGTATCTTCCATCCTTCAAATGCCATGAATTCCATCTTCATCTTCTTCTTCTTCCATTTCTGCACTTCGATATGGTATTAGAGCTCATGTCTTGTCATTGAACTTTGATCCATGGATCATTCAACTTCATCTGACGCACCTTGAATTTTCAAAAAAGACTAAAAGAAATAAAAGCATTTTTTAAAACAAGTGAATAAATGGGCTTTTGAAAAGCGTTAGTTTTCTCATAAAAAAAACTTAAGCCGATTCTAGAAAAGAAGTCACCACCTAATATTAACTTTAAATGGTATGCTAAGTTACCCAATTTTTAGAAAACATTTAAAAAAAAAAAGGTTGCTTGAGTAAAATTTTGATTTAAAAAGACACGGTCTAACAAAAGAATCATTTTAGAAGGGTTTAGGGGTCAGTTACGATTGGTAAATGTATTAGGAACCCAAAGACGCCCGTCCTACGACAGCACCTTATCCAATTAAGTCCAAGTAAAATTTAAATCTTAATGTTTTATTTGATTTTGAAATATTTTTTGAAAAATATTTTTGATATTTTTGAAGTAAAATGGGACAAAAGTTTTGCTATTTTTTTTTAAATGTTTCCCTCAGTATGATTGCTTATCAATATTGACGATTTAATAAGGATGTGGTGATTTTAATGATTTTTTAGTTTTGGGTAACTTTGGCAAAACTAAAAGAATACTTTTAATGCATGCAAAAATTTCTTCATGGAATAGGAAAAAAACAACAAAAGTAAACATACTTGTACAAAAGAAATTTTTAGGATCCTTATTATGAAGAAATCCTTTTACTTTGAAAGATAAAGATAAATTTGTGAAGAAGCGAAGAAAAGTTTTTTCGTGAAACCCTTGAAAACAACCTTAAAACATTTTAAACGAAGAAAAAAAAAATATTTTGGGGTACATCAAATAATTACAAAGGGAAAAGAAAGGAAATAAAAAAAAATACAATAGAATAAGGAATTTTAAAACAAATTAACATGTGATGTTTCCCGGAAATGGTAACACAGTGAATTTATAATTTTGTCCCTGCGATCTTCCATTTCCTTCTCATAAGAGTGCTTGCACAAATTCTTAGCACTGAGAAAGTAAATCCCCGAAGAACCTCCGATGTGAGAGTGAGTATTCGCTTGGAGAGAGAGCACAAAAAGTGATTGTGAATATCAAATTGTGTTTACCTAGGCTCATGTTTACACAACTATTTATACAGCTCTTCAACGGGAATGAGGAGAGAGAGGTTATGCAATCATTAATCCATTATCAGTGTAATGATATATCTGTAATTTGCAAGTCTTCTACACCATGCAAATATTCTCTGGTGATTTTATCGCGACTCACCCTTTGCTAACAAACTTTTTGCTTGATCATGCTTGTAGGCCTGGTCCCCAAGCAAGTTCTAGGATCTTGGTGCTTACGTGCTTTTTTGAATGTGTTGTTCTATCCTCATGAGTTCAAGCTTGCTAGCGGTGGTGGACCCTGGCCCATGTGACCCGCTAGCATCCCATACCTCTTTCCAAATTCCTTGGGTTTTTTGGCTAAGTGGACCCTGACCAAATCCCCGACCATCAGTAGCCCCCCAGTTCCTAGGTTAGGTGGCCCTGTCTTGGGGAGTCTTCTGGTATAATCCTAAACTTTTCTTTCTTTTTCACCGTTTATCACTGTAATGGATCCCACAACAAAAATATATTTTGCGAGACCTTTACTGTGAGCTTAACCTTTCCCCATCCGTCAAAGTGGTTACGACCAACAAAGAGATGGATCTTAACACCCTTAGAGATGATGAGATACTTATCCACACTTGGTTCATTACCAGGTACGGGCTTCAGTTTCTGGTACCACATGTTGTCCGCGGGATCCTTTCTTGGGATCCTTTCTTTCTATTGCTTTTCCCAATTCTGCTACACTCCAAATGTTGTTTGTATTATGATGGGAGTGCTCACCTTGACCAGGGTATTCATCCTATCACTCAGTTGTTGGAAGATGCGTAGCCAATACCTTTGTCAAGATAACAAAGAGTCTAAGGGCTACTTCTTTCATATCTGCGATGGGGGTGGTTCTAGGTTGGTGGATGAGTTAAATTTCACCGATAAGGGTTGGGACCAAGAAGCCATTATCATTTTCAGTGATTGGGAGTTTGAAGGACGAAAAGAGGAACCACACCTAAGGTCCTCTGAATTCACCCAAGGGTTGGCAAGTAGCTTCCAGAGTTCGATATTCATTCTTGCCTCAAGTTCTTCAAGCAAGGCGCGCGGCGTATGGTCCTGAGGAATAGGATCGAAAGAATTATCCTCTACCAATATGACCGTCCGCAGAGGCAAGGTTTACTATTAACAGCGTGTTGCCATAGGGTCTTCATAAAAATAGCGGTGGGTATGCACCTCAGAGGTTATTGGTGAGTCCGCCCCCCGTGTCACCCATAGCACACAGCGAAAAAATCAGTTTGGTAGTGCCACACCAGATGATCACGACGTTGGAGTCTCCTCCTGCAGAAAAGGAAGACCTTGAAATTGATGCCTTGTTTGGAGAGTTCGGAATGGAAATGATAGATTGTGTCCCCTTCATCTATGAACCACCGACGGGTAAGACTTCATCTCTTTTCTCAATTCCCGTGGCACTGTAAGAACTGTCATAATTGACAACATTTCATCTCTTGGAGTGGAGGGATGTGCCTTGGAGATCATCCCCAATCCTATCATTGATCTTCCATCTATGCAGCGTCAGCCTAGAAAGAGGCCATGGAAAGAGGTTCTTCCCGAGCCCTCATCAAAGGCCCGCGAGAGGGTCTTGAGGGAGCACATGAGCCTTGACCCCTTGGTTCCAAATACAAGACTCTCATCTGACATTTGAGGATTCTTCCTTGGATAACTCTATTATTTCCCTTTCCTTTATTCAAGGAGTCTTTTTTCTTAAGGATCAAAAGTTTGTTCAAGTACAAAGAGACAAAGAGCTTGCGAGTTAACTGGTAGAAATTTGTGCCTCGCTTTCTTGTGCTAATAACAACATTCTAGAGAAGATGATGGATGCCTTCAGTGACCAGTTAGCCCGGGAGGAGGTGAAGCCTTCCTCATAAATGGCTTGCATTGATTTCCTCTAAAGCCAACTAAAGGCGGAAAGAGAAGAGTGACAACAAGCCGAGTCTCAAAGGGTCAGCGATTTGAATAAAAAATGGGCACTAGAGTTGAAGGCTTGGAGTCCCATATGGAGAGACTGATCGCTTAGGTACATTCTTTGGAAATAATAAAAGCATAACTTTGAGTTTTCGTGAGCGAGTTGAAGAGGAACCGTAACACCGTTCGAAACAGGTTGTTTGTGTATTCCTTGTATGACAAGAGGGTATTTAGGAAGAGCGACATCATAGAGGTTTACTTGGCAGGTGTGCTACGCACGCTCGTACTTTCTATCGGGTTTTTCATTCTTGAAGGGTTTCCAGACGGTGCTCTGGACAAGTATCGACGTCTTTTTAGCGACTTTACCATCATAACTGTCAGTACCAATTTGAATATGACTCAATCACCGGAAGCACGAGGTTGGCTTTGGAAGAAGTTATCCCAAAGAGCACTGACCCAATGTCGAAAAATGCTGCCCTAGCCCCTAGGGATATTGTTTCAGATAATCCATGAGCCAACAGTCCCATTGGTCTACTATTTTTTTCTTTTTGTTGAAATGTAACTTTCTTGTTCTAAATGAACGGACATAGTTTAGCTATGAACTTAACCATTTCCCTTCGTACCTTTTAGTTGCTGACACATGGTTATGTCATATTGCTTCGTACACGTTTCACTTCCCAATGTTACACTTGCTTGATGGTGGGGCACGAATTCCTACGGATATGCATATCCGCTAACCAAATTTGATAATGTTACATGTCATCATTGGCTTCGCATACACAAGGACATTCAATGCCACATTCCCCCTATTGCTTTTGACACTTCCCATAAAAGAGAAAAACTAGGAGAGGGCCATTCCCCTCTTCCTGTAATTTTTCTCCTATTTTTCCTCAGTAGGATCATGAACACAATGAGAAGTTTTCTCTAGTGGACTTTTTAGGTGAGTCAGAGACTATTAACTTGGCCTAAGACTTTGACTGTTTTATTTACTAACTAGACCCCACTATCGCTATGACAACCGAAGCTCTAAAGTCAAGGGTTATGTTCCACCATGAAGTTTTCCTTCAGGAGAACCATAGGCGTCTTGGGATCATCATAGATTCTGTTAACGAGGAGTTGGCCTTACAACAGAGGCTCTCGCAATGGGAGGATGATACTTAGCACGCTCTTAGGGGCTTCCCTCACTAATTTAATGATATCCCAGGAGAACCAGATTGGGTACCCCCTGTAGTGTCTCAAGCGAGTAGGGTTACTGAGTGCATGAGGAGGCATTGCAGATGCTAGGCAAGTGATTTTAGCAACTAAAAAATAGGAAGGAAGAAGTTCACGTTGTATTGTGAATGAAATGTTATTTCATTTCCCCAAGTACTTCTCCTTTTACGTTTTTTTTGGTATTCAATGTATTATCCTAGCCCTAGGTTTTTTGTTTTAACCCAAATGTTTATTTACCTTCCATTTTAAGGTGAAGTTGGGTCACCAGACTACCCTCTTGCATGCGACATCCCTATCAACTGGTTAATTGTGCATTTTACCCCGCGACCGAGATTTCTTTTACAACCTGGGGGGTGTCGCAATAGTCAACCGCTTATGTTTCCCAGTCCTGGGTTTTTAATTTCAACCATGGTGTATTCTTTTACCTTCTCATTTTTATGGAGAATTCGGGTCACTAGGTCTTTGACCTTATAACAATTTCCATCATTGTACACACTACGACGTAGATTTAAACACGGAACACCACAAATATTTTTATTACTGCCCTTGGGATTTACAATATTTTATACAAAATATTTATTCAATTGTTAGGCATTCTACGGGTAGGGTAGCCTTTTTCATTCTATTGTTTCTAGGTCATAGGTTCTAGGTTGCGTGACTCGGTCCCCCCTATAGGGACCTTCCCTGGAGGGTACTAACTTTCCCATCCTTGGCTCCTTAGTGGCGATGGTGACTTTTCTGAGCACCAGGTCTCCTACTTGAAATACCCTTGGAGAGACCTGTTTGTTGTGGTTGCGCGCCACTCGCTGTTGATATGTTGCTCTTTGGATTTACTACAGTTCTCGTCCTTCCTCTAGGAGATCTAGGTTGAGCCTTAACTCGGCCTCATTAATTTTCTCCGTGTAACCTACAACCCTTAGTCTTGGAATTTGCAACTCTACTAGAATGAACGACTTCAACCCAAAGGTAAGTGCATATGGTGTTTCCCTTGTTGGAGTCTGGGCCATAGTATGGTAAGCCCAGAGGACGCTCAGGAGATCTTCCACCCATGCTCCCTTGGATTTATAGAGTCGCATCTTGTTTGTGTGGAAGATAGTATAGTTAGTCACCTCCACCTTCCCATTTTCCTGGGAGTGGCCAAGTGAAGAAAAGTGGTTATGAATTCCCAGTCCATAGCAAAATGTTTTGAATAGGTCATTGTCAAACTGCTTTCCGTTGTCGGAGATAATCGCCCTAGAGACCTAAAAACGGTAGACAAGGCTCTTCTATGCAAAGTTGCGGCTCTTCTCCGTGGTGATTGTGGCCAATGGTTTTGCTTTTACCCAATTAGTAAACTGGTCGATTGACACCAACAAAAACTTTTGCTAACCCGTGCCCAAGGGGAGGGGACCGACGATATCGATTTCTTACTGAGCGAAAGGCAACGGACTGCTCATAAAAATCATCGTTGTTGGTGGTAACTGCGGGTGTGAGCCAAACCTTTGGCACTTATCATAAGCTTGAAAATAGATTCGGACATCACCTGCTAGTGTTGTCCAGTAGTACCCATTTCGTCACCTTTAATGTAAGAGACCGCCACCTGATGTGGTTCCCGCATATACCCTTTTGGATCTCTTTCAGGATATACTGGGCTTTATTTGGATGTAGACACCGGGAGTTTCGACCATAAAACAACCTTCGATATAAAACTCCCCTTGAGAGGCAATATCTAGAGGCTCTGTACTGGAGTCTTTCTACATCTGCCTTGTCATTTGGCAGGATCCCACGCTCGATATACTCTTGTATCGGATCCATCCAACATGGGGAATTTTTCGAGTTGTCCACTTGGTTAACCTGGTTTGCCTCGTTAATGCTGGGTATATCGAGGACTTCTACAAGGACACATCGTGGACCTTTTGATGGCACGACCGAAACCAGGTTTGCCAAGGCATTAGCATGATGATTTTCATCTTGGGGGGCTTGGGTAATGTCCACAATGGGCCATTCTTCCCAAATATCTCTCACTTTGTCTAGATACCTCATTTTCGTGGTATCCTTGGCCTGGTACTCTCCCTTTACCTGTTGATCGCCAATTGGGAGTCATAGAACACTGAGAGATTTGTCACCCATATATGCTTGGCTAATTTGAGTCCAACGACTAGTGCCTCGTACTCAACTTTGTTATTGGTGGCTTTGAAACCAAACTTGAGAGATTACTTCATTTCCTCCCCTGTGTGAGTGATGAGGACCAATCATGGCCCACTCCCTTTCTGATTGGAGGACCCGTCAATGAACAATTCCCTCCAGCCTCTAAAGGGTCACCGTTTGGCTTGGATTTTTCACCCGAGATTTCATCGATTGTAGAGTCTGGTGGGCACTCTACCCCGTATTGGCCTTAGGGGCCTTCCATTTTGCATTGGCCTTGGACAACCTCCTCCGGATTGGTAATAATTCAAGTTTTCAGTAGAGATTCTTTGGCGAATGAGAACTCAGTAATGAAATTCTCCATGACTTAACCTTTAATAGTTGTGCACGGGCAATAGTCGATATGAATTTCACTGAGTTCAAAAGACCACTTGACTAATTTTCCAAATGTATTCGGGGTATGAAGTACTGGCGAAGTGGATGGTTGACCAACACGATAATAGGGTGCACTTCCTAGATGCCACCAACAGGGTAAATGCGAACTTTTCCATTCTTGAGTACAATGTTTTGGTAGAGGTCAAAACTTGGCTAGAGTATTAAACCGAGCTCTACCCCCTTTCAGTTCCCGAATCAGGGTAGCGCTCACCATAGTTGGAGATGTGTTTAGGTAGAAGAACAACTTCTCTCCGAGCATAGGCGTAGTTAACAATGGCGATGTCGCAAGATAGAGTTTCAACTTCTAGAAGAATATTTGCACTCCTTTGTCCAGTTGTAGGTTTTGTTATCCCTTAATAATTTGAAAAAGAGGAAACACTTGTTACTTGATTGGCAGATGAATCGGCTGAGGACTGCCACCCTCCCCGCCAGGGTTTGAACTTATTTTTTTGGTTCTTGGGGAGGACATTTCCATGATGGCCTAAATTTGATCTGGGTTCGCATATCTCCCTCTCTTTGAGACCATGAAACCAAGAAACTTACTGGAGGCCATTCAAAAATGCATTTGGAAGGGTTGAGCTTCATTATATGCATCCGGAGAATGTCGAAACACCTTTGGAGGTCCGTGATGTGTTATTCTACTACCAAGCTCTTGGCTAGCATATCATCCACGTAAACCTCCATGGACTTCCCGATTTCAGATTTGAACATTTTATTTACCAACATCTGGTAGGTTCACCTGCGTTCTTCAAACCAAAATACATCACCTTATAATTGTAAGTAGCCTTATCCATTATAAAAGACATTTTCTATCTATACAAAAAGTACATGGGGATTTGTTATACCCCGAGAATGCATGTAGGAAACTCAGGAGCTCATACCCAGCTGTGGCATTAATCACCAAGTCAATCCTCTAGAGGGGAAGAAATCCTTCGGGTATTACCTTGTTAAGGTCCATGTAATCAACACGTGCGCCACTTTTCTACCCTCTTCTTGGCCAATATCACGTTGGCCAGCCAATCCGGGAACGTGATTTCCTCGATCACCCCAACGTCTATTAGCTTCTGGGGTCTCTTCGGCAATGATAACATGCTTCTCTGGGTGAAACTTCCTCATCTTCTGGTGAATTGGAGAGTGATTAGGATTGGTGAACAATCTATGCATGGCCACCTCGAGATTGATCCTTGGTAGCTCAAAGTATGACCTTGCAAATATGTCTCTGCTCTTCTTTAGGAGATCTTCGAGGGCTTGCCGCACCAGTAGGGCCATCTTGATCCCGATCTTCACTGTCCTAATATTATCCTTGAGGTGTACTTGAACATATATGAGATTCTTGTTAGGCATTAAGCACATCATTTCTCCCATCGAATCCTCCACGGGCAGGTGCCCTAATTCATCCCATAATAGGGCTAGGTTGGGCACCCCCCATGATTGTTATTCCACTATCGGTGGAGGTTTGGCCTTCACTGTCGCCATAAAACTTCTTAGGTTTCCATTTAATCCCCCCTAATTACCCTAATCTCATTCTCCATGGGGAACTTCATAGTCAGGTGGTTAGTAGAGCATACTGGCTTAAAAGCATTTATGGCAGGACGACCGAGTATGGCGTTGTACACTGATAAGTGGTTCACCGTTAAGAACAGGGCCATACTATGGTCCTCCTCGGCTTCTCTCCCAGATAGCGGGATGTAAGCCCATTTGAGAGGATGGACCATTTATCCTCTGAACCCCACGAAAATAAAGGTCACTAGGATGAGCTTATTGGGATCGATCTTCATTTTGTCAAAGCATCCACTGAAAATGATGTTAGTAGAGCTTCCGTTGTCCACTAATATCCTCCGAACCTAGTAGTTGGAGATCGTAGTTGTGATTACTAAGGCATCATCGTGAGGGAAGTGGAGGCCTCTCAAATCCTCGTTGGAGAAGGTGATTACATTATCGAGCACTGTGGTCACTAGGATCTCACACACGCTCTCCTCATCTTTCTTTTGGCGGCCCGTAGATTCTCTTTGTGGATACTGCTGAAGGTTCCCGTCGAAGCGAACCCTCTATGGATCGTTTGGATATCTCTTTTAATTCTTTTAAGGTCGCATGGATTTTTTCTCTTATCGTCCCACTCTTCTAGGACTTGTTCTATTCTTCTATCTTCATCCAAGTTATCCACAAGAAAGTAGCGCTGGAGATAAACACATCGTATCAGACTCTCAATCTCTTTTTTCAATCGAAAAAACTCACACGTTGTGTGGCCATAATCTCTGTGGAACTCACAACATTTGTTCTTGTTTATAGTTTTCCCCTTTGACTTCGGCGGGGTGGGCCACTTAAGGGTGAGTTCCTTCCCATAGATCTCTTGCGGGAGCGTCGCCACTGGCAGTTTCAAGGACATAAACTGCTCTGGCTTTCATGGCAGAACTCTTTTATCATCTTTTAACCTTACCTCTGCCCTAAACTTCTTGCTCCCTATCAACTAGGGTTGTTTATCCTCTTGATTACCTTCTCGCTTCCTAGGTCCCTCCGCCCCGACCTTATCCTCCATCATGGAGTTAGCTTCACTAAAGCGCACTACATGGTCCAAACAGTCATCGAGGGTCTGCGCTAGGTTCTTGGCGAGAGAATAAAATAAACTTTCCCTCATTGAGCCTGCTCAAAAGGGCTCCGAGGGTGACTCCATTATCAAGGTAGTCAGTGTCCCTTCTTTCTTCTTTGAATCGATCGAGAAATTGGTTCAGCGACTCGTCCTCTAATTGGTTAATAGTAAGAAGGTGAGTAAAGGTTTTTGACTTATTTACAGTTGCTCTTGAATTTAACCAAGATGTCCCTTTGAAAATCTGTAAAATAGGAGATAGAGCACGGAGGCAAGAGTGTTATACCACTACTAGGCCCAACCGTGTGAGGTGGCGGGGAAGGCCTTGTATCGTAGAGCGTCAAAGACTCCCTGCAGGTCTAGGAGCATTTTGAATGTAGCGACATGATAGATGGGTCATTTGTTCCGTCGTAGAAGCGTATTTGGTTGGTAGGATAGGCAAATCGGAGAAGCATTGGCTCCTCCAGGATCTTCCTTGTGAAGGGAGTACAAGTGGGAAAATGGACCACCTCCTTTCATGTGCCATCTGTCAAAGCCTGAAGTCGCGCTTCTATTTCTTCCAGGCGACGTCCACGGTCGAGGTGTGTCATTTGAGTGATAATCGTTCTCGGGCCTGATATGGACATGATTCAGTATGGAAGAGACATCTGGTGGCGGAGATGGATACCTCATTTGACGCGACTCTGCCCCCAGGTGGATGTAATTTCCAAGGGGCTCATCATGAGGGTTATGTATGCACTCAACACATCTGGTGAAGTGAGATAGTACTCCCAGATAAGAGCCTCCCCGACAAGAGCATGAACACCCAATGCCGACGGTCATGGAGGTTCCTGAAGGACATTCATCAATTGGATGTTATGATGGTTAAGCTTACCAACTTTATTCTCAATTTGTTCGAGACGTCTTCCCCATACATCGGCGTAGGACCAAGTGCAAGAAGATCCATTAGCGGTTCCTAGAGAGGCGAGTGATCAGACCGATACTCTTGTATCGACAGATGATTTTCTCTTAGGGCAACACTCTTCGAGTGAATGAGAATGGATAGAGAGTTATCAGAACACAACGGAGAAGAAACACGACTTTGGTCGTCGTTCCCACAGACGGCGCCAACTGATGTTGCCCGAAAATGGTAACACGGTGAATTTATAGTTTTATCCTTGCGATCCTCCGTTTCATACTCTTGAGAGTACCTGCACAAATTCTTAACATTGGGGGTGGAGAGGTCCTAGTGAAGAATCTCTAGCGTGAGAGTAAGTATCTACTTAAAGAAAGAGTGCAAAATTGATTGCGAAAATAAAATTGTGCATACCTGGGCTTACGCCTACACAGATATTTATATAGCTCTTCGACGGGAATAGAGAGTGAGACGGTGCGCAATCATGAATTTGTTTTCAGCGTAATGATGATTATGTTATTTGCGCGTCCTCCACATCATGAGAATATTCTCTAGCAATTTCGTCGTGACTCAACCTTTGCTAACGAACTCTTCATTCGATCTTGTCTGCATGCCCGGTCCCCGAGCAGGTTTTAGGCTCCTGGTGCTTACAAACGCGTCATTCTTACCCAGGGAGTTCAAGCTCTTTGGCGATGGTGGACCTTGGCCCATGTGACCCACGTGCATTCTAGGCCTCTTTTTCAGGTTCTTTGGGCTTTTTCGCTAAGTGGCCCATGACCAAATCTTCCACCATCAACATGTAAAAAAATCATAAATATTAAGATTAAAAAATTAATAATTCTTATTCTTATTTATTTATAGAGGAGCAATTATTTTTTAATAATATAATGACAATGTTAAAGTTATAATTTTATTCTTAAAACAAACTATATGGAATATCCTGCTATTTTCAAAATGAGAAGGTACCTTGTGTAATTTGCCCTATTAATATGCATAATGTATCGAAGGGCCCGGAAACGGCGATCGGACCCATGATTATTAAATGCTTGCTTGAAGATATGTGCTTTGACTAGATTATTAATATTAATTGATTATTGGTTTAAGAAATAAAATAAAATAATGGAGTTAGGTATAATACAAAAGATTTTATTGTCGGTCTAAGGTTGATGTGAGAGTTTAAGTCTAAAAGTCGGGTTAAGGTATTAAATTTTAATTTCGCCATTTGTTAGAACAAGATTAGAACTTAAATTTTTTATTTTTGAACTCGGTATAATCGGTCCTAGTTAATCAAAAGAAATACTCCATGTAATAAATTAAAACGATTTTTTTTTTAAATTAAAATTAATTTGAGATAAATAAATAAATGTGATTGGATTATATTTTGTACCTTTTAATTCTATATTGGAATTGACTTAATTTTTTTATCATTTTAAATTTATATATTAAAAAATTAATATAGCACCCGAAAAATTCCTAACACATACAATAACATGATAAGTGTGGGATAATTTTTAAATAACGGGATTGAATGTATTTTGATGTATGGTTGTTTGATTATTTATTTGTATTTTTTAATATAAAAAAGTATAGGGTCGGATTTACTCTATGTCCGAATTTGGATTTGATTTTTTACCCGCGGACAGTTTGGGTTGCCAAGTAGGACCCGTTATAGCCGGCCCGGCCCGAACCAAACTCAGACATTGAACAGGCCCGAAACCGGCCCGGCCCGGCCCATGAAAAGAGCTGTCTGCTCTAGTCTGCTATTAAGCTTGTCCATGAGTTGGGATATTGAGAAAAATGGAGGAAATGGCAGGCAGTTTGGTCTTCGCAGTCAATGGAGAAAGGTTTGAGCTCTTCGGTGTTGACCCTTCCACTACATTGCTCGAATTCTTGCGTTCTCGTACTCGTTTTAAGAGCGTTAAGCTCAGTTGTGGTGAAGGTCCGTCTCTCTCTCTGTATATTTCTTTCTACGTGTATACACAAAGTTGACATGTGGGTGTTTCCATATTGTTAAGGATTGATATTGTTTGGGGTTTTGCCTCTAATTCCAAACTTCTACTTTTGGGATATGGGAATCGGAAAATGTTCTGTTTTACAATCCGCAAGGTCGAGTGTATCCACTCCCAGCAACTTGCAACACTAAAGACTAGAGATGACACATGTGTGGTGTCAATAGTTGTTTTGTATTGTGTGAATTACGTTTGTATTTATACCTTCTCCCTTGAGACCCGAGCAGTAAACGTCGCGGACAGGTAGCGCATTCCCTCCTTCTTGGGACCGAGCAGGTTGCACTCTCGGACCAAGTCTGGAATGAACGCTCGCTCGCTGCTCGTTCAGGAGGTTGAGGCCACCTGCCCTCCTTGGGGAGTCGTATCTGCTTGGCGAAGCTCCTTCCTTTCTTTGCGGTGTCGCTCTAGTTCACGCCGGATTTCTTGCCTCTCTCTTTGGAGATCATCCTGATGACGATCTCGTCTGGCTCATCCTTCGTCCGCAATGGCCTGTGCCTCACTTATAAGGAGGCAGATAGCTTTCGGCAACGACGGTGGTGGTGGTAACTTGCTCTATCCAACAATCATTTGCACATTTTGGCAGCATTCCCTTCATCAATTCTAGTAGCAAGGCTGGGGACTCACTAGACAAGCCACTGCCTGGATCTGCCGTGCGGATGGGTTGTCTTTCATTATCTTGATAGTTGGTCATAATTTTGGATCTCAAAGTAACCATAAAATTTTTCTAGAGTGAAAAAAGATAATTGTTTCTCTTAGCCCACAGGTCTACCTAAGAGGGGGTGAATTGAGTAGTTAAAAAAATTCAAACAATTAATTTACCAATAAATCAAATTATCATTTTTCTTAACTGATTGTTATCTTGAGTTTAAGCGGAAACGTATTTATCTAAGGGCACAACCAAACAGATAATGATAAAGAGATTTGAAACACATATTTATCCTGGTTCGACAAACTATTCTTGCCTACATCCAGTTCCCTGAGCTTCTGCAGGGATTTTGCAATCCACTAACTTTCCCAGGTAGGAACCAAATTTTTGCAATCTTTTTCACAAGCGCAAGATTAACATAATTCTTTTACAGGTTTAAAATCAAACCTATCTTTTTCCAGACTTAAGATTATCCCCTGATTAGGCAAGGTCCCTTAATGCCTAATCCACTCTCACTTGGACCAGGTATGTTTAGATCTAAGCTACAATTTACAAATACAAAAAATTACAATTTCTTCTTACATGAGTTTCTACCACCTCAAATCAAAATATATTCAATTAATGACTCAATACTACATGATAGAAATATATGTGAGAATGCAAATTTGATTATAAACAATTAAAACACAAAGATTGCAGAAATTAGATTTTCAGAAAAAATGTTTCACAAAATTTTCAGGATATTCAGTAATGAAAACGATTTTTCAATAAAAAATACTACAAGCTCAAACAAAAAATATTAATCAATTAAAGCATAGTAATTTGAGTAAGTAACCAAGAATAATTTCTCCGGTATTTCCTTAAGAAGATCAAACGTAAGATTCAAACCCCTATTAGCAAAAACAACGGTTTCTTCAATCAAGAATATTTCACAACACTCTCTCTCAAAAATATTTCAGAATAAGATATGATATCTTTTTTAAAATTATGAAATTATATGTATTCTTGATAATGTTCTTGATGATCATATGAAATCCGTAGGTCTATATATATAGATTTGAAACTATGCCTATAACGGTTATTTTTTAAAAGATATACCAAAAAATAGTGTATATAGACCCCATATATCAAAACCTTTTAAATCTGTAATATTTGACCTAGAAACGAACTTTTAAAACTCACGATTTAGTCCCGAAAATATTTTTATTTAAAGCCAACAAAGATAGATAGAAGTTTTCCCGGTAAAAGTCACAGAATCAAATAATACATGAATTAAATCATAATATCTTCTAAATATAAGATGTATCTTTAAAAATCAGTCAAAACTCATTTAAATATAATATATAAACGTTTGAATCCAAGAAAAATGGGTAGAAGATATTTTAAAATGTTCTGGTCAAAGACCTGATTTTTACTCATTCGGTCAATTGGCTCCACTAGCAGTCGACCGCTTGACCTCCAACAATTAGTTTTCTAGCCGTTGACCCTAGGTTGGTTGACCGGTTCCTCAACCGTTTAGAATTGCATCAAGCGTTCATTCGTGCGGTCGACCATTCAGCCAAAAACCCCAAAAACCACTATCTTGAATCATTCGGTCGACTGTTCCTTTTGTTGGTCGACTGTTCAGGCCGAAAAAATACATTTGACTTTTTCACACATTATCTTGATCGAACTTTTAGGAAAATAATTTGGACACTTAAATTTATCACTTCTTACCATATTTCAAATATTCCAAATTAATTTTATGTGTCGTGCGCGATCCTAATAGGGTTGCATTAAGAGTATAAAAAGAATTGAGGTGTTTTACCTAAAAATACAAAATTCTTCTTGCTCGAAAAAATCTTTAATATCTTCATTGCAATCATCTTGATCTTTCTTAGATATCTTATTGAGAATCATTCTTTTGTCATTTGCTCAACATAACTAAAATCTGAAATGCTCAATAAACTCATTAATTTCTCAAAATGTCAATGTTAATTGATTCATCAAAACATTTAGGGTATAAAATTTCCCACAGACAACACCAGTCTGATGATGCCTAAAATTAGTTAATTAGATATGGTTAACTTGGGTTTCGAATGTGATCTTCCTTAAGCTTTGGTTCCAGCAAAACAATGGTGCCGCAGTTGCACCTTTAGTGTGAGAATCAGTGGCGCATTTGGTATAATTTTGACAGAGTAATGGTTAGGAAAATTGTGCATGCCTTGGCTAGACGATCCTTGTAGTATTTATAGGAGAGGGAAGACTTGTTTGACAAGTCTTCCCCAAATCTTTGCCAATCTCCATCAATGCCTGTGGAATTCGCAGGATTGAGGAGTTATGGACCGTTACCATTAATATCGGATTCCCTTTCCTCATATAACGAGGTTTCTGTAACTGATCCTGGGCATGAGGTAACTGCTCCCGAGCACAAGGAAAGTCCCGAGCCATCCTCGGTTTATGCTGAGGATGACATTTTCAATGCAGGTTGGAACCTTATGCTCGGGTGGCTTGAAATCATGGTTGATATGGTCTTCGGTTTTGTCCAAGAAACCCCAGCAGAATTCTTGGGTTCTTGTATAAGCTTGGTCTCACGTGCGTGTCATGTGCATCTTTGAGGAACTAAACTTGGGGTCCACGTGCATGCCACGTGGGCTCCTACTTACATGAGGCGATATTTCGGGACTTACCAAAATACCCCTCATCAATGGTATTGCTAAAAGGGGGTAATGTGTTCTTTTCCTTTTCCTGGCTCATTATTCATTTTGTTGAGGTCTAGTTGAGTCCAATTATCAATTATTTGAATGTGTTTCTTTCCAATAGGGAGAACTTTTAATATTCCTGTGTCCTTGTACGCCTTTATGCATATCACTGAGGTCTCATGTAGAAAACGTTTTAGCTGCTTGTTGTAGGATTACCAATATTCTCTATAGTCATTTGGCAAGCTACATCTTATGGGTGTGCGATCATCCTCTATTGTTTTTGTTGGACTGCAATGAATTGTATGGTTTTGTAGGTTAGGTCATAGTTCTTCCTAGATGGGGGTTTCTATATTCATATAGTCAGTTATAACATTTTATAATATGATGTCTGGTTGATTTGACTTTGTTTGTACCAATTTGGTTTTAGAGATATTATACTGTTTTCTTTCTCTGCAATCTGGAAATATAAAACCTTTACTGATCTTCGCCTTCTTCTAATAATGCCTCAAATCTACTTGAATTTGTTATATCCTGACATAGAGTTTTGAACTCAGCTTCACTAATTTTTTTTAATTGGATCTTGGATGGGGAAAATCTCACTCATCCATAACTTGAAATTGAGAATGGAACGTTGACCTATCCCCAAAAGAACCATGTTGAGGAGGGCACTTTCGTCTGAGATTATTTAGGCACTGTTGATAATGGTTTTTTAGCATTTTTTTTGCTTAAAGTAAAAAAGTACTAAATTTTAAAAGTCACATTTGTTTTGCACTTTAAAAAAGTACTTCTTAAAATAAAAAATAAAAAATAAAACAATGATTTTAAGTTCTCTTTCTTCAAGGCAAAAATAGTTATTTTTTGTTTCTTCGCTTTTAACCTCTCCACTCAAATTTTCTCAACCTTCTCTGAAATTTGTTTGGATTAAGAGATATTTTATATGAATAATACTAATATTTTTTTTCTATGTTATCAAATGAACTTCTAATTTTTGCTGTCGCTTTTATATAAAAATACTTTTTTGTTTAATTAATTGAAAAAAGTACTTAAAAAAAAAAAAAAGCCGTTTCCAAAAGGTGCCTTAGAATCCAGGATTTCCTGATGTCCTGACCTGCTTTAGAGCTACATTCTTTTTATTGCTCATATTTCCTGTACAAATATTTTTGTGGTTGCAGGTGGTTGTGGTGCTTGTGTTGTTCTATTGGCCAAGTACGATCCTGTGCTCCAACAGGTTGAAGAGTTTACAGTAAATTCATGTCTTACACTTCTTCGCAGCATAAATGGTTGTTCAATTACTACAACTGAGGGCCTTGGAAATACGAAAAGTGGGTTCCATCCCATTCATCAAAGATTTGCTGGTTTCCATGCTTCACAATGTGGCTTTTGCACTCCTGGAATGTGTGTATCCCTTTTCTCTGCTCTCATCAATGCTGAAAAAACGAATAGGCCAGAACCTCCTCCCGGATTCTCCAAACTTACTGTTTCAGAAGCTGAGAAGGCAATACAAGGCAATCTCTGTCGCTGTACTGGCTATCGACCCATTGCTGATGCATGCAAAAGTTTTGCTGCTGACGTTGATATAGAAGACTTGGGCTTAAATTCATTCTGGAATAAGGATGACAATAGGGAAGTGAAAGCAAGTAGGCTACCTTTTTATGATAAGAATATTCAAATTTGCACATATCCTGAATTCTTGAAACATGAATGCAAGTCTATAATGCCTTTGGATGCTAAAGAATATTCTTGGTATACTCCTGTTTCCCTTGATGAGATTCAGAGATTTTTGGAACATGATTTGGCTGAAAGTGGCAAACAAATAAAGTTAATTGTTGGTAATACGGGGGCAGGTTACTACAAGGAACTTGAACGCTACGATAAATACATTGACCTGAGATATATTCCTGAGCTCTCAATGATTAGACTAGATCAAACAGGGATAGAAATTGGAGCAGCTGTAACAATATCTAAGGCTATTTTTGCTTTGAGGAAAAAAAATAAAGTTGAATCATGCTCAGAAGCTGAGCTGGTGTTTCAAAAAATTGCTGACCATATGGAGAAAATTGCTTCAAAGTCTGTACGTAACTTAGGTAGTGTAGGGGGAAATTTGGTGATGGCACAACAAAAGGGATTTGCTTCTGACATTGCTTCATTACTTCTTGTTACAAGCTCAAGTGTGACTATAATGACAGGTGTCAAACGCGAAATAATTTCATTCGAGGAGTTTTTGGCAAGGCCTCCGTTAGACTCCAAAAGTGTGCTTATAAGTGTTCGTATTCCATGTTTGGAGCCTCTACCAAGCAGCCATTTGTCCGGAATTACCAATAAGGTGCTTTTTGAAACCTATCGTGCTGCTCCACGACCCCTTGGAAATGCATTACCCTACTTAAATGCTGCCTTTTTAGCTGATATTTCTCCCTCTAAATCTGGAGCAGTGATAAATAACATTCAGTTGGCTTTTGGTGCATATGGCACTAAACATGCAGTAAGGGCTAGAAAGGTTGAGAAATATTTAACTGGGAAACTACTTACTGTTGATGTTTTATATGAAGCTGTCAAGTTGGTTAGAGCCACCATTATTCCCCAAGATGGAACTACATACCCTGCTTTTAGGTCAAGCTTGGCTGTTGGTTTTCTTTTTGAGTTTCTTTACCCCTTGGTTGACACCACTGCTGTAGTTTCTGATGGTTGGTTGAATGGATGTACTAATGCTATGTCAGAAAATAATTCTAAAACCGAAGCTAATCTTATTGACCAGCATAGAAAACCAGCGCTGCTGTCATCTGCCAAGCAGACTGTGGAATCAAGCAGAGACTACTATCCCGTGGGTGAACCAATTATAAAATCTGGTGCTGCTATTCAGGCTTCTGGTTCGTAATAGCTGATTTACTACTTTAATTCATTTTTGATATAGCTTACTACTTGCCTTGAATTCCCTATCCCAAAATGTTGTAAATATCCCATGGTTCTGGAAAAGAATACAGGGTTTTAAGGCTTCCAAGCTTAGTTGCAGGAACCTTCTAAAAAGATGACATTCCTTTTTAAATTGGAATTTATGCTGTCTCTACTTGGAACCGCACTCCAAAGTCACCCCTTCAAACTTGTGCCCGTCATAGTTTTGCCTCAAATAGGTTGTGCTCAAATAGTGAACAGAAATATTTTGCTATTAGGAAAATATGGTATAGACTTCTAATGAATTTTATCATCAAATTATCTTATTTCAAACCAAATCTATTTCCACTAATTAAAGAAGTAATATAGTTGTCGAAAAAATTTGAAGCCTTTCATAAGCTAAAAAACCAATTGAATTGAAGTTGAATGCATCCCCACTTCCTCATTTGCCGCTTCCCCCCTTCTATCCCTCTTCATGCTTATTAGATTAGAAATTTAGAATAAATTATTAATTCCAAACCTTCTTATTTAGACAAACTCAAATTATTTTACTAGTAGTTTTCATTTCTCTAGCTTTCGCATGTCCTTATTAATTCCATACCTTATTATTGAGACAAACTTGAATTATTTTACTAGTAGTTCTCATTTCTCTAGCTTTAGCATGTCGATCATATATCCTCTTTTCTAAAGGGCATGGGTCATACCATCTCCATCCAAACCCATAAAAATAACTAAAATAAGGGCAATGAACCTAGATCTTCATCTAAAAACAAAGAGCTTTCCTTGGTAATTTTTATGTCAAGTTGTCTGGAATATTTTGTTTTCTCTTTCGGTCTTTGTTCTCCACCCTAACATTTGATCTCTTTATGGAAATGAGCTACTTCAACATCTGAGAATAAATTTCTCCTCTTAATTATCCATTACGCAGGTGAAGCTGTGTTTGTGGATGACATTCCTTCCCCAACAAACTGCCTTCATGGAGCATTCATTTATAGCACACAGCCTTTTGCAAGGGTAAATGATGTCAAGTTCAAACCTCGGGAGGTGCCAGATGGATTGACTGCTGTTATTTCATTCCGGGACATCCCAATAGAAGGGGAGAATATAGGAGCTAAGACAGGAGGAGGTATTGAAACTTTATTTGCTGACAATCTAACAAGGTGCGCTGGTGAGCGTCTCGCTTTTGTGGTAATTCCAAATTTCCCATTCGTCATTGACTATGATCCTCTTTTCTCATTTCATTGCTATATGCATAAATATGCATTTCTTAATTTGGTTTGCATATCTAACAACACGTGTAAATGGTTTCCTAAGGTTGCGGATACACAGAAGCTTGCAGATATGGCAGCAAGCATGGCTGTGGTTGATTATGATACTGAGAACTTAGAACCACCAATTTTAACAGTTGAAGAGGCAGTTGAGCGTTCAAGCTTTTTCGAGGTATCTCCTGCCGCATATCCAAACCAAGTTGGTGATTTCTCAAGAGGAATGGCTGAAGCTGATCACAAGATCCTTTCTGCAGAGGTATCTGAGGTTTTCTCCTCTGAATTTTTCCTGAACGTGTGCTCATTATTGTGGTTGTCAAGTTGATCATTTTCAAAGTTGACAGGGTGTAATGACATTTATTTCATGAAGTCGCTGGAATTATTTTTGAGATGTATACTTATTGTTTCGACATTTGCTAACTTTGATATCAGATCAAATTTGAGTCGCAATACTATTTCTACATGGAGACGCAAACTGCTCTTGCCATACCAGATGAAGACAACTGCATGGTGGTGTATAGTTCTACTCAGAACCCTGAGTTTGTACAAAATGTAGTCGCCAGATGTCTTGGTGTTCCTGAACATAATGTCCGTGTGATTACAAGAAGGGTTGGAGGAGGATTTGGTGGCAAGGCAATACGAGCTATTCCCGTGAGTATTCACGTGACAATATTTACTCCCTGCCTAGACATGTTCTTAGTTCTTCCTTCGAGTTGCCCTTTGTTTCTAAACCTAAGAATTCATCCAACTTCCTAGAATGATAAGCCTTTGTAGATGAATTACTTAGTTAGATTGATAAGGAAAGTAACATCTTCTGAAATACTTTTTGGATTCCACATGGATCTTCACTGTTTTGTTTTTCGTTTTAACCCACATAGAGTCGGAATGGGCTTTAGTCCTTTGAGACATATTTTCATAGATTTGGAGCCAATTAATATTTCTCGTGTTTTTAACTTTGTCGTTCGTGGTTGTTTTCATATAGTTTTACACCATTTCCGGTCTCTACTCTCTTCAGTTTCAAGAATTTTCAGCACTGTTTTAACTTTTCACCTAGTTCTAGTCTTCAAATAAAAAATCTCAAAACATGAAAGTTGTAGATTTGGGTCTATTTAACATTTTTCTGATTTTTTACTTTTTCGTTGGAGGTCATCTATGTATACTTTTAAGGCATTTATGATTTCAGCTCAAAATTTAGCTCTTTAAGTATACTTAAATAAATTCCATTTCTGCCCCAAAAATTCTTCAAAACTTTGTATGCATGATTCTAGGTTGATACATAATTAGAAACATTTCTCATAATGCTAATGTTTAGATTGTTTATTTGTTGCATCTTTGATTTTTTATTTGTCCTGGCCCACGGTTTTGGTTCATGTCCCCCGATTGACGTGATTGATTTTTAATAAAATGGCAACTTATTTAAAAAAAAGTTCAATTATGTGTCATAACACATGTCCAGTCTAGGTTAACATGTCATAATACATGTTCATGTCCCCCGATTGACTTGATTGATTTTTAATAAAATGGCAACTTATTTAAAAAAATAAAATCAATTACATGTCATAACACATGTCCAATCTAGGTTAACATGTCATAATACATGTTCATGTCCCCCAGTTGACTTGATTGATTTTTAATAAAATGGCAACTTATTTAAAAAAAAGTTCAATTACGGTTTTGGTTCATGTCCCCCGATTGACTTGATTGATTTTTAATAAAATGGCAACTTATTTTAAAAAAAAGTTCAATTTCGTGTCATAACACATGTCCAGTCTAGGTTAACATGTCATAATACATGTTCATTTAATTTTCCACAATATGCATGCCTTAATAAATGTTCATTTAATTTTTCATAGTATATACATATAATACATGTTCAATCAATTTTCATAGCATACATGTCATAATGCATGTTTACCCAATTCTTCACAACATTTTTTTGGAGAATCTCTATGGTGTGAAGGAGACTTTATTAATCATCAAAGAAGAGCAGCTACCAGGGGCTATACCTAACTGGCAGAAAAATCAATGGAGGGGGACATAATCCCTAACTTCCAAATGGTTGAATGAATAAAAGAACAAAAAACAATACCATCTAACGTCTATGTCGCCTAACCCGAAAGCATCTAATTTGAAAATACCACAAAATTTTCTCGGAATTGAAGACGAATTCCTTCAATGCTTATTCCCAATTTCACAATCCCAATTCGCCAGATAATCCGCAGCTGCATTAGCCTCTCGATAAACATAATGAACTGCCACTTGCGTATTTGCTATCATTTGCTTGATCCCCAAGAGTTTGATCTTAGCTCTCCAACGATGCTTATATTTATTCAAAATCATATCAATAATGATATGAGAGTCTAAATAACTAGTCTGCCAACTCCCATTGAAAAACACCATTTTAAACCCTGCTCTAGAGCTTGTAATTCAACCATCTTATTTGAACAAATGATATAATTAGAAGCTAGGTTATAAATCGAGTGCCCCTTGCTGTTTCTCAGCACGCCACCGCCTCCAGCGAAACCAGGGTACCCCTTGAGCATGCCTCAGCGTTGAGAACCAGAAAATACAGAGTGGGGATCCAAACAAACATAACAAACATATTTAGAGGCTAAAAAGTGATACCCCTGTGTTAAATGCTTTTTTTTTTTTTGTTTCTTTTAAACCCGCTAGAAATAATTTTGTTCTTCTTCCTTTTAAAGGCTTATACCAGAGGCAAACAATCCGGGAATAATTTCCAACAAAAGACCGAAATCTTCTTTGGAATGAATCTCCCCCAGATTTTACTCAAGATCTGTGTGAGCTTTTTGATTTTTCAACAAGTTCCATGCTGTATAGGCTGAAAACCTTCCATCTGAATTAGACTCCAAATCATGATATCATCATCTGAATGTTGCAGTCCCTTATACTAAAGTATATCCGCAATCACCTCCTCATTTACAATGAATTGCAGCTTGCTTAGGTCCCAGTTATCTTCTGACGATAGATCATTTATCTGAACATCTTGCATATCAAGGGGAACAAAGTGCAGACATCCAAGAGGAACATCATAAAACCATGAACCCCACCAAAAGGAGATAGTGCCTATTCCAACAAGCCATTTAAGCTGATCCTCAGCATGCTTCTCCAAATGTTAGACATAGCATTGGTTGGACGAGTACTGTAAGGATGATTATTTTTGCTATATTTGGAATACATAAACTCTGCCCATAAAGATTTGTTCACTCGAAATTTCTCACCATAGCTTACACCTTAAAGTCTTGGCAACATCTGAGGGCTTTCTCATATCCAAACGTCCCTCCTATTTTGGAACACGAAGAGTGGACCACTCTCTCCAATGGAGATCTCTTCCCCTCAGAACCCCCCCAGGGAAAAATCTGCAAATTTTTTATTAAGCTCCTTAAACACTGATGTCGGAGGATTTAGAACAGACAACAAATAAATTGGAAGGCTTTGGAGCACATGCTTTATCAAAGTGAGTCTACCACCTGCAGACAACCACTTAGCAGCCCAGGATTGCACTCTGTTCCTGACTTCGGACACCAAATAAGGGAAATGAACAGTTTTCTTTCTCCCGAAAGACGAGGGGCAACCCAGATATTTTAGAGGCCAAGCAGCATTCTTAAATCCAGTCTCAGCTGCAATGATATTAATCCTAGCTTGAGAAATTCCCTCAGCAACATAGAAAGAGGATTTGTGTTTGTTAGACCAGACAGAATCTCATATTGATGGAAAACTTGCAAATTAACTGCAAACTTGACTTCCTCCCATTGGAAAATATTAAAATATCATCTGCAAAAGAGAAATGGGAAATAAGAGGGGAATGTCATAAGACATGTATATTTCTTCATATTCTACATGTCATAGTAGATGCCCATTTAATTTTACATGTCGTGATGTTTGATTTACTCATTTATTCCCAAGTTTACATGTTGTTGGTCCAAAGAGCTGCCCAAGAGAGAGGGAGGGAGGGGTGGTGGTTGTCGTGGTGAGTTAAGTAGTTACTAAATTTAAATAATTAAGTCCTTTAAACACAAATAATCAATTTTCCTAAATCAATTATTATCTTGTTACGCAGCGGAAATATGTTTAATACTAAATGCACACCCAAATACAATATATGAAAATAAACAATGCAGCATACAAGAATTTATTCTAGTTCGGCAAGTTACTCTTACTGATGTCCAGTCCCCCGAGCTCAATGGAGATTCGCAATCCACTAATCCCCTTGATTCCTTTACCAGGTAAGAACCAAACCCTTACAATTCTCGATTCTTTTCACAGACTCATAATCAACCTTTACAATACCCTGTTTCTTTTCACATGCTAAGAATCAACTTAACACTCTCTCACTTATCCTTTGTACAGGTTTAGGATGAACCTTTACAATTTACTCTTTAATTGAATAATAGACTGAATCAAAATCTAGTTATTTTCAAGGGAAAAAAATAACTTAACAATTTTGCAGGACAAAGATCAAACCCTAATTTTTTTCACAGGAAAAAAATTGAAACCTAGCTACCTTGACTAGACGCCGTCCCAAATGTGTATAATGCGCTCAAACTCACAAATACAAAAAAATGTAAATTTCTTCCCACAAGGAGTTTCTACCACCTCAATATGTATATACTTAATTAATGGCCCGAATAATTACTACGTGATAGATACAATGTGAGGTAAATAAAATATGATTAATTAATAAAGTGGGTAGCACAAATTAAGCACGTAATCAGATAATCAAGCAAAAACCGTTTAAAATATTTTTAGGCTTTTAAGTTCGAAACGATTTTCTAAACAATTCTAAACCAAGCAATCAATATAAATATATCTTAGAAATCAAATAACAAGACTTAGAAGGATCTCACTAGGAAACACCAAAGACAAGAAAGATTTCTCAATTAGAACTCAAACCGGTGACGCCAATAGCAAGCGCTTTAGATCAAGAACTTGAATATAATCTCTTGTAGAAATCTCAACAATAATTTCATTTTTATAAAAGCTCAAAACTGTTTGTTCTTGATATCTTTAATCTCAATCCCGCAGGTCTAATTAAATAGATCTAGAACTTGCCCCCCCAACAGCTAGTTTTTAAAAGATATGTCATAAAATGACATTCTTATACCCTATATAACATACCCTATCAATATAGGTATGTTTCATTTAAAAATACTCTTTGAAACGCTCATTTAGGTCCTTAAAACTTTTCCAATTTGTAATCCATTAGGATAGGAAGTATTAAATTATTTTAATTAAGAGAATAGCAAAATATATAGACCAAATCAATAGAAATCACATAATAAGTCATGTATATTTGAATTAGACTCAAATCCCCCAAAAACCTCTCTTGGAATCATAAAAAACGGATAGTTTTGACAAAGAGATTAAATCAATCAAATTATAGATTGAAACTGTCGGTTGACCACCCAGATGCTTCGGTCGACCGCTCAAATGCTTCTGTCGACTGCCAAGTACTAATGGCTATTCTAGTCGTTGGCCTTAATACCTATCGGTTGACCGACCCTCTTGGTCGATTGACCAATACAGTCAGTAGCTTACCCAATCTTCCCAAATTAGCTACTATTGCATTCGGTTGACCGACCCCCGTCAGTTGACCAAATCGATCGGAGACCTTCTTCCTTTATTCATTTCAGCCATTGTTTCAATCGGTTGACCGACTCCTTTTCTCAGTTGACCGATTGGATCAGTAGGTCTCTATTTCTACTCCCAAAACACATTGTTTTGATAAGTCGACCGATCCCTTTTGCCAGTTGACCGAATTGACCCGAAAACTCAACATTTTATTCTTTAAAACACATTTTTCACTTAGGTCATTTATCAAAACCATTTCACACTAGGAGCACATAAAAAATCTCATTTTAGGATCTTAAATTTATCACTTCGTATCAAAACACACATAAGATTAATTCATTTTAAGTGTCGTGCATGATCCTAATTCGAGTTGTATTAAAAGTATATAAGTAAAGCGTTGTTTTCACCTAATTTTCTTCAGCGTCTTCAAAACTCTTTACGTCTTCATCATGTCCATATTGCACCCTTTATATTTTCTTCAATGATTCTTCTTCTTAATAAAAAACATGGAACTATAAATTTGAAACACTCAATAAAATCATTATTTACACTAAAAATATCAATACTTAATTGATCATCAAAACCTTGGATTCAACACATGTCATTATACATGTACCTTGTTTGATTTAGATTTATACATCTCATAATACATGTACATCATTTAATTGTATTTTTCCATGTCATAATACATGTGCATCATAGGATAGGTCCAACTACCCATGCATATGGCATAAATATATACTCAAATACATGTCCATGGCATAGTTCATTCTTTACATATTAGGGTCATTTTACATACCTATTTTCATTTGGTTCAAATTGCCAATCTAAACTAAGTTTAAAATCATTGGAAATACACCCCTAGGGACCAAACTTGTGAGCTTCCTTAATCAGTTGATAAGGGGGTTATACTAGGGGAAACATTTAGATTTCTATTTTGAAGTTTCTCTCTCTCTCTCTCTCCTCTATTTTTTTTTTTTTTTTTCAAAATAAAGGAGAAAATGAGCTTTTACACTTAGTTTATTTAAACTTAATTGGACATAAGTACACTTAGTTTATTTAAACTTAATTGGACATAAGTACGATTTTTAGATGGTGTCGTGAGGTGCCTAACACCTTCGCAGAGCACGACAACCCCCCGAACTTAATTTTTTGGTAAATAAACTTAATTGGACATAAGTACGATTTTTAGATGGTGTCATGGGGTGCCTAACACCTTCGCAGAGCACGATGACCCCCAAACTTAATTTTTTGTTAAGATCTATAATTTAGGAGTCATTTTTTTTTACTCGGGACATTTGAAAAATTGTTTTTTTCTTTATTCCAAAATTCAGTGATTCGAAACATCAATTTTAAACGAGTGGTAGGTGTTGAATTAAAATTTTACCCTAACATTATTGTTTTAAGACCCTGTGCCTACAAGCTCCTTTTGGACTTCAAAATGTTTTTGTATCAAAAAATCCTGCGTGCGTCAAACATTGTGAATTTAGTCCACTATAAGGGAGAATAAAGCCGAATAGATATAACCAGTAGACAACGGCCAACTAAATAAGTGATGGGAAGAGTCGAAGCATAGAAACCCGTGGCAAAAGCAATAATCAGGTTCCTGGCAACAGAAACATTCCCAGTGATGAAATACAATTTTCTTTTGGTAACTTTTTTGGCTCGACACATACTCATAATCAGCTAAGAATCATAAATGGTATTTGCACAAACACTTCAATTTGCACGTGTATTATGGGATTATTTACGCACAATTTACAGTAAGAATCCTTTACAGTAAGAATCCTTGGCATTTGTAACATGTTGAATCCCACATCGCTTGTGTTACCTGATCCTGAGCCATATATAAAACTAAATGAAGTCCTCCTCTTACAAGACGTCTTTTGAGAGTGAGTTAGGCCCATTAAATTTTTTTACATGGTATCAGAGCCAAGCTTTTGTTTGATGTTGGGTGTGTTAAATCCCACATCAATGATGGGCCCCCCGATATCCGTTCGCAGTGGTTTGTCAAAGTCCACCTTGCGCATGAGGGGGCGTGTTGAATCCCACATTGATGTTGGGCCTCCCGATATCCGTTCGCAGTGGTTTGTCAAAGCCTACCCTGCACGTGAGGGGGCGTGTTGAATCCCACATCGCTTGTGTTACCTGATCCTGAGCTATATATAAAACTAAAGGCAATCCTTCTCTTACAATGCGTCTTTTGAGAGTGAGTTAGGCCCATTAAAATTTCTACATAACAGATTAAAAAAGATTCATCTGTAATCCCAAATCCAAGATTCTTCAACTTGGTTACCTTGAAGCTGTCACATTCCTGTGATACTATGGACCAACACATTGTCGTTTAAAGATATTAGTCATATACTATACTAATTGCTGGATTTGTAAATCACTTATAATATGCATGTTTCTGTCATTGAGAGCTAAACTATCCTTGAACGTTACTTGATATTTGAATAAAGGAAGTCATGACTTGATAATGTACCATCTTGCGTTCTATATCCTCCATTAAATTAAGAATCTCTGTGTGGATTTTTACAATCCATATTCTTCTCTTACAAACATGAGAGTGTGCTCACTCTCGGATGCACTATAATCTCAATTCTGATTCTACTATAGACTTCTGCCTGCGTTTGTGATTGTAGGGAATTTTTTATTTCTAATTATCCACTATTTATAAAGCCTTACAACAAGTACTTCATGTATGATTTTTCTTAGGTTGCCACAGCATGTGCACTTGCAGCTCAGAAATTAGGTCGTCCTGTCCGCACGTACCTTAACCGAAAGACTGATATGATGATAACTGGTGGAAGGCATCCAATGAAGATAACTTATAGTGTTTGGTTCAAATCAAGTGGGAAGATCACGGCCTTGCACCTTGACATTTTAATCAATGCTGGAATATCTGCAGATATAAGCCCAAGTATGCCAGGGAACATTGTTGGCGCACTTAAAAAGTACTTTTGGGGTGCTTTATCTTTCGATATAAAGGTATGCAAGACAAACATTTCTAGTAAATCTGCAATGCGAGCCCCTGGGGAGGTGCAGGGATCTTATATTGCTGAAGCTGTGATTGAGAATGTAGCTTCTTGGCTCTGTGTTGATGTAGATTCTGTCAGAAACATAAATCTTCACACATTTGAAAGCCTCAGATTATACTACAAGGATTGTGCAGGTGAACCTCCAGAGTATACTTTGCCTTCCATCTGGGATAAATTGGCAAGATCTTCAAACTTTTTCCAGAGGATGAAAATGTTAAATCACTTCAATCTGTACAGTAGATGGCAGAAAAGGGGTATTTCTCGAATACCCATTTTCTATGAAGTGGCACTGAGAGCAACCCCAGGTAAAGTAAGTATCTTCCGAGATGGATCTATTGTTGTAGAAGTTGGGGGGATTGAACTAGGCCAAGGGCTGTGGACAAAGGTGAAACAAACGACTGCATTTTCTCTCAGTTCAGTTCCATGTGATGGAACTCAAAATCTATTGGAGAAAGTACGGGTCATACAATCTGACACGTTGAGCTTAGTACAAGGGGGGATTACTGCTGGCAGCTCAATGTCTGAATCATGCTGTGAAGCTGTTAGACGTTGTTGCAATACCTTGGTTGAAAGACTAACTACTCTTAAGAAAAAGTTGATGGACCAAACGGCTTCTATTACATGGAACGCTCTGACACTCCAGGTTGCTATTTCACATTAAGAATTCTGTTCTGAACTCTTCCATCCTAATACTCATTGAGGACTGAAAAAAAGGGATGAAAGTCATCATTTGCTACTTTTTGGAAATGATGAATGTGGTTATATCAGATCTCAAGCAATACCTATGTGCTAACTAGATAACTATAATTTCCTACAAGTATTAGTTTATCATGATGTTAAGGTGAATTGGATTGTCTGATGGTGGGATATACTATTTAGCTTCTCTATTCTTCATTAGCTCATATTTGAATAATTAAGATCCCATTTTGTTTACCTCGTCAAATGTAGGCACATTCACAATCAGTAAATCTATCCGCAAGTACTTACTATGTGCCTGAAAGTACTTCCATGAGATACCTAAACTATGGTGCTGCAGTGAGTGAGGTAAAAAAATTTGGTTACACCTTTTCATTGTCATATTCTTACTTTTGCTGAAGCAGGCCACTTTCTGCTAGTACGCTCAAAGTGGCCTTCTTGGAAATCAAAATATCATCTGTTTCTGAAAACCACATAATCAATCTGAACACCATCGATAATTTTTGGGTGTTGCAGGTGGAGGTAAATATCCTGACTGGAGAAACCCAGATCTTGCGATCTGATATCATATACGATTGTGGGAAAAGCTTAAATCCTGCCGTAGATTTGGGACAGGTTAACCTAAATTACAAAAAAGTGCTCAATTACTTTGAATTCTAAATATTGGTTGTCTGTAGGTTTTGTTTTTGTTTGTGCACAAGGTGCTCTCGTTTCATTTATCTTTGCTGATATTCTGAAAGTTCACAATCAGTGTTGTAAAAGGCGGGGACATTGGGCGGGGCATTTTGACCTATCCGGGGCGAGGCGTAAGCCTTGGGGGTGTGGAGCCTAGCTCCTTTGGCTTCATTCACTTTTGATTGGGTTATGCTTCCCAGTGGTGGACCCATCTACAATATTTTGTTATAATAAGTCTGTCATCATTCTATCGTCTGATTCAATCATTCATGAGAGAAAGAAGCACATAGAAATTGATATTCACTTTATTCGAGAGAAAGTACGCTCAAGAGTTATCACACCAAGCTTTGTCTTATCATCCGAATATGTTGCCGACATGTTCAGTAAATTTTTTGGTCCATTTGTACTTCAGTCATTATTCGTCGAGTTGGGGCTCATTAACATCTTCACTTAAGCTTGAGGGGGAGTGTTGAAATGTGCTTTTTCCCTCTTTATTATTGTTCTTTCTTAGAGTTTTATTTTATGGGGCTATCTCTACTTCAGTCATTACTTGCAAGATGGGCCTCATTAACATCTTCGCTTCGCTTCAGCTTGAGTTTGAGTGGGAGCGTTGGAATATGCTTTTTCCATCTTTATTATTTTTCTTTCTTAGAGATTTATCTTTTGGGTCCTGTTGACCTATATTTTATTTTATTCCTTCCCCCCCCCCCCCCCCCCCCCCCCCCCCCTTTTTATTAGGGTGATTCTTGGTTCTTTCTTTAGCATTTAATTAGGGCTATATATGAGGGGAATTTAGGTGATTTTTCCTTTGATTTTGCTTTATTTCCCTTTTGCTGGATTGTTGGTCCACAACCCAGCTCGGTTATTTACGAAAAATTATATTCCCTACATTCAATTCACGGCTCGTTTAGTTGGACGGAATGGAATGAGGGTGGAATGGAATGGGATGAGAGAAGGAATAGAATAGAATAGTGAAATATAGTAAAATTCTCATTATGTCCTTATGAAATTATTATTCCATTCTTGTATGCGCGAGGATTCACACCATCGTCCTCGCGGTATTGACTACTTGCAAGTATACGAGGTCTAATTTTAATATAATGGATCTTGTAAGATCGGATATCGTTCCACTGGGAATGACGTGTAATTTGGTTGAGTATTGTGATTTAAATAGTTTCATATTATCTCGACTAATCAAAATTTGTTTGTTTTCTATTTAATATACTAAGATAAACGACAATTATGAGGTTAGTTCTAATTACACTAATTACTTAAGTATTGATTTCTTTCACATAATGCATAATCGACGTCATTAAGTTAGCTATAATGGTTTTCTATCTATTTCGACAATCTCTGTATCGATAACTCCTCTGCTACCTCTCCCGAGTGTAAGACGGGGGATTACACGACTTCATGTCAACGAAGAAGTCCCCTTCAACGCCTTTACGACCTTAGGTCCCGTGAGTCTTTAGCCAACGTCATGGATTGCATACGTTCTAACGCCCTCCCGGGTCGTTAGAACGTCACGTTGTATTTACCCTAGTCCGAATCCGGAGTTACCTCTCCCGAGTGTCAAACCCCGTATTTTCGGTTTATCAATACAAGCATAATATCAAGAATAATGGTAAACACAATCGGATTTAGACAAATAACACATTAAAGTGACATTAATTCCTTCAACTTAACAATTACATGATTTCAACTACACCTAAGTAACATTTAACTAATACTACAAGATCTTAGTCATATACCATACAAAATAAAAGGGATTCAACATTCTTAGATATGAAAAAGTGATTACAAAGATAAAAACAAGAGAGAAACGATCAAATCTGAAAGTGAAACGGTTCACTATCGCTAATGATCGATCCGCAAGTGATTCTTCTTTGTCCAAATGATGAATTTCCTTCTTGATCTTCAAAATATAGCTTAAGAACTCTCTACTAGGGTTAGGATTCATCAACAACCTTTTTCAAACGTGGGAAAGGGGTATAAATAGGTCTAGGGGTTCAAAAATATCTAAACAGATATTTCAGACTGTTCTGCCAAATGCGCCTAGGCGGTAGAAACTTCGCCTAGGTAGAGTTTAAGTCGGTTAGAATTCCGCCTAGGCGATGGTTTCTTCGCCTAGGCGGAGGACTAACTTCTTCTCTTCATTCTTTCTGATGGATTTCCGCCTAGGCGGTAGAACTTCGCCTAGGCGGATTTTTAGCAGTTTAACACTTCCAGCAGTTCAGCACTTCCAGCGTTCTGACAGATTTCCGTCTAGGCGGATTTCAACTTTTCAGCGCTATCAACCTTCTGGTGGATTTCCGCCTAGGCGGATTTCATCATTTCAGCATTTGCAATTTTCTGATGGATTTCCGCGTAGGCGGTGGAAATCTCGCCTAGGCGGATTTGCGCTGTTCTTTGAAACCTCATTTTTTCATCTTTTTGGCTACCATTTTCTCCACAATTTCGCTCAGTTTGCTGATTGTTTACGTCCCTACTCCTGACTAATAAAAACAGCTAAAAAGATATTCAAATTTCAATAAAATACTCGAAAACTGGCAAATTCGGTTTAGAATTAGATATGTATTTTACACCTATCAAATACCCGCAAATTTGGAATTTTGCTAGTCCTCGAGCAAAACACCCTAATGCTAAATAACACTAACTACACTAATTAGCTAATTTCTAAACTAAAAATAAGTAATCATTAACAAATAAGAAGTACACACCTATGAGATATAAGTTCAATCAAAGAAACCATGCTATTCTTCCCTCAACAATCCGTAATCAGATCCGGTTAAGGAATAACACACACCACGTGGTGTTCCAGAATTTCAACACTCAATATCAGTTAAAATCATTTTAGATCCAATTGAAATGTGTGTGTGTGAGAACTCGGATATATAACTAATCAAACACCGGATTAGATTATTCAATGAATAAGGTCATGACTTAAACTTGTTAAAACATTCAGGAAAGCCATATGCTTGATTGGGCTCAACTATCCACTAATGTAGGTTCGGACATTCACCGAGATCAATAGGGCTTGGTTTGGTTTTGGAGAACGACCAAGAGTATCGTAGAAATAGAAACTCGTTAAAATTTTAACGATACCCGAGGTACAAACGCTTGTCGCTGTATCTCTCTCATAACCCCCTATCTTTGAAGATATTACCCTAAACAAGATTAAGTAAACTTGTATTCACTTGTCACAACAACCGAAATTAAACACTATATTCACATAGTGGTTTTTTTTCTTTTAAAACATACACACCCCCAAACTTATTTAATTTTGTACAATTTTAGGGGCGTGTAAATACAACTAAAGGATTGACAAGTGAATACTCTTGTACTTAACCAAAAACAGTTAAACTGAAACCCCGATTGCCCGCTTCAAGTTAGCATAATCTAATGCTACTTGTTTTCACTCAATTTTCACTTTTATTCCTAGCGACAATGGTTCTGAAAAATTTACTTGGTTAAAGTATAGAAACAAGTTCAGAAGTGAAAATTTTATGGCTTCGACAGGAGAACGAGGGAATAAATTTTCAGGTTAGTTTCAAATGGTTCGAGCGATAAAAATGAAGGCCTATATCATGCCTTCGGAATTACCTTACCTATAATTTCGCCTCAAGCCTCCCCCAGTCAAGTTCTAGATTTCTCATTTCTGTCATGAACTTATTACTGAATAATCAGCGTCAAATCGTTCAACTAATTATACAATGAGTTTATGCGATCGTGCGATTTAGGATCAAAATAATTTTCACCTAATCGACATGCTAAGCACACAAAACACACGTGAATGGCATTACCCCCGACTTCAATATGCAATTTAGGGGGTAATTTTCATCATCGGGACATGGTTCGGACTAACTCAAAAACTCAGCATGCACGTACAACTATATTCATTAACATATCTACTCTCATTCTACAAACTAACATTATTTATGCTAATGATCCTTACACATGCATAGCTAAACATTACACATGCATAATAAAAAGAATTTCAAAATTTTAAAAAATTTAACATTAATATCATTATAAACAAAAATTTGTACACAAAAAGAATTTTGTCCCATTTACATCAAAAAAAAATTTCATCCTTCCTTCATATCCTCCCCAAAAAAAAAAAAACTACATGCTTGCATATCATATACCCCCAAACTTGAACGAGGCAGTGTTCTCACTGCCTAAGCAGCGAACCCAATAGCAGAATAGAAATATACGTATTAAAAACTGGGGCGAACACATACCTAGGAAGGAATACATACAAGTCTAGCCTCCTACCGTTCATTGTGGAGGAGATGGCGGTGGCGACTCATCAGTCTAGGAAGGCGGCACAGGCGTATAATGCGCCATGTCGATTCCGAGATGTTCGAATAAAACTCTTTGGTTTTGATCTTGTTGCCGAATGTAGTTATCCATGTAACTCTCCATCCGAGAAAAATTAGCTTGGAGCTGGCTCATATCGGACTGGAGACTACGGACATCTCGTGAAATCTGGGTGAGTTGGTCGCGGCGGGTTGTGGGCGTTGGTGGCTCTGAAGGGCCGGCTTCTTCCTCTTCCGGACCCTCTTCTCCCTCACCTGGTCCGCCTTTCCACAACCTGTTAATCATTGAAAGATCGAGTGGCTTTATAGGTGGAAAGAGGCTTGTGGACGTGACACGAACTCCAACACGTTGAAAGAGAGCGGTGAGGAAGGAGGGAAAAGGAAGGCCACTCTTCGTCGTCCTGGCAATATGAATTATTGAAGAATAAATGTGCCAACCGACGTTAACGGGCGTCCTCTATCAATGCCGTATAGCATAAACGCTCGCTCCTTGGAAACATCGGACTCATGGGAGGTAGGGAGTAGATTGGCGCAGATAAATTGATGCCAAATCTTGGGGATCGGTTTCAGAAACCGCGCTTTGAAGATAGCCTGACCCTATGTGTTCTTCCACTGGGCGTTACCTGTTGTCAGGGCCTGAATCACCGCACTTATTGTCGGTGTGGCAACATCGGATAAATCTTTGGAGGCTTCCGGCCTCGTCAATCCAAGCAACTCGTTGAAATGGTCCGCACTGAACATAACTGAGATGTTCCGGACCCTTGTCTGAAATCCCGTGGCCTCAGTAATGTTCGCATAGAACTCGCGTACGAGGGCCAACTCCCCTGGTGGGGGTGAAGCACAAAACTGTTCCCATCTTCTTTGTTGAATGACGGTCCTGAATTCTTCAGGGAGTTCATGCAGCGGTCCGAACCCCCTTTGGCAAATGCCGGGACGCTCACTTTCATGTTTATTGTAATGGTCCTCGGCTTGCTTGGAGACAAATTTGAGAGAGTTGTAATATGAGGCAGCCGGAAGTTCTTTCGTTCGTGGTTGCTTGGATGCCCGGCGCTTTGCCATTTTGCCTAATAAATCACAATCACAACACCAACCACAATAATAACAATAGAACACGCAATTCAAACCCTTGTCAGCGAACACACAATGCCCTATTTTATCAAACATATGCCAACCAAAACCAAACAATACAAATTTCATAAGATATCCCACCAACCAAAACCAAATCACATTTTTGTCGCAATGTAGCTTAACATAAATGATTCACATTGTGTATCAACATAAAAACATGATAGGGTTTACCATTAATCATTCCTAAATCCCAAATAGCATGAAAAACGTAATCTAGGGTTTAAAGGGGTTTAGGGTTCTAGCCAAATCCAATGATTTTTGAAATAAATGAGCAAATAAAGCATATATTTCAACAATTAAATGAAAAATAGGCTCATTGACACTTGTTGAAAAATTTTGATCAAATCACTTGAGGATGGCAATCTCGCACTGTTTCACCGTTTAAACCCTAATTTTCGAAAATGGGAAGAGGAATCCCACGTTTGGATGAAGATTCTTGGTGAAAATCCAAATTTTTCGCAATGTAAGATGAATCTTTAAAGGGAAGAAAGGATTTGGGATGGTGAAGTTGAGAGGTTTCTTGAAAATTTTAGGAGGGAAGTGCCGTTTGCGAAGAGGACTGCTGTGTTTTAAAACAGGGCTCTCTTGAATTCTCCTAGGCGGAGGTTTTTCCGCCTAGGCGAAGTAGCGCCTTTTTCTTTTTACAAATCTTCTGATGTTAATTCGCCTAGGCGGTGGTTTTTCCGCCTGGGCGAATTTACACCAGTGTGAAACCCCTGATTCTGTTGTAAATCCATCTAGGCGTTGGTTTTTTCGCCTAGGCGAATTTACGCCAGTATAGAACTCAGTCTTTCTTCCTTTTTCCGCCTAGGCGAAGTTACGGCAGTGTAGAAACTCAGACTTTTTCTTCCTATTTCAGCCTAGGCAGTGGTTTTTCCGCCTAGGCGAATTTACGCCAGTATGTTTTCTCAGCCGTTTGTCCCATTTTCGCCTAGGCAGTGGTTTTTCCGCCTAGGCGAATTTACGCCAGTGTGGACTTTAGTTGGATTCCTTCAGGTTTTCACATTTTTGTTCTACACCTCTTACTTCCTCTTCGTTCCTCAAACGAGTTTTAGCATGCAATTCAATCCTAAGTATCTAGCCTCATCAATTCACCACAAAAAAATAATATTACGAGATCAATATGATCTCCAAAAAGTAATTTATACAAAAGTTGGGAATGTTCGTTACCCTCGATGACATATCAAAAGATGTTGCTTGGTTTTACGTCCCTAGCATGGACATTTATGAATTCCAGCTCTATCGTTGAAGGGAGATGTTCTCCACAACTCACTCTTCATCCTTGAAGTAGTGCTTGATCCGCTCCCCGTTGACTCGGAAAGTTCGTCGGTCTTCGCCTTCTAGCTCGATAGCACCAAATGAATAAATATGCTTGATCCGGAACGGTCTAGACCACCGGGACTTCAACTTTCCGGGAAAGAGTCTCAGCCTTGAGTTAAACAATAGAACTTGTTGGGTCGGATTGAACTCCCTCCGGACTATCATTTTATCATGCCACCTCTTCGTTTTATCTTTGTAAAGCTTGGCATTCTCATAAGCCTCGTGCCGGAATTCCTCCATTTCATTCAATTGGAGGAGACGTTGCGCACCAGAAGTTTTTAGGTCAAAATTGAGTTTCTTAATCGCCCAGAATGCACGGTGCTCCAATTCAACGGGCAAATGACACGCTTTCCCAAACACCAATCGATACGGTGACATGCCCATCGGTGTCTTAAAAGCCGTGCAATACGCCTATAAAGCATCGTCAAGCTTCACCGCCCAATCCTTGCGATTAGTATGAACCGTTTTCTCCAGAATTAGCTTGATTTCTCGGTTTGAAATTTCTGCTTGGCCATTTGTCTGAGGGTGGTATGGTAGCGCCATCTTGTGTCTAACCCCATACTTTGCCAATAAAGCGCTTAGCATTTTGTTACAAAAGTGAGTTCCCTCATCACTAATTAAGGCTCGAGGTGTCCCGAACCGTGTCATGACATTGTGTTGAAGGAACTTCAAAACCACTTTGGCATCATTGGTAGGTGTTGCTACGGCCTCGACCCATTTAGACACATAATCCACCGCTAACAAAATATACTCCTTGCTAAATGACGGTGGAAATGGCCCCATGAAATCTACGCCCCACACATCAAACAACTCAAGCTCAAGAATTGACGTCAATGGCAATTCATGCCTTCTCGATATGTTACCCACCCTTTGACATCTATCACAAGTTTTCACAAACGTATATGAATTTTTAGACAAAGAAGGTCAGTAAAAACCTGATTAAAGTACTTTCGATGCTGTCCGAGTCGCACCAAAATGGCCGCCACAAGGTGATGAATGGCAATGGTAGAGAATACTAGTTATTTCCTCCTCCGGAACACATCTCCGGATCACCTGATCAGCACATTTCTTGAATAACAATGGCTCGTCTTACAGATAATACTTTGCATCAAAAAGAAATTTCTTCCTTTGGGCTCCCATCAACTCAGGTGGTAACACGTTACATGCAAGATAATTTACAATGTCCGCATACCAAGGAAGTGCATTTTCAACTGAAAATAGTTGTTCGTCAGGGAACACTTCCGTGATGCTAGACTCCTCACCAACGTCTTCTTGAATCAACCTCGACAAATAGTCGGCAACAACGTTCTCACTCCCCTTTTTATCCCTTATTTCAGCATCAAACTCTTGCAATAGAAAAATCCACCTCATCAATCTCGGCTTGGCATCTTTCTTTGCAAATAAGAACCAGATAGCCGCGTGATCCGTGTAAACGATCACTTTTGATCCAATGATATAAGACCGGAACTTATCACAAGCAAAGACCACCGCTAGTATTTCTTTCTCAGTCGTGGTGTAATTCTTCTAGGCATCATTCAATGTCTTACTTGCATAATAGATCAAGCGGAAGATCTTCTCCTTCCGTTGGCCTAACACCGCGCCAACGGCATAGTCACTCGCATCGCACATAATCTCAAATGACATCTCCCAGTCCGGAGCAACCATTATTGGAGCCGTGATCAACTTCTCCTTTATCGCCTTAAATGCCTCCGTGCAAGTCTCATTGAATTCAAATGAAATATCCTTCTCAAGAAGGTGACATAACGGCTTCACCGTCTTCGAGAAGTCCTTAATAAAGCGCCGGCATGCCCCAAGAAACTTCGAACTCTTTTCACATTAATCGGTGGCGGAAGCTTCTCAATCGTTTCAATCTTTAACCATAAAGTGGCACTTCTCCCAATTTAGAACTAAATTCTTCTCCTCACATCGGTCAAGAACAAGCGCCAGATTGTAGAGACAGTGATCAAAAGACGACCCAAAGACTGAGAAGTCATCCATGAAGATTTCCATTTTCTCTTCCACCATATCAAAAAATATTGCCATCATACACCGTTGAAAGGTTGCCGGTGCATTGCAAAGGCCAAATAACATACGTTTAAAAGCAAACATTCCATACGGGCATGTGAAAGTAGTCTTTTCTTGGTCCTTCGGTGCAATGGCTATTTGATTGTACCCCGAATAGCCATCAAGAAAGCAATAGTACTCATATCCGGCTAATCGATCAAGCATTTGGTCAATGAAAGGAAGAGGAAAATGATCCTTCCTCGTCGCCTTATTCAATCTTCTATAATCAATGCACACACGCCATCCCGTGATGGTCCGTGTAGGAATAAGGTCGTCCTTATCATTCTTCACCACCGTTATACCTCCTTTCTTGGGCACCACTTGCACCGGGCTAACCCACTCACTATCGGATATAGCATATATAATTCCCGCATTCAAGAGCTTCAACACCTCTGCTCTCACCATTTCCTTCATAGCCTGATTTAGCCGCCGTTGATGTTCAGTGGAGGGTTTGAACGCATCCTCCATCAAAATCTTATGCATGCAAACCGAGGGGCTAATTCCTTTGATATCAGATATAAACCAAGCAAAAGCCGATCGGTGCCTCTTCAAGATTCTCAGCAACTTACTCTCCTATTCTTCCGTCAGAGTTGATGAAATTATAACCGGATCGGTCGAATTCTCTCCCAAAAAGATATACCGAAGATGTTCCGGCAATTGCTTGAGTAATAATCCACCGTGAGGCGGATTTGATTCTTCAGGAGAGTTTTCAACTTCTTCAATCACCGCCACATGAATAGGATCTTGTACGTCTTTAGATTGAGCATCCAAAGTCAGCACGTAGTCCACAACCTCAAGTTCCATGGTAGAGCCTTCCTCACCAAGATCCCCCATAGATAAGGAATTTGTGAGAGTATGCTCTAACGAATCCATCTCCATATTTGCAAGAAAGAACTCCCTCATGCAAGAGTCCACAACATCAACTCGATTGCAATTGGGAGGTTCATCCGGAAAGTTGATAGTTCTAAAAATGTTGAACCTTATTTCTTCATCATTTACTCTTAACGTCAGATTTCCATTATGCACATCAATCAAGGCCTTTCCCGTTGCAAGGAAAGGTCTTCCTAGGATGATCGGGATTTCTCTATCTTCTCCCATTTCAAGCACAATGAAATCCACCGGAAATATGAATTTGTCTACCTTCACTAGCACATCCTCAATGATACATTTTGGATAGGTTAACGAACGATCTGCCATCTGAAGAGAGATCGTTGTCGGCTTTGCACTCCCAAGTCCTAACTTCGGATAAACGGAAGAAGGCATCAAATTTATACTCGTCCCAAGATCACAAAGCGCCTTATCAAAATGAGATTTCCCGATAGTACACGGAATTGTGAGACTACCCGGATCCTTCAATTTGGTAGGCAACTTTCTTTGTAGTATTACACTACACTCCTCCGTTAGCTTCACCATTTCGTACTCCTCCAACTTCCTCTTCTTCGTCATAATGTCCTTCAAGAATTTGTCATAGTTGGGCATTTGTTCCAACGCATCGCAAAAGGAATGTTGATGTGGATTTTCTTGAAAATTTCAAGAAATTTCTCAAATTGGGCATCCAACTTCCTCTTTTGGAATCTTTGAGGATATGGCAATGGGGTTACTAGAATCGGTGGATTCTCTAAAAATATTACTCGCCCCGGCATCACCCTTTCATCTCTTTTTTTCTCCTCGACTTTCTCTTGGTTTTTATCCCCATTCAAGTCTTCACTTGGCTTCTCCTTTCTTTCATCGGTTTTTACTTCAACTTCCTCCTCCGCGCTTGTTCTTGGTTCATCATGAGGAAACTCACAACTCACTCCCGGTTCGTTTTCCATAGGCTTGCTCACTTCCACGTCTCTTCCGCTCCTCAACTTAATCGCCTTGCATTCCCTAGGGTTGGTTTCCGTGTTGCTTGGAAACTTCCCCTTTTGTTGCTCTTGGATGGCCCTAGCAAGCTGCGCGATTTGAGTCTCTAAAGCCTTCACTGTGGTGTTGGTGTTTGTACAAGTGGTATCGATTGAGTCAAGCCGTGTTTCATGTTTGTTCAGCCGATTATGCGTCTCACGCATCATAGTCTGAGTCTCCTTCATAAACGAACCCAAAACTTCATCCAAATTTGATTTCGGATTATGTATTGGTGGTTGTTGCATTTGACGATTGGATTGCATAGGATATCCTGAAGCTTGATTTCCATATCCCGGAGGTGGCCGCAAAGCGTTCTGATTGTTCGCATATGAGAAGTTCTCATGGTTACGAAGTCCAGGATTGTAATGAGTCGGAATGTTGGTAGCGGGCCTGAAAGTGTAGGCACGATTGTTTAGAAAATGGCATTCCTCGAACTCATTATCTAATCCGGATTGAGAACAACTTGCTGCTATCTTCTCCCCTTGACTCGACAAAGCTCATTTTGTAAACATAGTGACCAATTGATCCGAAAGCTTGGACACTTGGGCCGATAACGTTGCAATATGGTCATATTCTTGGATAGAAGAGACCCGTCTTCTCGTGTTCCTCTCATTCGGCCATTGATAATTGTTAGCCGCCATTTCTTCCAATAATGCATTTGCTTCAGTAGGGGTTTTGGACAACAACGATCCCCCTGAGGTTGCATCTACTATCGTTCTAGTCTGGTCATCCAACCTGTTGTAAAATAATTGGGTTTGAAACCAATCTTGATACCCGTGTTGGAGGCACCTTCTCAATAGGTCCTTGAATCTCTCCCATGCCTCAAACAACTGCTCAAAGTCTCTCTGACAAAACTGCGCAATCTCGCCTCGAAGTTGAGAAGTCTTCGAAGGTGGAAAGAACTTAGTGAGAAACCTTTGTGCAAGGTCCTCCCAAGTATTAATACTCCCCGGTTGAATCGACTGAAACCAACCCCTTGCTCTATCTCGTAAAGAAAACGGAAATAACCTCAACCGTATGACATCTTCAGCAACTCTATTTATCGTGACGGTGTCACAAATCTCGAGAAAGGTTGCCAAGTGGACGTTGGGGTTTTCTTGAAGATTCCCGCCATACTGGTTTTGTTGAACCATATTAATTAAGGTGGGTTTCAACTCAAAGTTATTTGCCTGCATCGGTTGCCTCTGGATCCCTGAATAGTTATCCAGCATTAGTGGCCGATAACAGTCCCTAAGGACTCGTTGTGGCCACTCCTGCTCCAGAGGCTGAAGTGCGTGCGACTCCGGTGGTTGTGAAACATTTTTATGTCCCCCGGCCATAGCGGTAGCTTTCTCCTCTTTCTGTTTACCAATGCGTTGACTACGCCGCATGCACTGCTTAAGTCAAATAAATAAATCAAATAAACAAATAAATTGAATGAAATTTAAAAGCAAAAGAATTATCGTGATTAATATTCAACTACTTGATCACAATATCAACTCAATTGAAAAACACCTTGCCATTCCCCGGCAACGGCGTCAAAAACTTGTACGCGCGAGGATTCACACCATCGTCCTCGCGGTATTGATTACTCGCAAGTATACGATGTCTAATTTTAATATAATGGATCTTGTAAGATCGGATATCGTTCCACTGGGAATGACGTGTAATTTGGTTGAGTATTGTGATTTAAATAGTTTCATATTATCTCGACTACTCAAAATTTGTTTGTTTTCTATTTAATATACTAAGAAAAACGACAACTATGAGGTTAGTTCTAATTACACTAATTATTTAGGTATTGATTTCTTTCACATAATGCATAATCGACGTCATTAAGTTAGCTATAATGGTTTTCTATCTATTTCGACAATCTCTGTATCGATAACTCCTCCGCTACCTCTCCCGAGTGTAAGACGGGGGATTACACGACTTCATGTCAACGAAGAAGTCCCCTTCAACGCCTTTAAGACCTTAGGTCGCGTGAGTCTTTAGCCAACGTCATGGATTGCATACGTTCTAACGCTCTCCCGGGTCGTTAGAACGTCACGTTGTATTTACTCTAGTCCAAATCCGGGGTTACCTCTCCCGAGTGTCAAACCCCGTATTTTCGGTTTATCAATACAAGCATAATATCAAGAATAATGGTAAACACAATCGGATTTAGACAAATAACACATTAAAGTAACATTAATTCCTTCAACTTAACAATTACATGATTTCAACTAAACCTAAGTAACATTTAACTAATACTACAAGATCTTAGTCATATACCATACAAAATAAAAGGGATTCAACATTCTTAGATATGAAAAAGTGATTACAAAGATAAAAACAAGAGAGAAACGATCAAATCTGAAAGTGAAACGGTTCACTGTCGCTAATGATCGATCCGCAAGTGATTCTTCTTTGTCCAAATGATGAATCTCCTTCTTGATCTTCAAAATATAGCTTAAGAACTCTCTACTAGGGTTAGGATTCATCAACAACCTTTTTCAGACGTGGGAAAGGGGTATAAATAGGCCTAGGGGTTCAAAAATATCTAAACAGATATTTCAGACTATTCTGCAAAATGCGCTTAGGCGGTAGAAACTTCGCCTAGGCGGAGTTTAAGTCGGTTAGAATTCCGCCTAGGCGATGGTTTCTTCGCCTAGGCGAAGGACTAACTTCTTTTCTTCATTCTTTTTGACGGATTTCCGCCTAGGCGGTAGAAACTTCGCCTAGGCGGATTTTCAGCAGTTCAGCACTTCCAACGTTGTGACGGATTTCCGCCTAGGCGGTGGAAACTTCGCCTAGGCGGATTTCATCATTTCAGCATTTGCAACTTTCTGATGGATTTCCGCCTAGGCGGTGGAAACTTCGCCTAGGCGGATTTGCGTTGTTCTTTGAAATCTTCTTTTTTCATCTTTTTGGCTACCCTTTTCTCCACTATTTCGCTCAGTTTGCCGATTGTTTACGTCTCTACTCCTGACTAATAAAAATAGCTAAAAAGATATTCAAATTTCAATAAAATACTTGAAAACTAGCAAATTCGGTTTAAAATTAGATAGGTATTTTACACCTATCAATTCCTCTTGTTTGGTTGGTATGAAATGAGTGAAGGAGTAGAATTATGAAATATAATAAAATTCTCATAATGCCTTTTTAGATTTCAAATTGAATATATATATATATATATATATATATATATAGACCACCATTTAGGTATACCTATACACGACGCAAGAAAGGAAACAACGCAAGAAATGAAAGTTAATAATTACCTTTATTTAAGGAGAGTTTTGGGAAAGTTGTTTGGGTGAGAATAAGAAAATTATATTAGCCTTATAGGGAGGTGTTTTATATGGTAACATGTAGGCAACAAAAGGGGCACAAGGGAGTGCGTATGGGATATCCAGAACTATTTTGTATTAAGCTTTGGCTCTAGGAGAGAACTAGGCCCATACCAACCAAGTGCTAGGGCGACCAGTGGCTTACTATAGCCAAGTGCTAGGGCAACGGGCGAAGCTGCATTTGATCTATGAAAAAGAATTAATGGCGATTGTCCTTGCCATTCAAAAATGGCGTCCGTACCTGCTTGGGAGGAAATTCCTAGTTCGCACTGATCAACAAAGTTTGAAACACTTATTAGAGCAGCGAATTGTAGCACCTGACTATCAAAGATGGATGGCCAAGCTATTGGGATATAACGTTGAAATTCAATATAAACCAGGTGCGAGCAACAAAGTGGTTGACGCATTGTCGAGAGTGCTATCTCCTCCGTAGTTAAACCAGTTTGTTGGCATACAATGGTTAGATTAGGAGACCTTGCAGCGAGAAATTGATAGAGACGATTTTTTAACGAAAGTTAAGGGTGACCTGCAGCAGGAAAGAGTGTGAGCAACAGGATTTTCCTTAGAAAATGATCGGGTTTGCTACAAAGGGCATTTGTTGTTGCCCAAAAATTTCATTCTGTTATTCTCTATTTTGAAGGAGTATCACTCATCTCCTATGGGTGGCCATTCTGGGGAGGACCGCACTTATAAGAGGATAGCCGTTGATTTTTTCTGGGGTAGGCATGCGCGGGGCCGTTTCCAAGTAGGTGTTGCAGTGTTATGTGTGTCAAAGAAACAAATCTATGACCATGTCGCCGGCAGGGTTGCTACAGCCCCTTGCTTTACCTAACCGAGTATGAGAGGATTTAACCATGGATTTTATAGAAGGGCTGCCCAAATCAGAAGGTATGGATACGATACTAGTGGTGGTTGACAGGTTGACCAAATATGCCCACTTCTTGCCCTTGAAACACCCGTTTACAGCTCGGACAATGGCGGAGTTATTCCTTCGAGAAATCGTGCGCCTGCATGGGATACCTAACACTATCATCTCTGATCGCGACAAAGTCTTTCTTAGTCATTTTTGGAAAAAATTATTTAGCCTACAGGGATCAGAGTTGCGCCGTAGTACAGCTTATCATCTTCAAACAGACGGGCATTTTGAAGTGGTGAATCTCTACTTAAAGACATATTTACGATGTTACGTCTCAGAGAAATCGCGGGTTTGGTGTAAATGGTTAGCCAGGGCGGAATACTAGAATAATACCACGTACCATAACACCGTTAATTGTACTCCTTTCAAAACGCTCTATGGGCGGGATCCACCACCCCTCATCCGTTACATAATAGAGAGTACTTTGGTCTCTTCAGTAGAGCAGCTCTTGGAAGATTGCGACGCCCAGTTAGACGAGCTCAAAATGCATCTCTTGATTACTCAGTAGAAGATGAATTCCAAGGCCGATGCTAAGCAACGAGATGAAGAGTTTGAGGTGGGGGAGAAAGTTTTTGCGAAGTTACCACCATATCGATAGAAATCCTTGGCAACACGGCGCAACGAAAAACTCGCTTTGCGTTTCTATAGACTATTTGAAATTCTGGCTCGTGTAGGCACAGTGGCGTACAAGTTGTCCTTACCTCCCAACTCGTCCATCCACCCAGTATTTCATGTCTCCCAGCTCTGCCGAGCCCATGGGGTGACCAATTCTTCTTCCCTCTTGTCACCACAATTGTCGCCTAACCTAGAATTGTTAGTAGAGTTTGTTGAAGTTCTTGGAGTGCGCAATATTGACACTGGTGATACTACGCTTGTTGAAGTTCTAATTCAATGGAAAGATTTGCCACAGTTTGAGGCCACTTGGGAGAAGTTTGAAACCATTCAGTAACAGTTTACTCAGTTTCCTCTTGAGGACAAGGTGAAAGTTTGGGCAGCGGGTAATGATAAACCACCAATTAGGTACACCTATACACGGCGCAAGAAAAGAAACGATGCAAGAAAGGAAAGCTAATGATTACCTTGATTTAAGGAGGATTTTGGGAAAGTTGTTTGGGTGAGAGTAGGAAAGTTATATTAACCTTATAGGGAGGAGTTTTATATGGTAACATGTAGGCAATAAAAGGGGGCACAAGGGAGTGTGTTTGAGATATCTAAAACTATTTTGTATTGAGTTTTGGCTCGAAGAAAGAACCAGGTCTCTCGAACTACCTGGGTGTTTGATTGTTCCCTTTTATTTCAATAAAACACATATCCCTTTCCTCTCAACTTGTTATTTTCATCTTTTCTAGACCTAGGGCTCATCATAATATCATATATGACCTACTACTTTTTAACATACACAACTGTTATTTTTTAAAATAAATTTTATTAACTAAAAACTATCATTCAAACCAAACAAACAAATAAATAAATAAATAATACACAATTGCTACTTTTTAACCTGCATAAAAACTTATAAAATAAAATAAAAGAGATAAACCAAAAATTAAGAAAAAACCAACTATTTTAAGTTCAAATATTAAACAAATTCATTCCATCGTAACAATTGAACAAGTCAATCACCATATTGTCTACATAATATTTCAATAATATGAAAACATCAACATTTGCTTAACGAAACAATCAACCAAGAAAAACATATCATAAGCTTCCATTTTGAAGTAACTTTACCCATTTTTCCTTTTCAGTGTCACCAAGGGAGAGGAAAAGATTGTTGTGCAAGGACTACCACATATTATATAACCGATTTTGTACTTATCAACATCCGTGAGCCCAACAAGCTTCTGTAGCTCCCCATTAATCTTCATTGGCTTCTCAATCAAATCAAATCCCATAGCTTAGCTCAAGAGATTTGTAGACTCTTTCACTTGTGTAGCAACAACTTGGGACGCCTCTTTCATCCCATCTATAAGTGCATCATTAGAAAATATAGTCTTTCTTTTCTTCGATTTAGAAGTACCCTCAGTTGAACCTTCGTCGAAACAAAAAGATGTTGAACCTTCATAATTACCAAATCTATGAGGTCCATCTCTTTCAAGCTCCTCCACTACATTTGTCGGAGCCTCAGCATCTCTTCCAGTAACTCTATATTTTCCAAAAATAATGCTCAAATCTTCATATAATGGAAATGTCGCATCCCTAATCATTTCAGCATCTTTGTGAACCTACAATTTTAGAAATTCATTTAATTCACTTATACAATTCTATGATAAATATACCACATAATAGGTATCATACTTTTTAAATAAAATAAGAAAGGCGATCTTAGAATTAGTTTACTGCACAATAGGCATCCCAAACTGCTTTTTTTGCTGTGACACACTTTTTAAATAAAAGCTGGAACAGAAACAGGAAAAACTTATTAAGGCCCGTTTGTTTATTATTTCGGTTCTCAAAAATAGGATTGCAACTAAATTTATATTCATAAATTGGTTCTAAAAATCTTGGAAAACAACAGAAATATATTTTCCTGTTTGCAGTGAACAACAGAAACAATCTTGCATTACCAAAAAAGGTTTGCAATGAACAATAAAACAATCTTGCATTACCAATTTTAGAAATTCTCTTTGGCATTTCATCAAACACCTTGTGAGCAGAGACAACACTGCCTCATACTCCAAATTCATAGCAATTTAACAATACTTTCACAGCTATGTACCAGGAGAGTAAACATATTAAGAACTGCAATCGTTTGTAACAAGATCAATTGTTACGAACATACCTATGGCCGATTAATCGTTCGTATTAAGTTGTTACACTTCAATCGTTCGTAACAAGATCAAACACGAACAGTAAACATATTAAGAACAGATTTGCACATACCTATGGAGATTCGAGACTCGCAGATATGTAGAGAAATCTTTAGGCCGATCCGATTTCGGATGGATTGATGGACTGGTTCACGATCGATTTTGGATGGATCGATGGCCTTCACGATCAATTTCGGATGGATCGACGGCTTTCGCGATTGATGGACGATGGACTGGACTCAATCGATTTCAGATGGACGATGGACTGGATTGTTCGGGTGCTACTAAATAGAAATTATGTTGGGCCCAAGGGGCTTCTTGGTAATTTAGATTTTGATTCCATTGCGTTAGACTTGATTCCAGCTCATCTGATATGGAATCTCGTTCCCCAACTTTTCATTCTAATGGAATCACAAAAGTGATTCTATTGGAGAACCAAACATCGGAATAGGAATCGAGGGCGGAATGGCGATTCCATTTTGCCCCGATTCAGTCCAACCAAACAAGCCGTTAGGGTTTATAATTTACATGAATGGAGTTCATGTCATTGATGAAGGCGATGAGTACAATAAGCAGGGACACTCCTAATGGATTGATTGCTGAAAACCACTATTATTACCATCACTAATCCAAACACGATATGAATTCATTGCAAACACGAGCCAAATTTGGTCGTGACAATTCCATTGCAGCATTCAACTTCAAAGGGTTTGCAAGTGTGATATTAATCGAAAAGATGCTTACAACATTATAGAAATGGATTGGCAACCAGGGAAGCAAAAATCCACACTGGTGCAGTAGAAGGCTCTTTGTTAACTCTAAAGGTGGGGTCCCATTTGAAGACTCACATTTGGAAAGGATGAATAAACTAGGTTTCCTTCATCCAGATTCTCTGGTAATCAACCTCATGATCCAGATGAATTAGAACATTCTTTCCGTCCATTAGACCTACTCTGTATTCTGATCCAAGATCCAGCTGCATAAAATACTTCGTTAAATCATTCCACATTGGTCGTCCACCTTGCCAATCAAAGTCTATTTGAATGGATTCACAAGGGAAGCAATGTCACTGTTAGAGAAAAAGACTGCAGGCTCCCCCTTATGTGTTGAAGGAGGCTTCGGTTTGGGTTTGAGGATGCAGATGAAACAATAATTTGAGCGAATGATCGCACCTCAAAGGGAGGTGGAGCAAAGGCGGGCAGTGCCTGCCCTGGACAGGAGGCCTGTGGCAGCCACCACATAAAGAGAAACCCTATCTTTTGAAATAGCCAGAGGGGGGAATATTTTAGGTCGCTTATACTCTTTAAAATGTCAGATAATTTCATACTTGAAGGGGTATTTATGTCGTCGTGTATTTCAGGGTTTATTAATAAAATTAGTGGTCTAGAGGAGTTTTTCATTCTACAGGCGTCATGTTTCATCCTCTCTTTTCCTTCATCTTAACTCTCAAATCTTCACATGTAATGCTAAAGAGGTCTTGCTGAGTTGAACAATTGCTCTTATGCACTGGGCTACTTGTTTCGTTTGAGTTGGGTTTTTCAGACAGTAATCATAGGAATCAAAACAAGAACATGATGAAAACTTTTATAGAATTTTACCGCATGGAATCTGCTTCTTTCATTGATTCCTTATGCACATGTTCGAATGGACTCCAACTTTCGGGTTAGTGTTGAGCCTTTAGTGGCACACATGGATTTTCTCTTTCTTATCTACCAATGTTTTTCTACAACAAGAGATTATTTTGCATGGTTCTCTCATTTGGGAACCTCAAATGTTGGCCTATGATTTTTGTTTCTTTGGTTGAACCTAGTTTGACGAGAGTTTGCTAAAGGAGGATTGCAAGACCTGTATTCCTTTTTGTATTAATATATTTGTCATAATTATTGATATTAATGCCTGTAATCCTGTTTTATTTGTAATTTTGATCGATCTTGATATTTTAGATTTTATATTAGTTTTAACTTTGTGTTTTTAAGGTATATTTTATAGTTTTATATTAATATATGGGTTAGAAGTGTAGTTTAAGGAATATTTTATAATTTCATATTAACTTTTGGGTCAAAAGTGTAATTTAATGGTGTAATAGAATTAATTTATGCTATAAACGTATTCCTAGTGTAATTAGACTGATAAAGTAAAAAGGTGATATGAAAAGAACGAGAAGGTTTACTCTATTGTGTTAGCCTCTCCCACTATTTATAATAAGAATTAGGAAACAATACGGTAAAACCTAAACTGTACGGGAAACCCTAATTAATACAGAAAAGACCTAACTACCCTTTAACACTCCCCCTCAAGCTGGAGCATATATATTATATGCTCCTAATTTATTACAAATGTATTTTATTCTTGAACCCCCCAACGGTACAGTAAATATATCAGCTAACTGATCAACTGAGTTTACATGTTTAGTCTCAATCTGCTTCTGCAACAATTTTTCCTGAATAAAGTGACAGTCAACTTCAATGTGCTTTGTTCTCTCATGGAAGACTGAGTTGGATGTAATGTGAAGTGCTATTTGATTATCACATACCAGGTCCATCGGTGAAGTGTGTTCAAATCCAAGTTCTTCTAACAAATGTTTCAACCACGTTAACTCACAAGTAGTATGCGCCATTGCCCTGTATTCCGATTCCGCACTCAACCATGTCACTACCGTCTGCTTTTTACTCTTCCAAGAGACAAGATTACCACCAACAAACACACAATACTCAGTAGTAAATTTCCTATCTAAGGGTGATCCGGCCTAATCTGCATCTGTGTAGCCTTTTATTTGAGTATGACCGAAATTTTGATATAGCAAACCACAACCAGGAGCACCTTTCATATATCGGAGAATACGAATCGCTGAATCCCAATGACAAACCATTGGACGATCCAAGAACTGACTGATAACACTAACAGCAAAGGAGATATCTGGTCTGGTAACTGTCAGGTAATTCAACTTCTCAATTAACCGTCTATATTGAGTTGAATCTGCAGTGGTACACCCTGATCTGGCAATAATTTGGTATTTGGATCCATAGGCGAGTCAATCGGTTTTGCTCCTAGCATTTCTGTTTCACTCAATAGGTCAAAGACATATTTTCTCTGAGACAGGTAAATGCCTTGACTTGATCGAGCAACTTCAATCCCCAAGAAATATTTTAGGTGCCCCAAATCTTTGGTTTGGAACTTACTATGCAAACACTTTTTTCAGTTCATGAATACCACTGTGGTCATCCCCAGTAATTACGATGTCATCCACATACACAATCAACAATATTCTCCCGACTTTACTATGCTTGTAGAAGACAGAATGATCGACTCCACAACGCCGAAGACCAAATTCAGTGACCACTTCACTAAATCTTTCAAACCATGCTCTAGGAGACTGCTTGAGGCCATAAATAGATTTCTTCAAACGACATACCAAATCAGACTCCCCCTGAGCAACAAACCCAGGAAGTTGCGCCATATATACTTTCTCAGTTAGATCGCCATTTAAAAAAGCATTCTTGATATCGAGCTGATGTAATGGCCAATGAAAAGTGGCAGCCAAAGAGATGAACAAACGAACAGAAGCGAGCTTGGCAACGGGAGAAAAAGTCTCATAGTAATCAAGACCGTAGACTTGAGTATAGCCTTTAGCAACTAAGCGAGCCTTCAGGCGATCAATGGTGCCGTCCGGATGAACTTTGATAGCGTATACCCATTTACATCCAACTATAGTTTTGTCAGGCAGAAGCAAGACGAGATCCCAAGTGTCATTCTGATGTAAGGCAAACATTTCTTCTTCCATTGCTTTTGCCCAACCAGGGTGAGTATGGGCCTCTGAAACAGACTTAGGAATAGAAATAGAGGACAAAGAAGCAACAAAAGAAGAGTAGGAAGGAGATAGGTGCGCATATGAGACAAAGTTAGAAATAGGATGGTTAGTACAGGTGCGCTTACCCTTTCGAATAGCAATGGGCATGTCTAAGTCAGACATGGGTGGGTTTGCTGGAGAAGAATCTGAGGGCACAGAATCAATGGGCACAACAGCGGAGGCTTCCTTCTGGCGACGAGAGTATACCTGCAAAGGGGCTGAAGAACAACTAGGGGGGATAGGATCTGGAGTTGAGGAAGATAGTGTAGGGGTTGGTTCAATTGGCAAAGGAAGTGTAATGTCCAGATCATCTCGAGAGGATGGGGCAGAAAAGTAAAGGGTGGACTCAAAGAATGTAACATCTGCACACACAAATGAGCGACATAATGATGGACTATAACATCGATAACCCTTTTGTGTGCGAGAATAGCCGAGGAAGACACATTTTAAAGCACGGGGATCTAACTTGTCCCTGCCGGGAGTTAACTGATGAATAAAACAGACACACCCAAATATTCGAGGAGATAAACTAAACAAGGGTGAATGGGGAAAAAGAATGGAATGGGGAACTTTACCTTTTAGGGTAGAGGACGGCATCCGGTTGATTAGGAAGCAAGCTGTAAGAACCGCATCGCCCCAGAAGTGTTTGGGAACGTTCATCTCAAAAAGAAGAGTACGGGCCACTTCTAGGAGAGGTCGATTCTTACGCTCAGCAACTCCATTTTGCTGTGGTGTGTGAGGGCAAGAAGACTGATGCAAGATACCGGAGTGCGACATAAAAGAAGTAAATGACTGAGAAAAGTATTCTCGAGCATTATCACTACGAAGAATACGCACTGGTACATTAAACTGAGTTTTAATTTCAGCACAAAACGTACGAAAAATAGAGAATAATTCTGAATGATCTTTCATTAAATAAAACCAAGTAACTCTGGAAAAATCATCCACAAATGTGACAAAATAATGAAAACCAAATGTAGAAGTAACACGAGAAGGACCCCAAACGTCTGAATGAACTAAAACTAAAAGGACTCGATGCTCGAACATGAGTTGGGGAAGCAAATGAAATACGATGATGCTTACCCAATTGACAAAATTCACACTCTAATGAAGACAAATGACTTAAATTAGGAACAAGTAACTTGAGGTTGCCAAGGCAGGGATGACTAAGACGACAATGGATCTGGTGAGCGGATGCAACAGCAGCACAAACAGTAGATGGGTGAGCAGGACTCTCGTCATGATCAAGGTAATAAAGGCCATTTTCTTCACGCCCTGTGCCAATCGTCTTCCGCGTCCTCAAATCTTGGAGAATGACAGAATCAAGAAAAAATGAGACAGAATTTGGTGAGCTTACTAACTGACATCAAATTAAAAGAAAACGAAGGGATATACAAGACAGAGGAGAAAGATAAGGAGGGTGAGGGTTCCACTGTACCAATGCCACGGATAGAGACAGTGGAACCATCAGCAACTGTAACAAGAGACAACAAAGAAGATGACTGAATATGCGTAAATAAGGAAGATGTACCTGACATGTGATCAGTGGCAGCAGAATCTATGATCCAGGGTGTGGAAAGGGATGGGCGAATGAAAGACAAGCAAAAGAAGTACCTCGTTGAGCTAAAGAAGCAATGGGAAGAGATGCCTGCTGAGATGCCCTATACTGAAGGACTTGAGCATATTCCTCATCAAAGATGTCCTTGGCCGCCTGAGATTCTGGAATAGTAGGATTAGCTGGATCAGATGTTACTGTATTGGCGAATTTGGGTGGACGGCCAACTAAATCCCAATATGTTTCTCTAGTACGATTCTCTTTTCCACAAAAGGAGCACTGACGAAAGGAGCCACGGCCACTACGTCCACCCCGAGGGCCACTACCACGACCACCACGAGAGAAACCACCACGACCACCACTAAGTGCATCACCTCGATTTTGTGTAGGAATCTGTGTAACAAATGCTGAATGCTCAGATGGCGTAGACGAACTTGAGCCAGAAATATTATCCTTGGTAGTGCTACGCAAGACGCGAGAATGCATTTCAGTGATGGTGGGGAGAGTAGCACTGGAAAGAATCTGAGATTGGACAGGTTCAAATTCTGGACATAATCCAGCTAAAAACTTCATGACAGCCATCTGCTCACGTTGCTTTTGCATTTCTTTCAGATCGATAGTCATTGGTAGGATAGTATTCATCTCCTCATAGAGGCGATTGAATGTGGCGAAATAATCTATAACGGATTGCGTGCCTTGCTGAAGTTGGAAATACTCTACCGATAAATCATACATCCTGGTGAGATTACTAGAATATAATACACGAAGATACTCCCATATATCTTTGCACGTATCTAGATGAGTACAGAGATCAGCAACTTAAGGCTCCATCGAATTCCACAACGATGTTACAATCTGCGCATCAGCCTGAATCCAGTGGTCATACTTTTTATCATCTGTTGCCAGGGCGGATTCCGTGAGGTGACGGTGTTTCTCTTGTCCAGTTAGGGCTATTTTCACAGCCTTGGACCAATTTAAATAATTGGTTCCGTTCAACTTATGGGTTGTTAATGATTGAGGTATAGCCATCAACATTAGTATTCTCCAATACAACTAACAAACAACGTGTACAAGGGAAACAAACTAGCAATACAAATAACTGTAGGGCTTAAACGAAGAACATGAGAACCAGAAAAATACTTACGAACACATGTAGGGTTGTCGTATGAACAATGACCAATAACCAGAAGCAGATCTGGTTCGCGATGAACGATAACTAGAAGCGGATCTGGGTCACGATGAACAGTAACCAGAAGTAGCAGTAGACGGTAGTCTCAAGCTCAATTGAAGGTCCGGCGAATGTCGGCGACGTCGATGGTGGGCAGCGAGTATGAGATCTGGTTCGCGATGAAGGTACAGTACGAGAATGGTTTGCGATGGTGATGGAGAGGCTCAGAATAGCCTGGCCGACGGCGGCGAGGGTTTGTGGGCTGCTAGGGTTTCAGCAGTTTGTTTTTTTTTCGTATGAACAGTAGACAGGGAAAGAAAAAAAAGAAAAAAAAATTGGTTTGAACAGATCTATGGAATCAATCTCCCATAACTTACTCTGGATACCATGATAAAGTAAAAAAGTGATATGAAAAGAACGAGAAGGCTTACTCTATTGTGTTAGCCTCTCCCATTATTTATAATAAAAATTAAGAAACAATACGGTAAAATCTAAACCGTACGGGAAACCCTAATTAATACAGAAAAGACCTAATTACCCTTTAACAGACCAAAACCGTTATCATATATATGTGAAGCCTTCGTAGGATTAGCCGCTAGTTCTCGAAAGAAAAAAAAAAAGGAAAAGAAAAAATAAAGTAAATTGCAGCAGCTCTAATTTTTAGTGATGAAAAAGAAAAAAAAAATTGATATTTTTGAAGAGATTTCCCGGTTAGTATTCTACATTATATGTTATTATTGGGAGCGATGGTAAAGTTTATGCATAGATATTTATACATATATTTTGGAAAAATAGTATATTATTTCAACTTCCAAATTAAGGAAATATTAATTTGGAATAATATTAATAGTATGTTTTGGGAGCGATGGTTTTGTTTTAGGTGGTAATACACGGGTCGATTAATAAAATATTAGGTGCTGGAATTAAGTTTGATTTTCTTCAAACTACAAATTAGTTGTGGATACATTCTAATGGTCAATTATGTCAATTATTAGAACAATGCGGGTAATGGATTTATCGAATCTTTGATGAAATTAATTGTGGTATTGAGGTAAGTAATCTTTCTTATTTCTAGTTAATTTGAAAAAAAAAAAATTGAAATATTAATAATAAAACCTTGATTATTTCGAAATAAAACATTTTTTTTTTATATCATCGACTAAAGTAATTTCTGATCTACTCATAAATATTATGTTTTCAAAATCGGAACAACATGCTATTATTTTAAATCTGCTATAGTATGACTTTTGTGTATGCGAGAACTATTGACCAAACAAATATTTAGAATATTGATTTTTAGTCTAACTATGATCTGCATCCAGTCTAAGGGATTATAGTTTGATACATTGGCATTTTGAGCATACTGGTAGGGTTTTGGATTTACACGTGTTTTGAATTGGAATTTAAATTATTGGTCTATCAATGAATAGTTTGGCCATAGTCATTCTAATTGTTGGATTCTCTTTTTATGAAAATCTCTTAAATAAAAAATTATTTTGAAATATTTAATTACCTTTAATCATGTGCATTACTTTTAATTAGAAAAGTATATTTTATTTATGTTATAAGTTTTCATTTTTGAGGATGCTTGTTCCGTATAATTAGTTGTTGGTTACTTACAAGTTGTTGAACTCATCCCTCCCGCCCCCAGCCCAATCTTCCCCCTTTTAGATTCGTGGTGTTAGTTTTAATCAAGACAACATGTCTTGATGAGATTTATTTAGTTTTATTAGAATCATACATCAAATCTGTAAGGCTTCCCAAAGTAGTCTATATATGAAAAGAGTTAATCATGTTAATACCATATGGTTTTAGGTTGGAACCTCCTAACAATTTCGAAGAATTCCAATTTTTTGGCACTTGTTATTCATTGAGATTTTAAACGATTTGTAGGGGTGTGCACGGGTCGGGTTAGGTGTTTTTTGGGTTGATAAATTACCCGACCGATTTACCTCGGGTCTGAAATTCCCAAACCCGTTGCCGACCGAACTGAATGGGAAAACTGATGTTTGCGGGTTTCTTCAGATTTCGGTTGGATTGGTTATGGTTCGGGTGTTGTTCGGGTGTTTATATCAATACCAAAATTTAATATCAAAAATACAAATACAAATCAAAAACCTAAACTAAACATCAAATATCAAACAAAATAGACTGTTGAAACTCACATTCGATCCATCGATTTTTGACTTATCGTTGTTGTCTCTCGCTTTTTCGACGAAGAAATCGACAAAGACTTTCAAGAATCAAGAGGCCTCTGATATGGACTCTGGAAAATGAAGGAAGAGGAGGCTATTGAGAGATGGAGAGACGCTATGCTAGAGGAGATCAGATGATGAGAGATGGAGAGATGCTATCGACTATCGATGATGAAGGCTCGTGACTTGAGAGAAATGAATGATCAAAACACTGAAAGGCTTAAACCCTTAAAAATATCCTATTTAACTACAAAAATCAGTCGGATCGGGTGGGCTTCGGTTGGGTTTGGATTAAAACCAAAGCCCGATCCGAAAAAAATGAAAATCACTGATTTCCGACCGATCCGACCGTCTGTTGTGTTCATATCCAACCGTGTTCTGTGCGGGTCGGGCGGTTGGATCGGGTGGGTCGGTTGAAGTGGGTCACATGCACAGCCCTAACGATTTGTTTGGACTTCTTAGTTGTGCTTTTTAAATAAATAAAGAACTATTCGATTCCTTTATTACTTCAATTTAAATGTTTTGAGGACGAATTTATTGATTTAGTTAATTTCATTTTGATTTCTCTTGTTGGTATTACTAGTAATTTATTGTTTGATAGATGTAGCCTTGTATGATCTTAGGGTAACCATTGATGAGGGTAGTCTGGGGATTCGAGACTTTCAAGGTGTTATTTGGGCATTTTAGATAAAGATTTGGTGGAGGTTTAGAGAAGGGAAACTCTTTGGGCTCGATTTTTGAAAGATAAGTACAAGAGAACCAGTCCAACAGCTAAATGCAAATATTTCTCTCACCAAAGCCATGTATGGGCCTATGGGGTGCTTTACTTGTTGGAAAAATTTATGTCAAGGACCATATTCAGTTTTTGATAGGAAGAGTGTGTGTGTGTATCCTTTTGTGGGACACCTGGTGGATCTCTGTTCCGCTGGATGAGGTGGTGGTAGTAGATATGCATCGTACTAATCTACTAGTTAAGGATGTTCAGTTAACTAGTGGAGAATGGAATATGCACCTTATTCAGACTCTTATCCCTGCATATTATATTGGAGAACTGACGTGTATTGAGGTTCTTAATGCATCTGACCATGCGGTTATGGTTTGGAAACCCTCTAACTTGGGGATCTTCTCGAATATAATTGTTTGGGAAGTCGTAAGGAGACAGTAGGATGCTCATCCTTTATTTGAAAAGATTTGGCACAAGTCCCATCCCATTAAGTTATCTGTTTTTATGTGGAGGCTTCTACACCAATTTGTTTTGGTGGATGAGGCGATTCAGCAGAAAGGTGTGAAAATCTGCTCCCAATGTAATTGTGCTTTAGGCCTCGAGGCGAGTCATTGCATTATTTGTTCTCTCAAGCGGTTTTTGCTAAGTATGTGCGGACCGCTTTTGGGGCAACTCCTTGGACTTGAGAAGTGTTTGGAAGATTGTTTTGTTGGTGGTAACAACGTAGATCTATACCTCTGCAAAATATTATGATACACTCCTTCCTTCCATGTTGTGCTGGGAAATCTGAAAAATGCGTAACAAGGTTAGATTTGATGGGGTTCAATTTGATATTCAGAAAGTTTTATATAACATTCACCAAACCATGGCCTGGATTGCCTTTCATGTGAGGAAAAAGAAATCTAAGATTTAGTTGGTGTATTGGAGCCCTCCATGTGCTAGACTAAAGATTAATTTGGAGTGAAGTTCTAGAGGCAACCCTGGTTATATTGGAGGGGGCAATACGCTACTGGATGCTAATGGGACATTATTATTTGTTTTCTCTCAATTTCTTGAGATTGGTATTAGTTTGCTTTTGGAGACAAAAATGTTGTGGCTCGCGATTCAGTATTGTGTTGAGTTCGAGTGTGTTTCCTTGAATATAGTTATCGATAATGTCTTGCTGGTCGAGATGGTTGCTGGGAGATCTACAGTGCCATGGAGATTGACTAGACTGATTAGAAATATAAAGGTTCTGGCTTCTCAGGTATATGCTTTTACGCACTGTTATAGGGAAGCTAACACGTTTGCAACTTTGTTGGCCAAGCTAGGAAGTACTGAAGAAAATCAAACTTTCTGGCCTAAATCAGAATGTCCGGCAACTGTTCATGGAAGCCTAAGACTGGATAGGCTTGACTTCCCTAACATTCGGAAAATCAAGGGAAATTCTTAACTATCTATTATGTTTTAATTCTTGATTATTTTGTTATGTGTTTTCATTATTTATAAATTGTTGTTTGATTTGTTTCAGATGTCAGGCCTCGTTCCCCTCTGAATTTTCTATTCTTTGCACTAATCACTAAAGTTCTCGTCGCTCCACTGAGGTTCCCCCAGAAAAAAAAAAACTGCCACTGATTACTTTGTTTGCATTTATCATTATTTATTTGTTTTAGTAGCTTTTGCTTAGAGTTCAGGTTTAGCCACCCTCTTATTTTTGTATTTTTGTTTACAGATCAATAAAATTGTTCTCGCATTGTCGAGGTTCCATTAAAAAAAATATTGCCATTTCTCGCCTCCATTTTTTGGGTTGGGATGTGAATGAACTTTTGGCAAGAAGTAAAATATGAGTCCTGAAATATTTTGTGCATTGTTCGAGGCATAGATAATAGAAAACGGTATTTAAGGTTCTTCATCCTCCTACTAAACAAAATGAGGATGGAAAAAAGGACAAAGCATGCAAAGCCGAGGGAGGTCACAATCCTTCCTACGAAGGTGCAAGTTCCTTCGAAAAGTTTGGTACCAGTAAAAGAGAAATCGGAAGCTAAGGATGCATTTGTTTTGTGTTCCTGTTTTTCTGTTTCTGCTCCCAGGAAGTTTGGGACAGAAACAGATTTTGGGAACAAAAAGAATCTGTTTATGTTTTTTTCCCAGATTCTTAGAAGAAGTTTTTGGAAATAGACACGCACAGATTTTTTGTTAACTGATTTCTGTTTCCGCTCCATGTTTTCTGGAAACAGAAATTACCAAAAAAAAAAAAAATTGAAATGGAAACATTAAACAAATGGTACCTAAATATCCTAATCATCCTCGGAATATTCCTAAAGATCTGGAGACTCCACAAGCAAGTAAGAAGTTGATGATGTGGTTTCGAATAATGATCTAGGTGAAATTGAGACGCAGGCCAAACGTGTTGAGACTCGCGGATTCCTTAGTTAAACTTGATAATGAGCATGGGGAACAATTTTTGAGTTGATTTAATTTACTGCGACTTATCTAGATATTCTTATGATGTTGGTGCCAGTCAGTTTATGTAGGCCCCTTCTCAACTTTATTTTGAAGTCATTGTTGGATTTTACGCCATCTTGAGCATGCTTATTGGCCATCTCTGTGAATATTACTTGGTTTAGTGATGTCAATTGGTATAGTTGACATCCAGATCTATGGAATACCTCTGGGTATTGTACATTTGGGAATAATATGGTTACTTGTAGTAAGAAGCGAAATGTTATTGCTCGTTTTAGTGTTGAAGCAGACTTTCCCGTTATGGCGCATACAATATCATCAATTTTACGGGGTTCATTCCTTTTCACCGGATCGTGGTGATAACGTCCTTACAGCCTTGGAAATGCATTGAGAAAACCAAGTTGCTATCTTCGTTGCTAATAGTCTGTGTTTCATCAACTAATATGGACTGTTAGAATCCCAGGTCGAATTTGTGAGGCTTCCCAAATTAGTCTATATATGAAAGAAGTTACTCCATTTGACATCATATGGTTTGAGGTTCGAGCCTCCTAACATGATAGCCGATCTAGGTTTGAGAAGTCTCGTTTGTTTGTCTCGATTGTTTTAACGTTTGTCTTGTCTTTCTGTTGTATGATTGCATCAACTGCAAGACGGGGTTGCACGTGAGGGTAGGTGTTAGCATCCTACATCAAATTTGTGAGGCTTCCTAATATAGTCTATATATAAAAGGGGTTATTCCACTTGACACCATATAGTTTTAAGTTGGAACCTCCTAACATGGACAATCTAATTTCTCTCGTCTTCCTTTTACCACTATATCTCTTCTTCGCCTCACATAAACCGTTATTCCTCAATCCAACTTGTATTCTCTATGTCTGCCTTTTTATTCTTTAAATTATCGATACAATATTTGAAATCTAAGCCAGAAGCATGATGTTTGATATAGAGGTCTTCTCTGCAAGAGGATGCAAATTTGTTTATAAGCTAAACAATCGTTGTAATCCTTAGATATAAAACAATGAAAAAATAGTAGAATTTTTTGTTTCCTTGTTACGGAACTGTAGGCATCGGTTCTTTTCTTTCTTCTGGTTTTGCCTTATCGTTTAATCTTAATTGTCTCATCTGCACTATACCCCGATCCTAAATCTGTATAAGTAATTAGCCTGGTTGTATATTGATAGTTTTACTTGGCGCTTCTCTATATTAGAAACATTTTTCAAGGAGTGATTGATGGTGCAATGTCTGATGATCTTAGTTCTTGCTTATTACAGATAGAAGGGTCTTTTATTCAAGGAGTTGGATTCTTTATGCAAGAAGAACACCCCACAAATTCCGAAGGATTAGCGCTCCATGATGGCACTTGGAACTACAAGATTCCAACAATTGACACAATACCTAAAGAGTTTAATGTTGAGATAATGAACAGTGGAAATCACAAAAACTGTATTCTCTCTTCTAAAGGTATGTTTTACGACTTTGTCCTCTTTCATGCCGAAGTTACACGTTAACATTCTTATGGAGTGGTGCTCTCTGTGATCTTCCTTATCCAGATCAGGTTGCTAAATTCTTTTAGGTTGCTTTTGGTAGAATGGAATTCAAGTCTTGGAAGTGAATTGGAAATGAGCGGATGTAAAGTTTTGGATTTTCTCTTGAATACATTTCTGATTCGAATTCCAAGGCTCCAATTCCATGAAATCAAGTACTACCTTAATAGGAAAATGTTTGCCAAGGATGAATGATCATACAATTATTATTAGTAATGCACTCTGTGTATGACCTTAGATATCCACTCCGGGAAGAGAAATTTTACTGAAAGCATGCTGTTAATTGCTGTAAAATTGTTGAATCCAAGTGAGACAAGAATAAATTGTTTTTTTTTTTTCCTTAAAAATTTTCAACTACAAGAATCATCTCAAAGAAGGGGATAATAAAATAGGACATGAATCGTTCCAGATTATGTTCCTATTCTCCTCTCGAGCATGCTGAGCAAGTTCATGTGCTGACACCTTTGCAATCTCACTAAGGAAAAAGAATACGTAATCAGATGTTGTCTGGCTTCCAGAATAAAGCCATAGACATTTTATTTTTCCTACCTCATTGTCTTCAAATCAAGTCTGCGTGTTTCTAAAGAGCATGTGAACTTTTCCTTCAAGAATAATATTTTGCCAATCACATTCAAGAGCTAACCTTCTGCCAAATCTTCATCATGTATGTTCTTCGGGGTAATCTGACGTTCAATTCTCCCACAGACAGCAGGCCCCACAAGTCCATTTCCAGCTATTATCCCAAAACCACCAGCACCAAGTTTTATAGAGAACGTTTCATCCATTTAGCTTTACAGTTCCCATTGGAGGGTGCTACCCTTGAGAATCAGCCCCTGCCACCTGCTGTTACAGCGCTGGCATCTAGCACCAAGCTCGCCTGAAACTCTTGAATATAGGATGTAGCCAATGGAAACGTCTTACCCGGAGTTATATTATTCTTATTCAGCCTAACTTGATTTCTATTAGGCCATATAGTCTAGGCTTAGACTATATTTAACTGGTCTATATTCAAACTATCCACAGCCATCTCCCACCAACTTGAGATGTTCAGTTGGCAGCCAGTTCATGTATCAGCAGTAAAGTAATCCATACTTCCTTAGTGTCACGGGTCCGACTTTTTTACCGAATTTTCAACTCGTGATGTCCTACATGCTGCTACACTCTGTCAGCCCAACAAAATGATACGCTACCATATAGTGTATATACTTGGCCACACCACAACAAATAGATGACTGAAACAAGCCGAACAATATTTATGGGTACTGAGACCCATACCCTACTTTATTTCTCATAGTACATATATACCAAGGAACTTCCTAATCGGCTAAGAAGTACATAAACGATACTGTCTCTTTCAGTGTTGCGCTCCTTACTCTTTATGTTGTGTCCTATTTTCTAGGACAGACTCTAGAACACTCGGGTCTAGAGTTTGGCTTGGATGCCCTTCCGTAGAAGCAGACACACAGATGATATAGGCAACAAATGTGAATGGTATTCCCAACCAAGTAGGAAAAAGAGTCCTATTCCAGGTAAGAACCCAAGCAGACCCACATGCATAGTAAAATAATATGTTTTCTGCATTCCAAAGCAAACATAAGTATGGTAAAAAGTATATATTTAACTTTTTAAAACACCAGAAGAATAGAAAGTACGTACAGTACACTCTTGATGCTATTCAAACATTGGTTTTTGTTAATCCACCATTAGTTCTTGTATTCAGTCCTGTGTGGTACGGTTAATTATGTTTCATGTTGCTCTCTCTCTACCTCATGATCTCACAGTCTCCAGAATTCACTCCCCCCCCCCCCCCCCCTCTCTCTGTCTCTCTCTCTCTCTCTCTTAAACGTTTTCTATTTTTCCTATCATTGTCTTCCTTTTTTATTTTGATTATTCTGCCTTTAATATACATAAACAAAAAAATAAATAGGAGAGAACCACTAAAATATGTAGCACTTCTTACTTTCTCTCATTTAAATTTTGTTGAATTCCACATTGATGTTAGGCCCCTCATTCGCAGTAGTTTGGCAAAGTCCACCCAGCGCGTGAGGGGGCATGTTGAATCCCACATCGCTTGTGTTACCTGATCCTGATATATATATATATATATATATATATATAAATAAAGCATAGGACAATCCTCCTCCTCTTACAAAGCTTCTTTTGAGAGTGAGTTAGGCCTATTGGGTTTTTATATGGTATCAGAGTTAGACCTTTTGTCTGATGTTGGGCATGTTGAATTCCACATCAATGTTGGGCCTCCCGATATCCGTTCGTAGTTGTTTGGCAAAGTCCACATTGCGCATGAGGGGGTGTGCTGAATCCCACATTGATGTTGGATCCCTTGATATCCATTAGCAGTCGTTTGGTAAAGTTTACTATGTACGTGAGGGGGCGTGTTAAATCTCACATCGCTTGTGTTACTTGATCCTGAGTTATATATAAAGTTTAGGATAATCCTCCTTGTAACGGCATCGTTTGAGAGAGAGGACCATTGGAGTTTTGCATTGTATGATTAAACTCATAGAGAAAAGTATCATGGTTAAGGAAAGAAAGTACCATCTTGATTATATATAGGCCCATGATGTTCAAAACCTGTTGGTAGGAACAGAGAATTCTTTCGACATGGCCTAAAGCTTTGGTGGGAAATGTGGAGCTGGGATGTAAGGCCCCAAGTAGCCTACTAGCTTGATAACTCTTGGGTTTGGGTTAATGTGACCCAAAATGCTTTAAATCAAATTTCTAGGAATAGCCCTTATGGTTCCTTATATATCGCGCTTATCTATCCATTTATATCAGATCTGGGATCTGCCCAAGTCTCAACTCAAATTCCCATTGTCCTTATCGGTAGGTTCAAGATCTTTCCCCATTACATACCCAATGTAGTACACAAAGGGATGATTTAGCGACTGATGATTAAATGTATTAGGAAGAAGGAGATATAAGGAAAAAAGAAAAGAAAGCAAGAAAATGATGGATCAATGTCTGACTTTCAGAGATCTGACATTCCCCTGGAGAAGGTGGTGAGTATAATGTGGGCAGAGACTACTACTAAAAATTAATTTAATACTTATAATACTTTTAAAGAATATAATAACTAACTAAAGGCTAACTAATAGCTTTTATTCTAGCGAAAATTATATTTTAATCGTGTACTTTACATTTTATCGTATTTTAACTCCCTGAAAAATCCGTCTTAAATCTAAAATGCCCCCCGGGTGGGTTGAATAGGAAATCATTTTTTCTATCCTCTAGGCGGGCGCTAATGTGTGGTTTTCTATTTATCGACTAGCCTAGGGTGAAACCCTAGACTCCCCTGTTTTTTTTATTACACTTTGGTCCCCGAACTTCTAAACAGTCCAACATCATTACCTTTTCCCTTTACAAGGATTTTTCAAACTTCCATTCTACATTTGTGTGTGTGACCCATTAGGTTTGTACCAAAAGCTAGACGGTAGAATCAATTAATTAATCAATCAGTTAATTAAAATTAGAGCAATTCCAATTTTTCAATTTGTAAATAATTTTTCATCACGGTATTCCCACCAACTATGAGTCACGTCTATCCACGTTTTCATAGTTTTATTCGGTTGATATGAATTTAATCAGAGAATTCGGAACCCACTCACTTATAATTACTGGCAATTTGATCTCTATGTCCTAAAAGAACTAATAAGGCAGGATATATAGTAAAAACCTTACTTCAATCATATGTGTTGATCCTTGATGTAATTTACTTTTGATATCGATTAGAATCAAATTATAATCATCACAATGCTTTGGCCAAAGACTTCACGTAAATCTTATCTGATCACGTAAGACAATTTTCTTTTTGCTAAAGGGCGATAGATTCTTTAGTACATACTCAAATCATTATATGTATATCTCATTATACTCAATGAAATTTTTTGAAGTTTTGTGGTTAGACGACCACACTCAGTATTATCGAAGTATAGGAGCGAATACAAAGGACAAATAGTACCTCAAGTCAAAAGATCACATGCACCATTACAACTCAGATAGTTTATTTTGACTTCAAACAAGATTATTGACATAGAATATCTAGTATGGTTGCGTTTAAGCCTTTGTTACTTTCTAACGAGTCCCTTTGTAGTTGTTCCGGTATCTCATATTGGTGGATTTGAGATTCGTCTTTCTCAATAGAGAAAACACCCCATAACGCGAAATATGCAGATTATTATGTATCAATTAATAACCCTAGTATTAGGAACATTTGGGGTATCAGTTATCAAAATGTCTACAATCTCAAATCCTTAATCTTCTATTAAAAGGGAAGACACATCAACTGAATATTCATGGAATCTTAACGGCTATATAATACATATATGGTGATATGTAAAATAACAGATTGGTACACGAAATACCAAGTTTGCCCTTTTCCATTATTGAATTATTATTTGTAGAAATAAACGTCAAAAAGTAGGGAGAGAATACATAAACAATGAGAAAGCTAAACAATTTTGTTAGTCTCTCCCTCTATATATAATAAAAATTAGGAAATAATACATAAACCCTAGACAATACAGAAAACCCTAGATAAAACAAAAATGACATAAATACTTTTTAACACTCTCCTTTAAGCGAGAGCATATATATTTTATGCTCCTAACTTGCTACAGATATACTTTATCCTTAAGTCGCCTAATAATTTAGTAAATAAATTAGTTAACTGGTCTTTTGAATTTTACATGTTTAAGCCTCGATCAACGTTTTCAACGTCGAAGCACAGCATGAGTCAAGATACTTGGGAATGAGGACGTAAAAACTTTTACATTAGGAAATCTACTTGAAGATTTTACATTAGGAAATCTACTTGAATATTTTGCGCAAGAAGATAATTCTACATACGTTGAGACATGATGAAAATGAGAGCCTTCATCAATCGGAAGGCCCGAAGGCATTACAAGGAGGCTCGTGGGCAACTACATGAAACAAAAAAAAGAAAAATTGAAGACGCTACTGCAAGTTATGGGAAACCTAGAGCTAAACCTAAGGTTGGGGATGGATGGCTTTGGTCTTGGCAGCCTGGGGAGCAGAGGAAGCCTCCTGCTCAGCGACAACAGGGCCCTTTGGCTCTGAAGCTTCAATGATGGCGGTTTCGGATGCTTGATCGTAATCACCGACACTGAGTTGCTCGGCGATTTGTTGAATCGTAGTCTCGGTCAGAAGTTCGCATCTTTCTATGATGGCAGTGGGTCCCTCGACATAAACGGCGACGTCTGGAAGAGGCTGAGAAGGGTCGATACCCAGGTAGAAAATCCCAGAGAAATCTAGGTCAGGATCCTTTCTCCTTGGTGTTCTGTAAGCCCATGCTGATACATAAGCCATGGAAATCCATCTCAAGATTTGTATACTCCTAAGAAGATTTCTATTTGGCCACCCCCTGGGCCTCAATCTCTGAGACATGCGCCTATTCGCCCGTCCCCAAAGACGACCTAAGGTATACCATTTTAGGCCACAACTCGAGCTCGGGAGTCGTTGCAGTTTCCACTATGTACATGGAAAGATCGATTATATTTAGGCTAATGACCAATAATCCGATGATCCCACAAAACTCGAAGCATTAATGAGGATTGACCACGATTTATTGAAATACTTGTCTAACAAGTCTTCTATCTCCTATAAATGCTATAAGAGGGGCCTAGCCAGGTACACACATCTTTCACTATCCTATATTTTGTCAGATTTCACTTAGATTTCCTTATTGATTCTCACATTGGAGGTTCAATGTTGGCAACTCCACTCATGGTGTATTTGTTTTGCGAGAATCCAACCTAGGGAGGGTCATATTCCGAATCTTGATAACTATATCTGGCCATCCAGTTTTTGCCATCATCTTTAGTGATTCTATTATTGCTCATCAGCAAAATTCATTAAACAACCTAAATTTCTAACTCGCTTTTCAGGGATTTATCTATAACACTTTTAACCTCCAACCCATTTATATTCGCCTCAAGTGATCACATATTTCCTAAACAGTGTTCGAAACTCTCACCCCCTATTTTGGGAACTAACCGTTCTTACAAAACTCATCGGTATTATTTTTCCTAACAAAACTGCCTAAACAATCCTACAATAACCTAAATTACATTTTTACAACATCTAAACGAAATCTAAACATTTTTACAAAAATAATTTTTAATCACAAAAATTATTAACAATCAAATTTCAAATTACCTAAACGAATTAAAATGAAAAAAATATAAAAAATTTGCAAATAATTACCCACACGTATTTACAAATTTACAAATAATTAACTAAAACATGATTACAAATAATTACCTAAACATATAACAAAATAATAATCAAATTAAAAAATAAAAATAACAATTGAAAAAATAATTTAACAAATCAAGGAAAAAATTACAAATTTTACATGTAAATCCAAAAGTGGTGGAGCTACTGATGGCGGAGATGGTGGGAGAGGCAGTGGAGCTATGGCATTGAAAATGGTCGCGGTGGTGGTCTAGGAAGGCACTGACGGCAAAAAAGAGAGAGAGGGAGAGATGGGGGGGCGCAGTCGTGAAGGAGAATGAAGTAGAAGATGAAGAAACTGAAAAAGAGAACAACCCTAACACTTGATAGACTGGGGTCGACCCCCAATTTTTTGACACCTCGAAAAATAAAGATGGGAGTGCCACCGCCGTTTTCAAAGAAATGGGGGTACCACCCCCGTATCTATTTGGCCGTAGTATACTGCGTAGAATAGGGGGTCATGCCATCATTTTCAACTTTTTTTTTTGCCCTTTTGTGCGCTTTGCTAAAAAAAAAAAAAAGAAAAAGAAAAAGAAGAGGTTTGGTACCTCCGTTTATCCCTTATGTAAATTTCCCAAAGTATATAATATTGTAATTAGGGAAAAAAAAATCTTTTAGTAATTATAAGGTGAAGAACTCATTAATCCTAGCGAAAGCTCATCGAAGTTATTTTGCACCATCGCATAGTTTTGTACACCATAATCCTTTGTTTTTATTTTATGGATGAGCAAGAGTGCATTGGAAGGTATCCTATAGGGACTTGATTAACCGTGGAGGAAGTTCAAGATTTCGAAATGAACCTTGACTTTATAGACCATCCATAGCTAATGTAACAAGTTATGAGTTTATATTTGAGATACTCCTGTCATTTTGATAAATGTCAACGTTACCCCTATGATTTTTATAATACTTGAGACACTTATCACATTATTGACAAAAATATCATTGCAATATTTTTTTATTCTTTTATTTTCAAATTTTGTTTTTCTTTTTATTTTCTATTTTCTACTATCTTTCTCTCTTTTCTTATCTATTTTATTTCTTTTTTTTTTTTTTTTTTTTTTTGCATATGGTGTTCATAGAAAAAAAGATTTCACTTTTTTTAACTGTCAAACCATATTTTTCAATTTTTTTATTTACCTGGAAAAAAAAAAGTAACAAATTTTAAAAATAAAAGATAGAAAACAAGATAAAGATATAAAAAGTAGAAAATAGAAAATATGAAATAAGTAACAACAAAAAATAGTGTTGCAAGGGTATTTTTGTCATCAAAATGTGATATAAGTTGTCTAAAGTAACTAAACTGAAAAGATAAGGAGTCTTTTAGATTTTATAAAAACTGACAGGAATGTATTTAATATTTATCGAAATGACAAAGAGTATTTCAATTTAAACTCAAAAAGTTATTGTAACAAGTTCTACAATAAATTCAGATTCTAAGCCTAATGTAACACCTAAATATATTTTTCTTCAACTGTTTTGTTTTCAGCTTCTGGTGAGCCGCCATTACTTCTGGCAGCATCGGTTCACTGCGCAACAAGAGCGGCCATTAAGGAAGCCCGAAAAGAACTTATTTCTGGGGAAAGGTCAGATGGCTCTGACGCAGCGTTTCAGTTGGATGTCCCTGCAACCATGCCTATTGTCAAAACAATGTGTGGCCTCGATAGTGTGGAGAAGTATCTGCAGGGCTTGTTGTCTCGCTAGCTGACCACACTCAAATTTGCCTGTTGTTTCTTCTTACAAGATTGTTCATGATTCATATGGAGAGGGAATGTCCCTTTTGGTGTCTAAACCATTGATGGAAGCTATGTTGAGATATAAGCATTTGGACTTATGAAGTTACCTGGACTGTCACGTTATGTTCTTTAATTCAATTCCATGTTGGATGTTTTATTGTTATTTTGGCCACTAGCTGTTAGAAAAGGAAAGGAATAACAAAAGTTCTTTATATCTTAGCCTTTTATACTTAAATTATCCTATAACTTAACCTCAGCATGCTTATACATGTTAAACCTCTCTTAATTTCATTATCAGTTACAAATCATAATTCATTTCATAATCAGTTACAAATCTATATTTTAGGTATTTAGAAATTATATATTAGTTATCAAATCTGTAATTTAGGAACAATTACAATACAATTCATGTATAAATAGGGTCACTGTCTATAATGAAAAGTATGTTGAATTTGATTACTTATGAATTGATCAGTAGAAAGGGCTAATTGAACTCGGTGCGTGTCAATAAGAATGTTTTCTTGTATGAAGTGATAATCCAGTTCAATATGCTTAGTACGAGCGTAGAGCATAGGATTTGAGACCATATATATAGTGTTGAGATTATTACAAAATAAGGTGATAGACGTAGATATGGGAATTTGCAACTCCTGAAGCAGATGAATGATCCATGTGGATTCAGCACAAACATAAGCAAGGGATCGGTACTCAACTTCGATGCTTAATCAAGAGACTGTAGATTATTTCTTAGCAGTCCAAGAGATCAAATTGGAGTCCAAAAAAACACAAAAACCAATGGTAAAGTGACTAGAGTCATGGCAACTTGCCCAATCAGCATCAAAATAGGCCTTGAGGGTAAAAGGGTTAGCAATATGCAGAAAGATGAGGCCAAGGTGTAGAGTCCCTTTGAGATACCGAAGGATTCGTTTGGCGGCTAGAATGTGGTGTGTCCAAGGTTGGCTCATGACCTGCGCAACATGACGAACATAATAGCCAATGTCTAGTCTGGTGAAAGTGAGGTACTACAAAGAGTTAACCAATTGGCGATACTCAGTGGCATTTGACGAGATCTCCACTTTGAGATGATAACTGAGTTTTAGCAAATACAGGGGTGTTGCAAGGTTTGTAGTCTGTCATCGAGAATCGTGCAGGAAGATCTATAGTGTACTTGAGCTGAGAAAGACGTAAGCCACCAAGGGTGGAAGTAGCTTCAAGGCCCAGAAAGTAAGATAAGGAACCAAGGCCATTAAGCTCAAACTCTTTTCCCAAAGTGGTGATAAACAATGAAACTAGAGACGGTTGATTGTCAGTGAGTATAATGTCATCAACATATAAAATAAGAAGCATCATAGCAGAGTTAGAGCAATAGATAAATAATGAATGATTAGCTTGACTTTGTGTAAAATCATATTGTAAGAGGAATGTACTGAGATATTGGAACCAAGCTTGACAAGCTTGTTTGAGGCCATAGATAGCCTTTTGTAGATGACAGACATGATGAGGACAAGCCGGATATACAAAACCAGATGATTGTGACATATAGACAGTTTCATCCAAAATACTTGAAGAAATGCATTATTCACGTCAAGTTGGCGCAACATCCAAACCAAATGATACGGCAAGGCTAAGCACAGTACAAACGGTGGTAGGTTTGATTACAGGACTAAATGTCTCATCAAAGTCCACACCTCTTGTTGATAGAAGCCCTTGGCAACTAGGCAGGCTTTGTATCGCTCAATGGAACCGTTTGCTTTGCGCTTGAGTTTAAAGACCCACTTACAACCCACAACATGTTGATATGGGGAAGGAAGGACAATGACTCAAGTTTTGTTATTCAGTAAGGCATTAAATTCACTGGTCATGGCTTGATGCCATTTAGGGATATGAACAGCTTGAGTATAACAGGTAGGCTCGTTAGTGGGAGTTGGAAGCTGAGTAAGTAAAGCCTGTGGGAGAGGATATCGAATTGTACCATCTATCCAAATAAGAGGACGGCGTGTGTCATCCCGATAACGGGTGATCATAGAATGTTGCAGAAGAACTGGAGGAGCCTTAGGGGAGGTAGCAGCAGTAGGATTAGGCGGAGTAACTGGAGGAGCCTTAGGGGTGGCAGCAGCAAAATAATGAGGTTGTGAGGGTTGATTTTGTCGGTGCTGATAATGAAACGGAAATGGTTGATAAAAACACGGCGGAGCACTATTTTGTGTAGCCGATTGCAGAAGTTGAACAGGAGTTGGAGGTAGTAGAAGAAAAAAGACCCATGATGATAGGTCTAACAAAGTGCTTCTGTGTAAGATGCAAACGGAAAATGTTGTTCATTAAAACGAACAGGTCGAGAAATGTATACTCTGCCGGTTGTGCGGTCCAAACAACGTTAACCCTTGTGCTGCAAGCTGTAGCGTAAAAACACATATTCAATAGTTCTTGGCAAAAGTTTATTAGTTAAGTAAGCAACTAAATGCGGATAACATGCACAACCAAACACACTTAATTCAGAGTAAGAAGGAGTATGACCATAAAGACGGAAGAATAGTGAGGACCACTGAAGTTTAGAGGAAGGGAGACAATTAATTAGATTAATAGTAGTGGAGACTTCTTCAGGCCAGTGATGGAAAGGAACATAACTTGTGAGGAGGAGGATATGAGCCATGTCAGCAATATGGCGGTGTTTTCGTTCGGCAAGACCATTTTGTTCAAGAGTGTGAGGACAAGAGAGTCTATGATGAATACCTTGGCTAGAACAAAAGGATTTAAAAGGACCACTATTATATTCTTCACCACCATCACTCTGAAATTGTTGGACTTGTGTGGCAAATTGAGTTTGGACATAGGCTAAAAAATTTGAAATGTTGGAGAACTTCATATTTTTGTTTCATGAAGTATAACCAAGTGGAACGAATGTAGTCGTCAGTGAATAACACATAATATTAACCAAAGGCAGAAAGCACAGGAGATTGCCATACATCAGAGTGAATTAAAGTAAAACGAAAGGAAGTTTTTATTTCATGTGAGCTCGAAAACGGGAGATGTGTGGATTTATCCAATGGACACTCGGAGCAGAAAGAGGATTTAAATTTAAAAGAAGAAGATAACAATTTATTTGAATCCAAATAAGACATGATTTTAGCAGATAGATGACCTAGTCGATTGTGCCAAAGCGTGGACGAGCTGACCGAGGCTGATAAAGTGTGTAGGCGAGGAGAGATGACAGGTAACTTGTAGAGACCATTCTTACATAGGCCCTGATGGGGGAGAGAACCAGAGGTGAGATCAAAAATATAGAAGTGAAGCAATCTGTAAACCTGCAAATGCAGAGTTTAGAGATGGAGGCACAGATGGTTGTGTAAACGAAGAGATGTGGTAGCATTTGAAGGTAGAATAACCAATCCCAAAGCACAATTGATATTGAGACATGGATTTTGGAGCAGGGCCAAGAATACCCGAGGGATTGGCACGATTTGTGGACGGACGACCATTGTTTTTGCGGCCTTTGTAGCGAAAATTATTGCGCGAAGTGGCACCAGAATTAGTCTGAGATGTAAAAAAAAAAAAGGTGATGAGGGTATTTTTGGGCACATCTGAATCAGCACATGGGACCCAGCGACGTGTCAACCCTCGCAATGACAGGGACGTATTCCAGAATCCACAACTCCACGCTGGAGCGTACACCGACTACGGCTTCTCCCTGGAATCTCATTTGCACCCAGGGAGGAGCGAGGAGCCCCACAGGGACGTGCCGCTTTGAGCTCTGCGCCATGCCATCGGCGATCAATTTCGGGGACTCAGCCGTTCATCTCGACCAGCTCCCATTTTCACCTTTTTTTTTCTCCAAGACTATACGGATCTCCGCTCTCCTCCACCAGCTCACTACCACAGGCCTGACAAAGGCCCGCGGGCTTTGCCAAATGGGCCCAAAAGCCCAAGCCCAACGATTATCTCCTAAACGCCCTGGATTATTGGCTAAACACCGGGTTTCGACTAATTAATTGTGTTTAGGCCCGACTAATCATCTCCAACGCCTATATATATCGGGGGCTATGTAAGCCCGAGGTACGTTTGAATGACTTATATTACGTGCGAGTTCATTTGTTTCCTTACTATATTCTGTACCTTTTTTCTCTGAGCACTGATTACCACGTCAGAGGGGCTTCACCGGGATAAATCCCGGTCTGAGCCTTCTACAGGTACACTCCCTGAAAAGCAGGACTCTGGACACAGCAGGTCAGTCCTCCCAGGACCTAGCACAGCTCGCTCAAGGACTTTTCAATCTACGACTCCACCTCAGCAAGAGGACCCACCTGTCATCCGACTGGATCATACTCTATGTGTGTACTAATTTTACGCACCAACAAAAGGTAAAAGAGATTAAGCGATTTTTGTGTCGGGCCTCAAAGTGGAGTAGTTGAGCACGCAAATAAAAGAATATTGGTAGTGAGTCCAAACTCTCAATTGTGGTGACTAACATGTCAAACTCAAAATCAAGGTCATTGAGAACGGCATTAACCAGATCTTTATTGGAAACAGGCTCACCTATAGCAGCAAGGGCATCAGAATAGATTTGGCTTCCTGTAGATATTCAGATACAGATCGAGTGCCATGTTCGAGGGTGTTGAGTCGTTTCCTATAAAAAAATGAGTTGGCAATAGATTTCTGAGAGAAATGATCTTGAATGAGTGTCCAAATGGTAGTAGAGGACTAACACCTGACCAGAAATTTTCTCTGACTAATTCCTTGAGAGAAGAGCCCGAGCAGATCTACGCCCCACTGGGCGAATAGCCATGGGCTAGTCATAGGCACCAGGACGATTGGTGGGGCATTGGGATGAGAGGTGAACCTTTGGAACTTGTCACACTTCTTCACGAATTCATTAGCTTCCTCGAGCATTTTAAGCCAATAATATACATGTCGGAGTATTTTTCAGGCCAGAGATTTGCCACGTGCATGATTACTGCACATCCATTCATGCACTTCTCTTAGCACATACTCGGTCTCCTCCGGGCGGAGGCATTTGGAGTAGGGGCCCAAGAAGGATTTTCAGTACAGTGCCTCGTCAAGGGCGGTATATTTTGTTGCTAGGTATCTCATTCTTTTAGCCTCAACTTGATTACTTGGGATGGTCCCATCCTCATCATATAGCTTAATCGGATCCAACCAGGTCGACTCGTTGGTGAGTTCACAAATTGTGACTATTTTGTCCGAGCTCACCGTGCTCGGGACGTCTAGGTATTCTACGGGTACAGTTCTTTTTAGGGTATACTCAATGGGTAAAAGGCCAAGTTCGCCAGGGCATCTCCATGCCTAGTTTTTTCTCAGGAAATTTGAGTTACTTAAACCTTCTGGAGGGTTTTTCCGTTGAACTCTCTTTCCAATCTTAGTCCTACGAGCAGGGTCTCACACTCGGCCTCATTATTGGTTGCTCGGAATCCTAGTCTGAGCGCATATTCCACTTCCTCTTTGTCAGGAGCCACGAGAACCATCCCGGCCCCGCACCCACTCACATTAGAAGACCCATCAGTGAATAGTTACAGACATCTGGTCCTAGACCATCTTCCAAGATGGAGTATGTACCGACCTCCTCAGCAGTGGGGGATATTCACCCATTCTCAGGTGCTTTCTGGTCGATAATATTCTGGTCATCCAGGAAGGTGAATTCAGCAATAAAGTCCGCCAAAACCTGGACCGTGATGGTTGTTCTCGGTCTGTAGTCTATATGAAATTGTCCGAGCTCGGAGTTATATTTCTGTCGACCTGAGATGTCGAGAGAATGCAGAATTTGCCTTAGTGGTTGATCGTTTAGGACGAAAATAGTGTGTGCTTGAAAGTATTATCTCAGCTTCCGCGAGGCGACCAGTAGAGCACATACCTATTTCTCAAACCTTGAATATCTCGTCTCGACATCCGTGAGTACTCTGCTAGAATAGTATACTGGCTTTGAACGCTATTTTTCTTTCTCACCTAGGCCGCACTTACCCCTGTGGTTGATGCCAAAATATAAAGATACAATTCTTCTCCCATCATTGGCGTACTGAACAGGGGAGCCGAGAATAAGTATTTCTTAAATTATTGAAAATCCATTTCACACTCCTCAGACCATTCGAAATTTTTATTGCCTCAAAGAACCTTGAAGAATGGGAGGCACTTCTCTGAGGAACGAGAGATAAATCGATTGAGTGTTGCCAGCCTTCCTGTGAACAACTGGACTTTCTTCTTGGTGCGGGGTGAGACCATTCCAAGCACAGCACTAATCTAGTCCGGATTAGCATCGATGTCGCGTTGAGACACCATAAAACCGAGGAACTTACCCACAGAGACTCTAAATATGCATTTGTTCAAATTAAGTTTCATGCGGTGGGCCCTAAGCTTGTTGAAGCAGGCCAAAAGGTGGGCAAGGTGATCTTGAGCTAGGTGACTCTTCACCAGCCGATCTCTTCTTTAAATATTTTACTGACTAATCTTTGGTAGGTAGCCTTGGCATTGTGCAGCCCAAACGACATAACTTTGTAACAGTACGTCCCCCTATCCGCGATTAATAAGGTATTGCTTTTGTCAGGGGTACATAGGGATTTAGTTGTAGCAGGCATATGCGTCAAGAAAGCTCAGGAGCTCATACCCAGCAGTGGCATCTATAACGATGTCGATTCTCGGCAGAGGAAAGAAATCATTTGCGCACACTTTGTTCAAGTTTTTGAAATCCACACAAAGTCGCCATTGTTGTCAGCCTTAAGATCGAGGACCACATTAGCTAGCCAGTCCGGGAATTTGACCTCCTCCACAACATCCGACTTTATCAGCTTATACATCTCTTATTCAATTATTATTTTTCGATCAGGGTGGAATTTCCTCCGCTTTTGTCTGACCAGTGAGTGGCGAACATCTTCGTGTAGTCGGTGTATGGCCACCCTAGGGTCAATTCCGGGTAGCTCGTGGTGAGACCGTGCGAAGACATCATAATTCTTATGAAGGAAGTTGATGAGCTCGGTTCTTTGCTCGAGGATGAGCTTGGCACCTATCCTCATCGTCTTCCCCTCAATAGTGAATCGCCACTTCCAGGAGGTCTTCATGAGGTCGGCGACCGAACTCTTCTTCTTGGGGGTCATCAATGGGGATAAGCCTGGTACTACGATCCAAGGCCATAAGTTTAGAGCATCCGAGCTCAGTACCACCGCGCTCAAGCCCGGTCAGTAATTTTTATTTCTTCTTCTCCATAACCCTCCTGGCACAAGCCCGGGCTAATTCTTGGTCCCCTCTCACCTCTCCCACCCTTGCTCAGTGGAGAACCTCATCATCCGATAGTAGGGAGAGCACACAGCTTTGAGAGATGAGATAGTAGGTCAACCTATTATAGTATTATAGGGTGATGGTCTGTCCACAATAAGGAATTTAGTCCATACAGTGGTCGTCTTGGGATTGGTGCCTACTCTAACGGGGAAAGATACCCACCCTAATGAATTGACGACATCCCCACCGAACCCGACCAGGGGTGGCCGGGTAGGCTGCAGGGCACTTGATTCTATTTTCATTTTATCGAAAGCCTATTTGAAAATAATGTCTGTTGAGCTTCCTCTATCAACTAGAATACGTCCTACATTGAAATGGATTACCAGGGCAGTAATGATCAAGGCATCATCATGAGGAGAGTCCACCCCACAGGGGTTGACCTCACTGAAAAAAATGACACCATGAGTAGTGGCGTCGACCATACTGGCCTCGAACACATCTTCGTTAGCTTATCTCCTTGCTTTACGCTTATGCCTCTTCTTAGAGGAGGAAGTTTTCCTTCCTAGGTTGAGACCTCTGTGAATGATGTCAATTTCTCCATCCACGCGTTGCTTGTCTTCATCCATCGCCCTCTCTTTCCTGGGCTGGGGCGATTGCGATTTTCTCTCCTTCTCTGACCTCGGTATTCTTCACGTCAGTCATTCTCTTCGACCTTTGGATCCCTATTTTCTCTTCGGACGTAGTTACCGAGGTAGCCTCTATTAATGAGCTCCCCAATCTCCTCCTTTAGCTGGAAACAATCCTCGGTTGAGTGACCCCGATCACGATGATACTCGCAGTATTTATTTAGGGATTTGCCCATAGGTTTCCCCCTCAGAAGAGGAGTTGGTGGGAAGAAGTCTCGCCCAGAGTTTTCTATGTAGATCATCACCACAAACACTGTCAGGGGTGTGAAACATTGTTGGCGATGCCCTGGCAGAAAGAGCGGTCTCCCATCCCCGGGCAAAGGTTCAAGTATTCTCTCGGCCCGAAGCCTTCTCGACCCCTGTGCTCGGCACGGGGGTTCTTCAACTTTTTTTTTCTTATGGCTACCTTCTTGGTCCTTCTTGACATCGTCCTTAAGATCAGCATTGTAGAACCACGTACTCCTTTCCAGGGCTGCACGGAGTTTGGGGGCGGGATTGGAACAAAGGTCATATGACAGCCTCCTATGTCTAAGTCCATCAATAAAGGTGCTTAAAGCCACAACATCTAAAAGGTCCTTGCATGCAATGGATTCTTTCTCAAAATGGTCCACGTAATCCCCCAAGCTCTCACCGAGTTTCTACTGGAGAGCAAGGATATGGGTCATGGTTTTAGGCCTTCTACATGAACAATTAAATCATGCAAGGAAGAGTTGTTCAAGTTCACAAAATATTGAAACAGAGGCTGAGGTCAAGCTGCGGAACCAGGCCCTGGCTGCTCCAGTGAGGGTGAGTGGGAATGACTTATACCGCATCGACCCCACGGTGGTATACATATCCATATAAGACTTGAAAATTGACATATGATCAATCGAATCCGTGGTCCCATCATAAAGATTCATTTGGGGATGCGTGAACCTAAGGGGCATCACCTCGTCCAAAATGTCATCTACAAAAGGAGACCTCAACTCAATAGGGACATCGACCACTGCCCCCATGCCCTGGAGCTGGTGTGAGACGACCTCCACATCGATGAGGCGGCATTCCATAACAGCCTCTCTTTGGGGAGCCACGTAAACGCAACTAGCCCTGGCTCGAGCACTTGGTTGCCGGAGCGGTGGTGAATAAGAGTCCACCTCCCGAGCACGTCGAACTCTGTGCTCGAAACGAGCGACATGACAAGGCACCCTGGTCGGAGGGGATCCCAAACCTGGATCAGTATCATAATCCCGTAGAGATGGAGATGGTGACCCTGAGGCCGCAGGATGAACCAAGTCTCATTCCCTCACCCAATTGTTACGGGGCCGATGTCGACTCTTCTATGTACGACCATTGGAATGGACGACATATTCATCTTACTTCTAAGGTTGATTCTCCCTCCTTACGATCTGGAGAACCAATCCCCCCTTAGATGAGGGTCGGTGGCAGGCAAGAGAGAAGGACTTGAAAATAGTTTTGGAACTCGCCGAGCTGGCTTTCCAAATAGTCAATACAAGATGCCTCAGCAACCCCAGAGGTTTGCCCCGCGAAGGGACCAGAAGGTATGGTAGAAGGGTCTGTCTGGCCTACGGGGAGAGGTGCGTCCTCGGGTACAGGTACGAGGGTCGTCGCATCCAATCTCGGGATTCTCGACATTTCTCTTGAGGATGGGTTTTTCGGATTGTTATTTACCTCACTGGTTTGGTTTCCACGTCAAATTACTTGACCAAACCTTGTGATCATTTGGTCTTAGTCGATAAGAGAGTAATGATCAAAGGGAAGCTTTTCGTTCTATTCCCAGAGATGGCGCCAAACTGTTAGTGTCAAAAGTTGGTTAACACCTTTAGTTGGTCTAATCAGTGATTACATGGATTGTTATAGGTGAATTGGAGATGACTTGTCCAAGAATGAGTTCTTTCCAGCGCGAGAACTCTTGGATAAGAGCGCATTTGAACAGTTTCTCGTCCAGCCTGATCTGAGCTCCAAGCGAGTACCTGCATAGGACTCACCAGGGTGGTGCTCGGTGAAGCCCCTTCGGCGTGAGAGTAAGAGCTGGGAGGAGAAAGTTTTAAATATGCTTCAAATATACTTGAAAGTCATACCTTTTTGCCACTATTCACCTGGGCTTTTATATGTCAGAATCTTGATTAGCGTTTTGGAGAATAGGCGATTTAAGCTCAGTTTGTCACCTTAACACAGCGCATGGCCAAGAAAAAAGGCGAGTGAAGGGATTAAGACCTTGGGCCTGGGCTTTTTAGCCTCCCTGAGGAAGTCCATGGGCTGATATGCTAAAGAAGTTGGAAACTAGCCTGGACGAATGATAGGGTACCGAGTAGAAATTAACGACCAGAAAACCACTAATCAGAATCACCGCCAAGTCAAATGTTTTGTCCACGTGTAAGTCTTTGGTGGGATGATTTGGAGGTGTCTCAATTTTACCCTCATCAATATCCATTGAAAATTTTAAAAATATCATTCAATGAAATTTTTATAATTGCATTTAATTTTAACAATTCCACTCAAATTATTTAATTCCACTAAAATCAAACGATTCCACTAAATGAAACAATTTCACATAGTATTCTGATAACACAATTTCACTCAAATCAAAATAATTCCATAAAAAATTACACAATTCCACTAAAATCAAATGATTCCACTAAATAAAATAATTTCACATAATATTCAAATTACAGAGTTCCACTAAATTCAACCAATTGCACTTAAATCAAAATAATTCCACTACAACTTGCATAATTCCACTTAAAATTACACAATTCCACTAAAATCAAACATGTTGATGTCAAATTTTAGTCGACACCAGCGGTATGGCCCGGTCAGCCTTGGATGAGTTGGAGAGGTCTGGAATGGAGGACTTCAGTCCATGGAGCTTCTTATCCGCGGACATCACCACCAACTTAAAACAAGTGATGTCCAAAATGAGCCGTCAGCGATCCCAATGACAGTATATAGCATGATATTGAAGACGGGGATTTAGAACACGTACTTGGGAGGCGAGAGGATCTCGCCTCTGACTCAAATCGACGGAGATGTATCTAAGTTATTTGTGACCCTGGGTTGCCTCCTAAAAAGCGTTTGGTTTAATTTCTTCGGCCCGACACATGCCCTCAAGACTGGTGAGATATTCAATGATCGAATTGCAAGAGCACATGTCGATCTAACATCTTCAAGCATCCTACCAGAAACAAAAACAAAACTACAAACGAAAATTATATACAAAAATGCCTAGATTAAAATCAAGTTATTTACTCCCAATATCAATAGTAACAAACAAACCAGTCCCCGACAATAGCGCCAAAAATTTAGTAGCGCGTAAATATGCCGTTTCTTTCGCTCGCAAGTATACGAGGTCAAGTTTTAGTATGGATCGGGAGAGTTAGGGTTATCGTGTCTACAAGGATTGGTTTTGACTATAATTGAATATCGCGTTTATCATGACCTAATTTTATCTAGGCGAAGATAAATTGAATAAAATTAATTATACTAACACTAAGTTAATTAATCTAATTAAATTAACTATTCTAATATTACTATGAGATGTTTAGGGAAAGTATTGCCTAGGGATTAACTTTTGTTTACAAAAATGTGTTCGGTCTCGTTTTAGTTTACATTAACGACGTTTGACTTATCCGACAATCTCAGTTCGTAAACTCCCTCGCCACCTTTCCTGAGTGTAAGACGAGGGATATAACGCGACTTCGTGTCAACGAAAAAGTCCCCCTCAACGTCTTAACGACCCTAGGTCACGTGAGTCTCACCCCAACGTCATTGATTGCACACAATCCAACTCCCTCCCGGGTTATTGGATCGTCGCATTTTATTTACTCTATCGACAATCTCCGTTCTAAAACTCCCTCGCCACCTCTCCCGAGTATAAGACGAGGGAATACGCGATTTTGAGTCAACAAAGAAGTCCCCCTCAACGTCTTAACGACCCTAGGTCACGTGAGTCTTACCCCAACGTCATTGATTGTCCACAATCCAAACCCCGATCGGGTTATAAAATCGTGGTATTTGTTTATTCTAGTCCGAATCCGAAATTTGTCAAACCCCGTATTCTTGATATGTAAATCTAAGCATAATAAATAAATAATACAGCAAACACAATCAAAATAACGAAGAACAACCGCTAACCAAACACAAATTCAATCAAAACTATATTTTCATAAATAATACGTTAATCCTTATTACCATCCATGTTTAACTCATGGCCCTAACCGTTTATACAATATAAAACGATCTAAACATGCTCAAAAATTACCAAATTAAGAAAACAAAGAGAGAAAACGAGCGACTTAGCCGATATCCGAAGATTTGCCGCTAAAAACGTCGATCGATCGCTTCCTCGTTTATCCTCCACCTTGGGTTGAGAGCTCTCCCTCAAAAATCCCTTATCCTAACCCTAAAATATGGCCTAAGGCCTTAGGATCTCAAGAGGAGGGAAGAGAGGAGGAGATAATGGCTTAAATAGGCCAAAAAATATCTCCAAAATATCTATTCTGCGCAGAGGATTTTTCCTAGGCGAAGTTACTGCAGGTTTACAATTTTGTTTTGACTGTAACTTCTTCATCCGAACTCCAATTGAGGTGATTTAAAAACCTATGGAAAGCTAAGAAACAAATATACAACTTCCATGTTTTGAGTATTTCGAAAATTGAATTGCATCATAGTCCAAAATAGTCTTGAAGTTACAACACCTGTACCGACTTTGCATGTTTGGTGACCGCCTAGGCGAAGAAGTAGGCGGTGGACTTGGAAATTCTCTTAGCATCTTCACAACCTAGGCGGAGGTCTGGATGCCTAGGCAGTTGGCTTCTTTCACAATGTTGCCTCCTTGCTCATTTATCCACCGTAACTTTGTCCGCTTTGGTTCGATCACATCGTTTTCGCTCCGATTTCATACCTTTTCACCCCACGCACCTATTTTAATACAAAAATAATAAAAACGTATTAAACATATAAATTTGGATTGGAAATACATAGGTAATTTACACCTATCAGAGGGCGAGAAGATAAGATGTCGTTTTGGGCCTCCTTCGGGAGCAATCAAATTAGGCCAAGAAGAGTTTCTCCAATTGAGTGAACGTCGAGACCGAGGACGGCACCATTCCCGAAACCAAGTGCTGGCCATTCCAGTGAGAGTGAACGAAAATGATTTGTATCTTACCGTCATGGAAGTCGTATATATGTCCATAAACGCAACAAAAACGGAGAGGTAATCAACGGGGTCGGTAGCCCCATCGTAGGAGGTTATTTACGGACTAGGAAATCTATATGGAACCACCTCAAACATAATATTATCAACAAAAGGAGACCGTATACCTGAAGGAAGTCTAGCGCCCCCCCCCCCCCCCCCCCAAAGGCCCCGCATCTACACAAGCGTCACCTCCATCTTGGTGACACACCATTCCAATGCTGCCTCTCCCCTGGGCTGCGTTGCAACACGACTTGCAGCCCGCTCTCGGCCCCTGTCTTTCAGCATGAGGGGAGTGAGAATCAACCTCTTGTGAACGACGAACCTTATGATCAGCACGGGTGACATTACTATAAGTTCTTCCCAGCTGGCGGTTACAGTGGTCACGGTAATCCTCCATCCGGCGAGCCCGCGATAGCAAAGACGTAGAATCGGAAACGACTGGTGGAGCCAGATTCCGTTCCCTAACTTGTTCATCGCGCGGACAAGGTTGTTCTCCTGAGACATGCCCTTCAGAGTGAATGACACGGTCCGAACCTTGGTAATGATCCCCACTCCCTGTACGTCAGATAACCGGTCCCTACTAATCCAAGGTCGGACATAGATGGAAGATGATGGTGTCGAGACAGGTTTGAAACTGGAACAACTGACGCTCCAAGTTATCAATTCATACCGTATCCATAGTTCCTGTAACTAGTCTAACATGGACTTCTGCGGGTGGAGCCGACGGGCCCGCTTGGTTGATGGGGGTGCAATTTCTTCTCCTTCCGGAATGGGGACACTAGTCCTCGCATCCGACCTGGGGACTCTAGACATCTCTCCAGTCGGGTTGCTATCCACCGTGTTGTTCGGGTTTCTTAGTCGCAAAGACTGACCAGACCATGTGATCATCAAGCCTTTAACCAAGATAAGAGCAGATGATTGGAGGAAGGCTTTTAGTAGCGTTCCCACAGACGGCGCCAAACTGTTGATGTCAAATTTTGGTCGACACCAACGGTATGGTCCGGTTAGCCTTGGATGAGTTGGAGAGGTTTGGAATGGAGGTCTTCAGTCCGTGGAGATTTTTATCCGCGGAGGGCTTCTTGGCCGGGAATGGATGAGCCTGAGTTGGAATGAGCTCGAAAACCCTATGGACTGAGAAGGGGAGGACCCAAATTCCCAGTGATCCTTGGTAAGACGAATCAGTGCTTGAAACAGGGTAGTCCCGGGAAGAGGAGCGCCTGGAAACCTGTACAAAAGACTTTCCGGGATGGACCCGACGTGTCCCCTCCGACGTAAGAATCAGCATACGGGGGAAAAATTTTATAGCGTAAATGCCGAGAAGGGAGAGCAAGATTCATTTACATTTGTGCAATTGTATGCCCTCCTTTTTATAGGCAAAAATAGAGATTAGTTTAGGGACTTAAGCATGGGTTATGTCTCTTCAAAATCACATCAAGGTGCCAACTTGGCTTGTAGCCAATAGAAATGTGTCAATGGGCTCTTGTTTTAGCCATATAGGAAGATATTTAGTGATATTTGTTGTTGGGAGAAGGAAGCCATAATGATGTGAAGGATATTTTGGGACATTTAAGAGATATTTAAGCTGGGAAAGAATGTTATGGAGATATTTGTAGATGTTTTAGGGAAATGAGCCAACTCATAGGCTGGGGAAAACATCAACTTGTTGTAGCCGAGATGAGGAGCTTGGTTCCCGCCCTCCCCGGATTACCAGAGACAGGAAGGGGATAATACATGGAGCTTTTTCGCCCTGTCCTTCTCAGATAATCAGAGACATGAGGGGGACTCTACTCAAGGAGCTTCCAGGAGTTGATCCACGAGGAGGGTGAGGCCGTGATGGAGAACGCCGAGATGAGGAAGGGTTCCCCATTGGTAGCGCGTGAAATATGCCGCTACTTACACTCGCAAGTATATAAGGTCAAAGTTTTAGAATAGTGGATCGGTTAAGATCAGGTATCGTGTCCACAGGGAAAGTGTGAATATTTGAGTACCGCAATTTACGTAGTCTCATATTATCCTGACGATTCAATTTAATATTCAAATTAAACTAATTAAAACCACTCCTAAGGATTAATTCTAATTACACTAATTAACTAGGGATCGATTTCATTCACTTAATACCTATTTGGCTTAGTTTAGTTATCAATAACGGTTATCATCACATCCAACAATCTCGGTATCTATAACTCACTCGCTCCCTCTTCCGAGTGAAAAGCGAGTGAATACATGACTTCGCATTGACGCCGAAGTCTCCCTCGAACGCCTTTCCAAACACATAGTCACGTGAGTCTTGACCTAACCTCATGGATTGCACACAATCCAACTCCCTCCCGGGTTATTGAATCGTTGCGTTGTGTTTATCCCTTGTCCGAATTCGGGTTACCTCTCCCGAGTGTCAAACCCCGTATTCTCGGTTATCGTAATAAGTATAATAAACGTGACGGTAAACACAATTGGAATCGGATAACAAACCATCAAAATAACTTATATTCACCCAAAGAGATATTTACATGAATTATATCTAACCCTAACTAATATCTAACTAAATATCTAACTAAACTAACATGATCTTAGCCATTACAATATTAAATCAAGAGGATATCATCAACATCAATAATAAACATTAAGTACAAAGATGGAAACAAGGGAAGAAAAATCAAATCTCAAAGTGGAGTAGTCCACTTTCGCCAAAGAACAATCCTCCCAAACTTTCTCTTCTCTATTGATGAACTTCCTCTTTTAGATCTTTAAGAATTGGCCAAGAACACTTCCTAAAACTAATCTAATCTACTACCTAAATTATTTAATCCTAACTAAGGTGAAAGGAGCTCTCAAAATATCATCAGGTGTTTTCACAAAAATTGGGGGAGAAAAGGGTTAAAAAGCAAAGTTTGGAAAATATCTTCAAAATATCTAAAAACAGATATTTCTGTGCAGAGTGTCACCGCCTAAGCGGTGGTTGAGTCGGTTTAGCTTCTGTCGGATCTTCGCCTAGGCGGTGGCTGCTGGCACAACATTCTGACATTATTTCGCCTAGACGATGGTTCAGCACTTCAGCACTTCAGCACTCCAACTTTCTGCCTCTTCTCCGCCTAGGCGGTAGTCTTCATGCACCGAAACCCTGTTCTTCACATTTTGTTCACCGTTTCTCCACCGTTTTCGCTTGTTTATCGCTCGTTAACGTCCCTTCACCTGTTTTACACTAAAACAAAATTAAATATAACTAATACGCTCAAAAACTAACAGATTTGGTTTCAAAATAGATAGGTATTTTACACCTATCACCCATCCAGGTAACAGCCTTCCAGCCCATCTTGGAGAGTGTTGAGGCTCTTTGGGACGGCCGGAGCAAATGAGGATATTACACTGTTCGGTGTAGTTTCCATAATTAGTCTTTGGTGTGTTCCGATCTTTGTAGGGAGTTGTGGACATGTAGTGATCTTCAATTGGTTGCGTTGGAATGATCATTTTTACACTCATCAAAACAATTTTGCTGAATCAAACAATTTTCACATAATATTTAAATTACACTATTCCCCTCAAATCAACCAATTCCAACAATTTAATTAAAAATATCAAAACCAATGGGCATTTATCAACAATTAAATGAGAGAAATTTGAGTATACATTCATAAAGATTTAAATCATTTATAAACAAAATAATTACAAAAAATCAACCAACACCATTCCACTGAATTTTTATAATTTCACCTAATATTAACAATTCCACTTCTACTGAAATCAAACACTTCCACTCAAAACAATGTTTTTTCTGTTCGAGTAATAAATTCAATTTATAAAATTGTAAGCATATTTAATATTTATAAAAAAATAAAAAATAAAAACCCGATTATTGAATAAAATGCTCATACCAATTCTTGATGCATATTGTAAATGTTGTTTTCGTTGAACCCTTCATTGAGATCGAACAACTTCTTTCCTGAACCATCGACATTAGCCTTCTCCCCTTGATTTATGGAAGAAGTAGATTTCAATTTCAACAGCAAATTTGGCCAGATCTAGCCTCCTCCCCTTGATCTTGGCAAATCTAGCCAAATCTAGCCAAATATGATCAGATCTAAGTAAGAAGAAGTGGTGATCGCGAAGGCAGAGGAAGAAATCGAGGAAGCTAGAGGTGGAAAATATGATGGGAATGACAGCAATCGAAGACGATGACGAGCGGCAAGGGCAGCAACGGCAAGAGTGGCAAGGGCAGCGACAACAATGAGCGAAAAGAGCTGCAAGAGATAGAGAGAGCAGTTGTGCAGAAATCAAATACGGCAACGAGCAGCAAAATCAAATATGGCTACGACTGACAAGGGCGGTGACGGTGACCAGCGGCAAGAGAAAGAGATAGAAAGCGGTTGTTCATTCTCGTAGAAAGATATATTCTAAAAATGGAAATATCAAATTGGTTATTAGGGTTGTGTGTATTACATGCTATTTTGTCATTAATTTTTTTTAAGAAGAGTTGTTGTAATTATTTTTTCTTTCGAAATAGTATTTTCAAACAATATTTTAATTAGTGGGTACTTAAAAAGTTATTTCACTCTAAAGTGAACTTATGGAGAAAAATTCCAAATTAAAACTCAACAACAATTTAAATATATTCAAATTAACACACTGCAACAACAGTTATTCTCCAAATTGATGTAAATAGATTTTTTTATTTTGGGGGTGTGGAAGAAGATAAGATAATTAGGTGGTGTTTGGTTAGTGTTTCTACTTTTTTGTTTCTACTTCCAATAAACTAGGAAATGAATTTTGCTTCCACTCCAAAGCATTTCGGAAACGGAAACATATTTAGTAACGACCATTGTTCTAAAATTATTTCTTTTAATTTATGTCTTAACAAAAACAAGAAAGCAAGAAATACGTTTGGTTGCAACATTTATTCTTTCTTTTTTTTTTTAAATATATGGTAGCCAGCGTGATAGTGATGGTGGAGGCGAAGGGTGATAATGACCAGCGAGATGATGATGTCCAACAAAATATTGGGAATAGTTTTGTGAGAGTGAATAAAAATCAATAATTTTTGTTTCTCAAATTTTTAAGGAATTCATGAATTACTTCCAAAATATTCCAAAAAATTTTGGAATAGTAAAATGCCCAACGCGTTTTTTACATTAATCCCAATGAAACATAAACGAAAATAGTAACCAATTGGGGCCTTAACAACCATGCTTGCAGAGTTCCATGCCAATGTTAATACTAAAGTTCCAGCAAAATTCCAACGATATTTTCGAGCTTTGGAAATATTTTGGTGACATTCCAGAGTTTCAACAAGATTGCAAATAACCGGATGATGAAAATAATTATTTTATCAACTTGTATTCTGTTTTGAATCCACCGGAAATTAATACTTAGGGCTTGTTTGATAATCAAATTAAACACTTAAAATTTATTATATTAAACACTTAATTAATTAAATTTATTTAATAAATTCAATTAGAATCACTTAATTAATTAAATTAACTTAAAAATTAAGTGAAAATATAAGTAAAAAATTAAGTAAAGCACATTTCACTTAATTTTGTGGGGCATTTCAATGAAAATCTTAATTTTAAGATCTCTTTTTATTTATTAACAATAATGTCAAAATTGTTGGATTTTTTTTAATCAATTCAACTGATGTTATTATTTTTTTTTTATGAATTTATTCTTATCAAGATCAATATTATAAAATATTATTTTCTTAACTTTATTTTTTACTTTTTGGATTTTTATTCTTTAAATCAAATTCCATACTCTCTTTCCTCACTAAACCATTATGGAAATAAGGTTATTATTTAGACCACTAACAAAATGTAGTTATTTTTTAACATGAAGGGATATGTTTTCCCCTTATATATGGAGGTAAATAGAAACTTTAATTCTTCATTCACGTTGAGCAAATGCCGACCATGTTCTCTGCCATATCCTCTCTTGCTCTATTCTCCGAACCGCCACCACCAGTCTCTCGTATGTCCGATGACGCAATCGCCGCCATTGGGATCGTCGCCTTCATCTCTCTCTCCCGTGCTCGTCGACCCCACCGTGTATTCATCTTCCCCAAACCGTTGCCGTCCTCTGTCTCTCTCCCGACGACGCAATCACCGTTGTTGCCTTCATCTTTCTCTCGCTTTCTCGTCCACGCCGCCGTGTGTTCATCCGTTGACGACGATTTTGATGAACGACAAGACGACTCTAAGATAGAGGTGGAAACTTTCCCAAGTGTGATATTCGTACGATTTTTCTGATCTTGGAAAAGTTTGGGGGTTTAATTTTTGTGTTTATTTTTTTTGTCGATTCCTCCATGAATCAATTGGTGGTTGGGGTGATTTTTGTTGATTGTGTTTTATGAACGTTTACATGTTTTGTTTGATTTTCTATTTATTGATTTTGTGTTCCCCATTCGTGTTCTGTGAATGTTTTTAAATGTTCCCAAGTGTGATGTTCATACAATTTTTCTGATCTTGGGAGAGTTTGGGGGTTTCATTTTCGTGTTTATTTTTTTGTTGATCCCTCCCGTGAATCAATTAGTGGTTGGGGTGAATTTCATTGATTGTGTTTTTATGAATGTTTACATGGTTTGCAGTGACCTTCTGTTTATTGATTCTGTGTTCCTTTTTTGTGTTCTATGAATGTTTTTACATGGTTTGGTGAAAAATGTCCACGCCAATTGTTTTTCATTGATCTTATTTGGTTTTGGGTTTGATGAATATTCATACGAAGTATTTTTTTCATTGATCTTTTTTTATTGGGTTTGATTTTTTGTGAATGTTCATACGAAGTGTATTTTCATTTATCTTTTTCATTAGGTTTGGGGTTTGGTGAATGTTCAGACAAAGTTTGTCTTTCCATTACCTTTTTATTAGGTTTGATGAATGTCTATAAACACTGAACGGATTTGCAGTGACTTTTTCACATTCATGTGAACATTCACCTTTTTTCATTTCTTGTCCGAAAAAATAAAAAATTATCTCATTAAAAAGAGGATTATGTGAATATTAATTTGATATTTATTTTTTTCCACTTTCTAAGCAGCGATTCTATCACAACGGCCCCTTTTTTTGTGATGGGTTTTGACGTTTTTGGAAATTATAACTTACCATAAATATTGAATGTTGCATAACTCTCAATGGCAGTGGTTTGTAAATATAACATCAATAGAGGGGCAAATGTTAGGAACTATTTTCTAAGAACTAAAAAATTTATTATCCTAATTGAGAGTTCATTTTATGAGTTGTATATCTCTTAAGGTCTATATAATAAAAAAAAAATTCTTTCTTTTTTTTGTCTTTTAGTTTTCTTTAGTTTTTGTTTTTTTCTAGTATTAAATTTTAAATTTTTCATTTTCAGTTTGATTTTTTTCAACTTTTTTTTAACTTTGTTTATCTTCTATTATTTTAAAATATTTTATTTTTCTATTTTGATTCAAAAAAGAAAAAATAGAAAGAAAAAAATAATAAAAAATATAAAGCAGAAAATAATCAAAAGCAAATAATTAGAAGGTAAAAAGTAAGAAAGAAAAAAAAAATAATAGAAAATGAAACAATCAAATAAAATAAAAATAAAACCCAAAAACAAATAAATAAAATTATAAAAGAAAAACGTAGGAAACATAAAATAATACGGGGGGAAAAAATCACAAGCAATAAAATAATAAATAGAGCACAAAATAGTGAAGCAAAACCAAAACAATAAAAACTCAAAAAATAAAGGAAAAAATTTTGAGGGGACTATTTCTTCAAAAAATAACTTTCTAGGTCATATGCTTTTTGGGTTCATTCCAAAAGTACAATCATATTTATTCTTCCTAAATTACCCTCAATAACTACAAAATTTACAAAAATGCCATTTTGACCATTTTTTTTTCAAAACTCCTAAAATTTATATATATATATTTAGAATTTCACTTGTTTTTAAATTTTTCTCAATTTTATTTTTTAATATAAAATTTCAATTAATTTTATTTTTTTTTAAATAAATTTTTTTTTATAAAATATCATAAATACTCTAATTATATTTCACGAATTTTATTTTAATTTTTTTTTTTTATATTCTATGAACATTTTAAAATATAAAAAATTAAATATTAAATTCTATTTAAATTAAAAATTCCTTTAAAATATTTAAAAATCAATTAAGTGGATGGATATCCACTTAATTATATTTAGTAGATATTCACTTACATTATTTTTCAATTGATTTAATTTCAATTTTAGTTTTTTTTTTAAATATTCTATGAACATTTTAAAATATAAAGAATTAAAAAAATCAGAAAATAAAAAATTCTACTGAATATTAATCTTCAGTTACATTCCACTAGAAAATTACATAAATCCACCTATCCCCTAAGTGGAAATCCAAAAAAAAAAAATTAAAGTGAAAATCCGCTAAAAATTAAGACGATTGATGTTCATCGTTTTCCTCAATCATCACACCGTCGCGCTGGGATCTTCATCGGTCTTCAATAAGTAGATAGGTGTATATCTACTAAAAATCAATAAGTAGATATCCACTAAAAACAATTAGTGGATATCCACTGAATTAAAAAATAACATAAACATTTAAACAATCAGTAGATATCCACTGAACTAAAAAAATAACACAAACATTTAAACAATTAGTAGATATCCACTGAACTAAAAAGTAACACAAACATTTAAACATCAATAGATATCTACTGAACTAAAAAAATAACACAAACATTTAAATATCAGTAGATATCCACTGAACTAAAAAAATAGCACAAACATTTAAACAATGAAATTAACACAACTAGTAGATATCAACTGAACTAAAAAATAACACAAACATTTAAACAATCAGTAGATATCCACTGAACTAAAAAAATAACACAAACATTTAAACAATCAGTAGATATCCACTGAACTAAAAAGTAACACAAACATTTTAAACATCAATAGATATCTACTGAACTAAAAAAATAACACAAACATTTAAATATCAGTAGATATCCACTGAACTAAAAAAAATAGCACAAACATTTAAACAATGAAATTAACACAACTAGTAGATATCAACTGAACTAAAAAATAACACAAACATTTAAACAATCAGTAGATATCCACTGAACTAAAAAAATAACACAAACATTTAAACAATGAAATTAAATAATCAGTAGATATCAACTGAACTAAAAAATAACACAAACATGTAAATGTTGGTGGATAACTCAATTTCATTTATCTTCTTTCACCTATCAAGCAACCAAACAGAAGATATCCACTAACAAAAATCCACCATATATGGAAATCTACTAAAAAATCAATCACTGGATATCCACTAAAAGTATTCAGCGGATATCCACTAACAATTAATCAGTGGATATCCACCAACAATTAATCAGTTCATATCCACTTACGTCTATTAGCAATGTTTGATGAATAATAACACGAAATGAGGAAATTAACTTTTCTTTTTCAAGTGTCCGTGACATTTTCCCAAAATGGAAGATCCACTTAAATATGACCGAAATATACACTTAAAATTACACAACTAGTGGATATCTACTAAAAATCAAAAGTGAATATCCACTAAAAAAAACAAATCAGTGGACATCCACTTAATTAGAGAAGTAATTGCACTAATCATCCATATACACATACCGATACTACTAGCACCAAACCATACATACTAGTAGCAACCATCCTAGCACCAGCTGCTTCGGTTTTCGCCTGCAAAATCCCAACAAATATGAAGTGGTTCTGATTAAAAACACCAATTTTCCAAAACAAGAACAGAGAGGAGGAAAAGAAAGAAAGGAGACTATGGTGGCTTTCGTTTAGTGTTTCTGTTCCCAGAAATTATGAACAATTGAGTCCATTTAACATAATTTTGTTCTAAAAAATTGGGGTCAAATGCCACTATTGTGTCTCTCACTAATCTGGAAACAGAGACACTAAACAAAAAGAGAATGGGATGTTTGTTAAGAGGTCTCGTGCAAATCGGCGAAAGAAACGATCAAAATCGGTAAATGAAATAACTTCCATTTCAATACCTAACAAGATTTGATCAGATCTGTCAAAATTCAAAGAAAAACTACCTAAAATCGTCATCTCGTTCGTTCTTTTTCCGTTCATGGCCAGATCTAACCTAGATCTGGTTGGACGATTTTGAAGAATCGTAGGCCATCGATCAGGCGATAGCGACGATCAACGATGAAGAAGACGACGAACAAGTGACGAATGCAAGTGAAGACTAGGCGACGAACGGAGACGATGAACGGTGATAAAGGAGACGACGACGAATAGAGGTGAAGCAGGCGACGAAGACGACAGCCACGTGGCGAAGATGAACGGAGATTAAGCGAGGCGAAGGCGGCAAAGCTTGAGGAAGAAGATGAGGGGAAGGAATGGAAAGAACGATTGGAAGGATGAGAGAGAGCAATGAGTCAGGTCAAGTAGGGTTAGGTTTAAATAAACAAGGGCAAAAAAGAAAAAGACAAACATTTGCCACGTCAGCACAGGATTTATCCACCTAAAATTCTTAAAATAGGAGTTATGGACATATTGACTTTTCAACAGGGGTGGTAAAGTTGTTTGACTTAGAAAATGGACTTTTAGAGGAAAATCCCAAAACAAAACCAAAAAGCATAAAATATAACACAAATTAAAATTATTTTGATTCAATGGCAGTTATAATTATATAAATTAAATAATTTTCAGCATTCAAATTTTGCACTTATCAAACAAAAAATGAATTTTTTATTGTTTAACCCTTATTTAAGAGTTACTTTAGTAAAAAAGTTTTTTAAACAGTTGTGTTGTAATTTAGTCATTTTTAAAAAGATTCTTAGTTTATAGTCCTTTGACCGTTGACCAAATTTATTAAAAGACGTTTATACCCTTATATATATAATGTTGGAAACCCCAAATATCCACCTCACTTTCTATCCCTCCCATAGCCACCGCATATCTGTTTTCTCTCTCTCGTTCAGCCACCGATGAACCCTAGCCATGGAAAAAGACATCAATGGAGATCAAGACAGGACATACACTACTCGCTCCACCGCCGCCTACTCTTACCACTGGTCAGATCGCTGATTCGCCCATACTTCGCCGCCGTCTGCCCATCGATGTCGTCAACTCTCACAACCGTTTAGATCGCTCCACCGCCGTGGGACCTCGCCGCTGGTCAAATCGATCATTCCAGCACTGCTCGTCGCTGTTTTACCTCGCCAATGATTTCACTGTCCACACCCTCTCTCTCTCTCTCCACGGTTGGCCAGAGATTCCAAATTCGTCGTTCACGTCTGCCATTGATGGTGGTTTGTCGTGTCAACTTCAATGGTGGTTCGTAAGGAGGTGATGGCGTCGTTCTTCCACGGTGATTCTCTTTGGAAGATTACAAAGAAGGGCAAATGACTGATGAAGATGAACAATAATGGAGAACATTTGTGTGTGTCTTTGTCACACAAACTCTTGGTTTTCGTCTTTGTTCTTGAAGATAGCAGGTACAAGTTCGGATCCAAAAAATTCAGGCGATCTCTATTTCTCTCTTCTATATCTCACAGTCGATCTATCTCTCTCACGTGCTCACCTGTTCGCCGTCGCAACCGCTAAACGTTCCAGATCGTTCTTCGCCATCGCCATCGTTCTTCACCAATTCGACCAATTGATCGCAACCGTCCAATCTGCTCAGTTATTCGCCGTCATTAATCTCGTCGTCATGTGGGGGTTTCCAAATTCACAATTTTTCAGTTGAATTGTGAATCCATGAGCATTAGTTCCCCTATTTTTGAGTTCTTTGTTTGATTCGATGTTTAGATTTTTTATGTGTATTGTTTCTTGCTTGATCCTGCGGATCTTGATCCCGTAGCTTAACGAGAGTTATTTTTCAATATTAAACGTTTTGGCAAATTGATTTATGCCAATTTGATTTTTGATTTTTCCAGATCTGTTTTCAAGATCCGTTTTCCAAATCAGTTCGTCGACTTGATCTTGCCGATAGATATCTTCGTTGTGTTGTTCTTGTTTTGATATCCGCGATTTATTGTTCTTGAAATTTTGTTTTGTGATGAGATTTGGAAAACATGAAAATGTTCATGTGAAATTTTGTGAATGTTCATACCGGAATGTGATTTATAAATGTTCACACCGATTTATTTTTTTGAGCTTAAAATATTTAATATTTTTTATTATTTTGAAATATTGAGTGAATATTCACACAGAACGTGTGAACTACTGTTGAGTGAAATATTGAGTGGATTGATTTTTTTGTTCTGAAATATTGAGTAAACACTCACACACCGCATGTGAAGTATCGTTGAGTGGAATTTGAGTGAACTAAAATATGTTATTCTGAAAAAATGAGTGAACATTCACACAAAACGTGCAAATCAATGTTCGAGTGAAATTGGAGTGAATTGAAATTTTTATTCTAAAATATTGAATGGACATTCATTTTGAACTAATGTTCGAGCAAAATTTGAGTGAACTGTAATATTTATTCTAAAAAATTGAGAAAACATTCATACAGAACGTGTAAATCATTGTTTGAGCGAAATTTGAGCGAATTGAATTTTTTGTTTTGAAAAATTGAGTGAATATTCACACAAAACATGTAAATCATTGTTTGACCGAAATTTGAGTAAACTTAAATAGTATTCTGAAAAAATGAGTGAACATTCACACAAAACGCATAAATCATTTGTTTGAGCGAAATTTGAGTGAACTTAAATATTTGTTCTGAAAAAATGAGTGAATATTCATACAAAAGTTCCAATTGCATGGTTCATAAATAAAAATAAACAGAGAGGGTATTTGTAAAGGACCATTTCCTAAACATTCTTTGAGGACCAAAAACTTAAAGTTTGAACTCAAAAAAGGTCTATTTTCTAGTTTGTACATCTATAAAGGACCAAATAATAAATTACTCAAAAAACAAATCAATACTTAAATTTTTAGTACTTAAAAATTAAATGGTTATCAAACATGCCATTAGTTTGATTTAAATTAACTAATTGTGAAATTTGTGAAATTAATAATACTTGAAAACGGGAAAGAAAATAAATCTTAATGGCATGTTGGGTACACGAGATTCAACAAGGAATTGAAATAGTCAATGAATGACCATTTCATTCATATGTTTGGTACACAAAATTCGAATGACCATTCCATTTTTATGTTTGGTACATAGAATTAAATTTCATTCTCATTACTTGAATTTTCTAATCTCACAAAAGATAGAATTAACCAATATTAAGATTAACTTGGTATTAGTTAATGCAAATTACATGGGATTATGTTTTATTTCTTCAATGATCAAAACATACGATCAAACACTAACCAATCATTGCATTGGGAATAAATTTAATTAAATTTAAATAAATATTATTTTACCTTTTCAAAATTCAATTATATTACTATTTAATTTTTTTTGTTTTTCACACTTCCCTCTCCTCTCCTTCTTCCCTGAACCATCTTTTGCGACGAGAATCTGATACGGTTGCCGGCGCAGAATTTTACATTTTACTCTCTCTCTCTCTCTCTCTCCCCCCCCTCCTCCCCCGGTACCACCACCCACAACCCCATCCCCCGCCGATAACTGCCCCCCCCCCAAAAAAAAAAAAAAAACCGCCCCCCTCTTATTTTTTTCTTCTTCTTCTCTCTCTTCTATCTATCTATCTACACACACACATATATACCCCTTTCTAGAACTTCATTTAGTTTATGTTCAAATATTCTCTATTAAAAAAAAAATTGTATTCTAATTTATTTTCAACACTAATCAAACATTGGAATGAGAATCATTCCAATACCACATCTAATTTATTTTGTCACCAAACATAGGAATAATAATGGACGTTTCATTTCATTACCATGATAATTTCAATCCTCATTCTATTCCAGCGTACCAAATACAACATAAGAATATCAAACATAAAAATGGTAACACAGTACAAATAATCATTCTATTTCTTAGTTCAATTCCATGTATCAAACAAACATATGAGTATCTCATTTGGTTTTTAGGCATGATACAACTGCAGCAGAAGCAAGATGGTCGGGTACAAATTTGGCATGGAGTTCAAAACTGCAACTTGAAGACCCACATTGAATTGGTTCAGGGTTTCAAATTCGCAATTTGAAGTCCTACAGCTCTGTGCCAAAATAGAATTTGCTTAAAGGGAATAAACATCCTATTCAATAAATAATCTAGATCAAAACATTTAAACACAAAGCTGCAGCTTTTTTTTTTTACACTGAATTCTGGGGAAGCCTGGAAAGGGATGAGCATAGCTAGTCAATGTCTATTGGGGAACAAGAAGTCTCACCACGTACCTTGACCAACAATTCTGGAGGAAACTCACCCCTAAGAATCTGAACTCTGAACTTTACATTGGCCCTGCTGCACTCCACGAGTTCAAACACACAAGCATCACCGAACTTTAGATCGTTGTCAGTCACAAACATTTTCCACCGAGGGTCAAACCTCTTGTGTTTTCGGTTACCATAGTATATGGTCTCCCACGTCTTTCCATGGTAAGTCAAAAACACTGGCACTGCGGCAGAAGGAAGCACTGAATGCATCTTCACCGGAATATACTAATATCATCAGAACATGCATCAAAGTCAAGATTGCATTGAGATATATAGACCAGAAAAAAAGACTAGATAAGAGAGGAAGGCAATCTTTCCATTATATCCATGTTTTTACAGTTCAGATGTAGGCAAAATTGCTTATTAAATGCATATCACTTCTTAATTACACCAACATCTATGTTAATAGCCAACTACCTGTTTGCAGCAATGTTTCAAGGCCTCAAACTGCAGTTCAGAGATCTCTAATGGATTGATTTTGAGTTTCATAACTACAGTTTGGGACTCTAAACCACCTTCCGAATCTATAATTATTATTATTATTATATATATATATATATAAGAAAGAGAATTTTTCTCAAGTAGGCATATATTTATACAGGTATAAAGAGTAAATCAGAGAATTAGATCCTAAGTTATAGCCTATACTTACTATTGACTGATTGCACATTAATTCTCATTTATTTACAATTATGAAGGGGCTGAAATCATGATAATTTAACACTGCCCCGCATACTCGATTGTCCAGGAGAGATGAGATTGAACCATAGAAGATGAAAGTAGATCTTGTGAAATCTTTTAGTGAATATGTCTACAAGTTGATCTTTAGAGGAACAAATTAGACTCTATGTATGCCAATAAGAATGTGTTCCCATATGAAGTGGTAGTCTAGTATAATATGCTTACTACAAGCGTGGAATGCAGAATTTGAGTATGTAAATAGTGTTGAGAGTATCACATAGTAAGATGATAGGCGTGGCGATAAGACGATAGGCGTAGAGATGGAAAATTGTAACTCTTGAAGCAGATGAAGTACTCACATGAATTTCACACAAACATGAGCAAAAGATCGGTACTTATTAAATGCATATTATTTTTTAATTACACCAACACCTATGTTAATAGCCAACTTAATACATGTTTGCAGCAATGTTTCAAGGCTTCAAACTTGGATCTCGAATCAATTGATTTTTGAGTTTCATAACAACAGTTTGGGCCTCCAAATCGCCTTCCGAATCTATAGTATAACATATGTGTGTATATATATATATAGGCATATATTTATAGAGGTATAAAGCGTAAATCAGAGAATTTAGATCCTAAGTAATATATATATATATATATATATATATATATTGTAAGAAAGAGAATTTCTTGTATATTTTTCTATCAACTAGGCATATATTTATAGAGGGACAAAGCGTAAATCAAAGAATTTAGATCCTAAGTTATAGCCTATCATTACTATTGATTGATTGGAAATTAACTCCCAGTTAATTACAATTATGGAGGGGCTGAAATCATGATGATTTAACACTACCCCGCATACTCGGTTGTCCGGGAGCGACGAAATTGTACTGTAGAAGATAAAAGTGGGACGTCTTGTGAAATCTTTTAGCGAATATATCTACAAGTTGATCTTTAGAGGAACAAATTAGACTAGATGTGTGTCAATAAGAATGCGTTCCCACATGAAGTGGTAGTCCAGTACAATGTGCATTTCCAATTTTATATTTAATTTATTTTCAGACTCCTTATTTTATACAGGTATTGAATATATTGACGATGGTAAGGTTGCTCCACTGTGACTTGGAGAGGACTCGGATTCAAATCTTGGAAACAGTCTCTTTGTATACAGGGGTAAGGCTGCGTACGTCTAACCCTCTTCAGACCCTGCAATGGCGGGAGATTTCGTGCACTGGGCTACCCTTATCTATTGAATATATTGACGAACACATGGATTTCAAGAACCATCAATGGTGAGATATTTATACTTTTTAAAATTTTATGTCCAAATAACTGATTTGTAGTGTTCTATTCTCCATCCTCTCCTTCTAATCGCATACTGAATTCCTTTATACTTCATTCTCTAAATTTGCATGCAATGGAATAACATTTGGCCTGTGTATATTGATATTGGAATCCTGGACGTAAAAAACGAATTAAATACCAATTCTCCTTTTCTTTCATTAAAATTAATTTTCCCTCAACTAATATTTTTAAAGTGCAACTAAAACTCGTGCCTTTAGGCACAGACTATACGCTAGTATATATATAAAACTGCATGAAGTTAATATGTATTACTCTAGCCTTCTAGCTTCTAACATCCCCATCCTTCGGTTTTCCATTTCTTTTTTGGTTTAGAATTGTTGCAACAACTACATTTTGTTACTTGTCAATTTGTCACTAATTGTTAGTTTTATATTGACTAATGCAACATATCATTTTTTTTTTTCTTTTCGGTTTGACGGTAAGGTGTCAGGGTCAGTTTACAGGCACCTCGACTAAGGCGATCTTAAGGGACATCGGCTTGGTACATTCAGCATTAAATTTAAGATTTATTTTCTAGAGCGCTAGGTCCAACAATAAAATGAAGAGAGGAATACATAAAGTAAGGCCCCGTTTGGTTAGTGTTTCCATTCCAACCCAACCCAACCCAAAAATTCTGAGTTTGATTTTCGGGAATGCTTTTGGTAACACAAAACTCAACCCAACCCAACCTAACCCAAAAAATGAGAATTGATTCTCAAAATCTTAAAGAAATGATAAACAAAAAAAACTTCTTTTTTTTTTTTTGCGCCCAAAAAACTCAACCCAGATGAAGGACACGCTGGGAATAAAAAAAATTGTTAGTTGGTTCTCTGATCCACTTTGGTTGAGCTCATTTTCTTTTTCCTTTTAATTCGTCCATTTTCTTTTTCGTTTCACATCTCCTCTTCTCCTTGTGTTCCTTGTTTCTTCTTGATTCACGACCGTCGACCATCGTTTCACATCTCCTCTTTGTTCACGACCGTCGACCGGTGACCGGCGTCGTAATTTCGATTGTTCACCAAGTCGCCCATCGTCATCTTCATCCAAGCCATCGTCATCTTCATTACTTGATTTAGGGTTGCAGATTTCGATTTCGTTACTTGGAAGAACCATCGCCATCATCATTGTTCTGGGTTTCAATTCCTCCCATCACCATCGTTGTTGTTCTGGGTTTCGATTCTTCCCGTCACCGTCACCATCGCCATCGATTTCGACACAGAAGAAGCAAAACGAAATCGATTTTCGTCGTTGTTCTCGGTTTCGATTCCTCCCGTCACTGTCGCCATCGATTTCGACACAGAAGAACCAAAACAAAATCAATTTTCGTCATTGTTCTCGGTTTTGATTCCTCCCGTCGCCATCGCCATCGATTTCGACACAGAAGAACCAAAATGAAATTGATTTCGGGTTTCAAACACAAAATCGATTACGATTTTGTTACAAAAATGGATTTAGGGTTTGTTTCTTGAAATCGATTTAGGGTTTCGAACACGAAATCGATTTAGGGTTTGATTCTTGAAATCGAAATCATCTGTGCAATCATTAATAAAATCGATTTCGATTTGGTTTGGGGTTTCAATTTCGATTTTGTTCTTGAATTTAATTTGGGGTTTCGATTTCGGTTGTTAGTGGTTTGGGGTTCAATTTCGATTTCGATTTCGATTTTGCTTGAATCGATTTAGGGTTTGATTTTTGAATTTGGTTTGGAGTTCGATTTCGATTTCGTTACTGAATTTTGATTTCGTTATTGAAATCGATCACGATCTAAAAAAAAAATGGATGATTTTTTTTTTGTTTTGATGATTTTTGTTTGGATGAGAAAGCAAGTCCAGAATAATATGGTTATCAAACGCGATTATGTTCTCAGCACAAAACAAAATCTATCGTTACCAAACGCAATTTTGTTCCAAAAAAGAAATATAATTCTCAACCCAACTAAACTCAACCCATCCCAGTTAAGTTGAGAAAACTGGGAACACTAACCAAACGCCACCTAACAAAGTCTTAGACAAAATGCCAAACCTGGATCAATTAATAAATCATGAGTTTTGATTTTGATTTCCAACATCAACCCAGAAAATCGGTGCAAAAGTTCAGTTCAGGTAAAGTGAGAATTTTAGAAGACAAGTTCTTCATAGAGAATGAAGAAACTGATTGAAGTTCATTACGAGGATAACCAGAGATTATCAGGCCGTGGGCAGGAAAGAAGGAAGAGATATTACCAATTGACAGAGGGGATTCACTTGGGATTTAGAAAGAACCAAATGGAAGTAAGGCTTCCCAGAAAGCGGCCAAAATTCATCTTCTCCGGAACTCAGCTCAGAATGCTGGAGCAGATTCTCGGCAGATTTTTCGACCTTCGTTTGTTCCATGTGATCAGCAACTCGATCTTCACTCTCTGGATTATGGAACAGCCTGTAAAAACATAACTAGCTTATACAAAACGAGATCAGATTAGAACGTAGATTTCAAGGCGATGTAAACAAGAAAAAAAATGTATAATATGAAGAGCAAAAGAAATTCGCATCGATTATGCAACCCAGCCTTCCGTTTTGGGAAGCTGGATTCAATTAAAAAATGGAATGATTTCAACCATGATCATTTGTAAGTCAAAGTTGTTTTCATTCTACAAATAATTTATTAATCCCATAAATTATTAGATAAGCCAATTCTAAATAAAATATGGTATTATTTAATTTAGAGGTTAGGAAAGTAAAAAAAGTGGTGTCCATCATTTAGTTTATACTTAATGAATTAATGTTAGTTTCATTCGATTTATATTCGAATATTCTCTATTTTAAAAAAAAATGATTTATTCATAACACTAACCAAATATTAAAATGAAAATGGTCATTCAAATACCACATTTAATTTTTTTTGTCGTCGAACAAAGAAATGGTAATGGTCGTTCCATTTCAATACTGCAGTGATTTCAATTTTCCTGTCATTCCATTCTATTTCAGCATACCAAATGCAAAGTTTGATACTCTGTAACTTGCAACAAGAAAAGACTAAGAAGGGCACCGATGTAGTATGAGGAAAAAAACTTCCGACATAAGAATAAGTTAATATGTTCAGAGAGATAAAATGTGAAAATAGTTTAATTGTACCAGTTTTTCACATATTTATACATGATTTCTTTGTTGATCGTGTGTAATTGGTTACTTACAACTTCCAAGTTTCCCTCGTGAGCATGTATCTGGTTTAGTGACTACATCTCGTCGATCGTGTGATAATGCATGGGTACGTTCGTGCTCAATGCTATGTGGGTTGGGCACCAGATGTTGTTCTGCATGGAGAAGGGGACATGAGGCCCGCTTAAGGAGAGCTCCATTGGAATTCTGATGGCCCATGACGGAAATGCCTTGTTGGGCCAGTCTTGACTCTATGGTTAGTGGTTTTCCCTTCGGCCCATTTAGCAAGCCAACGATAAATAAAAGAGGATTTACTGGCGGGAGTTTCATCCCTATCATTTGCTCTCCCCCTTCCCCCCGACTTCTTGGTTATTTTCGAGGAGAAAGCAAGTAGTCACCGATCCTATCTCGCAGAGTTTTCACCAATAAGTATTCATGTTCCTTCTCCTCTCTTCGTACTTCTCCGTTTCTGCTTTGTGTATTTTCTCAGTCGTTCCTAGTTTCATATCTGCTTTTGAATCTTATCCATGGATATCACTCCTTTGAATAGTGTCACGGCTAGCCCCACAGAGGTCGGCTTGTCGTCTAATTTGGTTCCCAAAAACCCTAGTCAGACAACCACTCCGCCTCTTCACTAATCCGTTGCTTTTTCTTTTCTTTTTTTTTTTTTTGGAGGGGGGGGAGGGGGGGGGGGGGATCACGGTCCTTCCAAGTTCAAGGAGGAATTAGTGTCAGAGCTTAGGAGTCAGTGCATAATCCCCAATTCTGTTACTATTAGGGTTCCCAGCGCAACTGAATGCTCATTCAAACCCAAGACAAATGAGATTTTTATTTGTGGATGTTCGAATATAGCCTCCGTCTTTCTTTCACTCCCTTTCTTCGTGACTTATTTAGGTTGTTAGAAATTAGTTGAATCTAATTTGGAACCAAAACATTTCCATCAAATTATGGGGCGCGATGGCCCTTCTCCGAGTCAATAACATTGCTCTTACCCCGGAAATGGTGAGGAGTGTCATTTCAATGAAATTTAAGAAGGATTCAGGGAGATTCTACATATCCATCCCATATGGCAGTCAATTCCTTAGTGATCTCCCTACTTTGATCAAGAATTAAAAGAATTGCTACCAAATTTCAATGAAATTTAAGAAGGATTCAGGGAGATTCTATATATCCATCCCATATGGTAGTCGATTCCTTAGTGATCTCCCTACTTTGATCAAGAATTATAATAACTGCTACCAGATTTTTAATGGTAATTGGGAGTTCTTGCCTGAAGAGGTAAGGTCGAACCTAGTAGTTTCAAAGAATTTCTATATCCCAAGTAATAGTTTTCGTCCTGGTTTGTTACTTGCTAAGTAGTTGCTTTGTTACGTGGTATTGACCTCTTTACCTTTGGTTAGGCAAGATTTTTTTTTTTCTCTAGAACATTTGCTAATGGTTTTGAAATAATGAAATATTCAAAGAAAGTAAATACAACGTATAACTAAAGCAGAAAAGTAGTGTACATAAATTTTAGATCAAAGGTCTTTTATGAGTCTAAATATAATCCCATTAAATTTTTTGAATCTCACTTCTCCTTGGAAAAATAGGTGCATTCCAAATGTTTTTAATGAGGAATTAAATAATTCAAACTTCATCGGTAGTTAAAGGCCTACTGAACATTGAGGACAGACAACTCTTGTCACTTACCATTTGAGTAAGATCCAATTCATTATTTGGAATTTGGTTTGATCATACCTCATATCGCCAGTTAAAGTTATACCTCCCTCGTTAAGTTACACCTACCTGACATGGTTCAAGCTAGTTCTAATGTGCCCCCCATATCGCTAGTTAAAGGAATACACCAGTATACTCTTTGCATGTTATAATAAGGATAAGTTAATTGGGAGTTTGATTTTTAGGACACGATATCTCATCGCCCGCTAAGTGTCACTTTAGGCTTATGGAAACCCCACCCAAATAAATACCCTAGTGGAACACCACGAAGACACATATGTCATATGCTCTCGCTTTCAAGGATATTTATTTAGATCTCATCTTTTAACTTATTTCTTTTGTTTCACATCTATCATATACATATAACAAAATAAATAAATGTCCCATAGTGGCATGCTAATTGGGCCAAATAAAGCAACATAAAATAAATCGCCCCATACACATATGTAAATAAGCTAGGATGATCACGGACTTGCAACGGCCTGAGCCACTAGGCCAAATCTTTACGTTTAATTTAGTTACGTAATTAATTAAATCTAAAGATGACTAATCATATAGGCCTCTTTTTAGGGCTCCCAATTTCGTGGCCTTTGTCGCTCCATACTCTAGATTGGGCTCTTGGCTTTTCCATCACTGGGCTTCCTCTTCGTTTTCTCAAAATTATACATACAAATGAAAATAATAAAAGAATGGAATACATTTCGAAGGGATAAAGAAGTATCAAGAAAGGGATCAATGTAACGAACAGAAAAATGAGACAGAGCATGCAACTTCTTGAAAAACCCTCAATAATTAATTAAACCCTAATTGGAATTAAAAAAACAAATATTCTAAAAAATTACAACCAATCCACATAGCTCAAATGATTTTAATCTATGATCATCCCCTAACTAACAAATATAATAAATAACATATAAAATATAAAAATTAGTTAATCCTATCAAGAAATCTAATTGGATCGATAATTATTAACATTTCCTAATTAATTAGGAAACAATTCTTATCTCATAAGAATATTAATTCAAATTAAATTAAATTCTATATTTATTAAAAGTTATCGTATAATTAAAATATAATTCAATTTAAATTTCGAACAATCCAAATTCTATGTCTATTAAAATTATCCCATAATATTAAAATAGAATTATTCGATAAACATGTAAACTTTTAAAAATTATTTCATGTTCAAAATTAAAAATATTTATCTATTAAATGAATTTTTAAAATATTTTAAAATTTAAATATGGACAATTATCAAACTTAAATAATTAAATATAATCATTATGTATATATCTGATGAGGGTATTTTTGGGCTTCTCCGAGTCAGCACTTGGGACCCAGCCAAGTGTCCGTCGTTGTAGTGACAGGGACGCATTCCAAAATCCACAAACGCCACACTGGAGCATACGCCGACCACGGCTCCTCCCTGGAACCTCATTTGCATCCAAGGAGGAGCGAGGAGCCCTGCTGGGACGTGTCGCTCTAAGCTCTGCGCTGTGCCCTGGGTAGTCAGTTTCAGGGACTCAGCCGTTCACCTCGACCAGCTCTCATTTTCACCTTATTTCTTCTCCAGGACTCCACGGATCTCCGCTCTCTTCCACCATCTTACCACCACAGGCTTGACAAAGGCCCGCGGGCTTCGCCAAATGGGCCCAAAAGCCCAAGCCCAACGATTATCTCCTAAACGCCTCGGATTATCGGCTAAACACAGGGTTTCGACTACTTAACCGTGTTTAGACCCGACTAATCATCTCCAACGCCTATATATATCGGAGGCTATGTAAGCCCGATGTACGCTTTAATGACTTACATTACGTGCGAGTTCATTTGTTTCCTTACTATATTCTGTACCTTTTCTCTCTGAGCACTGATTACCACACCGGAGGGGTTTCACCGGGATAAACCACGGTCTGAGCCTTCTGCAGGTACACTCCCTAAGGAGCAGGACTTTGGATACAGAAGGTCAGTCCTCCCAGGACCCAGAACAGCTCGCTCAAGGACTTTTCAATCGACGACTCCACCTCAGCAAGAGGACCCACCTGTCATCCGACTGGACCATACTCGAGGTGTGTACCAGTTTTATGCACCAACAATATCATTATAAAAAATAATATAAAATGATTAATTAAATATTTAATTTAGGACGTTTAAAAATTAAATTTTAAATAATCTACCAAATCTGATATGATAGGATTTTTAAAAGATATTTTCAAAGATATCAAATCTGATTTAGGCACAATTTAAAATTCAAATTATTTTACCTAGTTAACTTTTGATTATTCTTCCTAAATATCTAAAACACTAAATCTTGCAAAATCTAACAGAATCACAGGCATTCAAATTCAGCCGGAATGAAAACAAATGAACCACCGCACCGAGAACCACCACCAAGACGTTTCAATTGTTCACAACACCACGAATACGCCGCCACGATGTTGAGGTGTCGCGATGGAGTGCATTGCCCATGTGTGCACCACGCTGTCTGGAAATGACGGCGGTTCCCCATACGTAAAGGCACCGTCGCTAACGGAAGTGCACGGTGATGGTGTCACTGCCGTAGCCATCTAACCATTTTGACTCCTACTGACATAGTGATTTTTATCGTGACGCCGTTCTATTGAATTCTCTAATTTTTTATTTTTTTAAATAATTTTTTTATATAAAATTATTTTTAATTTTTTTTTCAAATTTACACGAAATTGATATTTCATCAATATTACTACGATCCAATAATTCATAAAACAAAACAAAACTTGTTTTAAGTAAATTACGGATGTGGCTCTAATACTACTCGAATGAACCGGATACTAAAATCATTAGATTAACGCAGTGGAATATAAAAAATTTGAATTACATTTATTATCTTGTTCCTTTAAGCCACATATATTCTTATTAACATTAAAACAATAAAAGCAGATATAATTAAATCGAATTTAATTAATGGTTACTTCTTTTGGAGCTTCAACTCCAAAGCTAGTAGTTCCCGAGATGTGATCTAAGAAGGCTCTTCCGAGAGCAGCTGAACATGATCAGTAGCATGTAGAAGAGAATGATTCTCTTAGAAGTAACACCTGTATTACCTCTAACAACATTCACACAGAAAACTTTATAAAAAAAAAAAAAAAAAGTGCTCTTGGGATTAAATGTCAGAAAAAAAAGAAAGTGTTCTTGGAATTTCTAAGAATTGAATCTAATCCCAATAATCAGAATAGTTCTGATTTGATTTTAGGTGGTAGTAAAATTCAAATAAGTGAGTGCAAATACAGAAAAAAAGAAATCTCACATACAACCGACAGCTTGGCACAAAAATCTAGTGGAAATTGAAATTCTCAAGTTATGGGCGGCTATTAGCCTCGAACAACGTTGGAGGACCAAACAACACCAACTTAGTGCACGTCGGTGGGCTGAGGCGTTGTGGCACAACACCGGTGGATGTTGGGCAGTGAGGAAGACCTCGGTGCGGTATCGAGGTAAGGCGGCACAATGTAGGCGGAATGCTACATTGTGGGTAGAGTCATGTGCAGCGCATAACGGACTGTTGGGAACGACGGTGTATTTTGGTCCAAAAAATGCATACAATGTTGGGACGTCATTGGGCGCAACGACGCAACGAGACAGAACGTGAGCGCAATGACACGTTCTGGCCATGTAGGCGGCGTGGCAAAACGTTGAAGAACGTCGGCTGATTGTGGGACGAGATGGCAACGAGGCAGACTGTTGGGACGGTGCAAAAACACTGGAATGAAGCTGAGCTTGAGGTGAGCTAATGGGTTAGTGGTTACCAGGCAGTTCTGGTCAGTTTCTGGGCAATTTTGGTTGGTTTTGAGACAGGGAAAACAACTTCTGTGGTGCTAACATGTGTTGTCAGCTATCTACCTATGAGTTAGGGCTGTCAACTGCCATTTTCTCCTATAAATTGTAATGTTTTGGTCTGTTTTTGACTAAGTGAATGTATAGTGGCGGAAATCAGACCAAGTGTTGTAAATTAGTTCCTTGTAATTCGAGTTAATTAATACAAGGTTGGGTTTTCCCGTAAACGTTAGTGTGCCATTGCGTGGGTGCGTTTCTGGTACTGTTTCAGTATATACTTGTTATATTATGTTGCAGAAATGTGTGTGTGTTTACAGACAGTCGATGCATTTTCGTTGTGTGGCAGTATATTCACGGGGCTACTAGTTATCGGTGCAACTAGGCCATCACACGGTTACAACTTTGTGGTAAAAATTTAACCCTATGACAGCAGCCATTAGGCCTTTGCACAACATATAAAATTTTTCCAGGGTTCATAACTCTGAAACCTTTCTTTTTGGTATCTGTACTTTGACCCAGAACTTCTAAAGTTGAAAATTGTTGCCCGTTAATTTTTAAGGACTTTTTTAACTTCAATTTTCCTTTGTGTGTGACCTTTTAACAAATCTATATGATAAAAATAATTAATTAATTAATCTACTAATCAATTAAGGGTATATGACAATGACCTCCCTTGTCATTTTGCACTATACCATATACCTTCTCTGTCATTTTGCAAATACCAGAGACCTCCCTTGTCTTTTTGTTCAAACACCACTTATCTCCTTTTGGACAAAATTGTCCTTAGGTTATTTAAAAAAAAAAATCATTAACACCCCTATATTTTTAAAATTATACTTTTTACCCTTAACGTTTTAAATAATTTTATTTACCTCTTACCACCACCCAACTCCCACCGCCACAGCCCAACTTCCACCACCCACAGCCACCGCCACCACCCACTACCCTTTCCCACCACCGCCACCCACCACCCGCCAACCAATACCACCACCCACCGCCCAACTCTCCCGCCACCACCCATACTGAAGAAGGAGAAAAATGAGGAGTTAAATGGGAATGAGAGAGAGAGAGAAAAGTAAAAAGGGTAGACCCACCCTTTTACTCAAACCGAAGGAGGAGAGAGGGAAGGAAAAAGAGAGAATAAGAGAAAGAGAGAGAGAGGGGGAGAAAAGAGAGAAAGAACCTTGTATGTGTGAGAATAAGAATCATGTGTGGATGTGTAGGTGTGCTCCACCCTTTTCCCTTTTCATGTTTGCCTATGATTGTGTGTGCCGAAAGAGAGAGTGACAGAGAAGTCAAACATGGGCAAACATTAAAAGGAAAAAGGGTGGAGCCCACTTACATATCCACACATGATTATCTCTCTCTCACATACTCAAATACAAGGCTCTTTCTCTTTTTCTCTTATTCTCTCTTTTTCCTCGTCTCTCTTCTCTTTCTGTTTGAGTAAAAGGGTGGGCCTACCCTTTTTACTTTTCTTTCTCTTTCTCTCTTTCTCTCATTCCCATTTTTCTCCTTCTTCAGTATGGGTGGCAACGAGAGAGTTGGGCGGTGGGTGGTGGCGGTGACTGTGGGTAGTGGGAGTTGGATGGTGGCAGGGGCGGTGGGAGTTAGATGGTGATGAGAGGTAAATATAAATATTTAAAAAATTAAGGGTAAAAAATTATAATTTTAAAAATATAGGGGTGTTCATGATTTTTTTTTTTAAATAATCTAAGGGCAATTTAGTCCAAAGTGAGGTAAATGGTGTTTGAGCAAAAAGATAGGAGAGGTCTCTGATATTTGTAAAATGACAGGAGAAATATTTAGTATAGTGTAAAATGACAGGGGAGGTTATTGGCATATACCCAATTAATTAATCACTAAAAATTAAAACATTTCAAATTCCCTTCTAGAAGAAAACACTTTTCCCCTAAGGTCTTTCATTCGACTGTGAGTCACGTCTACTCACATATCACAATCATATCTAGTTGATAATAATTTCATCAAGAGAACCTTCTCGTTTATGATTTTCTTATTATATGATCTCTCGATAAGTGTTCCTGAAAGGATCAAAAGGGTATGGAATAATAAAAAATCCATTGTCCAATTTATTTTGATTGATAATATAGTTCTTGGAATCTCAACCGAATTGTCACACTGCATTGGTCAGAGACTTGGGTGAATTATATTAAATCGAATCACATATGACACGTATCTATTTGTTGAGAGTGATAAATCAGTGTTTGCATACTTGTATATTCATATGTATATCCCACTATATCCATGAATACATTTTAAGTGTCGTGGCTAGAGTACGACACTTAGCATTATCAAAGCATAACGAATATAACTTGTGGTGAGCATCTTTTGCCTAGAGCTTGTCAGTGGATTCCATGTCGAGGAACCAATAGCGACCAAAACGCCTTGCAGGTAAGCATAAGTTGCTAAACCAATTGTGATCATTAGAGGTCAGTTAATAGTAAATTTTTTTACTGATGCAAGTTTTGTTTAAATCAATTTTATGGCATTTAATTTGATTTTCAAGTTCAATGATCCTTGGAGTTAGTGTTGGGCCCGGTTCCCATTCCCTGTGGAAACTTGGTATGTGAATTGTTCAAATGTTTAAAGGTCGTTCAGCCATATAAACCTGATCATGTGCTTCGATAATTTAGTCAGATTCAGACAATTATAGGTCCATCACGAAGACCTATACGAGCAACTTGTGGCACGACTTAACAACATTATGATGTCGTTTACAAGTTCTTGGACTAGATACGGGAGACATGGAACAATCAGATACTAGTCCAAGAAGCAAAAGTTATCCCATTACGCCCTTACGGATAGGATTGTATCTCATCATTATGTCTTGGTCGACACATTTCACATTTGTAAGTTCAAAACCCAAACTATACTTCAAGTTTTTCGAACCAGTAAATAGCCAATGATTTGATAAAGGTGGTGTATTTATATTTATACTTATACATTCATTTATAATTTTCAATTACTAATTAATTATACTTGCATTATGAATGTAGCGTATGGCATCGGTACTATAGATAGGTCGGCCAATACTTAATCGAGGACATGAGAAAGGTGTTAAAGATCTAAATCTATTGTACACATCTATTTAGGACTTGGTTGGACCCGTAAATAATTAACATGTGGAGGAATCTTCCACTACAGAAACTCAAGTATATTATCATACCCGACGTTGGTCTTAGTTGTTTAAAGTCGTAGAGGATGTCATTTTTAATTGTTGACAAATGTTTACCAAGTTCTTAGTTTATATTGGATGTTATAATTACTTTTAGTGAATGATGTAGTTTTATAATTATTATGTGTTAACGTGGAATTCAATTTGGTGGGCCATGAAGTTTTATGAAATTTAATGTCGTCTAAGTAAAATTTATGAAATTTACCGATTTCTTAGTTTATATTGAATCTTACATTCACTATTGTCATCTATTTAAATTTGCATGAAATTTATCAAGTTTTTAGTTTATTAACATGAGTTCATTTTTAATTCCAATTTTGAAAATCCAATTTCCATACAACCAAACATTACCTAAAATGAAAAGTGAAGGATATGAAAAAAAAAAAAAAAAAAAGGATACAATTCGCGTGATCTAATGTTGTGTTTGGGTAAGAGATTTGATAAATTCAAGGAATTTGTAAATGATAGAATTTCAAAATCCTGAATTTTGAAATCCCATCATTTATAAATTCTTTGTTAGATAACTATTTTAGGCAAATAATTTGATTGTGTAATTTTATAATTTCCTTATTTGGATAACCAACATCACCACCTCAGGGGTCGGTAGCGGCGGTGGGGGTTGGCGGTCTGCGGTGGCGGCGGGGGTGGTCGGCGGGTGGTGGTGATCTGTGGTGGTTGGCGGTGGTCAGCAATGGTCGGATCGAAAATCTTTCATTGAATGGATTTGTAAATGACACCTAAAATAAAAAGATTTAGAAATTCTCCATTTATCTAATTTTTTAGATCTAATAGATTTTACAAATTTCTCCTAATAAATATCCAAATAAGGGATTTGTCAAAAAAGAATTTTGAAATCCTTTGAACAAATCAAATCTCTTACCCAAACGCAACCTAAGTTCTTGCAAATACGTAAGTCTACAAGAATCGAGATTTTCAAGTTTTAAAGGCTTTCCAAACACAACTTCTATTAGGTTTTGGTTGTTCATTTGCTAACCCCTTCTACCAAAAATATACAAATCTAGATTGGGTTGTGTGTTACCTTCATCCTCCTCTCTCTCAAATCCATCTCTTGTGATTAGCCCCTATATTCTCTTCCTTTCTTTCAGAGGTAACTCCTCTCGCTTTTCTCTTCTTCCTTTCAAATGTAAACTTATTTTATTCTCAATTTATTTGCTTCTTATTTTGATAAAATTTATTTAATTTATTTGTTTTCCATTTTAATTTATGAACATTTAGTTTTCTTTTAATTTCTTTAGTTTTATCTTCTCATTCTTTGAAAATATTTGAATAAATAAAAAATAATTTTTTCATCTCGTGGACTTACAAATCCACGAAACACAGATTCACGCAAGTAGTTTGCTTGGACCTATAAGTATACACAAACCTCTTTTTTGTGGACCTGTAGGTCTATCGGATCATTATTTCGTGGACCTATAGTTCCACACGAACTATTTAATATTTTGCGGAATAGTAGGTTCACATGATCATTCTTTTGAATATTTTTTTATGAAATTTGATAATGGTCATTTACATTGCAGATGCCTAGATAGAAAAATGAAAATTGTACCTTACCATGACATGAGACATTGCCACCTCTACGACATCCTCATCCTAAATTTGATTATGTTAGGCATCCTATTGGCTTAACAACTATTGAAGGATATTTTTAATACAAAACACGATTTCACATATAGTCGATGCTTTGATGATAAAAAGAATGTAAAACTATCATGGTTGTGGACCAAGATTAGTTGTAGAAACAAAATGTCCTAAGATGTTTGAGCAAAGATATGAACTTGATCTAGATTGCCATCGGTGGGGCGTGGTTGTGACTAAAACATGATATGTTGAAATCACATTAGAGAGGTTGTGGGATGATTAAAAAATTATTGCACGATTAGAACGCGAAATTAATGAAATGAAAAAACGATTGGAATTTACACACCAAATTTGGGAAGTTAGAGATGGAATGCCACACACTCACAATAAAGTGACGCACCTGATGATGCTTCTAGAGTACGCGGTTGATGAAGTATTGTTTGACTATGAAGAAGATGTTGTTTGAGTTGTCACCAAGGCTGAGCAGTTCTTCAAATTATGTTTAAAAGTTATTTCCAATGTTATATTTTGTCTCATTATGTTTTAAATGATGAATGATGTATTGTACAATGTTATTATCTTCGACTTGTGAAATGATGGAACAAATTTATTTTTTATCCAATTACAATTCTAGTTCATAAAAAAGAAAATGATACAATTTTCGAAACATCAAGTCTACCAAAATGAAAATATCATTCCGAATTTAAGTCTATGTTGACGGATTCTCTAATTTCTACTTTTGAACCTATGATTGATTGAAAATGTTGAATACGATCTGTTTATGCAGTCCCCTACCCGGACGCCACAAATTGATGGGATATGGTCCAATTCGATGCAATGGGTGACACAAGATGTCCAGGAAACAGAAAGACCTACATAAAATAATATAATAATAAAATACACAATTTTAATAAATTACATATCTAAATTTAAAGAATAAAAGTATTAAATAAAGTGGGTTGCATTAACAAAATCTATACATATGTCACAACGATTAGCTGATGGCACAAAAGGCTTTCAGATTGACAAGAATGTCAAACATTGCTACACGAATAAATGTAACAAATGACGACCATAACATGATGCAATAAGGTGTTCCATGTCTGGCATTGTCATCTGTCGAACCCTAGATAGTCTTCAAAATAAGAAAGTGTTTTTGTCAATTCATTGACATGTTCCAAACTACCATAGAGGCACGTATAATGTTCGCGGTGCACATTGAGCTCTACCAAGAGTTCTTTCCAAACTCTAACCCACTGATTTTCCTCATAACCCACCAATCTAGCAATTACCCTAAATCCGCAATTTCCATTAGGTTGCACATCCTTCACCAATTGTACGTACGTTAGCAATCTAATAGGGAGTGACTCAACATACAAACCTGGTTGAGATGTCCATGTACAATATATCTACAAAAACATAAAGAGATTGATTAAGTAATGAAAATAGAAGGATGATAAAAAAATAAAATACATAGTTAATCAAATTTTTTCATTACCCTTTGTTTCGTTGGCACTTATTTTGTGATGGTTTTGGTGGAACTTTTGAAATGGAAGTCAACATCGTCTTAGTCGCGGTTAGGAGTAGCTGTCATGTGCAAACTAAACCAACTCAAATACGGACGGCTCCAGACGTGTAGTTATATCCACCCTTAGTCTTTTTTATTCTTTGAGCTTCCACAATTATTCCTTTTTACATGTGGCACAAGTAATGGTGTTGTGTCGGGGTGCATAATATCCTTCAATTTCAATAGTAAATTTTTTCATAGCATTGGATCCAATGTTTTTTAGACAAATCCATAAACATTGTGACATTAGTTTTGCAACTTAGTATGACATCGCTCGGATCAGGTGGTATTGACAATTTATTCCAATGCACGTCAATACTATCTAAAGGGATAGACCTAAAGTCCCTCTTGTATTCAACAATCTCGTTGGCACAAGGGTAAGCCATGGGTTCATCAAATGTTTTGTAGTCAGAAAAACATCTATTATGGCATGAATCAAGGCCCACTATTTATTTGTTACTATACACTAGGGGTAACACCCTTGTCTACCATTGTCGGAGAAATTCCTAATGCCCATCTATAGTGCTCAACCTTCTCATTCTAACGAAAAACGAAGGCAACTGAAAAAATTATTGTAGTGGATGTCACACCAACAATCTCAACCAAAGGGAAAGCGATACCGATTGGTCTTATATGTGCAATCCATTATCAAAACTGTTGAAAAAGTACACAATAACTCATTACAATTCGGATGCGTGCAAAACAAATCCATGATTGTATCAAACTTTGGGATCGTCCTATGCTACTCTACATAATTATGCTCATGTAATTTCCTCAATAGTTGTTGCATTGCTAACCTACCGACCTTTTCGTTAACCCAATATTTCTACCTTGCATTGTAGATAGTTTTCATTGTTGTCACATTTGTCGGATTCTTGTTCTTGAGGGTATACAAAAATTCCTTTGACCAAACCAAGTTCTTAGATATGTCATTCAAGATGTTTGTTTCAATTGGTGTCAATCTACTAATAAAAGCATGGCACTCCAATTATTTTAACGTGATGATTGTAAAATCCGCATGAAACAATCAACACTCAATTATCGGCCATGACTAATTTTTTTCATTTCAAATTGAATGGGCAAACACATCTTTTTGTTCCAGTTCCTTCCCTTGTTCTTTTTTTTGTCTATCGACCTTCCAACTTGTTGTTTTTATTGATTTTTTGGTAAGCATCTCCTCTCTCGCAACCAAGTGTTACATGCATTTTTTACCCTTTGATGGCCACCACATATATCCTAATTATTATCACAAATCCAACTCTTCTACCAACATCATGTGCCCAATGTATCATAGCTTCTCGACTCAATAAAATATATAAAAAAAAATCAAACATAATTTAAAACAAAATGTAACAAAGTATAACAACACCGTTTAAAAACGTCTAGGTGCGAAATTAAAAAAATTCCCTCATGAGTAATGAATTCACTGCTATAATCAGCCAACAAGGTATTGAACGAACCTACAGATTTGCATTTACTATATTTGTACAGACCTGTAGGTCTACTCAATAGCATTCCTCGTGGACCTATAGGTCCACATAGACAATATTTGCACAAACCTATAGGTCTGTCCAAATGCAATTTGTATAGACTAATAAGTCCATACAAATCATGAGTTATAGGTTTGAAGGTTTCGGAAAAAATGGAGAAATCTACATAAATGACTTAACAATGTAATATTGATACTCTGGGTTGCTTATTATTTATGATTTCTCCAAATTTTGTTGAAAACTTGTTGAATTGATGGAAATGGGTTATTCCTAGGGTTTTTATTAACGATGGTGGTTGAAGGTTGATAGTTGAGAGGTACAATGGTTTATTTGAAAAGATAGAAGAGAGAAGTGTAGGGAGAGAAAAAAAATATTGTACATAGATAAAAAGATGTGTGTATTAGTAAATGAAATTTTATTTATTTTAATAAGTAATACCCTTAATGGTATTTTAGTATAAGGTTAAAATTGTAAACAATTTTTTTTTAGTAAAAAAAGAAAATATGTTTAAAAAAGCCAAATGCATATTTAGAAATGCCTTACATTAAAATAGAATACGTGTCAAACGACGAATTTATCTCTTAATTAATGAATTTTGTCTAATTTTTAATAAATTTTTTGGTTGGATCGTATTTAAAAAAAAAAAAAAACTTTATCGACATGTATTTAAAAATTCACTTATCGTAAAATTTGCAACCAAGTAGATACATATCTAACTTCTATTTAGAGTTTAACTTCCGTTCTTAATATATAATCCAAAAAAAAAAAAAACTACCTCATTCAGAGGGACAAAAATGCACCTTGCCCAATAACTCTGAACGGAGCACGAGGGACTACTCTAATTGGTTAACTGGTTACAATCGAACACTCGTAGGAATGGCGAAGAGACGGTGTGTTCAGGGTTAGATTCTAGAGAGAGAGAAATTTGAGCGAGGGAGAGAGAGAGAGGGGGTAGAGATGGAAGTAGAGTTGGAGCCGAGAGTGAAACCTTTGCCCTTCAAAGTGAAGGGGATGTCAAGAGAATTGCCGTCTCAGAAGGCCTCTCATGTCCTCCACACTGACCTACGCAGCCACTGGTCAACTGGCACCAATACGAAAGAATGGATCTTGCTGGAACTCGATGTACCCACCTCTCTCGCTACAGTTTAATTTTGAAATATTTCGCATCAAACCTCTGCTTCAACACAAATATAGTCGTACTTAAAAATTTTATGCATTACCTGACCATCTTCTCATGATAAGTAGTTACTGTCAAGTAGAAGCTTGTATAATTTCTCGGGGTTTAAAGTGAGTCTCATTGAAACATAAGATTTTGTGTCTCTTTGAAACTTTTCCTTCAAAACAATATGTTTTTGCGTGTTTTGGGTACGTCGAAGCTGATTGAGACTATTCCTCCTTGTTGTCTTGTGATTGGATATTCTCCAGATAAAAGTCGGAATATTGTTATGGGGGGTGGGGTGTTTATCCAAACACGATCCAATTACCAAAACTTCGTTTTTTGGATTATAAATAAAATGTTTGCGATAACCCATTTTTTTTGTCTCTTTTAAACCCCCTAGAAGTAATTTTGTTCTTCTACCAAATTGAAAATTGAATTTGTAGTATAACTGGCCCGGCTAAGTTTTTAAGATGCAAGTAGGAGCAAAGTTTGGAGACTTTAAAGCAACTAAATTAGCTCAGACTCGTGCGTTAGAAAATGATATAGAGCAATATTTTTCTTTCTATAAAAAATTTCACACTTTAGCTCTAGATTTTTCCCTTTGTTGTTCGCCTAATTCAGTCGCATTCCCAGTAATTTTATTCTATTATTGTGCAATGTGAAGTTTTACATTTCAGTTTCCACGCGCTTCCTGATAGTGCTATTTGAGAAAGAATTGTTAGTTTGCTTTATGTTGTTTAGTTTACTATAATTCTTTTGCAATAATGGTATATGAATATGTATCAAAATTCACATCTAATTCTTTAATCCATGGCATATGCAGGGTAATGTTTGTGCTATATTTATAGGAAGAATATCGCATCAAACACTTAATGAATATGCACCAAACTGAATAGGAACATCTTTTTCAAACCCGATGAGAAATATGAAATAAATTAAAAGGTTTCAAATTAAGTATTACTCTTGGGAAACAAGAATCATCGATACCTAAAAACTAGAGCTGTTGGATGGATATTGCGTTTCTGACATGTGTGTTGGTGCAACTGGTAAACTCCCGACCCTAACATTTACAAGTACCTTCTTTATTGTTTGAAGTATATTTAGCTGCATGAGTGATTTCCCTAATATATTTTTCTGCGTGCTCTGATGCACTTCATTGTGTTTCTACGAAGTTGGTACAGAAACAGTGAGCGGGAACACATGGGGTAGAGGAAATGAATTGTAAGCAGAAGTCATTGCTAAAGTATCGGTGAAAATTTGTGAGAAAGAAAATTATGATGGTGCTAATTTTCTTGGATAACCGAACGAATATTGTGAAATGGAAAAAACTTTTTCCCTTTGTGCATGTTAAGAGGGGAAGTGCATACTGTGAGGGTCTATATTCCTAAGCAAATGTGGAAGAATGAAAACTTTATTTTCTGTGATTAGGAAGTTCCTTATTTATTCCACATGTTTAACTTTCAGCTTTTAGATATGGTGCAAGAGAGATGGTGATTACTTGTTTCCTTTGCATCTTAGCCCGTCTCTGATACTTTTTTTTTTTCCCTAGCAATTGCAAAAGGTTATATCCGTTGTAGCACAAATGCACAATATTCAGTCTTAGGGGCTGTGGAAATAGCAAGAGATTACTTTTTCTGAATGTCTAATACATGTCGATCTATAAAAGTACATTTTTGATTTCTCCCAGTTTCTTTCTTCAGGACCCTTGCCTGCTTTCGCATATACAGATGTTTAACAAGTCTGTGTTGGAATGGGAAATTTCTGTTGGCTTACGTTACAAGGTTAGGAAAATAAAAATATTGAAATATAATGAACCAAGTTATTGTGACTAGTTTCTTCATCTACTTTTGATATTAAACCTTATGTGTGCAGTTTGATTTATATTCCATTTTGTTTGCATTAGTTCTAATGCTTGGAACATAGATTTTCTTCATTAAGATGTCTATTGCCGTTAGTTTGTTTAGCGTGCAAAAAACTAAATTCCAGAAGGCCTGAAGGAGAAAGGATCTTGAGTTTATCAGTATTTCTCATTTGTGATGAGGATATCATTCATTTTATATTTGCAAGTGAATTATCCTGTGGGTTAATGTAGAAGAAGAGAGAGGAACACACAAGATAGTAAATTCCATGCTACAAAAAGAGAGTTTGGTATCAATTCACTTTGGATAATTCAAACTAAGGATGCCCGTACTGAAAAGATGAATTCAATTCTTTTTTTTATTTTTTATTTTTATATCAACACAAATACTTATAACTTGAGGCCTGAGGTTGTCAATGGGATTGCCTGGTGTAATTTACATTGCATGTAGGCAATTAGGCTGTGATTATTTGCCCAATGCATAAATTCCACTAAACAAATGCGATTCATTTAATTTATTTTTCATATATTCTTGATGCATGTGATTTTCAATGTAAATCTCAATTAATTACTTGTTTCAATTATCTTATATAGTCTACCATATAATACTAGCATTGTTAGCGTTTCCACATTTTGTCTTCAATTGCAGTTTTTTAGCTATATATTGTCTTTATGTTTTTTTTTTTAAATAATATCAAAGTTATTTTTGGTTACCATGTCAATTATGAGAACTTTGGTCATGTGACTTGGATTTATGCCTCATTTTATAGAGGGAAACACTCAGTTCTAATTTCCCTCAATTTGAACTTTAAAGTTATCTGCCAAAGGGGTGATAGCTACATGTCAAATGTAGGGGACTATGATATTTTTTTAACTTTTATTGTTAGCATACCAGAAATGGCATATGTTATCGACTCCTTGTTTCTTTCTTTCTTTGCTCCAATTCTTAATTCTTATACTTTGGAGTGCAAATTCTTATTTTTGAGCAAGATCGGGTACATCTCCAATCATTTTCCTTTGTTAGATCAAATTAAAGGAGTTATTCCACCTATCACTATATAGTTTTTGTCTGAAGACCAAGTTTGCATATTTTTTTGTGCAATGGAGGCCCTAACTTTTTATGCCCTCTTGTATGTTCTCTAACAGCCTGAAACATTTTCAAAAGTTCGTCCACGCTGTGAGGCACCTCGACGTGATATGATATACCCTATGAACTACACACCATGTCGATATGTGCGGGTATCATGTTTGCGAGGAAATCCAATAGCAATTTTTTTCATTCAGGTGATATTCAAAATTGTCCTCACCTTTGAGCTTTGCATTAACAACGCTGTTGATTTTTTACCATTTCTTTTTGGTACTTGCTTCTATTGAAGTGATATGCACATGATCATTAGTTTTATTTTTCCTCATCATCATCATTTAATATTTTTGACGGCTCTTGTGTCTTATTAATGAATATCTTGGCTAGCAAAAAAATTAAAAAAAGCCAAAAAAAAAAAAAAAAAAAAAAAAAAGAAACGAAAAAATGTCACTTAATTGAGTGACTGCGTGTATCTTCACAAGATGACGAAGTAAAAAATGTCTCACTGATGTTAGGCTTCATGTTGCAGACATGTAATTCTAATATGTATATGAGAAACTACTCTAGTAGTTATTGGCATTTTCTTGCTCGATTTCTAAAATATTCTAGTTACTTGTTAAAGCTGATAGACATGCAATCTTGCCATCTCCGATATTATGGTTTATGTTTGTGCTTCATTAGATACTTGTTGGAAAACTTGAAGAGTGGTGGTAAGTCAATAACATCTCATCTTCTTTCGAGGGTAGCCTCATTTGGTTGTGTTACAACTTACAAACTTAAAAAGTTCTGTTAACTTAATAATGTTGTGATTCTCCTTGTCTTGTTTGGTATAGATTACCTGTTCACTGTCTTCATTATTTGTATTTTACATTAAAGATTATAATTGTACTTTATAGAGTCGGGACATAGTGTAAGTTCACTAAGATCGCTTCACAATTTTTTTCTTTCCTTTTGCTTCTTCACCGTACGATCATCAAAACCGAACCCTTGATACATTATAATTTGGTATTAGAGCTTCAAGATCAAGATCAAGATTTAGACTAAAGGTCTAAATAATACCTTGACAATCAAAATCAGTGTTGTACAAACATGGGTGCTAGCATGGCTTCAACTTCTACCTGGGTTTATAGACAAAGAACCACATGGGTTGGATAGTCTATTCAGCCAAGACAATCTTAGGCCTTTCCGATTAGTTTTTGGAGTTAGTCCTCTTATTATGGTGCGTATTGACAATTTAATGTGGAGATAGACTTTTGCTCGAGTGTTTTATGTTTTACACACGCTCGATTATCTCATGAAAAATTGGATGACATCTAATGTGGACCGTTACTTGATTCTTACATATTAAACTAATATGAAGAGTGTCCGAACCCAAGTTCTTCTGGCCTACGTTTTATTACCGAATCAATTCACAAGTTGTAAATGTCATAGCTTTATATTTTGATTCGGCTGAGGCACCACAGTATGTTTTTCACTCTTCCAATAAATCAAATTACCTCTTCCAAGTATTTGAGAATGCGAACGACTTTCTAGTCGCTGGTCTACGACCGTTTATGAGGGTTAGAAAGTACCAAGGGGTATTTTAGTAAATATATATGGAGGGCGTTACACAGAATATATTTTGAGAGTGTGAGAAGGGAAGGGAAGTGGTGATCAACTTGTTTAAGGGAGAGATAGAGCCAAGTGATGCAATTGTTGGACTAACTGTTTGACCTCGGGCTTTTTTAGGCTAAGACCCGAGATTGTAGGGATTGTTTGATTTTTCTTTTTCTTTCTTTTTTTTTTAAAAAAAAAATTGTATCGCTTCTTGTTTTTCTATCTCTTAAATGATTTTCAAGTGTCACTATTTATAATACTGTTTTATAATGATAATCAAATATTGTCATTAAGTATTATTAATGATGTAACAAGTGGTTTCCATAATTAGCCTATGTCTGAGGGCCAATCTACCCAATCGGTTGGCAACTCTCCCTTATCAAGCAGGCGGGGGTATGTGGTCTACATGTACCCGCGGGCACTGTGTTTCTTCCGCCATTCCACAATCTCCTTATAATCCTAAGTCATTTAATCTTTACCGCAACCTTGCACTTTGAGTGGCTTGCGGGTGTTAGTGACTTGCGTACAGATTGAACTTTGTACGGTTTAGAGGAACACATGCGATGATTTTTCTCTCACAGGAGACTTTAAATTTGTGGGGTGTGGTGTGATGGCAACGACTTGCATACGGGTTGGACTTCGTACGGCTTACGGAAGCACATGGGATGATCTTTCTCTCACATGGCTTCTAAATTTGTGGGCCATGTCGTGTTGGAAGCTGTCATCCGATTGGATTTTCCAGTTGCCACAGGGGTAGTTCGTTAACGGATAATATTAAAAAGGTGTATTTAATGATATTAACAAAATAAAGGGGTTCAAATCGTAGTTATCCCAAAGTAAAGGGGATGCATGGTGTAAATGTTTAAAAGTAAAGGGGGTGTATTGGGCAGTTATTCAAAATTGAGGATGTATACAAGGTTTTAAATTGCGGTATTGGGTTAAGTAACGGTAACGGTCACGGTGTAACGGTATCGCGAGTATCGGCTTGTCCGTAACGGGAATCAACCGTAATGGTTGCGAATTTTTTAAACATCCACGAAACCTCAATAATATTAATTGTTTTACTCATGTAACCCTTAATAACCATATTCTATTAGATATTATGACATTTAACTACCTATACAACACATTAAAGATATAAAAAAGACAAAAAATTGTCATACTGAATAATCTTAAAAGAATAGGATGATGCACACATTTAATGAAAAATATATTACACAAACATAATAAAAGAGTATAGTCTCCTCGACCTTAGCCTTGAAACTGCCTTCTTCTTTCTAGCTGACTTAGTGTGCTTCACAGACCTCACAATATCTGATCTCTGTCCGCAAACGGGCAATTAAGCACAACTCACAAACGATATGCAACTGCAAGTGTAGGGCGTGCAAGTGATGTAGTGTGCGTGCAATCCATGCAATTACCTATTCGGTCTGCACTTTGAACACCGAATGATGAATCAACACTCATACAAAAACAACAGAAAGTAAAATACAGACTCAGGGTAACTAAATTCAGCCAACTCTAATAGATGAACCTTGCACATTGATATGATTTCAGGGTGCATTTCATCTCCCTAGTTTTCTATGAAGGTTGATGGTAAAGCCCCAAGATACTTTTCCTCTTCTAGAGACCTTTGGCTGGGGGATCTACTGTCCCCTGCCCTATTCGTTATAGCAGCTGAAGTGCTCTCTAGAGGATCGAAGGCCTTACATGTATCTAATCCTCATTTAGCATTCTCCCATCCAGTCCATTTCCCTTTGGTTTCACACTTGGCCTTTGCTGATAATATTTTGGTCTTCACTAATGTTAGGAAGCATATCTTAGTCATCATTCAGAAGATGGTGAGTATGAGAAGAGTTCTGGCAGACTGTCAATAAAATTAAAAGCTCATTTTATGTGTCTAAGAGAACTTCCATTGCAAGAAAGAGTATCAGTACTCATGCTCTTGGATATAGAAATTCTGTTTGCCCTTTAATTCATTTGGGTTGTTCTTTGTTTTTGGGGTGGAAAAAGAATGATTTTCTGAGTGTATGCTTGAACCCCATCAAATATACATATGCATGCCTAGCCTTCCAAAGCATCCAACAGGTCCGTATAGGCAGAATATGGACAAGGAGAGCAGATGAATTATTAGAACACCATCAATGGACAAGGAGCTCTTTGATTGAAGCAACATTGGAGGATATACCAAGTTTACGCATAAAGAAATTCCAGACAGAAGAAGCAGTATCACCCAACAAGAATATATGATTTTTATTTTCAGTTTGAGGAGAGGAAGTGTAGCAGATTTTTTTCTGAAACAATTGGAATCTCTCTAAGCATCACATGATCATCAAGAGGCAAAGAAAGTGAAATCTCCACATGAATATAGACAGCTTTTGAGAACTTTTCTGAACCGATAATCTAGCAACATTCATCTCTTGAATTGCTGCTGCCTGATTAAATTCCATTCAGTTTTGACTGAGAATGTGCCATCCTTGGTACACAACCAGACCATCTCATCCTTGCATGTACGTCCAGTTCCTGGTAAGCAAGAACTTGAGGAACAAAATCATAGTTAGCATAGAAGTGATAAGACTTGAATTCCATTCTGAGCCATTTTTAACATCTTGAATCTTTAGGTCAGAAACACTTATCTGGGACTAGTTGCAGATCCCCAAGGGAAACATCTGTAACCCAAGCTTGCCACCCAAACGATATATTTCCTTGCCCCACTAGCCACAAGGTATAATCATCTACTATCTCTTTGAGGGTCAACGTAATCTTCAACTTATTAAAAGTGAACTCGGGCCATGTTGACTAAGGAGGAAACCCAAACCAACAAATTTGCCGCTTTCCAACTATGTGGAGGACTATTTCGAAAAAATGCAAATCAAGGAGGGGGCATAACCTAACTGAGTGACACATGAAGGTGCACAGTTGAGGAATGGTTTCCCTAAACATTTGGCCATCCCTTGGTTTGTCTTATATTTATTCTGGGATGGTGTTTAACATAGAACTTCTGACAGCCTGCTTAACAAACTTTGGAGCAGCCGTGTAGTGAATTAATATATGTAAATAATATTATTACAACTTATATGGGTGCTTGTTTTGTGGTTTTCGAAGACTAACTTCAAACAAGGCACCATTCTACATACACATCTATGTTCTCTGTTCAGCATGTATACTCTTAAGCTCAGATAATTGTCTTCCAAAGTCCAAATTGTAATAAAAGCACAATTGATGGATATATGCATGTATCTTCCTGGAAGCCAAGAGTTTTATAGCCCAAAAAGCGGGAATAGCTGTATTGGTACTAACACTTTATAGCATCTTCCACTTCGACTGTTAAAATTACCTCCTGCCTGCAAGTGTATACTATTCTAACTGATATTTCCTGCCTATTACATTTCCTCTGCTTGCTTGCAGTTAATTGGGGTTTCGGTTGCTGGTCTCGAACCCGAGTTTCAACCGGTTGTTAAATATTTATTGCCACAAATAATATCACACAAACAAGATGCGCATAACATGTATCTTCAGGTGAAACATAGCTTATCCTGATCACTACTGCATGGACATATTCTTCCTTACCTTATTAGTTCTACTGTCATAAATGAATTATATTTGTGCCTTCTAAAGTGCTTTAGCCTGTAGTTGCTTCAAGACATGACAAACCGTTTGGTTATGTTCCTTCCCCAACTTGAGGTATTGCTTTAAGCTTTGATAAAGTTTAGATATTAAAATTTCAGTTGTAATTCCTTTTGTCTGTTTCATTTGTTTAGTAAGTGAATTAATCTGCAGGCAGATCTTAACAGCTTTCAGGATGCTATGGGGCCGACTATGCGTTTTCTCACCATGCTTGCTGGGCCTTTTTATCCAGTTCTTCACATTGTAAATGAAAAGTAGGTAAAATTGGAAGATTGCTTTAAAACAGTTTTCTGGAGTTTTTTTTTGCTCCACTTGTATCTAAAATAGTTTCTCTTGTATAATACTGTTTCCTGTGATATCTTTATAAAATAATGCTGGAATTAAATGGAAAGCCTGGTTTTATTAGAGCCTGGTATCTGGAGTGTTGTGTCTTCCATAGTTCGTTTATACACCAACTTGGTGTCTGTTGAACTCGTTTCACCTTCTTTTCTTGGGGAGACAGAATTAGATGAAGTGAAATTTAATTTGATCGTGCCCTTAAAAGAGAGCATACAGGAGTTTTTTAGATTTTATTTTCTCCATTTTAGTTCCCTGGAATTACGTTGCTAGTGTGTGATTTTCTTTTCGGTTTTCTTGGTCATGGTCGTAATGAATTAGATGGTAATTTCTTCTCTTTATTTAGCACTTCACTGGACTTCCAACAAAAGCTTTTCTTTTACCTTATATTCGAACATTACTTGTCCAATTTCGGAATCTTTATCAGTCAGTCTGTCTATCACTTTTTTATCTTTTGGGTAATAAGAGGGGTCAATGATGGTACAAATCTAGTTCATGAGCTTGGCAAGCTCTTGGTGGGTATCTTTTTCATATAATAAATCCAAAGGGGAGGATTCCTGATTCCTTGCCTCTCTTCTTTGACCTTCATTTTCTCGCTGTGTATTCCAATTAATAAGAAGAAAGGGGCTAGGAGGCAATCTAAGTGTGTTGGTCAGTACACAGTTGAGTTATTTCCAAATTAGATATCTAGGCCTTTCTATCCAGACATCTACTTCCCAATGAAGATTCCTAAGCGATATTGTGTCACCATCCAATTACAAGTCGATTTGTTGTATGGTTACTTCAATATGGAATCAAGCATCCTAAACTATGTAAAATAGTTCATGTGCTTGAATCTGATATCAGATGATGGAAATACATGCATGTGAAGTTGTGTCAAAGAGGCAGTCAAAAGCAGACGACTGCATATTGGGATTTAGGCCTGAAGCTTTATATCAGCACTAGACATCCTATTGAAAGAAACATATTTGAAGCTGAAGGTATTAGATAGGCTAGCTAGGCTGAGATTAAGTTATGTACACCTAGAAATATTATGTAATCCTATCTGTCTTGGCTCTTCAATCAGCCCCTTGCATCATGTCCTGAAAACAAAGCCTTGCTAGAATACTGTGATACTGGAAAAGGTTTCATTTCGCCTCGATATTTGGCACTGGGGCATTGTTTGCAAGAGTTCTGTTTCATCCATGACTGCTTATATCTGTGTTACTCACTCGATATGCCACAGCTCTAGTTCTAGTTTCAATCAATTGGTCAGAATCGTCAGATATACTATAACTATCTTATAGTTGCAGTGTCAAACTTCTCTATACTTGTTGACAATGTGTCTCTACTAAGAGTTGACAATTTGTGGTTAATTAGTCGTCTGAGCCGCTTCAGGTTGCTCAATCATCCAATCTAGTTTAGTAGAAGAGTCTTTCTTTTGTTTGACTTTATATGAGAGAGCTTATATTTTGTTTACAGTCATCTATTTTAACTTGGCAGAGGAATTACTAGGCTAACAGGCAATAGTTCAGATTCTGAAGCTTTCAAGAATGGTCAGTCTTCAATGGCTTTAACTGTGTCCTCTAATTTTGAGGTAAGCCTCTCACATTTTTGTTCTCTTTCCTTCTCCTTCTTTTATGTATATAAATATCTCTGGGTTGGGGCGTGGGTGTTGGTGTGGTTGTGGGGTTTCTGGAATTATTTGCATCAGATACCCATAGGTGCTACTGCGAAGGAGGGTGCCTTGTATTTCTTTATTGTCTTCAGCATAATATATTCCTTTTTTTTTTAAAATTTCTTCTGACCTTTTTTTGTCTCTGCTGATCTATCCAGATGTTGTGCTTGTTCTGAAGCATCATAAATACCAATGATCTTTTCACACTTACCCCAAATGTAATTGTTTAATTCTTGAAAACATAATGACCCAAGCCCATTAAACAAAAACACATTTTATAAAATCTATTTTGCAAAACCCCACTTCCATTTTTATGCTGTTAATGCCCTCCCATTTCAAAAACTTTAATTTCATTTGTCTCCCTCTCTTGGGTGGTCTAGCGGCGATGGTGGGTGGCGATAGTCTAAGGAGGTGAGTCCTTTCTTCAGTGATGAACGGAAGAAACTGTTGGCACCAGTCCTTCATTTTGTCTTGTGGACCGGGGCGAAAGGGGGCTCGGCGGGGAGAGGAGTGTACCATGAGAGAAGCAAGGAGGTCAACCTCTTTCAAATATACAACAAGGATTCTGGCAATGCAATGTAGTTGGACTCTCATGTCGATCTGAATGAATCATCATTTCCAAGGAGGTCCATCTTTGCCTGCTAGGCAAAGAGGATAGCAAGTTATGCGGTGGTGGTTGACAGTTGTGGTTAGGGGTGTTCGGCGGCAGTCGATGGTTGTCAGTGGTGGTCGGGGGCATTTTACTAACATTATAGTACTTTTTTAAATTGATTGGGTTTTGGTGTAGGAAAAAAAGCTTGGAGTTGGTGTAGTAAACATTTGGGCCTTTGGGCCCATTCCGAAATCCCCTAAAAACAGTTTGGTTTACACACAAGAATTTCTTCTATATCTTCCAAATTCTTCTTTTTATTTGCTAGGAAGCACAACCACTTCTAAGGAGGTGCATTATCTGTGTAAGACATGTAAAGAGCACGACACTCATTGATATACATTTGACTCTCCTTTCCCACCCGTTTGCTATATGGGCACATCTTGCGTGCCGTTTTGGGAATAAACATTGTTACTCTTATCCATCTCTTAACAGGAAAATAAATTAGATGAAAATAGTATGAAAACATAGCAGTCAAATGAATGTGACCACTGAGCACTGGTGCAGGTCGGATTTGGTACATGCTGGCGAGGCTAGAAAATTTACAAGGAGGAAGAAGAAAGGAGGTGCTTCCCCCAAAGCGATCTGTGGCAGAGCAGTACATATGCCAAAAGCCAAAGGCTCAACGCAAAATATTATCCTTGTGGAACTAATATCTAGGAGGTCTATTTATATATGGGCATTAGGCAATGACATGGTAAAACTATGATCAAACTACGGAACTAATTAAACAAGGGAACCCAATGTAAGTCCTAAACTCCAAATAAAATATAAATTCCTAAAATGAAATACACCATGGCCAACTGTAGATTATAATTGAAAAATATTGCCCATTTTGTCTCCACTAATTGGGGGACTGGGAGGGGAGAACCTTTTGGTATTGCACAAAGTGACTGTTTGCAAGGTTCGAACCCACACAATTAGGGTTATTGTGAGTTCATAAAATAAAAGATGACAAAATTATTATTCTTGGATGAAAGGTTATCATTCTTTTTTTCTTGGGGATCCTCTATGGTGCGAGGAGAACTTTACTGAATGATGAAAAGAAGAACACAAAATTTTGAGCGGGGTAGTTGACCCTCTGAAACAAAGCAACTAACTTGTAAAAAATGAATACAAATAACTAAATGAAAACATATCAATAATTAATACAAAATAAAGTTTAAAGATTCATTTTACTCTTCGAATGTTGGGGAACCAAAGCCTATCCAGTCTAAGACATCAACGAACTAATGATAGACGTTTTGATTCAGTCCAAGGAGTCCAATTCCCTCCAACACTCCCAAGATTAGCTAAACAATCCACTACTGTGTTAACTTCCCTGTAGCAGTGCGAAATAGAAGTTTCGACCTTAGAAGCCAAAATCTTTGTATTTCTAATCAATGACGTTAATCTCCATGAGACAGTAGATCTTCCAACAACCATCTTGGCCAACAGGGTGTTGTCAGTGACAATCTCCACAAAAATGTACTTGAATTCAGAAGCAATACAGAAGCGCAAGCTGAATCGTTTTTGTCTCTGCAAGCAAACTAGAACCAAATCCAAGAAATTGAGAGAACCCAAACAAGATGGTTCCTTTAGCATCCCGCAGTGTGCCGCCGCCACCAATATAACCCGGGTTACCTCTAGAGCTTCCATCCAAATTGAGCTTCAATCTAGAGTCAGGAGGCTTCCAACACACCAATTGAATTTTTGATCTTTTTTTCCTAACCGAAAGAGCAAGTTGGGCTGTAGTTTGGTATTGGATACACTTTCTGAACATCAGACTGAACAACCCATCAAATTTTACCTTGTTATGTATCTTTCAAATTTTTCAGCACAACACAGAAGGAAGGAACATATCATGATTTTTTTTAAGAGGTATAGATCTATGGTATTGCCACCAACCAACCAAATGGCCAAAAACAACACCAGTCCAAGGGGGAGCCCCAAGAGCTGTCCTCACACACTTAGCCAACACTCCTTGTGAGAACAAATGGTGCAATGGTTCAACCTGAGGCCTACAACAACAATTACATCAGGAGTCGATATTCACACATTTCTTTGAATGGCTTCATTTCACCAGAATAATTTGATGCAGAAGCCTCCACATAAATATAGATATTTTAATGGAAGGGATTTATGCCAAATCTTTCCAAAGAAATGATGGGCATGTTGTTGTTTTCTGACAACTTCCGAAGCAGTTTTCACTGAGACGAACCCCGAGTTAGAAATCATTATCAGACGACTTAAGTGCCTGAATATTCTCAAGTTCTCTTAACTCCCAGTAGGGATAAGAGTTTGGATAAGCTGCATGTTTGATTTTCCACTGGCCAACCAAATATCTTTGACCAGAAGATCAGTAAAGCTCGTAACTACCTACATCACCTCACTCAGCGGAATAAAAGTAAGCCAGGTGTCCCACCAAAAAGAAAACACCACTTATCAGGAATTGAATGTGGTCCTCAGCATAAAACTTTCCTTAAAGAAGAGCATCTTATATATGGCTTTGGTGAGAGAACTTTTTGTATTTAGCTATTGTACCTGGTCGTCTGTACTTATTTTTCAAAAATTGAGCCTTAAGAGTTACCCCTTCTTGAACCTCTCCACCAAAGCTTCGTTTGAAAGGCCTGAATCACATCTTGGAAGTCTCAGATCCCCAGGCCTGAATCACATCTGAAAGGTTATCATTCATGTTTACCATCACCAAGTCCAGGTAAATTAAAATCTAGACAGCGAAACGAAAGGTATAAAGATAAAGTTTAAAGTTTTCAAAATATGCCTATACTTTTCAAATAGGGTTTATGCCACTTACCCGCTCTTATCATTTTCGAAATGACAAAATTGAATGTAGGGAATATAAATTTTTATATATGACCGAGGTAATTTCTCCATATATATAGCCCCAATAACAAGCAATAGAAGGAAACAAGAATCGCCCTAATAATTGAGTATAACAGCGGAATAAAAATATTTGTCAACATGACCCAAAAATAAAAGTCGAAGAAAGGAAGAAATTGAAGAGGGAAAAAAATATTCCAAAACTTCCACTCAAGCCGAGGCAAAAATGTTAATGAGCTCGAGCTTGACAAGTTATGACTGAAGTAGAAGTGAGCTGATAGATTTAGTGAACATGTTGACAACCTGTTCGAATGATGAGACAAAGCTTTGTGTGATAACTCCTGAGCGTACTTTCTCTTGAATAAAGAAAATATAAACTTCTATGTGGTTTTTTCACTCATGAAAGATTGAATCAGAGGATAGCGTAATGGCAGATTTATTATCACAAAATAAGGTAGCCAAGTTCCTCACTGAGAAGCCTAATTTTGTTAGAAATGAACGAAGCAAAAGGAGCTTACATGTACCCTGAGTTATGGCACGGTACTCAGCTTTTGTGGAAGATTGTAAAACCAACGCTTGTTTCTTACTTTTCCCTGATATGAGATGATTGTCTCAAAAAGTGCATAGGTCAGATGTAGAACTCCTATCATTCTTTGACTCCGCATAATCAACATCTGAAAGGAGAGACCTGTTGTCTATATCACATAGAAAAACCTAGACTGAGATAGGTCTTAAGGTACTAGAGAATATGATAGACGACATCCAGCTAGAAGGTACGAGGTGAATGCATAAATTGACACACAATACTCACTGCATGCATAAGATTTGGCTTTGTATTCGTCATGTTGATGAGACATCCTATAAGTGTCTGATATATCAATGGATCAGGTAGCAAATCCCTCGATTATGTTGTTAGCTTGAGGTTTGAGTCCATAGGTATGGAGGCGGGCCTACAACAAAGCATACTAGTATTGTGAAAGAGATCAAGAGCATACTTCTGTTGGGATAGGGATATGCCTTGGTGTCACCGAGCAACCTCAATGCTAAGAAAATATCGAAGATGGCCCAAAATCTTAAAACCGAAAAATTTCCAAGGTTAGTTTTCACCTGGACAATACTTGGTGCATCATATGTAGTGATAATGATGTCATCGACATAAACGGAAATGATAATGTGCGGATCTTGAGGACGGCGACCAATGAAACATGTATGATTGGAGTGACATCAAACCAATCCTATGGTAAGAACCACATTGCTGAAGCGGCTAAACCATTCTTGGGGATATTGATTAAGGGAGTAAAAGGATTTTCGAAGGTGACACACTTTCCCTGAATACTCCCCTGAGTTGGAAAACCCGATGGAGGATCCATGTATATAGTTTCCGATAGATCATCATTGAGGAACACATTCTTAACATCCAGTTGATGAAGTGGCCAAGAGTAGGACACAATAAGTGAGACTAAAAGATGAGTTGTGGTTAATTTAGCAACTGGAGCAAAGGTAGCACCAAAGATTTTGCTCAGTACCTAAGTGAATTTTTTTGCAACAACACGGGCTTTATAGCGGTCAATAGTACCATTTGCCAAATACTTCACATTGCAAAGCCATTTACAACTAACCGCTCACCAGCGGGTATATCAAGAAGCTTCTAGGTCTTATTTTTCTGAAGGACATCTATTTCCGCTTTCATAGCAGCCACCCACTTAGGATTTAGGAGCGCCTCATGAACAAAGAAGGAAGTGAGACTAAATCGATCTGGTCAAAGAAAGACTGGTAGTTTGGTAGTGATCGGAGAGACCCTGATAGGAAACATACTTGGTAGTAAGATGATTAATACTACTTGAAAGAAGGTAACGAGAAGGTGTGCGGTGCTCATCGATTGGATAACGAGGAGGAATGGACCAGAAACTAAAGGAGATGTTGAGTTACGTAAGTCCGGAGAAGAAGTTGGCAGGGGATCTTGATTGCGAGGACGACTAGAGTAGACTTGTAAAGGAGCGGTGGTAGAGGACTGGGGCAAGTTTTGTGCTTATTTCTTTAAAAGTAATGATTGATTAACTTCTTTTGCTTATTTCTTTGAATTTTTTTTTTCCTTCAGAAAAATATATGATTGTTTATCATTACTGATAAAGTAAAAAGAGAGTAGGAAAAAAATTAGATGACTTGATTATTATGTTAGCCTCTCCTTCTATTTATAATAGAAATAAGGAAACAATAAAGAAATCCTAAACAATACATGGATGACAAAAATACTCTTTAACACTCCTTCTCAAATTAGAGCATATATATTGTATGCTTCTAGTTTGTTACAAATGTACTTTATCCTTGAGCCCCTAATTGTTGAGTAAATAAATCAGCTAATCGATAAACTAAATTTATATTTTTAGTCTCGATCAACTTTTGCAACAGTTGGTCCCGTATGAAGCGACAATCAACTTCAATTTGTTTCGTTTTCTCAAGGAAGGTTGGATTGGATGTAATGCGAAGTGCTGCTTGATTATCGCATATTTGTTCCATTGGCAAAGAATTTTCATATCCAAGTTCTTCCAATAAATGTTTCAACCAAGTTAGCTCATAAGTGGTGAGCCATTATCCTTTGATTCCGATTCTGCACTTGACTGAGCTAATACCGTCTGCTTTTTACTCTTTTTAGGGACGAGGTTACCTCTAATAAATACACAATACCCCGTAGTAAATTTCATATCCGAGATTGATTTGGCCCAATCTGTATCTGTATATCCCTTTATTCAAGTGTGACTGAAGTTCTACTATAGCAATTTATAGCCAGGAGCACCTTTCAGATATATGAGGATACGAATCACTGTATCTCAGTGACAAGTCGTTGGACGATCTATGAACTGGTTGATAATATTGACAACAAAGGAGATATCTGATCTTGTAACAATCAAGTAGTTTAACTTCTAACTAACTATTGGTATTGTGCTGAATCTATCAGTGGCAAGGTTCTAAGTATCGGTCCTTACATATCGTAATGGCCGATATGTACGGTAACTTCCAACTAACTACTGGTATTGTGTTGAATCTATCAGTGGCAAGGTTCTAAGTATCGGTCCTTACATATCGTAATGGCCGATATGTACGGTAACGGCCGATACGTAACGGTTTATTGGCCTGCTGTTACGGTTACGGGTCGATAAACTATTCTTGAGCCGATTCACAACATAATCGGCCCGTAATGGAGTCTAACTCCGTTACAATGAGGCGTAACAAGCGTTACTGGTTGTTATGCCGTTGCAGGCTGTAAAATACCCATCTGCTGTTTCCAGCTTTGTTCCCAGTTTTGTTCAGCAGCTGCAGGCCCTCCAGCTTTGTTCAGCTGCAGGCTTTCCCCATTTCAGCCCAATTTTGGCCAGATTAGCTACCGTCTCCTTCATTTCTTCCCCATCTGTTCCTTATTTTGGCAAAATCTGCTACTGTCTCCTTTTCTCCCATTTCAGCCCAATTTTGGCCAGATCCAATCCAAATTTCTGCCTTCCAATCTAAATCCAAGCAAATTTCTTTATTTACGACAAGATCTAGAAGGATTTCTTCATCAAAAAATTCAGATTTCTATGTTTTCGGCCAGATCTGTAAGTTTTTTGCTTATATCTTTCATTGTTTTGTGTATGTATTATATATGTATATATATTTGTATATTTTAAAAATTTATACATATTTTGTTTAATTTCAGACCTAGAAACAATTTGTTTTAATAAATATTTTTGTTTTTCGAAACTAAATTGTGTGTGTGCTATATATATATATATTTAAAAAATTGTCTTTGTTTGGTAATTTTAGTTTAATTTTCAGCTCTAATTTTTTTAATAAATAGAAATTAAATTGTATGTAAATTGCAAAAAAAGTAAAATTTAACAATGTTGGGTGGAGAAGAAGGATCAGTTCCTCTTCCTAGCGATGATATTGGGTGGAAATTCAGGAATCCCTGTTAGAAATACTAGGCACAAATTAAGATTTAAATTTTGTGGTAGAGAGATAAATTATAGAATAACTAGATTGAAACAATACTTGGCACACAAAAAGGGTCTTGTAGCTCCTTGTTTGAATATTAGTACTGAAGTTAGGGAGCTTATGATGAAATATCTTTAAGGTTTCATGGTGAAAAAAATGGATAAAAGGAAACAAAGAGAAAAGTGATTGAACAAATTCGAGCTTCTCAACGCGATGAAGATGATCCTTATGAAATTTTGAGCAATGATGACGACTCGGATGATTTGGTGATGGCTTATGCACGAAAAGAAAGTATGAGGTTGTGTAGAGAAGAAGAAGAGAGAGAGAGAGATTTAGGAGGAATGCAGGCCATTGATATCAGACCAGGGGCACTATTGGGGTTGATGGAAGCACCAAATGGAGAAGTACTACTGCTCGCATTGCTAATATTTTCCGACGATCTTCTACTGTTCATGAATCGAGTTCGAAAAAAACTTGGATTGATTCGTCCTGACTGAAGCACGGTTGACCTATAATTACATTGATCTACACTGTAGCAAAGCCCCTAAACCACAAAAGCTCTCTACACGGGTAATGAAGGGGTTGAGGAAAAAATAAGTGTAGAAGTTAGTTAGTTTGTGCTCTACACACGTTTGCTGGCAAATGCTCTTACATCGTCATGGTTTGAGCCAATGTTGAATGTTGCGTGGGAGGTTAGAAAAGGAGTGAAAGTCTCTACTCCTTATGAGGTGAGAATATTTTTTGTTACACTTATCACAACTTGAAGTTACAACTTATAATTTCAATGTATTTTAAGCTTTAATAAAGTTACTAATTTGTTTTTTGTGCTTCTGGATAGGCGACTGAACTTTTTTTTTTTGCTGAGAGAATGTGCAGAATTGAGAAAATGGATTGAATCTCATAAACCAAGTTGGGAGGAAAGGGACGTTACTGTGATGGGTGGCCGGGACGTACCTTGAAGCACATTATCAATTTTCTAATTTGTAGCAATTGGGGGACTGTTTTTCATAAATCAGTGGATACCACTGATGTTGTTAGCAGAATTGCCAACTATTATTTCAGTCTCATGGACAAGATGGTGGATGAAGTTGGTGAAAAATATATCCAAATTGTCACCGATATTGAGGCTCCAATGAAGGCGGCGGGAAAAAACCTTATGTCGAAAAGGCCAAATCTATATTGGACAACTTGTGCCGTACGTTGCATTAATTTGATACTGCATGACATTGGAGAGAAAGAAGAATCACGCACTTCATTTACAATTCTATTTGGATTCTTGATTATATGAAGCGATTCACCGAAGGGTGAGAGTTACCACATGTTGCGATCCCGTGCTTTGCCACCAATTTTAGTATGTTGGAAAATATTGTGAGGCATAAGAATGCCTTACAATATATGTTTAATTGTGATGAGTGGAAGAAAACAAGATGGGTGAAGACGAAGCGTGGGAAAAAAGTGAGGAAGGTTGTGAATGACAATATTTTTTTTTTTTTTTTGAAAAAAGCTTTGGAGATTTTAAAATTTCAAGAACGCTTGTTGATGGTAATGAGAAGCCTACAATGGAATTCTTATGTGCAACTATGGATAGCGGAAAAATGTCCATTCAACAAAATCGTCATTATTTCAAAGAATATTGGAATGTAATTGACAAAAGATAGCAAATCCAATTACATCACGATTTGCATACGGCTGGTAAGTAATTGACTAATTGTTAATTCAAACGTCAAATACTCTTGTTAGAATTAAAACTCTTGTTAGAATTAAACTTCTCTAACAATATGTGCTTTTTGTTTTCAATTCATGTAGGTTACTTTTTCAACCCTCAATATCAATACGGTGGTTAACTTTCTGACCATAGAGAAGTAATGGATGAGGTTAAAAAAGTGATTCAAAGATTGGAGATGAGTATTGATAAAAAAATTCAAGCTATAATCAAGTTAGTTCATTTTTATAAATAACAAGTTACCAAGTTTTCTACGCTTTCTTTGTGGCTGTGTGATTTGTTATTTTATAAGTATAAATTTCGCTGTTCCGTGACAAACAAGATTCTTTCGGGATTGTATTGGCTGAACGAGCAGTTGCACATACGAATCCGAGTAATGTAATGAACAATTAACTATTAATATCTGAATCTCAATATTCGTATGATTTTAATTTATATTTTTGGTTTATACCTGAATGGTGGGATCCACTATGATACATTTGTCCTTGAACTTCAAGAGATTACAGTTAAAGTGTTGAGCCAAACAACATCATCTTCTAATTGCGAGCATAATTGGAGCACATTTAGTTTGATGCATGCCAAGGTATTAAATCGCGGTATCGGGCTAAGTGTAATGGTCACAGTGTAATGGTATCGAGAATATCGGTCTGTCCGTTATGGGAATCGGCCATAACGATCGTGAATTTTTTAAAATTACCAGAACATCCTAAAAAACTCAATAATAGTAATTGTTTTACTCATTTAACCTTTAATAAACACATTTTAATAAATATTATGACATTTAGGGTTATATATAACACAATAAAGACATGAAAAAAGACGAAAAATCGTCGTACTAAACAATCTTAAAAGAATAAAATGTTGCACACAACATTTAATAAAAATATATTACATAAATATAATAATAAAGTAAATTGTACTTGTACATCATATTATCAATTGTAATACTCATATTATAAAAACAATACACTCATAGCAAATTATCAATATCAAAACGGATTGCGCTCAGGCTTTGCATAGTTGGTATTGGCATGATCACCACTCTGATTTTGTTCTGGCGTACCATAACCACCAAAGTAGTTAAAGGTGCAATGATCATAAATGGTGTTGCCAGTGCCACTGGTACCACTAGATTCTTCTCTTTCTTCGTAGTAACCAAAACTAGAACCCAAGCTCTCTTGATGTGGAGGAGGGACACTGTATTGGTGAAAAGGTGGTGGTAGATATGAGTATCCAGTAGCAGGAGGTTGTGGGTATCCTAAAAGACCCATACTCACATAATGTGGCCCTGAAACATATTTCGAGGGGGGATAATAAGGGTAAGAATATAGGCCACTGATGATAATTATCCCCTTGATATCTATATCCATATCCTCCAACTCCAAGCATACCAAAACGGTTTGCCATGTCATCATGTTCTTGGGAATTTGAGGATTGTGGGTTTCAATGTCTTCTTGATGATCCATTGCACCACCAGATATAGAATGTCTTCGTGGCTCACTAATAACCCCAACTTCGACACCGCCTGCAAATCCAACCATTCCTACCTCTCCACGATATGGTGATCAGCTAGTGTCTTCTCCACTTCTACTATCATCGCCACTAAACCCTCCACTAGGTGGGCTCAAACCACAACCACTATCAGTGCCACTTCCATCTCTAGATGAACCATCATTCTGATGACGTTGAGGTGCTTGGCTACTAGCGGTAGCGGCCTCATCTCTCTTGCGTCTAACCACTCAGAGTTGTTCTGATCATCTAAAATGGTGCTTCTCTCTCTTGAATTCATGGAGATAGTGGACCATTTTCCTCAAAGATATAGGCCAAGTTGATAGGGAGGAAGTTGTGTTCAATATCACGTTGGCTTCTTCTTGTAGCATGTCTGATTTCAGCCTCATATTATGAGGCACGTAAACAAGCTTATTCAGTTTTTGATACTTTAGACGATTTTTTGTCTTTGTATGTATCAAAGATGAGAAATCTTTTGATAAGTTTCACTACGACAATTCATCATACTAAAACAATATTACCAGTACGACAATTCCACAATTTATGTTTGGCTACATGGTTCAATAGAAGATAGCGCAGTGCAACAAACAGTGAGAGTGAGTTGAAACTCTCAATGACAGTGATTAACATGTCAAACTCTTAACTGAAACAGTTGAGAATGACATTGATCAAACTTTTGTTGGAGACAAGCTCACATAGACTAGTGTGCTGCTTCCTTTAGGGGGAGGAGTTGGTTATGGATTTTTGAGAGAAGTGATTTTGAATGGGCGTTTAGATGGCAAAAACGGATTTGCTCCAAATGGTTGAGGCTAATATTGGTTCAGATAGAGGGATATAGATAATGATGACATGAGTTTGTCAGCATGGAGTTGTTATAACGGTGTGGTTCGTAATTAGGGCAGGGATTGGAGCCATCTACAAATTGTTGGAAGTTTTACCCATAAAGGGTTTGATTTGATGTGACTAGAGGAGGATGTTGTATGAATTCTCCGTATGTTTCTTCGCTCAATACGGTTACAATTTATTCAAGATTGAATGCTTAAATTTTCACCTAGAAATTTTGATTCCTAGACTGTTGTCACGAAATATTTTGATTTGATTCCAAAAATAATCTGATTGATGCAAGAATATTTGCAATAAGTATGTGCTAAAATTGTGGTGGTTTGACATGCCATTTTCATATGGCTAGGAGGGGAGGAGTCTCTAGAAATCATATCACAACATGGCAAACTCTTACCCAAATGCAATTCTTCGAGATTTTTTAATTCGTGTGTCAAGGTTTCCAGAATTTATCCCTTGAATACTTCAATTTTTTTTATTTTTTTTTATGAATTCCCATAATCTTTCATGTAGCCCCAATAAGTAAGGATAATAGCTATACACTTCATGCACAATTCGCACAAAAACGTAGTGTTTCCTTTTTGTAATAATTTTCTTTCTGTATCTGCAATGGATGATCCAGTTGGGGCCAGATTCTATGTAAAAATATTTTATTTACTTTTTTGCTACGATGTATTGGGCCAATCAAATTTTAAGACACTGGTTTTAATTGGTATTTGGCATTAGCTAGTGCTATTGTTTTTCAAGGGAAGTTTTTGTTTGAGCTATCAATTCTTTTTCCCATGAATTCCATTGATGCAAGCTAAGTGATGGAACTGATGGTCAAAATTACGATGATAATTTCTTATCAAAAGTAAAAAAAGAAGAAGATTAAGATGATTATTCTCTCTTTTTTCTTAGGAGATGTATTACAAAGCTAGAGGATAGAGGGTTGGATTTATGATTTCCCGATTTAGTGATTCACATCCACTTTACATTTCAATAACCGTATACTTGTATAGGATTTACGAAGTATGCATCAAGCAGAAGTTTTATTATAACTTTTCCAAAAGAGAAAGAGGCTTTATCATAGAGTCAACAATAATACACCCTTTCATAAGTGTGTCTAATCCATGCTTGTATGCGCATTGGAGTTTTAGAATTTTCTGATTCCCTAAATCTTGAATCGTTCACCTGTATATTTGCTCCCTAGATACATGCTTAAATTTGCTTTGTCTGTTCATAGGTCCGGTGTCGTTCCTTATTACAGTCGCCCTCCATGTCACTGTCAATTATTGCTTATCACATCATGTTTTGAGGGGCTGGATGTATACAAGTATTAATTTTATCTAAATTGATGTGCTTAAGTGGTTTATAGACGATTATCATATCAAATTATGGACTCCTAATCATATTCTTTTCCATCTTATGCTCAGCCAAGGAGGTCACGCAACCCAACGCATTTTTTCTTACCGTCATCTAGTCCTATTGTGTTCCATCCAGATGCAATCTTCACTTTGCTAAGGAAGGCTTATAAAGACTCTCATCTGGGAACTGTTTGCCGAATGGTAATACATCTTCTATTTGTTATTTCTTTCGTAATACATCTGCGAACAAAATTTATGAATTAATAAGGTGGAAAAGCTCAATTATTCTTGGATCGACTATAAAGTTAGATATGTCTAGGATACAGTTGTGCTTTTGGCTTATGCCAGACACGCAAAAGTCTCTCTCTCCCTCGCTGTCTCTCTCTGTGGGGGAACTTTGGACATGTTGGAAATATATTAAGATATTGGGGTTTGTTTTTGGCACTTACGACAAAACTTTTATTGTAATGCAAGTACTTTTTTTCTATCTTTCGCTTGTTTTATTTATTTTTCAAGTGGGTATTAGTTGTGATATACTCTATTTTCTTGTTCTTGATAAATTCAGAGCATGCCAATTTGGAAATGGCAGGAAAACATATAGAAGGATGTTTGCGATGAAATGGTTACAGTCTTTCTGTTGGATTTCCTCTGACTACTTTGTGCAGTGAAACTTATTTCTTTGCTGGCTTTAGTGATGCTTGAAATTTTGAATGCTGGAAATGTTTGATCCAGTTACCAAATATATTAATTTGTGAACATTTCGGTTTCCGATCTAATAAAAACATTTTTTTATGAAGCCTGGGCCGTGCGAGGGAGGCTTTATTGACCCCTATAAAGAGAATACAAAAATGACATGGGGGCAAAAACCTGACCTCTATAAAGAATGCAAGAAACAAAGAAATTATGAAAAAAACAACACAGAAAATTTAAAGAATATAAATGAATGGAAACAGAATAAATAATTAAGAACCTTCAGTCACTTTTAGAAAATTTGGAAAATGAAGCCTATCCAACCTTAGACGACCGTGAACTAAAGCCTGCAGCCTATCCAACCTTAGACAACCGTGAACTAAAGCCGGGCAATCTAATTCAGTCGAAAGATCTGATTCTTACCAGCACTGCCAAGCTTAGCCAAAAGATCAACATCTGTGTTAGCTTCCATGTAATAATGAGAGATCGAAGCATGAACCTGAGAAGTGAAATGATATTCCTATTTAAAGACTGCATCCTCCAAGACACCAAAGAGTTCCCAGCAATCATAGCGACCAATAGAGCATTGTCTGTAACTAGTGCTGTGCAACAGTGGGTTGGACAGGTTGTGCGCCAAACCGTGGGCCGACCTGCTGGTACCCGGGTTTGTAGTATTAACCCCCTGGCCATCTAGAAATATTGGTTTGGGCTGATTTCGCTGGCGAATCTTGGACCGACCTGCGGTTCATTGAGTTTTTTCGTGATCATTTGTTAATAAGTTTATTTTTTGGGCTAATTTTTTAATAGATTGGGCAATTGGTCTACTAATTTTTTTTCTCAAAAGAACTTAACTAGTCAAAATGTCAAATAATGAAAATTATGAACAAGTGACTAAACTGTAAGTACCTGCACTAGATAAACTAAGAGGCAGAAATTAACCCAAACCACAAAATGGAAGACAAAATAATAAAACTAAAGTAAAAGTCCAAAATCTGAATAATTTGAACACACAAATTGCAAGTGGAAAATTCTTGAATTGAAGTAAAAGTTGTTTCAGCAAAGCAGCAAGCAACCCAGCATTGAAGTCCAAATTCAATATTTCAATTCCACAACCTGAAAGTTAGTAAATACTAAATACATTAATAAAAACTGAAATTAGCAAACATTAAACATATATAAAACATGAAGTGACAAGTAAAAGTGTAAGGTTGCGTTTGGGTAAGGGATTTCGCAAATCCAAGGGATTTGTGAAATGATGGGATTTCAAAATCCTGGATTTTTAAATCCCATTATTTCACAAATTCTTTATTTGGATAACTATTTGAGCTGAAGTATTTGATCGTGTAATTTACAATTCCTTATTTGAATAGGTAAAAATTTTATAAACAGAATTGTCTCAATTCCTTCCCTCCTATCTCAAAAACCCATCTCAATCGAACAGACCCCAAGTCCCATCGCAAAAACCCATCTCAATCGAACGAACCCCAAATCTGGACGACGAAGACGAACCCCAAATTTGGACGAAGAAGAAGAGGACGACGGTGACAGCGCAGATCGGCAGTGAAGTGTTGTGTCACGATTCGCGAAGATGAGAGGAGGCCATTTCACAAATCCTTCCTTGGAAGGATTTTGCAAATTACACCTGAACAAAAAGGATTTCAAAATGCCTCCAATTTCCCTTTTTTTGAGATAAAGAGATTTGGCAATTCCCTTCCTCCTAAAACCCAAACAAGGGATTTGTCAAAAGAGGATTTTAAAATCCTCTAACCAAATGAAATCCCCCCTAGAAATCCCTTACCCAAACACAACCTAAAACTTTACAATAATTTACCACTTGATTAGTTAAGGATAACTGTACTTGATTCCCCACGTGTTGAGCACAATTCCAATCGATCTAAAACTAAAATAAATTAAATAAATCGAACATTAAACTGAATAATGTTATAAATTTTAATAAATTGAAAATTAATATTATAAGAATATTAATTTGATTCATTTGTTTTAAAGTCCTCTACTTCATCTATTAGGTTGCAAAGAGATATTGGTACAAAAGATGGCAACTACCTTTGTGTGCGTACAAGGGTTTCAACCATTTGAGGGGTTAAAGAACTATGAATTAGATTTTGTATACAAGCCCCGTACTAAGTGCCGACTCAGAAGCCACTATTGAGACTAGAACAGGTAATACATCGCTTGCTACCAAAGATAATACTTTATATCTGTTACTATAACCCTTCCACCAATCCAATATATCAAAATTCTGACCCTTCGTACTTTCAGCGTTTCACTCAAATACTTCTCAACCTCGGTCTTGTATCCCATACTCATTTTTTTCTTCACAAAACTCTCAAATTGAGATGCAATCAGTTTGTGAGGATTTTCATCCATAGGATCAATTTCCACACTAGATAAAGATGCCACATCCATATTCTTGCTTCCACTCCCCCCTCTCACCCCATTTTGCATATTGTGTATTCATTGTTGCCATAGAAGAATAATCATCTTATCTTCAATCCAAAGCAAGCTTCACATTTTCAAGATATATACCTGGCAATTGGATGATTAGTAAAGAGAAGATAGTTGGGGGGATCATGGGTAGGATAACGAGGAGGAATAGAATTAGGGACTAAGGGAGATGGAGATATACCTAAATTTAGAGAAGATGCAGGCAGAGGGTCAGAAACATGTAGTCAACGGGAGTAGACATGTAACAGAATAGGGGAAAGAGCAGGTGGCACATGCTTGTTGGGAGATGGTTTTATATCAAGGATAGGAACAGGCAACAGAAGCATAGTGGCATCCTCTGTGGAGGAAAGAGATCTGTTCAGTGAAGAGTAGGTACCTGAAAAGATAAGGGTGAGTCTTGAGAAAAGTAACATCCATAAAATGGTACAAGAGACGAGTGATAGGATCATATCACCTATATCCTTTACACATGGAGGAATATCCAAGAAAAACACACCGGATAGCTTTATGATCCAGTTTTGTTCGAGACGGACTACGATTTTAAACAATGGAGGTGCACTCAAAGGCTCGAGATAAGATAGGAAAGAGAATACTGTCGGCTTGAAGTATAAGAAGGTGTGCCTTACCTTTAAGAACATGAAAGGATTATTGTTTATAAGATAACTTGCAGTAAGAACAACCATGTGCTAGAAAGATTTAGGGACCGGGGACCTGCATACCACGTAAGAGACATCGAATGATAGAGATAATATGATAGTTCTTGCGTTTCACCTCACCATTATGTTATGAGGTGTAAAGGAAGGTAAGTTGTTGAATAATCCCACTTTTATTAAGTGTAGCCTGAGCTCATTAGATGTGTATTCCCTATCATTATTATACTGTGTTTTTATCATTTGAAGAAAGTGAGTAAAAACTTCAAATTTCTTTTTCATTAAATATGCCCAAGTAGGGCGACTGTAATCATCTATGTAGGTTACATAATAATGGTGTTGGAAAATGGTCGTGACTAGAGAAGGGTCCCATACATTAGAGTGAATAAGTTCAAGGACACTAGGTGTTCTGTGCATAAGAGGAATATAAGAGGTGCGTGTGTTTAAATAATTCACTAATCACACAATTAAATTTAAAGTCTTTGCAAGCTTTACCAAGAAATGAGAAAAACCAACATAAATACTGAAAGTTTGAATGTCCTAAACGGCCATGCCGCGTATCTAAGTTTTTAAAAGAAGACAAAAATGAAGCGGAACTTGGTAAAACTGACATACTCAATGCCGGTATTTTAGGAGTTCGATCACGAAAGTAGGAGAGATCATTGTGCTCATATCCCTTGCCAAAAATATTCTTTGAAGTCAGCTTCTACAAGAAACAATGGTCTTGTATGAAAACGACAACACAATGAAGATTCTGTGCAATACGACTAATGAATGATAGATTGTAGGCAAATTTAGGAATATATGAAAACGACAACACAATGAAGATTCTGTGCAATACGACTAATGAATGATAGATTGTAGGCAAATTTAGGAACATAGACAAAATGGAGAGCGATATCAGGAGACAAGCATGCATCACCTTGACTATGGATGGGAATAGAGGTCTCACCGGCAATAAAAACAGTTCGATCAACAGAATTGACAGGGGAGGTGAATGTAGAGAGCTCACTAGTCATGTGGTTATTAGCCTCAGAATCCAGAATTCGAGCTGGTGGGCAAAACTTGCCATGAAGTGCATTAGGAGTACTCGTGACAAGAGAAGCTGTGGGTCTAGAAGAAGATGCCACACCAAGTGTTGCTGGAGCTGAGCAATTTGAGCTTGGAGTTGGCAAAAATCAGCAAGAGCCGAAGTAGATTATGATGAAGCAACAGTTACATTAGCTACAACACCAGTACAAGAAACGCTTTTAGCATGCCCACCCTTTCGAATCTGAGAGTACTGTTGCCTTAACTCGGGATATAGCTCAAAGCAACTGTCAATGAGATGGCCCGTCTTGTGACAATGTTGACAAAGCAAGAGTGAAACAGTTGAGTGAGAACTGGATGGAGCAACAAAGGCCATCTGCTTTGGAATTTTATGGGAGGGCTTAAGCGAAAATAAGAGACTACACCGTGCATCCCCATCCATAGTTGCAAATGCATTGTATTGAGCATTGGAGATGTATCGTGTTTGGTTTCAATATCAACATCATTTGAGAATTCGCTCAGAGGTTTTAAATGTGCTAACTCCTTCCATCTAGTCTGGAGATACCCAAAATAATCAGCTACAGACAGTCCCAAGGGCCCAAGGATGCATGTGAGCCATCCAAGATCTCACTTTAGAGTTTGAAGATTCAGGAATCATTAAGAGTATGCACATACATCTTTGTCAGAGCTGTCCATAATCCATAGATTGTGTCATGAAACATGAACATATTATAAATACGATCTTCCATGGAGTTGAACGTCCAACCAAGAATAATACAATTGTTTGTAATCTACTGTTCGAATTTAGGATTGGGCGTGTCAGTTTTTTTTTCAATTCCCAATGTCCATACGTTTCCCACCGAGATAGAACCGGAAAGAATGAGACCAAACATGAAAATTTGTCCCATTTAATGACACTTGTAACATGTTGAGCTGGTGCACTAGGTTCTCGGGAGAGAACTGGACGACAAATATTCTCCGATTTAATATTGCATGCCTTTCCGGTAGCCATGGGTCCCCTTACCTGTCTCGTCCGTGACCTTTTGTCCGGAAATAACCACTTCGTCTCCTCAGTCACAGATTCTTCCTCTCATTGATTTCTTTTCTGAACACGAGTCTATTGGGCATGAAACTGAAGATCTAATGCAGGAGGAGGCATACAACTTGAGAAAAACATAGAGTTGTTTGTCTATACAACGAGACATAACCGACGAAGCATGGAACAACAACCACAATTAGAATGTCAAGATTTAATTTCGAGTACATCAGTTATGTCAGATTCTGCCTTACACGTAGAACCTTGTGATTTCAAGACCTTAGTGTCCCCATTGCTCATAGAAAAGGCATAAGGTCATGCACAAATAACCCTATATCTCACTTTGTGTCCTATGACGGATATTAAAGTATTTGTTTCTAACTTATCAAAAACTGAAAAACCTAACTCTATACAGGAAGCTCTTGTTGTTCCCAAATGGAAAGAGGCTTTTCTTGGGGAGATACATGCGTAAAATAAGTATTATACTTGGGAATTGGTATGTCTTCTCAAAGGAAAAAGTCTAGTTGGTTGTAAATGGGCGTTCAAAGTAAATTATAAGGCTGATGGGTCAATAGAATGGTACAAAACAAGGATTTTAGCAAAGGGATATTGCCCAGACATATGAATAGATTATCAAGAGACATTTGCTACTATTGCAAAAATGAGTAGTGTTATAATCCTGTTCTCTTTTGCAGCTATTGAGGACTGACCATTGCAACTGTTGGATGTGAAAACTTCTTTCCTCAAAGGTGAATTGGAAGAGGAAGTGTATATGCATCTACCTCCAAGATTTGCAGGGTGCAGAGCAAGTCTGTAAACTCAAGAGATCACTCCATGGTCTTAAACGATTTTCTAGATCATGGTTTGATTAGTTTTTATAATGAACTTTGGGTACCTTCAGAGCCGAGTAGATCTCAATATGTTTTTTAAACACACTTATGGCGGGAAGATTGCTATAATTATTTTATATATGGATGATATTATCCAAGCCGCTGATTATCTTGTTGAATTGGAGAAACTAAAGACCTTTCTTGCCATAGAATTTGAAATCAAAGATCTTGGATCTTTGAGATATGTCTTGGGTGCGGAGGTGGCAAGAGCTAAGGAAGGAATCTTTGTGTCTCAAAGGAAATATGTCTTAGATCTTCTCAATCAAACTGGTATGCTGGGGTGCAAATCAACTGAAACACCCATGGATGCAAATTACGAGCAAATGCTAGTCCTAAGGTTGATAAGGAACAATATCAACGATTATTTGGAAAATTGATTTACTTATCCCATACTCAGGCTAACATTACTTTTGCAGTGTCTGTTGTGAGTCAATTTATGTACTCCCCTCGTGAGGATCGCTTAAATGCAGTTTACAAGATTCTTAGGGCCTATTTGGTAACCGTTTCGTGCCCATCACATGCAGTGGGATATGAATGGAATGGGATGGGATGAGAATTTTGTTTTCTTCTTGGGAACAAAAGGGTATTTGGTAATGACAATTTTTTTTTTTGGATCCGGGAACAGATTCGCGTTTGGTACCAATTTTATCCTAGAAATAAAGAATGAACCTTAAACCACAAATTCACGAACAAATCCTACAACAACAATCACAAATCCAAGAACAATTCAAGAACACCAAAAACAAATTCAAGAACAACAATCACAAATCCAAGAACACATTCAAGAACACCAAGAACAAATTCAAAGAACAAACCCTCCGATTTCGATTTCGAAATCGATCCCTATTTTGATTTCGAAATCAAAATCGAAACCAAAGAAGACGACGCGGACGAACAAACACGAAGCAGACGAACGAAGACGAAGAGGACGCGATTGATGTAGACGAAGAAGAGGATGCCATTGGTGGATGAGGACGACGACGAACCAGGCGAACGAACGACGAAGGATGATGGAGGACACGGAAGACGACGACGAACAACGTGATGGAGACCCATAGATTGACGATCTTCTTGGATGATGACCATGGAGGAGAGGCTGTTTTGATCATGTTCGGTTGTTTTTTGGTTTGAGAATGGGATGAGAAATCTTGGGCACAATTTTTTTTTTGTTTCTCAAGCCAATATAAAAAAGTGGGCACAATTCTGGGATGAGAATGGAATGGGAACAGAAACAAAAAAGTGGGATGGATTACCAAACGCTACGCTCAAAACTTAATCCCAAAAAAGTGGGAATGGGATGGGAATGGTTGGGATGGGAGTGGTTACCAAACGCTGCCTTAGATATCTTAAACGGACTCATAGAAAGGGATTATTGTGCAAGAATAATGCCAATGTTTGTGTAGAAGCATTCATTGATGCAGACTAGGCTGGAGGTGTGGACAAAAATGGTTTGCATCTTGATATTGCAAATTTGTAGGAGGAAATCTTGTGACTTGGAGAAGCGAAAAGTGAAATGCGGTGGCTAGATGCAGTGCTGAAGCTGAGAGTCGAGTTGTTGCATAAGGGATATGTGAGCTTGTATAAATAAAACATCTTTTGAGTGAGTTGAAGATTGTGTTTGACCAACCTATGAAGCTATATTCAAATAGCAAGGCACCTATTAGCATTTCTCATAATCCAGTACGTTAGGGCAGGACAAAGCTCATTGAGATCGATCGACATTTTATAAAAGAGGAGTTAGATGGAGGAGTATTGTGGATTTCATTTGTTCCCACCAAACTACCGGTGGCAGATATCAAACCACAAAGAGTCTTCAATCTCAGCATTTGACTTCCTAATTGGCAAGTTGGAAATGCTCAACATTTATAAACCAACTTTAGTGGTAGTGTTGAAATATTTCAGATTCATTTCCTAATTATCTTGCTGAATTCTCTCCTATCTTAGAGGCTAGATTTGCTTTATGATTTATGCAACTTTCTTTTTATTCATCATCCCAGGTTTTATATATTTTAGCCATTGTATTTGTTATTTAAACAATTAAATAAGAATTCTCTTCTTCTTTTGATTAAAAGGTGTAGACATTTTGAATACTGAGCCAATTGTACAATAGCTGCTTTGTATGGATTTAAATTTTGAAGAGTGCATGATTTCTTCGTCCTATATGTGGGGGAAATATAATGTAGGTGCGGTTGTTTCATTTTATGTTTGTCTTGTGTCTAGTATGTGGTTCCTAGATCAGATATCCTTCAATCTTCCATGGAATATGCTCACATAATACAGGGACGCGCCCTCAGGCACAAGATGCGTCTCTTGAGACTTGAGAGTTACCTCTTATTCCTATTCTCGGAACTTTAGAAGATCAATTTTTTGATCTACAAATATCTCATGCTATTTTTCAGGCTTCTAGGATCTTGCTGAAGCTAATTGAGCCTATTACAGTACAAGAAGAGTCCTCTTCAACTGATGTTGCATCTTCTCTTTTTGATGAGGCTTTGAAATCTGAGTCTTCTTACTCTGTTCATTTAATGGATTACTCAAATTTGTTTGGGGAGGAGTTTCAGATACCCGACGATCATTGGGATTCTAACTATCTTAATTTATTAGATGTTGGAGTGGTGGAAGAAGCAATGTTACATGTTCTTTATGCTTGTGCATCACAGGTTGTTATCACATTCGGAAATGTGTTGTTATCACTGCATCATATACTTTACAATCCTGACGAACCTGAATTTACATTGTCTTTTTTATCAGCCTCGGCTATGCAGCAAGTTGGCAGATAGTACTTCAGACTTTTGGTCAGCATTGCCACTGACACAGGCATTACTCCCAGGTTTAATTTATTGTACCACTTCAGCTTTGTACGGACTTTTCTCACAATTATGGTTTGTGGAACTTGCAATTTCAATTTTAGTCGTCTAGGAATTTAATTAATGTAGGTTCGCCTCGTTATTGTTACCAGGAGAACCCCTACCCTCTGTCGATTTAAAAAAAAAAAAGTTTAGCGAAGTATGTTTTTTTTACCTATTTCCATTTCTTCTCATCAGTATTTTCTCCCCATATTCGTGGTTTGGTTTCTTTATATTGTCTCATAGGGACATTCATAGTTTTAAGGGTGCTGCTATACCATGGGCCTGCTTGCCGAGCATTTTCTGGAATCTCATGCCAAGAGTAGTGGTTTTCCTGTAATGAACTAATTTGACCGCTTTTGATTCTTTTAGCACTTCGTCCCAACCTCAGTAGTCCTCAGCAAATTGATGACAATTTCTCTCAGTGGAAACAACCTCTTGTGCAACAGGCCCTATCTCAGGTTGCCTTCCTGATTTGACATGGTCTTGGGTCAGTTTTGCTTTGAAATAATATTCATGTAGGTACTGTTGTGATTATAATTGCAGATTGTAGCGACATCATCTTCGGAAGTTTATCGCCCACTTCTTCGCTCTTGTTCAGGCTACTTATCATCGTTTTCACCAACACATGTATGGCACTCCCAACATTTTTATGTGCTGCCTTCTTTCATTTGTTAATTGTGACCTGTTCTACTTCATAGCAGAAGATGCGCACTCCCAACATTTTTATCTTTACTAGATTATCTCATTCTTTCTCCCTTTCGTTCACATGTATATAAGCATACACACGTGCACGGTTACCTGTGTTTACATGGACGTAGACGTGGTCAAGTAGGAAGATCCAAGAAGCCACAAAGCCTGCACAACATCTGAACACATTGAATCCTTTCCTGATTGACTTTCATCCTTGTTCATAATGGTGCGATTTTATTTGTGATAAAGTAAAAGATTTATGAGGAAGACTATATACTAGTGTTTTGCCACTGCCAATCAACCCTCTATTTCTATGGGACGAGTTCACGAACTAACTGCCTCATTAAATGAGGTTAGCCAACCAACTCATTATTGATGGAGTGCACTACATACCCACATCATTAATGAGGTTAGCCACCTCATTAATGAGGGAACCTCATGCAAACACTATAAAAACTAAAGTATCTTCTAACACTCCCCTTCAAGTTGGGGCATATATATTGTATGCTCTTAACTTGTTACAAATATATTTTATCCGAGAACCCCCAAGCGGTTTAGTAAATAAATCAGTTAACTAATGAAGAGAGTTAACATATTGAATGTGGATCAACTTCTGTGCTAGTTTCGCTCGAATGAAGTGACAAGCTACCCCAATGTGTTTCATTCTCTCATGAAAAACTAGGTTTGATGGTATACGGGCTGCTGCTTGATTATCACACACTAGACTTATGAGAGAAGAATGGTCGAATCCAAGTTCTTCTAGCATATGCTTCAACCAAATTAACTCACATGTGGTATGAGCCATTGCTCGATACTCTGATTCGACACTTGATCGGGCCACCACACTCAGTTTCTTACTCTTCCAATAGACCATATTAGCTCCGACAAATACACAGTAACCTATTGTAGACTTTTTATTTGATGAAAATCCTGCCCAGTTAGCAGTTGTGTATCCCTTTACGTGTGTCCATGATTCCTATACAACATACCACATCCTTGTGCACCTTTCGTATATCTAGGAATGCAAACATTAACTTCCCAATGACTGGTTCTTGGATGATCTAAGAACTGACAGATAACACTAACTGTAAAGAATATATCAGGTCAGATAACAGTGAAATAACTAAGCTTCCAACTAATCGTCTATTTATTGAGTTAGTTAATAACTTTTCTTGGTCTGCCTATAATTTTGTGTTAGGATCATCAGTGAGTCTATTGGTTTGGACCCTAGAATCCATGTTTCACTTAGTAAGTGAAGGACATATTTTATCTGAGAAAGGTAAATACCTTGACTTGACCGGACTTCTTTACCCAAGAAATATTTCAACTGTCCATGCAGAAATTGTTGGAGTGCTTCAATGCCGCTGTGGTCGTCTCCCGTAATCACGATGTCATCAACATATACAATCAATAATATTCTTCCTGTGGTACTATGTTTGTAGAACACTGAATGATCGACTCCACATCGTTGAAGACCAAACTCAGTAACCACGTCATAAATCTCCCAACCATGCTAGAGGAGACTGTTTTAGGCCATAAATCGATTTCTTCAACCAACATACCAATCTTAACTCCCCTGAGCAACAAACCCTAGAGTTTGCTCCATATACACCTCTTCAAGTAGATCTCCATTCAAGAATGCATTCTTGATGTCTAACTGATGCAATGGCCAACGAAATGTGGTTGCGGGAGAGATAAATAGGCAAACAAATGCAAGCTTGGCAATAGGAGAGAATGTCTTCGAGTAATCAAAGCCATAGACTTGGATGTAACCTTTGGCGACTAAGCGTGCCTTGAGTCGATCAATGGTTCCATCCAAGTGAACTTTGATGGCATACACCTATTTACAGCCGACAACAGTCTTGTTAGGTGGAAGAGAGATGAGATCCCACGTAACATTCTAGTGTAAGACAAGTATTTCTTCCCTTATTCCAGTTTTCTAATTAAGGTGAGAGAGAGCCTCTGAAACAAATTTAGAAAGAGAAACAAAGGACAAAGAAACAATAGAAGCAGAAGAGGAAAGGGAAAGATGTGCATGTGAAACAAAGTTAGATATAGGATGATCAGTACATGAACCGTTACCCTTCCTAACAGCAATTAATATATGTCCAAATCACACGGTGGTTCTGCAGATAAGGGAGATTTGGGGACTCATGGACGATAGGTGCGACAACGGAGGTCAAGGGGGCAAATGAGACTTTCGGACGACGAGAGTAAACCTGCAAGGGAGGACAAGGTTGGTGGGTGGGGAGATTGGTCTCCGTTGTAGATGCAAGTGGACTAGAGGTGGGTGAGCTACGCAAAGCAAGTGTAACATCAAGGTTGACTCTAGTGCGAGGCTAAAAAGTCAGGAGTGCACTCAACGAAAGTAACATCAACGCACACAAATGAACGACGCAAAGACGGACTATAGCAACGATATTCTTTTTGGGTGCGGGAGTATCCAAGGAAGACACATTTTTGGACACGGGGGGGTTTAACTTGTCTTGACTAAGGGTAAGTTGATGAACAAAGTAAACACAAACGAAAATACGAGGAGACTGGTCTGGACTATAGCAATGATACCCCTTGTGGGTGCGGGAGTGTCCAAGGAAGACATTTCTAGACACGAGGGTCTAACTTGTCTTGACCAGGGGCAAGTTGATGAACAAAGTAAACACACACGAAAATAAAAGGGACAAGCCAAAAGAGTAAGAACGAGGGAAAATAATAGAATGTGGAATTTTTCCATTCAGGGTAGAGGATTGCATTCGATTAATCAAGTAACAAGCAATAAGAATCGCATCACCCCAGAAGTGCTTTGGAACATTCTGTTAAAGTAAGAAGAGAATACTTAACAATTGTGTTAGCCTTTCTCTCTATTTATAGTAGAAATTAAGAAACCATAAAACAAACTCTAAACCGTACAGGAAATCCTAAATAATGTAGGAAAGACATAAATACACTTACCACTCCCCCTCAAGCTGGAGCATATATATTGGATGCTCCTAACTTGTTACAAATGTATTTTATCCTTCAACCCCTAATGGTTTAGGAAATATATCAGCTAACTGATCAACTGAATTTATATGTTTAGTCTCAATCTACTTCTGCAACAATTTTTTTCGGATAAAGTGACAATCAACTTCAATGCGTTTTATTCTCTCATGGAAGACTGAATTGGATGCAATGTGAAGTGCTGCTTAATTATCACACACCAGGTCCATCGGTGAAGAGTGTTCAAATTCAAGTTCTTCCAACAAATGTTTCAACCAAGTTAACTTACAGGTGGTGTGGGCTATTGCCCTGTATTCCGATTCTGCACTTGATCGCGCCACTACTGTTTGCTTTTTATTCTTCCAAGAGATAAGGTTACCACCAACAAACATAGAATACCCAGTAGTAGACTTCCTATCCAAGGGTGATTCGACCCAATCTGCATCTGTGTAGCCTTTTATTTGAGTATGACTGAAATTTTGATATAGTAAACCACAACCAGGAGCACCTTTCAGATATCAAAGAATACAGATCAATGCAGTATAGTGACAAATCATTGGACGATCCAAGAACTAACTGATAACACTAACAACAAAGGTGATATCTGGCCTAGTAACTGTCAGGTAATTCAACTTCCCAACCAATCGTCTATATTGCACTGAATCTGTCAGTGGTATACCCTGATTTTGCAATAATTCGGTGTTTGGATCCATAGGTGAGTTAATCGGTTTAGCTCATAGGGTTCTTGTTTTTCTCAATAGGTCAATGACATATTTTCTCTGAGACAAGTAAATGCTTTGACTTGATCGAGCAACTTCAATCCCCAAGGAATACTTTAGGTGACTTAAATCTTTGGTTTGAAACTTACTATGCAAAAACTTTTTGAGTTCATGAATACCACCGTGGTCATCTCCGGTAATCACGATGTCATCCACATACACAATTAATAATTTTCTCCCGACTTTACTATGCCTGTAGAAGACAGAATGATCAACTCCACAACCCCGAAGACCAAATTTAGTGACCACTTCACTAAATCTTCCGAACCATGCTTGAGGTCATAAATAGATTTCTTCAAGCGACATACCAAATCAGATTCCCCCTGAGCAACAAACCCAGGAGGTTGCTCTATATATACTTCCTTAGTCAGATCGCCATTTAAGAAAATATTCTTGATACCGAGCTGATGTAATGGCCAGCGAAAAGTGGCAGCCAAAGAGATGGACAAGCGAACGGAAGCGCGCTTGGTAACTGGAGAAAAAGTTTCAGAGTAATCAAGACCGTATACCTTAGTATAGTCTTTGGCAACTAAGCGAGCCTTGAGTCGATCAATGGTGTCATCCGAATGAACTTTGGACAGTGTACACCCATTTACATCCAATTATTGTTTTGTCAGGCATAAGCAATACGAGATCCCAAGTGCAATTTGGATGTAAGGCAAGCATTTATTCTTCCATTACTTTTGCCCAACCAGGGGCCCAACCAGGGTGAGTGAGGGCCTTTGAAACAGACATAGGAATAGAAACAGAGGACATAGAAGTAACAAAAGAGGAGTATGAAGAAGATAGGTGTGCATATGAGACAAAGTTAGAAATATGATGGTTAGTATAGGTGCGCTTACCCTTCCGGATAGGAATGGGCTTGTCTAGGTCAGACATGGATGGGTTAGCTGGAGAAGAATATGAGGACACAGAGTCGATGGGTGCGACAACGGAGGTTACCTTTTGGCGACGAGAGTGTACCTGCAAAGGAGGTGATGAACGACTAGGCGGGATAGGATCTGGAGTAGAGGAAGATAGTATAGGGTTTGGGGACACTTGGCAAAGAGAGTATAGCATCCAGATCATCTTGAGCGGATGAGGCTGAAAAGTAAGGGGTAAACTCAAAGAAGGTAACATTTGCTCACACAAATGAGTGACGTAACGATGGACTATAACAACGATTAACCCTTTTGTATGCAAGAATAGCCAAGGAAAACACATTTTAAACACAGGGATCTAACTTGTCCCTACTGGAAGTTAACTGATGAACAAAACAGACACCCAAATATTCGAGGAGGTAAACTAAACAAAGGGAGGATGAGGAAAAAGAATGGAATGTGGTGCCTTTCCATTTAAGGTAGAGGACGGCATCCTGTTGATTAAGAAGCAAGTTGTAAGAACTACATCGCCCCAGAAGTGTTTGGGAACGTTCATCTAAAAAAGAAGAGTACGGGCCATTTCCTAGAGATGTTGATTCTTATGCTCAACAACTCCATTTTGCTGCGGTGTGTGATTACAAGAAGATTGATGCAAGATACCAGAGTGTGACATAAATGAAGTAAATTGCTGAGAAAAGTATTCTCGAGCATTATCAATTCAAAGTATATGTCCTGGTACATTAAATTGAGTTTTAATTTCAGCACAAAACACACGAAAAATAAAGAATAATTTTGAACAATCTTTCATTAAATAAAGCTAAGTAACTCTGGAAAAATCATCTACAAATGTGACAAAATATTGAAAAATGTAGAAGCAACACGAGAAGGACCCCAAACATCTGAATGAACTAAACTGAAAGGACTCGATACTCGAACATGAGCTGGGGAAGCAAATGAAATACGATGATACTTACCCAATTGACAAGACTGACACTCTAACGAAGACAAATGACTTAAATTCGGAACAAGTAACTTGAGATTGCCAAGACATGGATGACCGAGGCGACAATGGATCTGGAGAGATGATGCAACAGTAGGGCAAGCAGTAGGTGGGATAGCAGGACTCTCGTCGTGATCATCAAAGTAATAAATGCCATTTTCCTCACGCTCTGTGCCAACTGTCCTCCACGTCCTCAAATCTTGGAGAATGACAGAATAAAACAAAATGATACAGAACAATTAAGATATTTAGTAAGCTTACTGACTGACATCAAATTAAAAGAAAATGAAGGAATATACAACACAAATGATAGAGATAAGGAGGGTGAGGATTCCACTATGCCATTGCCACGGATTGGGATAATGGAACCATCAACAATTGTAATAGGAGACAACGAAGAAGATCACTGAATATGTGTAAATAGGGAAGAGATACCTGATATATGATCAGTGATAGCAGAATCTATGACTCAGGGTGTAAAATGGGAAATGCAAATTGAAAGACAAGCAGTAGAAGTACCTCGTTGAGTTATAGAAGCAATGGGAAGAGATGCCTACTGGGATGCCTTATGCTGAAGGAATTGAGTATATTTCTCATTAGAGATGTCCTTGGCCGTCTGAGATTCTGGAATTATAGTAGGATTATTTGGATCAGATGTCACTGCATTAGCGAATTTGGGTTGACGACCGACTAAATCCCAATATGTTTCTCTAGTATGATTCTCCTTTCCACAGAAGGGGCACTAACGATGTGAGTCACGACCACGACCACTACGTCCACCCCGAGCCCACCACCACGAGAGAAACCACCATAGCCACCATTGGGTTGATCACCACGATCTCGTGTAGGAATTTGATTAACAAGCGCTGAATGCTCAAACGGAGTAGACGAACTCGAGCCAGAAACATTGTCCTTGGTAGTACTATGTGAGACTCGGGAATAGGATTCAGTGACAGTGGGGAGAGTAGCACTGGAAAGGATCTGAGATCAGACCGTCAAATTCTGGGCGTAATCCAGCTAAAAATTTCATAACAACCATCTGCTCATGTTGTTTTTGCATTTCTTTCAGATCGATTGTCATTGGTAGAACTGTATTTAACTCCTTATAAAGCCTGTTGAATGTGGTAAAATAATTTGTAACGGATTGCGTGCCTTGCTGAAGTTGGAAATACTCGACCGATAAATTATACATCATGGTAAGATTATTGTAATACAACACACAAAGATATTCCCATATTGTTTTACATGTATCTAGATAAGTACAGAGATCAGAAACTTGAGGCTCCTTCGAATTCGACAACGACGCTACAATCTGCGCATCAACTTGAATCCATTCCTCATATTTCTTATCATCTTCTGCCGGAGCAGATTACGTGAGATGATGGTGTTTCCCTTGTTCGGTAAGGGCTATTTGCGGGTTGTTAACGGTTGGGGGGTAGATGTCGACATTAGTGCCCGCCAAGGTTTTAAATATCGGTCGTTACAGTACGTAACAGCCGATTCGTACCGGAAAACGAACCCTCCGATACCTTTACACGGCTAATTCCGGAGTCTAGGGACGACTAGCACCATATCGGGCCGTTAACGGCCGTTACTGAGACCGTAACGGCCGTTACGGTCTGTACAGCCCTAATTTCAGGTCCGACACCCATGTAAGCTCAAGTTTTTCAGCTTTCTTCAGAGAATCTTCCATATAATTGAGCAGAGGAGAAGAAAAAAAATAGTAGAACACAAAAAAAAACTTACCAATTAGCAGAAATCCAAAAATCTCCTCGCCAAAAGTTGAGATATTCGTCGCGGCGTTGCCAAACCCTCACAGAAACAACTAGTCGCCGAACATAGTTCTCGCTGTCGCCGGCGACGTCATAGTTGCAGCTCCTCGCCGTCGCAATCGTGTCGCAACTCCTCGCCGTTGCCTCCTCACTTCGTTCGTCTCTCTCTCTCCATCTTATTTGGGTGTGTGAGTGTGTCGGTTGATTTGGGTGGGTCAATGGGTGTGTTTGGTTGATAATTAGGGTAGGGGTTAGAAATAATATTGGTTTATTAAATGATAAATGGCTTGTTTACAATTTAGTTCTAAAATTTTGTAACTTCTATTCTTATAGCAATTTGTTTGGTTAATAATTAGGGGTGTGTGTTTGTGTAATATATTTTTATTAAGTATTGTGTGCATCATCTGATTCTTTTAAGATTGTTTAGTATGACGGTTTTTCGTCTTTTTTTTTATGTCTTTATTGTGTTGTATATAACCCTAAAATGTTATAATACCTATCATAATGTGTTTATTAAGGGTTAAATGAGTAAAACAATTGCTCTTATTGAGTTTTTGAGGATGTTCTGGTAATTTTAAAAAATTCACAATTGTTACGGCCGATTCTAGTTACGGACAGATCGATACTTCTGATACCGTTACACCGCGACCGTTACTGTTACGTAACCCGATACCGTGATTTAAAACCTTAGTGCCCGCCAATACAACAACTAACAAATATAACAACTTGGGCAAGGAAAACAAACCAACACCACAAACAAGTTCAGAACTTAAATGAAGAACACTAAAAGTAGTACAACAGTAGACTCACAAACGTTTGGCCAAAGAGGGAGCGCCATTGGTGCTGGACAGAGGTAGCGGCGGCGAAGCCTTTGAATCGTAAATCTGGGCAATCAATGGCGGAATAGGTGTTGCGAGGTCAGAGGATTGCCAGCGATGGTCGGTTGTAGACTGCGAAGTTGGCGGATGACGACAGTGGGGAAGGTGTCGCACTGGATAGCGATGGCGGGATGGCGTCGAAACTGGACTGAGAAGGTGATGGAGGCGCAGATCTTGACGTCACCGATGGGGAAGACATCGAATGTGGATAGTGATAGCGGTGGAGGTGCAGATTTGGACGATGGGGCTTCGTAACGGCTGCTAGGGTGTGCGGACTGGTTAGGGTTTCTGATCGACGACTGCTAGGGTTGGGTTTCTAAAACCTTTCTTTCTCTTTCTCTCTTTTTTTTTTTTCTTTTTTCCATACAAATGGTGAGGGAAATTGAAAGAAGGAAAGAGAAAGAAAAAAAATAAAATGATTGAACAGATTTATGGGATTAATGTCTCATAACCTACTTTTGATACCATGTTAAAGTAACAATAGAATATGAAAATAATGAGAAAACTTAATAATGGTGTTAGCCTCTCTCTCTATTTATAATACAAATTAGAAAACCATACAATAAACCCTAAATCATATTGGAAACCCTAAATAATATAGGAAAAACATAAATACCCTTTAACACATTCATTTCAAACAGTAAAGTATGAGCGACCTCAAGGAGATGTCAATTCTTATGTTCAATGACACCAGTTTGTTGGGGCGTGTGGACACAAGATGATTGGTGAACAATGCCTGAGTGTCTCATGAAAGAGGTAAATGGGTGAAAAAAATTATCCTTGGCATTTTTACGCCCAAGTATACAAACAACGACACTGAATTGAGTTTGGATTTCAGCATGAAATTCATGAAAGATAGAAAATAATTCAGACTGATCTTTCATTGAGTAAATCCAAGTAACTTTGGAGAAATCATCCATAAAGGCGACAAAATAATGAAATCCTATGGGAGAAGAGACACGGGAAGTTCCCCAAACATCATAATGAACTAATATCACTGCACTCAAAGTTTTTTGATTAACCTGGGACGCAAAAGAAGTACGGTGATGCTTATTCAACCGCATGACTTAGAATCTAGAGACTCGAAATGACAAAAATTAGTAACAACAAGCTTGAGATTGCCAAGAGATGCGTGATCAAAACGACGATGGATCTGGTGGGCGGAAGCAATGGCTGGACAAGAAGTGTGTGGTGCAGTAGGAATACTCCCTTGATCATCAAAGTAGTACAATCCTTTTTTTGTCATGCCCAACACCAATCGTTTTCTGTGTCCTCGAATTCTGAATAAGACCAAAATCACGAAAAAAGAAAACCGAGCAGTTAAGATGTTTAGTAAGTTTATTGACATATGTCAAATTAAAAGAGAAAGATTGAATATACAAAAAAGACGACAAAGATACAGAAGATGATGGTTGCATAGTGCTCACACCACTAATTGGGACCGTGGAGCCATCTGAAATGGCAATGGGGTTCAACGTGGTAGATGATTGTATGTGTGTAAAGAGTGATTGGTTACATGGTACGTGATCAGTGGCAATGGAGTTTATAACCCATGGAGTGGTAAAAAAAAGGTGAAACGAACGACATGCAGTAGAGGTAAAGGAACTGAGCATGCACGTCATTAGATATCGCCCTGGTAGCTGGAGAGTCAGACAGTGGAAAATGATCGGCGTCACTGCATCAGCATACTTAGGAGGACGGCCAACTAAATCTCAATAAGTTTCTCTGGTTTGATTTTTCTTGCCACAGATGGAATAATTGCAATGTTGGTGATGACCACGACCACCATGGCCACCCCAAGAGCTTGCACTAAGGCCACCACCAGAGTGACCATAGTGACCACCACTAGACTGGTCACCGTTCGATTTTCGAGTGGTTAATACTGGAGGTGCCGTCAAAGACATACCTAAACAAAAACTTAACAGGAATAACAACCAAAACCACAAAATTGTAATGGAAGATATACTGAACTGAATTAAAACATGTGACAAGACAATTTGAAATTTAAGATAGCAAGGACATTTTTTTAGAGAGGAAAATAAAAGAAAAAGTAAGGGAAAAAAATAAAAAATATGTATATAGAACAGATTGATCGAGACTGATTACCCATTTGAACCTACATTGATACTATGATAAAGTAAAAGATTCACAAGACTATATACAAGTGTGTTTTGCCACTACTACTCAACCCTCTATTTATAGGGGGATGAGTTCACCAACCAACCACCTCATTAATGTGGGAGTCCACTATACACTCACCTCATCAATGAAGTTAGCCAACCACCTCATTAACATGTGGGTGTTAGACCCTAACAATGCTGGAGGACCAAACAGCATCAACTTGGTGCGATTTGCTACCGGACATGGTGCATGCGGCACGGATGGGTTCGTTAGCAGAAAGGGCACCAGATTGGTGCCTATCGGTGGGCAGCAGCGTTGTTGCACAACACCGGCGGGTGTTGGGCAGTGTGGAAGACCTCGGTGCGGGATCGAGGCAAAATGGTGCAACGTAGGTGCAACGCTACGTTGTAAATGGTGCTTTAGACGCGGCAACACACGTTGGAGGAGCGGGGCGGCGCTGGACCAAGCTGTTGGGCAGGCGTTGGCAAACTGGTGCGCTGTTGGGCAACGTGGGCGCACGTTGGCGGCGTTAGCAGAGGTTGCTGATAATGGGGTTCTCGTTGGGGATTGACGGGACCAAAGGATGATCTCGGTGCGGTACCGAGGCAAAATGCTGTAACGGAGGTGCAACGATACGTGGTAAACAGTGTCACGTGTGCGGCGTGGCGGACTGTTGGGAATGACGGTGCATTTTGGTGCGAAAAATGCATACGGCGTTGGGACGTCGTTGGGCAGAACGATGCAACAAAATAGAACGTAGGCGCAACGCTACGTTTTGGGCTGAGTCATGTAGCGGCATGACGCACCGTTGGGCAACGGTTCATTCTGGTGCGGAAATAGCACACGGAACGTTGGCAGTCGTTGGGCGCAACGACACGTTCCGGCCATGCAGGCGGTGTGGCAAAACGTTGGCGAACGTTGGCAGATTACGGTACGAGATGGCAACGGGCAGACGTTGGGACGGTGCAAAAACGCTGGAAAAATGCTACCTGGTGAGCTGATGGACTGGTGGTTTCCAGACATGTGCAGTGCATGTGTGAGCAGTTATGGACAGTTCTTGGGCGGTTTTGGTTGGTTTTTAGACAGGAAAACCAACTCCTGTGGTGCTGACATGTGTCGGACAGGTGTCATCTTTTTGCCTATGCAGTTGGGGCTGTCAATTGCCGTTTTTGCCTATAAATTGTAACGTATTGGTCTGTTTTTGGGGGTTAGAATGTACTGCTGCGGATTTTACAGACTATGTGTTGTATTTGGTTCCTTGTAACCGGAGTTTATTAATACAAGGTTGGGTTTTCCCGTAATACGTGTGCGTACTGTTGCGTGGGTGCGTTTCGGTAGTATTTCGGTGCATTCCGGTTGTATTTCGTTACAGGAACGTGTGTGTTTACAATTCTGTCGGTGTAATTCCGTTGTGAGGCAGTGCATTCACCGTGGGCTGACTGATTGTGCAACGATCAGGCCATCACTCGGTTGAAATTGGTGCTGAAAATTTCGACCCTGTGACAGTGAGCCTAATACAAACCTTAAAAAAACTGAAGTATCCTGTAACACTTTGGAATCATTTTTTGATGGAAATTTGATAACCTTGCATCAGATAAACCTTTAAGTTTGATACACCGTGGAATATTTTGATTGCAAGCTGCCACTTCAAGAGATTATATGTTGCTGGTCATTTTTTTTTTTAATTAGGTTAGTTTTTCTCATCATTTTAATCTCTATAGCATGATAACACCTAAATCCAAAATAAGTTCAATATTTGCTTTGGATGCTGCCTAATTTTTTTAAATGTCTGGTATAATATTTTTGATAATTTGGTCTGGGGAATGAAGCAAAACATTCTGCATTAAAAGTGTAAAATAAACAGTTCTTCAATTTCTTCTTTGAAGTCGACGCCCTATTGATTTCTGTTATAAGAGGTTTTAACTGGTTTTAGATTGTGGAACCTCCTAACAAAATCTAATGTTGACTTTTGTTATCTTGTTGTTTATGAAAGTAGTTGGCTTCACTTGGGGGAAAATGACTTTAGTATCCACTTGCTCCACAGGCTAAAGCTGCAAGTGTGCTCATTGATCTGTGCTTTGGCGTGCTAGGACCATGGTTGACTCAAGTGATTGCCAAGGTTGTAGGAATGAGCGCTATCTATATACCAAGCTTATTGGATAGGGCATGCATTTGGTTTCTCCTTGTATTTGCTCATTTGAAGACCTTCTCAGTTCCAGAGTTTGTTGTAATGCAGGTGGACTTATCTGTGGAGCTTCTCGAGGACCTCTTAGGTGTAATCCAGGTAGTTGCAAGCTGTATCATTGAAATTTGAACATTTGCTCTCCTTTATTCCTTCGAGTTCAACTATTCACTTTATTAGGCTGTTACTTTTATGTCCTTTGGACTGGTTCGTGGAGGTTTGATGTCACTACGTGTCACTAGACTTCAGTGGGGCTCCAAAAAATAGCATACAAGTCAAATGGGCTATGAAAGTTATCCGTAAATTGTTTTGGTTTAAAATTTCTCTTGATGTGGTAGTATAGCTAATGTTTGATCCTCCCTGGTTAAATTCCACGAGCTACAAAATCGATACAATGGGGCCTTCTCAATCTAGCATACAAATCGAAGGGGTCACTCTACTCATCTCTATCCCTATGGTCCTGACATGGTGTTCAACGGAATGTTATTATCTGTTAGTGTATGCACTCACTAAATTAAGATCAAATCTTAATATTTTTGACAAGCTGTCTCATTTAATCCTTTGAAGTGATGGATCGATCTTCTAATATGTTGTTCACGATTTGTTTATTTCATTCCTTAAGGAGTGTAATGCAAGTTAAGATGCTTGGGAAGATTGTAAAGATTTTTATTTTTAATTTTTTAATAAAACCTCGGTGGAGCCAGGGAATCTTTATTAATTACCAAAGTGATGGAAGCTTTAATAATAAAAGTGTTGGTGGCTTGACCTTACTGATAGAGAACACAAAATGGGGTGGCCCCGGGGTGGGTGGGAGGGCCGTAACTTTACCCCTTAGAATAATCAAGAAAGAAGCCAATAACAAAAAAAAATCTAATAAAGAATGAAGGATCAATAGATCCAAAGACTAGCTAAGAATTTATCCAACTTTAGACCAATGTTTTGAAACCAGGACCCCACATCGAACCAGAAAAACTTTTGGGTCACGGGTTACCGGTTCAATAGGCAGGTGAACCATTGTTAAACTGTGACGTCATAATTACGTCATTAATAATAATTATTAAGAAATATATACAGAATTAAAAATAAAGTGAACCAAATAGTTCAAAAGTACACAACAACAATAACAACAACTACGCCTTTGTCCCATTTATATAGGGTCGGCTATATGAATCCATTTACGCCATAGAGATCGATCAAGGGTCATCTCCTCCGTTAGGTTTAATGTTGCCAAATTATTTCTAATAGTCTCGTCCAACGTCTTCTTAGGTCTACCTCTCCCTCTAGTAGTCCTCTGAATTTGAACTAAATCACATTTTCTCACTGATACTTCTATGGGTATTCTATGCACATGCTCAAACTATCGTAAACGATTTTCTCTAATTTTCTCTTCGATGGGTGCTATTTCTAAATTTTCTTTAATAGTTTCATTTTTAATTTTATCCATTCTCGTCTTCCCATTCATCCACCGCAGCATCCTCATTTCTATTACCCCAATTTTCTGGACATGATTCGTTTTTACCGCCTGACATTCTGAATCATAAAGAAGCGCTAGTCTTATAGCAGTTTTGTAGAATTTTCCTTTAAATTTCAACGGAATCCTACTATCACAAATCACCCCAACTGCACTTCTCCACTTTAACCAACCTGCCTTGATTCTATGCGTAATATCCTCCGCGATTTCGCCATTGCTTTGAATCATTAAACCTAAATATCTAAAACGATCAACCTTCAACACCTCCTCGTCTCCAATTTTGACCGCACTACCGTCTCTCCAGGTATTACTAAACTTACACTGCATGTATTCCGTCTTACTTCTACTAATCTTCAAACTTTTAGATTCTAACGCTTCTCTCCATCTTTCTAAATTGGTATTAAGACCTATTCTATTTTCATCCACTAATACGATGTCTTCCGCAAACAACATACTCCAAGGTATTCCATCTTAAATATGTTTTGTGAGCTCATCCATCACTAGATCGAATAGGTAATGACTTAAAGATGATCCTTAATGTAAGCCTATATTAATAGGAAATGCACAAGTATCGTCTCTTCCTGTTCAAATACTAGTGACTATACCTTCATATATATCCTTAATTACCTCGATGTACACATTGGATACCTGTTTCTTTTCTAGCACCCACCACAAAACTTCTCTGGGTATCCTGTCATAAGCCTTTTCCAGGTCCACAAATACCATATGTAAATCTCTTTTCTTTTCTCTATATTTATCCATTAATCTCCTTAGTAAATAGATAGCTTCAGTGGTTGATCGGCTGAGCATGAATCCAAATTGGTTTTTTTCTATGCTCGTTTCATGTCTTATTCTATATTCTATCACTCTCTGTCAAAGTTTCATAGTATGACTCATAAGTTTTATGCCTCAATAGTTTATGTAACTTTGAACATCCCCTTTATTTTTATATATGGGCACTAAGATACTCCTCCTCCAATCGTTAAGCATTCTCTTAGTCCTCAAAATGTCATTAAAAAGTCTAGTCAACCACTCTATCCCAAACTTTTCTATACCTCTATAGGGATTTCATTTGGCCCTACTGCTTTTCCAATTTCTTAGTGTTATTCTAACTTTCGAAACCCCAATTATTCTATGAAACCTATAAATCTTATCTGAATATAAACTAAGCAACTCTAGTCTAGATTCCCCGACGTCATTGTCATTAAATAAATTATAAAAATAACTTTTCCATCGTTCCATAATTTCCTCGTCTTTCATCAGAACGTTTTCATCAGTGTCTTTGATGCATCTGACACTTCCAATATCTCTAGTCTTTTGTTCACGTCGCCTAGTGAGTTTAAATGTATCCCTCTCTCCTTCTTTTGAATCTAACTTTTGATATAAATGTGATAAGGTGTTCATCCCTTTTCCTGAAGCATGTATTTAGAAGAACTAAATCATACGCTATAGCAAAATCTAAAATCATCTCACTCATTGCATTCCTCTCCCCAAATCCATAACCACTATGTACTTTCTCGAAAGGCCCAATTTCTTTCCCGACATGTCTATTCAAGTCTCTCCCAATAAATATTTTTTCTTCGTTAGGTATAGTTCGAAAGTGTAATTCAAATAAAAGGAAAAATAACAATGACACCACATTGATAAAATCCACCCCCAAGTTAATACACAAAACAGAGAGTTACCATGATTGCAATTTTACCAAATTACCATCACATTGCTCTTTCTAAAGGAATAAAAGGAGGTGAGGCTCTTGAATTTCTTGGTGGCTTCGTAAAATCATTCCCCCAATCCATCTAAAATATCCATTAGTGATGAATCTGTCTAATCTTGAGAAAACCAACCCAAAGAATGATGAGAGTTTAGCAATTTTGGGTACGATTTGTCTGTGAAAGAGAGGGGAAAAGAAATGGAGAGGAAAATTGGTCAGAAATTCATAGAAGAGGTTGAAGAACTTCAAACGGAGAGAGATGGAAGGTTGGAGCAGGAGCAGGAGCATTCAATGTGATTCATGAAGGTAAGAAGAAACAAAATGAAGAGTGATAGGAAATTAGGGTTTTCAGGAAGGTTTTTTTTTTTTTTTTTTCTTTTTAATAATAGAGTTGACCTGGCCAATTGAGACAAAACCGGACCAGTTCGCCAGTTTGGCGGTTCAACTGGCCGGTTCTCCGGGTTTTTCCGGTTTTGACCCCAAAACGGTTTTCAGTGGGTGACCGGACCAGAACATGGACCAGTCAACTGTTCAACCGGTCCAGCCCGGTTTTTAAAACCTTGCTCTAGACTTATCAAACTTTAGAGTTCCCTTAAGTTTTCCTGGTAGAAGCTGCCATGTATAAAAATCTACTGTGTCATGATTAAGACTCCAATTAGCTAGGAAATCTGCAGCAACATGAGTTTGTCTAAATAACATACACCACTGAAAAGGAAGAGTAAGCTTGCAACAATCTGATTTGATGAAGTTCTCATGGGCCTAACTCACTCTCAAAAGAAGCTTTGTAAGAGGAGGATTGCCCTAGGCTTTTTGTATAACTCAAAATTAGGTAACACAAGCGATGTGGAATTCAGCATGCCCCCTCACGCATTTGGACTTTGCCAAACTATTGCGAACGGATATCGGGGGGCCCAACATCAATGTGGGATTCAATATGCTCCCTCATGCGCAGTGTGGATTTTGACAAACAACTGAGAGCGGATATTGGGGGGCCCAACATTGATGTGGGATTCAACACATCCAATATTAGACAAAAGACCGGACTCTAATACCATGTAGAAACCCAACGGGCCTAACTCACTCTTAAAAGATGCCTTGAGAGAGGAGTATTACCCCTAAGCTTATATATAGCTCAGAATGAGGTAACACAAGCGATTGGGATTCATCACGCCCCCTCACGTGCAAACTGGATATTGGGGGGCCTAACATCATTGTGGGATTCAACATTTCCATAACCCTTTTTAGTTGCATACCCAACAACCCAACTTCACTTCTCAGCTCTCAGATTTGTTGTTATACCCAAGGCTATGAAAATACAAACACAAATCTACTAGCACCAGTTTTTTGTTTCTAGTACCCCTATTCTATGAGGAGCATACTTTTGAAATTTGCTTCAGCTTTATGATACTGATCTTTGCTGGGGACCATGTCTCTGCATCTCCAAGTCATACTCATATTACTACATTCCTTCTGATTATTCCAAATTTGCTTCACAGTTTCCAAGAAGAGGGGTGGAGAGGTAAGATTTTTTGAAATTTGAATGCCTTTCGGCCATTGTGAAGGGCTGTAGGTTATTGAAGAAGGATAGGAGCTTGATCTAATATAGTTCTACTTAGGGGGATAATAGACGTCTTAACAGAAGTTTGAGCCCAATTATCATTAACTAAAACCTTTTCAATCATTGCCAGATCCTAGCTCTCCCTTCCGTACCATTACGCCATGTAAACTTGTTGCCAAACAATCCAGCCTCAATTAAACCAACCGGAGTTGTGGGTGGTTCCATATTCACTTTAAATGAAGGATCACATATGAAAACATGTGTAGGGAATTGATCAAATACCAGGTTTCTTCATCCACATCCTCTGGAAATCTTCTTCATGATCCAAGCTAATCAGAAGATGTTTTGCAGCCATTAAGTCAATTTTGAAATCTGATCTTAACCCTAGCTAAAAGCCATTCTGAGATCGATGGTGTTGTTTGTGAGAACTTGCCAATCAATGCATGTTTGAATGGATAAGATAAAGACTAATAACCTATTCTGTGAAGAAGACAACCAGCGATGGAGGGTTTCAACTCAATTAAAGAAGGCAAAGATGGAGAAGTGTGGCAATGATTTATGTTCGAATGGTGGAGGACCCTCACAAGAAGGGAGACAGTCAGCCAAAAACGGCGTCTGTCGTCAGCAAAACCAAACCCTAGCAGTGTGTGAAAAAGTTGAATGAGGGAACTCTCTCTCTCTCTCAAATCTTTCCCTCTCAAATCCATCGTCCGCTAAAACCCATTTAATCATAGGGGGATCATATAGATGTTACTCTACCGTATGCAAGTTTTTATAATTCTGGGTTTCTCAAGTTCTGCACTATATCTTGAGCGTTGGCCCTTCTACACCAAACCAAAAACAAACAGGAAAGTGAAGGAGAATTAAAATGGCAAGGCAGTGGTCCTAGGCAATGTTCCCCAAAATGGAGAACATGTTATTACGTGGAACGAGAGTGGAAACACAATTCGATTAACGTACCCTTAAACATGGTATGCTAGGGGTAGGCCTTATTTTTGTTCAATGTGTGATAATTGTCTTGATATACTTTTATAGTATAAATGGAACTTCAAATTCAAAAGAAAATTATCAATGAAGCTAATAACAAACCGTATGTGTGACATTGTCATTTATCACTAACAACTTCAAAACAATTAGACTGATGATGTCGTGCTTGATGGTAAAAAAGAAAGGAGTAGAGGAGAGAAATAAGGGAGAAGTCGATTGATTAGGTCTTGAGTGACTTGGTCATTCAACTTCCCTAATATTCCTATTAATATAATAAGGAAGTATCACAATGCCCTTCTGCATTAACTAATGAACATAATCACACTAAAAATAGCTAATGATATTCAATTTTGAAAAATTGAATTGCCAAATTTAGTAGCTTAGAACAAAAGTCTACCACGTTTTGGAATGATCATGCTAAGTTGCGTTCTAGGCTAGCATATCGTCCCATTAGGCGAGCCAACTTATACTTAATGCACGCGTATGCATTTAGAAGGTAATGAGGTAATCAATGATTAAGAGTAGGCATATTGAAAAAAACATATGATTTGCTTGTGTCTCATACTTGTTGGTCAAGACAAATTCAACTTGTAGTGGACTTACTTTATCACCCTCTTTAACAGAGAAATTAAACGCCTCTCCAATTGTCTTGAAAAATCAGTTCCAACTGGATGAATATAATTAAGTAGTAAGTTATATTTTGTACATTTGATGTAATCAAATGTACCAAGAAAGCAACACATGCTAGGGTCTATTCTTTGCTGTAAATTCTTAATATGCTGAATAATATTCTGCTGAGTATGCTATTATACGGTTGTCTTCTTGCTGCTATTTTTCTGTTATTATTTCTTATATACTAGATACCTTATTGTCATCTATCGCATGTATTAGGGTGCTCGTCGCTCAATTGCTCGTGCACGTGCTGCTCTCAAGTACATTGTGCTGGGTTTGTCTGGGCATATGGATGATATAATGGCACAATATAAGGTATTCCATTTTATTTTGGTAATTTTCGTTTAGATGCTGTTGTGGTTCCTGTTGTCATAGTTTTGGCAAGGCCCAATTCGTTTTGAGGGCCTATGCTCTTGCTTCTATGCTGCTATATTCGACTTTACCTTTTCCAATTGTGAGATAGAGTTTCTGCTAACCTTTTATAGTGTGGGTGATTCAGAATGTCAAGCACCAGATTCTCTTTCTTGTTGAAATGCTAGAACCTTTTCTTGATCCTGCTATTGTTCCCTCGAAGAGCACAATAGCCTTCGGAAATTTATCACCAGTTTTTCTTGAAAAGCAAGAACACAGTTGCTCAACTGCTTTGAATGTCATTCGCATTGCAGTAGGAAAGTCTGCTGTTCTTCAATCACTAGAAACTGAATGGAGGCGTGGATCTGTTGCTCCTAGGTATTGTAAACTTTTATTTCAATTTTGGTCTTTATGAGTATATTGTGTAACTTTTCTCTTTATATATATAATTTTCAACGATCGAATTATGGCTTGAAAAGAAGTTATTTTGTGTTATTGCGGGAACAATTCTCCATTCTCCATATACAAATCACCATCCAGGTACGGGATAATATGATACACCTACATAGCCGCGAAAAGAGTAATTTGAAACAAAGATTCATGCTCCCAGTTTAATTAAATGGAATGAAGTGTTTGAAGGTTGTTAAAGTAAAGAGGACAATACAAAATTAATGAGACGACTTAACCTTAGCAAACAACCTCTCCCAGTAGTTATTATAAATTATGGGCCGTACGTGGACCATACATGGAAGACCTAATACAGAGATAAATATTAATGTGCCCCCTAATACTCTCCCTCAAGTTGGGGGCATATTTATCATATGCTTTCAATTTGTAACAAATATATTTTATTCGAGAACCCCTATGTGGTTTAGTAAATAAATGTGCTAATTAATGAAGAGAGTTAACATGTTGAGTATAGATAAACTTTTCTAGTAGTTTTTCTTTTATTAAGTGATAATCCACCTCAATGTGCTTTGTTTGCTGATGAAAAAGTGGACTTGATGCCATATGAATTGTTGCTTGATTATCACACACTAGACTAATGAGAGGAGAATGGTCGAACACAAGTTCTTTTAGCATTTGTTTCAACCAAATCAGTTCACACGAGGTACAAGCCATAACTTGAACTTCTGATTCGGCACTTGATCGGGTTACCACACTTTGATTCTTATTCTTCCAAAAATCCAAATTCCCTCCAACAAATACACAATAACCTATTATAGATTTTCTGTCGGACTGAAACTCGGGCCAATCAACATTCGTGTATTCCTCTACATGAGTGTGTCCATGATTCTTATACACATACCGCATCCAAGTGCACCATTCATAAACCTAAGAATGCGGACAACTGCTTCCCAATGACTCATTCTTTGATGATCTAAAAACTGATTGGTAACCGTAACTGTAAAGGATACATCAAGTCTGATAACAATCAAATAATTCAACTTCCCTACTAATTGTCTATACTGTCTTGAGTCTATTAGTAACTTACCTTTATCTGCTTGTAGGTTCTTGTTTGGATCCATCAGTGAGTCTATAGGTTTGGACCGCAACATCCCAATTTCGCTTAACAAGTCAAGAACACATTTACTTTGAGAAATGTAAATGCCTTGACGTGGCCGAGCAACTTCAATACCCGAGACCAAAGTCCTTAGTCTTAGACCTACCATGCATAAACTATTTGAGTGCTTCAATGTTGTTGTGGTCATCTCCTGTGATCACGATGTCATAAACGTACACGATCAATAATGTTCTCCCTGTGGTACCATGCTTGTAGATTACTGAATGATCGACATGCTTGTAGATTACTGAATGATCAACTCCACATCGTTGAAGGCCAAACTAAGTGACCACGTCAGTAAATTTTCGAAACCAAACCATACTCAAGGATAATGTTTGATATTATAAATCAATTTTGTCAGCTTGCAGATAAATCCTGACTCCTCCTGACAAGCCCTTGAGGCTGCTCAATATAAACCACTTCGAGTACATCGTTGTTAGGAATGCATTCTTAACATCTAACTGATGTAGCGGCTAATGAAAAGTTTTTGCAAGAGAGATGAATTGGCAAACAGATGTAAGTTTGCCAAATGGCATGAAAAAATCTTTGAGTAATCTAGGCCATATACTTGAGTATAACCTTTAGCAACTAAATGTGCCTTAAGTCTATCAATGGTACCATCCAAACGAACTTTAATTGTATGCACCCAGTAACAACCTACAACTGTCTTGCAAGATGGGAGGGAGACGGGATCCCAACTACCATTCTGGTGTGAGACAAACATTTCTTCCCCCGTTGTAGTCTTCTAACCAGGGTGAGTGTCTCTGAAACATTGGCAACAAAAGAAAAATAGGAAGGGGAAGATGTGCATATAAAACGGAATTAGATATGGGATGTTCAATACATGAGCACCTGTCCTTCATGATAACAATTGGTATGTCCAGATCAAACGGTGGTTTGACAAATGAAGATGAACTTGGGGACACACGGATGATAGGCGCGACTATGGAGGTCGATTAGGGGGGTTGGGGGGGGATGGTTTTCCGTAAGGGATGTGGATGGATTAGGGGTTGGTAAGCTTGGTAAAAGAAGAGTATCATCATGGTTGACACGATTGTGGGGGCTCAAAAAAGTAAGGAGTGGATTCAAAGAAGATAACAACAGCATGCACAAAAGAACGACACAAAAAGAGACTATAGCAATGATATCCCTTTTGGGTGTAGAAGTATCATTGAAGAGAGAATTTTGAGCCTAGCGTTCTAACTTGTCTTGACTAGGAACAACCGAAAAATTGAGGTAAAACAAAAGACTGAGAATGAGGGAAAAGAACGGAAAGTGGAACTTTGCCATTCAAAGTGGAGGAAGGCATTCCATTAATAAAATAACAAACTTTAAGAATCACATCACCCTAGAAGTGCTTTGGGGCATTAATTTCAAACAACAAAGTACGGGCGATGTGAAGGAGGTGGCAATCCTTACGCTCAACCACATGCAATTCAGTTAGGGCGTGTGATCACAAGATGATTGGTGAATAATACTTGAGTGTGTCATGAAAGAGGTAAATGGGTGATAGAAATATTCTTGAGCCTTATCACTCCTAAGGATATGAACATGCACACTAAATTGAGTTTGGAGTTCAGCGCAAAAGTCGAAAAGTTGATAATAATTCATGATGACCTTTTATTAAGTAGATCCAAGTAACTCTTGAAACATGATGAACAAAGTTGACAAAGTAACAAAATCCTAAGGTGGACGAGACACAGGAAAGACCCCAAACATTAGAATGAACTAACATAAATGGATTCAAAGCTCTTTGATTAACTCGGGAAACGAGTGAACTATGTTGATGCTTTCCTAACTGACAAGACTCAAAGTCTAAGGACGCTAAATGACGTTGAGTGCGAAGAAGAAGCTTGGGATTAGTTAGAGATGGGTGACCAAGGCGACAATGAATCTGGTGGGCAGAGGCAATGACTGGGCAAGCGATGGGTGGTGTAGCAGAAATATCTCCTTGATTGTCAAAGTAGTAAGTCCCTTTTCTCATGAAGTTATCCAATTCTGAATAAGAACAACATCAGGGAAAAAGAAAACAAATCAGTTAAGGTATCTGCAACAATAACAAGATGCAACCGCGGAGATGATTGAATTTGTGTAAAGAGTGATGGGGTGTTTGCCTTGTGGTTAATGGCGGTGGACTCTATAACCCATGGAGTGGTAGATGAAGGAAGAAATGGAAGACATGCGATAGAGGTACCTTGGTTCGCTAGGGTTGGAGGCCTACTAAGATGCCTTAAACTAAAGGAATTAAGCATACTCGTTTGAGAATCTCCTTGACTGTTGGAGAATCGTACTGAAGAATAGGATCGACCTAATCTGATGTCACAAAATGAGCATGCTTAGGAGGATGACGAACTAAATCCCAACAGGTCTATTTGGTATGATTTTCCTTGTCACAAAAAGAACACTGGTGTTGTTGGTTGCTTCTGTGACCACCTCGGCCACCCCGAGAGCTACCACTACGACCACCTCATGAGGGACCATGGTGAGCACTACTACACTGGTCAGAACAACTGCCCTGGGAGATCTATGTAACCAGAGCTGAAGATCCGACAAAGGGAGACTTGAAGGCAAGGTAGTATCCCGATTAGTGGCACACTGCAATCGTGAGTAGGTCTTGCTAAACAAAGGGAGAGTAGCAAATCCGAGAGTGAATGGGCTCAAACTCTAGGGTAAGACCAACAAGGAACTTTAGGACAACCATTTCTTCTTGTTGCTTTTGTATAACTTGAACATCTATGGGTATTGGGAGAAGGACATTCATCTCCTTGCGAAGCCTCTTAACCGTGGCAAAGTATTTAGTCACAATCTGTGTATCCCGCTGGACATAAAAGTACTCGGTCGACACATCGTACATCCTAGTAAGATTGTCGCAAATAAGACTGAACCAGACCATCCAATTGAAGGGAATGTCCGAAGTTTTTATTTCAACTCCTACAACTCTTTACAAGTCTCCACGTAGCTGCACATGTCTTCATCCTAAGTCTCCATAGAGTTCCATAATTGAGACAGAATTTGACCATCTGGCTGGGTCTACTTGTTAATCCTCTTTGTATCCTTTGAAGGAAGAGAGTTAGTGAGATAACGATGTTTCACTTGTCCGGTGAAGGCCACTTTGACGGTCTTGAACCATTGGAGATAATTATTCCCATTCAACTTACCCGTGGTTAATACTAGAAGTACATTCGAAAACATAACTAAAAAGATAACAAAGAGCAATGAACTACCACAAAATTGTAATGGGAATTAGACAAACTACAATTGAACATGTGACAAGGGAAACAAACAAACATAGAGAGTAATATAACTCAAACGAAAGACATAATAACATTTTTGTTTGTGTTATGTTTTTTGTTTTTATTTATTATTTTTATTTGTTTTAATAATAATCAAGTAAAACAAAAGAAGGGAACTTGGCATCTAGCCCGTAGTTTGCGATTAACCCTTTGTCATCGGCAGGATGCGGCGCAGGTAAGGTCGTCGGCGTTCGGAGGTGGATGGAGCAAGGGGTTGACTTGATCTGGATCTGTTCTACGCAACAAAAAATGTGCGTCTCGATCTGGATCTGGTTCAACGAAAGTTGTGCGGCATGATCTAGAAGTGCTTCAACAAAGGTCGGGCGGCGATGGCGACAGTGGCCACGAAGGGTTGTGTTAGCATTGGCGAGGTTGGCAGAAGGCTGCAAATCTCCAATAATGGTCAGCGAATGTCTACGAAGCGCCAACGAGGTTAGATCTGGATTTGAACAGGGGTGGTAGCTAGGGTTTGGTGAGTGGGGCTGGATTGTTTTTCTTTCTCTTTTTTTTTTTCTTGTTTTTTTGGTATGGCTGTTGGAGTGAAGGAAAAAAAAAAAGAAAAAAAAAACATAAGAAAAGAAGATAAACTTGTAGAACAAGACTATGGGATTGGTATTCTCTTAGAAATTGCTCTCGATACTATGTTAAACTAAAGAGGAGAATACAAAATTAATTAGATGACTTGACCTTAGCCGTCAGTGTCTCACTCTATTTATAATAAAAAATGGGCCATACCTGGGCTGTATGAAGTGACAATCAACTTCTGCAACAGTTTTTCTTGTATTAGACTGGATTGGATGCAATATGGAGTGCAATTTGATTATCACATGCTAGGTCTATCGGTGAAGAGTATTTAAATCCAAGTTCTCCCAACAAGTATTTCAACCAAGCTAGCTCATTGGTAGTATAGGCCATCGTTCTGTACTCCGATTTTGCACTTGATCGGGCAACTACCGTTTTCTTTTTACTCTTCTAAGAAAAGAGACTACTTCCAACAAATATGCAATAACTTGTAGTAGTCTTCCTATCTGAGGGAGATGTAGCCCAATCTGCATCTATATATCCCTTTATTTGAGTGTGACCGAAATTTTGATATAGCAAACCACAACCATAAGCCCTTTTCAGAATTATGAGGTTACGGATCACTGCATCCCAATGATAAGTTGTGAGGCGATCCATGATTTGGCTGATTATGCAAACATCAAAGAAGATATCCGGTATTATAACAGTCAAGTAGTTCAACTTGCTAACTAACGATCTATATTGTGCTGAACTTGTCGTGGATACTTCCTGATCTGCTACTAGTTTTGTGTTTGTATCAATAGGCAAGCCAATTGGTTTTGCTCCTAGCATTCCTGTTTCGCTCAACAAGTTAAGGTCATATATCCTCTGAGAAAGGTAAATTCCTTGATTTGATTGAGCAACTTGAATACCCAAGAAATACTTCAAGTGACCCAAATTTTTGGTTTGAAGCTTACTATGGAAAAATTATTTTAGTTCTTGAATACTACTGTGGTTGTCTCTAGTAATCATAATGTAGTTCACATACACAATCAACAATATTCTCCTGATTAAACTATGCCTTAAGAATACCAAATGATCAACGCCACAACGTAGAAGACAAAACTCGATAACCATGTCACTGGATCTCCCAATTCATGCTCTAAGAGTCTACTAGAGAATATAAATAGATTTCTTCAAGCGGCATACCAAACTGGACTTCCCCTGAGCAACAAACCTAGGAGGTTGTTCCATGTATGCCTCCTCAGGTAGATCACCATTTTAAGAAGGCATTCTTGATGTCGAGTGGATGTAACGATTAATGAAAGGTGGCAGTTAGAGAGATGAACAAACAAACAAATGCAAACTTGGCAATGGGAGAAAAAGTCTCAGAGTAATCAAAACCGTATACCTAAGTATAACCTTTGACAACTAAGCGAGCCTTGAGTCGATCAATGTTGCCATCCGGATGAACTTTGATTGTTTACACCCATTTACATCCAACTACCGTTTTATTAGGCGGAAGCGAGATGAGGTTCCAAATACCATTTTGATATAAGGCTAGCATTTCTTCTTCTATTGTGGTCGTCCAACCAGGGTGAGATAGAGCCTTTGAGACAGTTAGAAAGAGAATTAGATGAGAAAGAAGCAATAAAAGAAGAGTAGGAAGGAGATAGATGTGCATATGAGACAAAGTTAGAAATAGGATTGTCAATACATGATGGCTTACCCTTTAGGGCGGCACTGGGTATGTCCAAATCAAAATCCGATAGATAAACTGGAGCAGAATCCGTGGACACAAGGACAATGGGCGCAACGGCGGAAGAAGACCTTCCGGTGACGAGAGTATACCTACTAAGGAGGTGGAGATTGACGGGGCGGAACATGTTCTGGAGTGGAGGGAGATGGGGTAGGGTTTGGGAGGCTTGGCAAAGGAAGTGCAACATCCATATCATTCTGAGAGGTTAGGGCAAAAAAAGTAAAGGGTAGATTCAAAGAGAGTAACATCAACACACATAAGTAAGTGATGTAAGGATGGATAGCCTTTTTGGGTGCGAGAATATCCGAAGAAAATGCATTTTAAGGCACAAGACTCTAAAATATCCTTACCGGGAGTCAACTGCTGAACAAAACAGACACATCCAAAGATGCAGGGAGTGAACGGTGGAATCTAGGGTTTCAAACCCTTTTTCTTTTACATGTCTTGTACGGGAGGTGGAAGAGAAAAAAATAGAAAAAATAATGAATCTTAAAATAATGGCTAAACAAAATTATGGGATTAATGTCCTATAAGCTGCTTTGATACCATGATAATATAAAAAGAGAGTAGAAAAGAATGAGAAGGCTTAATAGAAATAAGAGAACAATACAAAAACCCTAAACACTAAAAATGACAGAAATACCCTTTAACATTAACAAGCCGATATTTACATCGTATGCTTCAGATTTCTACTTGCGCAATCCTGGAATGTGGTCCCAGGAAAAACTGTGTTTGCCACTAGCTGTATCAATCTAACCAAGGGTTGCATTTTTTTTTTTTATTTTGGTAACAGCGGTTCATCATATGTTGGTACCTAATTGGTGTTTTCTTCCTCCGACAGTGTGCTTCTATCAATTTTGGAACCTGACATGCAGTTACCTCCTGATATTGACCTTTGCAAATTTCATGCTTCTGACCCTTTGGAGCCAGAGTCCACCGTTTCAGCTCTTTCTTCTCTCCTTCGCTCAAAATCAATCCAGGATAATGCTGATGGGAAAACTGATATATCTGACAAAACTATAAAGATGGATATCCTTGAAGATGCAACTTCTCTTTTTGCCCCACCTGAACTTGGGAGCCTGACACTTGCACATATTTCTCAGAGTCCAGATAGAAAGAGCTCTGATTCAAGCCATTGCAATGTCAGCTCAGATGTCAATCATGTAAATGATAAAACTTTGAGCAACCAGATTCACAGTGATGTAGTATTGGATCCTGGATTTTCTATTGAATTCTTGAATGTACACACAGATTATTTACTACTTACGAACTATCGAGATTGTGAGTTGAGGGCTTCTGAATTCAGGCGTTTGGCTTTAGACTTGCAGTTGCAGAAGGAGATTACTCCTGAGGGTCATGATGCTACTATAGATGCTTTGCTTTTAGCAGCAGAATGTTACATTAATCCTTTCTTTGTGATGTCTTTCAAAGACGCTCCAAAGCTTGTCAGCAAGACTGACTTTAGAAGGTTAAAAGATAATGATTGGTTTTCAAATCTCAGAAGTATTACCGAAAATAACGATAATAATTTGGAAACAGTAGCTCATCTTGAAAGGAGAAGGGACAAAGTTGTTCTTGAAATTTTGCTCGAGGCTGGTGAGTTAGACAGGAAGTATCGGGGAATGGTGTCTGATGGGGAAGTTTCTGCTTCATACTCAGAAGACAGTGAAGAAATTATAAGTTTGTCTCAACATGATATTCCATATGCAGATGCCATTACCTTGGTTCGACAAAATCAAATATTATTGTGCAATTTTCTAATCCGGCGTTTACAAAAAGAGAACCACTCCATGCATGAAATTCTCTTGCAAAGTCTTCTGTTTTTGTTGAACTCAGCTACCAAACTATCCTGCGGTCCTGAAACTGTAATTGATATTATATTAGAATCTTGTGAGTCCTTCAGCAGGCTGTTGACATCTTACTGTAATCAATTCAAAGAAGAAAATATGCATTTTGTTCCGGATAAGGTACATGTCGTACGTCGTCGCTGGATGCTTCTGCAAAGATTGGTAATTGCTTCTAGTGGTCGTGATGAAGGTTCCGACTTTGCACTCAAAATCAACAAGGGTTTCCGGTTTGGAAATCTCATCCCTCCTTCAGCTTGGATTCAAAAAGTACCTACATTCTGTTCTTCTGGTTATCCTCTGGTTCGTTTTCTTTGTTGGATGGCTGTAGCTCGTAATGCTGAACACTATCAGAAGGAGTGTCTATTCCTGGCTTCAGATCTGTCAGAGTTGACATATTTACTTTCTATATTTTCGGACGAACTTGCTCTAGTAGATAATGTTGCCAAACTGGAACGTGACAAAGGAAGGATTGAAGAAGCAAATGTAAAACAAGATACATGCATTGAGAAAGGACTAGAACCTCCTGGTCCACAATGTATAGACCAATCATTTTGTGCCATCTACCCTGAACTTTGTCAGTTATTTCCCCATATGAAGAAACAATTTGAAGGTTTTGGGGATACTATATTGAATGCTGTTGGATTGCAATTAAGATCTCTTTCTTCCACTTTTTTGCCAGACATCTTATGTTGGTTCTCTGATTTTTGTTCGGGACCATTTTTTCGGAGAGAGATGGGCAAATTTTCTCAAAATGGTTCTAATAATTGTAAAGGTTTCGCTGCAAAGAATGCGAAAGCAATCATCCTATACATCCTTGAAGCCATTGTAGTTGAGCATATGGAAGCAATGGTACCTGAAATACCTAGAGTGGTACAAGTGCTTGTATCCCTATGCACGACATCATACTGTGATGTGCCATTTCTTGACTCAATTCTGCAGTTGTTAAAGCCAATCATCTCGTTTTCTTTTTGTAAGGTCTCTGATGAGGAAAAGCAATTGATTGATGATTCATGTGTTAATTTTGAGTCCCTATGCTTTGATGAGCTCTTCAGTAATATTAGACGCAATGAAGAGGAACAATCTAGTGGAGCAGGAAAAGCCTACAACAGAGCGCTTACAATTTTTATTTTGGCTTCTGTTTTTATTGATTTATCCTTTCATCGCAAACGGGAATTCTTACAATCCTTAAGGTTTTGGGCTGATTTTGCTACATTTGAACCGACAAATTCGTTTTTTGACTATATCTGTGCATTTCAGGCTGTAATGACAAGTTACAAAGTTTTGTTAGTCGAAACATTAAGGTGCTGGGGTGTCATTCCACTTGAGATACCCCTCTTTTCTGATATAAGTACTGCAGCATACTGTGGAGATAGTTCTGAGTCAAATACATGGTTTCTTCGTGATGTATGCCAAAGCTCTGCTCCCACTGATGAAGAACTGGGAATGAATAACGGTGACACAGTTGTCTTGAATCAAAAGGGTTGTCGATTATCTGTTAAAGATGTTGGTAATATTACCCAAGACTTTGAGTGTCTTGTTGCAACGCTCATTCCAACTGTTGAGGTTTGCTGGAAATTTCATCATCAACTGGCAAAGAAACTGACTCGAATATCAGCGGAGTGTTTTGTCTACTCAAGATGCTTAACTTCAATTGCAGAAGCGTCAGCTTCGGGAGTGAATGAGTACGTGAGAATCCTTCCATCTGATTCGCTGGACCAGTTCCCAGTTCACTGGAGCACAAGTCTTGAAGGATTAGCTGATATGATCTTAGTTCTGCAAGGGAATCATTGCTGGGAAATGGCATCTGTGATGCTTGATTTTCTACTTGAAGTTCCTCGATGCTTCTGTTTAGGTAATGTGATCAGTGCCATATGTTCTGCAGTAAAGAGTTGCTTGTGCAGTGCACCAAAGTTTGCTTGGCGGCTGCAGGCTGATAAATGGTTGTTGGCCTTGTTTGATAGAGGCATCCAAAGCTTCCATGAAAGTGAAATCCCTGTTGTCGATTTGTTCTGTGCAATGCTTAGTCATCCTGAACCAGAGCAACGTTTCATAGCACTTAAGCACTTGGGAAAACTTGTAAGCCAAGATACAAATGATGGGAATGGAATTTTATCTTCCACTGTACAGAATAGATTTTCTTCTTCTGACCTTGTTATTTCAGCTTCTGAGGCTGTTTTATCACTTTTTGTTACTAGAACATGGGATCATGTGGCTGTCATTGCTTCGACAGACACATCATTGGTGCTAAGGAGTAGTGCGATGGCACTTCTTGTTGATTATGTACCATTTGCGCAGCACCAACAGTTACAATCATTGCTTGTGGCAGCTGATAGTATTCTTCACGGTTTAACAAAACTTACAAAGCCACCATCTGAAGGCCCGTTAATGTTGATTTCTTTAGCACTTATTGCCACTGCTTGCATGTATTCTCCAGTTGAAGATATTTCTTTAATTCCTGAAACTGTTTGGAGGAACATTGAAACTTTAGGAATATTGAAAACGGGTACAGTCCTATGACTTCTTATTTGTTTGATGCATGTAATGTGCATTTAGAAATTGTAAGATGTATTTGCTGCATCTCTTTGCTTGTTCTTTTCAACATTTCTTCTTTTCAATTGATTTGTAGAAGGACGTTGTGGGGATGTTGAGAAAAAAGCTTGCCAAGCTTTGTGTAGACTTAAGAATGAAGGGGACAAATGTAAAGAGGTGAGTGTTTAGGTAGGCTAATATTACATGTATTCTTTTATCAGGGTAGGAGTTACTCTTTTCTTCATATTGACCTTTAAATTTAATGGTGAATCTCATTCCAAATGTCAGATCCTGAAAGACGTTCTGTCATCAAGTTCTTCGAGATATGTGAACCCAGAATTTGAAACAACGCGTGAATCAGTTCTTGAGGTATGAATATATACTTGATGATGCTTTTGCCAAGGGAATGCTTTTGGAGGGGTTGGGGTGGGGGGAGGGAATGGAGTTTGGGATACCTGGGGAAAAGCAAACTATGATCAGGTAAAAGTTGCATTCTGACATGGAAATGAATGTGGACTGAATTTAAATAATCTCTAAGCACTTTGAAAGAGAAAAAACAAGAAAGTTCTAATTGTTAGATTTGTCTAAGCTTAGCGCAGCTAATCTAGAATTATTTTAATGGGTCTCTAGAATTGTTCAACCGAGAATCTGACTCCACTAATTCAAATAGCTAAATTTCATTAACCTGGTGTTGAGTGCCGGGGAAGACAAAAATTTGTATATGTAGTACAAATCATATTTGGGGCGTAATTTCTCTTACTATTCTATCTAATTTGTGAGAGTGGAGATAGGGGTGACCTTAAGGTATATTCTCTTCACTAATTTGTTAGTATTTCCAAGAAATTAAATTTGGTCGAAATGCATTGCTTGGTAGCAAATCCGTTGCATGTGCTGGCAAAAGCAAACATAGAGGTAAAAGTGTTTACGAATCAATACAGAAATGGAATCTATTAAGAGAAACATTTATCCTTCTATAAATCACTTATTTATGTACTTTTGTTTTATACATTTGTTTCGCATGACAGGTCCTTGGCAATTTAAGTTCTGCTCAATCTTACTTCAATCTGTTCTCTAGTGAAATGGACCAAAAGGCTATAGTAAGTGCCAGCATGATTTAAATCCTTTGCTTACATCAGCTTCTTATCTAGTCTAGCTAAATGTGTTTTAGGAGCTAGAGGAAGCCGAAATGGAAATGGACCTTATCCAGAAAGAACTGGCACTACTTGAATCATCTAATGATCTCAAAGATTGGCGTCAACTTCCTTTCCTAGCCTGTAATAATTTATGTCACTTGTTTATTTATCAATCTATTAATTACGCAAAGCACTTTTTCTGTTATGTCTCATGAAAAAATTCCCATTCAGGTTACGGAAATGATAATAACCGCCTTCTGCAAATCAAGGATGGCATCCAATCCCTGTATGCATCTTTATTTATTTTGTTGGAATATTTAATATTTCCATTGATGCATTATTTATTTTTTAGTATTTTCAATTTAGGTCATATTGACCAAATTGGTAGCTTCCTTTATTCTATTAATTAGTCAATTTATTAGGGCAATATTTTTTCTAATTTAGCCGATCGTTATGACAATGTAATAGGGAGTGTAGAGCCCAACATATATTACTTAATAGCAAAATATTCTTATCCTCTCCAAAATCCTTTTTAGCATAAAAATCTAAAAGAAGAGAAAAATAACTTAGGGTGTCCGACATTCTAGTTATCGTTGTTGGTCGCTCGACATTCTAGTTGTCGCTATTGGTCGCCCGACGTTCTATTTGCCGCCATTGGTTGCCCGACGTTCTATTTGCTGCCATTGGTTGCCCAACGTTCTATTTGCCGCTATTGGTTGCCCAACGTTCTAGTTGTCGCCATTGGTCTTCACGCTTTTCAATTTTCACCGTTAGTTTGCCGACGCCACAAAATCCATCGGCCGCAGGTAACCTAACAATTGTCTATCTTGATCCTGTAGGTAACAAAATGTTTGGTTACCTTAATCCTGTCTCTATTTTCTTTCTTTTTTATTGGAAAGGAATAAGATCTTTAGTCAGCCCTTGTCAAGTTAGGACTCCAAAACATTTTCGCCCCACCTTGAGGTGAGACCAATGATGACAACTTTAAGGGGTGACAATCTGTTTTTCACATGGCTAGTCAAATAGAACGTGAACAAGGAATGATGTGGCAAAGATATCAAGGAGTTTATCCTCCAAGCAAACTTAAGCGGTGATAATCTTTTTTTGACAAAATAAATCATTATAAAGTCACAATCATCCTCAATATGTTTGGTGCACTCCAGAAAAACAATATCATTAGCAATGAATATGGCAGCTTAATCGTCGCAACGCATTTCCATGGGGATATGAACATATATCCTAGGATAAAGATTGAACCGTAACTGATGTAGGACAACTGGACAACCAACAAAGTTTTCCTAGTTCAAATAGGGTTTACACTTTTTTCCTATTTTAATGTTTTCTTTTCCTTGAAGTATGAGAATTAGTTTGTTTTCTATTTCTATGTATTCTTTTCCTACAAATATTAGGATTAGTTTGTTTCTTTTTTCTTAGAGGTTCAGGTTTAGGGTTTTCTTTTCCTACAAGTCTAGGACTAGTTGAGGGCTATGAATACACCCTTGACAAATTCTTGTATTCATTTAATTATTCAAGTCTAATATAATTTGTGATTTTCTGTTTCTTGTGGATTCAAGAGCCCAGTTTTCTAGTAGAACACTAACTAGTCATTTTCCGTCTACTAGAATGATATTTAGTCTTTCAATCGTTATTCCGCTGCTCGAGTTGGCATCAGAGATTTGATGTATCCTTGCATGATTAGTAACGAACATGAAGATGGCACCTAATCCGCTGAAAATAATTTTGGAGTGGAAGTCCTTTCGAGGGCTGAGTTTCTAGATTAACAGAGAGAAACAATACAAATGTTTTAGCACTTGCAAGTGGCAATAACCTGGATGACGTTTGACCAAAATCGAGGTCGTGGCAGAGAACAGAACGTAGAAGAGGCTCATTATCCCATTGCTAAAACTATGATCTAAGGACTTAGAATAGACTCAAGTCTATGCAGAATATAGTTGTGATGAGGAAGATGAGTATATGATGGATTATGGTGCAGGTTATGGATGAGACCGAGATCATGGATTTGAATGTGACTACAAAATGAAGGTAGACCTACCCTCTTTCAATGGCCAACTTACATCAAAGATTTCCTTTATGGTTAAGGTAGGTAGAATACTTCTTTGATAGCGAAAATAGCTGTGCTGATATAACTTGAGAGCGGAATTGGATCTTTGATCTAACTTTGTGAATAGCACTGTCAGAAACAAATTTCAAAACTTACCTGACAAGGAATTTCACTACCTTAGGATGGTCCTAAGGTAGTGAAATTCCTTTTTGGATATTCCATTTTTTTTATCTAATTTCTAATTTACATAGAAATCCTTGAAGAAAAGAAAGTGTAATATGTTGCGTACAAGTTGAAAGTTGGGGCGTTATCTTGGTGGGATAGCTTACAACAATCCTGAACTTACCCACGAAATGCTCTTATTAGGACGTGGTTATAGATGAAGCGGTACCTGTGAGCAAAGTTCCTTTTCCCAGATTATGGGCAAATATTATTCCAACAGTACCAAAATTATCAACAAGGTGGCAGGATGGTTGACACCTATGTCAAAGAGTTCTTTAGGTTGTCAACTAGCAATGACCTAAGGGAGATAGAAGGCCAACTAGTTGCTAGATTCTTTTGGTGAGCTGAGAGGAGCGATTTAAGATCAAGTGGCCCTAGAGACGTACACAGTGAATGATGGCCTTACCTTAGCCCTAAAGGTATGGCACAAAAGACTCGTATTAGTTCACGGGGTCAGTAGAACAACAGTCGTAATCTTCTTGAACCATGACACCCAGTTGTAGGTCACAAAAAGCGGCCGGCAACGACAGTCTCAACACCTGAAGTAGGCTGCAGTAGTGAGTCCATAAGACCACTGGCAGCAACAGCACCTCTGAAGGAAATCCCAGTTAATCCCTATGCAAAGCCCAGTCTTGACAGGAGTTACTTACGTTGGAAACCCGGTCGCAAATCAAACTGCCAAAAAAGTGGTGTTGTGAATTTGATAGGGCAAAATGACAATTACGAATATGAAGAGGATTAGACCACTTCTGCAGTTGAAGGGAAGTTGCTTCCGAATTTTCTCGTTTAGTGACATATCATGTTGTCCGCCAAACAGCTAGAGCATCCGCAACGGCTTAGTATTTTCTGAACCTGTTGCACTGTCACAAATAAAATTTGCAAAATTATTATTGATAGTGGGAGTAGTGAAATATGGTGTCTCGAACAATGGTAGAGCAATTAGGTTGGAGACTGAAAAACACCCTGCGCCTTACAAGGTCGGTTGGATAAAGAAAGGCTCTAAGACCAAGGTTGTTGAAGCATGTCATGTACGTTTTTAAATTGGTGAGAATTACGTTGATGAAGTCCTATGTGACGTAGTCGACATGGACACATGTCACATGATACTTGGCAGACCATGGCAGAGTGACCCATCCACAAGGGAAGGGATAACGTGTATGTTTTCTACATTAACAGTCAAAGTCTCATTCTCATTGACGTTGCCAAAGCTTTTAAAGTGGAGGGACGATCTCTTATGCTCCTTACTAAGGAACAGTGTTGACAAGTAACCCAGGAGTTCGGAGTAGTTTTTTTTAATAGTAGAGAAGTGAACTTTGGGTGAAACTCAGGAGTTACCGAAAGAGTTGCAGAAATATTTGTTCGAGTTCAAGGAAGTCATGCCAGATGAATTACCTAAAGGGGTTCTACCACTGCGGGACATCCAACATCATATTGATTTGGTACCTAGAGCGAACCTTCCCAATTTAGCCAATTACCAGATGAGTCGGAAGGAAAATCCGATTTTACAAATGAAGTGGAGGAGTTATTGCGATAGAACATAATTCGAGGGAGCATGAGTCCTTGTGTTGTTCTAGCCCTTCTCACTTCAAAGAAGGATGGTAGCTGGCGCATGTGCTTCAACAGTTGCGCCATCAGTCGAAGGATTCCAATACACCAGCTGAATCTTAGATTTTTTTCTTCCCTCAGTGGAAAAGCAAGTCAGACCATGGTTTGGTGGATATTGGATAAAACTTGTTGAACATCACACTCAGCTCCATCAAATCTAATCTTGTTATATGAGTCTTCCAAATTTCTGAACACAACACAAAAGAAAGGAGCATATCATGGGTACTTTTGAAGAGGTATAGATCATGATGTTGTGACCAACCAACCAATCCTCCAAAAACCTCTCCAATCCGAGGGGTCCCCCAAAAGCGGCCCACATACGCTTAGTCAAAACCTCTTGTGAGAACAGATGATGCATATGCATTTGGACACATCTTGTTTCTTCATTGAGCATAGAGATTTTTGACACATTCTGGACAGTTGGACTGACCTGGCTGCAGACATCTAACTATTCACTCTTTCACGTGGACCTCTTTTTATGTGTAGATGAGTTCCAAACGTTGTGTTTTGGTTGGGCTTATTTGATGATTTGACCCCCCCTACTTGGGAAACACTATGATCTAAGAAGCCGTCAACATGTGTTTTGGGACTCCAAATTTAATAGACTTTTGAATTTCAAAAGCAGTTGTATCAGTTCTAAATGATTTGGAAAACAAGCACACCTCTATTGAATTTATGAAAACCTAATATTGTTTGAGAAATGTGATGATGTTTTCATATTTTATACTTTTCCAGTTTTAGTTGCAGCTCTCTTGTTTTCTAATAAATTTCTTTCCTGTTTTATTTTTCCCCCTTTAAATACACTACTAATCAGAGAAAAGGCTAAACTCAGAGAAGAAATAGTAGCCCGCAGGCAGAAGAAGCTAAATTTGAGACGTGATCGCCAAAAATATCTAGAAGAAGCAGCTTTACATGAAGCAGAACTTCTGCAAGAACTCGATAGGTGTGTACCTATTTTTTGTGGCTAGTCTTGTTAACGAAACGTGGTAGTTGCGACAGAACATTTTTTTCAGTTACCTTGGTAAAAGCTAACCTGTTTCTTTTCTTTTCTTTTTCCCCAGAGAGAGAGCAACGGAACTAGAAAGGGACATTGAAAGGCAACGGTTGTTGGAAGTGGAGCGCGCAAAAACCAGAGAGCTGCGGCACAATCTTGATATGGAAAAAGAAAAGCAGACACAGGCAAGACTAGAAGATCATGGTTTAGCTCAAGTTTATTTCATTGAATTTTGCTTGACAAGTTGTGCTATATACGGTAATAAGGACAAGATAAACATGATGCATGGGTAGACCTTGGACAATGGTGTTGCTGACAATATTATTTTTCCTATTTATGTCTATATAACAACATATACATGCATGGACGACTTGACCACAATGGTCGGTCTCTCCCTCTATTTATAATAATAAAGAGAATAGTACAAAAATCCATAAATACTAGTGATGGAATAAAATGACCTTTAACACTCCGTCTCACGTTGGATTGTATACCTACCTTGTTAGAAATATATCCTATCCTTGGATAGGATAGACATGATGCATGGGTAAACCTTGCATAGGATAGACATCATGTTGGATAAACATGATGCATGGGTAGATTTTGGACGATGGTGTTGCTGACAATATTATTTTTCCTATTTATGTCTATATAACAACATCTACGTGCATGGTCGACTTGACCACAATGGTCGGTCTCTCCCTCTATTTATAATAATAAAGAGAATAGTACAAAAATCCATAAATACCAGTGATGGAATAAAATGACCTTTTAACACTCTGTCTCACGTTGGATCATATACCTACCTTGTTACAAATATATCCTATTCTTAAGCCCCGAAAGGTTTAGTGAATAAATCGGCTAATTGATCGATTAAATTCATCCTCTGTTAATCAACTTATGTAACAATTTCTCTTAGATAAAGTGATAGTTGACTTCAATATGCTTCATCCTATCATGAAATACCGCATTGGAAGCAATGTTAAAAGCTCCTTTATCATCACACCCTAAATTCAAATGACGAGAATGCTCAAATCCAAGTTGGTTTAGAAAGATTATTTAAAATCAAAGGGATAGAGAAGAATAAAAGAAAAATCTGGTCAACATGGAAGAAACCGGTAATATATATCAATTAAATATTGAGAACTTAATTATTGCTTACATAGGCCGTTTGTATAGAGGGGGCCTGATCAATATAAGGAAAACACATATTTAAGAGAAAATCCAGCTATCACAATAATTCAGAATTAATGCTAATTGTTCCATAATTAATCTCTCCTTTTCCCCCTCCTTGATCTCTACCATTTCTCCCTAGCTAAGAAGAACTCGAGTTCGATGATTTTCACTGATGATAAGTCTCCAAAAGTTTAAGTGCTAGGCGATGAACCTCCTCCTCAATAATCCAATTAGTGTAAGAATTGGCACGATCCTTCCATTAAACCATGTAATTCTGAATACCTTTGTGTTGATCCAATCACTTTGTCATCAAGAGTATTCTCTTACTAGTCTTTGGTCTTATATGAAAGTGGTGGTGAGATAGGAATAGGTGTGACTTTAGATGTGGAAGGATTTGCAGAAACAAGTGGTGGCAACACAGGAGGCTTGAGGTACCTAAGTAAGGTTGCAAACATTGAAAACTGGAATAATACTCATATCATTACGTAAGGCAAATAAATATGCATTATGTCCAAGCTTACATAAGATAAGATCATGACGAGATGCTCGAGCATGCAAATTTTTGAATGAGTTTTTAGGATACTGCTCGGCCCTTTAGGGTAAATGCTTGTTGTTGTCTATATATAGACCTTTTGTACATCTTTATATAATTTTACATTTCACAAATATCAATACAATTGTTTTATATTCTCTCTTATATTTCGCCTCTCAATTATTCTAACATGATATCGAGATTCGATTTTTCCTAGACCTATTCTTACTAAAATTGCACAACTTGTTTTCCTTTTTGAATCATTGCAGTTGTTGCCTTCGGTGCGTTCTACCACCACTCAACCAGTGAACAACGAATCCGACACCACCATGAGACTCACCTTGTAATGACGAGTCCAATGCCACCGAAGAACAACCCAGCCACCGCGTCACATGCTCACACGCGCCAAAAGAGCGTTCCATTGCCACCATCAACTTTGTTGACTTCCATAAATGAAATTGGCTTCTACATGCTTTATCGTTGCTCAGACATCCACACCCACCATACCATTTGAATCGTCTTAACGGGGGGAAGAAAACAACAAAATCACCGCCAAAGCACGCCGCTTGCACATGTCGAAACTTCTTTCTTTTCATCACAACGCTCTTGGAAACACCACGTCAGCCTTAGCATGTGTCACCCAACAAGCCATGTAGGTGCCACGACATCAACACATCACAAGCCGTGTCAACTATAGGTTGATGCCACGCCATTGTCATGATTTTGTTGGGTGTCATGCCATCAGCCCCATCAGTGTTGACTCATCACCTAGTCACCGTTGACTTGGATCCACGTCATTGGCACTTTATTGCCAACCATCTGCCATGTCAACTCGTTCAGTGCCCCATCAGCTTGTTCAATGCTACGTCATCCCATTCAACCCTGGCTGTTGAGTGGTTCAGGACTGTTTGACAATTTCTTTTGATTGGTTCACCCATTTTTTACCAGTTCTTGAATGTGTAAAACTGCTTCTTAGTTAATTTTAGTGTTTTGAAGTCATCCGTGGCATCCGTTTATTCGAATTCGGATTATACAATATACTTTTTCTTATATTGTCGATTCAGTTCATTACTGTGTTTTGACAGGTTTAAGGGTTCATCAATCAGTTCTTCACAACCTTAGACCGGAATCCTAGATAATTTCAACTTTCTGAATCTATTCATGGCCTCCGTTTTTCCAAATTCGCATCGTACAACATGCATTATTGTATATTGTTGATCCAATTCAACGACGATGTCCAAGGCTTATCCTTCAACAGTCATTCTAGTTGCCAATAAGGGTTCTGATCTTGCCTCTACCATGGTTTCCATCGCTATTGAGGATATGGCCTCATTCTTCAAACATTTTATCTCCAATTCCGATACAATTTTTTTCCCTACGGGTAATTTTTCTTGGTTTTTAATTTTGCTTCTTGTCACCATAATCACCCAGTATTTTCTCATCAAAACTACATGTTGTGAATGGTCTGACCATTTATATTACTGATGGTTCTCATATGTGTGTCGGTCAATTCCGGTCAGATATTTACTTAACATCTTTCTATTTCTGACAGGTACTTAATTCCGAAAGACTCTTTAAATCTTTTATCTATTGGACTACGCTGTAAATTGGGACTCGAAGTAATATTTTCTCATACTAGTTATTTGTGCAGGATCCACGGGCGAAACTCTTGGGACTGGTCGTAAATCGGACGTCCAATTGAGCTCAGTAGCCTCTACCTTCCAAACCAATCCCAACCATCACCCTTGTCCTTTAATCCATGTGTGCAACTCTACCATTATCATCACCATCTCCATCATCATCACCGCCATCGCCATCATCACCATCAATCCTATCATCATCATTATCGCCGCTATGACCACTACCACCACTGCCATCCTTATCATAATCATTTGATTCTTATTCTCTTAGCTTTTGGCATTCTTAGCTAGGTCATATCCATCGGACGTTTTGCACTTTGGCCTCATGTAGGAAATTAGGATCCATCTCTATCGAGCTTTTCGATTTACTTCTACAAGCTAAACAACATTCCTTACATTTTTCCACTACTGACTCAGTCTCTCTCGCACCCTTTCTAATCTGATGTGTGGGGATCCTTATCTTCTACCACAATAGGGGATCCAAATACTTTGTTGTATTTGTCGATGATTACTCTCAGTACACCTGGTTATACCTCATGCATAAGCATTCCGAATTACCTCAAATCTATTCAGAATTTGCTGCCATGGTTCAAACTCAATGTTCTTGCAACATCAAAATCTTTAAATCTCACAATGCCATGGAATATAAGGACTAGTCTTTTGTTAACACCCTTCGAAAACATGTCATACTTACCCATAGATCTTGTCCTGACACTTCTTCTCAAAATTGTTGAGTTGAACGTAAATATCGACATATCGTAAATGTTAAAGTAGCAAGAGAATATGAAAAGAATGAGAAGGTTTAAACAATTGTATTAGCCTCTCCCCCTATTTATATTAGTAACCAGATAACAATACAAGAAACCTTAAACGATATGGGAAACCCTAAACAGTACTAGAAAGACATAATTACCCTTTAACACTCCCTCTCAAGCTGAAGCATATATGTTGTATGCTCCTAGTTTGTTACAAATATATTTTATCCTTGAACCCCCTAACGGTTTAGTGAATAAATCAGCTAACTGATCAACTGACTTAACATGTTTAGTTTCAATATGCTTCTGTAATACTTTTTCTCAAATGAAGTGGCAATCAATTTCAATGTGTTTTGTCCTCTCATGGAAGACTGGGTTGGATGCAATGTGAAGTGCTACTTGATTATCACATACGAGGTCCATTGGTGAAGAGTGTTTGACTCCAAGTTCTTCCAACAAATGTTTCAACCAAGTTAACTCACAAGTGGTATGGGTCATCGCTCTGTATTCCGATTCTGCACTTGACCTTGCCACAACTGTCTGCTTTTTACTCTTCCAAGAAACGAAATTATATCCAACAAACACACAATACCCTATAGTAAACTTCCTATCTAAAGGGGATCCGGCCCAATCTGCACCTGTATATCACTTAATTTGAGTGTGACCGAAGTTCTGTTACAACAAACCACATCCTGGAGAACCTTTCAGGTATCGAAGAATACGAATCACTGCATCCCAATGATAAGTCGCGGGACGATCCAAGAATTGACTGATAACACTCACGACAAAAGAAATATTTGGTCTAGTAACCGTTAAGTAGTTCAACATCCCAACTAACCGTCGGTGTTGTGCTAAATCTGTCAATGGTACACATTGATCTGCTAATAGTTTGCTATTTGGATCCATAGGTGAATCAATCGGTTTAGCTCCTAGCATTCCTGTTCCACATAACAGATCAATAACATATTTCCTCTGACACAGGTAAATATCTTGACTCGATCGAGCAACTTCAATCCCCAAGAAATACTTCAATTGACCCAAATCTTTAGTTTGAAACTTGCCATGCAAAAACGTTTTGAGTTTCTGAATATCCTGATGGTCGTCCCCAGTAATCAAGATGTCATCCACATAAACAATCAACAATATTCTCCCGACTTTACTGTGCCTGTAAAACACAGAATGATTGACTCCACAACGACGAAGACCAAATTCAGTGACTACTTCACTAAATCTCCCAAACCATGCTCAAGGAGACTGCTTGAGGACATAAATAGATTTCTTCAAGCGACATACCAAACCAGACTCCCCCTGAGCAACAAACCCAGGAAGTTGCTCCATGAACACTTTCTCAGTCAAATCGTCATTTAAGAATGCATTCTTAATATCAAGTTGATGCAACGGCCAACGAAAGGTTGGCCAAAGAGATGAACAAGTGAACAGAAGCAAGTTTGGCAACGGGAGAAAATGTCTCAGAATAATCAAGACCATATACCTGAGAGTAACCTTTGGCAACTAAACGAGCCTTGAGTCGATCAATGGTGCCATCCGGATGAACTTTGACTGTGTACACCTATTTACATCCAACTATTGTTTTGTCAGGCGGAAGCGAGACAAGATCCAAAGTACCATTCTGATGTAAAGCTAACATTTCCTCTTCCATTGCGGTCGTCCAACCAGGGTGACGGAGAGTCTCTGTGACAGACTTAGGAATAGAAACAGATGATAGAGAAGCAACAAAAGAGGAATATGAAGGAGATAGATGTGCATACGAGACAAAATTAGAAATAGGATGTTGAGTACATGTGTGCTTACCTTTCCGAACAGCAATGGGTATGTTCAGGTCAGACACGGATTCATGAACTGGACAAGAATCTAAAGACACAGTGACGATTGGCTCAACGGCGGGAACTACCTTCTGGCAACAAGTGTATACATGTAAAGGCGGTGAACGACGACAAGACGAGACAAGTTCGGGAGTGGAAGGAGATGGTGTCGGGTTTGAGAGGCTTGGTAAAGGAAGGGTGACATCCAGATCATCTCGAGAGGATAGGTCAGAAAAGTAAGGGGTGGGCTCAAAGAAGGTGACATCTGCACAGATGAAAGAGCGATGTAAAGAAAGACTATAACACCGATAACCTTTTTGTGTGCGAGAATAACCAAGGAAGACACATTTTATGGCACGAGGATCTAACTTATCCTTGCCAGAAGTCAACTGGTGGACAAAACAGACACATCCAAAGATACGGGGAGGTAAAGCAAACCAGGGTGATTGGGGAAAAAGAATAGAATGAGGGACTTTGCCATTCAGGGTAGAAGACGACATTCTATTGATCAAGAAGCAAGTTGTAAGAACTGCATCAGCCCAGAAGTGTTTGGGAACATTAATCTCAAACATTAGAGTTCGAGCCACTTCTAGGAGATGTCGATTCTTACGCTCAACAACTCTATTTTGCTGCGGTGTGTGAAGATAAGAAGACTGATACAGTATATCAGACTGTGACATGAATGAAATAAAGAGTTGAGAAAAATATTCTCGAGCATTGTCACTACGAAGTATACGCATGGGCACATTAAATTGAGTTTTAATTTCATCACAGAGGGCAGAAAAAATGGAGAACAATTCAGAACGATCTTTCATTAAATATAGTCATGTAACCCGAGAGAAATCATCGACAAACGTGACAAAATAACAAAAGCCAAGTGTAGAGGCAATACGAGAAGGACTCCAAACGCCTGAATGAACTAAACTGAAAGGACTCGATGCACAAAACTGAGCGAGGTAAGTAAATGAAGTGCGATAATGTTTTCCTAACTGACAAGACTCACAATCTAAGGAGAGCAAATGACGTAAACTAAGAACAAGTACCTTTAGATTGGCAAGAAAGGGATGGCCTAGGCGACAATGAATTTGGTGGGCAGATGCAACGGCAGGGTAGGCAGTGGGCGGGATAACAGGTGTCTCGGCGTGATTGCGGAAGTAATAAAGGCCATTTTTCTCACGCCCTACGCCAATCGTCTTCTGTGTTTTCAAATCCTGGATAATGACAGAATCAGGAAAGAAACAAACAGAACACTGAAGTTGTTGAGTAAGCTTACTAATTGATATCAAATTAAAAGCAAATGAGGGAATATACAACACAGAGGATAAAGAGAAAAATGGTGAAAGTTCCACAGTGCCAATACCACGAACAGGGACAGTGGGACCATCAGTAACAGTAACAGGGGACAATGAGGGAGATGACTGAATATGCGTAAATAGAGAAGATGTACCTGACATGTGATCGGTGGCAGCGGAGTCTATGATCCAAGGTATAGAAGTGGAAGGATGAAAAGAAAGACATGCAATAGGGTCACCTCGTTTCCCTTGATCGGGAAGAACTTGTACAACTTTGGATCATTGTAAGTAATTGGTCCCATTCAACTTATGAGTAGTCAACAATGGTGGTGACAAAATCGACATTGATGCACTGCTAAACAATTGAGACAGGATGCACTAATACAACAATTAACTAAAGTGAACAATTATAATCAAGGGAAACGAACAAATAAGGTCTCCCATGCAAGAAACTGATAAAACAATAAATAAACACTGACATCAAATTTTAAGACATTGAAGAAGATAGTTTTTTTTTTTCCCTTTTTTTTTTTTTTTTTTTTTTGTGGTTTTTTTTCTTTTTTTTTTTTTTGGGGGGGGGGGGTGTATTATACACTTACAGCAGTGGGAGGCAGGGTGCTGAACAGAACCGAACAAATGATGGCCGGCATCGGAGTAGGTGTTGTTCAGTTAAAGAACTACCGGCGATGATCAGATGTGGACTGTAGAGGCGTCGACGGGGCTTTGCAACGGTGGCTAGGGCGTGGGCGGGGCTTTGCGACGACGATGGAGGCGTGGTTAGGGTTTCTGATCGACAATTGCGAGGGCAGCGTTTCTGATCGACGGCTGCTAGGGTTGCTGAAACCCTTTTTTATTTTTTATTTTCTATTTTCGTACAGGTGGTGAAGAAAATTGAAAGAGGGAAAGGGGAAGGAATAAAAATGGTTGAACTGATCTATGGGATTAATGTCCCATAACCTGCTCTTGATACTATATTAAAGTAACAAGAGAATATGAAAAGAATGAGAAGGTTTAAACAATTGTATTAGCCTCTCCCTCTATTTATATTAGTAACCAGATAACAATAAAATAAACCTTAAAAGATATGGGAAACCCTAAATAGTACTAGAAAGACATAATTACCCTTCAACAGTAAATATTGTTCGTGCACTACTCATTTCATCCTCTTGTCCGGAGCACTTCTGGAGAGAAATAGCTCTCACTACTGCCTATATTATCAATCGGGTGCCTTCACCTACCATTAATCTTTGCCCTTATGAGAAGTTGCGTGGACTCTCTCCTAGTTACAACCTCTTGAAAGTTTTTGGGTATGCTTGCTTTGTCCTTTTACAACCTCATGAACATACGAAACTTGAACCTCGGGATCAAGTATGTTGTTTCCTCGTATATGGAATTGAACAAAAAAGATATTGATTTTGGGACTGCATTTCTAATCGTCTCCATATTTCTCGTCATGTCACCTACTGGGAACACAAGATGTTCTCCTCTATATCTAAGTTCCTTCCGACATCTACCACCAACCATTTATATTTCATTGATCCAGCCATAGACCTCTTTTCAGGTCATTCGAGTACAAATATCATTGAGCGTCAAATAGATCCTCCAGCTATTCCACTGACCCCCACTGATGTTCCTAGTTCATCTATGGATCCTAAGCATGACTGCCTCGAGCATGTCCCAATGATATCAAATGTTGTACCAACTGAACCTGTCCCCGTAAATCTCCATCTTTCTAGCAAGGTAACACAACCTCGCCCATATATTCGTAATTTTCATTGTTTTTATAAACAATACTTAATCTGCATGACCCTCAATCTTATAAAGAGGTCAGTACTAACTCGTTTTGGAAGAAAGCAACGGACAAGGAAATTCATGCCCTAACCAAAACTTATACATAAGACCTTGTTGACCTTCCTGCTAGGAAAACTCCTTTTGGATGAAAGTAGGTTTTCAAAATCAAGACACATTTTGATGGTTCTGTTAAACTCTATAAAGTCCATCTTGTTGCAAAAGGATTCGCTCAAAAATATGGCATTGACTACGAAGAGACATTTGCTCCAGTAGCTAGACTCACATCTATCTATACTCCCCTTGCCGTTGCTGCCATTCGAAAATGACTCTTTTTCAGATGGATGTCAAGAATGTATTCCTCAACGGTGACCTCCTTGAGCAAGCCTATATGCATAATCCTCAAAGTGTTGTTGCCTTCTTTGTGGCTTATATGGCGTCAAACATGCTCTGTGTGCTTGGTTCACAACATTTAGCACCACCATCCACTGGTTTGGGTTAACATCCAAACTTCTTTTATCTTGCGTTGTTTCTCTGTGGAACTAATAATGACAATATCCTTCTTTTATTGTATTTGAGAAATCAAAAAATTTCTCAGTAGTCAATTCAAGATGAAAGATCTTGGCGTGCTCATCTATTTTCTTTGTCTCGAAGTTTCATCTGGTTCAGATGGATACTTACTCTCTCAAGCCAAACATGCCTCTGATCTTCTTTCCAAGACTGCTATCGCAGACTCCACCATGTTCACCACTCCTTTGGACTCCAATATCAGACTTACTCCACTAGATGACTCCCTTCTCCTGGATGTCATTCCCTATCACCAACTTGTTGGAAATTTGGTTTACCTCACCATTACTCACCCAAACATTGTTTGTGTTGTTCATCAAGTTAGTTAGTTCTTGTCCGCTCCTCAGACTACTAATTACTCAGGCTGTTCTTCGCATTCTTTAGGATGTCAAAGGCACCTTGTTTCAAGGACTTCATTTCTCAGCTCAGTCCACTCCTACCTTACACGCTTTTTTGGACACCGACTGGCGTGGATCCCACTGACAGATGTTCTACCACTGGAATTGTTTCATCTTGTGCAACTCCCTCATTTTCTGGCGCAATAAGAAACAAACCATTGTTGTCTACCCTAGTACTGAAGTTAAGTATCGTGTCATCGCTGACGTAACAGAAAAACTATTTTGACTTCGTTTGCTCCTTGTTGACATGGGATTCTCTTCCCCTACTGCTACTGTTCAAAAGTGTTAAAATAGGACTGCTATACAAATCTCCTTCAATTACGTTTTTCACAAGTGCATCAAACACATCGAGACTGATTATCTCTTCATCCGTCACATCCTCCAAAATACTGTTCGTCTCTGCTCTGTCAGTTTTGCTGATTAGACAACAAATATTTTCACCAAGACATATCTACTCGGACATTTTCACACTTTGGTTTTCAAAATCAGGTTCACATTTGCGTTACCGCCTTGAGTTTGAGGGGGAATGTTGATATATATATATATATATATGAGTTTTGGCCCATTAGATCAAACCCTCGGCCTACTAGGGTAAACCCTATTCATTGCATATATATAGACCTTTTGTATATCTCTGTATAATTGTCTTTTTCACAAATATCAATACAGTCGTCTTATATTCTCTCTCAATATTCCGCCGCTCAATCATTCTAACATTGAATCTTGTTTCAACAACCTATAGCTGTGAATTGTCATTTCGTGGTTTACTTCCCTATGACTATGCATTTTTGTTTCACACTATCAATTGAGCATGCATTCAACCATTCACGTCAGACTTCGATTTCAGTTCTCAATGAGCTCCACTGGATTTGGTTGAATCATTCTTATTGAAGTATACCATCGTTATTTATGTCTTTTCGATATTTCTACCCTTGTATAGACAACATTGGCTTCTGTATTCTAGCAATTGGTTGAAGTTTGCAAACATAGATGTTCATGTGGGTGAATGTTTAATTTTTCGGTTGATAACTACCCTCTCCGTCCCATAATAATGATCCTATTTTTTTTTATTTTTTTTTTAGAATGTTCCAAAATAGTTGTCCATTTTCCAATTTTAACAAACATACTTTATTATTTTTTCCAAACTAACGCTCTTTTCAATTACTCGCTAAATATATTTTTATTTAAACTTCAACTCATTTTTAACAAGGACAATATGGTAAATTAAATTATATTCAATGATTGCCTAAAATTTCGTGCAAAGTCAAACACGAAATTATTTTTGGGATGGAGGGAGCGCATATTAATATCCACTTGTGGCTTGAGGTGGAACAAAAACTACATTCAATTTCTCTTTGTATATGAAAATGTCGTTTCATTTTCATCTCATATTATTTTGGACATCTCTTGGAGTGGCTATGTCTAAAATCTTGATACATGAATCTTGCGTTCTAGATTACCGCACAAAAACTTACCATTTGGTATCTTTTTTTTTTTTTTTTTTTTTTTTTTTTTGAGATTAGTGGAAATGCTATTATGTTATTTGTGCCAAAGGCGTATTTTCCCTTTGATGTTGGGGCTGCTAGAAATGTTCACTAATGTCAGTTTTATTTGCATGTAGAGAGAACTCCAGTGCGAATTAGAGCAAGTGGAATCTGGATTTCCATCATCAAGAAGAGAATTTTCTTCGTCCTCTCACACTAGGTATGTTCTTTTATCGTTAACAATAGGAAAAAATTACAATGTACTTCATTGGTCTTTGAGCTATTTTCACTTTGCCCCCCTCAACTTTTAAAACAAGCATGTTACTTACCCAATTTTTAGACTTTAGTGCAAAACTAACTTTCCATTACCGAATGAAAATACCATTTAATCTTGCATCTATATCTTGTGGGAATATATGAAGAATCTCCAGTTGCATTGTAAATTGTTCACTTGTCCAATTACTAATCATTATTGGAGTGCAAAAGGAGCCCTTTAGAGTGCCTGTATCAATTATAAAAAAAATGATAAAAATAAAATAGAGAATCAAATAAGAAATAAAAAACCGAAAGAAAACTAAGAGACAAATATAATATATATGTACACACACAGAAAAAGTGTTCGTCTTCTTGGTCCGAACTTTTTATCTGGTCTGGGATAAGAAATCACATGCACAAAATTGATTATCATAAGTTACAGAGAGGGGTAACCAGCCCTTCAGGAATTATCCCACAGTTTCTCTGGAGCGTCATTCTTCGATCTAAGCATGGTCAAACTGCCCATTATGACATCTTGAAAAACCAGTTTTAAATAGCCGGCGTGGTAGGGGGTAGGTGGGTGAATATGCAATCAACCATTTAGACAATTAACAATTTCTCTCTGATTTTTAATCTTCTACCTAATCGAGCATGTGAACAAGTGAAGATTGAACAGTCACCACAAATAAGAATGTGAATGCGAAAGCATAAAATGTGACAACAATGTTTTAAATATTCACCGTTACATGATGTATCAGTCGATACACAACGGATTTTGGCCTTGCCGATTCCGTATATGGGTCGATATAGCGATGAGATGAAAATTCACATGTGTATCAGCACGTTACGGCAGCCCAACGGTGGTAACAGGCTTGTTAAAGTAAGAAGAGGGCAGGAAAGAATGAGATGGTTTGACCTAGGTTGTCAACCTCTCCCCTTATTTATAATAAAATATAGACAAAGACCAAAATACCCTCTTAACACTGTTGCTCAAGCTGGAACATATATATCATATGCTCCAAGTATGCTCTAAGCTCATTAGAAATATATTTTATTGAGAACCCCCATGTGGTTTAGTGAATAAATCTGCCTCCTAATCAATAGAATCAAAGTGTCGAGTATGGATCAATTTTCGTGCCCCGATGTGCTTTGTTCGCTCATGAAACACTTGATTGGATGCTTCATGGACTGCTGCCTGATTATCAGATATTGAACTCATGGGAGAAGAATGGCTTGGAAGAAGTACCTTAATTGACCTGAATCTTTAGTCTGAAACTTACTATGCAAGAACAATTTCATAGCTTGAATCCCTATGGTCGTCCCTTGTGATGATAATATCATCTAAAAATATCTAAAAATGATAGAGGAGAGGAAGAGAATGATTTTTATCATATTGGAATATCACAATAGAAATCATCACTCTCCATTATATAGCCAAAACAATAAACTGAATAAGGAAGAATATTGCCCTAATTAACAGGCCAATAAATGGAAGAGGAAAGCTACCAAAGATGGTTAACATGACATGTAAGATATTAACACTAACGAAGCATGAAAGTAAATATTTCAACACTACTAAGTTGAAGCGAAGATATTGATTGATAAGACCTACCTTGACAATGGCTGAGTGAAGAAGGGATGATCCAATCGATTTAGTGAACATGTCAGCTGCCTGCTCAGACCATGAGACAAAGGTAGGATTAATGAGTCCTATTGAACTTTCTCTCAGATGAAATAGATATCTACTTCGATTTGTTTGGTTCTTTCATAAAAGACAAAGTCAGAAGATAACATTATGAAAGATTTGTTATCACTAAATAGCGTAGACGAGTCTGTCCCAAGGAACCCAAATTCAGTCAAGAGAGAACGTAGCGAAATAAGTTCGCACGTTCCCTGAGCCATAACACGATACTCGTCTTGGGCAAAAGATCGGGAGACAACAACTTGTTTTTTGCTTTTCCACTAGATAAGGTAGTTGCCTCGAAACGTGCACTGACCCGAAGTTCATCGTATGTCTTCAATAGATTTTGCATAATCAATATTTATAGAGTAGGAGAATCTTTTTTGCAGTTCGGCCACAATAGAAGACGCCAAGACTAGAACACGTCTTAAGGTACCAGAGGATGTTATGGACTGCATCCAAGTGTACGTGGTGTATGCATATACTTGCTCACAATGCACATAGCATAGGTAAGATTTGGCCTTGTGCTAGTCAAGTAGATAAGGCAGCCCACAAGTTGGTGATATAGGGATGGCTCCAGTAATCGTTCCCCCTATTCTGCTGACAACTTAAGGTTTGAATACGGAGGAGTTGAGGCAGGTCTGCATCCAAGCATGTCCACATCTAGAAGGAGATCCGGAGCATATTTTCGCTGGGATGAGAATATAACTTGGCGGGATCGAGCAACCTCAATACCAATAAACATCGCAAATACTTGTTGTCGTAAAACTTTCCAAGGTCATTTTTACACAGTCAATGCCCTTGTGCGTTAGTAGTTGTTTAAATAAAGGAATAAAATAACGGAGGAGCTTCCTTTACACGCAAGCATGTCCACATCTAGAAGGAGATCCGGAGCATATTTTCGCTAGGATGAGAATATACCTTGGCGGGATCGAGCAACCTCAATACCAATAAATATCGCAAATACTTGTTGTTGTAAAACTTTCCAAGGTCATTTTTACACAGTCAATGCCCTTGTGCGTTAGCAGTTGTTTAAATAAAGGAATAAAATAACGGAGGAGCGTCCTTTACACGCAAGCATGTCCACATCTAGAAGGAGATCCGGAGCATATTTTCGCTAGGATGAGAATATACCTTGGCGGGATCGAGCAATCTCAATACCAATAAATATCGCAAATACTTGTTGTCGTAAAACTTTCCAAGGTCATTTTTACACAGTCAATGCCCTTGTGCGTTAGCAGTTGTTTAAATAAAGGAATAAAATAACGGAGGAGCTTCCTTTACACGCGCACGAGAAAAGGTTCTTGTGAAGAAAAAAGACTCGGGGAGAAAGATTTGACCTAGCTGCCGCCCACCTTCCCGGTCTTCGCTAACCTCTGGCGAACCCCCTGACCTAAAGCCTAATGGCCACTCAACCTCCCACCATCGCCATCCTCCAGTGAACCTCCTAACCTATACCATAGCCTTCACCCCCTATTGGCGTAATCCTTCGGCTAACCAGCATTAGCCTAAACTTGTCACCCTCAAGCCTTTCTTTTGCCATTGTTGGTTCTTTCCCAGCCAAATTTTAACTGTTGACACTTTTTTTTGTTGAAATTGATCTGCTACCTTAAGTGATTTGGTGACATAGTGATGGGAATTTCTGGAGATGGCCGGAATACTCCTCTTTCCAGAAACCCTAGTTCAGTTGGTCAGCCCCTAGCCAATAAAAAACCTAATTCGGTCCCTTTTGAAGCTTAAAGTTTGTTTTCTGGAAATAAAGTTGTTGATGTTCCAAAAATAAAACCTTTCGCATTACATAAAGGAGAGCCAACCATATTCATGTCCAATGAAGAAGTCAAATTGTTGGCGGTTCCTTTTCAACATGCCTTGATCAGAAAATTCTCTCATGGTAGATCCGCTTTTGATGAACTAGGGAAAGCATTTCACTCTATTGAATTTAAGGCCCCTTTTGAGATTGGAACGCTGGACTCAAAACATACGTTAATTCAATTATATTCTGAAGAGGATTTCTAGTGTCTCTGAATTAAGAATCTTTACTGTATAAAAAGATTTCCGATGAGAATGCTCAAATGGATTCCTGAATTCCAAGCAAATACGGAATCCCCTTGGGTTCCAATATGGGTTGAACTGGAATTTCTTTCAATTCACCTCCATAACAAATAAATCTTGTTTTCCATTGCTAGAGTGGTGGAGGCACCCATGAAATTGGATGTTACGATTACTAGGTTATCTAGACCTAGCTTTACCAGAGTTTGTATTAAAGTGGACTTTCAAAAGGAACTCTTGAATAGAGTTTGGATGGGACAAGGGACCACAGGCTTTTGGCAATTAATCAAGCATGAAGCTCTATCCAAGTATTATTCCCACTTTGTTGGCATAGTCACTCAGTTCAAGAGTGCAAACACAAGAATCCGTCTACTAAAATGGCTGCGAAGCCAAATGATTTTTCAATGAGAGTAGAAAAGGTTGGAAAATGAAAAAAGACAGAGCAGGTGTACAATATTGTTGGAAAAGCAACGAAAGAACCAATGCTAGCAAAAAAGCTAACCTTGGAGCTGCAAGGGAAAAGGCCCAAACAAGCTACTCAAATAGAGGATGTAAATGAGGATGAAGGACAAAAGGAGATAAAGCTAAGGATGATCACTAAGGATATCGATTATTCAGAGGCAGCGAGAGGTATCATTTCAGTGCATCAAGGAAAGAACAGAAAGAAAGCCATATCTATTGTGGAAGAAGAAGATTCTTCATCTCATCATGGTGCATCCTACGAGGATCTTAATATAAGAAATAATAATAAACAAATCTAAATAAAATAAAAATAATCAAAAAGAAAAAGAAAAAAGTAGACCTGCTTAAATAGAACACCCCCTTCCCAAAACGTCAACCCCATACGCCCCCACACGAACTCCCACAGGGGGGAGGGATCTGACGAAGGTGAGAAGGAAGGATTTAAGATCTTTTGGGGAAAACTTTTGGTATAAACTCTCGTCCATTGGAACATTTACAAATGAATCGTGGCCACCATTAGTCGAAGATATTTTGCACCATTGGGCTTAGAAAATATAATTTTTTCCGCCATTGAGTTTGGTGTTTTTTTTTTTAACACCAAATATGTTATTATTACGATATTATCAGCTTTAGAAGGACTGATTTACAACTAACGTTTGGCTCTATATATGCAGTCGCCCACGGGAGAGATACCGGGAAAGAGAAAATGGGAGATCAGTTACTGAAGGCGGCATCAGAGCAAGTGTGCAGGGTATGAGTGTAAACACTAATTCAATAGCGGCACCCACACCAACGGCTGTCCTATCCGGGTCTCGGCAGTTCCAAGGCCAACCTCCCACTATTCTACAATTGCGGGACCGTGATGAATGTGGCAGCAGCTATGAAGAGAATTTTGATGGAAGCAAGGACTCAGGTGACACGGGTAGTGCTGGGGACCCCGATCTAATTTCAGCACTTGAAGGACAGTATCAAAGGCATGGATCCAGGGGAAGCAAGTCTAGGCAGATTGTGGAGCGTAGAGAACGGGACGGTAGACGAGATGGGAAGTGGGAGAGAAAACATTAGCAGAAGTTCATTTGCATGATGAAACATATGTAGTGTTTGGTTACCTAGCCATCAGCTCTAGCTCTAGTTAGTGAATTCTATGTGACAATGTGTTGGGTAGAGGTAGTCTAGCTAGCTCAAGGGATGATTTTTGTCTAGGGAAACTAGTAATTTCATTACGATGAACAATAGATATCATGTTTTCTTTTATTATTCTCTTTTCTTTCCAGGCCGGCTTGTAAGACTCAGATTGTTGTGGAATAATTGAAGATAAAAGTGTACGGTACCTTTGGCCTTTCACTTGTGTTCATCATGTTTTTGGCATTTTCGGTGAAAGCTTCCAAGATATCTTCCTGATCTCGAAAAAAATTTTGTCGTACCCCAATTTTTTGTTCAGTGTCGTTGCACGATTATATTTTCACCCAATGTGGTAAGGCTTTTGTTGCCAATTATAGAATTGAATTCACGAGATTTGAGGTTAATTCTTTTTTGGGATAATTGGCAATTAGTCCCAAATAGCAGATGTAATCTATTATGAGTCTCATTTAAAACATAAGTTTTGATTTAATCCCTTAAATTGGTATTTGCTTGCATATTATTCTTGCATGTACTCACGGCTATGTAATATTAGTTACATATCACAAGTTACATGTAAGTATGTTACATGTATTTGTGTAAATTTGTTACATCTAACAAATATTTGACACATAAGTCACTACATGTAATTGCGAGAGTACAGTGCGAGTATTGGGCCTTCTGCTTTTTTTAATATATGGGGTCAAAACACAAATTGTAATTGCGTATGGGATTTTTTTTAAATTAAAAATAAAATAAAGGACTTGCCACGTAAACAAACTTCTTCTTTTTTTAATAGATTTTTTTAATTGTACAATCCTCTTAAGGGGTAGATTCTACAAATATGTACATGAATTAGTGAACTTTAGTTTTTAGTCCCCAAAAAATGTTCGCTGAAAGGTCCTCAACCTTTCCTATATCGTTGTCCTGCCATGTAATCTAATTTACAAATGATGCAACTCTGTAAACTGTAACCTTCAAGCGTCACTTTGTGCATGTTAATCAATTTAGGAAATAAATTCTACAAGAATAAATTAAATTTGTGACTGTTTATTGCGTTGTAAACTCATAAAAAATCTATCATTTATCCACATTTTATTTTCTAGATTTTGGTTTCTATATTGACTATTTTTTTTATTTTTTATTTTTAAATCACTTCACTGGACTGTGTGATTTTTGATTCGCTAAACAATTTTTAAATATATATAGATGTCACTTTCCCACAATATCAAACCCTAAATAGCTTTACCAAATACACTACTATTTCCTTCTCTACTCTAAAAACCGACACTTTTCTTCTCCATTATGAAAATTGCGCTTTCCTTTTCCATTTTGAAAACCCCGCATAGGACGTTGAAGAAATGTCCAAGAGAATAATTGGGTTGGGCCACTCATACGGACTGGAGACAAGTCTTAAGAAGTCATACTCAAAAGCAAAATAAGTAATCGAGTGTGTGATTGCATTGCAAGCACGTTGATTATTTAATATTTGTCTACAATCTCGTATCTTCACCAAGTTCTTCCTTTATTCAATAGTCATAACGACATTTGACTTGAGCGCGGTTTTATTAATTTTTTTCAAATTATGTTGTGTTCACATAAACATAATCCCTTCACATCCTAGCTCAAATCGGTTGCAAAGGGGAGTCATAATGCTCCCTTGAGTAACTTATACTGAGCACCAGCCTGTTTTGGGTCCTTGTCAAGCTCATGTTGAATCTCCGACCCATAGTCTTTTAGGATAGCTTCAACGATCCTTAGTAGATTCTTGATTGGGCCCCCAGATTAGTGAATGGTTCTTTTTGCATCGAGGTGGGGTAGTACATGAGGAAATTATTCCCTCAAATAGTATAATTCATGAAAACTCATGACATGTTAGGTTGGATAGAATCAAGGTGGAATAAAATCACAATTCCACCATTAATTCCATTATATCATTTGGTTAAACAATGAAATGAAAATCTTTGATTCAATTGGAATAAAAATGAAAGAATGGTATTCCTTACTTAAAGTAGTGAAATGACACTCATTTCATCAAAATGATCTTTTTCACTCAAAATAAAAAATCCAACTACAAAAATTATCTAGAGATAAATATCTATAAATATATTTTTAGCGGGAGCAAATAGATAAATTGATTGTCAAAAACTTATAGAGGGAGAGCATGTGTCTATATATAAATTTTTGGGATTTTATCCCAAAGGTCCTTTTTTTAAAAAGGAACAACTTTTTCACCCCCATTGAAAAGTCAACATGTTTATAACTCTCATTTCAAAAAAAAATTGGCATAAAAAGGAACAACTTTTTCACCCCCATTGAAAAGTCTCCAGATCTGAGTAGATCTAAGCAACAACGGCAACGACAATTGTGAGGAACGACGGCGACGACGTAAGGGTGACGAACAATTACAGGTATTTTTTTGTTCTTTTTTTTATTTTCTTTTCAGTTTGAATTTTCCAGTTGCCAAATCAGGGAAGGGAGATAGAGAACTCCGATTTAGCCAGATATGGCCAAATCGAGGGAGACCTGGTCGGAGATGGTAATGATGGCGGTGGCGACAGTGGAAGAGTAGTATGGGAAATGGGGCGATGATGGCGGTTTTCGATCTTTAATTCCGTTCATCTTTGGTGAACAATCGACGTAGCTGGTATCTTCTTTTTTTTTTTTTTTCTCTATTCTTTATTTTCCATTTTTGGCTTCTAATTTTGCCCTGATCTATTGTTGTTCTCAGAACCTCCAATGGCATGATCAAGTGGATATCTACTTGATTTTTTAAGTAGATATCCACTTGATTTTTTTTACCGTCCGTCCTTGTTCTTAATGTACTCTCTGATCATTGAACGATTTCAGGTATTCTACCGTTGGTCTTGCTGGAGTAATGAACCTGGTGAAATGAATGATTTCCAGTTTTTTTTTTTTTTTTTTTCGCTTTGTATTTTGATTGATGGAATAATTATAGGTTTCAACTGTTTGATTGCTTGATAGGTGAAGGAAGATAAATAAAATTGAATTAGAATTTTGATATTATTTAGGATAGCCCAATTAGATTTAAATAAGTTCTAACGATTTCTTGATTTATTTTGTTATTTTTATCCTTTATGTGCAAATGTTTGTGTTATTTTTTAATTCAGTGGATATCCACTGATTGTTTAAATTTATTATTTAAATGTTTGTGTTATTTTTTAATTCAGTGGATATCCACTGATTATTTTTTAGTGGATATCTACTTATTGATTTTTAGTAGATATCTACTTATCTAATTATTGAAGACTAATGAAGATGGAGGGAGCGCGACGGTATGACGATTGGCGAAGACGACGGACGTCAATCATCTTAATTTTCAGCAAATTTTCACTATTTTTTTTTTTTGTGGATTTCCACTTAGGGGTTAAGTGAATTTATGTAATTTTCTAGTGGAATGTAACTGAGGATTAAAATTCAGTAGAATTTTTATTTTCAGATTTCTCTAATTCTTTATATTTTAAAATGTTCATGGAATATTTAAAAAAATAAACTAAAATTAAAATTAAATTAAGTGAAAAACAATGTAAGTGGATATCTACTAAATATAATTAAGTAGATATTCACTTAATGGATATCTAAGTAGATATCTACTTAATTGATTTTTAAAATTATTTTAAAAGAATTTTTAATTTAAATAGAATTTAATATTTAATTTTTTTATATTTTAAATTCTTCATAGAATATTTTTAAAAAAAAAACTAAAATTGAAATAAAATTAAATGAAACATAATCATGATATTTATGATATTTTATTAAAAACATTTATTTTTTAAGAAAAATAAAATTAATTGAAATTTTAATTAAAAATAAAATTTGAGGAAAATTTCAAAACAATTGAATTTCTAAATGTATGTGTGTGTGTGTGTATATATATTAATTTTAGGAATTTTAAAAGAAAATGGCCAAAATGGCATTTATGTAAATTTTGTAACTATTTAGGAGTATTTTATGAAAAATATATATGATGGTACTTTTGGTATGAGTAAAAAATGATAGTCTTTAAAAAGTTGTCTCTTGAAGAAATAAAACCCCACAAAATTTTTCCCAAAATTTTTAAGAGAAAAAAAATGTTAACTATAAAATTATACAAATAAATCCTACATTAGTTAGAGAGTCAAATTTGGAGATAGAACATTACTAAAGAAAATAATTTAGAGATTAAAATGTGATAGAGAGAGAGTTGAGAGTATTAATTTTGAAAAGAAAAAAAAGAGTACTTAGAAAGAGAAATTTTTACTTTATAATTTTTAGTATATTAACTTATATATATATATATATATATATATATATATATATTTGTGTGTGTGTAAAGAGAGAGACGAGGGTATTATGAAATTTTTATTATGTTTAACAATTTCATTTTTTTAAGCATACAACTTCCAAATAAGATAATTGAATTGTGATTCTATTGGTAAATCCATTATATTTCTTCTCTTATTGCATTCCATTTCAATTCTATTCCATCCAACTAAATGAACCGCTAGGTTGCATTTAGGTAAGGTAATTTAAGGAGAGATTTCATTTTGAAAAAGAATTTCACAAATTTATTTTCTAAAATTCCTTGTTTGGGTACTTCTAAATGGGATTTGCAAAAAAGATCATTGAATTTATAAAATGGACTTTCAAATATAGAAAAAGGGATTTTCAAATCTTTTCAAAACAGATGTTATTTCCAAATTGTGTCAAAGAGGAAATTCACTTCTCTGAATATCTATAATTAAAATGGTTTTACTAACAGTATATTATCAAAATTATATTATTAAAATAGATATAAAAGTAGTATAATTAAAATAATATACTTAATATTACTAAAGTTATATTATTAAAATAGGTATGAAATAGTATAATTAGAATTATTTAATAGATGTACAATAGGTATAAAACTAGTATAACTAAAATTGGTATAAAAATAAAATAATTAAGAGGACATTATTTAAATTATATTATTAAAATACGTATAAAAATTATATTATTTAATTACTAACATAAAAAGTATAATATTAGATATATTTTCATATTTTTTATTACAAAATTTAACAGATTTTAAAATTCTACATATAAATACTTACTCTTCCAAACAAGCAAATTATGAAATTATACAGTCAAATTTTTTATCTAAAATAGTTATCCAAATAAAGAATTTGTAAATGATAGGTCTCCGGAATTTTGAAATCATATCATATACAAATTCCGTATATTTATCAAATCCCTTACTCAAACGCAACTTTAGTGAATTTAGGCAAAAACATTTGCTATTACATTGATAAGCCTTTGTAATGGTAGGGATGCCTCATTGAAGATTATGCGTCAGTGGCGATTGGCAAACAACTGCAACCTATCAAAGACACCTCGGTGATAGCGTCCCAACCATATTGTACGGGCATGCGGATTACTGATGAGGGTGAATTTAGTAACGAATAGCCACCTAACCATGTAGATGGCTCAACGACCTTTGAACACCCCGGTATGTATAAAGAGGTTCGGTCAGTCAAGTAAGACTAGGTCCTTAACCTTCGGATGGGAGGTTCACTCAGAAAAAATTCCAACATTCTAAAAACTCGAAATTGTTAAGGAACATCTCCTGTGTTCCTCAATCATAAGAGTTACTTCTCGCTTGTTTTCACGCCGGTGGAACTTCACCCGAAATGAATCCTCTGGTGCTTAACTTTGCCTTCCAAATCTGATTGCCAAATTTTACTCAACAAATCCAAATTTTATTATCATCAGAAACAATTACAACGTAGCACGGCAAGTCCCAAGAAAATCAAACAAAAATCATACAAAATTCTAAAAAATTATATTAATTTTAAATTTCAATTTCCCCCAATGAAAGACACAATAGCGGAGAACTACACCAGCACAAATTACTTTACATCCATCACAATGCATGAAAAATTAAGAGGAAAAAAGAGGAAGATAAAAACAACATACATTATGCCTGTGCACATAAAATTGAACAAGAATTATAATCATCCATGAATCCTTTCCTACCCTGTAAAATCGGCTCCAGCTGCATCACCAATTTCCCCATTTCTGGAGGATTATAAGAAAGAAAATAAGTCATATTTATTTAGAGGGGTAAACCACCATAGCATTGAATAGCTAGTTGGAAATATTGTCTTCAGTTGCACGACTATCATCTCCAACCGGTGCTGTAAAATTCCGCCTTTCATCCGAAGAGGCGGTGATAACAGGCATCCATATGTCAGCAGTACTGCTCAAGAGAGACTTCACTTGCGAATCTGAAGCCATGGTCGATGATATCATCTCATCCACATCATCAAGCTTTGCTGATAATTTATCCAACTCTTTCGCTATCTCCATCTAAATGTATAGCCACAAAGTTCAGAAGAACGGAAACTTGGAGGGTGAAAACAGAATACTACATGCAAACTAACCTCATCAAGATTCTGTATAGAGTTTGAAGGAACTTTTGTAACCTCCAAACCAAGAGCTTCAATTTTCGCACGTAATTCAACTTCTTCCTGGTTGGTCAATGCTTCCACCTACAGGAGACCGACTGTGAAAAAGGCTTCAAGGGAAGTACTACATAAAAGCATCAAACGCTAATGGAACACAGCTTCATGAGACTGACTAATTTTTTTGAAGAAATAGGATTACAAGGCAATTTCAATTTGCCAAAGCTGCACCATGAGGTCCCCTTTTTTGTTGTCCTTTGTACTATTTTTCAATTAGTCCATTAATGAATTGTTATACTTTAGTGTTTGGTTGTAAGAATTAAATGTTAAATTAGTTAGCTAACCATTTTAGTTTTAGTTTAGATGCTACTTTCTCGCGTAATTGTAGTAAAATATAGCTAAAAATATAACCTAATTATAATAATTGTAGTTTTTTTTTTTTTTTGGGGGGGGGGGGGCGGTTGGGTCAACCAAACATGTAAATTTGATTTCATCACAGGTAAATGGAGAAATATACAAATCAATTCATCAAAAATAAGATAATTCATAAAGTAGAATAATTGAGACAACTAAACAGACTCTAAGTAATTGTTCGCTTAAACCCTTGAAGGATCAAAATAAAAATTTCCTGCAATTAATGCAATGGTAAGGGGATTTATAGTGAAACAGAGCACAGCATAGAAGAATCATAGCATATCATATGAGAAAAACTAAAAGTCAAAACCCAAACCTTCAAATGAATGAGAGTTCACCAACTCTATTTTTCTTGTTTCTCATAATTTTGAGTATATTTTAATACCTAGGTATATTTTTCAATTGATTTCATTGTCATAATTCCACCAATTCAATGCTTTCAATGTGTAAGTATGTGAAAAAATTTCAATCATTTTATTGTCATAATTTCACTAAAAGATTTACATTGATTTCACATCATTCCAACAAAGGTTAGAATTTGAGAGGACTCCAAAATACTCTATAAGGATTATTCTTTTTTCACCCCATATTTGCACACTCCCTTAAAATTATCTAAATTTTTTCATATTCTTTTGTTTATTCTTCAAACTTTTGCTACTACTTCAACTTGATAACTACAAAATTAATACCATGCATATCCATATATTTTGTCAATATTTTTTTAATGTATATGCCAAGAACTTGTCAACCTCTTGTCATTCAATTGTAAAACAATTAATTTCAGTTATGTGCAATTCTTAATATGAGGGTTTCGAGATTGAGATCGACGTAAAGACCGAAAGAGCTCGATCATTACTCGATCTGTTGATCTAAAGGTAAGAAAATTATTTATCATTTTTATTTTTATTTGTTTTTCCGCAAGTAATTTAGGTCTGGTTTTTGTATGAAGCATTGGGTTTTCTTTGTATTTTTCATTTGTTGGTTATTTTTGTTTGTTTTTCCGTATGTAATTTAATTGTATGAAGCATTGGGTTTTCTCTGTATGTTTCATTTGTAGATTTAAAGTTGTTATTGATATTGTCATTTTATTTTGTTTTAAGGAGTGGATAAATGATATTATCAAACATCATAGTACGAAATAGAAGGATATCTTTTATAGGCATTTGGAATTAGGACACCTTATTAAAAGACATACATTATGAACTAAATCATATTTCTTGGGAATTTCATGCATTTGTAACTTGCTAATGAAATCCGAAATGATGACGTTTATTGGATATTATTTTGTTACGATTTTTAGGGACTCATATTGTAATGTGAAAAAGAAATTCATGTATCTATAGAAAAACTAAAAAAAAAAAAAAGAAACAACTCTAAATGAATTGTTGAACCTTAACAATTAACAATAACAATAATAATAATAACTCAGTCATTTTATTCCATCCAAACTTTTAGAAAAATACTAAATAAACCAATCAACCCTAATAATAGATAGTAAAATTAAAATAATAGATTGGTTAACCAAAAATAAACATTTTGAGGACATATTGGAGACAAAAATTAATGATTAAATTTAAAAAATAAAAATAAAAAATAAAAATAAAATGGCATATAAGTTCTTGCTTACTATCTCCTAAATTTAAGTAGGATATATTTTAAAATAACCATTCAAATTAAAAACAAATCAAACACAATAAAAAATATCAACAAAATTTTATAAATATAGAACTCAATAGCCTGCACTATTAGCTGGCCTAAAACTAGTAAACTCTGCAAATCAGGAAGCTAACAGTATTCACTTCCTCCAGAAAAGAATTCACAAGCGATTCACACATATTACTTTCCAGCTCCTAGCCTCCAAGAGCTTTTATTTTACAAATTAAACAGCCACAAAAACCAGAAAGTAGAAAGAGCCGGTAAAACAAGCTTTTGAAGTTGAAAACATATCCAGATTATCAGAATGGAATGACTATCTAGACAAACTAATGGAGTTCATATTTTTATCCGAATTCACTATTTATGATGAAAGGGTACAGAGGAAAGTGTCCACATTATCTAGAACCATTACAAATTCCTTTTAGTTAAAAACATTGCACAAAATATCGGCAATGATAATAACCCGAGAAGAACAGAGTCGAGTAATTGGTTTAAGCTTAGTAGCAATAGTTGTATAGTGCAAGATATTTCATAAACCGGAGATTATTAGAGTGGAACAATATTTGTTTGAGTATGATACAAATAGAATATGAAACAAAAATTGCTAGTATATTTATTAGAAAATTCTACACATCATGACACACATTATAACATGTGAACATAATTAACGAAAAAACAAATTCATGGTGCTACCGTAGAAAATACTTTATTTGAAGATAGTGATGGTGCAAATACATTCCGTGCTTTTGACCAAACTCAAGCCGAAGAAACTTATTCAATGGTCACTGCTAACCGCTTTTGGTCCCAAATATTTGGAGTTGCTTTTTCCAATAAACGTTGATTACATTTCTTTATGTTATTTATACCCGTAACCAATTTATGGCTGAGTGCTCTTGGAGTAGTCGGTCTGGCCCTGAACCTGCGTGCCTATGACTTCGTTTCTCAGGAAATTCGCACGGCAGAAGATCCTGAATTTGAGACATTCTACACAAAAAATATTCTCTTAAACGAAGGTATTCGTGCTTGGATGGCAGCTCAAGATCAGTCTCATGAAAACCTTATATTCCCTGAGGAGGTTCTACCACGTGGAAACGCTCTTTAATGGAGCTTTAGCTTTAGCTGAATATCCATGACCTCCTAAACTGTTTTTTTTCTTTTTTTTTTTGGATTTACAGTAAAGTGTGTCTGGACCAACTTATGAGCACCTCAACTAATCAGCTCACCGGGTAATCTTAAGGGAGCACTCCCCCTACATCGGCTTGCTGCCTACGGGATTGAATTCAAGATTTAATTCCCAGAATACTCCCCAAGAGATTCGAATCCTGGTTAATAAAGAAAAGAGACACCTCCCCTAGCCAACCGGACTAACACCTCTTGAGCATCTCCTAAACTTTTCATGCAATGTCAGATGGTTCCATCAAACCATAGGGTGCTACCATACGGCACTAGGTGGAGTAGCATCTTTCAATCATAATATGGTTTGGGGATCTGGGATGAGATTCTAACACAAGACATATCACTTGATCAGAGTTTTTGCTTGAATATTCTTTATAGGGAATTGAGAAGAGGAGAAGGATATGAGTTGCATATATGTATATAACAGGTTAAATGCGATACAGCTTGGCAAATAATTACCATCCCCTAATGAATTTGGAGCCAAAAGACAAATAAATCTTCCATCTGGTAATCTGGAAAAATATGATAAAGTGCTATAACCCCCACCTCCCCACTCCTTTTCTGATGAACCGAACCAAAGCATCACCCATATCTCATCACAACAAAAAGTGTGTTGCAATAAATCCAGTCAAAATGAAATGTGACAAACCATGAATGCTTTTTTCCATCAAGTCCTTTAACAAGGAATCACTTTCCATAAAGCATACAGAAAACTTACCGGATAGACCAAATCATCATTTATTTCCATTATGCAAATCCAACGAAGGAAAGATCTTTTATAGAACTGAGATTGAAACATCCCTAAAACCTTATGAACAGAATTTATTAATTTGGACAAAAGAGTATCCAAAATCCTTCATTTCAATGCTACTACAACCTCAACACAAACACGGTCCCCAAAAAATAATATACAAATCCACACCCAAGTAAAAATTTCCCTTGAAAACATTGAATGCAATAGAACAGTGCCTAGGAAAACTTAACAAAGTCACATATTTGCCTATTCCAAAAGAAGTTAAAACTGATGTCTTTAGCCTCCTTGGCATGCCTCCTAAAAGTACAATCGTTTAGAGATTGTTCCCCCTCAAATTCATAAAAACTCTATTACAAGGAATCTAATTTTTCTAATAATATATTTCATTCACGTATTATTCCTATCAACTATCACGGGCACAGGAAAGATTGTTGTCATTGTATTCCTAACAATGCAGACTACATGTGTAATGTGTGGGAATGGTGGACCAAGGGCGGATACAAAGGGAGGACAGGGGAGTTTTCCCCCACCCCAACTCCTACCCACCAAAAAAAAAAATCAAAGAAACGCCCATGTTATCCAATAAAACAAACTACTTATTGTTCTAAAGCTATATATACTTGTCTCTCCCAAAACTTGTACATGTGCACACCCCAACCCCCCTAAAAATTACACTTCCCCCCTCCTGCACAAAACAAAAAAAAAAAAAGAACATCTAAATCGAGTATATGCCCCCCAAGTAGATCTCTTCTTAGAAGATCTTGATTTCCGAGACAACATACTACATAGATTATTCTACTGAGAGCAATAACCTAGAGTCAATTCCATATTGATGAGCATAGGTTCTCCTCTTCGCCCATGACATCTTTGGGTTAAAATTTGTGAAAACCATGGGTTTTAGAAATTCTACAGTTTAAAAATCAAGTTTACATTCGAAGTGAAAAACCAATAACATTTATTTGAATAACCATAATCTTTTTTAAATTGGACTCTTACTTTCTGGATGGCTTTTAGAAAAAGACAGGCTCTAGATGTAACTTGGAGAATTCATTCGAGCCCTCCAAATTCCAAACTACAATTGTTGGACATTTTACAATTCAGTGCTTGATTTGACATACAAGGAATTCAATCTTCTGGAATTCGGAATATCGCATTTGGCCAAATACCTCCGTCAAACACCGGATTCATGATGATGAAAGAAGAGCAGATCAGATCATCAGAGATCAAATCTACTTCGTACAAGTAAATTCCAATTAAAGCATCACCAAAATAGAAAAGAATAACTATAAACCATATCAGAAATTTCATTGGATACTCCTTTAAAGCAATCAGAACTTATTTCATCCAACCCCCGCACCTGATAACGCATGCAGAACAATACTCTAACACAAACATAAATATTTGTGTATAGTCGTACCTGCTGAAGGAGATCGGAAAGCAGTCCAAAGAGCTGGGCATCTGCGGGTGGTGATGATGCTTTGCCTTCCTGGGCCATTCCTGCGCGGTTTGCACTACTGCTATTCCAATGTGGCTAATTATTGGACAAATGCACTTTTCACCCTAAAAGTTTGGCTTTGTCTTCTGAATGGTCCCTATGGTTTTGATTTCAACAATTCACAACCTAACGTTTTACATTAGTTTCAATTTGCCCAATCTAACACACAATTAGCCACATTGGAATTATTCTGAGGGACAAAACACACAATTTCAGCCATTCTCCCCATTTCCCTAATTTTTTTGTGGAGAGTTCTCTATGTATCCTATAATTCCTTGGAAAGTTGTTATGTTATTAAGAAAGCTAGGTCATTTATATATGGTCTCTCATTTTACTACCATAGAGATAATTGGTAATTATTTCTAAATAACGGGTATAATCTATTATTAATCACATTTAAAACATAAATTTTGACTTAGTCCATATTAGTTCCGCATGTGCTGTATTATATTAGTTACACGTATCCGTATAATATTAATTATAGGTTATAAATTATATGTAATTATATTACATGTACTTGTATAATATTTGTTACATATAATAAATATTTTACATACAAATTAGATACATGTTAGTTGCAAGAGTGCAGTGTATTTATTGGGCCTTCCGTCTTTTTTTAATGAGCGGAACTGAAACATAAGTTGCAATTGTGTATCTAACTTTTTTTAAAATTAAAGGTAAAATAAAGAAGTTATCAATAAACACATGCTTATGAGATTGAGAGATTTTGTCAAGAATTCAAACGCTTAATGACGGTGACATGTACGATTTATTATTCCGTTATAGTTGATTCAAATATGGTACAAAATGAAGAAAAAACTTCAATTCCATTGAGTTCTTCACTTTAAGATAAAATTGATTTCTTCTGAAAAATTACAGATCAAGAAGATCACACTTTTCACTTCGATTTTTTTAATTTGAACCACCACCATAGGCCAATCCCCTCCACCCCCGTCACCACCGCCTTCCTCCCCATCCTCGGCCCACCACCTCACATTCTCAATTAACTACCCCCCACTGATATCATTTTGCCCCTGTCAATTATGTATACATTTTTTTCCAAATCAATCCATGTATATACAAGTATGACCCCAAAAACTAGATCGTTAGCAATGGTTTTTGAGATTCAAAATGTGATCTTTCTTGGATTGCGAAAAATGTACGGCGGTTGGACAATTGTTAGTCTTGCATTTCCAGTGTGAAAATCAATTATGTGTTCTTGAAGGATTTTGGCAAAGTATTAATAACTAGAAAAAAATGTGTGTACCTTAACTAGACCCCCTTATAGTAGGGGTGCGCAGCGGGGCGGCTCAACCCGTAAAACCAACCCAAACCGCCCAAAACCGCCCGAAATTTGAACCAGCCGAACAAACCCGCGCATTGCGCGGTGTGAACAGTGTTAACCCACTGAGATTTGGAGCGGATCGCAGGTTTGGGTAGTGTGTTTCACGGGTTGACCCGCCCGCCCGCAATAATCTCATTCCATGTTCGCCGACGGCTAGGGTTCCCGCATCTCGTTTTCCCTTTTCCTTCCATAAATCTTTGATCTAGATGTCTAATTACCTTCCTAAAATTTTCGATTTCCAATTTCGATTATGGAAACATTGATGCTTTCTGATTCTGGATCTATATAATACAATAGTGAAGTCCTATGAAGGCAAACCGCAAACTACACACTCGATTTCGATTTCGTTTTCGAAGACGAAGACGAAGAGCTTCCGATTTCGATTCGATTTGGATTTCAATCCTATACACATTCGATTTAAATTCCATACACATTCGAGTTCGATTCCGATCTTTCTTCATAGGTACGTATCTTTCCATCTTATGATTTTCTGCTTTTAATTTTTAAATTTGAAAGAGCAATTCCTACTAATATCCCGTTAAGGATCTAAAAAAATTGAGCATTGTTTCTGTTTGGTGAATTTTTTAACTTTGTTTCTATTTCTGTCTATTGTTTCATGTTTCTGATCGAATGAACCTGTGTTTATTTCATGTTTTCTGTTTTTTATTTTCGTTTTTGATTTTCTAAACCTAAAATCAATATGGTTATCTATTGATTTTCTTTATATTTTGTAATAATGTTGGATTGGATAAGATAGCAAAGAACCTGTTTGAGAAATCTGGTTTTGAAATCATGCATCTGTTCATATTATGTTCTTGTTATGATCTTAGTCTGTTCTAATCTTATTATGTTCCGATTAGTTTATATTGTTCATGTTATGTTCTGAGTAGTGTTTATTGTTCATATTATGCTCTTATTTCTGTTTATGTTTGCATCATTTTCTGTTTTTTGTTTTCTGTTTTCTGTTTCTGTTTATGTTTGCATCATTTTATGTTTTTTGTTTTTTGTTTTCTATTTTCTGTTTCTGTTTCTGTTTCTGTTTATGTTTGCATCATTTTCTGTTTTCTGTTTTCTGCTTCTGTTTCGGTTTGTCATTTTGCTTATCTTGGTTTATATTTTCTTTTAGTGATGGACACTATGGTAATAGATGAAGTGAAAGTGGACAGTCCGAATGGGAATATTGATTCGAATGGGCAGCTTCCTCCTGAAAGTATGGTACGTAAAAGAAAAAAATCTGAAGTGTGGGCTCATTTTGTTGAATTTAAAATAGAGGGTGAACCGAAAGTCTCATGCAAATATTGTAAAAAAGTTTATAGTGCTAATTCAAATATTCACGGCACAAGTAGTTTAAGAAATCATTTGCATAATTGTCCTAAATATCCTTATAGCGAACAACTTAAGGGACAAGCATTAGGTTTTAAACCTAAAAAAATTGGGGAAGAAACTAGTCAACTTGTTGCATTAAGTTTTAATCAAGAGAACGCTAGAAATATTCTTGCGGAGGTGATCATAATTGATGAATTTCCTTTTAGATTTGTGGAAAATTATGGGTTTAGGAGGTTTTGTAATGCTTTGCAACCGAAATGGTTAAATATTTCTCGATACACAATTGCTCGCGATATAATGAAGATTTTTTATGTAGAAAGAGAAAATTTGAGAAAAAATTTGAAGAGTCGTAGGATATGTTTGACTACGGACACATGGACGTCTATTCAGAATTTAAATTATATGTGTTTGACATGTCATTTCATAGATGATGATTAGAAACTTGAAAAAAGGATATTGAATTTTTGCATTGTTGACAATCATAAGGGAGAGACTATTGGTAAGAAAATTGAAGAATGTTTGCTTGAATGGGGAATTGAAGGGTTTTTCACTTTAACAGTGGATAATACTAGTTCAAATAATCTTACCATTAAATTTTTACAAAATGTGACAAAAAGTTAGAAAGGTACAGTTTTAGGTCACGAGCTTTTACATATGAGATGTTGTACTCATATCTTAAATTTGATAGTGGTGGAAGGGTTAAAAGATTTGGATGATTCTATTCAAAAGGTTCGTGGAGCAGTAAGATATGTAAAATCTTCACCCAGTAGACTTCAATTTTTCTTAAAATGCGTCAATATGTTAAAAATTGAGTCTAAGGGTCTTTTGTGCCTTGATGTGCAAACAAGATGGAATTCCACCTACAAAATATTAGAGTCTGCTGGGAAATTTGAAAAGGCATTTGAGAGATTAGATGTCGAGGATCCTAGATTTCGTGCTTATTTTCTTAAAAAAGATATGAGTGATATAACTGGATCTCCTCCGAATGATGAAGATTGGGTAAGATGTCGTACATTTGTTAAATTTTTTAAACTATTTTATGAGGCAACGAAACATTTCTCTAGTACTTTATATGTTACTTCGAACTCTTTTTTTGATAAGATTTTTATAATTCGAAGTGCAATTGATCGCTTAATCTTGAATCAAGATAATGGGGTGGCTAAAATGGCGATGAATATGAAATCAAAATTTGACAAGTACTGGGAAAATGGAGACAAGATTAATGTTATTTTGTATGTGGTTGTTTTGTTGGATCCAAGAAAGAAGCTTTCAAATTTTCAATTCTGTTTTTCGAAAATGTATTCTATTGAAATTACAAATTTATTGATTGACAATGTAAAGCTTGCTATAAATCGGTTGTATGAATGTTATTCTTCTATGGAGTCAATAAATACGCATGTTGAAACCAGGAGTGGAAGTGACCCAAATGGGAGTGGGAACGGGGATGTGACATTTACGTCAATTATGGACTTAGATATCATGAATGAAAATCCACATAAGTTAATTGCTTCACAATTTGAGAGTTTTATGGACGGAAAAATGGATATTGGTGGCGAGTCTGAGGTAGAAAAGTATTTAAACGAATTACCTGAAAGGACTAAGGATGAAAATTTTGATATTTTGGATTGGTGGAAAGTTAATTGTAGTAGATATAAAGTGTTGGCTATGGTTGCTCGTGATGTATTGGTTGTTCCTGTGTCGACTGTGGCGTCAGAGTCTGCGTTTAGTACTGGAGGACGAATACTAGATCCATTTCGTAGTTCATTATCTCCTCAAAATGGTTGAGCGTCTTGTTTGTACACAAAATTGGTTATTATCTTCAGTGTCAATATCTCTTTGCAATATAATGAATGAAGTCGAGGAATTTGAAAAAGATATCGAATTAGGTTTGTATTATGTAAGTTTTTTATTTTATATAATTCAATTTTTTATTGTTCATAAAGGTTGAGATTAGATTTACTAATTATTTGATTTAATTTATGACAAGGTCTAGATCAATCGGCTTCAAGTTCAACAAGCGGACAATCAAGTACCATTACAATTTGTTGATGACATGGATTATTACTCCTATGTTTCTGTTTTTGTGATGAATAAAGTTTTCATTTTTTATGCTGCTATTTATGTTGTTTGATGTTTCATGTTGTTTCTGTTTCTTTATATTAAATCTTGGTTATTTGGTTTATTTATTGTTGTTGACTTGTTTCATGTTGTTGTTTTTGTTTTTAGACTAATGAATGAAGTTTTCTTTTTTGCTGTTTGTTGTTTGCTGTTTCGTGTTACTATTTATGTACATTAAATCTTAGTTTATTTCTTGCATCATTCAAAGCAATAAAAATATTTATAGTAATATTTATTAGTCCAACCCGAAACTCAAACCGCACATTATTGGGCGGTTCACGGATTGAAGTAGTTAACCCGCCTACTCCAACCTGCCCCAACCCGCATACTATTGGGTGGTCTACCGTTCAAAGTAGTCCAAACCGCATAGTATTGGTTTGGTCTGCGATTTTACCCTAACCCGCCCCAACCCGACCGCCGCACACCCCTACCTTATAGTATTTTATAGGAGATAAAAGGTTGGTTTGACAAGTTTTTGATAAATTATTGTCCCTATTGATTCCCTGGATTTAGTGGAACTGAACTCGGATTGCGGTCTGAGCTAGAACGCCCTTATGCCATCCTCGTTTTTTTAGTGGTGCAACTGTAAGAAAGTTGAGCATGGATCTTAGTAGAGATACGTCATGCTCAGTTCTTAAGAATTTAATAGTCCCATTGGTTGCAGACAGTGTCCTTGGTTACCTTTAGTAGTTTTGATCCCTCATGCTTGGCGCGTGGTCTTGGTTCGCATGTCGGTCATATGGGGCTATTCTTCCACGTACTTTCTAGGACTGGTTGTGAAAATTTATCATGAGATGCCCCATATTCCTTAGGTTCGAGGTTGGAGGAGCTCAAGAGTACTTACTCGTAGATGAACCGAAGAACTAAGATGCAGACTCGAATAGAAGTCAATTGGTCACAGTGCCTTGTACTTGGCGCCCAATCAAAATTTTCAATGTTGCGTCATTTAAAAAATTACACCCAAAAAACTGCGATGCATTTAATGCATGGCATAATTGGATTGCATGCTTCCTTTTACTTGAATAGTGATGACGGATATTCCTCTGCCAAACAAATCTTAGTATTTAAATAAAGGGATCCCGTGTGAACATTCACAAAAAACAAATCAAAGAAATGTGAAAACAACCTAAAATCATTGAAAAAAACATTAACGTAAATAAACAAAAACTTCACAAAATCAACAATGTCAGAACAAACTCAACAAAATTTGGCATGAATATTCACCAACTCGCAAATGAACATCCATCAAATCACACATTTGGAATGAATATTCAGATCTGAGTTTTTTACATGAACATTCCACATGAACATACAACTAAATTTGGGTAGTTCAACTAAACATTCAACTCAAAAAGTAAATTAAAATAAATTAAAATAGATCTAAAACCTAGTGCAAACATTATAAAAAAAAATGTGAAAAAAAATCAACTTTAACCAAATCGCATATCTAAGATTCACCAGGCAATAAAAAAAATTGTGAATGAAAATCCACGAAAAGAGTGAATAAATTGCAGATCTAACATTCACCAAATCGCAGGTGTACGTTAGATTCACCAAAATGCAGATCTAACGATCACCAGATCTGGGCCATGCGAGTGGTGGAAGAACAGTTTGTGGACGACGGTGGTGGACGAGAGGGATATGGACGATGGCTGTGGCCACCGTCAATCCACACCCCCGTCGTCTACCGTCCAGATCGATCTTAGCCACCAAATTGCAAATTTAACCAGATTGTTCATGGCCACCTCCACCGCCACCAAATCGCAGATCTATGCACAGAGAGATTTGAGGGAGAGAGGAACGACTGGTCAAATGTGGAGAGGGATAGAGAGGAACGGTTGAGAGAAAACGGCGGCAATGCAGCCCCATTGAGAGACAGGTAACAGCCACACAAATCCACTGAGGAAAAATGTGATATTCTCGAATCCCCTAAATGAGTTGTTGTCGATGGGAAGTGAGGTGGATGATGCAGCTTTGATATCAATTGATAGCAAAGGGGTTGTTATTCGAGTTCGTCATTGGGAGAGATGTAGCGGCTGATGAAAAATTGAAGGGAATGAACAAATGATATGAATATTAGGGTTAGGGTATTAGGGTTAGGGATTTTTTTTTTTTATTTTTTTTTTATGGGGCGCTTACCAATGAGTCTCAAAAAATGGCTGAAACTACCAAATAAACCCGTTACTTTTTATTTGAATCGAGCAGTCCTTATGGCATTTTCATGACTAAAATGTTCCTATTTAATGCACCGCTTTATAAACATCATGTAATTACCTTTCTCTTATGCGAAACTAAATTAGGTAACAAAATATCAACTCTAGATGGAACAAAATACTTATTTTGATCTCAATCTGAATGTGAAACAATAAATTTTTATAAAACAATTATGTTCGATAATTCTCTTTAAAAATAAGATATCAATCACATTTTTTTGAGTTGTTTGTCGTAATGAGTGTGAATGTTACATGTAACAATTAGTACTACACCATGTTACATGTAACAATTATGTTCGATAATTCTCTTTAAAAATGAGATATCAATCACATGTTTTTGAGTTGTTTATCGTGATGAGTGTGAATGTTACATGTAACAATTAGTACTACACCATGTTATATGTAATATCAATGACACATATAACATTAAAACCAACTAAAATCAAAAGTTTAGTAATTACACCATGTTACGTCATATTACTGTATTTTTCATTTATATTGCATGTTCAATGTGACATCCAATCCAATCGAAATGACATTATAATATTCGTATCGCATCTGATAATAATCCTTTGTTCTTTACGTATAGAATGTAACATTGGCTGTGTTGAATCGTATTTTATGTAAATGTTACATATAACATCTTATAGTTTGTATAAACTAAAAATTATAGAAATACCATATTACATATAACATTAATGTGAAAACTGAAACTAATGAAATAAAAATAGTGAATTTTATATTGTTTCAAAGATCTTGTTTAGACGAATATAAATATATAATTAGATTGTAAAAAAAATGTGTACAACAATAGTTATTTTTATATTAATAAAATGATTTGTTGAATATGAAAACTCTCAATCTCTATTATAAAATCTTAACAAGAAATCTACGGACAACGATTTTGGGATTGCGTTGTGCATGAAAACTATGAAAGAGGATTCACTAGTTAAGTAGCAAATTTTATTGGTAGATTAATGATTAATATGGGTCCCTGCGGTAATTTTTCTTTTTATTTATTTATATAGGGGTATAATCGTTTGTTTACTATCTTTTTCAACTGTCAAATGACTAAATACTAAGAGAGAGATTAAATAATAATTTTTTTTGTTTAAAATATTTATTGAGGAGAGAGAGTGTAGAATTTGGTTTGAACAATTATTTATTTTTATTTTTTTTTAAAAAAAAAAAAGAGTTCTAGAGTTTACACTTAAATTTAAGGGAAAAATATCAAATAGTCTTGTTAAATTAACAAATCTACAAGATAGTCCATAATATTTTTATTTTTTTTTGCACCAAATGGTCTCATTAAAAGGGTTTGATTGCACCAAATACTCCTAAATATTTTAAAGTGACGAATTTACCTTTCACTGTTTCGCCTTCTTCACTGATTCTTCATCTCCCTCTCGCAATTTTCCTTTACCTTTTGCAATCTTCATCTTCCTTCATAGTCCTTGCTCTCCATCATCACCGGCGCCGTCAATGTATTCGAAACCCTCGCAATTAGTTAATTTAACTAGGTGAAGCAATTGGTGAAGAACAATCAAACAAGGGAGAGAGAGAAAGAGATTGACCTCGGAAGAAATTTTAGGGGTTTTCTAACTTTTCTTCTTGGATGATTTTTGTTATGAGGAGAAATTAGTGCTGCCCATTGGACTTTCAATGTGATCTTCAATCTATCTACTATCTAAAATAGAATCGAATCGCCTCCCTTGAACCAGCAGATCGAATCAAGAAGCGATGAAGGGCAGATTTAAAACTCCGGCTATCGTGATCTGAAACTTCCACAACATATCGCCGTACCCGAACGCCTTCACATTCGTCGATGAAGATGACCTTGTCGTAGTTGGTGAGCTGCCATAGCCTTGTCGTAGTCAGTGAACTTGTTGTATTTGTACTCGTTGTAGCTGTTGTTACTTTGCTTTTTGCAAAGTAAGAAACGAACAAATTTTGCAGCAATTAATCCTGTTTGAGACGAACCCTTGCAAATCACGATTTTGCAGCAATTTCACAACGCAACGCAGAAGAGAGAGAAGTGCTAGAGAGAGAGAGAAGCATGGCGGCAACAGTGAGCGCTTGGGCTAAGCCAGGGGCGTGGGCCCTTGATTCCGAAGAGCACGAATCGGAGCTCAAGTAGGCGTTTGGTGGAAACGATGCCCCAGGTTCTGCGGTGCTTTTTGACTTCATTTCCCTATTCGCTGCCGCCACAACCAAGTCGAAGAAGAAGGGCAGACAATTTCTCTTCAGGAGTTCACCACTTACGGTGCAAAAAAGATGAAACAAATTGATTTTTCTAGGTCTTGTATTGATTTGGTTCATTTGTTTTGATTGATTTAATTAGAATTTAGGATTCTTCTGGTTGGATTAATTTAATTTGTATGGATAAAAATAAATTATATGAATGTAGTAAAAATAATTATCAATTTGAATAAATGTAACACAATTTTGTGTTTTTAAAAATAATGTATTTGATAGTTTTGTACGATGAATTATTGGTAACTTACCCTAAATTTAACTATTTCCAAAGTAGGAACGAAAAGAGGGTTAGCAAATTGAAATTCGACAATCGAAGCGCAACTTCCAATTTCGCTCTTTCGTCTCTCTCCTCTGATCTGAAAATCATCTTATGCGATATCATCACTTCACAATCCCTAGCCAACCCGAAGCCTTTCCTTTTATTTATGCTCTGTTTCTCTTTCTTTCTGGAATATGGACACGCTTCGGGCTGCTTACAGAGACGATGACGATGACAGTGATTTAGCAAACCACGTCTCCACCATTACGACCACCGATGCCCTTACCAATCAGGGCCAACCAACCACCACCGACGCCGTAGACGATTCCGCGTTCGACCCCGCCGACGCCACTGACACCGAGACTCCGGAAACCGAAACTGAACCTGTAAATGGCACTAAAGAAGAGCACATTGGCTTCGACGATCTATCTGACGATGAAATCTCCGATGACGCCGAAAATCTACATTTCAAAAAGCTCCAAAAAGACGAAAAAGGCCCCAATGGTTCACCACAATTCACTAAAGTTTCGGAAACTGAAGAGGACGATGATGAAGAACCGTCTCCGAAGAAGCGGAAGCAACTTTCCACATTGACATTGTCCAAACACCCCAAATCAGAAGAGCAATCACCGCAAGGAGTGGCGGTTGTAACGAAATCGATACGAACTACCACCAGTTCAAGCAAAAAATCAAAGAAGAAGAACAACAATGTTTGGACAAAATCGACCTCCAGAAAAGGTAAAAAGAAGACAAAGAACAATAACCATAACACCCAGACGGAGGACAAAGTGTTAATCACTCCAATTCCTAGGTTTCCTGATAAGAACGACGATAGCCCAGACATGAAAATTTGTCTATCGAAGTTTTACAAGGCAGAGAAAGTGGAGATCAGTGAGGATAGATTGAGTGCTGGTAGTACAAAAGGATATAGAATGGTGAGGGCCACAAGAGGAGTGGTGGAGGGGCCTTGGTATTTTGAGATTAAGGTGGTGAAGTTGGGGGAAACAGGGCATACGAGGCTTGGATGGTCTACGGATAAAGGGGACTTACAGGCACCAGTTGGGTACGATGGACATAGTTTTGGGTATAGAGATATTGATGGGAATAAGATACACAAGGCTTTGCGGGAGAAGTATGGGGAGGAAGGTTATAGAGAAGGTGATGTTATTGGGTTTTACATTAATTTGCCAGAGGGGAGTTTGTATGTTCCAAAGCCTCCGCGTTTGGTTTGGTACAAGGGGCAAAGATATGTCTGTGCACTGGATGCAAAAGAAGATCCTCCTAAAGTAGTACCAGGTGAGTGTGTTAATTTTTGATTTGTGGGTCTTTCAAGGCTCTTGGGTTACTTCAGTTTTGTTATATACTCGTGCTTCATCTTTTACCCTTGTCTTTTGCAATGTTTCAAACATTGGCAGAAGGGAAGTGTTTTACTTTGTGCTAGACGTTATAGTTTCTATTGGCATTTTCCTTAGCTTGTTGGGAATAACATTTGGACAATTAATCAGAAGAAAACAGTAGCACGAAGTTAGCAACAACTTCATTCTTCTGCAATTTGAAACCGATGGGCTCTTCTTCCACTGGGCTTGTCCTCTTTGCATTCATTCATTTAATATGTCTTTGTGAATATACTGCGCTCAAAGAGAATCCCAGCCATTCGTTAACGTAAGGGTTATGTTTTGCATTAATCTTTTTCTGTGCTTAATTTGAGTAATATTCTCTATGGCGTAATGCGAAGTAATTAGATTAGAATTTTAGTGGTGTGCCTTTCTGGAGATTATAGAAATTGCATTACACTTCGTGCTATCTGATTTAATTTTGCTGGTTGTTTGCTTTTTGCTGAAATATGTAATTGATTCAATTGTTCTGGCCTCAGGTAATATTATTCTACAATTTTCTTAGCATGTCTATGTTCTTTGAGTAAGTGCTCATTCTATAGGCGTATTCTCTCTTTATTGTCTGCCTTGAGCCACGCAATTTTTTTTTTTTTTTTTTGGGGGGGGGGGGGGGGGGTGAATTTAGAAGTAGGATGCAAAGAGAGGTTAGTTATTACATTATTGTCCTTAGGGTCTAGTAGTTTTGCTAATGCACACTGTTGTCAATAGCGCGCCAAGGTGCAAGGCGCTTGGCTTCGGGTTAGGTGCAGCCCCTTTAATAAGGTGTTTCCCTTTGGTCCACGGGTGCAAAGTGTGCCTGTGTGCACCTATTAATTAAATGAGCTGTACAACTTAATTGTACATTTATATGACTACACTAGATCATACCTCTGAAATAATTAAAAAAACCCTACATTTAAACATTTTGGTTACCCCCAAAAAAACCATTCGGCTTCAATGTAGCAGCAGGCAGCAGCAACGTCCTTTCTTCTTGCATGGTCAAAGTCAATCATAATAGGTTCACACTTGTAGGTTTCTACTATTGGCACTCTTAAATAATCCACTTGCTTTCCAATTTCACTATTACCTATTTCACTAGTAAATCACCACCTCATTTCATAATGTTGACCTATCCATCTACGTGTTATATATTTAGAATACACTATTATATGTTACATTAGGAAAAGGGAACGGAAGAAAGAAAGAAAGAAAAAAAATCGAATAAAAAATTTGAAGAACATAATTGAATGAGGATGGAATATGCTCCTTTTGAATTTTTCATCCGCTAAAGTGATAAATGATAATGGTGAAATATGGACAAAACTCGGGAATTTAAATAAACCTTGTCCTATAACATGCTGAGCAATTTCAAATATCACACTAATATTATAAATGACCAAAAATCCCAAAAAGGCCATTCAATTATTGCGAAAAGAGGTAGTTAAAATGCCAAGAGAAATCTAAGGGTTCTAAATCTATAGAATCATGTTAATTGTGTTAGACCTTGTAATTTAAAAGGTGATTTTTTTTAATTGAAAGGTGCATGAGAAACCGAAGGTCTTCATTTTTTCCTAAATTGTACGCATCAAGTATGATTAGAGACGCCCACTATACTAATGGAATCGTTCAAGTCAACTTAATTAAGTGCTGTAACAAGGGGAGATGAAACATTATTGAACAACATAATGAATCACACCTTTCTAGAGCACGTACCTTGCGCCTGTGCTCCCTAGGGTGCGCCTTAATGATTGTGCTATTTCTGGCACTAAGCAAGTTGCAAGAGTTATGCCTTGGTGCCCCTAAAGCCAATAGGCACCTTTGACAACCATGGTTTTAGCTAATGCCACTTGATTCTAACTTTGCTTGGGGTTCAAACACCGCGACAAACATGCTTTTCCTATCCACTGGGGTCACTTTGAACACAATTTTACCACCATTTACCTTTCCCAAGTCGAAGTTACCTAGGTGAATGAGCAAACTGTTTATTTTGGTATGCAAAACTTGGCAATCCAAAAAATTGAATTTGACTTTTTAAATTTTAAAATATTCATCGGTAAATGAGAATTTACCTCACAACAATAACATCTCTAGAAAATCACTTCTCAAATTAAAGTTTTACTTGTTCCAAAAGTGTACTTTTACATGTAAGTGTCAAATACATATAGACGTCTGGCTCAAGCATTCCGCATTTTAGGCCTTGTGGTGAACCATCTTCCTGTGCACATTCCATGTTACAAGTTCTGTCGGTTTAAAAAAAACACTTTTTCCATGATACATCTCAAACCTCTTTCAGATTGATTATTTTTCCTTGGCATAGAAAATGCTTAATTTCTCTCTAGGCATTGCTTCTATTTGAACACCCTTCTCTTCTATACATCTAGAGTTATTAAAGGCACGCATAGGCCTAAGGCTCATTAAGTCCCAATTTTAGCTCCCTGCTTGATGCAAGGCCGGGTTCTTTTTGTAAGGCACACCCCTCGTGGGCTTAGGCTCAAGGCTCAAGGCTCAAGTTTCTCATAAGGTGCGCTTGATGGTTAATAGTTTGTGAAATACATAAAAATTGGATTGTTTTTATTTCTCTTTTATAGATATGCTTGTTAGAATGGAAAATAATTGTTGTTTGTTATATTTTTAGTCAAGTCAAATTTTTAGTGCAATTTAGATGGAAGGTATGGGTTCAATTTTTGACTAATTGTTTGATTCTTTTGAAATTTTTGGATGCTTATAACTTTACATGATTGCAATTCCTTGACGTATAAAAAATTTCATGATTTGTCCAAGCTTTTTAATTATTTGATTAATTAAATCTGGAAATTTAAATATAGCTTTAAGTTTTCATAAATATTGTATCGGCAATGTGTGACTAAAATCTATTGCAAATAGAATTTATTTGTAGTTAGTTTTTAGATTAGATACAACTTACAACACAAAACTTTTTTTTTTTTGGTATATACTGATGCAGACTTAGTTGCATCTACACGTGCCTATATTCAATGAAGTTTTTGCCTGGCCTTGCACCCCACGCTTTGGCCCTGGGAGACCTTGTGGCATAATGTGCCCCAAGTCTTACATTGCCATACATCATATCAAAAAATGTCAAGTGTCTGTTTGGTTTAGATTTTGAATGCACTTATATTTTTTGAAAACAATAAACTCAACTACCCTTCCCCCCCCCCCCCCTTTTTTTTTTAATAAATTTAACTCAAACTATTTTACAAATCATTTTCCCCAGTGCTCAGCCCCATCACATCTCTCTCTTTCTCTCTCTTTTTTTTTTAATATTATAATTTGATTATCCTTAAAAAAAATCAACTTTCTTTCTCTTCACATCTCTGTCTCTCTCACACACACACACACTCTTTCAATCTATCACATCACCCCCCTTCTCTCACATTTTCAAAATTTTCAATCAATTAATCAATCACATCCATTTAATTTCTTTTAATACATTACTAATAAAAATTTATTTTAAAAACTCTATTTAACCAAACCAAACAAGTTTTCACAAATATCAAAAAAAAAAAAAAAAGAATTTTCGGAAACTGTTTTTTAGTTGTAGGCAGGCCTGAGAGTTTAACTGGTTGACATATTATGTTCCCATCACAAAGTATTTTTTTTTTTTTTTTTTTTAATTTTCAAAGTCATGAAGTCTCAAGAGATGATAATATATTGTATAAGATCTAAAACGTGTCTTATAAAGTTGACCTTGGCATTTATGTTAGAAAAGCATCCAACATGAATATAGAGACGTTTATTCTAGGCCAATTAGGCTTCATAGGGGAAAAAAATAAAATTAATAATACCTTAAACTCTATTTGTTGTGTCAAATTTGTTCCTACTCCCGAAGTCCCAATTCACCAATTACACTCATAAAGAGAAATTATTGTGTCAATTGATCAATATACGATCTGAAATTTTGCTATATGGATGGTGTTGGGATTTCTTCTGGAAAAGCATCCAACATGAATCCTGGATAGTTTGTTACTACAATGTCCTTTTTATGTAGATTTAGGTTTGTAGATGTCCTATTTAATTATTGTGTATACTTTATATGACAAATATAGCGATTGAATTGAATATTTCATTAAAAAAAATACAGCAAAAGGCGCAATTGTTAAGTATATATCCTTGGTCCTTGCTCTAGCAGACAATGCCAAATATTGGATATTTTATTAATTGGAACGGATGGTTCAATTGGAGCAATATATGTATGATATCAAAGGGTTGATGTTTCAGATTATCTCAGGGTACATAATTTGGTATTCCATGTTGTTAAAGTAATAAGAGAATATGAAAATAATTAGAAGTTTACACATTGTGTTAGCCTCTCCCTTTATTTATAATAGTAATTAGGGAACAATACAAGAAACCCTAAATAATATGGGAAATACGTAAATACTCTTTTAACATTTCCCCTCAAGCTGGAGCATATATATTGTATGCTCCTAATTTGTTACAAATATACTTTATTCTTGAACCCCCTAATGGTTTAGTGAATAAATCAGCTAACTGATTAATTGATTTTACATGTTTAGTCTCAATCTGCTTTTGCAATACTTTTTCTCGAATGAAGTGACAATCAACTTCAATGTATTTTGTTCCCTCATGGAAAACTGGATTGGATGCAATGTGAAGTGCCGCTTGATTGTCACATACCAGATCCATCGATGAAGAGTGTTCGAACCCAAGTTCCTCCAACAAATATGTCAACCAAGTTAACTCACAAGTGGTATGGGCCATCGCTCTGTATTCCGATTCTGCACTTGACCGCGCTACAACTGTCTGCTTTTTACTCTTCCAAGAAACGAGATTACCTCCAATAAATACACAATCGCCTGTGATGAACTTCCTATCCGAGGGAGATCCGACCCAATCTGCATCTGTATATCTCTTAATTTAAGTGCGACCAAAGTTCTGATACAACAAACCACACCCTGGAGAACCTTTCAGATATCGAAGAATACGAATCACTGCATCTCAGTGATAAGTCGTGGGACGATCCAAGAACTGATTAATAACACTCACAACAAAAGAAATATCTGGTCTAGTAACCGTCAAGTAGTTCAATTTCTCAACTAGCCGTCTGTATTGGGCAGAATCTGTCAGTGGTACACCTTGATCTGCCAATAGTTTGTTGTTTGGATCCATAGGTGAATCAATCAATTTCACTCCTAACATTTCTGTTTCACTCAATAGATCAAGAACATATTTCCTCTGACATAGGTAAATATCTTGGCTTGATCGAGTAACTTCAATCCCCAAGAAATACTTCAATTGACTCAAATCTTTAGTTTGAAACTTATCGTGCAAAAACGTTTTGAGTTCTTGAATACCCTGGTGGTCGTCCCTGGTAATCACGATGTCATCCACGTACATAATTAACAATATTCTCCCGATTTTACTGTGCCTGTAGAATACATAATGATCAACTCTACAACGGCGAAGACCAAATTTAGTGACCACTTCATTGAATCTCCCAAACCATGCTCGAGGAGACTGCTTGAGGCCATAAATGGATTTCTTCAAGCGACATACCAAACCAGACTCCCCCTGAGTAACAAACCCAAGAGGTTGTTCCATGTATACTTCCTCAATCAAATCGCCATTTAGGAACGTATTCTTGATATCAAGTTGATGTAACGATCAACGAAAGGTGGCAGCCAAAGAGATGAACAGGCAAACAGAAGCAAGTTTGGCAACGGGAGAAAATATCTTAGAATAATCAAGACCATATACCTGAGTGTAACCTTTGACAACTAAACGAGCTTTGAGTCGATTAATGATGCCATCTAGATGAACTTTGACTGTGTATACCCATTTACATCCAACTATTGTTTTGTCAGGCGGAAGCGAGATGAGATCCCAAGTACTATTTTGACGTAAGGCTAACATTTCCTTTTCCATTGCGGTCGTCCAACCAGGGTGAGTAAGAGCTTTTGTGACAGACTTTGGAATAGAAACAGAGGATAGAGAAGGAACAAAAGAAGAATATGAAGGAGATAGGTGTGCATACGAAACAAAATTAAAAATAGGATGTTGAGTACATGTACGCTTACCTTTCTGGACAACAATGGGTATGTCCAAGTCATACGCGGATGGATGAACTGGAGAAGAATTAGAAGACACAAAGACGATTGGCTCAATGGCGGGAACTACCTTCTGGCGACGAGAGTATACATGTAAAGGCGATGAACGACGACTAGGCAGGACATGTTCGGGAGCGGAAGGAGATGGTGTCGGGTCTGGGAGGTTTGGTATAGAAAGGGTGACATCCAGATCATCCCGAGAGGATAGGCCAGAAAAGTAAGGGGTGGATTCAAAGAAGGTGATATCTGCACAGATGAAAGAGCGACGTAAAAAATGACTATAAAACCGATAACCCTTTTTGTGTGCGAGAATAACCAAGGAAGACACATTTTATGTCACAAGGATCTAATTTATCCTTGCCAGGAGTCAACTGGTGGACAAAACAGACACATCCAAAGATACGGGGAGATAAAACAAACCAGTGTGATCAGGGAAAAAGAATAGAATGAGGGACTTTGCCATTCAGGAGAGAAGACGGCATTCTATTGATCAAGAAGCAAACTATAAGAACTGCATTTGCCCAGAAGTGTTTGGGAATATTCATCTCAAACATCAGAGTTCGAGTCACTCCTAGGAGATGTCGATTTTTACGCTCAGCAACTCCATTTTACTGCGGTGTATGAGGACAAGAAGACTGATGCAGTATTCCAGACTATGACATGAGTGAAGTAAAGGGTTGAGAAAAATATTCTCGAGCGTTGTCACTACGAAATATACGCACGGGCACATTAAATTGAATTTTAATTTCAGCACAGTAGGTAGAGAAAATTGAGAACAATTCAGAATGATCTTTCATTAGATAGAGCCATGTAATTCTGGAGAAATCATCGACAAATGTGACAAAATAACGAAAGCCTAATATGTAGGTAATACGAGAAGGACCCCAAATGTTTGAATGAACTAAACAAAAAGGACTCGAGGCTCGAAACTGAGCCGGGGAAGTAAATGAAGTACGATGACGTTTGCCCAACTGACAAAACTCACAATCTAAGGAGGACAAATGATGTAAACTAGGAACAAGTACCTTTAGATTGGCAAGACATGGATGACCTAGGCGACAATGAATTTGGTGGGCAGAGACAACGGCAGGACAGGCAGTGGGCAGGATAACATGTGTCTCGTTGTGATTGTCAAAATAATAAAAGTCATTTTTCTTACGCCCTATACCAATCGTCTTCTATGTTTTCAAATCATGGATAATGACAAAATCAAGAAAGAAGCAAACAGAACAATGAAGTTGTTGAGTAAGTTTACTCACTGATATTAAATTAAAAGTAAAAGAGGGAATATACAAGACAGAGGATAAAGAGAAAAAGGGTAAAAGTTCCACAATGTCAATACCACGAACAAGGATGGTGGAACTATCAGCAATAGTAATAGGGGTCAACGAGGAAGATGACTGAATATGCGTAAATAAAGAAGATGTACCTGACACGTGATCAGTGGTAGCGGAGTCTATGATCCAAGGTGTAGAAGGGGAAGGATAAACAGAAAGACATGCGGTAGGATGACCACGTTGAGCTAGCAAAGTAATGGAGGTAGATGTCTGCTTGGACGCCTTAAATTGGATGAACTGAACATACTCATCATTAGAAATAGCTTTGGGAGTTGAAGGGTAGGATGATGAAACGCGAGCAACTTGATTAGAAGTTGCAACATGAGTATACTTAGGAGAACGACCAACTCTGTACCAACAAGTATCTCGGGTATGATTTTTCTTGCCACAAAGTAAACATTGACGATATTGACCACGACAATGGCCACCTAGGCCACCTCGAAATTCATTACTACGACTTCCTCGGTCACCTCGTTTCCCTTGATCGGTAGCAACAACTTGTATAACTTTGGACCATTGTAAGTAATTGGTCCCATTCAACTTGCAAGTTGTTAACGATCGGAGGATAGCCGTCGAGATTAATTCCCGCCAATACAACAACTAGCAAACAATGTGCACAAGGAAAACAAACCAACAATACAAACAACTGTAGGGCTTAAACAAAGAACATGAGAATTAGAACAATACTCACGGACATCTGGGACATTTTCATGAACAATAACCCTTGTGTTACCGGCCTATTTTAGTGCAAGTACTGGTGCTTCGTTGCTTACTGCTTTCAGTTGGTCAAGAAGAAGACGAGAATGAAGTAAACTCACATCCTCTCTCTTCAGCATATTTTCGTTCGATCGGCTCGACAGAACCAAACCAACACCACAAACAAACTCAAAACTTAAATGAAGAATACGAACAACATAACCACAATAGACTCACAATTGTCACAGTCGTCGCTCCTCATGAACCAATCTGCGAATCACGGAGATGGAATTGGTGTTGTGCGGGCAGAGGACTGTCGGCGATGGTCGGTTGTGGATGGCGAAGTTGGTGGAGGCTCGAATCTCGCCGGCGACAGTGGGGAAGGTGTCGCAACAGGAGAACAACGACAGGATGGTGTCGGATCTTGACGACAAGACTTTGCGCCGGCGGCTGGTTAGGGTTTCTGATCGATTGTGATAGCGGCAGTTTAGGATTTCTGATCGACTGCGATGGCGGATGGTTAGGGTTTTGAATCACTGCACGACGGCGATGGCGGCGGTTTAGGATTTATGATCGACGGCGATGGCGGCTGGTTAGGGTTTCGGATCGACGGCTGGTTGAGATTCTGAATTTTTTTTTTTTTTCCTGTATGGATGGTGAGATGGGGAGGGAAATTGAAAGTGGGAAGGGAACAAAAAAAAATAAAAACGGTTGAGTAGATCTATGAGATTAATGTCCCATAACCTGCTCTTGATATCATGTTAAAGTAATAAGAGAATATGAAAAGAATGAGAACGCTTACACATTGTGTTAGCCTGTCCCTCCATTTATAATAGTAATTAGGGAACAATATAAGAAACCCTAAACAATATGGGAAATACGTAAATACCCTTTTAACACATATTAAGCTCCCTGAAGATTTTAATCATATCCATATTGAAAGAGCTTCCTCATCTTGATTTAGTGTAGTGGAGCTGTACTCAATTTATTCTAATTATATTGAATTTTATTTGTTTTAGTTTTGCTTATTGTTGGTCAAGACAATAGACCATTAACTTCTGAAATTATAGTGAACTCAATGAAGTTATATTGAATTTAGTAAATTTATGCACTTTTTACTGAATTTAGGGGATATCTGTTTAATTGTTTTTGTTAAATTTTACTGATTTTTAATTAAGTTAATGCTCCTTCTTCTCTAATAATTTTCCTACTTACCCTTTTTAGAGTGTCAAAATAATTGTTCTCTTTCCTTTTTTGGCAAACATTTTTTAATTGTTTTTCCCAAAATAACCTCTACGCAACTTACATTCAAGTTTCAAATTTTTTCATTACCATTCCCAAATAAGAGCAATAAACAGTACTTAAAACTTTGTGCAAAGTAAAAAACAATATTATTTTTTGGAGGGGCGGGGGGGTGGGTGGGAGTACTTATTTTAAAGCTGTGTCATTAACCCATTTTCCATTTTAACCGTGTCGGATCTTATCCTTGAATTTGTGTGTTCATTGTTAGCCAATGTTTTAGCAATTTTGTTTTATTACGAAAAATTAAACAATGGTACTTGTTCTAATCTTTTGGCCAAGTTCTATTTGTTCTAAATATCCGGCGAGTAGTCTGAATGATATACTTTCACATTTCGCTATAAACAAACGAACTAAAAATCTTAATCTTTATGTAGACGACTTTGATAATATGGTGTGTTGTGTGAAAATGAGGACATTTTGGTCTATAAATGGCAAAAGGGCTAATGGGTGTACTAGAATGTTCGATTTCTAGTGAAAATATGAGCAACTGGTAACTACCGGTAATGTATATTATTGGCCACCGCTGAACCAGCAATCTCTGAGCTGACCATTTAACCATCAACAAGCACGGATAGCATCCAATTTTGCGGTGCAAAATTGGTCGTAGAAAGTCCCAAATTAGCTGATAGATGTCCTGAAAACTTCGTGGACCTTTTTTTTTCCCACTATCCCCGAGCTTCATGGATCAGTGCTGAAATTTTATACTAGCTGCAGCTTGTATGTTTGATCAGCGATAAATAGTACTTATATGTTTCAATTTAGGTTTGTATATTTTAATGGTTTGTCAAAATTCCAGATCAACGGAAGCATGGTTTTCCCCTTCCTCTATGAGTTTTGTCCTTGGACATCGCTTGTTCACATTTTTGAAAGAACATTGCTTTTACGTGCAGGAAGTGAGATATCTTTCTTCAAAAATGGCGTATGTCAAGGGGTTGCTTTCAAGGATCTGTTTGGTGGTCGCTACTACCCTGCTGCTTCTATGTATACTCTTCCAAACCAACCTAACTGTGTTGTCAGCTTCAACTTTGGACCTGATTTTGAATTCTTTCCGGAGGATTTTGGTGACCGCCCTCTCCCAGCACCCATGATTGATGTTTCTTATCATGGCTACGACGGCGGCATAGTTGAGAATGGTGTGTCCAACGAGAAGACACAATAGCTATTTGACATTATTAGAGTAGTTATTTTTGGAAGTAAGGGCATCCAAGTTTAATTTTAACTGTAATGTTTGCCCGGAGAATGCAACTTGAGTGTTGTGAACTCAACAATCCTATGGAAGATTAGCAAATTTATTTTATTTGATTTCATCTCAGGCTATTTATTGGTTTGCTGATTTTGATAATATCTCGCTGTACTTCTTTTCTTTTTCCCTCTAAAATATTATACCCCGTTTTGTTATTGTTTCTGTTACTTGATTCTTGTTTTCGCTCCCAAAAGTTTGGGATTAATGTGCGTTTGGTAAAATACGTTTTTGTTCCTAAAATTTTGGGAGTAATTTGAGACTATTTCTTAAATTTTTTAAGAATCTGAGAAACAAAAAATGTTGATTCCTATTTATTCTTACAAAACTATTTCCATATCCATCTTGTCAGTTTGCACCACTTGCCGGAAACCCCCAACTGTAAGCCACCACCAAACAGTTAAAGAAAGAAAAAAGAACAAATATTGCAACCAAATATGTTTCTTATATATGTTTTCATAAATTAAAATAAATAATTTCAAGACAATACCAAACATGTTTTTATTTCTAGAATACTCCAGAACAGAAATAGAATTCCGATCTCATCCTATTCCATCTCAATTTATTGGAAGTATAAAAAAAACAAAACAATAACGCTAAGCAAACACCACCTAGTGTCCGTCTTTATTCTCATTTTTCTTGCCTTTGTGTATCATCTTGTGGATTCCTCAGCCCCTGTATTTGTTGAAATTACTTTGTTTATTTACATACGTGGGGAGCAAATATAGGTAATCTATCATGGCAGTTTCCTTTATATAATACAACTTGCTTTGTCATGGCAGGTACTCCATGGGTTTCTACCAGGATGTTCCCCATGCTGAAATTGGTGAAAGGGCAGGACACCAAAGCTGCTGAAATGGTCATTTGGGAAATTGCTCAGGTTAGGTTACTTCCACTTTTGCAATAGTAATCTATAGAATTTCACTTGTTTTTCTTTTCATGTTTCCTATCTTCTCTTTTTCTAGGATTCTCCACAGGGACTATCACGGCGACATGACCATTTTTCAAAAATCTCGACACTGACACGGCAATGAATGAATAAATATTTTTGTATATTAGCTTAATTTACAACATACATGTAGAACAATAATTTTTTTAACCCATCTTTATAATTTTTAATAGAATAATGATAGCAAATAACTTTTAATTAAGTTGATTCAGCAAATATAAGGGAAAAAAATGAGAGGCATAACAAAACAAAGAGAAAAAGAGGAGGAACCTTGAGCACATTGTTGTCTGAAGGCTTGTTTGGTTGAATAGAATCACCGTTCCACTTTCAATTCTGATTCTCTTGTTTGGTTATCCAATAAATTGGAATAAAAATTGATGAAATCAAATTTATGTCTCATGGGCAGGAATCAGCCAAACCCATTGGAATCAACATAATGGAATTCCAAAAAAGATCATTCTTTTTTATCCTAAAAAGCTCATTCAATTTGAGTTAAATTTAACATATTTTTTTATCTTGTAAATATGGGCTAATATTATGAGATGTAAATATGGACTAATATCTCGTTTAGTATTTGAACTCCTTTTTCTAATATTATTTTTTAATCTTTTTGTTATTCTTATGCTTTATTCATTTTATTACAAATTTTTTATGTGTTATTTACTTATTTGTTGGTAGATTTTGAATATTTTTTAATAATCTATTATTAACCATATATTGTGAATGAATTTGATCTCAAAATTAAATATGTAAAAGGGCATTATGAGACTTTTGTTATTTTTACTATTCAATTCCTTTAAGCATACAATAACAACTAAACAAAATAATTGAATAGTGATTACATTGATGAATCCATTCAGTTCTTTCTTTCATTCCATTCTTTCTTCAATTCCATCCAATCAAACGAACCGTGAAAGTTTTGAGCATTTGACCACCTATTTTTTGTCCATCTACAAGGGGTTATCCGATAAGGTGAAGTATACCCAATAAATAAATTAAGGTTTATTATTAAATTACAAATAAATTCCCTTAAATAACAATCTAATTGCAAAATCATCCCTAATTTCCCAAAAAGAAAAAAAGAAAAAGAAGCGAACTAGGCTAAAAAAATCAACACAACCGTCTACTCGTCGGAAACAAGCCGATGATAGTATTGGAAATGTTTCGAAGTCTGAAATATAATAAAAAATTCAACATGCCTCAACAGGTGTTGGAGCTATGTTGAAAACGTGTCGATGGCTGTGTCAGAAACGTGGCAATGTCTGAAAAAATAAATAAAAAATTAGACACGTCTTATCACGTGTCAGAATCATGTCCAATGTTGGACACCGACACTCTGCCTCTATCGAAGTGTTGTTGCATCCTAGATGATGCACGTGAACAACTAGCATAGTTACCACTTGGGGAGGTGGTCTAGTCTTAAACTCATGAACTTTAATCTCAGATCCTGAGTTTGATTCTTCCCTGCACCAATCGTTTGACGGGAGGGCGGGGTGGGGGCGTATGTGGAAAGGGAATCAGTTTCGAACTTTTTCATACGCAACCTTTTGAATAGTTCAATCTACATTGGACTCTAAATCTAGTCTAACATTTTACATGGCTCTAATCTTGGAAGTTAAATTTATAGGCACTTTTAGCAAATCAACCTGTCTGTGTTGGGCACCATATTCTTCACATTTCGAGCATCATACCCTTTGTTTAGCATTCTTGGTTGATGTGTTCAACACTTCTAATCATATAATTTTTTAGGGATCGAAACAATGTGAGCGGCATTAATAGTCCGTGAGGACCTTCGCATGGGTAGCCCATGTGGCAGGCAATTCCCGAATTCTATTTCGAACTTCAATTTATGTGTGTAAAAAGAGAAATGAGATTAATAGATGGTCCCTGAAACTAGTAAATTATAATTTTTTATTGCCATTTTTTTTACAAACTCTTTTGTATGCAGGGTTATTATTGCCCATATCTTATCTCTCCCAAATCTCGCTAAGACGGGAGCCATTTTTAGTGTTTTTCTCTTTATTGTTTAATAAGTTTTATTGTTTAGTTAATATTAACTAAATTGAAATTATCAAATTAATATTAATTTAACATGAAATGTACATTTGATATTAAAAACTCAAAAATACATGACTATATAACAAGAAGCCCAAAAGGAAAACAAATACTTACCAAGCAAAGTCCCCCCCAACACACACCCCACCACTGCCTGCACCCAAGTTTTAGTTTCATTTATCGCACTTTAAACTATTTAATTAACACTAATTCCATAACCCTAATTTTGTTTCCTAGACTAGATCACATAACATTATCTCTTTATTTTTACTTTTTAGTTGAATTTGCAAGAAGGGAAAAAAAGGCTATATATTTCATAATAATTGACTTGGAGGTAACAATTATTTTCGACACATTGTTATTTTAAGAAGGCAATGGTAAGATTAAATTCCGGAGAAGAGGTGAATACAATTTCTGCTTTTGAGTAATATCTACTCATTTGCTGTTTGGAATGATATATAGAATTTAAGACGGGATTAAAATGACCATGAGAACAATTATTCTATTCTTACATTTAGTACATGGGATTAAATCACATTTTCATTACCAAGGAATTCTTAATCTCATAAAACATGAGATTAACTAATACGAAGATAAAGTTGGGTATTGATTTTCTAATATTATTTTTGTAATGTGCATTGCATGTGGTTGACATAAAATGGGTTAATTGGGATGTAGAGAATATATATATATATATATATATATATATATATATATATATATATATATATATATATATATTTTATTATATTCGAAATAAAAAAATAAATAACCAGATACCTACATAATTATGAAATTAGGTCGATTGTCTTAAAAAAAATTAAATTAAGTAAAAGGTAACGTGTAAATTTTAACGAAACGTTTGGTTGGATGAAATAGAATCGAGGCAGGAAGAATGAGATGTAAGAAATAATAGAATAAATTTACCAATGAAATCAATATTTAATTTCCTTATTTGGTTGCTATTATATGCTTAAAGTAATGAAATGATTAAACTTATCAAACTTTCCATAATATTCTCATGTATATTAATTTTAAGGTCAAACTCATTCGTAAATATACTAAATAATAGATTTATAGTGTAGTTTTCTCCAAAAATTTATCGAAACAATATATGAAGTCGTTTATATATCGATGAGCGTAAAAATTCGCATGTTAAAAGATAACGCTTTCCTTTTCAGTTTTCGTTCCTCACTTTACCTCCCTCTAAGAATTATAACTGAAAAATAATTTTTTCTCTTCAAAAACTATAATTTTAATTTTCTCTTGTAGCACATTTCTATCTCTAAATTGTTTTTTTACAATCAATTTATTTATTGTCTCTGAAAAATGAAAGCTATTCTACTCTTTAAAGTAAGGATTGTCATTCCACAATTATTCTAATAGAATCGAAGTTTTTCATTCTATTATTTAATAAAACGAGAGAATAGAATTAATGGTGCAAATTGCACCCAAACTTTAGAGACTCAAATTCAATGTAATTTGTCCAATTTGAATTGTGAAATAATGTCAAATATGAGATAACAGACCGTACACACAAAGTTTACACTGAATCGAACACTGAAATAAAATATTGAATAAATTGAGTGGGAGAGATTCCATTTTCTTTTCCCAAATAAGAATGATAAATCAAAACACCGATGGTATGTGGTACATGAAATTAGTAAAATAATTAGCATGTAATGTGCAAGAATTTAAATTTAAGGATCAAAATACAATTCAATCCAAACTATAAAGTGTAGTTTTGCAAGTAAAATAGTGAGACATGCGAAATGGGGATAGTTGGACAATCCTTTTGTCATCTTGATCCCTTTTCTTGCATTCCGAATATCACTTTCAACTTAAGTATTGTTTTCAATTGAAATTAATTATAAAAATAAAAAGATAAAAAGGTAAGAAAAGGAAATAAAGAACATTAAAGAGAAAAAGAAGAAAAATGAATCGATAAAAAAAAAAAATAGGAAAAGGGGATAGAAAGAAATAAGAAAGAGGTATTTTCTTTATACTTTTGGAGCTGCATATAAGGGAAAATTATTACTTTTACTTACATATTTAAAATTTATTACATTTTAAAAATATCAGGGATATTTTGATTATGGTTGAAGTTTAGGTGATGTCTGGTTAGTGTTTCTGCTTTTCTGTTTCTACTTCTGATAAACTAGGATGAGAATTCTATTTATATTCTATAGTATTCTGGAAATAAAAAAATGTCCTAGAATTGTTTCTTTTAATTTATGGGAATAGAAACAAGAAACACATTTGGTTGTAACATTTGTTTCTTTTTTTTTTCTTTAAATGTATGGTAGTCGTTGGGATGGTGGCAGCCTACAGGGTGTTAGTCGGAATAGTTTTATGGGAGTGAATGAGAATCAACATTTTTTTTGTTTCTCAAATTCTTAAGAAATTTAGGAATTACTCCCAAATTGCTCTCAAAATTATGGGAACATAAGCTTGTTTACCAAAGGCATTTTTTTAATTCCAAAATTTTATAAACGAAACATATATCAAAGTCATGTTTGGTACACATGATTTGCTAATAGATTGGAATGGTCATGGGAATGCTCATTTCATTCCTATGTTTGATACATAGAATTAAATTTCATTCCTATTACTAAGGATTTTTTAATCCTATAAAATATAAAATTAACCAATCTCAAGATAAACGTGTTGTTAGTTAATTCTAATTACTTGGGAATAGCTTTTAATTCTTCATCGGTCAAAAAACGCGACTAAACACTAATAAAATATTGGAATGAGAATGAAATAATCAAATTTAATCAAATTACTGTTTTACCCTTTGAATTACTAACAAATATATTCCTTAATTTTTTTTTACACTTCCCTCTCCCTACGTCTTCCTCTCTACACCATCTTATCTGACGAGAATCCGATGTCGGCAGCCAGCCCCAAATTCTCTCTTTTCCTCTCTCTCATCTTCTAACTAACCTCCCACCGATACCACCACCCCAACCCCCACCTTGCCGTTAACATCACCGCTTACCTCTCGTCCGCCCCCATCCTTCTTCTTCCTTATCTTCTTCTTCTTATTTTCTTTCTCTTTTATATGTATATTTATATCTTATTTGGAACTTCATTTGTTAATGTCCGAATATTCTTTATTTAAAAAAAAAAAAAAAATAGGATAATGACTTTTTTGGCCCCTCATAAATGGAATCGGTGTTCAATTGACTCTCACTATTTGAGGTTTGATAAATTTGTTCCCTCATAATTCAATTTTATTTCAAATTGACCCAAATTGCAACGGTGTTAGTCAAAACTGATAGTCAACTGTTAGTACAATGTTATTTTGGTCATTTCACATCCAACTTCAATTTTCTCTCTCTTCAACTTATATAGATTAATTACACTTTGCATCCCTATGTTTCATTTTACTTCTAAAAATTCACATTTTTATTTTTGACCCTAATTTGGTAGTTTGATTACGAAAGTAAAATTCTATTTCTAAATTTAACCCAAATATTAATGCTAAAGACTATAGTGTCCTTTAATAATTGTTTTAAGGATCAATATAAGATAATTAGAACAAAAATGTGTAAAATAATGTATGACCAAAATTTTAGGGTTCGACTCGTAAGTTTTACTCAAATTGTAATTTTTTAAGGTTCTTTTTTTCTTCTTCTCATTCCTTGCACGACCACCACCACTCCACCACTCTCTCTTTCTCTCTCACCGATGATTGGTCCTCCGTCACGATGATGAATCTGTTGCAAAGATCCCCATATCCTCAAATCTTCCTACCTTAATTTCTCAAGTTCTTTATCAAAATCCATAAGATTTCAAAATTAAAAACTCGACTCAAATCACATTTAGTAGAGAGAAATTAGCTCAATCAAAGTAAAAGGCCTAAAACGGGATAAATTTTATCACAAGAAAATTACTCATGATGAAATAAATACTTTTGGAAATCGATGTTTAATCAACAATCAGAAGAAAAATCTAAAACCCTAACCACGTATAGCTTCGTAAACTTGGTTGAGGGGGTCCTCAAAATTGATTGAACGAAGAAACAGAAAAATGAACAATGGATTAGTTTTTTTATCAGATAAGACATGGAATTGATTTTGGATTGAATAGAGCCCTAGGAAAATTTGTTCATATGAGCATGGGTAAAATCTTAGAGAGAGGGGGGGAAAGAGAAAATGGTAAAACAGCAAATGGTGTCTGTTGGTACCAGACGGAGGAGACGATAACATGGTCTCTCTCTCTCGCTCACACGCACACACACACACACACACACACACCCTAGCTATGGATCATCGGATCTGTTGTCGCAGAGAATCCGTTGCGGACAAATCCTCAAATCTGTTAGACAACTTATTTTTGGTTTTTGATGATGTTGTTGGCGGTTGAACGGATTTGGTCCCCTTCTCTCTCTCTCTCTGATCAAAATGACGCATGTACCCCCTAGCCTGGACGGTTATGTGCTTAGAACATGCCATATTCCATCCATATTGGCTAATGGCATTGCAATTTGGGTCAATTTGAAAAAAAACTTAAATAATGAGGGACCAAATGTATCGAACCCCAAATAGTGGGGGTCAATTGAACACCGACCCCATTTATGAGGGACCAAAAAAGTCATTAACCCAAAAATTATATGTTTTTCAAGTGGATATTTTATTGTACAAATCCATTGTATTCCTAATTTATATCCAAAACTAACCGAACATTAGAATGAGAATTATCATTCTAATACCACATCTAATTTTTTTCTTTTGTCAATGAACATAGGAATGATGATGACCATTTTATTTCATTATCATTACTATAATAATTTCAATTCTATTATTACTCTATTAACACGAAGAAGAGGTGTTAATAACTTAAAAATATCTAAATGTGTGATAACTTAAAATGGTTTATGTAAGACCTCAATTGTAGCATGTACGTCATTTCAGTTGTATTTTAGAGTAACTGTGAAAATTAGGGATGAAATGGGATCAAATTAAAAATCTAGAAACATTAAATCCCAACTTAGGGAGGTAAAATGACATTTAACCTTAAATTGAAACTTAAAGGGGTGAAATCGCAAATTCTTAGAAACTTTTAAAAAGTTGAAATTGATTTAAAATTAAGATTTAGAGAAAGTTGGGGGAGGAAAGAGTAATTAATTAAAAAGTTATATATATACGCAAATGGGACCGGAGGAAGCAAACCGCCGGCAGGAGAGCAACGACGTGGCGTGTTCGGATGAATTGTATCCATTAATTACATGCAATATATATATATTTTCATGAGTAATGATAAAAAAAAAAAAAAAAAAAATCTCCTCAAATCTGAAAAGAAAAAAAAATCTAAGAAAGAAGGAAACAGAGAAAGAGAGAGATAGAGGAGCAGCCGGGTTCGGCGCCGGCAGGGTGTGGACGGCATTGTGTGGGGATTTTTGCGGTGGTTGCGAGTGGGTGAATGATCGGAGAGGGCGGTGTGATCATCCGGAGGTGGTGTGTTCCGGCATGGGGGGGTGTCCGTCGTTCAACAATCGTTGTCATGTATGTGTGTGTGTGTGCATTCTGTTCACTCTGTCCGGCAGTGTGTGGGGGTGATCGGTGTGTGTGCGTTTTCGGTTCTGTTCGTCTGATTTTGGTTCGTCGGTGTGTGCGTGTGTGTGGCGGTGTAGGTGGGTTTTTCGTTTGGTCCGACGATATCGTCGACGTGGTGCATGTGTGTACTATGCTTGATGACGGTGTGTGTATGTGTGTCTGCGTGCTATTCCGGTGGTGGGTGCCTTGTGTATGGTGTCCGTTGGTTGTGGGCGTAACGGTGACGGTTGCTTGTATGTTTACTGTGTAGGCGTGGTCGGCCATGGACGTGGGCCGACTGTGTGGCTGTGTGGGTGAGAATTGATGGGGTGTTGGGTGCTGGTCTGTCATCGGTGGGCTTTGGGGGTGTGCCGTCGATAAATTCCGGAAGGGAGAGACAACCGGGCAACATCCGAACCGGAAATAGAGGAGAGAGGGGACGACTGGGAACGGATAAGAAAAAAAAAAAAAAAAAAAAAAAAAAAAAGGGGAAATTACGCAAACCACCCCGTTAAAAATTAAAAACCCATCTCGTGATCGCCAAACAACTCGAAAACAGGTGAAATTTCAATCGATTATTAATTTTCATTAAATTAAATTTTATTTAGCGCTACAAATCCTAAAACCGTAATAATTCCCTAAAGATAAATTAATTTTAATTACGTGGTACATAAAATGGTAACGATTCGGAATATAGGGTCTGCATTGCGTGATTCAGATGTTTTAAATAGGATATTAATTTAGGCTCTGTTACTATTAGGTTCGCAGGCACCGGTGTCTTGATGGAGTATGGTCAGTAAAGGTTTTGGAGAGAGGATAACAAGGTGAGTGTACTGTCTTCTTACCAAACTATTTTATATATATATATGAGATGATATTTGTGATTACCTAAACTGTATGAATTTATAAACGATATGGATCAAGTAGGATTTGAATGAATTGGTAAACTGGACTTCAATAGATTTCAAAAAGTTGGAAATGAATTTCCGCTGGATTTGATGAAATTAGACGGTGTTTTTAAAAAAGAAAATAAGAAACATTTATTTTTCTAAAAATGTCTGGTTTTCTAAAAATAAAGTATGGAAAATGGTTTTGATAAAATCGGACGTTTTCTTTAAAAAAAGGTGTGAAATATGATTTTTGAATTTAAAAACTGGTTTTGAAGAAAAGTGGTAGGTGTGGTGTTTTGACAATGTTGAGTAGACGATATTTATTGAGTTGTGTTTCGATGAGGCTGTATTTGATTTTGACGATGCCATGATTGTTCTCCCCGAAAGGGGTGTGGTTTCTCCCCGTAAGGGGTGTAGATTATATTTCTCCCCATAAGGGGTGTGGATTATATTTCTCCCCAAAAAGGGGTGTGGATATTTCGTAGGAAGGCATTCCTATGAATGTTACGGTACCGTTTTTGAGATGTGGTAATTTGCTTATACTGGGTGATTTATTATTTATGATGGTGATTGGCATGACTCTTATACTAAATGACTTTGCGTGGAATATATATATTGTGTTTTATTCTCACTGCTAATATTAGGAAAACTTTTACGAGTTACGTGATGTTTACATATTTAAGCTTGATCCATTTAGATGTTGTAGAATAAATTATTATTATTATAAAAATATTTTACTAAGAAGACAGTACACTCGCAGGTGAAGTGGCTATGAGTCGGTTGGTCCCCTACTGGCGCTAGATAGAGTTATGCGGATCCCGCGGTAGAGTCATTTGAGAGGAATTTTGAGACGAGGTGTCAGAGATGAATCTAAGTGAGATGCATGAGATTAGTTTGGTTGTTCTTATAATTAGGACGGTGTATCCCTATCAGATGGAATCGTGTATATGTTATAGATGATTTTTTTTTTATATTGTCGTATTTGGGGTTGGTTAGTTTGTCAGGTGATGTCATATCGACGTCATGCCGGCCCCACACGAAAGGTGTCTGGAATGGGGTGTGACAGTTTATACTACTTATCTTTCATTTCTTTTTGCCCTTAACTGAATACTTCCTTTATTATTTTATAAATACTAATTAACCCTATTGACATTATTTTTTTGTGAAAAGGCTATATTTTTACTTTTTGTGCAGACTTTATACAATTAAAAAATTTCAATTAAAATGACTAATTTACCCCTACATTTCCAAGGAGGATGAGTTCTTTGGGTTAATGAATTTTTTAGTCCCTAGAGGGAAAGCTCTAGAGAGAGAAAGAGAAGGGGTCAGAGAGAGCTAGGTCTAGAGAGAGTGAAAAAACATAAACCCATTTTATGAAAATCGTTTCCACATTTGTAAGTTGGATTGGTTTATGAGATGTGTAGAGAGAGGGAAGAGAGAGAGCGGAGAGAGAAAACTCTAGAACGAGAATAGAGAGGTGGTCAGAGAGAGAAAGCTCAAGAGAGAGACTAGAGAATGTGGGTTTAAGGAGAGAAAGGTCTTGAAATGGTTCATAATTATGTGAGGTAGAGAGAGAGTAAGTGTTAGGGAAAATGAGGAGACAAAAGAAGAAGGGCATTTATGTCTAATTACTTAAATTAAGAAGTGGTATATAAGTCATTTAAAATTGATTTGAGAGTATTATTGTCAAAAATATTGTTATGTCAGTAACCTTAATTGATAAGAATATTTGATTGTCCAAAATATAAAATTATAAAAAATTGATTGATATTTTTAAAATGACAAAGGAGATTTTTTTAATTTTTTTTTTTTTTTTTTTTGACAGAAAGAAGATATCTGATTAACGATTAACGAAAAAAGACTGAAAAATAAGAAGAGATAGAATTTGCAAGATAAAAAGGAAATTTGCGAGGGTTTCAGCAAAGAGGAAATCAGGCCCTCTCATCACCGGCCCAGTTATCTTTCCATTTGGGTCCTGTAGGCCCTTCCTCCCCCAGTACCTCATTTGGCAGACCCTTCACGAATTGTTCAAACTCTCTCTTCAGCTTCCCAGGCAACAATTTCTCAACTTTCCTGAGCTCGTCGGCAATGTCATAGCTGATCTTCGGACCCCACTCCCTGGCATAGTTCAACCACGCCGGCTCAATGATCGCCTTCCCCAAATGCTCCGCACTCACAATCCCAAACCTCACCCCCGTGTCCATAAACATTTTACCCTTAGCCGTGTCATTCCTTATCCCTATCCCCCCTTTCCCTTGCAAATTCGCCCCTCGATTTGGGTAAGCGGCGTGCCCGTGCAACGACGAATAGACCACCGCCTTGTTACCGCTTTGGAACTCCAGCTCCGACGAACTCACCCATACTCCTTTGCTGTGTTGCGAGAAATAGACTTCCGTTAGCTGCCCATTGAAATTGCTAACCCTCAATGTCACATGTTCCCAGTCCCCCACGTGTTCGCCTATTTTCCCCAACGAAACATTGAAGAACTCTACCCTAGCCTTTGCCGACCCATTGAAAGGGTAAAATACCCATATCGCAATGTCCGTGAATGTTGCACCAAACATGGGTTTGATATGCAAATAGGCTCCAGCATCCTGTAAATCTCCTCTCTTGACTCTGTCTTTGGCTGCGCTGTCTATTGGGAGATCCAACCAACATGATCCATCATTCGAACCGCCTTGGGGAAGGTTTGAGCCCGTGGGTTCGATCGGAATCGGATTCGATTCGTTGCCCTTCTGATAAAGAAGTGCCCCGTTTTCAAAAAACCAGCTTACTGAAGAAGGAAAGAATTGTTCATCGGGGTGAAAGTAAATCCATGGAGAATATGCCTGAACCAGTTTCTGAATTTGATCCAGATCAGGCATAGAAGATGAATCGGCCTTAACATTCTTCAAAGAATACATATTTGGGCCTTTTTGACCATTCTGGGCCACAAATGTCCCTGCAGAAACCCCCAAGGCCTGTGTCCCTCGCAGTGTTGGTCTTGATCCATATATATTGATCCCATTTGCATTAGACTCCTTGTCTAACCCCCAGATCCACCTGTGGTTCTCGATCAGGTCTGTGAAATCAGATCGAACGCACCGGATTTTGTCAACTGAGGGCTTCTCCGGTGAGCTTGTGACCAGATGGCCGACGGCTCGGTAGCCATCAGGTGGTGTTGGCAGCCAGATGTAGCCATTCCCATCCTGATCGATTTTTGAACCCTCACTACTCCAGACAAGTGTGTAGTCAGTTGGCTGCTTCAAAGAACCTCCTGATGGGTCATCATCTGTGGCATCTTCTCCACAGAGAACCCATCCGAAGAGAGGCCTGTTGTTGGGTTGGCTATAGCAACCTAACATGAAGAATCCCTCTGGTATTGGAGATGGTTCGAAAAATGATGCACCAACATTGTCTGGTCCTCCCTCGTGCGTAGCCCACACTTTGCTGAAAGATGTTATTTGGCACACGCGCAGCCCTCCAAGATCAACAGTACCACCACCAAAACCTCCTCCTACAATACAAAATATACCGAAATTATAAAAATAATATTTCTCGCGCGCAAAAACACAAACACGTTCGGCTAAATGTCTTATAATTAACAAGTACCTGTAGGCCAAGTAGGCAACGGAGAAGGAAATTTGAACATGGTTTGAATGGGCAAAGGCTTCCTGTCTTTCTTGGAGATCACATCTGCTGGGGGAGAAAGTAGGCTAATACAGTTCCCCATTGCTGTATTGTTAATACTTGAACAACGAAAGATAAAATATTGAGTCTTGTGGAATCAAAAGGGAAGACAAAGAGTTATATTCTGTTTATAAAAGAATTGGCGATGGCAATGAGAAATAATAAAGGGCAAAAGACGTAACAGTTCAAATTGTTGAATGTTTCGTGCAAGGCATCTTGCTGTTTAGCCATATATGCCTAGGGTTGTCCATCCTCGAAGAAGTGATATTCTTTGTATTATTCGCCTCATGAGGAGAACTTGACTTGTACACTATGTTCCTTTGCTTTATTATCGCAGGTACTGTTGTTTTGACATTGTGCTGTTGCCTCTATCATATCAATTAGTTACAAGGGGTTATGATCAAAACATTTTTTTATTTTGGTAAGTAGCAACTTTCTTATTAATAAGGGAAATAGTCTCTCTTATTATACAGTAAAGACTACCGTGTAGCCTACAAGACCCACACAACCAGTCAAACACAAAAGAAGAAAAGCAAAGTCCTACCGCCCAAAATAGGTGCCTCCTGCAAGCTAATGGTATCAAGTGATGGGACAGTAACAGACCGTTAAACACTATTCCGAATTAAAACGCAAAAAGAATAGAAAACGCAACACCAAACACTAACAAAGGACCAAATCCTATTGATAGTAGAAGAGAAAGCATAGGATGAGCCACTTATTTCAATCATCTCAAGCCACTGGATCACCTTTGCGCAAGACCCGCTACCCGATCCATGCCATCAAAATATCAAGGCCTCTGTAAGCGAAGCTCAACCAAAACATCAGCTACACTAAAACAGAGCCCAAACCTAAGACAATATTAGTCAAATTTATGTTGAACCATGAAGATTAAATGATAAATCTGAAGCATTGATACAATATTATGAGTGATTGGGATGATGCATAACAATGACATGATGAAGAAACTTTTGAACAAATTATTTTTTGTATTCTTAATGTAAACAACACTTATACTGTTTAAATTCATGTCAACCCGACTAAGATCACTCACGTCATGTCAACATGTGAATAAATATTGTATATGTGTGTGATTAAGTGTCTAGAAGTGTTTGATTTCATAAATTAGTATGACTTAAATCTATCTTGCATGTGTAAGGGGATAAATTAGTTAAAATCATTCAACTCGCATAAAAATTCAATCAATTGATCGAAACGGTCAATTGATTGGGCAAATCAGTCGACTGAATAATTCAAGTTCTCATAAATTTTATGATTTGTGGCAAAACAGTAGCCTAACTAGGGTATACAGTCGATAGGTTGATTTAGGTTCTCAGAACCTTTGAGGAAAAATTCAAAACAGTCGACTAAATAGTCTAACCATCGACTAATCTATGTTGATTTTTCAAATTATTTGGACATTTTCTCGAGAAATTTTTTGCCTCAATTTTAATATTAAATATTTCTAAATTATTTTTTAAATATTATGAAATAATTCTATTTTATTAGAAACATTTTGAAATAGATTTTTATGAGAAACTTTTTTGAATTGAGGGTTTTACGAAAAAATTCATTTTAGTCATCAAGTTTTCTGATTTCGCGATTCGTTTGGTAAAACCTTTTGTCTTATATTTTTGGGTAAGCATTTGAATTGAATTGTGACTTGAATCTGGACTTAAAATAGGCTGTGTTAACCCAGTGAGCTACCCAAGAGGGAGGGTGAATTGGGTAGTATTAAAAAAATATCAGAATAATAATAACACTTCAAAAATTCAAATAATTAATTTTATCCTAAAATTAATTATTATCTTTATAGCAGCGGATATGTGTTATCAAGTAGATGCACACCAAACAACAATATAAGTAAAATAAATAAGGCAGCACACCACGATATATCCTGGTTCACCGAGTTACTCTTGGCTAATCCAGTCCTCCGAGCCCTACGGAGATTTGCACCCACTAATTACTAAGATTCCTTTAAACAGGTAGGAACCAAACTTTTACACAATGATTCTTTTCACAGGCTCAGAATCAACCTTTACAAATTTCTTTTTCCAGACTCAAGAATTACCTCTACTTTTTACAAGTTCAAGAATAACCTAATTCTTTTTATATCTTAGGCTAAAGAATCAAAACCTCACAGAAACACTCCAACTATCCTTTTCCCATGTAAGGATAGAACCTTTACAAAATCACTCACAAATTCAATCAAGAAAGAATTAACACATCAATCTCTTTATCGGAAGAGATTGAAACCCAGCTACCCCTAATTGGATACTTTTAATAGTACCTAATCCGCACACAACTCACCAATTATAAGAAATTGATAAGTTCTTCACACTCGGAGCTTCTACCACCTCAAATCAATTTAAACTCAATTAATATCCCGATAATTACTAGTGATAAAATTAAGTGAGGAAACAAAAATCTGATTATAAAAATAATGTGGGTAGCACAAAATTGAGCACATAATCAGATTATCTCACAAATCATTTTAAAAGAATTTTTATGCTTTTAAAGTTCAAAAATTATTTCTCATACAATCAATTAACCAAGCAAGCAATGATAGCAATAGACTCAATTAAGAATATACTTGGAACACTTTTACCAAAAATATGATTATGATAAATATGAATAGCACACAAATAAGTCTGTAATCAGATTTTAACAAAAAATTGTTTTAAAATATTTTTATGCGATTTAAAGTTAAGAAAACAATTTTATCAAAATCTTATCAACCAAGCAAATATAGAAAAATAAATATACAGTAAAGATTAATAGCTTGGAAAGATCTCACTCGGATAACATCGAAGAATTATAGATTGAAAAGCCAGATAGCTCAACTCGGTGATGCTTAAACAATTAGCGCTTTAACTCAAGAACTCCTCAATAATTGGTCTTACAATTTGATCTCTCAAAATAATATCAGAATAATTACTCTTATAAAATCTTATGAACTGAATAGTTCTTGATATGATATCTATGTTATGTGAAATCCGCAAGTTTATATATAGAAAATTGAAACAAGCTCTCAAACGGCTAGTTTTTAAATGATAAGTATATAAAAAGCACTTATAGACCCCATATATCATTATCTTTTATTTTAGGTATATTTGACTTAATTATAGCTTTCAAAATATTCCAATTAGTCTCTCAAATATTTTTCAAACTCAAATCGATATGATATAAAGAATTATATGAACTAATTTAAGAAATAACCAAAATATATGAACCATATCTATGGGGATAACAAAATATCAATGATATATCTTTAATACTATCATATCCCTAAAATTTCTCTCATATCTCAACCATAAACGACTAGTAACGACTACTGTTTGATCAGAATCCTCGAAATCCTCTAAACCTAAAACAGACTCATCAGTCGACCGACTAACGCCCATAAGTCGACCGCTCGATTCAGGATACCAGCCAAGCTAAAATTTCTTTGCCCATCGGTTGACTGCCCATCCATCACCTGTCGACTGAACGATACAAAGAGTTTCATAAGTTGACCTATCTGTCGACCTAGAGATTCAGATACTTCATATTCTATGCATCAGTTGACTTACCTGTTGACTTAGCAATGTTGGAATCCTCTTCTTAATTTGGTTTGAATTCATTCTAATTGACATTTTTGCCCTTTTAACCGATTTCTTTTCTCGGTTAGCTCCACTAAATTCTTAAATTCAATTTTAATCCTATCAAAACATACATAAATTTAAAAACTTTTTGTGTCGTGTGTGATCCTAATTGGGGTACATTAAGAGTAAAACTTAACTTGAGTTGTTTTCCCCTAAATTCTTCAAAATCTTTGGTCTCTTAATATCCATCATCTTTGTCAGTCTCTTTAGTATCCATAACTTTTTTTACTCAATTCTTCATGATAAATCATCACTTTAATACTGAAATACTCAATAAAATCGTTAGTTTCACAAAAAATATCAACATTTAATTGTTCATCAAAATCTTAGGGTCAACAGGTTGGATTCATAGTCAAAATAGTTACATTGTATAGGGTCAAATAGGTTAGGGTTTACCGGCTTGATTTTAAGGATTTGAAATAGAAACTAGTTGTTGGAGATATTTTAATTTCCAGCCTATTTTAGGCTACGTTTTTTGGCATTTTATTCATAGATTTTGAAATGAAAATTATCATATATTTCAAAGAGAAAAAGAGAGAAATTCAAATATTCAAAGTGATGAAGAAAAATCAGTAAAAAATCCATAGAACTCTTGTGAAATCTGTGAAAGATTTTCTAAGGGAAACACTTGTTGAAGATAATTTGTACAACTGGTATTCTAAGCCTTTGATTCAAACATTCTACTGGATATTAAGTGAACTTGTTCTGGTTTAATTTTATTCTCTATATGATACATTGTTTTGATCTACTCTATGCCTATCTGGAATCAAACTATGATTAGATCTTGACTTAATACATGAAATCATATTGTGAATATCATAAATTCGTTTTCTAAAATACTCATTGATCTTTATTTTAAAAATTAGTTACTGAATTAAAACAATTTGAATTATATGTAATATTTTTTATTATGTGCTCCGTTGTACTTAAATCCATATTTATATAATACGATTGCTTAAATTGCTTATCTTGTGAATTATGCACACTTCTATCATACCTAGTTTGGGTTGATCATTGAAGTTATTATTTATAAGTATTGGTAGAATCTCTTTGTGAGAAAATAAATATATATTTTTTATATTCTTTGAGGTTGTAGCTCGACCTAAAATGTAGCTGGTCTGAGTAAGAGTATGCTTAAGTATAAAGGGAACTTACTCAAACGGGATAGTACATGTTTGATCTCACTTAGGAATATAATCTAAATTTAGTAGATTAATTCCCTGCGAGAGTCCAGGGGAGTAGACGTAGGCAAAAGTAGTTTGCCGAACTACTATAAATTATTGGTGTTAAGTATCTCTATCCCTATATGTTTGTGTGTACATAGAAATAATGCTTTTGTGCTAAATCATAAAAAATGACTAGGTATCAATTAATTGATTAAATTTTTAAAACTAACCGATTCACCTCCCCCCTTGGGTAGATCTTCAGGCCAACACTTGAGCTTGTAATTTTACAAACAAAAGCTTCGAAATAAATATAAAATAAGATTGAGTTTGCTACTTATATCGAACTATATGCACATATTAAGTTCATTATTTGTGTGTTTGAGAGTATGTCTCAACACACCATTGTCAACTTCAAGACTAAAAATTTCATATCAGCCACGTGAAAATCATTTTTCAATATTCTTACATTATTGTCAAGACATATGGCTTTCAAATTAAGGTTCTGAAATCAAACTTCATCATTTTCGAGATACTGAATTTTCAAAACCAAGTCATCCTTAGACTTTTCTAGAATCTTTGTCATCTTTTTATCATCTCTTTGCACTTTGAGAGCCAGTGCCTTTTTCCAGATTGTCAATTTTTCTTCATAACATTGTAGGGTGGGCTCACGAGTTATCAGGTTTTCGAGCAAGGCCTCAATTGAATATTTTTTTGTCTTGCTTCTTATATCTTCTATATCTTCGTGACCATTGGTTCTTTGTCTTGGGAAGTGATAGTTTTGTGAGTGTATTCAAGTCATTGCATAATTCTCTAAATCTGGTTTACATCTCTTGAATGCTTTCGATCTCACCCATTTTGAACAACTCATATTGATGGACTAACGCGTTCATATTTGATTCCTTAAACTAGTTTGTTCCCTCATCTGTAATCTTGAGTATATCACACATATTATTTGCGGATTGGCATCCCGATGTTCTATTATACTTATTTATATCTGAAGCATAGAAATCAAGTTAATAGTTTGAGCATTTATGGACATTAATTTGATGTCGGACATATCAAACTCACTCTCGGCCTTAACTACCTCACGTTCGTCTACCTTTTTACTAGGGGTGTATGGACTATTCTTAATCCTATGTATAAACTAAGCTCCACTACCAATTGCTGGTCAAAATCTACTTAAGAGGGGAAGTGAATTGGATAGGATAATTAACTAGGCGAATTTTGTTCTTCTCACAATACACGTTAAGCAAGTAAGAGAAAATCAAACAACCACACAATAGATAGAGATAGAGGCACTTTACACACTTGTTGACCTTAGATGTTTTGATGAATAAATTAACGTTGATGTTTTACGGAATTAATAGTTTTATTGAGTAATTTCATAATTGAGTTTCAATTGAGCAAATAAGAAGAAAAAAAATGTGTTGGCCCAAGGATCTACCCTAAAGAGGAGTGAATTGGGTAGTACAGAAATTCAAACAATAAATTCAAACACAAGTTATTAATTTTTCTAATTAATTATTATCTTATTAAGCAGTGAAAATGTGTTAAACTAAGTGCACACCGAAACAATAAAAAATATAAGAATGCAACACACAAAGATTTATCTTGGTTCGACAAGTTACTCTTACCTACATCCAGTCTCCCAAGCTTTACAGGGATTTCACAATCCACTAACCCTTCGATTCATTTCCCAGATAGGAACTAAACCCTTATAATCCCGATTCTTTTCGCAAGCTCAGAATCAACTTTTCCAATCCTACACTCTCACACTATTACACTTATCCTTTTCATAGGAAGAACCTTATCTCACTCTAATTCTATTACAGGAAAAATAAAAATCTAATCTTTTAAAAGGCTAAAGAGTAACATAATTTTTTTCACAGGCTAAAGATCAAACCCTAATCCTTTTCCCAGGTTAAAGATCAAACCCTAATTTTTTTTTCAAGCTAAATATCAAAACCTAACTACCTAAATTAGACACCGTCCCAAATATGTTTGATCCACTCAAACTCGAAATACAAAAAATTCACAAGTTTCTTCCCAAATATGTCTAATCCACTCAAACTCGAAAATACAAAAAATTCACTAGTTTCTTCCTTCAAGGAGCTTCTACCACCTCAATACAATTATGCTAAATTAATATTCTGAATACTACGTGATAGAATTTATGTGAGACACAAATCTGATTTAATCAATTTAATGCACAAATAATAACTAATCAGATTAAATAAAAATCGTTTTAAAAAATTTCACGATATTAGATTTGAAAACGATTTTTTCTCAAAACACTTAATCCAAGTAATTAAACAAATAAGCTAAAATAAATAAATTAATTAACTCGGAAAGATCTTACCGGGATTTCTTGAAAACGATTACGATAACTCAGTGAAGAACACAGATCGGTGACCAAACATTTTCGCGCTTCGATCAAGAACTCTTTTGGTAAAACTCTCTTATAAATTTTGGCCTAAAAAATCTATCTTATAATGGCCAAAAGTTGAATGTTTTTGATTGATTAATTTGAAAAATATAGGTCTATATATATATACCTTTAACTAGACCTCCAATGGTTATTTTTCAAATTATAAGATCTTAAATGACCCTTTAATACCCATATATCACATACTATCAAATTATGGCTAAGACTCATTTTCCAGGATTTGGGTTACCTATCCAACTGTTTTGTGACAAGCAACGTGTGACATCGCGCCTAATCTAATTTAACATGACCGTATAAAGTACGTCGAGGACGACAAATTTTTCATTAAGGAAAAGTTGAACAAAAAGATTGTGGAATTGCCTAAAATTCGATCAGAGGATCAGTTGCCTAACATCCTCACTAAAGCAATCTCAAATCAGTTTAGACAAGTTGGGCATGTGGGACATCCATACATCAACTTGAGGGGGAGTGTTGAATAAGGAAGACAAGAGTACCAACTTCTACTTTCCTATTTTAGAATATTTGATTAAGGTTGTAATTGGGATAATCGGGGGATATGATAGCTTGATTCTAGGGATTTATGTCTAGAATCAAGCTATATATACACCTTCTATATGATACCAAGAAGTATGAAATACAAAGAGATACAATTCAAGAGACTGTATTTAGGGGTTTGATTGGTTGAACTCTATAAAATTTGATTTTCAACAATACTAGTTTAGATCCACGCATTGCATGGGCTTAGAAAATCACACAAATAATCGCAAAAGTAAAACAATATTTCTACAAATTAACTTTTACTAATATACTATAAAATAATAAATAAAAAACCATAAATTAGAATTAATTTTATCAATTTTTGCAACTCTAACAAATTCTAATTTTATTAATTTATATCGTATCTGATTTCTTTTTTGTTGGAATTTTTTCAATTTATTTTTTTAAGTAATTTTAAGTGTGCACAAGGGAAATTAATGATATATTTGTGCATTACTTAGAAACATTTAAATATAACTTAAATAAAAAAGGAAGAAATTGAGTAGGACACTCATTATTTGAAATATAAAAAAAAAAAAAATATAAGAACTCACCAAAATGATTGAAAGAGATATTTTCCAAATTAATTTATATCGCATCTAATTTATTTTTTATTGGAAATACGTTTTCAATCACAATTTTTGTACGTAATTTAAAACATGTACCAGGGAAATTAATCATATATTTGTTTATTAATTAAAAAATTAAATATAAAATAAAGAGGAATAAATTGAGTAGGACACTCATTATTTGATATAAATTAGAAAACAAATACAAAAAGAAATTTAATAACTCTCCAAGCAGCTTGCAAGAGCCATTCTCCAACCTTATTAAAACATTCTATCTTCTTCCACTTTTAAGTATTAGTATTAGATTAGATTAGATATAGATATTGCAAGAAATTATCTTTTAGTTAAATAGAAAATCTTACTATTTTAAATATAGATAAAAAAAATAAAAAATCATTAAACTTAGAATCAAACATTTACAATCCTACACTCTCACACTATTACACTTATCCTTTTCACATGAAGAACCTTATCTCACCCTAATTTTATTACAGGAAAAATAAAAACTTGATCTTTTAAAAGGGTAAAGAGTAACATAATCATTTTCACAGGTTATAGATCAAACCCTAATTTTTTTTTCAAGCTAAAAATCAAAACCTAACGAGCTAGATTAGACACCGTCCCAAATATGTCTAATCCACTCAAACTCGAAAATACAAAAAATTCACAAGTTTCTTTCTTCGAGGAGTTTCTGTCACCTCAATACAATTATGCTAAATTAATGTCCCGAATACTACGTGCTAGAATATATGTGTGGCACAAATATGATTTAATCAATTTAACGCACAAATAGTAACTAATCAGATTTCATAAATAAAAACCATTTTAAAAATTTTCACGATATTAGATTTGAAAACGATTTTTTCTCAAAACACTTAATCCAAGTAATTAAACAAATAAGCTAAAAAAAATAAATTAATTAACTCGGAAAGATTTTACCGGGATTTCTTGAAAACGATTATGATAACTCAGTGAAGAACACAGACCAATGACCAAACATTTTTGCGTTTCGATCAAGAACTCTTTTGATAGAACTCTCTTATAAATTTTAGCATAAAAAATCTCTTTTATAATAGTCAAAAGTTGAATGTTTTTTATTGATTAATTTGAAAAATATAGGTCTGTATATATATACCTTTAACTAGACCTCTAATGGTTATTTTTTAAATTATAAGACCTTAAATGACCCTTTAATACCCCATATATCATATACTGTCAAATTATGACTAAGACTCCTTTTGCAGGATTTAGGTTACCTATCCGACTGTTTTGTGACAATAAAGTAACGTGTGACATCGCGCCTAATCTAATTTAACATGACCGTATAAAACACGTCGATGACGACAGATTTTTCATTAAGAAAAAGTTGAACCGAAAGATTGTGGAATTGCCTAAGATTCGCTCAGATGATCAGTTGGCTGACATCCTCACTAAAGCAATCTCAAATCGGTTTATACAAGTTGGGCATGTGGGATATCCATACACCAACTTGAGGGAGAGTGTTGAATAAGGAAGACAAGAGTACCAACTTCTACTTTCCTATTTTAGAATATTTGATTAAGATTGTAATTGGGATAATTGGGGGATATGATAGCTTGATTCTAGGGATTTATGTCTAGAATCAAGCTATATATACACCTTCTATATGATACCAAGAAGTATGAAATATAAAGAGACACAATTCAAGAGACTCGACTTAGGGGTTCAATTGGTTGAACTCTATAAAATTTGATTTTCAACAATACTAGTTTAGATCCGCGCATTGCGCGGGCTTAGAAAATCACACAAATAATCGCAAAAGTAAAACAATATTTCTACGAATTAACTTTTACTAATATACTATAAAATAACAAATAAAAAACCATAAATTAGAATTAATTTTATCAATTTTTGTAACTCTAATAAATTCTAATTTAATTAATTTATATCTTATCTGATTTCTTTTTTGTTGGACATATTTTTTCAATTTATTTTAAGTGTGTACAAGGGAAATTAATGATATATTTGTGTTTTAATTAGAAACATTTAATTATAACTTAAATAAATAAAAAAAAAAAGGAAAAAATTGAGTAGGGCACTCATTGTTTGAAATATAAAAAAATTAAAAAAATATAAAAACTCACCAAAATGATTGAAAGAGATATTTTCCAATTTAATTAATTTATATCGCATCTAATTTATTTTTTATTGGAAATATGTTTTCAATCACAATTTTTTTAAATAATTTAAAACATGCCAAAGAAATTAATTATATATTTGTATATTAATTAAAAAATTAAATATAAAATAAAGAGGAATAAATTGAGTAAGACACTCATTATTTGATATAAATTAGAAAACAAAAATAAAAAGAAATTTAATAACTCACCAAGCTGCTTGCAAGAGCTATTCTCCAATCTCATTAAAACATTCTCTCTCCTTCCACTTTTAAGTAATAGTATTAAATTAGATTAGATTAGATATAGATATAGATATTGCAAGAAATTATCTTTTATTTAAATAGAAAATCTTACTATTTTAAATATAGATAAAAAAAAATCATTAAACTCACTAGGGTAATAATAAATAGTAATTAAATTCATTAAAATTACTATATTAATGATAAACTATATTTAAAATTCATTTAAATAAAATAAAATATTAAAAAAATAAATAAAAATTAAGAAGAATTAAGAGAAATAGTTTTGTGAGCTCTCATTCGTTATAAATGTAGTCTTCCAATTTTAGTTTCTTATATAGATTTAAGTTTAATTCTTAACTCTTTTAAACTCAATCTTACACTTTACAATTTTGAGCACATGTAACAAGATTAAAGCACAGTTCAAATGCAATTAAGAATGTCAAATAACTATGGATGTGTGTGCGCGCTTCCTAAATGAGTTAAGGCATAATGATAAATAAAGTGTTGTTGCCTTATGTTTAGATGGAGCGTTAATTCCTTTAAATCTTCAGCATGAGCAAGCATTGTCCATGTTTATCTCTTGGCTAATTTGCTTCTCGATCTTCCTTGTGATGTTGTTTGATCATTTCTTAGTCTTCCGGATTAACTTGTTTCTCACACTCAACAACTGCATTAGTATTCTTCAAACCACAATTCATTTGTTATCATCAAAATTACTCAATTTGGATTTTAGACCCTTGGGGTTTGCAAAGTTTCTAAAGAGGTGTAACAATTTGATCTTCACCTATAAAAGATTGGATTAGGGGATTAAATCAGAAGCCCTAAGGAGTAGATATAGTTAAAAGGTCTTGTCGAACCAATATAAACTGTAGTATCGTTCCATCAATTTACTCTTTGTATATTGATTGTTACTTCTGTTATTTACTTGTTTATGTTTGTATGCTTGAATTGAATTATTTTTCTGAATTTAAACTCGAGACTCCTTGTCATTTTGACAAATAATAAGAACACCCTCTATCATTTTGATAATATCAAATACGCTTTTTATCTTTTGCAATCTAATTAATTGATGCCCCCTATCATATTTTATTGATAAAAATACCCGTATTATATAATATTTTTATGTGTCATTTTATTTTGTATTTTGCACTCTCAGTCTTATATCTTTTATTTCATTTGTTTTTTTTAAGATTTTTTATTTTTTTATATGGTAGTTCTAGAAGAAAAAAAAAATCAAAACTTAAAACCTAAAAAGAAAAAAGAAAAAAAAAGATTCAAAAAAGAAAATAAAAAATTAAAATTTAAAAACAAAAAACAAACAAAAAAATTAAATTAAATTGTTTCCTTTTTATTTTGTCTCTATTTTCATTTTCTAATTTTTTACTTATTATTTTTTTATAAACACCATAAATAAAACCGAAGAAATACAAATACAAGCAAAAACAAAATAAATAATATGGATCAAATAAAAAAGAAAAAACAAAAGAGAGGGTAAAAAATTAAAGAGCATAAAATAATATATTTTAAGGATATTTTGGGAGAAAGGGATTTTGGCATCAAGTTGTTCCGCAATCCCTTGCACGCCCCACCTTATTCACGAACCGAGTCCAGATTTTTCACTTGTCTGAACCTTGTTTGGCAGACGGGCTACTAGTGAAACATATACATCATTTTAGGACTTCATTCCAAGCAGAATTGCTTCATCTCAAAGAAGATACATCAGACTGGTCAGAGAGTATATGTGAAAAACATAAATTACATAGACTTCAAAAGATTATGATAAAAAAAGCTAGCTCTTGGGAATATTCTTGCCCACAATTTTTGCTGGTGTAATGCGGAGAAGATTTCCTGGTTTACCCGGAACAGCGCCTTTGATCATGACAACCCTGAGATCATTGTCAATCTTGACAACCTTCAATTTGCGTATCTTTCTTTTCGTACCTCCCATTCTCCCAGGCATTTTCTTTCCCTTGTACACCCTTCCAGGAGTGGTGCCTGCCCCTATTGAACCAATTGCTCTATGACTTTTAGACCCATGACTCATGGGTCCTCTCTTGAAGTGATGTCTCTTGATACCACCTAGATCCAAAAATACAAATCCCATCACTTTCAGGACACAAGATGCATACATATGCAGCGAAACAACTTTTTACAATTCAGAATAGAATCATGTTCCATACCAAAACAAATAATCAAGAGGTTTGTGACAATCTATCAGACTGACATAAACATTTCTCAACTGTCTCATGTCTCATAAGACAAAGAGCCATCCAGGTTAAACAAAAATATAAAATGTCTATTTATATTTGGCCTTGTATACGTCATACCTAATTGAGGAGAAAGAACTATTTAAAGAAATTCCAATTAAATTAATAATACAAATAATTTTTATTCTTTAATAATTTATTAATTAAAAATAATTATATATGTAAACTATATTTTTACCTACATATTTTGTCTCCATATTTTGAAAAATTATTAATAATATAAATAATTTTTATTCTTTAATAATTTATTGAATAAATTACATATAAATAAGAAAACTACATTTTTGCCGCCATATTTTGAGAATTTATTTTAGAAAATAATTTGTTCTCCCTCCCTCCTTTTCATTCCTCACAACCTTCTATTTTCTCAATCTATTTATCTCTTATTTATTTTCCAAATCCCTTTTTTTTTTCTTTTTTTTTTTTTTTCTGTTTTTAACTTTCTTTTTCATTCTTAATATATAATGTTTATTGCTTTCAATATGTTTTTATTTATTTCAATTTTTTTTTGTTTTCATATTTTATTTTATTTTATTTGTTAGGTCTATTTTTTGAATACTTATGGCATGCGTTCGTGTATAATTATTATTTTTCATTTCAAAAATTACAAAATAGTTTACGCAAAATGATTAATATTTTTTTTTTTTAACAAGTAAAAACAAACAAACAACTAATAAGCCTTTGTCCCACTTAAATAGGGTTTTTTAACAGGTAGCAAAACAATTTATTATGTATTCATGTAATAGAATAAGAAAAAATATGGATTCAAACTATATTCTCAAAAGTTATTTTGTTTACAATAGTTTGTTGAATATTAAAATTGATATTTTTGTTTCATTGACCAAATAATAATTTATTTATTTTTTTCAAATTAAGGTTATCTTTGTTTTAGTCCGTGCCCTTTTAGTCCGTGCCCGAACACGCTAGTAAATTCAGGAGCTGATTTGAATATATATTAACATCAATATATATACACATGTCATCATGTGCAGAGCCCAATGAGGCCCAACAGGGGCACGGACCCCTGCTGGAATTTGTTCATCGGTGCCCTTGAATTTCTAATTTTACCTTTACAATAATTTTATTTTATTACTTAAGACTATAGTACTTTTAACATTTTTTTAAGTTTCTTCGGATTTAGCGCAAGTATGTGAGCATCATTTTTTCTTTTCCCTCTCTAAATTAGATTATTTACACCTTTTTTATCTACTACCCTTGCGTAATTTTTCTTCAATTTATGCTATAAGCAAAAAAAATTCAACAAAACAAGACATCAATTGTTGCTTAATTAGCAAAATAGACAAATAAATAAGATCAATTGCTAAATAATAACTTGGTTGTGCACAATCAAAGAAGACATTTAAATATTTTAATGGTGACGCTCCTATTTATTAACCATTGTTAAACGTTGAAATAAAAATAGTACTAACAATAAAGCTACCATTCACCGTTTGTAATAGAAAAACTGGCGGTATCGTCTAACACAATGGTAACGGTTGCAATGTAACAGTATTGGAAGTCTCTAAATCACCCGTAAAACTTTTTAAACTTAACAATTGTTATTTTTAACTCTTTTAACAAGAATAGCTAACACGGTAGCTAATACAAAATAGTAGCGTTTATTTTTTTCTATTTCCATTGGAGATGCTCTAAGAAGCGAAAAGGATCCGCTTAAAGAGGTGAAGAGGACCAGATCTGAATGTTGGACTAGATTTTCCAGGCGCGAACAAAAGATCTGTGAAGAGATCAGAATTTTGGGCCAGATCTTTGAAGCGTGAACAAATATCTGCAAACAGATCAGGTGAGTTTTCGTCCCAGAACTGCGAAGTACAAACACAAATTTGGGATCAAACAATGAAGATAGAAGAATTGGCAAGGAGATCTGGTCCTTGCCTTGCTTGGTTGGGCATAGAAGATTGGAAAGAGAACCGCTTCATTCAAAGAATTACTCTTAATCGAGTTGCCGTCTATTATCTGTGAATGACCTTAACAATCACATTTCGATATGTAACTCATAGTGTAATGGTCACTGAGAACATTACAGTGACATAACAACCGTTACTGCTGCGAATTTCCGTAAAATTGACATATCCGGATGCAGAGGTATTGGAAGCCTAAAAATCCGTGACATATCGGATGGCCAATATTTAAAACATTATATCATACATATACTTATGAACCTAATGATGAAAAGCTAGACGGTGAAGAAAATCGTAACACCCCCAAAGAGCATGAATTTTTCTGTGAACAATTTGCTTTTCTCACATGTTAATCCATAGTTGATCCCATTGGAGTTGAAATGGTGCCTTCATAAATATTAAAAAAAAAAAAAACATGTAGGACCAATTGGGTTTGTTTTGCAAAATTGCTTCTGTTTTCAAAAAAAAAAAAAAAGTTACTACTACTATTTTAACACGAATCAAAAACAATTTTCATAATCCTCAATCTATCACATCATCTCCTTTTAATATTACTAATTTTAGACCCGCACAATGCGCGGGTTTAGACCAAAAACGATATATTTAGTATATTCACAATACTTATCCGTGAAACTCTTAGATACTGTTTGATTACTTTGGTAGTAATTGCGTGGATTAAAGATAAAATTGAAATTGTAGATGAATACATGCATTTTTTTTTCAAATTTTTTATGCATTGTTTTCCAATTCTTGTTCTATTTCGATGGACAACTAGGGTTCATAAAAAAGATGAAATTAGGATTTACCTTGAAATCCTTTTCCAATGGTGGTGCCAGAAACGTCAACCAAATCCCCTTCTTTGAAGAGTTCGTCAAAGGTCAGCTGTTGGGTGGGCTCAAACCCCTCAACAGACTGCAACCGGAACTCCTGAAGATGTCGCAACGGAATAATGTCGGACTTCTGCAGGTGGCCGAGCTCCGGCTTCGTCAGTTTCCGGTTCCGAACCCTCCGGTATCCGACCTGAACCGCGTTATAGCCGTCAGTGGCATCGGTCTTGACCTGAGTCACTATATTGCCTTCGCGGAAACCGATTACGGTGACGGGAACGACGGTGCCATTGGGTTCAAAGTAAGTCATCATGCCCAATTTTGTGCCCATGACTCCGACGCCGGCTTCCGTCGACATTCTTATTAGCGGTCGGTTGGAGAAACGGCATTTTCGCAGTGAATTTCGGGATTTTGACACAGCAAAAGGGAGAATAAATGTGGAACTGGAGCAGTGAAGAGAGGCAAAGCTGGGAATTTTGGGTTTTAGGGACAAACTCGCGAGGGTCCTGGTGGAGGTAGATGGCGATGAGGAGGGGAGCGTAGAAGCGTAAAAATGCCTTTTCGGTGTTCCGGTAGAAGAAATCGAAGCGACTGACATGGTTTTCTACCTCACGGATACAAAGATTACGATATCGGCAACTGTATCATAGGGAAGGGAAGGGGGCGCTTTCCTTATCCTCTGATTAGGGGGTGTGCAGAGCCCGCCAGATCCAAAATCCGATCCGAGCCGGAATAATGACCCAAATCCGATTTAAATGAGACTGAACCGGTTTATTGCTGAAAAAACTGAACCAACCGGTTCGGATAACGGATCAGTTCCAGGGCTTTCAAGTGCACCTAAACCGATCCAAAATGCTACTAAGTAGCACCGTTTCTTGTGCTCAACTGATGCCGGATGTAAATGTAAACCCTAGTACTAGCAGTAGCCTCCATTATGAGTTAAGGTTTGATTGATCTGTTTGAGGAAAAGACACATTCCTCCTTTCCACATTTCATCTACCGCCTTCGATTTTTTTTTTGGGGGGGGGGGGGAATTTCTCTAGATTTTCCATATTTGTAGGTAGAGGTGGTCATGGGCCAGGGGGCCCACTCAGCCCGCCCAGTCTGACCTTACTTTTTTAGGGCTTAGGCTTTAGTTTTTAAGTCCATGGGTAGGATTTGGGTTTTGATTTTCAGGCCCGATTAAATTTAGGGCCTAGCCAAAATTTTTTAGGGCTCGACCGTCATGGCCCGTGGATTAATTAAAAAAATTATATATATATATATATATTTAGACAGAGAGAGATTAAATAAAACCAACTCTAGTTCATTTTATTTCATCCGCCGCTTACCGCCTCATGCCTAGATCTTCAATCTTCATTCTCAAAACCTTTCTCCCTCCCTCCCTGCCTGTGTTTCCTCGTTGCTGCTATCTATCACGTTCCTTCGTCGCTGATCGCTTCTATTCGTTGATTTCATTCGTCATCGATTGCTTTTCTTCGTTGCAAGTCTCTCCTTATTGTTGATCACTTTTATATTTTAGTATTTATGTTTATATATTAGTGTTTATGTTTAAAATTTTTTAAAAAAATTATAGGGTTGGGCTTGGGCTTGATTTTTTTTTTTTGTAACGGCTGGGTTTGGGCATGAAAGTAGAGCCCGATCATAAGACCGGGCCGGGCTGGGACCTAATATTTTTTGCAATACTTTAACTCAAGTCCGGTCCGACCCGACCCATGACCACCCCTATTTGTAGGATTGACTCCTAGAAATATGGATTCTTTCTCCAATTCTCTTTTTACTTACAACCTTCTGTCTTCCAATTTTCTAATTCCAAATCGTTTCATCATTGACTGCACGATGCACACCATTCACCAAACGAAGAGATCACAAGACCAAACGAAGAGATCCAAATCTCCAAACGGAGAGATCTGCACTAGATCAACAACGTAATACGCTCACGAAGGTTGAAGGGTTTGTGTTGGCCCACAGATTTTTCCAAGAGGGAGTGAATTAAGTAGTTTATAGGTTGAGAATCGAACCTACATTTTTTATAGGCTTTGACTAACCCTGATTAGACACTGACCCAATATGTTTGAAAACTTCGATCCAGAATTTCTTCAAAAATCTCTTTAAAAAATATATTTCAGCAAAATAACTTTCTCTTTTAAAAAGTTGAATTAAATCTTTTGCTCTTGATAGTTTTTAATTAAAAAACGCAGGTCAATATATATAGGATTTAAACAATATCTACAACGACTATATTTTAAAAGATAAGCTCATAAATGTCATATACAGACCCTATCTATCAAACCATTTAAATCTGAAATGTTTGACCCAAAAATGCACTTTTAAAGCCCTTAATTTAGTCCAAAAAAGATTTTGATTTCAACCCCTTAAAGATAGAAAGTAGTTTTCCCAATAAATCTCACAAAATCGGATAATATATGAACTAAATCTTAAAATATTCAAAATACAAAGTATATCCATGAAGCTCAGTCAAAATCCATTAAAATATATTTTTCAAATGTTCAAATCCTTTGAAAATGGGCTGAAAATCTTTTAAAATATTCAGATCAAAATTATGATTTTGACTTTATCTGTCAACCAGTTAGACCTTCAACGGCTCATTCTCTAGTAATTGCTAACCAGTCAGTCAATCGGGCAGTTGACCGTTTTAGGCTCAAAATCGATCATTCAATACCATCGATCGACTGATCAATTTAAAATGCTAAAACACACATCCTGATTCATTTGGTTGACCGTTCAGGCCAAAATTTCACATTTTTTACTTTTTCAAACATTTTTTTCATCGATTTTTTAGGAAAAATATTTGCACATATAAATTTATTACTCCTAACCACCATCAAGAATATTTCAAGTTATTTATAGGTGTTGTGCATGATCCTATTTGAGTTGCAGTAACAACATAAAAAGAGTTGAGGTATTTTGACCTTGAAATACCAAAAATCTTCTTTGCTAAAAAAATCTTCAACGTTCACATTGCAACCATCTCGATCTTTGAAAAAATATCATCTTGGAAACCATTCTTTTTCTCACTTGCTCAATTGGAACTCCAATCTAAAATTACTCATTAAAAACATTAGTTTTACAAAATATCAACGTTACTTTGTCCATCGAAATATCTAGGATCAACAATTTCCCTCATACGAATCTCACCAAGAATTAGTGAGACTCGAAAATAATTTAGGGTTTCTTCACGAGGATCAAACTAAATTTAAATTTATAAACAAAAAATAAGAACACAAAAATACAGAATTTATGATAGAATTACCTTGACCCAATGTTTATGAATGAAACACGAACCAACGGTATAAGTGATGATCTTGACCCAATAATTATAAGAATCACAAATCAAAAATATAGAGATTGAACGCCACAAGAAATCTTGGTAAGTTCACAAAAGTTATCTGAAGAATTTAAGAGAAAAACTATTTCAATTATATTAATCGATATCAAAGTTGTCTTTTTTCTCATGGGCACACCCTTTCTTAAATAAGTGGCCAAGAGAGTACAAGAAAACCCAGTCTAACCGGAAAATGAAACATAGTCTAACAAAGAAAGGAAACAAAAAAGAAACAGAAACTTCTTATATTGCCTTTCACTCATAGTCTAACCAGGAGAGGAAACAAAAGAAAAAGGGAACTCCCTATCTTGTCTTTCATTAATCTAACAAGGAAAAGATTCCTAGTCTGAAAAAGAAAAGTTTAATTAGAAGTCATGTCTTACAAATTATCAACTAAAAAATTTAAATTAAAATTAAAAGACTAATTAATAAAATAAATAGACTGAAAATTCGTGGGTCTCATACCTAAGCCCATTCAAGTTCACACCTAAGTCCATTCATTTTGCCTTGATTCGATGGATTAGGCCTTGATTGTCAATTGGGCCTAATTTCGGCTTCACTATTTTAGACTTAGCCGAAATCTTTTGAATTAACCCATTAAGTCCTTCTTTTGATCTTCTTGGATCTTGCTCCAATAATATACCCAACTAGAACATGCAACAGATCCTTCAATGGTGCTCATTGATTCTCATAATTCTTCCCATTTTTTATAATGACAATTAACTTTGATATTTTCTCAAAAATAAAATAAAAAATGTGTTGCCCCAAAGAGTTACCCAAGAGATGGGTGAATTGGGTAGTTATAAAATTTAAATAATTAAATCATTTAAACATAAATTATCAATTTCCCTAAATTGATTATTATCTTGTTACACAGTGAAAATGTATTTATCTAGATGCACACCCAAATAATAAAAAATAAGATAATACAACACACAACAATATATGCTGGTTCAGTAAACTACTCTTACCTACATCCACTCCTCCAAATTCCACAGAGATTCGCAATCCACTAAACTCCTTACTCATTTCCTCAGTAGGAATCAAATTCTTACAATCTTGATTCTTTTCACATGCTCAGAATCAACTTTTATAATTATTTTTTTCATAGACTCAGGAAGAACCTTATCTTTTTACTGGGTTCAAAACTAACATAATTCTATTATAAGAAGAATCAAAAGCTAATCCTTTTAATAGGCTAAAGATCAAATCTACCACTCGCTCACACTTTTACACTTATCCTTTTTACACGTTTAGAAAGAACTTTTACAATCACTAAATTCTATTACCGGAAGAATCAAAACCTAATACTTTTCAAGGAAAAATAATAACCTAACCTTTTTGCAGGACAAAAATCAGACCTTAGCTAAATATGGATCATCTATGGGATTAATATAGTTTAGGAAAATGTTATTTGTTTAAATTGTGTTTCGTTAACGGTTGTTCTTCGTTATTCAATTGTGCTTATCGTTATTTAATTTTCTTTATATGCTTGTTATGATATACTGAGAAATCAGGGTTTGACACTCAGTAGAGGTAACGCCGAATTCGAACAAGGGTTTAAATACAACGTGACGATCTAATGACCCAGGAAGGCATTAGAAAATGTGCAGTCCATGACGTTGAGGTGAAACTCATGTGACTATGTGTGGTATAGACGCTCGAGAAGGACTTCGGCGTCGACGCGAAGTCACATATTCATTCACTTTATACTCGGGAGAAGTAGTGAGTGAGTTTACGATACCGAGATTGTCGAATAGGTCAAATACTGTTAATGTAAATTAGACGAAATCAAACACATTTAAGTAAATGAAGTTAATCCCTAGATAATCAATTTCCCTAAACGTCTCATATTAGTATTATAGTATAATTAGTTAATTAGATTAGTATTTTATATTTATAAATAAAAACCTATTTTTTATTGTCTAAATAAAATTAGGTTATGACAATTACGGTACTCAATGATAATCTAACTAATCCATGTGGATACGATAACCCTTACTCTTCCCATTATACTAAAACTTGACTCGTACACTTGCGGTGAAAGTAGCGATGTAATATTCCGCTACCACACCCTAAGAGGTAAATGGTATATGGTTCTACAATAAGCGTGAGAGTGAAGAAGTTGCTACTCTCTTTAGCAGGTTTCACTATCTTCCATGCAACTTTCTCACACTGAATTTTCTTTTTCAGTAACTTCCATGTCTATTTTCATTTTTAGCTTAATAGTAGAAAATCATATGCATGCATTTCATTCATGTATTGGTTGTTGAAGATTTTGTAGATAGTAAGCTAAATGATGTTTGCTACACATTTTTCAATGAATTAAGACGTTGTAAAGTTATGATCATCTTTATAGATTAGCATAAATGAATTTGCATAAAATTATGCTCATACAATATATATATATATATATATATATATATATATATATATATATATATATCTTTGTATTTGTTGACTTTGCATAAGAGAGGTTGAGAGCAATTTTAGGATCATGGAGGAGCATGACAAACCGATATGTTTTGTTTTTTATGCACCTAAATTTCTGTTTTTGTTCTTCTGGGAAGTGGGAACAAAATAATTCATTATTGATGTGAAGGGTGAAATTGGATGTAGTGGACTGAAGAGTGAAAATTGGAATTAGAAACCAATTTGTTGCCCTATTTAAAATTTAGGGATTTAATTAAGTAAATTAGAATTTTTTGAACTAATTTGACAACGCTAGATTAATCAATGGCAAAAGTTATCCATTTTTGAACTTCTCTTTTGTCCTTTCATCCCTCATAGGTTTTTGGATTGAAGAGTTACCTTTAGTTCAAAGTTAGATCTATTGCCAATATTTATAAAAAGGAAATAGGGTTTTTACATAGATGTGTAATAATACCCACCCCCCCCCCCCCCCCCCCCAAAAAAAAAAAAAAAGAAAAGAAAAGAAAAGAAAAAAAAAACCCTTGCCTTCTATAGAACTAAGGTTCTATTTAGCTAGTGTTTTTTTAATGTTTTTATTTCTACTAAAACTAGATTAGAATAGAAAAATAAAAACATAATCTGTTTGTTCTGATCCCAATTTTTGTAACAATTTTTTGAGTTTTGAACAAATGGAAACCTCCCTCCTCCCCCCCCCAAAAAAAAAAAAGACAAACACCAAGTATCCGTTTGTTTAGTGCTTATATTCTTAAATTTCCTTGAAAATAGGAATAGAAACAGATTGATTTGGATTTTTTTTTTGTTTTGTTTTTGCTGCCACATTTTGGAACAAATTCTAGAAACAGAACAGAATTGTTCACAGGTTTTAAGTTTGTTTCCAATTTTTTGGTTCATCGCACAATCTCTCTTCTACTATACTAGATGTTTCAAGAGTGGTAGACTGTCAGGAGAGAGGAAATATCTCAATACCAGAAAAAAATTGCGGATCAGTACATTGCTAGCGTCGAACAGTACATGGAGATGTGACAAATGCAAGAAAAGACAAGAAATTGAACGGGGACACGATGATGAAACTTGCAGGAAACGATAGACAAAAAGCTCGCGACTCATCAGCTCGAGCACAGTCCTAAGAAATGGAAAATCCCCAGCGACGATGATGAAAATGATGATGGGGAAGATATCAACGTCATGGAAGATGATATGTTGGACGTTGTGCTCAACGTTGACGAAAACGACGGTCGGAGAGTGGCCGACGAAACGGGGAAGCCAGAAGCAGGTAATGATGATAGTCCTCAAACTAAGTAAAAATAAGGTTTAGTTTCGATTTTTAGTTATTATTATTGTTCCATTGTTATTATTGATGTTAAAGTGAAGTATGTGTAAAATGTTATATAAAAAGAGAAGACTATGTGGAAAAATTTATTTTTTTGGTCATTTAGTTTTACGCCCGTGCTTTTAAGCACGAGTTATACGCCAATATGTGTGTGTATATATATATTGAAAAAGATAGTGTAGCCATTGAGTGTATCTTGCACAATAAATGGTAATTTTGTATGCACACCCTTTTCTCTACTAATATATGAAACTTTTAAGTACATACTGTTTGGAATTAACGGTCTTGATGATGATGGATAGTCAAATTTTAAATTTTTGAATTTCAATGACATTTAAAAGTTGTTTTTAACAGTGCTATTCCAGATTTGATTTCATATCAAATGTATTTTGAATTCGAATTATATATATATACACACACACACACACACATCATCATCAAGACTGTTAATTCCAAGTAGTATGTACTTAAAAGTTTCATATATTAACAGAGAAAGGAGTGTGCATATAAAATTACCGTTTGTTGTGCAAGATACAATCAATGACTAGACTATCTTTTTCAATAGCATTTGTTATTCACTTGAAGTCAAATATATCTAAATTAATTCACATAACAAAAGGAAAGGTGATTTAAAATTTTGGTAAAAAGTTGGAATACCATGTTGTTGAAATCTGTCGTTAGCAATACATAAAGGATTTTCATAATTTATCTCCCTTGTCATTTGATATATAACCACAAACCTCTTATGTCATTTTAAAAAAAAATTATTGATCAATTCCTTATTATTTCAGTTAAATACTATTTAGTTCGTTCTACATAAAAAAATTTAGTGAAATTAAAATTATAATGATAATTTTACCTATAACAATATTGGTCAACCTCTTATGGTTTCGGTCAGATACTATATAAAAAATTTAGTGAAATTAAAATTATAATAACAATTTCACCTTAAACAATTAAAAGATAATCAATATTTTAACACTAAAATACCTAACTTTTTGTTTTTAACATTTCCTCTCTCTTCTCCCTTTTTCTTCTTCTTCTTTTTGGGCGAGTAGCGACCTCCATTGACAGTGCCACCGCACCGGCAATGGCACCGGATTTTCTTCTCTCTCTGTAAATCTCATCTCCTCAGTCTACATGTTTTTTTAAATAGAAAGCAAAAAGGTAAAAAATAATTATTTAAAAAAAATGTATTTCTTTAACAATCGCAATCGTTAATTACAAACCAATTCAAAAACGATTATGGACGAACTTTGCGTTGAGCCGTTCATCACCGGATTTCTCAAGGAGAGAAAAAAATGAAAATAAATAAAAAAATTAAGGAAGGTCGCTCAACACTCAAATCTCTTTCCCCCCAAAAATAAACCAAAATTGCAATCGTTTAATTACAGTAATTTTCCCTGCGGATCGGTAAAACCAAAAACTCTCAATCTGCTGGCTGCAAAAGGAAATGGAAATCTGATCTCTGACGAAGGAGGGGTGGTGGATCCACATCAGATAGGCTGATATCCTGGAACGATCGGGATATTTCTTCCGCTGAGAAAGGTATGCTGCAATTTCGCAAGTCAGTAATATTAATTTGAATGACACTCTTGTCGTTGTTCTAAGTTGATTGATTACCTGGAGTCCACGTCAAGCAGGAAAGAGTTATTTGACATATTTGTTGAATCTTCCGCCATTAGAACTCTCATCTTCCCAATTACCTGGAGTTCAATATATTATTGAAAAAGTGCACTTTTATGTTGTATTAAAACGCTGAACGAGATTTGCCACGAACCTCGAACGAGATTAGTTTCACATCCAAATGCCCAGGTGATGTTAGGTACAAGGGAAGTAAATTGAATCCAGTGGGAATATAATTAACTTATCGAATGCATGTGGGATCAATTCCATTTCCATGTATTAAACATCACGGAGTACTAACAAAAACACACACACACACATACATATTAGCAATTTTGGCACACTCGTGTGTGTATAATTTCTAAAAAATGTAATATAAATTAGATTTTGAATTCATATGGGATTCAATACCATATATATATGTATGAATATATATTGCAATTTGGTAGCTAGATGCAATTTTGATAGTTCCCATGAATAACACTATGGTGATTTTACTGTGCATGTGATGTTTCTGTGTTCGGTAATAAGGTTACAGTGTTTGGTAGCATTTTGAACTCTGATTGGAAAGACTGTATTTGATAATTAAATCCAACTTTTTTCTTGTGTTGACATTTTGAAGGGGTAAAAATACAACAAATTCTTGAAAAAGGTCAGCAGAGTAGAATGATATGAAAAATGCAACTTGAAGGACTCCGTACCTCTGCTGATAATCCTTGGGCCCCGTATTTGTCATCCCAGAACATAGTCCCGATGCGATATATTTGTGGAATGCTCAACATCTAAACCATCATGCGAAATAGGAAGATAAAATTGGTTTTTGATAGTAGATATTTTATTCCAATTGGACTTCTAAAGTAGATGGACAATCAAACAAATAAACAACTAATTCAACGGTAGAATTTATTGATTACCGGGCAAAGTGCATTTGTGATCTCTTCTAATGATTTTTGAGGCTTTTGATGCAACACCTGTGTAGGAAAAGCATAGGTTCATTTTTTCTCATCTTCAACCAAGTTTTATTGTCAAAGTTATATGGGTTTAAAATATCATACCAGAAATCCAACGGCTTGCCTGGTATGTTGAAGTTCATCCCATGATGATCCAGCAAACTGTGTGGTAACAAAATTAAGATGTTTTTTTGTTATCTTCCTAGTTAGTATAATGACAAAAATGAATATAAAACTTTCTCATTGCCCTTATCTTGAATCTTAATACATTACTCATCTTTTTTTCTTTTCTTTATTCTCTTTTTCCATGTATGATCATCTTACCTGATCTGTTGCCTTAATACACCACTGTTCCAGTTCTTGCAGACCCGCCTTTACATATTCTCCATTGCTAAATGAGCAGCATTCACGGCGAAGCAACAAGCTGCGAGTTCATGAAAATTTGGTATTTGGACATTTAGTGATTTTTTTTCTTGGGCTGATAGTCTTATTTGTTTGAATGTATCACATTTGTGATATTGTGGTTAAGATTAATAAGAGCTGCTTACCTATTAAAAAGCTGGACATTTATGAACGAGAATACCTGGTTGAAGATTTTCCTTGTGATAATGGTGGGTACCTGAAGATGAAGACACGAGCCAAACAAACACTTGATAGTATCTTTCATTTAGCAAATTGCATCATATGAAGCTGATAGAAGTTGTACTTTTGCTTACATGGTTTTCAGACAGTATGTTCAGTGTATTATCTAAACTGTTAACTATGCTTTGCCAGTGTATGCTTGATGCCTGTTGTTTTGCAATTATATTTGAATGGATATTTCTGGATGCCCCTCTCATTGGTCTTCCCCTTGTGGTTCTTGGTGCCTGTTAATGGAATACGAGGAATTGTTGATTGCTGCAAGTTATTGAAATGCAGAATTCTAGCTTACACGAGTTGGTGCTTACTTGAATACACAAGTTCAGGAATGGACTTATTTCTTTCTTTAGGCCATCACGGATCATTCCATATATTTTCTCAACACATGCTGTTAGATGTTGCTTAAATAGCAACGCTGGGTACTTTGCTTCTATTCTTGATCTTGTGCTTGGTTTTCCTTCCATTCCGCTATACCCACTGGAAATTCCCATGCTCATTGAAGATGAACGAAGACCCTGACACAGATTTGAAAAATATGAATTTTCACATGGAATTACAGTAATAATAGATTATACTGTAAAGAGCTTTACTTGAGCCATTCTACTGAACAATGTGATGGGTGAGCTTCGGTTACGACTTGAAGCCTTGTTGAGTGTATTGCTTGCTTTGATTGTATTTTGCAGAAGGAACAGAAGGGTAGATGTTGTTGATAGCCAGTATGCGAGATTGTAGATGTCATCCTGACTCTTCAATTGGCATAAAGAAAGATCAATTTCATGTAAATGGATCAACAATGATATGGATAAATGCAAGGACCAGATGAATTGGCTTGAAAGGGTTGATTGGATGCTACCTCTATAGATGCCCTGACCGTGTGAATAATTCTGTCAAATATATTTGTCTTCTCCGCTTCGAAGGATCTCCACTGAAGAAGTGCTTTGTATACAACACAGGAAGCAACTGGTCTGCCCTTGTCAAATCGTTTATCTTCCACGAGACTCTTGATCAACAAATCATGATTTTCCTGTTTTCAAGGAAGGAAAAATAAAGCACGCAATGATTAGACAATGTAAACAAGAAATCTCTGTTGACATTTGTATTGCTTCTGGTTTTAACCATATACCTGCTGTCTGTCTGTTAGGGATCTTTGTTTAGTTAGGTTGGAGACATGAGGGCCTGAGTCCTGCAAAAGGAATTCAATTATCATTGTTTGAAGAAATAACTTCCTATTCATATATGGGCATCAATTGGACTGGAAGATAGATTTACTTTATCTGTTTGGTGATCCACTTCTGATTTCTGATGGACCACTTCTGTTTCTGTATGTTCCTCTGTTTGGTGCCCATTACCAATTGTATGCCCATTATCAAAAATCTGTGCCGGTGAATGTTATTAGTGAATGGCCTATCATTTTATGATTGAAGACTCTTTATAAACTAACAAATTTGGCATACCTTTAGTTGTTGTGGTACCTTTCCAGGAGTAGCCATATGTTGATGAACTAGTTTCTGGTTGAGTAGAAGTTCATTTTCTGACTCTAAACTTCTGACCTTGCTCTTGAGTCTGGCAAAAGGGAAAGATATTTTAGAGTTACGCAGTAATGGAACTCTACAACCAAAACCTAAATGACTGAACATCATTTATATGAATACGGAATTGCTTGTACTCATAGCAGCTAGTCAACTTTATTGGCAGCTATATGTATGTCTGTTGAAATCATTGCCCAGCAGAGAGTGCACTCTAGGTGATCCTTGGTGCAAATGAAAACTAGACTTCATTAAATTATTGAAGGTAATGTTTTCAAGATTGATAAGAAGCTTGAATTTTCCCACGACGGTAATATTTTTTTTTTTCACTTTTTTTTTGGCAAGAATATTGGGAAGTAAATGTAGCACTATTATTCCTTTTGGTTCCTTAAGAGAGGAATTATCGAAGTCCATTCCTTTTTGTTGCTTTGCGTCAGATATTGGTTTAACTTTTAAATATATCTCAAGCTTTCTGTCAGTTAAGAAAGTTAAATTTCTTAATCATTGAAAGGTTATTCTAGCTTATTCTTACACTTCCATTTCTTCAAAAAGGTCTTCATTAGTTGATGCAGCCAAAGCCTGCTGGCGTAGAACCTGATTTTCGGATTCGAGGTTGGACAGGTTGAGCTCTAATCTGAACATAAGATAGAAAACAAATATTCAGAACGAGGTTGATAATAATATAGATATGTCGTATGCTAATAGTCATGGTACCTGTCAATTGTCTCTTGGAGTTTTGACAGTTTCAGCTGCGACTCTTCTCTCTCTTTGAGCCAGGCTTTACCCTTGTTTTCGACTTCATAAAACTTGTTCTCAAATTCCTCAACTCTTTTCTTTAGCTCTTGTATTATACCCTACATATGTATAGTTTAAGTTGGCTCACATGTAAAGCAGATTTTACCTTTTAACATGGTATAAGGATACATTAGTATATTGAGCAGCAATTTTTTTCTTGAGACTGTGCTGACATTTTCATTGAACTATTAACTCCTAAAGTAATCTCCTTCATGTGCTGAAGCATATACATTCAATATGCAACAGGGTTTGATGTTTCAATCATTTGAACATTCAATAAATATAATCAATTTGAAAGTTAAACTCTCTTGAATGGAGGGTATTAAAATGTCAATAGGATTCATTGTAAACTGTATACAAACTGTTGATTGCTCAAAGTTACCTCTTGTTCCTGGTTTTGATTTGTCAATTGCTCCACTTTGCTGTTGTCCACAACTGGAACCTCTTTGATGACTGGTGGAGCTTGTTCAATGGCCATCTTTGCTGCTTCTTTCTCAAGAATGATTGCTGTGTGGGCTTCATCTAGTTGCCCTTGCACGTTGTGTAAAGTCTGCTGTAATTTCGATATTTCTTGCCTCTTTGCTTCTTCAAGGTCGATCTATAATAATAACGCCAATTTTTACAATTCCATAGATTGACTAGACTTTTCTTTGTCTTTGAGAATCAATATTTATTGCTGTATCATTTATTTATGTGTTTTTGCAGCCTTTCTATGATGTTAGATCTTGAACTTGCCACATGTTTGGTAAATCTTTCGATGCTTCAGCAAAACTCAAACAAGTTAACAAGATTTGGGTTTTCCGTTCTAAATCTGGTGGGGTTTTTTGTGGATGATTAGTTTTTATAGCAGCAGGTATAAAGGTGATTCCTTGGCTTGGCAGAGCCTAGCATGTTAGAATCTAGGTATGTTCCTAATCCTTGTTTCATATGCTTAAGTACATGACACCCAATTAAAAATGCCGTGCATGCAAAAGGATTGAAACATACTCTTAAGTTCTTCTCGAATTCCAATCGCCATGTCAGTTCTTCGACACGTTTCTCCAGCTTGTCCTTGGCTTCTTTCAGTGCCCCTGTTTCTCTTGCAGCCTGCATAAGTGCAAGTATAAATATGATTTTCAAATCTATCTGCTATATCTGCTTTCACATTAAAAAGTTGAAATCAAGAGCAGTTGGATGTTCAAGTTTGTAATCAATTTTGTTCGGTTACAAAAAATACAAGCTCACCATCTTCAGCTTTCTAAGCTCCTTTCTTGCTACCCTTGCTCTCCAGAGACATTGAAGTGTGAGATTTGCTTTCTTCTGCCGATTGTAGGCAGAAAGAGCATGGAATCTTCGCCATTCAGTCTGTCAGCAATAAGGATTGAAACGATTATCACTTTCAAAAGTCAATATTATGCTTCTTTGTATTCTCACGTTGCAGTTTGAACCTTTCTAATCGATGTTATTACCTCTCCCTATATTGTAATGTTATTCTTAACTTATTCATCTTAGTTTAGCTAATCCGGATGATAAACAAATAGCAATATGCTGGAATTAATTCATTTTAAAAAGATCAATTCTTGCAATATCTGTGTGTGGGATTCTCCAAAAACAATTTCCCAATATTTTTTATGTAACACTCTGTTACATCTTAAAATTTTATGATGCCCACTAGAATTTAAATCTCAGTTTAACTGCAAAAATTGAGTTTTTCAGAACAGTGTTGATTTATTACCTGAACTGTAATTGCGGCTTTGTTTGCTCTTTTCTGTGCATATTCATTACGGGCTGCCATTGTTCTCAATCCAGATTGAATAACTATTGCTGTTGCCTGTAAGTTTGTGTAAGATCTTCGTGCCATATGAGCACGTGCATGTTTCTGTATACATATTGAACCAGCTTCTCTCCTCATATATTCATACAACTTGCGTGCAATTCTTGCTGTATTTGGAAGCAGAAAGAAAATTATCACTTCCAATGTCTGCCAGATAATTGCTTATAGATATGACTATGAATTAGGTTTGGGTTCCTAACTTCCTTCCATGTGGAACCAAATCGATCCTTGATTATTTGTAAAGCTGATTGATCTCACTTCGGCCCAGTAAGTAGGGCTAGAAGCACATGCGGTTACAAATCCAGACTGTATATTAACTTAGTCTATCATGCATAAATATTGGAACTTATGGGTTTCTTTCTGAGTAGAAGAGTAATAATTCAGACCAAGAAAAGATGGCGGCTGTTTAGTGTTTACAACTTATATTAAAATAAAATAAAATAGGTTACCTCTCCAATGTTTCTGCATGTGAATTGTAGCCCTACGCAAGGTTATGAATTCTTTTCGGGCTAGATGTGTCCGGATTTGCCTCTGGATACGCCTTGCAGCATTAGCTAGAAGTTCAGTTCTTCGAGCATCTAATTCTGCCATTTGCCCAGCTCTGAGAAACACTTTGGCTTTCCCAATCTGACATATAGAGCAGGGGAGGGTGGAAACTTAAGTTTCCTCAGAAAATTCATAGACAGTGTATTGCTAATGCCATACTGTAGAGATTTGAACCTGATATCCCTTTAATCCCATCCTGTCACAGATTGCAATGCAGGCTGATTTCTCATCGGACCTGCAAGATAGAAAGCATTTGAAAGACATGTAATTAATTGATATGAATGTTATTGTCACAATATAAAACCACGAATGGTGAAGAAAAGTTTTGTAAGATTTGTCCCTCCTGCCAGTTCTTTTAACTTTGGAACTATTTGCTGGCATATAGCCTTTATGGCCTTAGGTTTGTAACTTCTATTTGATAAGGCAAATATCTGAAACAAAAGGAGGGAATATGCTAGTATTTACCCGTCCAGAACATCTGGCGCCAACATGCCGAAACGGTCAAGGAACTCATCAAATGTTCTTTTCGTTGGATATCCAGCACAGCTTATTCTAATTGCCTCTAACACACCCTGCCAGAGGTACCACCACATTTTCTACAGTGAGAGAAGATTATGAATAACCAAACTAGTTATATTGGACTTGTTGGAATTCAACCTACCCCACATCTTAACTGATTTAAGACATTGAAGTTCTCAAATATTCCAGGCTTCAAAACTGCATTAGGCTTTACACATCTGATGTAGTGTGGCTCTGTTGTGCTCAAGGTCTCCATTAAAGCTTGTAATTGTTGCTGGATTTGATATTTGGAAGGGAGCAAACCAGGTCTTAGAATTATCAGAATAGATAGAACTTGTCTGTTCCATTTTAACTTCAGCTTACCTTGAAGCGGGTACCGATAGAAGAGAATTTGGACTGTTTGGACATTTCTTCAGGTAGTGGAGGAAAAAGATTTGCAACGAAAGGACATTCAGAGGCATCCAAGAGAGCTTGATGTTCTGCAATAACATAATCCTTGTTTTTGTCCAGGAATTGATCAGCTTGATAAGTGACCTGTTTGGAAGAAATTCTGCTAGTCAAATGCAATGCTTAGGAATATATTTGAGATAAACGAATAGGGTGCCTGATTTTTCTTACGTCTCCGGCGTAATGGTTGATTGTGAATTCAGTACGAGCAAGTTTTGGTTTGCTAAATCGTTTGTGTCCTTTATATGTCTGGTACATCTTTTGTGCAAATGTCTCATGTGTCGACTTGGGAAACATACTGTCAAAAGAAGTGATTTGAGCGTTATAACTTCACTTTTGTGTACAGATCCTCAAGTTCTTTCATGTGACTAAGTTGCGATAGTACCGATCCTTTTCATCTTCTCACAAGTATAAAGGATAAAACTTCTCGGGTAGCATTCTCAGTTTTCAAAAACTCACAATTTTACTATTTCCTTTTTAATAACACAACTCAAACACTTTTACAAAACAATTTTTCATCATCTCCTTTTAATGTTCCACTTTTATTATTTTATATATTCGGTTTTAACTTTTTCCTCTGTATCTTTATTTTTTATTTCTCTAAAATATTTCACTTCCCCACATTTCCTAAGTAAAATCATCATTATTTCTTTTTTTTTTTCAACATTATATTTCAGTCAATCACATCAATTTTACTTTGCAAATTTTAACACATTATTAATAAATATTCTCTTTTTCAAAACTAAGCCAAACAACTTTTCACAATTTTTAAAATTTTAAACTGTTTTCAAAAACAAAAACGAACAAGTTCTTAATATCTGTCATATGGGTCTAGTATAGTGTCCAAGCTTGGTTGTATATATATTAAGTAATTTAATATTTTGTAGTTTGAAAGGTACATACCAGGCTTCATCTAGAAGAGCAATTATTCCTCCTGGTTTCTGCATGTAGTTTTAAAAATAGGCAGTTATCTTGTGAATAAAAGCTCTATCTTACCTAAACACAAGTTGGACATAGACAATCTTTAAAAATAATATACCTTCTCGATTAGATCCAATACATCCTGGTTGTCCACGAATTCTACGTAGCTCCAGTTGATTTCCTCTCTTGTATACTCTTCTTGCTCCATCTTGAACACATGCTGTAAACAAGCGCTTCCCATTAGTTGAAGTATGCATCCAAACAATACAAAATATACTTTAAGAATGTGTTCTTTTGGTTACCTGATTAAAGTGCTGTTGTAGCTTCTCGTTTGTGAGATTGATACATAGCTGCTCAAAACTGAGATTTGGCACATTATGAGATCTTGATACTGGTCTGTAAAAACTTATATGCTTAAAAGCAAACAAATCTGCACCTGTTGATCTTGAAGCTCTCAAATCCATAAATATCAAGGACTCCAATTATGCTTTTGGCGTGTGGGTCCTGACCGATAGAATTGTTTATCTTATCCACAATCCTGTCGCAGTTGTTTAAATTAGCTGTAAAATGTGTTTTTATCATTTGCTTCAATGCATTATAATTCAATTGATTCACTTTAGGATTAGAATGTACGAACATGAAACATATCATGATAGACTTGAAAAAATTCTGCAGCCTCAGCCATATTATTCTTTCTACTCATATCACTGATGTCTCTTAGGTCCACAGCGTAGACGACAGAGGACAGGAAATGTGGAGAAGCAAATAAAGCGAATTGAGCATTCTAATAATCAATTTGCCAAAGCTAATAAGTGGTAATATCCAAGTTATATGTAGGTATATCCTAGTATGGAAAGTCCATATTGCTTTCAGATGTTAATTAATTTTTAACTACATTATGCTGCTGAGGATCTTATTTTCCTTTTGTTTTCTACCTTTCCGTTGGATAAAAAGTTAACATCACTAGCTATTACTCTCTCATGATTTGTTATATGACTGGTACTGTAATCACTGAGCCTTTATACCTTTAGTATTTAGGGTCTAGTATGTTGTGTATTCTGGTTTCCTTATTTGACACCCACAAAGCAAATGTTCATGAATGTGGTAGCTCTTGGAGGTACTTGACAGTGCTGGTTTAAAGGATCTCTTACCAGTCAAACAATCTGGAGTATATTGTCTTTGCCAGGGCATCACGGCTTGTGGTAGCTGCGGCCGGGTCCAGAAGTTTTGTAATGTTCCCGTCGGGAGTTACAATCACACGCTTGCAAAGCGAGTCCTCAAGCGCCTTCTCATTACACCTGGTTGGGATAGAACCATACTGAGAGACTACCAGAAATACATCATAGCAACCTATATAAAAGATTAGCCAAGAGGTCTAACATGAGTAGCTCTGCAGCTGTCTTTAGATGGAAGACTGATTTCTCATCTTTTAGCTTGGAAGAATCTACTTCTTTCCCTTTGATGAATTCAATGTTTCCCAAATGGAGTATTGCAGCTACCACACGGAATATAGCATCCTGATGACGGAAATTCTGATAATGTAAATCATTTTTCTATGAGCAGTGAGCAATGAATGTATTTCATCATTACAGACCTGTTCATCCTGGCTGATCCCAACAACATCCATGGCATTTCTGGTTTCCAAATACTCCCTCGCATCATCTACATTTGCTACTTCATAGCAATTTGTTTGGTTTAGATAGTGGAATGTTCTTGGATCTCCTAATTTGAACCTCTTCAGATCCTGAAAGGAAATTTTAGGGTTGAGCTCGCGGCATAATGACTATTTGGGCGGCATATCAGATCAAAATTTAGGAGTTGTAGTTACCTCTGTTGGTGCTGCACAGAGCATATAGAAACAGTGGTAGTTCCTCTCTGGATCAGACACCTGGCAAACACGCGATCTTTCTAAAAGATATGTTCGAACTGCAGCTCCAGAGATCTTCCCATGCTTATCGAATTGGATCTCTACAAATTTACCAAAACGACTGGTACAACCACTCAGACAAGTAAATGTTTTTTGTAAGTCCATCCAACAAAGAAATGCCTAGAATTCAGTAAGTTCGTAGAATTGAAGATGTGCCATTTAATAGTTTTACCTTGAGTTGTTGTTTTTCACTGTTTTGGCATTCCCAAATGCTTCCAGAACTGGATTGGACTGAATTAATGGAAAAATAAGTTCCAATTGAATTTATTAGGCCTCCCGTAATACATAAAGGTTGCATTTTACTCACCTCTAAAACTTGTTGTTCAACTGTTCTTCCTTCAGTACCGGACCTACCCCCCATGAATGCGAGATATCTCATTAACATTTTTGTGGTCTCTGTTTTACCAGCTCCGCTCTCTCCACTTACCAAGATGGACTGACTTCCGTGTTCATTTATTAGTGCTCTGATGTTCAAAGAAATTGTTATATGATGCATTAATGCGAGAATGTGTAAATTGAAAGAAGGAAGTGCATAAGCACCTGTAGCAGGTATCTGCCACAGCAAAAAGATGTGGACTTAGCTCTCCAAAAGCTGCTCCTTTGTACTGCTCCATCATGTGCACGTCGTACAAATGTGGCAGCCTCCGGAAAGGATTTACCGCTATTAGAATGTTCCCCGTGTAAGTCTGCTTATTCAATATTGATTTTAGATTTTTATAGTGTTTTGAGCATCACTGCACTGAATTATCAGCAAAATTTAATAGATGTGACTCACATAAATTTCATTGAGTGCAAACCGAGAGGCAAGGTTGTCAAGCACTCCCGGTTCATGTAGGTAAGCCAACTTGGTCATGTCATCAACCCCAGCTGGTGGCGCTTCTGTGTCTTTTGGGTATATGCTGGAAATAGCAGCAATCTGTATTTGATAAGCAAGCTAATTTTTAGTCAAGCTACTTCTCTTTCCTCTCCCAAGATATTTTAGGTTGTTTTAATTCAAGCTAAACCGGGACGGAACGTGGAAAAGAAAAGGAAGAGTGGAATAGGTTTCACTCCTTTTTCTTCCTATTTTTTCCATGTTATGTTCATGATTCTCTGTTCCACTATCGTGTTGGAGCTGTGTTCTGTTTTGTTCACTGCACTTCAATCTAAACAGGAAACTTACTGGTCCTGATTGAGATGGCTACGATATCTCCTCTAAATACGTCATTCATCATCAAAGAAGAATTTTCATTCTTCCATGAAGGTATTGAAACTCATCCTCTAGTCGTATTTCAATATTGTAGTGTAAATGTAAAGCTTTCAAAAACCGACATGGTTATAACATGAGTTGATACAGTGCACAGTTCTGTTGAATGATCATAAGCTGTGTAGAAATCCAATGGGTCTAACTCACTCTCACAGGACGCCTTGTAAGATGAGGATTGCCCTAGGCGTTATATATAGCTCAGGATCAAGTAACACAAGCGATGTGGGATTCAAGACGGCCCCTCATTCGCAGGTTGGACTTTGACAAACTACTGCGAACTGGTATAGAGGGTTTCAACAAGCTGTTTATGAGTAAAGAGGATCTTACAGTTTTGCCATTTGTGGTAACTATGGTGGCATTAGTGCCTTTAATCTCTATGACTTCACCATTGATCCACGCAGCTTCAGGGTCCTCCGCCCACACCTGAGATCCGACTATAATGTTTACCGGAGTTCCCTGGATGATAACCAAGAACATTGGATTAGTTGTTAATAAAAAAGTGCAGGAAGAAGATTGATGAATATGGAAGAAGACGAGGCTAACCATTGCTCTTCACTGCTATCTGATCATCTGAGAAGATGGTGGTAGTGTTGTTGAGGAATGCTGGCGGTGGTGGATTGCAGAAATAAAATTTGAGGGAAAGAATGATGTAAAGGAATGTTTCAAAGCAAATGAAAAAGCAATAGAAAAGCAAAAGAGGCAGCCACCCCCCTCCCCCACATCCTGTCACCTTTTCTCTTTGCTTCTTCAAATTAAGAATGCTGACATGGCAGTTGAATATTGTATCATCACCTTTTCAGTCGGTCAGTCGTCTGAATATATATATAGGTACACATTAGAATGTATCTTGTGTTTGAAGAAAAAATACATTTAGGAAATAAAATAAAAAGATCAATTTTAATATTCAACATATAATATTGCCTACAAAAATATATTTTGAGAATATAGTTTGAATCTACATCTTTTTATATCTTATTACACATATGTCATAAATGATTTTGTTACTCGTTAAAAAAAAAAAAATCATGTTTTTGAAAGAAAAATAATTATTATACAAAGCCATATGACAATAATTATTTGAACAAAACTTGAAATAATATCCTATTATGAAGTCCTGTATCTAAATTTTTATTTTATTTTATTATTTTAGAGCAATTTAGGTGGCGTTTGGTAACCGTTTCTGTTTCAATTCCAGCAGTGGGATGGGAATGGGATGGGAATTTTGTTTGGTAACGATTTTATCCTAAAATCTTTTTTTTTTTTTTTTTTTTTTTTTCTTTTCAGTTTTGGCCGGCCGGCGGCGGTGCTCCGGCGGCGCCGTCGCCGGTCGGCCGGCAAAGGCCGGCGACGGTTCTCCGGCGTCGGAGACGGCGGTGCCCCCGCCGGCGATGACCGGACGGCGGTGGCGCCGTCGCCGGCGACTGCCGGAAGTGGCCGGAAAAATCCCGGCCGGCCGGTGACCGGCGACGGTCGCCGGACGGTGACCGGCGACGGTCGCCGGAGATGACCGGCGGCGGCGGCGGACGGTGGTCGGCGGCGGTCGGCGGCGGCGGACGGTGGTCGGCCGGTAGGTGAATAGTGATCATGGGTTTTGGGAATGGAATGGGAATAATGAGAAACAACTTTTTTTTGTTTCTCATTTCTTAAGAAAAAAGTGGGCACAATTCTCAAATGGGAATGAAATGGAAACGGAAACAAAAATTACCAAACGCTATTCCCAAACAGAATTCCCAAAAATCTGGGAATGGAATGGGATGGAAATGGTTACCAAACGGGGCCTTATTTTTTAGTCTTTTTTAATTTATTTTTTAGTCCTACATTTTTTTAAAAAGACAATAGTGCAAAATGAAATAGTAATATAATGAGATTTCTAAATTCTAAAGTAATATGTTGAAATTAACCATTAAATAACCACATAACAACTTTTTTTTTTCCCATCCAAACACCAAAATGTAACAATTTGGGAATATAAACACTAAGTCCTCGTTTGGTTATTGTTTTCGTTCCCTGATTTCTATTCTCTTTCTAAAAAAAATGAGATTAATGTACAGAAACGCGTTTATTAAACATGTTTCTGTTCCCAAAATATTGAGAGTATTTTTGAATTTCTTGAAAATCTGAGAAATAAAAAAAAATATTGATTCCTATCACTCTCATAAAACTATTTCCACCACCCATCGGCCATCACCAACCGCCAGCCGCCACCACCATGTCGCCGACTGCTATACATTCAAAAAAAAAAAAGAACAAATGTTGCAATCGGTATAATGACATTTGTAAAATACAATGTTACAGATTGATTATGTATAACATGATTCTTTGCAAATTGAAAGACAAACAAACGGGCCTTAACAGATCTTAGGGACATGAAAAAATTGTTTTGCTTTATTTGATGGGAACTTCAATAAAAAAGGACACAAAAAAAATAGTTTTTTAGTATCTAGATTTAAAGCGAAGGAAAGAGGCAACAGGCTATGAATTTTAAGAAAGGGTTTAAGAGTTTTCTTGAATTTTAGGGACCCACTTTTTGGCGTCAAATTTTGAGAGAAAGCAAAACACGATGGTGAAGCAAAAACGCAACCCCGATTTCTTGTTCAGAGGCTTCCCATGTTGATTTAGACAACAAACGACAGTCTTCAGGCGACCTACGGTGACCAACACCGACCTTGCACAGTTTGAGAAGGAGATAAACCAGCGTGTGTTCTAGAGATATTGAGAGGATTTTAATAGGCAGTTTCTATACTCAGACCCTAAATACTTGCCATTAAAAATAATTTTCATTAGTATTAAATTAACTTGTATTAATTTTCTGTAATCATTCATTAAATCATGGAGGCAAAATTAAAATTGAAGAGTGAAAATAATTTCTCTTAATACTAAATTTACTTTTGGTAATTTTCTAAAGTTATTTATTAAAATAGGGAGGGAAAAGTAAAATTGAAGAGAGAAAATAATTTTCATTAATATTAAAGTAGTTACTAGTAGTGATTTTTTAAAATTATTCATTAAAAAATAAAGGCAAAACTAAAATTAAAAAGTAAAAATAATTTTCAGTAATACTAAATTTACTTATAGTAATTTCTTGAAATCCTTGTTTAAAATATGAAATCAAAAACTAAAATAAAAGAATTAAAATTATTTCTATTATTACTAATTTTAATTGGAGTAATTTTCTTAAATAGTTCCTCAAAATATGGAGGCAAATTATGCATGTAAAATATAATGCTAGTTGTTTTATTTATATGTATAGACATACACACGCTAGCATATAACTTGCAGCTGAAAGAACGAAATGAAAAATAACGCTATTTGTTTTTAAAAAAATCATAGGTTAATATCTAACATCAATTTAAAAATCAGACTGGACCTATTGGTTCAACTTGTTGAATTGTCGACCAATCTGAAAAACTTTAGTAAGAAATTACTGAATTAACAATTAAATACTTAATTAATCATAAAATTAAATTATTATAATAGGAAGAGCTTAAAAGTTAATGTCAGCAAGACATGCAAAGCCAATAAAAACAAATTTAGGAAACCATAGAAGCGTTCACTAAGCATATATTATATAGATTTATGATGTGAAAATATAGTGAACACTCACTAAGCATATATTATACAGATCCAGGATATGAAAATGTAATGAACTTTAACAAAATATAAAATGTGCGATTCTGAATATACAGATTTAGCGAATGCTAACTACTAACGTATGGTGAAGTCAACCAAGGCTGGAGTTGAACTATTTGCCCTTAAAACTAATTCACGCCCCCACATTGTTACTAATAAGTGAATGGACATCTGTCTTTTAGGATAAAATGATCTCGAATTCCTGGTAAGGGTACTCGAAATCAAAAATTTTGTCAAACTGAATTTATACTTGAACTCTCACAGACATACTTTCTGTATGTAATTGTATTGTGCTTCGGAAAGTGTATGCAATGAATTTTGTAATTCATTTCGTGACAATGCGGTGAATCTGAAATTAGAATGACGTCCCCTAGTTATAGAAGACTAGGAGACACAATCAAATGGATGCAATATTTTAGGAATGTTAGAGGGTACTAGTTCAGGGAAGGCATGTGAACATTCGGTAGTAGAATTACCACCAGATTTAGGTTTGCAAATAGATGTAAACATTCACTATCACTGGTTTGTAGTATGTAACTTCTACCAGACAACATTTGTTGGCTTTTAATATTTTCATTTATTATGTTGAATGAATTTTGCCCCAAAAGATAATACATTGTTGGGTAAAAACCCGAACGAACTCGATCCAAACCAGACCTGGCCCGCTCCCGTGCATGGCTCGGCTTGGTAAGTCAAATGGACTGTGGTAGTGATGGAGCACACGTGTGTGCAGTTAATGATAGAATCCCCACATTGTCCACAAGATTATATACTAAGCTCTGAACCTGAACTCGAAGCTTAGTATATTGCTCACGTTTTTCTTCTTCAACCAATGTGGGATTGCTTTCTATTCTAGTTTTCAATCAATCTCAAGTGGGTATCAAAACTTAATAATTTTTAGTATGTAAATTTGCAAATTTACCCATTAGTTTCCAATTTTTATATATAAAAAGATCTACTTCTTCATTTTTAGTATTTGGTCGATGTGGCATATAAAATTTAGAAGGCTTACTTGATCACTTTATACTTTTACAATATATTTTGAAAAAAAATGAATTGAAAATAAGTTTTGAAAATATACCCCTTTTTATGTGTGTCTTGAAATGTCTTCCGAAAATATACCCTAGTTTGTGTTATTATATAGATAGTGTGTAAATCGTGCTTGAAGACACACACATAAATCGTGCTTGAAGATACATATTGAAAAATAACATTACCATTAAAAGAAGTATAAGTTAATGTTTAGTAGCGACTTAAAACCCAAACCAATCCGCCTGGTTGAACTTGTTAAACCGTTGACTACTTTAAAAAACATAATGTTTTACACCAAAAAATTAGACTATACCAAAAATCATTTACGTTCTTTAAAACCTAAACCTCTAGTGATTGAACCGCCTTAACCATTGAAGTGGAACGATTAATTTACTAAACCAACTGGCAAAGTTGGACTATGTGACAAACTCTAAGCTAAGTGGTATAGTCAAATGCCTATGCTCTTGTGCACTTGATTTTGCGAGTCTACCTATTAGGCTGCAATTACTTTATATAAGAAGAGTAACTTTTTCATTTTTCGCATATGGTCGATGTCGGATATAACATTTGAAAGGCTTACACAATCTATTTTATACTTTGAAATATGTATTGAAAATATACACTTTCCTGAAGGCACAGATGTAAAAAAAAAAAAAAAAAATTAACCTAAAAATATATTTGAAATTTCTTTTCACATTTAAACATAATAATTGTTATTTAATAATCCTGATACAAACATTCAAGATAACAAAAATTTATAGCAAGAATAAGAGAGTAGTAAATCAAAATTATATAAGAAAACTAATAAATTAAAAATTAAACACGGATAATAAACCCACAAAATTGAGAAAAAATAGTTTCAAATTTTAGCAAATCAAATATTGAGTTGAATGAGTATTATTTTGTGATAACTCATGGTGGTGTTGACATAGATGCGCGATATTGTGGTCGTTGGGTTTTGAGAGAGCGTTGATTGGCTGCGAATTGAGAGAAAAATGGGAATATGGGTTTTAATAGACTATGCTTCCATATTTAGAGATAGAGAGAGAAATGAATTTTTTGAACAAAAGAATCCATAAAGAAAAAATAGAGATGCATGTAGAATGATACATTCTTGCTAAATTTTTCCCATAAAATATATAAACAAAATATATGTTTAAAATATGTTCCTCAAAATATATATAAAAAAAATTGTTCTATAATATATGTTTACATTTGCACATTGCGTAAGAGGGGATTTATGTTATGTTGCTACAAGGGAGAAAGTGATTTTTGGATAAAATATATTTTTAATCTTTTAAATTTGATCATATTTTTATATAGTCCATTAAATTTGATACATTTTATTTTGAACCTCGTATATATAATTATAGTTTTAAAATGTTTTTCCATCCAATTTCACAGTCAAAATTGGTTGTCCATTAAGTGCAATGCACACGTTACATTTCTGTCAGAGTGAAGTGTGAAATTGGACGGAAAAATATCTTAACGCATCCAATTTAACCCCCCCCCCCCCCCCCCCCCCCTTGTTTTTTTTTCTTCTAATTTCCTGGTGAGTGGGGGCAATGGTACTGTCACTTTGTTGGTAATTATGGTGTTCATTATCTGGCACAGTGGGTAGTACTATGGCGTTGATGGTCTGTTTTATAAATATAAAGTTGGTTTCTTTTGCTTAAATCTTTCCTTTAATTAGTGAGAATAAATAGGACCACGCTATGAAATGACTTTAATGCCCCATGTTCCTTTTCATTTTCACCTTTCTTCGTATTCTATTTTCGGTCAACTGTTGGAGTCTTACTGCATCTCAAAATCAAAAGCGTCGCAAAATTGGATGGTATTTCATTATCTTTCTTTGGCTGCTACAAATTGGTTTTACAGATTATGGAGCGGGTCAGGTCGATCAGTGGAGCGTCCACATGGATCCCAAGTACTATGAATAGTCACCATATAAATGAGTGCCGTTTTTTGTCTCAAGGATCACTTATATTCGACAGACATCCATTGAAACGAACATACCCTTTGAGATGCTCTCTATAAATAAATATTGATACCTCTAAAATTTCAAATCTCATAAGATTACATAAAATTTGAATAGTCTTAATTAGTGAGTGTATGGATATTATCGAAAAAAATTCTAATAATATTTTTTTTGCTGACAAGAGAAGAAACGAAGAACGATTGTAAACGGGTCTTTGAATCCAAAAAGTACGTTTAAGATACGTTTCCCGTTTTAATGTTTCAACATTAGTTAACAATGGGAGAAAATGACCCATTGGAACTACCATGTTTGACTAAATATCTTATTTGACGCCCCATTAAAATCACGATTTTAGGAATTTCAAACAATCCTGTTTGGGCTACATTTTTTAATAATTGTCATTATTTAAAAAAACTAATACTTTGTTATGAAATTGAAAATGACATGTGTGGCCAGAGAGATCTAAATTGCTTGATGACCCGAGAAGCACCAGCAGTAATAAAGACAAATTGGGATCATAGATGGTCGCATAGTAAACCAAACAATGGAGAGAGAGAGGGAGAGTCATCTTTCAGAATGGTGCAATGAGTCCCGTGTAGAACACCTAGAAAGGTAAAGGTCCCACATTTTGTTCTTCACTCACCCTTTTTTTTTTTTTTTTTGGTAAGGTGTATTAAGACCAATTTTCATACATCTCGATTAAATCACCTTATCGTACGCACTCTCTCACGTTGGTGTGGTGCATTTAGAATTAAATTCAAGACTTAATTCTTATAGTGTTTTTCAAGGGAGTCGAATTTTAATTGATAAGGAGGAGAAATATCTTATCTTACCAATCAGATTAAAATCTTTTGGGTTCACCCACTGGACGATTTTATATCGATGGTACATTTAGGATTAAATTTAAAAAAAAATGAAGAAGTTTGTGATGACATGGGAATTGTGGCAAAGAATTGAAATCCGAAATAGTTATGTTTTTCTTTAGTCTAGGGCGGTGGTGGTGGGAGATGATGATGAGTTTTGAGTTAATGCTTAGGAAAGTCGTCCATTCACATGAGGCAAAAGTCCCTGTTTGTGGGACCCGGAACTGCCGACCTTTCCAACCAAAACTTGGTCATTCTTTTCTTGTTGTTATTTTAATGTGGTATCTCTCTGTAATGAACATATGCTGATCATTGCGAGCCTGTTTCATTGACGGAAATAATCCCACCACGTGCGATTCATTTCTAGCTTCCCCCAACCTGCCACAAAGAAACTTGATTCTCAAAACTCTAAGATTGTGTTTGGGTTTGGAATTTGGGTAAGGAAATGTTTTTTTTTTTTTTTTTTTTTTTGACAAATATCTTGATTGGGAATTTATGAGAAATAATTTGTAAAATCATTTCAAATAAAAAATAGTGGTGAATGAGATATTTATAAATCCTTTTAAATCAGGTGTCATTTATAAATCCTTCTAAGGAGAAATTTTAGATCCAACCGCTGACCACTGCCGCCACCCACCGCCGACCCCACAGTGGTGATGGTGATTATCCAAATAAGGAATTATAAAATTGCATGATAAAAAATTTCGCCTAAAATAGTTATCCAAATAAAGAATTTGTAAATGATGTGATTTTAAATCCGAAATTTTGAAATCTCTTCATTTACAAATCCCTTAGATTTGTCAAATCCTTTACCCAAACGCAACCTAATTCTTTATGTTATTTGAGTTTATGCACGACACACCCTTCTCATTTCAATAAATACTAAGATTTAATTTTTGGGATTTTAGTCGTCATCCATCTAGGTTAGGAACCTTGGACATTTGTTCATGTGGGCTCCTCAACGGAGACCACTTTATCACTATTGTATGAGCTTTGCCCTGCCATGTTATCCCTGGTCGGAAACCACCAAGGAATGGAACCATTTGGATTGGGCTGACTAGCGCCCTACCGTGCTATTCCTAGTCGGCAACCACCAAGGGATGAACCCATTTGGAATGGGTCGACCAGTGCCCTGCTATGCTGTTCTTGGTAGGCAACCACCAAGGGATGGACCCATTTTGAATGAGCCAAGTAGTGCCCTGTCGTGCTATTCTTAGTCGACCATTAGCTTGATGAAGCCTTTTCGTTTTCATCCATGCTTCGTTTAGAAGATCTCCGCCTTCCCGGGCTGCCCAGAGGACCTCATCCGCCGGTGAATACCAAGATCATGTCGTTTCTAAGATCCAAGCCTCCTCAGAGTAGATAGGCTGGATTATAGATCTGTCAGTTAGGCTGGAAAGCCAGGCCCATTGGACTAATCTCCTCACGCGTCTTTCTATTGGCCACGTGCAGAGTTATCCTAATTAACTGTGCTCAGGGCCCTAATTATGCAGTGCTAATTGTGCTTCTCTCCTATAAATAGCCAAGCATTTAATGCCACAGGTAATGTTGAACCACCAACTTAAAGCATAAACTTGTCTTTCTCCCCCGAGCTTTTACTCTCACGCTAGAGAGATTTCACCAGGCACAACTCCGATGGGTCCTTGTGAAGGTATTCGCTCTAGACGTCAGCTCCTCTGGACTTCAGCTCTGATTTGCAAAAGATCAACCGTGGATCCCGAGACGCTCAAAGAACGCGATCTCCTACCTCAACTATAATACCCCGAGAAATTTATATTTTGAAAATATTATTTTAATAAGTTTAATACTTTTGGGTTGTTTTTGTATATTATGAAAATTTATGGTGTAAATAATATTTGATAATTTTTGGGAGTTAAAAGTTAATTTTAAATTATCCTTTAAAAGTTTTGGGATTATTGTGTTATCTAAAATATATTTTTAAAAGTTTTGAGATATAATTAATATTTTTTTTATTTAAAAAATAATAATTAGTGTAAATAAATAAATTAAAATGATAATGATAATAATAATAATAATAATAAAAATGTGGTTAGGAATTGATGCTTACTAAGGAACCAATCAATTCCCAACCACAAGTGATTGAATATGTATATATATAATCTATGTTTAAATATGTATATATATAATCTATATATGTTATATTTGGAGGGATCATGGGACTTTTGGGGAGATATATATGCATATATAGTATATGTCTTTTGTAGTGGCTTTTGGCAAAAAAAAAAATTTATAAGGTGGCGATTTCGATTCGGATTTCAGGTAGAATTTATAGTTATTTTAATATATATGTATTTCATCTTTTTATTATGTAATTTATGTTATTATTGTTATTGAATCATAATTGTTAATTTTCATGAAATAATTATGATTATGTGAAAACCATGTGTGATACATGCTTATGTGTTTATTTGTTGTATTAATTAGATACACATATTGGAGAGGTTAAAATTCTACTGAGTCCTAACTCACAACCCTACAATTTTGATTGCAGGGTTGGTGAGAATGAAACTGCGTCAGGAATTTTATTTGAATTTCTATTTAAATTGTAATAATTGTATTTATTATTTATTGTTGTAAAATTAATTCAATAAAACGATAATTATAACTATCGCCATAGTTTGTAAAATTTCTCATATTTTTATAAAAAGAAATATTGGTCATTCGTTTTTTAGTATTAATTTTGCAAAAGGAGAAACCGCGTGGCGGCCTGAGGAAATCGGGTTGTTATAAAGTGGTATTAGAGTGAGTTTGCGACCACCTTAGACTTGGATTATGATACCCATTACTCATAATAAGTTAAGTAATACTTAAAAATAATAATTTTTGTATAACTCATTAATTCAAAAAAAAATATTGATATGGAAAGTGGCATCAGGGCTGGTTTGAGCTAATTGAGGGAAATTTATTATGTGGTTGTCGTTAGTGTGAATATTGACCATTATATGGAGAAATGGCGTTTCATAATCCATATACATCAGCCGTATGCACAATGCTATTTGTGAGTTATGGCATAAATGTTCATTAAAGTCTTATAATGATCGATGCCAATTTATTTTCTTCAAAAATATCTAGTAAGCTTCACAAATTAGGGTCTGGGTTGTTGTAGCTCTTTGTAATACCCCAAGAATTTTATATTTTGAAAATATTATTTTATATAAGTTTAATATTTTTGGGATCGTTTAGTAAATTTATGGTATAAATAATATTTGATAATTTTTGGAATTAAATGTTAATTTTAAATTGACTTTCTAATTTTTAATTTTTGGAATATATGTAAAATGACGGTTTTGCTCTTCTATTATGTTGGTTTTAACATATTTTTTGATAGAAGAACCGATTAAAAACGTGTTGATACATGGAGGGTTTAAAGTGAAACGCTCAAACGGATAGGGACAAACTAAAAAAGTGTCAATACCTATAGGGTTTAAAATATAATTTTTTTTTTTTTTTTTTTTAACTTAATAACAATCAATAACAAGAGTTTTAATCAATCATATTCATAAAGAGAGTATTATTTTGCTGAGAATAGTTTCAAGAGAAAAAAAAAAATCTTTGAAGAAATCTTTGTTATTGTTATACCGGGTTTAAGTTCTTCCTACATTCCTCTAAAATAAATCCAAGTGAGATTGTTCTTGTTTACTTGCTCAAAATTAAGGTTGTGTTTGGATAAAAGATTTATTGGGGGAATTTCATTTAATTAAGGGATTTCAAAATCCTCTTTTAATTAATTCCTTATTTGGGTGTGTTTGGAATTTAGAAAAGAAGGATTTGTCAAATCCCTTGGAGAGTGAATGGAAGGATTTGGAAATGATTTTGGGAGAGGTTGAATTTGTGAAATCTGTCGCTGCTTCGTTCTTCCTTCTTCTGCCTCTTCTTCGTTCTTCTTTTTCTTCTTCGTCGATTTCGTTCGTCGATCGTTTTCCCGTTCGTGTTCGTCGTCTTCTGATTCGTCGTAGTCATCATCGTCAGCTTCGTCGTTGTAACTTCTGGTTTGTGGTTTGTCGTCGATCGTCGTCTCAGCTTCTGGTTCGTTGTCGCATTTGTCGTCATCTTCAGCTTCGTCTTCTTCGTTCGACGTCTTCAGCTTCGTTTTCATCGTCGTTCTGCAAATCGAACCCTATTTAGCATCGTCGATTGTTGTTTTAGGGTTCGAAATCGATTTCAATTTGGAAATCGAACCCTATTTAGGTTTCGAAATCGATTTCATCTTCGAACAAACGATTTCGGAAATCGAAATACTTGTTCAAAATCGAATAAACGATTTCGAAATCGTCTTCTTCGGTGATTCATCTGTTCGTCGCCTCTGTTTCCAGTTTTTTTTTTTTTTTTTTTTTTTTTTTTTTTTTTTTTTTTTTCAGAAGGTGGATAAAAAATAGAATTTTTTTTATTCAAATAGTTCAAACAATTATCCAAACAACGGATTTGTGAAATGAAGGGATTTCAAAATCCAGAATTTGGAAATCCCTTCATTTCACAAATCCCTTGAATTTATCGAATCCCTTACCCAAACGCAACCTAAATGTGCTTTAATTGAGTTATACTCTTTAATTAAGCTTGTAATATTTTTGTGTGAAAAAATATTTTCTATTTAGAATATCTTGAAAATCTTGTGAAACAATTTTTTCCCTTTGAAATTTGATTTATATTTTCTTTGTGCTTAAATTGAGTAAAATTAGATTTGTATTCTCATGTACTTCTATCACATAGTTTATCGGAACATTAATCGAGTATATATTGTATTGAACTAGTAAAATTTCTTGTGGGAAGAAACTTCATATTTTTTGTATTGGTGAATGTGAGAGGATTAAACACATTAGGGTCAATGTGTAATCAGGGTTTAGGTTTGATTCTTATCCTAAAAAAGGATTAGGTTTAATTATACCTATAATAGAATTAAGGTAGTCTTAAGTTTGGTAAAAAAATAAATAGGCTTTGTTTATAACCTGCAAAAGAATTAGGTTCTTCCTTAATATGGAAAAAGAAAAATTGTAAGGCTTGATTCTGAGACTGAGAAAATAATTAGGTTAGTCTTTAGCCGATGAAAAGGAAGTTAAAGGTTTGGTTCCTACCTGAAAAAGGAATCAGGGTTCTCGTAGATTGAGAAATCCCTGCAAGAGCTTAGGGAATTAGACGTAGGTAAGAGTAGCTTGCCAAATCATGATAAATCTACGTGTTCAATTTCTCTATCGCTATCTATTTGGCTGTGTACTTAAATAAACATGTTTTCGCTAAAACTCAAGATAATAATTAGATAGAAATTTTTTGTGAATGCCTGTTTAGTAATTTATTTATTTAAATTTTTATAACTACCCAATTCACCCCACCCAAATCTTGGGTAGATCTGTGGGCCAACAGTTATAATAGATAATTTTTCTAGATATGCATGGGTACTCTTCATGACAAAGAAAAGCGATGTGGCATCTTCATTCGTAAAGTTTTCTAAACGTGTTTAGAATAAAAAATAGTATTGCATTATTAACATTAGTAGTGATAGAGGTAAGGCATTCAAGAATGAGAAAATTGCTAGTTATTGTGATGAATATGGATTCTCTCATAATTTTCTACTCTTAGAACTCTTCAACAAAATTGAGTTATTGAAAGAAAGAACATGATATTTCAGGAAATTGTCAGGACTCTGCTTAACGTGAATAGTCTTCCTTAATACTTCTGGGATGAAGCTATAAGTACTACATGCCCTGTCATTAATCGTGTTTCTATCCGAAAAGGCTATAGTAAAACACCATATGAGATTTGGAATAGCAAAACCCCAAATATATTTTATTTAAAGTTTTTTATTGTAAATGCTTTATATTAAATGATAAAGATAATTTGACAAAGCTTGATGTCAAATCTGATCAAGGTATTTTTCTTGGATATATTTTGGATCGTAAAGCATATAAAGCTTATAATAAAATATCTTTAGTTGATGAAAAGTCTATGCATGTTGTTTTTGAAAAGGTTAATCCATTTGTGTTAAGAATGGATTTGGATGAAGATGATGTAGGTATCATAACGAAATGGAAGAATTAAGGGACTGAATCTAGAAAATAACCATCAGATCCTCCAGAAAAGTCACCACCGGTTGAGGAATTAACAACTCCACGAGCTTTAAATGCAGTTGCAGGACATTCAGTGGAACAAATTATTGGCACCTTTGAAAAAGATATAAGTACTCGATTAATCTTGTTTTTCTCTCTCAAATTGAACCTAAAAATATTGATGAAGCTATTATCGATGAATCATAGATTTTCGCTATGCAAAATGAATTGCTTCAATTTGAAAAAAGTAAAATATGGTCTCTAGTTCGTAGACCTGATTTTCATTATGTTATTCGTATTAAGTGGGCTTATCGCAATAAAAAGGACGAAACCAAAATAGTAATTAAAAAAAGGCAAGATTAGTAGCATTAGACTATAATCAAGAAAAGGACATAGATTATGATGAAACCTATGCACCTGTTGCTAGATTAGAAGTTATAAGAATGTTGTTGGCTCTTGCTTGTTGTCGTGATTTATATTATTTCAAATGGATGTCCAAAGAGCTTTTCTAAATGATTTTATTGCTAAAGAGGTTTACGTCGAATAACCAACATGTTTTAAAAATGATAAATTACTTGATCATGTTTTAAATTATGTAAAGCTTTATATAGTCTCAAACAAGCTCCTAGAGCCTGGTAGTAGAGACTAAGTAGATACTTAATTGAGAAGGGTTGTCTACGTGGACTTAGTCATATTATATTTTTTATTAAACAAACTGACAAAGACATCTGATTTGTCCAAATTTATGTGGATGATATTATATTTGGATTCACTAACGAAGATCGTTTCCACGAGTTTGCCAAGATAATGCAGGTTGAGTTTGAAATGAGCATGATGGGAGAATAAACATTTTTTCTTGAGATTCAAATTAAGCAAACATTGTGTTGACCCCAGATGTTTTAATGAATCAATTGACGTTGATGTTTTGAGAAACTAATGCACTTATTGAGCATTTTATATTTTAGTTTCGATTGAGAAAATGAGAAAAATAATGATTTTCAAGAAGATATCTAAGAAAAATCGAGATGGTTGCAATGAGGATATTGAATATTTTTTCGAGTAAGAAGATTTTTTGTATTGCCAGGTAGAATACCTTATTTTTTTTATATGTTCTTAATGCAACCCGATTAGGATCACACACGACACTTAAAAATGAATTTAAATATTTTTTCTAAGACCATAAGTGATAAATTTAAGTGTCAAAATAATTTTCCTAAAAGTTTAATCAAGCAAATGTTTGAAAATTGTGAAGACTATTTTTTTCAGCCTAAAAGGTCGACTAACAAGTGAAGCGGACGTCTGACAAATTTAGGATGGCATTTTTGGAAAATTTGGCTGACTGGTCGACTGTATGGATGAACACATGATTCAAGTTCTAAATGGTTGAGGTATCAATCGACCAACCTAGGGTTCAACAGCTAGAAATCTAGACGTTAGAGGTCAAGCGGTCGACTGCTTGTGGAATAGGTCGACCAAATAAGTAAAATTTATATATTTGACCAAAATATTTTGAAAGATCTTCTGCCCTTTTTTCTAGGATATATCTTAGATTTAAAAGATCTTACGATTTAGTTCATGTATCATTTGATTATGTGATTTTTATCAGGAAAATTTCTTTCTATCTTTATGGAATTTAAATAAAAATCTTTTAGGGCTAAATCGTGAGTTTTAAAAGTTTATTCTAGGGCCAACATTATTGATTTAAAAGGTTTTGATATATGGTGTCTATATATGTTATTTTTTTGCATATCTTTCAAAAAAATAATCGTTATAGACATGGTTTAAAATATATATAGAGAGAGAGCTACATATTCGTATTAAAATGTATCAAGAATACATATTATTAAGATTTCTAAAAGACAGAGATCATATTGTTTTGAAATATTTTTTAATATTATTGATCAATAAAAGGCTTTTATTGAAAACCCAGGTTTGATTCTACACCGTTGTTATTCATATCTTTCTCAAGGAAACCCTAGTGAAATCTTTTTGATTATTTTTTCTTGCTCAAATTAATTGCGCTATTCTTGTTTTATATATCTTGAGAATTTGAGTTTGTCGTCTTTTTGATTGAAAATTATTTTTGATAGAATATATTGAAAATCCTTAAAACGATTTTTCTATAAATCCGATATCCATAATTTGTTTGCTTTAATTGTGGTAAAATCAAAGTTTCATTCTCAAATATTTCTATCACTTTGTATCGGGCCTTTAACTGAGTATATTGTGATTTGAGGTTATAGAAGAAGAGATTGTTTGTGAGCTGCAGCTTAGACCTAAGCGAACTTAGTCTAAGTGAGAGTAGATTACCCATAAAGGGACATTGCCTAATTGGGGTTAGTTTGTTCTTGATCAAAAGAAGAAGTTTTTGTGATGCCAAGATAATTACGAAGCTTTTTTTTAATCCAATCTTTCTTGAAGAAATTTCGGTAAGAGGTCTCCAATCATTTTTGTGTGTTCAAAATTTATCATTATTTGTTTTATATATATATATAGTTATAGTTATAGTTATATTTGTGATAATTTTTTATTGAAAATCTTTTTAAAATGATTTTTTCTAAAAAAATCTGGTTGAAAACATTTTTGTGCTTAAATTGCTAAAATCCATATTTAGATTCTTATATATTTGATCACATTTATATCACTAGTATGGTTCCATTTATTGAGTTGGTAGAAGCTCTCGCGAGAACACACTATTGGTTTTTTGTATACTTGTGAATTGTAACTTGGACATAAACATAATTGGCCTAAGTAAGAGTGTTGATTGAAAGGGTGCCAAATCAGAGTGTAATGGTTTAATTCTTACCGAATGAAAAAGGATTGGTGTAAGGATTTGATTCATTTCCTAGGAAAAGAATCAGGGTTGATTAGTAGATTGCGAATTCTCTGCGGGAGCTAAGGGAGTAGACATAGGCAAGAGTGACTTACCAAACCTGAATAAATCTGTGCGTTATTGTCTCTATCCCTTTATTCATTGTGTGTGTATTTAAAAATTCACGTTTTCGCATATTAACAAGATAAAAAAATGGTTAGGAATTTAAAATTACTTGTTTAATTTTTAAATTACCCAATTAATCCTCCTTTTGGTTAGATATTTGAACCAACTGTGTATATTTTTCCAACCACAAAATATTTATTGTGTTGGTGGAACATTAGAATTATTGTTCTTACAAACTGTAAAACGTTATTCGATGTAGTTTATAAATAAGAGAAGTTCAATCATGCATGAAATTTGTTAGTTTTATCAAAAGACGAGGACCAATGCTCACAAAATTTAAATATGTTGCAAGTTGAAATTTTTGGGTATCGATATATGCCATGTCCTAGGTGCTGGACAATTGTCTTGTCATAGGTGTTGGACAATTGGCTAACTCCCTGTAAAGATAGATTCATAGTTGTGTGGATCAATCAAGTAATGCACTTTTGTAAAGCAACAACGAACTTTGGTCTAAGATTCATGCTTTGTTGGAGTTGCAACTTACTGATACGAATGCATCATTTGAGAAAACTCTTAGAATAGTGTAACATGACCTTTGTCGTGCACATTTTAGGTAGTTAATAAGATTTGTGGAAAATCATGCATTAGATATTATATTAGTTTAGTGTAAGAATACAGTAGGGATTAATGTCTCTGCTTGTGAGTGTCTTGTTCGAGGAACCCATGGCTTACCTTATGTCTAGATTTCTAAATACAAGAAGGACGTTAGGCCTATCCCTTTATGTAGTGTCAATGTGCATTGGAGAAGTTGTCAATATTACCCGATTCAAGTGATGTCACAACACGTTCCAAAACTAATATCGTAATGTTTACGAATTTGTTTGAGATATAGGATACAATGCAATGGAAATTTTTATTATTGAAATCAAAGAAAATTATGTATCCCGATATGACACCATTGATTGAGCTACTAGTCAAAAAGAATAATCATGGTAGCAGGAAGAATAAAATACTAAGAGTGGACAAAACTACACATCAGGAGTTGTCCGTATTGGAGTTGGTTCAGTCTGTACATGACAACCGGTTGTGACTGAGACGATGTTGAATCTCACTTCAAAAGTTCGACCACAACCACTGCAAAAGAAGTGGTCGATGAAACAAAGGGATGAATAATGTAACTAACTGTGTATTTTTTTAATTTTATTTTATCATGCATCTCTTTTAATTACTTAATCAACCTCTTTATGTTTTTGTAGGTATATCTTACACAAACATGGCAACTAGATTTATATGTTGAGTCACTCCCTATAAGATTGTGGACTACGTACAATTGGAGAATGATATGCAACCTAACGGAACTTGTTGATTTAGAGAAATTGTTGGATTGCTGGGTCATGGTGAAAACAAGTGAGTTAGAATTAGGAAAAAACTCTTGGTAGAGCTCGATGCACACTACAACTATTATATGTGCCTTTATGGTAGCCCGGAACGTGTTAATGAATTGACAAAAATACTTTTGTTTTTCGAAGACTATCCAGTGTTCGACAAAAGACGACAATGCTAGACATGGCACAACTTATTGAATCATGTAATGGTTGTCACTCATTCTACTTATCCATGTGGCAATGTTTAAGATTCTTTTCACTATGAAAGCCTCCCGTCCTATTAGTTGATCATCATGACATGTGTATAGTTTTTGTTAATGGAAACCACTTTTTCAAGTATAGTATTGATATTTTTATTTTTAAATTTAGATGTGTAATTTATTAAATTTTGTATTTTACAATTACATTATTTTTTTCATGTCCGTTTATTTCTCGAACATCATGTGCAACACGTTGCATCAAATTGGGCTGCATACCATCAATCTGTGGGTTCATAATTAGTAACTAGAGAATCCGTTAGCATAAACTTAAATTCAAATTGATATTGACATTTTTGTAGACTTGATATTTTGTAAATTGTATCATTTTATGTATTCTGAACTAGAATTATAATTTGGGCATTATCAAAAGTTAATTTGGTCCATCGTTTCATAAATTGAAGATAATATTATTTTGCAACATATCCTTCATAATTTCACACATAATGAGACAAAACATAATATTGGAGATAAATTTTAAACATAATTTGAACAATTACTCAGTCTCTGAGACAAATCGAATAACATCTTCATAGTCAGACAATTTTTCATTAATTGCGCACTCCGAAAGAGCCATCAGGCGCATCACTTCACTGTGAGTGTAGGGAATTCAATCTCTAAGTTCCCAGGTTCCTTGTTTTAATTCCAATCATTTTTTGATTTGATTAATTTTTCATTCCAATTGTGCACTAATCTTTGAATCATCACGCGATCTCTCCGATGCAATTTCAGTAGATCATGCTTTAGGCACAACCACATCGTACCAACGAAAATCAACTTCCAGTTCACATTTTCTCTTAAACATGTTAGGCCACTTCGTTTATTCGACTAATATTGGTCCACAACCATGATAGTTGTACAATCTTTTTATCATCAAAGAATAGACTCTATGTGGAACTGTGCGGTGTGTTAAAAATACTCTTCTATCATTATTGGGCTATAGAATACCTCAGCAAAATCAAATTTAAGATGAGGTCATGGTGGTGGTTGGTGATGGTTCCCGCCGTGATAAAGTATAATTTTTATTCCTCTGTTTAGGCATCTATAATATAAATGCCATTATCACGTTTCAAAAAAAATATATTCAAAAGATTGATTGCATGAACCTATTCATCCGTAAAAAATATTAAATAGGTTCGCAAAATATGGGTTTCCCAAACTTTTGTGGACTTACAAGTTCGTATGAATCTGGGTTTTGCAGAGCTTTAAGTCTATCAGATGTAAAAATTATTTTTTTATTATTCAAAGAATTTCAAAGAAGGAGAAGATAAAACTAAAAAACCTAAAGGGAGATTAAAGATTCATAAATTAAAATGAAAAAAAATAATATATTAAATAAATATTCATCATAATGAAAAGCAAATAAATTGAGAAGAAAAGACCCTAAACCAAAGACTTAGCATTGAAAGGAATAAGAGAAGAGAGTGAGTAGTTACAGAAGATGGACTTGAGAGAGAGAATAATGTGTAAGGGAGAACACAACCCAAACTAGTTTTTTACACTTTTTTTGTATAAAAGGGGGAAGCAAATGAACAACCAGAACCTCATGAAAGTTGTATTTGGAAAGCCTTTAAAACCTGAAAATTGAGATTCTTGCAGTCTTACAAATTCGCAATAATGTATATTACACAGATCTATCGGTCCGCGGAATATTGATTTTTGGGACATATAGGACCGCAATATATACTTTAATCGGACCTATAGGTCTGCGTAATATGCGTTGTATCACTTATGAAATTTTATTCTGTATCCTTTACTACTCACTTTAGGTAATGTTTGGTTATATGGAAATTGGATCTTCATAACTGGAATTAGAAATTAAACTATGTTAATAAAGAAAGAACTTGGTAAATTTCACACAAATTTAAATCGATGACAATAGTGAATGTACCATTGTATAAGTAAACTAAGAACAAAAAGTAACCATATTTTCCAATGAAATGATAAATAGCAACTACAAAAATATGTTAATAAATGACAATTATAAAACTACACCATTAAACAAAAGTAACAATAACAACCAATAAAAACTATGAGGTCCATAAAGTACAAATGTCAACAATTAAAAATGATGTCATCTACAACATTAAACCACTAAGACCTACGTCATCTACGATAATAAACTTGAGTTTCTATGGTAGGAGATTTCTCCACATGTTTGTTTTTATACAAATTCGATTATTTCCTTAAAAACCGTGTACAGTAGATCTAGATCATTAACACATTCTTCACGTCCTCGATTAAGTATAGTCCGACTTATTAGTACCATTGATGCCTTGGCTACGTTCATAAGACAAGCTTAATTAATTAGTAGTTGACAATTGTAAATGAATGTGTAAGTATAATTATAAAAATGGACCATCTCTCTTGAATCTTCGACTATTTGTAGGTTGGAAAACTAAAAGCATAGTCTGGGTTTTTAACTCGCAAATGTGAGATACACTAGTAGCAAGGCATATATGATAAGACACAATTCCATCCATGAGGGGGTAATGACACAACTTCGTGCTTCTTAGGCTACTGCGTGATTGTTCTCTGTCTCCCAAATCTAGTAAGAGAACTCGTAAATAACACGATAATGTTGTTGAGTGGTGCCACAAGTTACTCGTACAAGTCTCAATAGTGGACCTAGAATCATCTAAATCCGACCAAATTTTGAAGCACACAATCGAGATTATGTGGCTCAACATCTAAACGTTTGATACAACCCACTATGCAAACCTCACCAATGATTAGTGAGACCCGAAACCAATTTAGGATTTTTTCATGAGGATCGAACTAAATTCATATTTACAAACGAAAATAGAAGAACACGAAAAAAAGAAAAGAAAAGTTTGGTAGATTACTTTGACCCAATCGTTTATGAATGAAATGCGAACCAAAGGTATAAAATAACAAACCTTCAACCCATCACTATAAGTGAATCACGAACAAAAGGTATAGAATTTGAACGTCACAAGAAATTCTTGATAAGTTCAACAAAGGTTCTCTGAAAAACTTAAGGAAAAACTCTCACAAGTATATTAATCAAAACGTAATATGTCATCCTTACATCTCTTCTTTAAATAGACGGCCAAGGAATACAAGAAAACCCTAGTCATGAATAGTGCGCATGAACAGTAGTCGTGAACAGCATTCCCCCGTGAATAGTGGCAGCCAAAATAAAAAAAATACAATAAAACCCTAGTGTCTCAAACTACAAGACAAAAAGAAAGAATAATGAAGTTTTCTTATCTTACCTTACACTTCTAGTCTAAAAAGGAAAAGACAAATTGACAATCATACCTTACAAATTATCAAATAAATAACCTAAATTAAAATTAAAAAACTAATAAATAAAATAAATAAGCTGAAAATTTTGTGGTTCTCATGTTTAGGCCCATTCAAGTTCAAGCCTAAGCCCATTCACTTGCCTTGAAGAGATGGACTATGCATTGATCGTCATTTAGGCCTGATTTGGACTACACCATTTTAGACTCAGCCTAAATTTCTTGAATTAACTCATTGAGTGCTTCTTTGATCTTCTTGAATTATGCCCTAGTAATAGGCCCAACTGGAACATGCATCGGATCCTTTGATGGTACTTGTTTGTTCTCATCATCCTCCCTCTCTTCAAAAAGATTCGACCTCTAATCTTCACCTACATCAAATGGAGAAAGATCAGAAACATTAAATATAGCACTAACATTATACTCCCTAGGAAGATCCAACTTATACGCATTATCATTGATCTTCTCCAGGACTTGAAATGGGCTATCTTCTCTAGGATGTAGTTTGGACCGCTCATGGGTTGGAAATATTTCTTTTCTCATATGCACCCAAACCCAATCACTCAATTAAAAGATGACTCTTCTATGACTCTTTTTGGTTTTGGTCGCATATTGCTCATTTTTCTTCTTTATGTGTTGTCGTACACTTTCATGGAGTTTCTTCACCATCTTAGCCTTCTTTTCTCTATCCAAACTAGCCTTCTCATTAACTGGAAAAGGCAGCAAATCCAAAAGAGTTAGTGGATTAAAATCATAAACAATCTCAAATGGTAAAAAAATCAGTAGTAGAATGAACACTCCGGTTATAAGAAAATTCAATGAACGGCAAACAATCCTCTCAATTTTTCATGTTCTTTTTAACTATAGTACGCAACAAAGTAGATAAAGTTCGATTCACTACCTTGGTTTATCCATCCGTTTGGGGGTGACAAGTGGTTGAAAATAGTAATTTACTTTCCAACTTTCCCCACAAGACTTTTCAAAAATAGCTAAGGAACTTAACATCACGATCAGATATGATACTCCTTGGAATGCCATGGAGCGGTACTATCTCTCTAAAGAACAAATCAGCAACGTGGGTTGCATCATCGGTTTTATTACAAAATATGAAATGTGTCATCTTATAAAATCTATCAACAATAACAAAAATTGAATCCCTACATTTTCTTGACCTTGGTAGGCCTAAAATAAAGTCCATGGAAATATCCACCTATGGCACATTAGGTACGGGCAAAGGAGTGTATAATTCATGTGGTAAGGCTCTACATTTGGCCTGCCTACACGTAACACATCTAGCACAAACGCTTTCCACATCACGCTTCATCTTTGGCCAAAACAAATGTTTATGTAATATGCCTATAGTTTTTCTCACACCAAACAAACCACCCCCATGTGCTTCACGCACAAGCAACTAACTATTAGGCACACAAAGTCTATTCTCTCTAAACAAGTACCTATCCATTCTATAGAACTTACCAAAAGCCGTCTTCTCACATACCCCCATACATACTAACAAAGTCATTATCATTAGTATATAACTCTTTAACATATTCAAATCCCATTAACTTTGTATTTAAAGTAGAGACAAGAGTGCATCTTTTGGATAGTGTATCAGTCACAATATTTTCCCTACGTTGTTTGTATTTGATTACATAAGGGAACGTTTTAATGAATTTCATCCACTTGGCATCCCTTCTATTCAACTTACCTTGTCCTTTCAAGTGCTTTAAAGACTCATGGTGGGCATGTATAACAAACTCTCTTGGCCACAGGTAATGTTGCCAAGTCTCTAATGCTCTCACCAACACAAAAAACTCCTTGTCATATGTCGGGTAATTCAATGCTGCCCCATGTAGCTTTTCGCTAAAGTACGCTATTGGTTGTTTCTCCTGCATCAAGACAACTCCAATACCTATTCTTGAGGCATCACACTCAATTTCAAAAGTTTTAGAAAAATCAGGTAATGTTAATAAGGAAGAACCACAGAAACTCTCTTTAATCTCATTAAATACACGTTTTTTCTTAATACCCTATTCAAAACCTATTGATTTTTAACAATTTCGGTGAGTGGTGTGGTTAGTGTACTGAAATCTTTCACAAATCACTAATAAAAATTAGTTAAACCATGAAAACTTCTTACCTTTGTGATTGACTTAGGTGTGGGCCATTCTTTTATAGGTTTTACCTTTTCCTCATCCACAGTAATCCCTTTCGCGCTAACAACATAGCCAAGAAACACATTTTTTTTCTAAGCAACATGAACATTTCTTTAAATTTTTATTTAGTTTTTCTTTTCTCAAAACATCAAGCACACAATGCAAATGATCAATATGCTCATCTAAGCTCTTACTATACACCAAAATATCATCAAAATAGACCAGAACAAACTTGCCTATAAATGCACGCAATGCATGATTCATTAATCTCATGAATATACTTGGTGCATTAGTTAGCCCAAAAAACATTATAAACCACTAATACAATCCATATTAGTTTTAAAGGCAGTTTTCCATTCATCACCCTCTTTTATCCTAATTTGGAGCTACCCACTTTTCAAATCAATTTTGGTGAAAATACATGACCTATGCAACTCCTCTAACATGTCATCTAGTCTAGGAATGGGATGTCGATACTTTACCGTAATGTTGTTAATAGCTCAGCAATCAACACACATACGCCAAGTTTAATCTTTCTTAGGCACATGTAGTACTGGTATCGTGCACGGACTCATGCTCTCTCTTATGTGTGCTTTGGTTAGCAACTCTTCCACTTGCCTTTGAAGTTCCTTTGTCTCCTCTGGATTACTCCTATAGGATGGTCGGTTAGGAATTGTTGCACTTAGCATAAAGTTAATTTGATGCTCTATGCCTCAAATAGGTGGTAATCCACTAGGCACGTCGTTAGAGAACACGTTCTCAAATTCCTGCAACAAAGAAACAACACCACTAGGCAAAGATTGATCAAGTTCATTAGTACTAAAACACGCCTCTTTGTACAAGAGTACAAATATAGGATGGTTTGCATAAAAAGCACTCTTGATATCACTCGCCTTAGTATAAAAGCTCACGGTTACGAGTTTGGGTTTCGGTTTTACCTTTATTGACATTGGGCACATCGTCTCTCCTTTTAGGTAGTTCGATTTTGTTCTTTGAAACAACCCCTTCCTCTTTTCTCCCATTTGGCCTCCATGAAGTAGAGGAGCTTGGATTTTGAAATGATCGAGTTTCTTTCCTTTTAAGTTGTCGTTCCACATTTATGGCCATGTGAACCATGTCCTTCAACTCCATATAATGTTGCAACTCCACCATGTTGGCAATATCCCGATTCAGCCCATTCAAGAACTTTGTCATTGTAGCTTCTCTATCTTCCTCAACGTTAGCCCGGATCATGGAAATCTCCATCTCTTGTAGTAATCATCCATGCTCCGATAGCCTTGTGTAAGGCTTTGTAATTTTTGATACAAGTCCCTATAGTAGTGACTAGGTACAAACCGCCTCCTCAAAATGGCCTTAATTTTGCCCACGTCTCGATAGGCCTCTCATGGTTTCTCCTCCTGTTTATCACAAGTTGATCCCACCATGTTATAACATAGTCAATAAATTCAACTACAACGAGTTTTACCTTTTTCTCCTCGGAGTAGTTGTGGCATTCAAATATCAACTCCACTTTCTTCTCCCACTCTAAGTATGCTTCAGGGTTGTTTTTTCCTTGGAATGACGGTATCTTCATCTTGATACTTCCCAGGTTATTATCAATCCGCTCTCCATATCTATCTCTTTTATTCCCATATCCATGCCAAAATCTGCCCAAGCTCGCATTAGAGACGTGATCCTATTCATCTAGGTTATTCCCATCATCATCTTCATATTCATACCGAGGCGGATTCCTCTCTCGTCATTGCACATTAGGAGCTTTAGGTGACTGCCTCTTTCGTGAACTAGACTCAATTTTGTCTAGTTGCTCATGCACTTCATCAAACCGCTAGTTCAACCGTTCAAATTTTTTCTGCAAGGCCTTTGAGAAAAGTTTGACATCCATGATGTCCATTATTTCCAATGCTTCATTGGATGAGCCTTTATTTGTTTCTTGAGACACGTTTAATAACCTGCAAAACAAAGTTAGTAAACCTCACAAACACTCCCTCACGTGTTTCCCTCAAGATTGATGGCACTCACACTCATGTTTTACTCAAATTCAACTTTTACCCTCTTATGAGCTCACCCTCCCTTGCCTTTTTCCACTCTTTAGTTCACTATTTTAGTTTTTTATTGAACTTAACTAACCTCAATCATAAATTTTCTTGTAGCAATCCAAACTCAACAAATTGATTCACTAAGAATGAGATTTTAGGAACGAAAAAAAAAAAGCAAACAAGAAGAACACAAAGAAAAGTTTATGGACTAGAACAAGAAGAAATAATTCTCAATTGTTTTTTGGGCTGTTGAATTTTCAGGTTTTTTTTCTGTTTCTGTTTTTTTTTTTTTTCTATTTTTTTTAATAATGAAATTCAACAACCTTTAGACACGAGATTTAACCAGAAAAAAAGTGTATCACATTTTTTATAAAGATCTGACCAGATTTGAATAGAACAAAAAAAAAAAAATACATGATACTTTAAAAAATTTGGACCAGATTTGACGTTATAATTGATTCAAGAAAAAATTTAAGAATGAATAGATATTAATGAACGAAAAAAAAAAAAGATAGATGAAACCTGATTTAGACCTTACTCTGATACCAAATGATGTGAATCTCACCAAGAATCAGTGAGACCCGAAACCAATTTAGGGTTTCTTCGTGAGGATTAAACTAAATTCGAATTTACAAACGAAAAAAGAATAACACAAAAATACAAAAAAGATTGATAGATTACCTTGACCCAATCGTTTATGAATACAATGCGAACCAAAGGTATAAAGTAACAAACCTTGACCCAATGATTATAAGTGAATCACGAATTGAATGCATAGAGTTTGAACGCCACAAGAAATTCTTGATGTGTTCAGGAAAAGTTCTCTGAAGAACTTAAGAGAAAACTCTCACAAGTATATTAATCAAAAAGTAGTGTGTCATCCTTACATCTCTTCTTTAAATAGGCGGCCAAGAAATACAAGAAAACCCTAGTCGTGAATAGTGCACGTGAACGGTAGTCGTGAATAGTACCCCCATGAATAGTGGTGGCCACAATAAAACCCTAGTGTCTCACACTATAAGATAAAAAGAAAGAATAAGGAAGCTTTTTTTTCTTAGTTTACACTCCTAGTCTAAAAAAGAAAAGATAAATTGACAATCATGCCTTACAAATTATTAAATAAATAACCTAAATTAAAATTAAAAGACTAATAAATAAAAGAAATAAGTTGAAAATTTCATGGCTCTTATGCTTAGGCTCATTCAAGTTCAAGCCTAAGCCCATTTGCTTGTTTTGATGAGATGGACTAGATCTTGATCGTCATTTGGGTCTGATTTGGGTTTCACCATTTTAAACTCAGTCCAAATCTTTTGAATTAGCCCGTTGAGTGCTTCTTTGATCTTTTTGGATCTTTTCCTAGTAATAGGTCCAACTGGAACATGTAGCGAATCCTTTGATGGTGCTTGTTTGTTCTCATCACACCGTATTTTGTCTCGCCCGCATTTGCATTTAAAAAAATTTCAAGTCTAAAGTGGAATTTCAAGAAACTTTAAACCAAAGTTTAAAGGGACAAATGTTTACCTTAAATTCCGTGTTAAATTTTTGCATAATATTTTAATTTAAGAAAAACAAAAAAATAAAATAAAATAAAATTGGCAATTCCTGATGAATTCCGCCAATGATAAAGTTTTGGGGTTAAAATTAAATTTTTTAAAAGTTATTTCTTGGGCCACATTAATTACATGAAATTGGTTTTCAAATTTATCTCACTTTTAAAATAGTTAATTTTGATTTTCATCTATTGATTTCAAGAAATTTGGTTTTTTTGCACATACTTTTCATTTTGACTACAAAAACTGTATTTTTCGTTGATTTCGTCAAATTGGCGGACAATTTCATATTATTTCTCAAAATTCAACCTCCAAATCATATGTTGCGTGCTTTAATTTCATAATTTTCAATTCAAGTTCAAGCAAAAAAAAATATTGTTAAAGGGTGCCTAAAACACCAAATTTACTTTACGTGCACCTCCCGAGAATAAAATAGAGTTTGGATACCTCATTGGGAGTTTCTATAGCAAATTGGGAGTTTCCTTACGTCATTTCCACTAAAGTAATGACTTGGTAATGTGGGTTTTGAGGTCAAACACGCCTTACCATAAAAGGGGCTAAAGAGTAAAATTCACGAAATAAGAGGTAGGCCCCTATTAAGGGATAACTAACTCGCATTTGCTAGGCCTGTGCACTCATAAGTGCGCGGACCTAGCTGATTATAAATAGGGGGTTCTCTTGCCCCCCAAACACACACACACTACCTATATTATCTTCTTCTGACTCCCAAACTCTCTCTAGTTATCCTTACTCGCCACAAAAACTCCCAAAAAACTCTTCATAAAGAGATCAAAAAACAAAGAAAGAAAAAGAGAGAAAAGAAGAAGAAGAAGAAAGAAAGAAAGAAAGAAAATGAGGATAGAAGAAGAAGAAAAAGAAAGAACAAAAGGAAAAAGTCTTCCTACCTAAGTAAGGTAAATATTCTCTAAAACCCCCTCAAACACTTCTATTTTTCTTGTTTTACCATTTAAAAGGAGGACCTAAAAAATAGACAAAACATAAGAGGATGTTATCAGAAGAACGCTTTTAAAAATAGCTTACTTTTTTGTATTTATTTTTCAGCTATTCACTTTTTCGCACTTTAAATTTCTGTTATTTACTTTACCGTTCTACGCCTTTCCTCGCTTTTAAATTCTTTTCATTTATTTTTTTTACTTTGCGCCTTTTCATGCTTTACATTTCTATCATTTACTTTCCAGTATGTTATTTTTCTTTAACCATTCTACAAATAAAAACTAACTATTTAGAATACACAAATATCAACAAAAACTAACAATAACAAAAAAAAATATTATCACGTGTAAAAAAATCTAGCAACAACATCCACTGATAAAAAAATAACGTCATACACAGACAAAATAATAATAATAATAATAATAAATGCATTCAATTGAGGAAGACTTATAAATTCTCTACAGTCCCCGGAGAAACATGTTGCCCAAACCTAAAAGTTAGAGCAACGTCTCTAGTTGCGAACCTAAAGGTCCGCGCTACATAAATTTGTGTAGACCTGTAAATCCATCTCCTAAACGTCAAGACCTACATTGCTTTTTAATAGCGGAGAGTACAACAGAGCTATACAAACACTTTACTAACGTAAAATCATATGATTTATAAGCCTAATACTTGAATAACTATAAAATCCATAAAAAAAACTAAAATAACCTAAGTTCTAATTATATTATAATGGATTTTGAAGAACTTACTACTAGAATTGAAAAGGAGTTGCTGAATTAAAGGTCGACAAAGTTACTTCAGATGAAGGAGGGGCCGCCGTAGTTGCTACAGAGGGAAGAGGGGCCACTGGCTTGAACTTGGTGTGTGTAAGGGAGAGGCGACATTGAGACAATGGTTAGAGAGAGAGAGAGAGAGGTTTTGCAAATTAGGGATGCACATTTATTGAGTAGGGTGATTTTTTTTGTGTGTGTACAAAGAAGTATAATTGGAATATATGGTGTTTATATTTAGCAACTCAATCAGATTAATTATTTTTAGGGCTATATGTTTAGAAATCTTGTACAAAATTGCAAAAAAAGAAGTACATATAAAATTACCCTCAATACTTTCCACTAGTTTACATTGAGAGTTTTTTATTACCAATTTTATTAATAGTAGAACATATTAACATATTCTCACGTCGTATAACTTTTGAACGACACTATGTTGGTGTTACCTTAAACTTTTCAGTTCTTGCAAACACTAGTTTTGTACTAGTTTGTGTTCAAATCGGAGTGAGATTTTTGCCTACATTGCTAATCTATATTGCCACATGCTCAGGAATAAAGATGCATCGAATTATACACTGAAACTCCCCAAATCTCTTCTAGTTTTATGAAATTCTCTCGCCTAAGTCATACTTATTCTCAAGTTGGAGGAGGTTCATCGGAAAATAAAGCCGTAGTACGTAGTTCTTGTAGGACCTGGTGGCCAAACTTGACTCAACTGATCCAAATTCTGACATCATAAAAAAAGTAAGACGTCATAATTAAAACTCTAGGGTGTAAAGTGAAAAATCCAAAGATAAGGGGTCGTAAAGGGTGATTTATCCTTAGAATAGTATTTCTACATTCTATAGAATTTGTACAAGCCACTACAAAGTTGCGTTTGGGTAAAGAATTTGGTAAATCCATAAAATTTGTAAATGATGGGATTTCAAAATTTTGAAATCCCATAATTTACAAATTTCTTATTTGGACAACTTTTTAAAATAAAGAATTTGATTGTGTAATTTCATAATTCCCTTGTTTGGATAGACAAGTATTTGTACGTAAAAATTTAAAATCTATTAAATTTTAATAATAAAAAATATGAAAATATATCTTATAATATAATTTTTATTTAGTAACTTAATAATATATTTTTTATACCTATTCTAATAATATAAGGTAGGAGAAAGAGCAAAGGTGTACGGAGCCACTAAATACCATAAGGCGGGCAACTCACTTAGTAGCAGAGGTGGAGGCCTTCGAGTAAGTAGTTTCTTCTATCAAATCATGACACTAGCTTAAAGTCTCAGACTAGAGTCTCTTTAGTATCTAAAATCTACTTTTCTTTTTTTTGGTTGACTGTCTTTCTTACTTCATTCGTCGAGTTACTTTCTGGTTTTAATAAGATGAAGCCAGTTGTTGCAAGTTTTGCGTCAACGCAACATCTTCTAAGAGTTTTCTTCTAAGAGTTTTTTCTCGCCTAGCTTCGCATTGGATAATCTTTCATGTGGCGTCTTTTTTTTTTTTTTTGTTTCTCTGTCACCATATATCAAAACTATCAAAAATGTTTCAAAAAAAAAGTAGACCTACAATGTATAAAAAGTTCACGCCCTTCTACTCTAAAGATAGGGTGCTCCTTGTTCCCTTTAACTTATGCCATGATGCTCATAGGTAGCTTCTCTCTAATTGGATTTTCTTTTCCAACTGGATTTTATTCCAAATATGTGTCAGGTGGTCAAAGATGAGGTGAATCGAAAAATCAATTTGATTTATTTCGTACCCTTCACTTAATGAGAAAATGGGTTCAATTCGAAGTAAGCAGCCGACAATTACACGGTAGTAGTAAAGACACTATACATCAATATTTTAATAATATAAATTTTTATACATATTTTATAAATATAATAGAATATAATAGAGAAGAGAGACTTTTAAAATTCATATAATTACAAAATAAAAAATGAGATTAAAATGAAATTGATGAAAAAGTGATAGAATAACAAATTCAAGAATTTAGAAATAAATGTGTTTTGAAATGATTTGTATTATTCTGAATATCTTTTATAATTCTCTCTTCACCGACTGCGACAGTTAGTAAAATTTCCGTCTGACCCACATTTGACTTTTCCGAACGAACGTTAGAATCCCGGTCCGCGTTTTCTCTCTATCAATTCCTTGAATTATATGATTTCGAATTTCATCTTCCATTTCCGGGTTTCTGCTGCAGACACACAGGTAAAACATTCTAATTGAAACCCCCAAAATATTTTCTTTTGTGTTTGATCTATTGAAGTTGTGAGTTGCGTGGCTGTCCGATTAGTTTTTGATTGAGCGACTTTTTTAATGTCAACTTGTTTATATATATATAATTATAATGATAGAATCAGTAAATTAAATCCGAATCTGGATGTCATGAAATAATCTGGATGTCGCTGTTTTGAATTTCAACTGGTTTACTTCACCAGTTAGTATTTTATATAATTGAATTAACTGGATTTCTCTGTTTTGAACTTCAACTGGTTTACTTCATCAGTTCGTATTTTTATAATTGAATCCAATTTTTTACAAATATTTCGATTTTTCAGGAATTATCTTATTGTTTTATTGGTACAGTCACTTTACGGATTGTTTATTACCTATTATCTATTATGAGTTTTGGGCTTTTTTCGGGGTTACAGAGGAATCAATTAAATTGATCAGTTTTCCCTTTGACGTTTTTATGATACTCTTCAACATAATTATGTGGCAACTTAAGTTAGCTCCAGAAAGCATGAAATTTTTTCTTTCCTTGGTAGATTTATCATTTGACAAGTTCTACATTTTTACATGACATTGTCTTTGATACTGTAATCATCAAACTGGGCTGTTTGGGATTCTGTTTTCCCATTAAGATTATTTTTCAAGAATGGTCATTATATTTTTAATCCATCCGTAGAATGGCCTAATGATGTGTGATGTTTTTTGAAAATTTGCTACTTCACCGACAAAGATTGGGTGATCAATCTTGTCTGTAGATCCTAAAATTGATGGACAGATGTAGACTGTTTGCTTAAATCCTAGCTTCTTGAGAGGTTGCTGTAGAATTTGTTCCATACTTAGTAAACGCTTGAAGTTAGAATGTAGTCGCACTCTTGGCATTGCTACTGTATTGTTGCTTGCATGATTTCAATTTCCTTGGTTAGTTCTCTGAGCTGGAGAGCTCTGTGCAAAGCAAAATTGAAGTTCTCAAAAAATAAATTTTCAAGCCTTTACATAGACCTAAAGATCTCCATCTGTGGTAAATTTCGGACGTAACTCAATTTTGAATGGCTTACTAGCATAAACGAGAAAAAAATGTATGAACCATCTAACTTGAACTTTCTTATAGTATGCTTGAATAATCAAATACAAATGCGAGTAATTTTGTACCTTGAAGTGTGACCTGCTAACATGAATCATTAGTACCTTTCAAAGCAGTATTATTATATGTGTTTTTTTGCTAATCAATACTAATCATAAAAATGATAGGCTACCAGATGAATTCATTTGGAATGAGGAGCAACAGACACCTACGCATCCAGTGTAAGCTGTCACTAATGACAGGATAACTCTATTTACACCACGATTGCCTAACTACACCAACAATCTCAGTTCGTCGAAGGTACAATAAAGTATTTTGATTTCATTCTGTATGCACACATTTATTCCAAAAATTCCCACACCTAAACAAAGTCACCCAATTTAACCTGGTTGGATAGTTCTACTCTATACACCAATGAAGTTCCTTTACATCATTATTCATCTTCCAACTGGTTCAGCAGAGACACCTTGTCAAGAGCTCCTGTACCTCCTCCAGCTTTTCAGTGACCACCGCTCTTGGTCCATGTATTGCTTTACTGATGAGTGTTTTATTGCCTCCAATGAAAAATTGTAAAATGACGTAGTTATTGTTAGACTTTGACCACCAAACAAAATAACTTTGTTAAGCCTTAAGAGGCCTAACAATACCAATTTGTTCAAATTTACCCTGCCAAACAAATGAAGATTGTATAACAGTTTACATCTGAACAGGTTTAATCTGTTCCGAATAAGAAAATGCGAAACCATTGATTTTGTTGAAATGTTCCATTTTGATCTTATCATCCTTTATGACTATTTCAATATTGACTAATTATTGGAAAAAATTTCGTATATTGCGAGAGATTTAGTGATTTTGGAGTGATATGGAGCTGTTCTTTTCTTCCCTTTTCCCCTTTTCTTTTTTGTTTTGTGTGGGTGTAAGTTTTTTGGTGGGTATGCAGAGATTTTGTGAAAATATCATTTATTGGGTCTTACCTTTACTTTGACACAAAGGTAGATTTGTAAGAATTTTATTTCTTGGGTTCTTATTATATGGACCTTAATTTTTGAGTTTTTTAATTTTTTTATCCGATTTATGGATATACTTATTTTTTAGTTGTTATCTACTTATTTCCAAATGTAAATCCTTCATCTAGTTAAAATTAACTTGATAGATTCGATCTAGTTGATGTTAACTGAAGGACGAAAAATTTATTCGAAGGAATAAAAAGAAAAAAAGAAGAAGCTAAAGATTAGAAATTGTAAGTGACTTGTTTCAAGGGCAATCCACTAATTCCCCCTTTATTTTTTATTGTGTATAACTGACTAAACCGTAGTGTAAAAAGTATTATGCTTTATTATGTTACCTCATTCATTTGAAATGAAGTGTTCCTTACAGTGGTTGTCTTAAATATCTTATTCATCAATATTTCACACGGGTACTTCTTTTGTTCTCGTACTTATGGGACATGTATATAAATGCGTCGCTTAGCTATAAAAATACTTTAATTGTTCCACGAATTAGACCCTAAGCCTATACACCGTGTGACTTGCTATTGAAGTTTCACAATCTTGTCAAGTGCCTAAAAAACAATCAATTGAAGTTTGGTCACTATCGGCCCTTTAATTTGTCTCAAGGCTTGTTTGCCTAAAGAATTTGAAATTGAAGATTTTGGACATTTGAGGTATTTTCTTGGGATTGAGGTTGCCAGATCCAGATGCTATTTTATTTCTAAGAGTAAATTCTTGAGCTTCTAAAAGAAATAAGTATGTTAGGTTGAAAACCTATAAAATCACTAATTATCTTCCTTACAGTGGTGTTGGTGATGTTGTTGACAAGGGGATGTTTCAATTATTATTGGTGGGGAAGTTGATAAATCAATCTCATACTTCTTGTTTTTGCTAAGCTTATTTTTCTCATACTGGACTTGCTATTGCCTATGCCATGGGAGTTGCGAGTCAATATATACATGATCTTTGTAGGCCTTACCTTGATTGTGTTTTTCGTATCTTGAGATATCTAAAGTTAGCCCCAGGGAAAGGAATAATGTTTTCATGTCATGGCCCTTCTTCAGCAAGTCCTCACTTGTTGCAAAATATCGTTCCCCTTGGGGCTCATACGATAGTGCAGTAGATTTGGAACCAAATCGATTCTCGAATGGTAGCAAGATTACCTCGGGGAAATTAGGCACCTCTTTAGGCTCTACTTCCTTTACTAGCAAAAGAAAAAGTCCAGTAGCTTCTTGGACATCTTCCATGAAGCGGGATGCTTTCTCGGTCAAAACTTGTTTACCTTCAACTTTAGACGCTTGGGTTGACTTAGGTTCCTTTACAGCAGTATGTGTTATGTCGGCCTCTATGGGTAGCATCTATCGAATTGCAAGCCTCTCAAGCAAGACGTGGCAAGCGTCCATGTCTACGACGTCACCAACTACTTCATTTTTATACGACTTTCCTATAGAGAAAGGTACCCGACAAAGTTCATTTACCTCGGTTGAGGTTCCTTTTTCAATCCAAGGAATCTTCTACGGGTTTGGATGTTGTCCCATCTTCAATTTTAGTGCATTGACAAATGCACTGTAAACGATGTTCTCACTACTTCCACTATCAATAATCACATTGCATACATTTTTGTTATGGTACAACTAGTTCGAAAGATGTCATGGCACTGTGAATTATCTTCCTGTTTAGGAGCTAGTAGAAGTCTAAACTACACAATGGACACGACCACCCTTGTTGCCCTTTGTAATGTCGGTCCCTTCAACTCATCTTCTAACTCTTCAAGTGGTATGTCTTGCTCTGATTCAAACCCCTCATTTCAGCTGCTCTAATCAAATTAGCTGGACTTCTATTAGGGCCCTCATTAGATTGTATGTCTAAGGGTTTTGGTTCTGTGTTGCAACTAAGCTCTGGTACTAATTGTTGGTCCAAAATTACCCAAGACGTGCGGTGGGGAGGGGACTTAGTAGGGAAAATACTTGGTGATTTTTTACTCTTATAAAAACACACCTTAATGATTTTAACAATTTAAGCAAGTGCGTATAAGTGTTAGAGGAATCATAGATTTAAGCACGTAAGAGCAATCCAAACAATCACGCTAGAGATAGAGAGATAGATAGAGTCATTTTACACAGTGTTTATGGTAGTTCCGCAAGGACCCCGTTGCCTACGTCTATTCCCTCGAGCTCCACCGGAAATTTCTAATTCACTACTTTGATCTTCTTCCCAGGTGAAGATCAAACTCTTTAAACCTTAGAGTAAAGTACTTCTTTACTCAATCGCATTCTCACTCACTCGTTCTCTCACCTGAACCAACACCATGGTTCATGTTCACAAGGCTTATTACCTTCACACAATTTCAATTTTCAAGTTTTAAACTTAAAGAACTTCTACCAACACTTCATAAACCAATATACCTTATTGACTCACTAAGTGATGTGTAGAATTGTGTACTCAAATGGTATGCAATGTATAACACAAGTACAAATATTCACTCAAATATATAATATCAATGTAGTACAAGAGTCATACGGAGAAACTTATCAAGTCAACAATAATCTGAAAATGTAATTCAAGTATAGTTCAATTAAGTACACGTTTCAGATTTTTTATTATTTCGATAAAGTGTGATCCTTGGTTTCTCATATTCGTTTAATTCAATTTCGCAAAAGTAATCTCAATTAAGTTTTGTGAAAATGATATTTTTTAACCTGTTGCTAAAGTCGGTACGGGGGGATTTAAGATCTCGTGGTGAACAAAATCACGCCGGCGGTGCAAGTTCCTCTCGTTTCTAGTATACCGAAATTAACAAAAGCTAATTAATTTTTCTTTTATGAATTCAGGAAAACTCTTTTTACAAAGGATGCTTCTAAATGTTACATCCCTTTAGCTAGCCCTATACCCCTTTAAAAAATTAAATGAAAATAATTTATTTCAATTACAATTTTACCCTTTTGATTACTAACACTTACATCCCTTATTTTATTTTGTTTTTTACAATTTCCTTCCTCCTCCTTTTCTGGCGATCCACCGCTGCGGTCCACTGGTGTCGGCTGTCGTATTTTCTCTCTCTCTCACTCTCTTTTTGACCTCCCCTCCCCGGGCTGTCATCCCTAATCCACCCAACAGGCGTTGGTCCCCCTAACACATGTAGAAGCCCCCCCCCAACCCAATTCACTGCTTCCCTTCAACCCCTCCTCCTACCCTCTACTCTGTCAGTCCCCATACCCCCACAGGCAGATCTGCAGATTTGTGGGATCTGCGTTGCGTATCTGTAGATCCATAGGATCTGCGTTGACATTGGCCACACACATATGTAAGTATATATACATACATACATATATATATATATATATATATATATATATATGGGCAGAAAGATAGATAGAGAAATAGAAGAGAGATAGAAAAGGAAGAAGAAGAAGAAAAAGGAGAAGAAAAGAGAGAAGAGAGAGAGAACAAGAAGAAACAGAGAAGAGAGGGAGAAGAAGAAGAAGAAGAGAGAGAAAAGAGCGGTGGTGCCAGCGGTTGCAGGGGTGGGGGTGCTGGTGGGGGCAGGGTGGAGGGTTGCTGGCGGGGGGTGGGGTAGGTTAGTGCATTTTAGGAAAACTAATGGGTGAAAAATTGAAGTTCTTTTTAAAAAGGGTTAAAGAGTAATTATTGTAATAGTTGTATATTGTAAGTTTAAGTGTTTTGGCTCATATATATATATATATGGGCAGAAAGATAGATAGAGAAATAGAAGAGAGATAGAAAAGGAAGAAGAAGAAGAAAAAGGAAGAGAAAAGAGAGAAGAGAGAGAGAGAGCGAACAAGAAGAAAGAGAGAAGAGAGGGAGAAGAAGAAGAAGAAGAGAGAAAAGAGTGGTGGTGCCGGTGGTTGCAGGGGTGGGGGCAGGGTGGAGGTTGCTGGCGGGGGGTGGGGTAGGTTAGTGCATTTTTAGGAAAACTAATGGGTGAAAAATTGAAGTTCTTTTTAAAAAGGGTTAAAGAGTAATTGTAAAATGAGTTTGAATTATTTTTTAAATGGGTGTTTCCATTTATCAAAAAAGGTTGGATATATAGAATTACCCTTTTACAAATTCTCAATATAAACCACATTTTCCAAATTAAACGATTTCACACAAACATTGTATTTACTGGCGGTTTAAAACAAGTGAAATTACAACGACGTTTTCAAAGATTTTAGCAATGAAATATATAGGTTTCCAACACAATAATATATAGAATACAAAAATATGTGAAGAACAAATCAATCTAGACAATCACAATAAGGAACACTAAACAGATATGACTTTCAGAATATAAAGAAACTCGTCTAATGCTCAGAATATTGGAATGACGTCACCAAATATGAATAGATTGATGTGAACAAATTAAGCACTCCGAAGTTATACAAATGATAGCCTTAATTGAGTAGAAAACTTTCATAGAATTGTAGTTGTGGAACAATGATGAACGATCTCTCGTTTCCCATACTTTCTTGTAATCACTCGAGGATTTGTTTGTGTTAATGAAATGTAATATCTATTTTTCAAGTATTGAGTGTTTTCACTCTGATTTTCTCTCTTTTTCTATGTTAAAATCATGCACAGACTCAACGTATATATGAGAGAAAGGTTGAATGTGGCTATTGCACTTGTTTTGCCTAAATAATATATAATTGCTAGATCTGTTGATACATAAGGAACGTGAAAGCTTTATGCATTGATATTAGACCAAAATTCAGCCCAATTATCACTTATATCGGGAGAGGTCAAGGCTGATTGAGCTAGGAAAGCAGATCCAAAATTTAGGCATAATTCAAGGATGGCTAAAATGGAAGTTCTATTTTGCACAATGAACCCTGAATTTTGATATATAATTCATGAAAATTGTTCCAAAACGAATATATATGTTTAATTTAAGAATGGAAGAGATTTCAAACAATTTGGCCAAGAAGCACGATTCAATTTTGAAATCTAAGTTCGTAAACTGAAGCAGTTCTGCGTTGATCGGTTGACTGAACGTGGAGACTGGCTGACAGATCTTCGTGCATTTCTTAGCTAACAGGCTTCTGGTCTATTCAGTTGACTGTTTATGCAGATCAGTTAACAGCAGTTGGGAACTATGACTCCCAGGTCTAATCAGTTGACCGAATAGGCGAATACAGTGGTTTGGTGAACCGAATACATGCAAATCATTTTCCTAAGCCTCCTGTCCTAATTGGTTGACTTGATTGAGCATTCGGTTGATTGGATTAAGCAGAATGTAAATTCTTCAACCCTTTGTTGAGTTCGGTTGACTGGACTCAGGGGTTCGGTTGATTAAACTTTGCAGAATTCAATTTCTATTTTTTTCAGTTCAATACTTTGACTCCGATTTTATACTTAATCATTCTAAGCAAGTTTAACATGATTCAAGCACATCTTAAACATAATCAAAATGCTCATTTGTGTATGCAAGTGTGTGTGCTACCTAGATGAGTGAATGAATAAAAGTAAATAGAGTGTTGTTATCTTATGTTAAAATAATGCCATAATTTATTTTATTTCTTCAGCATTAACCCTCTTTATGTTGATCTCTTAGCTCAATGGCTTGTTGATTTTCCTTGTGGCGTTGATTTATGATTCTGGATCACGTTACATGTTTCTTACACTTAACAACCGCATTAATACACATAAATCACAAATGATTGGTTATCATCAAAATCACTCAAAGTCTCAAACAAGGTCAGATCCTGGGGTTAATAGTTGTTGTCCTATATTATATAAGAGGATAGAGACTACGGATTTTTCAAGAATATGACATTTAGGTTTGTGTTATCTTTATATATCTTTGCACATTCCACCCGTTTAATGTCTAAATATTACTAGAAGTATTGCTCGGCATGCCCCACACATGCACTCGTGTGTTGAATAAGTGTCCAAACAATAAATTAATTATAAAATATTAAGACACGGATTAGGCATGTCGAATACATATCTAGGCATGTGCACAACGTGCTGCACATCAATACGTGTCCGATATGGATGCACCGGCCTGCTAGAAGTGTCGGTGCTTCGTAGTTTACTGTACATGGTTCATACTTGGCCAATGGCCCCTAAAAGGTATCCTTTTTAATTACATACGGACCTATGTACTTGAGCATGTCGATTAGAAATGTGCTTCTACTCTTGTAGGACCTAAGACGCTACCACTTATCCTAAAACCAATTGACACGAAGACACGAGCCTCTGATTTGTCAAACAGGTAATCTTTGAAATTACTATAAAGGAAATTCGATGGATATTTATGCCTTTAAATATAATTAGTCTGAAACCATTATATTTTTTTACAGACATAACTCTCAAACAGGTTCTGTTTTGAAGAACTTGAAGGGAAATGAAAACCTAAATTATTTTGAAGACCAAGTGGCTATGGTAGTCTGTTTTATTCCTGTATTGGAGATATAGTGCTAATGTTATACGAATAAGTTTGCATTTTCATTTTTTGCTAATCGAGTTCGTACTTAGGATCTTGATTCACGGGTTAGAGCGCAAAGGGATAAAATCATGCTTCTTCGTGAACAAATTTCTGCTGCGAGTGTTAAGGTATGCTATCTCCTTTAGGCCTTTATTGCCGCACATTTTTATTAATCACCATTACTGCGAACTTGCTTCTACGTCTCTTCATTGCAAAACTATGCATTGGCATTTGTGTATCAGGAAATGCAGCTGTTGAATGAAAAATGTACATTGGAAAGGAGATTTGCTGAGTTACGCATGGTTTGTCTACTTTTTATGGAAAAAAACCTTGTTTTTCCTTTTCTAACACCCCCCCAACACACACACCAAAACAAATAATAAAAATAAAAAACAATAAAAAAAATCACTCTCTTACCTGCTATTGTTGAATGTTTTCTTTGCACAAGAAACAACCTCAGTAACACTCTTTTTTATTGATAGGCCTTAGATGAGAAGCAAAATGAGGTCATAACTTCTGCTGCATCTGAATTGGCTCGCAGAAAAGGCGACCTAGAAGAAAATCTTAAATTGGCTCATGAGTTAAAGGTAGATTGAGTTTTATACCGCCACCGTTGCCCTTCCTCCGCTGTACCCCTAATAAACTTCTCCTTCTTAGTAGTATATTTTAAGGTGATGTGAAAGTACTTCATGGATAGAGTTATGATAGGTAGTGCTTTGAGTATTGCATCTGTTTGGGTTATGGATACATTGCAGCATGCACGCTCTTTCCCCACTGTTATACACGCTCTCATTTCTCCTGCCACATCATCTTTCCAGTGGATCATCAAGGTTTTTCTTCCAACTGTGAGAAAACAATACATTCGGCAAAGAAGAAAAAAATGCACAATTGAATGAAGATAAAGTTGTACGAGAAAAAATTAGCAATTGCTTGAGTGCCAGTCTAACTTCTCTTCTAACAAGAATACATTTATCTGTATAATCTCTAAAATAATTATCTAAATTATCCATATACATTATCCGTATACATTAGACAGGTAGACTGCTTGTGGATAGGTGGAAGCTTGGGTTTATTTGATCTACGACAAATATGATAAACTAGGGAATTGTTGGCCTTGTGGCATAAAGTGGGCCAATAAATGATTTAAAAAGTGAGCGGGGTAAGTTTTTTTTTGTTAAGATAGGTTGGTTTATTAAAAGTGGGCTATTATGAGTTTATTAGGTTTGAATATTGGGCCTAAAAATTGTATTAGACCAGGCTAGATAATAGATTTAATTAATGAGTCAATAAGAGCATGACATCTAAATGGGTTGGGTAATGGGTATAACCGAGATGATAAATTCTATTTCCACGATTGCTTCCCCTAGCCAACTCTTCAGCTGACCAGCAGAAATAAAAAGGCTTCAACGTTGGTGACGATGGATGACCACTCAGAAATTCCATCTCCAACTGAAGCGCGACTCTAGTTAGTCCCGATTTGTTATCAGATCGGCCGATGTGCCCTTTCTTTCTCAGTGCATTGCCTATCTTCAGAGAATCCTACAACTAAGGTTGCAATACAGTCATCAGTAAACTACCTTTGTGAAGGGCATTTCACTCATAAAAATATGATTGGACTTTTGGCCACTTGACAAAGTCAATGAGATTGGTAGAACAAAATTGTTCGAAAGTAGGACTTTAATTGTACGAAAGTACTTTAATTGTACGAAAGTTGGACCTTGCACTGAATTCCCCATTATTATAATGAACACAACAACTAATGATCACACAAATTAACGATGCTTAAGGTTTAGTTAATGCTAACTAGCATACTAGATATTAGATGTAAAAGCTATGTCCCCTGTAATTGAGATTCTTGAGTTCGTTGTATGTGATGCAGTTGGCATCTAGTAATGGGCTATATTTTTCGAAGATTTTGAAAAATATGGATATTGGGAAAAATTGAAAATAAGAAAGGCAGTTTCTGCATGTCTTCAGAATTCAAGAGTGCACACATTCGCAGAATTCAATTTATAAGGGTAGATGGGAGTTACTTTTGCATATTGTGCTAACTAGCTTAGCTGTATATCGTGATGTTTCCTGGTAAAAGTTTATGTTGGTTACTCATCCTTGAAAATCTTTACTTTCCTTGTTTAATGTATTGACTACATTCTAAACCATGGCTCTTTATGTGCCATCTTCTTTGTCTTGTGTTGATTCTCTTAATAGATTTCCTTCTCTCAAGAGAATATTTGTGATCCAGGTTGCAGAAGACGAAAGATATACATTCTTGTCATCCGTGCTGGGTTTATTGGCTGAATATGGCATTTGGCCCCGTGTTATTAATGCCTCTGCGCTTTCCAATACCATAAAGGTGTGAAGAATAAACAACACAGGCTAGGGGGATACTATGCCCAAAATCCCCATTAAGATTGAACTTTTTTTTCTGATTTTCTTTGAAATATGATTCTAATCTTACTGTTTGAGATTAATAACTTGTTCACCCAGATAAATCCGTTCTAGTTTTTTGTCTATCAGATATAAACATGAAGCAGTCCCCCTTTCAGCAAATAAAACTATTGGACAATAATAGTAGCTGTCATTTATACTTTTTCAAAAAAAATAAAAAGAAAGTTCATGCACTTGTGTCTCAAAGAATTTTCTGCTGAAGAGAAAGGGAAAGGAACTATTAGTATAGGAACTTGGTGCACATTCAACTAGGGCTGACAACCTTCTTTAAATTTAAAATTCCACAATTTGCCTTTTGGATGTTTCTAAGTGACACAATTACAAGCAACCTAAGTAACAATTTGAGAAGAGAAAATGACCAGGTTTGCTTCCTGTTTGAATCCAATACTTTGCTAGGGTTCATATCCCTGCAATTAGGTCTGCCTGTAACTGATTGAGTTTCTTGTACACTACAATATTTACTCGGTTTGAAATTCGATTATCATTTTTTCTTTGTGTGCCATCCTGTGCCAGAATGCTAAAAGGGCATTCTTAGGAGGTAATTTACGAATAATGTGGAGGATAGGAAACAATTTTCTAAATTTACTTTTTTGAAGGTGTTGTTGGGAACACCAGCACTATAGTTTGAATTATATGTTTGTTGTAAGAACCAGGATGTTGATTGTTCAAATTTTAGGGCACAATTTTCAAATAATTCAAAAATTAGGTCTTAATCTAGTGCATCCTTCCCCATCTGCTCTCTTATTCGGGTTACCAAATTGGTAACGACCCCAATGACTTGTTCTCTCCGGCGCAGTAAAACAGTCGAAAAAAACACCTCAAGTATTATGCTCCCTTTCCACAATACAAGCCACTTCAAACCCTCTTTTATTCTGATCATCAAATTTGAAGGGCTACTAATGCTTCAAGTCTACGCGTCTCGAGTATTCAAAAACTTAGAAGCTACGTGGTGTGTTGCAAACATCCTTGGTCCATGCTAGATTTATTGATTCTGCTACGTGGAGGGCATTGCTGGAGGTGTGGGATGTCGTAGAGGACTGATTGAAATAGAGGATTGTCTAGGGATTTTGTTCTCTTTGGTGGGATGCTTGGGTTATGGAGGTTCATGTGGGGGATGTGGTGTCTGTTGCCACAGGTTATATTGCTATTCGGGTGTAAAACAATGTGGAATTAGGATGGAATTTTGAACATGGATTTTCTGTTCGAGGTTCCCCCGCTGAGATTCAAAATCTAATTTTGGCTTATGAGTAGGCAAATCTCTCAAGGTGACATGCCTATATAGATGCCTGATTCTAAAGATACATTTACTACCGCATCAGTTTGGGAGTTGGATCCTCAGACGTAAGAGAGGGACTGATTTTTTCTGATTCTTTGGAGACCTTTCATTCGTATAAATATTTATGTTTTTTCTTAGAGATGTCTTTGGAATATTCTCCCGGTGGACGTGGATATTAAGCAAAGGGGTATCAGACTGGTCTCTTAATGCTCTTATTTCAACTTTCATCACATTTAAGTCTGGAGATCATTTTTTGGTTCAGTGAGAGGTAGAAGAATTTGTTTGAAAACATTATGCGGGGCTATGTGGGGTGCATGTCACTTGTTCCTCCCTTGGTGCATTGCTAATGAATTGGTGGTCTAGAGGTAATGCGTCCACCTAGTGCATTTTGGTATGGAATCTTCTGCCTCTCTTGTTCTGCTGGAAAATTTGCAAGTAGAGATGCTGGGCCATTTTTTAATCATATTAAGCTCCCTATGGATAGGCTGGTGAAACAACTAAATATTACGGTGGTGGATTTCTTGTTCAAAATCTTCCCAACTCCAGTTAAGGGAAGTATATATTCATTAAGAGTCTAGTGATGAAGGTTGTGAGGTGGAATTGTGCTCATGCTCCTTTATACACCTTAAATACTAATAGTTGTTTGAGAGGGAACCCTGGTCCTGGTGGTTTATTATGGAATGGAATTGTCCTCATGCTCTTGTTGCCAAGTTTGTTTCTGTTTGCTTGTTTATCTCTCTGGCTGCCAGCTCTCGTTGGTTGTTGAATTGGCTTGCCATTCAAGAATCCCTTTTTAAATGGCGATCTGGCTGAGGAAGTATACATAGAGCAACCTCCTGGGTTTGTTGCTCAGGGGGAGTCCGATTTGATATGTCGCTTTAAGAAATCCATATATAGCCTCAAGCAGTCTCCTCGAGCATGATTTGAGAGATTCAGTGAAGTGGTCACTGAATTTGGTCTTTGTTATTGTTGAGTCGATCATTCCATTTTCTATAGGTATACTAAAGTCGGGAGAATATTGTTGATTGCATATGTGGATGACATCATGAGTACTGGGGACGACCACTATGGTATTCATGAACTTAAAAAGGATTTTCATAGTAAGTTTCAAACCAAAGATTTGGGTCAATTGAATTATTTCTTGGGGATTGAAGTTGCTCGATCAATTCAAGGCATTTACCTGTGTCGGAGGAAATATATCCTTGATCTGTTGAGCGACATATGAATACTAAGGTTGTGTTTGGATAAAGGATTTATTGGGGGGATTTCATTTAGTTAAGGGATTTCAAAATCCTCTTTTAATTAATTCCTTGTTTGGGTGTGTTTGGAATTTAGAAAAGAAGGATTTGTCAAATCCCTTGGAGAGTGAATGGAAGGATTTGGAAATGATTTTGGGAGAGGTTGAATTTGTGAAATCCGTCTGCTGCGTTCTTCCTTCTTCTTGTGAAATCCGTCTGCTTCGTTCTTCCTTCTTCTATCTCTTCTTCGTTCTTCTTTTTCTTCTTCGTCGATTTCGTTCGTCGATCGTCTTCCGGTTCCTGTTCGTCGTCGTCATCGTATTCTGATTCGTCGTCGTCGTCGTTAGCTTCGTCGTTGTAACTTCCGATTTGTGGTTCGTCGTTGATCATCGTCTCAGCTTCTGGTTCGTCGTCGTATTTGTCGTCGTCTTCAGCTTTGTCTTCTTCGTTCGTCGTCTTCAGTTTCGTTTTCATCGTCGTTCTGCAAATCGAACCCTATTTAGCTTCGTCGTCGATCGTCAATTGTTGTTTTAGGGTTCGAAATCGATTTCAATTTGGAAATCGAACCCTATTTAGGTTTTGAAATCGATTTTGATTTCGTTTTTCGAACCCTATTTAGGTTTAGAAATCGATTTCATCTTCGGACAAACGATTTCGGAAATCGAAATACTTGTTCGAAATCGAACAAACGATTTCGATTTCGAATGATTTCGAAACCGTCTTCTTCGGTGTTCATCTGTTCGTCGCCTGTTTCCATATATTTTTTTTTTTTTTTTTTTTTAGAAGGTGGATAAAAAATAGAAAAAAAAAATATTCAAATAGTTCAAACAATTATCCAAACAACGGATTTGTGAAATGAAGGGATTTTAAAATCCAGGATTTGGAAATCCCTTCGTTTCACAAATCCCTTAGATTTATCAAATCCCTTACCCAAACGCAACCTAAGAGTTAAACCATTTGACTCACCTATGGTTCCAAATACTAAACTGTTGGCAGATCAAAGTGTACCAGTGACAGATTCAACGCGATACAGACGATTAGGTGGGTTGAACTACTTGACGGTTACTAGACCAGATATCTTATTTGTTGGTGTTATCAGTCAGTTCATGAATTGTCCCATGACTTGTCATTGGGATGCAGTGATTCGTATTTTTTGATATTTGAAAGGTGCTCGTGATTGTGGTTTGCTACACTAGAATTTCAATCACACTCAAATAAAGGGCTATTCAGATGTAGATTGGGCCGAATCACCCTTAGACAGGAAGTTTACTACCGGGTATTGTGTGTTTGTTGGAGGTAATTTTGTCTCTTGGAAGAGTAAGAAGTAGACGGTAGTGGCCCGGTCAAGTGCAGAATTAGAATACAGGGTGATGACCCATACCACTTGTGAGTTAATTTCGTTGAAACTGTAGAAACCCAATGGCCCTAACTCACCCTCAAAAGATGCCTTATAAGAGTAGGATTGCCCTAGGCTTTATATATAGCTGAAGATTAGGAAACACAAGTGATTTGGGATTCAACACGCCCTTTCACACGCAAGGTGAACTTTGACAAATCACTGTGAACGGATATCGGAGGCCTAACATCAATGTAGGATTCAACACGTTCCCTCACGCACAGGGTGGAATTTGACAAACCATTGTGAACAGATATTCGGGGCCCAACATTGATGTGGGATTCAACACGCCAAACGTTAGACAAAATACCTGGCTCTGATACCATGTAGAAACCCAATGGGCCTAACTGACTCTTAAAAGACGACTTGTAAGAGGAGGATCACCCTAGGCCTTATATATTGCTCTAGGTCGGGTAACACAATCGATGTGGGATTGAACACACCCGTCACACACAGGTGGACTTTGACAAACCATTGCGAACAGGTATTGGGGGCTCCAACATTGATGTGGGATTTAATATGCCCAATATCAGATGAAAAGTCCGGCTCTGATACCATGTAGAAACCCAATGGGCCAAACTGATTCTCAAAAGACGGCTTGTGTGCTAGTCTTTATATGTTGCTTAGGGTTAGGTAACACAAGCGATGTGGGATTCAATACGCCCCTCACGCACAGGGTGTGTTGAATCCCACATCGCTGGTATTACCTAATCTTGAGCTATATATAAAGCCAAGGGTAATCTTCCTCTTACAAGGCGTCTTTTGAGAGTGAGTTAGGCCCATTGTATTTTCTACGTGGTATCAGAGCCAGGTTTTTATTTGATGTTGGGCGTGTTAAATCCCACATCAATGATAGGCCCCTCGATATCCGTTCGCAATGGTTTGTCAAAGTCCACCCTGCGCGTGAGGGGGTGTGTTGAATCCCAAATTGATGTTGAGTTCTTCCCCCAATATCCGTTCGCAGTGGTTTGTCAAAAGTCCACCTTGCGTGTGAGGGGGGGCGTGTTGAATCCCACATTGCTTGTATTACCTAATCTTGAGCTATATATAAAGCCAAGGGTAATCTTCCTCTTACAAGGCATCTTTTGAGAGTGAGTTAGGCCCATTGAATTTTCTACAGGGTGGCCTTTGACAAACCACTACGAACGGATATCACATGACCCAGCATCAATGTAGGATTCAACATAAATATTGGTTGGAAGAACTTGGATTTGAACGCTCTTGACCGATGAACCTGGTATTTGATAATCAAACATACTTCACATTGCATCCAACCTAGTCTTCCATGAGAGAACAAAACAGATTGAAGTTGATTTTCACTTTATTCTAGAAAAATTATTGCAAAAGTTGATTGAGACTAAACATGGAAATTCAGTTGATTAATTAGCTGATTTATTTACTAAACTGTAAGGGGCTCAAGGATAAAGTACATTTGTAACAAGTTAGTAACGTCGATATATATAATCTAGCTTGAGGGGGAGTGTTAATGGTATTTATGTCATTCCTGTATTATTTAAGGTTTTATATATTGTTTAGGGTTTCCTGTATTTTTTAAGATTTCTATATCGTTTTCTAATTTCTATTATAAATAGAGGGAGATGTTAACACAATTGTTAAGCCTTCACATTATTTTTGTATTCCCTTCCTACTTTTACAGATCTTACAAAGAGGAGGACCCTCTTTTCCATTTTGGAGACTTCCCAAGCAGATTTAATAGAAAACTTCCCAGAGTTTGAAGGTTGCCAAACCATCCAATTCTCAATAAATAGGTAACCTGTTCAAATTCTAAATAAGATCCACAAACTCAGATGACAAAATAGAATTGAAGTTGCTCCTAATTCCACTCTCCATTATCAAGCCAAACATCTTGAACTGACATAAGGTCCAAACCCTCAGGAATCAACAAAAGCTCCCCAATAGAGCAGATGTCAAAAGCATCCGACCAAATTGAGACATCATCCTTCTTGTCATAGGTTTAATTTTGACTTGAAATATTTCGCACATGTGATGGCCTGATTGTTCACCAACCCGTTAGCTGCTCAAGTGTTCCTAGACAATACAATATCAAACCAACCCAATGCATACGGACGCACTAGAAACAATATGAAAATGTAACGAATTACATCTAAAGCCAACCTAGTTTTATTACGTAGCGACGCAACGAGACACAACCGTCTATGAACAATGGTCCTCATATGAATTATATCCGGTGAGGACCATTGCATATGAAGCTACGCCAGCTCTTGCCCGCATCAAATCTTGGGTTGGAATTTTGATGAGGAATCCTCAGAAATAGGGGCTTCCGCATCCTTGTTATTCCAATCCTCTGTTCCTCCGTTTACCTTCTCTTTGCCTTTCCTCCTCGACCTCCGGTCAGAATCGGTGACATCCTTCGTCAGTTTATAGTCAGTAAGCCCGTCTGCTACTGCCACAACAGTTTGCAGGTCACACACGCCTTGCCATCTCAATTATGTCTGCGCCCACGCTTGCAAACCAGAAGTAAAGTTGAAGAACTTGTCCTCCTTTTACATGTTCTTCACGTCCAACATCAAGGATGTGAATTCCTTGACATACTCATGCACTAAATTAGTGTACTTGAGTTTCCTCAACCGATATCAAGTCACCCAACTTGAGTTTGTTGGTAGGAATTGCTCCCTCAATTCCTTCTTCAAGTTAGCCAAAGTCTTGATTTCAGGTTGTGCAGTGTCCTCCACATGTATTTGCCACTATGGCTTGGCGTCCCCGGCCATGTGCATGCTCGACATGGACACTTGCTTATCTTTAGGGACAAGCAATTCAAAAATATTGCTCCATGTCCGGCGGGAAATTTTCTAGTTCCTTGGCACTCTACGTTCCAGAAAATGCCTTTGGGTCCAGTACTTTCACTTGCGTTGGATTGTCCCTCGAAGCGCGTCCTGTCCAACAACGGCCTTTTTCAGTAACATAAGATACTCCTCAGCTCGCCCAACGTTCATCTTCCATATGTTAGCCAGCAAATCATGTCCTAAGACATGGTTTTGATTTTCGCAGTTGTGTCATTGCAGAAATCTTCAAATGAGATCTTGAGATCGATGATATGCGGAATTTAGCACAATGGACATACAGGCTTCGCTTAGCATTGCTCGTGGTCTTTCCCACGTAGTCTTCCAATGCTTAAAGATGCTCATTTACACCTAATGCAGAGGCCATTTGGTAGCCCTGCTATGATACCCATTGTCAAAGGTTTTCAACCATAAATTTTTGCACCTATGATGGCCAGATTGCCCCACTAACTAGTCAGCCGCTTAAGTTTTCCTGGACAACCCAATGTCAAACTAACTTGTTGCACACGCACGCACCAGAAGCAGTATGAAAATGCAACAAATTGCAACCAAAGCCAACCTTGTTTTATTACGCAGCAAAACAAGGAAATACATACTACGTTCTGATTAAGGGTTGCTAAAACAACAATTACCCACTACTTAACCATACAAATCTGAAATACACATATTTATAGGCAAAGAATGTAGTTGACACCCTCAACTGCTAAGGAACATGCTCTGAAACTGCTATGAAATGGCTATGAAACTTCTGGACCAGTGGCTGAACATGCTTGTAGGGAAGTTACTTAACCAGTTTGCTGGTAAGCATCAACAACTGCGGTCACATGCCCGGCATCCTGTAAACTATCCACAACCAATTTTCACATCTTGGCTAACCAGCAGCTGCCTAGCTAACTCTGCTTATTCTGTTGCATCATGTTGCACCATTGTGCCCAACAACTCGTCATGCCATATGCATTTTTCTAACCAGAATGCACCGCTGCAACCAACAGTCTGTCATGCCACCCACATGACTATGATCAGAACGTGGCGTTGCGCCCACATTCTATCCGCCTTGCCTTGATGCCGCACCTAGGTCTTCCATTGGTTTCATGCCACGCCCATGAAACCCAATCCTACCACCGTGCGCGCCTGGGATTGTCTTGCATTATATGCTAGCGCTGCTAATGTGCTCCAACATTTCACAACGACACACCACTTTGCCAACGCATGCCCAACACCCTGTTCCAACGCTGCCTAATGCTTGCCAGCATTGTCCAACGATGCATCGTTTCTCCAAAGTGTGTTGTCGCCAAATGTTGACATTTGTTGCCTTGACTCCATGCCAAGGTCTTGCCGGGTGTAATGCCATGCCCATGGCATCGATCCTAGCTTCTGCCTAGGATGTCCTTAATCTTATCTTAGCAATGCCCAACGCCCATTGGTGTTGCCCCACGACGCCCTTGTTCGCCATAGCGTCGTGCCTTGGTTTATGCCTGAAACCGACATTATTGGGGCTCATGTATTACTTTAAGCAAAATAATTTAAGTGGCAGCAGTAGACATCAAAATGTCTGAGGAATCACAATGGAGTCAACAAGGGACCCCTATTCACGGTTGACTCCTTGGTTTAGCCGCGTGCCTATGTTTTGTGCCAAGTTACCACAACTTGGCACCACTGCGCCAACATTTTGCCAACCGATAGATGTCCTCACCCAACATTCATTTACCTTTGAACTTTGGTTAACCTTCGTGCCTATTTCTTACCAAAGCTTTCGTTGGAGCCGTGTGCACCACGTTCGGTTAGAAATATGCACCAAGTTGGTGCCTTTTTGTACCAACGCCTTCGCTTGTGCACTAAGTCCGTGCCATCTTGTTCTTGCAGCATTGTTAGGGGCTAACACCTACCAAGAAAGAAAGAAACGTTTTCTTTTGCCCAAAAATTGTCATGAAGAAAAACACCCCATATATGAGACTTAATAGTAAAGCTCCTGCATTGATCGATCCTTCTATGGATATTGTACTTAGCTTTCGAAAAACTAGCCCGAGAGTTTTTTTCTCCTTATATCTCCACCGAAGCTTTATGTTGAAAGTCTTGATAACATCATTTAAACTCCTCACAACAATTCTACCCTCGTAAGTGGTATAGCACATTGAAGCCCAGTTTTTCCAATGCCTATTTTGGTCCCATCACAAGATCCCCAAAAGGAGTTGGCAAGTAATTGCTTCACCTTATGAATGATTTTGAAAGGAGGGTTGATAGGCATAGACAAATAAAAGGTCATGCTTTGTAAAGCATGCCTAATATGACTTACTCTCCCCTAGAAGATTCCTTTCTACCCTTCAAGCTTGGCTCTCATCTTACCTAGCATATCATCAAAGAGGCAACACATTTGCCTGCCCACATATAAAGGACATCCCAGATAAGTGAAATAGAAAGAGCCTCTTGAGAAACCTGTCTTTGCAAGATCCATCTAGAAACTGGAAGAGCAACAAGCCTGGAGATCGATCTGTTTGTGCAAATGGGGTTGATTTTGGTCCCTTCAGTAAAGAGTAGATGGATCATCTTTTGAACCTGTTGAAATCTAATCCAAAGTCCAGTATTCCTAGTGCTTATTTGGCTCAAGTAGGTGGCAACCCTAGTGCTTTCTCTTGTCATTTTAATCCTACACCTTGGATCATTGATTCAGGTGCTTTTGATCACATGACAAATGTCTCTCATGTATTTCATTCTTATTCGCCTTAAAGAGCAGATGGATCATCTTTTGAAGCTGTTGAAATCTAATCCAAAGTCCAGTATTCCTAGTGCTTATCTGGCTCAAGCAGGTAGCAACTGTAGTGCTTTCTCTTGTCATTTTAATCCTACACCTTGGATCATTGATTTAGGTGCTTCTAATCACATGACAAATCTCTCTCATGTATTTCATTCTTATTTGCCTTGTTTTGGTGATAAAAAAGTCAGAATTGCAGATGAGAATTTTTCATCTATTGCAGGAAAAGGGTCTATCAAAATTTATGAAAAAATCACCTTAAAAGTTGTCCTTCATGTCCCTTATCTTGCATGTAATCTCTTATATGTAAGTTAACTCTCTAAATATTCTAATTGTCGTATTACCTTTTTTGATTCCCACTGTGATTTTCAAGATCTGAGCGCAGGGATGATGATTGGCAGTGCCAGAATGGTGGGCAGTCTTTAGTATTTTGATGAAAACTTCCTCACTAATAAACAAACTCAAGGTTTTAGAACTAGTGTTAGTTTTCTCTCTGTCCGTGAACAAATAATGATTTGGCATCTTAGACTAGGACATCCTAGTTTTTCTTATTTGAAGTATCTATTTCCTATTCTATTTAAAGATGTGGGTTGTTTATCTTTTAAATGTGAAAGTTGTCATTTATCAAAGAGCCATTGTGCTATTTATAGTTCAAAACCATATTGTGCCTCAAAACCATTTTACTTGATTCATAGTGATGTTTGGGGTCCTTCAAAAGTTACATCATCTGAAAAAAAAATGGTTTGTAATTTGCATGGACGATCACACTCGGTTATGCTGGGTATACTTGATGAATGATAAATTTGAAGTTGAAAACTTGTTCAAAAAAATTTCCATTATGGTTGAAAACCAATTTCAACCAAAAATAAAAATACTTCATTCAGATAATGGAACTGAGTATCTCAATCAATTTTTGGGAATTTTTTAAAGGAAAAAGGGATTTGACATCAATCTACTTGTAGTAATACTCCGCAACAAAATGGCATTACAAAAAGAAAAACATAGACATTTACTTGAAGTTCCATGAGCCATTATGTTCTCAAATAATGTTCCAAAATATCTATGGGGAGATGCGATTTTGACATCTTATTTGAAAAATAGAATGCTTACACCCTTCGAAAGCTTCAAAGTTTTCTTCCCCGAATGTCGATTTTTCGTTGACTTACCCTCAAAATTTTTTGGATGCGTTGTGTGTGTTGACATACCTAGTAGGCTTCGAAGCAAACTTAATCCTAGGGCTGAAAAATGTGCGTTCATTGGTTATGCTCCAAATAAATGAGGATATAAGTGTTATAACCCTAAAACCAAAAAAGCTTTTCTGAGTATGAATGTCTTATTTGTGGAAAGTCAGCCTTATTTTGGACAAAACTCTCTTTAGAGGGAGATTGAAAATAGTGAAGCTTAGTTTTGGGAAACAGTTGTTCCTCTACCTAATACCTTTTTTCCCGTACCTGTTCGTGATTCTTCCACCTCTGGTAGTCAAGAAATTGGTAGTCATATTAATGAAAAAAGGGGAAATACTAGCCTACCATTGTTAAACTTAGATGACTCACAAATAGGGGGAGAAATACTAAGACATGATCACATTAATCCTACCTCAGAACTCCGTGTTTACACTCAAAGAGGTACTCATTAAAAAAATAAAGACTTGCCTACAAGTCTAGCATAAGACCAATCATTGTCTCCGAGCGATGATCCACCTACTACTTCAGGTAACTCTAATACTTCCTTGTCAAATTCTGCCCCTACTGCTTCCAATCTTGATATACCTAACTTAGAAAGGGAGTCCGAACCCGTAGAGAACATCCTATTGCTAAATATATATCTTACCATATGCTTTCTAAGTCTGATAAAGCCTTTACCTGAAAAATCTCCCACATGTTTATCTCGTGAACCATTCGGGAAGCCTTAGATAATCCAGATTGGATATTTGTATTTTTGGAAGAGATGAGTGTTCTGAAAAAGAATGGGACGTGGGAGATAGTTAACTTATCGAGGGAGAAGAAAACGGTAGGATGCAAATTTGTGTTTACGGTTAAGTATAGAGCTGATAGCAGTTTATAAGGCGCGTTTAGTGGTAAAAGGGTTTACACAGACACACGGTTTTGATTACCAGTCGACTTTTGCCCCAGTCGCAAAGATTAATTCAATTTGCGTCTTACTATCCATAGTCGCTAGTCTTGATTGACCCTAATACCAGCTAGATGTAGAAAACACATTCTTAAATGGGGATTTGGAAGAATATAAGCCTACCACCAGGGTTTGAAGAACATCTTGGTGAAGGGGAAGTATGTAGATTAAAAAAAATCCCTGTATGGCCTTAAACAATCCCCTAGGGCATAGTTTGAGCGATTTGGGAAAGCTGTAAAGGGCTATGGATATAAACAAAGCTAGACAGATCACGCTATGTTCTATAAGCACTTAAATAGAAGATAAAATTGCTATTTTAATTTTTTTTCGAGGGAACCTCGACAGTGTGAGGAGAGCTTTATTGATAAATCCAAAGAATACAAAACTCGGCGGAGGAGATGCCTTACCTTTGAAAAGAATGAAAACAACAAATAATCTAATGAAAAATAAAAAAAATCAATAAAAATATGGCTTATTTTTTTTTTTTTAATCTTCTAAATCTTAGGAAAACAAAGTTTGTCCAGTCGAAGCATTTATGAACAGTCGTCGGACATTTTGATTCAGACTAGAAGGTCCGATTATCTCCATCACCTACTAGCTTCGTTAAGAAGTCAGCACTCGTATTAGCTTCCCTGCAACAATGCGAAATAGAGGCATAAATCTTAGAAGCCAGATCCTTTATACTCCTAATCAGTGACATTAATCTCCAGGGGATTTTAGGTCTTCCAGCAACCATTTCGACTAGAAGGGCATTGTTGTTGACTATATCCACGAAGAACCACTCAAACTCAACATAGTACTGAAGCGCGATTTAAAGAGTTTTTGATTCTACAAGCAAGCTAGATCCAACCCAAGAAATTGAGCAAACCCAAACAATAGTGTCCCATTAGCATTCCGCAAAGTACCGCATCCGCCAATAAAACTAGGGTTCCTCTAGAGCTTCCATCCAAGTTAATCTTTAGTTTATCACATGGAGGGCTCCAGTAAACCAACTGAATCTTAGATTTTTGTTTTCTTTGCTACTGGAGCAATCCTAGACAAGGTTTGGTGAATATTAAAGAGAACTATGTTGTTACCACCAACCAGCCAATCTGCCAAATACTTCCCCATTCCATCGTGTTGCTCCAAAAGTAGTCAACACATTCTTTGCCAAGTTCCCTTGTAAAAATAGGTGATGCAAAGATTCAAACTGAGGCCTATAACAACAATTACAATGGGAATAAATTTTCACACATGAAGAAGCCTTCACATAAAGATAGAGATCTTAATTGGAAGGGACTTATGCAAATCTTTAAAAAAATGGATGAGCATCTTGTTATTTCCTTATAACTTCCTAGGCAGTTTTCACTGAGAAGATTCCCAAGTTAGATGGCTACCAAATCATAATATCCTGCTCAGACACATTTAGAACCTGAATACTTCCCAGTTCTGTCACATAATCTGCAAGGATAAGAGTTTGAATCAACTGCATGTCCCATTCACCATTAGCTGACCGGATATTTTTAAATTTGAAGCTTCGAAATATGCATATCTACTACCACCACTTCATCTAGCGGTACTGAGATCAGCTAGCCATCTTTATTGAAGATTGCTATTTTAATTGTTTATGTTGATGAGATAATATTAACAGGTGATGATCATGATGAGCTCAAATGACTCGAGTCATTGCTGAGGACTTTGAGATCCAGAACTTGGGAAGTATTTTCTTGGAATGGAGTTTGGTAGGTCTAAAAAGGGCATATTCGCGTCTCAACAAAAATATATGATGGATCTTCTTGGAGAGATAGGTCTACTCGGTTGCAAAGTAGTAGAGACACCAATTGAACCTAATTTGAAGCTCAAATCTGCTATACCCGACGATGTGAAGAACATGGGACAATTTCAAAGGTTGGTTGGTAGATTGATTTATCTATTGCATGCTCATCCAGATATAGCTTTTGCAGTGACGATGGTAAGCCAATTTATGCACTTACAAGGTCCAGAACACTTCGAGGCGGTGTACAGAATTCTAAGGTACTTGAAGGGATTACCAGGGAAGAGCCTGCTATTTGGAAAGTATAGTCACGTACAAATTGAAGTATATATAGATACAGACTGGCTAGGAGTATTACCCGATAGAAGGTCACCTACAAAAGCAGTGTTGAAGCCGAATTTAGATTAGTTGCCCACAGAATTTGTGAAGTGTTGAAGCCGAATTTAGATTAGTTGCCCACGGAATTTGTGAGATGTTGTGGATTAAGAGAATCTTAGATGAACTGAAGGTCCTAAGTCCCTTTCCGATAAAGGCATACTATGATAACAAAGCAACAATCTCAATCGCACATAACCATTTTGTTCATGATAGAACCAAGAAAGTTGAGGTAGACAAGTACTTAATCAAGGAGAAAATAGAGAATGGGCAGAGTTGTATGACCTGTGTATACCAACTGATGAACAGATTGCAAATGTTCTTACAAAGGGTCTGTCCAAGAAATAATTCGAGAAATTTATGGGCAAGTTGGCTATGGAAGATAAACTTGAGGGGAGTGTTGAAAAGGAAAATATTTGGTTGAGATTTATTACTGATTTGGCTGAGATTAATTGCTAATATGTAGGGATTGCCTAGCTGTATTTTATGTTTAATATGGGCTGGTCAACTTTGTAAATTAGGAAAATTAGCTGTATGATTAGTTTGCTCCCTTTTTAGTACCTTGTACAGTCTGCAAGTAGTGTACGTGTATTCTACCTTTCATGTCAATAAAATACCATTTTACATGAACTATTTTTTCCTAATTCCTTGATTGTTTAGAATAAGTGACAGAATATCAACATCTGAATATTACACCTTTATTTGTGGAAATTTAGTCCCTTGGAGTATTAAAAAGCAATCAGTGGTTGCGAGGAGTAGTGCCAAAGCAGAGTTTAGAGTTCTTGCACAGCAATCAGTGGTTGCGAGGAGTAGTGCCAAAGCAGAGTTTAGAGTTCTTGCACATGGAGTCTGTAAACTTTTTGTGGCTTAAAAAACTCTCTAAAGGAACTGAAAATATCAGCTGAAATACCTATGAGACTATATTGTTAATACAAGGTTATGATTAACGTTGCCCACAATCCTGTTCTTCATGACCAAACCAAACATGTCGAGGCAAACAAGTATTTTATAAAGTAGAGGATTGAGGAGAAATGATATATATTCTGATATTCTAATCAAGGGTCTGAGAATGACGTTTGAATCGTTAATTCACAAGATGTGAATGCTAGATATCTTCAAACCAGCTTGAGGGGGAGTGTGGAGAGATTCGAATAAATATTTAAATGGGAAGATCAGATTTCTGCCAATCTGTTTGATTCTCATCCCACATTTTTTGGGATGATTTCATTTTACAGTCTATATAAGCTCTAGTTAAAGATTTATTGTGAATGAAAATTGCCATTTTCCACAGGGTTGATAGCACTTTTATCAAGTGGAATCTAGTCAGAGTTTAATTCGTATTCCATTTCGAAAAAACATGAAAATCATTTGGTTGACGTCTTTAAGAAGGGTCTTGGAAGCAAAGTTATTACCCGTTAGCAAGTTCGGATGGATAATGTGTATATAGATGCACTAACACGAGGATGTTTTCTTTTTGTTTGGCTATCTCGAGTTAATGTTGCATTTTCTTATACTTTAGAATAGGGGTATTCTTGTTCTTTCGTGCACTTCGGTGGCATATGTTTAATGTTTTTTTCCCTGAATTTTTGTTTCTGTTCTTGAAAATTGGGGACTAAAACAGAAATATGGGAATGAAAAAAATTATTTTCGTTGTGTTCCCACAATTTTAGTACAATATTTTGTGAACAGAACATAATTGTTCTCAGGTTCTAAAGGAACTGAAATAAATTTTTATTATTGCCAAATGCATGTTTCTGTTTGAAGTTTTCTGAGGACTTAAACATAAATCTGGGAATAGAACCACTAAACAAACGCCTCCTTCATGTCTTGAATATAAAAAGCTATAATAGATGTGATAATTCACCTACTAGAAGTCGATAATTTTACACATACATCATCTCTCTTCCATCACATTCATTCCATAAATTCTCATCCGACTATAACCTTTAACTTTAGAATGATGTTTCGATAAAATATTTCTTCCATCTATGAGTTTGTACAATGTTTAACAATGCTCTATCATAATTTACCTTTTTTATTTATTGATTTTTTTGTAGCACTTGCATGATCAACTGCAATTGAAGATAAGAACTTCACATGTAAGGTTCTATCATAATTTATTGATTTTAACAATGCTCTATCATAATTTACCTTTTTTATTTATTGATTTTTTTGTAGCACTTGCATGATCAACTGCAATTGAAGATAAGAACTTCACATGTAAGGTTCTATCATCTGACCTGAATCATTTATTAACTTCTAGGTCGGTTATAGTTTGCCCAGGGTTGTATGAAATCCCCTATGTGACACGTGTTCGAAAATTACTTTATTTATATTATTTTTTTCATTATTGTGACTATGTGGCTGTTGCATAGTTATATTCATTGAATTCGCTAGATAAGTTCACTAAGAGGGTTTTATGAGACTTAATTATAAGGGGATGAATTAATGTAAATATGTGCACCTAATTACACGGAAGATTAAAATGTGTAACCAATAGCAACCGGAGATTGTTGCACTTTGGAAACCTCGAGAGAGCGAGGAAGACTTTATTGTTCAATGAAAAGAATACGAAAATCAGAGAGGGGCAAGGTCTGATCTCTGAAACAAAGCAATTAATGATGTATAAATAATGAATACAAGTAACAAAATAAACGAATAGAAAGAATTAAAACATAATAAAGAGTTAAGAACTTCCCTTTACTTTTCGAAGGTTAGGAAATGAAGCCTATCGAGTCTTAGACTTCCGGCGACAGATGCCGGACATTCTGAGTCATAAGTTTATCACTTGCAGTCCCAAGCTTCACTAACAAATCCGCAACTGTGTTGGCTTCCCTATAACAATGCGAAATAGAAGCATATATTGAGTCGCAAAAATCTTGATATTTCTAATCAATGATATTAATCTCCACGGCGCCATAGAATTTTCAGCAGCCATTGTGCGACTAGCGATGCATTGTCGGTGGCAATATCCATATGGGCCCAGTGGAATTCAACACAATACTGAAGTGCGAGCTGCAAAATTTTTGTCTCTGCCAGCAAACTGGACTCAAACCCAAGAAATTGAGAGAAACCAAACAATAAGGTGCCCTTAGCATCCGATAGCGTACCATCGCCACCAATATAACCATGGTTATCTCTAGAGTTTCAATCCAAGTTGAGCTTCAGTTTATCACAAGGAAGAATCCAAAATACCAACTGAACCTGAGATTTATTTTTCCTCAATAGAAAAGCAAGCCGGGCCATGGTTTGGTGTAAATTGAATATAACTTGCTGAACATCAGACTGAACCCCATCAAATCTAACCTTGTTATGCATTTTCCAAATTTCCCAACACAATACTAAAGGAAGGAGCATAGCATGATAGTTTTGAAGAGGTATAAATCTATGGTGCTGCCACCAACCAACCAATCTGCCAAACATATCTCCAGTTCAAAGGTTTGCCCCAAAAGCAACCTACACACTGTTAGCCAAACTCCTCAAGAGAATAGATGATTCAATCTCGAACTGAGGCATACAGCAATAATTACATGAGAGCAGATTTTCACACATTTCTTCTGAATCACCTCATCCACTGAAACAATTTGATCTAGAAGCCTCCACTTAAAGATAAAGATCTTAACATGAAGGGACATATGCCAAATCTTTCTAAAGAAAGGATGGGTGTCCTGTTGTTTCCTGGCAACTTCCCAAGCAATTTTAACTGAGAAGATGCCCGAGTTAGAAGGTAGCCAAACCATTAGATCATAATCAAACGCATTAAGAGCCTGAATACACTTCATTTCTCTCACATAATCTGCAGCATAAGAGTCTGAATAAGCTACATATTCTGCTTTTTACTAGCTAAGATAACATCTTTAACTAGAAGATTAGTAAATTATGTATCTACCAACACCTCCTTACCCAGAGGAATAGAAGTAAGGCAAGTGTCCCACCAAAAGGAAAAATGCCCACCACTTATCAAGAATTGAATATGGTCCTCGGCATAGAAATTTCCTTCAAGCGAAGCACTCGGCTTTGATGAGAGAAATTTCTACAGTTATCTACAGGATCGGCACGACTAAACTTTTCTTTAAAAAATTTAGCCCATAGAGTTAATCCTGCTCTAAGCCTCCACCAAAGCTTTATCTAAAAAACACGAACAAAATCCTGAAAGTCTTGAATCCCCGGGCCATCCTCATCGGTAGAGAAACAAAGGTTGCTCCATCGTTTCCAACGCAACCTTTTCTTTTTAGTATTGGATCCGCAAAAGAACCCAGCCAGAGTACTCTCAACTTCCCGAATAAGAGAGATATTTGTTTTTCTGGTTTATTTTGCCAGAATCTAGTGGCCTTCATTTTTGTTTTTTTTAAAGCTTGCTGAAGGACCTGGAATAGCCTCTTTTTTTTCGTTGTCTTCGTCATATTTGCACTTGTTCTCATGGCAGATAGACTAACTTGTCGCTGATAACCCTAATTCTCATAACTCTACTCAAACTAGTAACACCACCCTCATTTTTTCTAATGAGAATCTTAATTCCCCAATCACCACCTGCAACAAACCAAATGGCCAAAGTTCCCTTCAATGGTCTCAATCATCAAAGTTGTTAAACCCACCCCCCACCCCCCCTGGAGCCTACCTTTTCATGCCAGCAGCGCCCTGCCTTACCTTCGCCCAAGCCTAACCTAACCCTCATCTTGCATTCCTATTCAAGTGCCCTTAGAGTCTTGATGACATAGCCGTGGGCAGCTATGGCGATGGCCAAAATACTCCTCCTCTTGCTGGAAAACCTAATTCAGTTAGTTCGCCCTTGGCCAATAACAACCCGAATTTGGTCCCTTTTGAAGCCAAATTCTTTGAAAGTTTGTTCTCTGGGAATAAAGCTACTGATGTTGTGGAACACTGAAGCCTCTGGCATCGCATAAGGGAGAGCCGACAATTTTCCTGTTCAGTGTAAAAGTTAATTTGTTGGCAGCTCTTTTTCAACATGCCTTGATCGACAAATTTTCACATGGTAGACCTGCTTTTATTGAACTAAGGAAAGTTTTTTCACTAAATTGGATTTAATGAAAAAAATACAAAAATCAGAGAGGGGAGCATCTTCTAGTCCAATTATATTCTGAAGAGGATTTCCAACGACTCTGGATTAAGAATCTTTGGTATATAAAAGGATTTCCAATGAGAACGTTCAAATGGACTTCAAAATTCTAAGCGAATATGGAATCTTCTTTGGCACCTATATGGATTGAATCGGAATTTCTTCCGATTCATCTCCACAATTCTCCATAGCTAAAGCAGTAGGTCTCCCATTGAATTGGATACTGCAACTACTTGGTTATACAGACCTAGCTTTGCCAGAGTCTTTGTTGAAGTGGTCCTTCAAAAGGAACTCTTGAGCAAAATTTGGATAAGACAAAGAACATCAGTCTTTTGGCAACCAATCAAGTATGAAGAACAACCCAAATATTGTTTCCACTATTATAGACAGGGTTACTCAATTCAAGAGTGTAAACATAAGAAACGTAGGAATCTGCCTACTAACATGTCTGATTAGCCTAAAGACATTAAGAAAACAAATGGAAATGTTGGAAAAGGAAAGAAGGTGGAACAAATGTACAAGATTGTTGGAGATGCAACGAAAGAACCTGTGCCAGTAGAAAAACTAACTGTGGAGCAGTAAGGGAAGAAGAAAAAACAAGCTATTCACTAGGAACACGAAAAGGAGGACGAGTGAAATGAAAAAGATGAGGCTGAGAATGATCAAAAGCGGTGAATTGAAAATTCAGAGATAGAGAAAGGAATAGCTACAGTGTATCAGATAAAGAATACGAAGAAAGGGAGTCCTAGTGAGGAAAAAGAAGAGACTGCATCTCATTACAATGCATCAAAGGATGATCTAACTATAGAAACATTGGCAGGACCTTTGGTGGTGAAGGAGACTGAAAATGTGGTTTAGCGTCTCTCCCTGTCACCGAGAGTAGTAGATAACAACTGTTCCATAGCTTTGGGTGATTACTATGAGAAAAGAAAAATTCAGGAAGTTAGGTTAACCTATAGTCATGCAAGAAAGGGTTAGGCCCAAGGTTCCAACTCTTATAACGTTTAACTCGCTTGTGTGGAATGCTTGGGTGGCTGCCTACTTAGCCACTAAAAGAAGACTTTAAAAGTTGACTCAATGTTTTTCTTCTTCTTTCATTGGACTGTTGGACCGTAGAATGGAGGCTCAAGTTGCGGAGGAGCTTAGGAAATATTTTTCGTTCGATGATGCTTTCATGTTCTTCAGAGTATGACGTTTTACTTGTTTATGGCGATTTCTCCTCCGATCTCGGCTATTTGGGATGTTGAGAAGCATTTGGCTAGGTTCTTTTGATAATCCAATTCTGAAAAGAAAAAGTTGCATTAGAAATGATGGAGAAATATGTGCTTCCCTACAGATGAGGGTGGCCTGAGAATCCAAGACTTTCAGGATGTTATTTAGTCTTTTCAGATGAAGGTTTGGTTGAGGTTTAGAGAAGGGATAAGTGTTTGGGCTCTTTTTTGAAAGATAAGTACAACTAAACCAGTCCAGCAACTAAATGCAGATATTTCTCACCAAATCCATGTATGGGGTTCTTTACTTGAAGGAAAATTTCATGTCGAGGACCATATTTAGTTCTTGATAGCTCATCTTTGTACCGCTGGGTGAGGTGGTGGTGGTAGATATTCATCTTACCAATCTACTAGTTAAGGATGCTCGGTTAGTTAGTGGAGAATGGAATATGCAGCTTATTTAGACTCTTATGAATGCAAATTATGTGAGAGAATTAAAGTGTATTTAAATTCTTAATGTGTTTTGCCATGATGTTATGGTTTGGCAGTCCTCTAACTCGGGGATCTGTCGGTTAAAACTGCTTGGGAACTCGTAAGGAAACAACAGGATGTTCCAAAATTTGGCACAAGTCCCTTCCCATTAAGATATCTATTTTTATATGGAAGCTTCTACACCAAAGTGTTCCAGTGGATGAGACGATTCAGCAGAAAGGTACGTAAATCTTCTCCTGATGTAATTATTGCCTTAGGCCTTTGGAAGATCCATTGCATCATCTATTCTCATTTGCTAAGATTGTGTGGACCGCTTTTAGGGAAACTCCTTGGACTGGAGTAGTGATGGTAGATTGGTTGGTTGGTGGAAGGAACATTGTGCTGGATAATTTGGAAACTGCGTAATAAGTTCAGATTTGATGGGGTTCAGTGTGATGTTCCGAAAGTTCTATATAACATTCACCAAACCATGGCCCGAATTGCCTTTCCTTTAAGGAAAAAGAAATCTAAGATTCAGTTGGTGTATTAGATCCCCCCGTGTGCTAGACTAAAGATTAATTTGGATGGAAGTTCTAGAGGCAACCTTAGTTTTATTAGAGACGACAGTATGCTGCGGGATGCTAACTGGACATTATTGTTTGGTTTCTCTCAATTTCTCGTGGTTGGTTATAGTTTTATTGTGGAGACAAAAACGTTGTGGCTCACACTTCAGTATTGTGTTGAGTTCGAGTGGGTTTTCGCGGATATAGTCATTGACAATGCCGTGCTGGTCGAGATGGTTGCTGGGAGGTCTACAGTGCCATGGAGATTAACGTCACTGATTAGAAATATAAAGGTTCTGGTTTCTTAGGTACATGCTTTTATTTCACACTATTACAGGGAAGCTAGCACGATTGTAGACCTGCTGGCTAAGTAAGGAAGTGCTAGAGAAAATCAAATTTTGTTGTCTAAATCAGAATATCCGGCAATTATTCGTGGAAGCCTTAGACTGGATAGGCTTTTTGCTTTCCTAACATTTGAAAAATTAAGGGAAGTTATTAACTGTTGTTATGTTTTAATTCTTTATTTTCGTTTATTTTGTTGTGTTTTCATTATTTATAAGTTGTTCGATTTGTTTCAGAGGTCAATCCTCGCCCCCTCCTCTGAATTTTGTATTCTTATAAAGTTCTCTTGGCTCTGCTGAGGCCCTCCCCAACAAAATAAAAATAAAAATCATGCAAGTTGTTTCTCAAAAGCAAGAAGAAGACGTGGTATGTGCCTGGAAGAATCACCTCTCAAGAGGAAGATGATTCAATGTTCGAGACATGAGAAGTTGAGAACTCTATAGTTATGTCTTGGGTGCTTCATTCCATGCAACCAGAAATCAACAAACTCCTTTTTTTCACTCATCTGGTATAGTGACTTGGGAAGCAGTGACACACTAGAGGCTCTCGTGTTTATGTGTTAAAAATCAGATTTACTCTACAAAGGGGCATCATCTGTGACAGAGTATTATAACTCCCTGGTGGGCTTTGGCTTGAATTGCCCCATTACCAGAATTTTTGACTGGAATCTGCTGTTAATACTTCTCAACTCCATGGTATTCATGCTGATCATACCCTTGTGTTCTAACCAATCTCGTGGTATTCATGGTGAAAATGTTTTAGAATTTTTTGATGCCCTCTATTGTCTTTGTTTCTATTATTGAATGATTTTCGAAATTTTCAAGCCTACTCTTATTTGAATGATTTTTTAATGACAAGCATTTTTTTTGTTCTTGAGTTTTCCCTTACAAGGAATTTTGTTTGATGATTTATCATCGCCATTCTCATAAGGAACTACTCTGGATGGGATCACTTTTTTCACAGGCTAAAATATCAGAGTTGAATTCTTTGTCGCAAAATAGTGCTGGAAATGGATCTGTTGATAAACTGAGACCAGATTGTGGTCCATTGAGTTCCCATCTCCCAGTTGGATCTACGGTTGAATTTTCATGTTGTCTAGCTTTTGATTTAAATACTATTACTTGCATTTCTTTCATTTTCCCACCTAATATGCTTCACAAACGGTCCTTGCTTGTTTGATTTAGGGTCAGCAAGTTTTTGCTCTCAACAACAACTATATAGCTGAACGTAGTCTGGGGCAGATGAATTATCTGTCAAGGCATGCCGATGAAGATGCTCTAAAAAATTTAGTGCTCAATGGTGGGACACACAATTTGTTAAATAATGACAATTTGCTGAAGCTTTCACCTGATGTGGAGAGGTTGGCATTAACAGGCTACTTTTTGCTGATTGTTTAGTCTTGTTTCTTCCATTTGAATTGTGAAGTAATTTTTCTTTTTAAAATTATTTATGTGTATATTTTTATATCTTGAGACATTTTCTTTAGCTATGCATTATGAGGAATTTATAACTGTCATAGATCTTGCTGTGCTTGCATTTCTGTGCTGTTCCTTCACGTTTTGTATAGCTTCAGTTATATGGATTAAATGGTTCACTGTGCTTCCTTTTTCGTTGCACATTATTAATTTATCGTTGAAATCTACCTCTTGATTTTTCTCATGGTTCTATATTCACTGCTGTATTCCGCAATCTCCATTACTTTTCATAGCGCATGATGACTCCAGTCCTCATTTAGTTTGGGATTTGGCATAGAAGTCACAAAAGATAAAAAATAATTTAGATAAGGTTATTGGAATATGCAAGTTCTCATGGATGTGCTCCCTCAACAGTTTTGGAATGCCGCTCTCAAGCTGTGGATGATGAACATTGCTGAAGAAGATAAGATGATTTGGAAGTTCGAGACATCTGGTCTTTTTTTCTTCATCTTTAACTTGGGATTATGTTAGTTTCTCTGGTGATGTGCACCCTTTTTATAGATGGATTTGGAATAAAGGTAGATTTCCTTTTCTGTTTGGAAGATGGTTCAGGAATAGTGTTGGCAAGGTTATCTTGGCTTAAAAGTGGAATCCCGCATTTTTTAGAGAGAGAGGCTCCAAGATTCACTCCAAGATTTTCGTGAATTTCTCTTTTCTTCTTTTTTCAATTCTCAGCCTTCAATCATGGAGGCTGCTAGTGCTGGGGATCATCCTCAGCCTAGAGACCACAATTCTTCGTTTCTGATTCCTAATCATCATCAAGCTGCTGTGCCAATTTCTTTTGCTAAAAACTCCTTCGCTAGTGTTCTTCTCAACAAAACTTTAGTTATTCCCAGAAAAACTGTTCAATCATTTAAGGGAGAACCTACGATTTATTTCTCTGAAGAAGATGTTGAAAAGCTTGCAAGTCCTTTCAAATTTGCTTTGGTTGGAAAATTCACAAACGGACGGCCTCTTTTTGAGGCTATCAAGAAAATGTTCTTTGCCCTGAACCTTTCTGCTGGTTTTGAAATTGGTTTCTTGGATCAAAAAAATCTTCTCATCCAATTGTATTCAGAGGAGGATTTTCAATGTCTTTGGATCAAAGAACAGTGGCTAATTCATCAATATCCGATCAAGATGTTCAAGTGGACCACTGATTTTCAAGTCAATGTTGAATCTCCTTTGGCGCCAATTTGGGTAAGTTTTGAATTTTTGCCAATTCATTTTCATAACTAGGAGGCTCTCTTTTCAATTGCTTCGGCCATTGGTTCTCCATTAAAAGTAGATGCTGCAACGGTCAATTTGTCAAAGCCAAAGCTTGCTCATGTTTGTGTTGAGATTGATTTGAGAAGTCCCCTGATTAAGAGAATTTGGTTATTGCTTTAAACAAGGTCATTCTGCAGTCAATTGTAAGATCAAGAACCCTTCTCCTTCTACTCTTTAAGAAACGGAGGTCTCTGTTCCAGTTACAAGAAAACAGAACATTGTCAATTCTGATCAGATTGATCTTTCTAAAGGTCTTATTTCTAATTCAGTACAAATTCCTCCATCCAATTCTACTTTGGATAATTCTAAATCTTTTCCACAATGGTTTTTAGAAAATTATGAAGATCAATCAGATGATGGAGATCCTGATTTTTTACCAAATCAAAATTCGTTTAAACAAAATGTTGTTCCTTCTAAACCTTCTTCTTCACAATTTATGCCTTCGAAGGGTCCTAATACTCATTCTAAGGTAGTTAAAAATCCGAATTCCTCTTTTACCAAGCCTCAATTTCATTCCTCTGATCATACCAATTCTGGTAAATTCAATACTACTAAGAAGGTTCAGAATTCAATTTCTAAGAATCAGTTATTAACTGATAAATCTTCCTCTTTGGCTATCTCTTCTATTCCTTCTAAGAATGTTACTTCTCAAACTTCTGATCAGATAGATCAAAATTCTACTGTTTGTGATCCTTCTTGTTCTGTACCTTCTGCTGATATTCAGGTTGCCAAAATGAAGGCTATGGCCATTTTAGCTAAAACTTATTCTTTACCCATTCCTAATCATTCAAGCACTTCTAGTATGATTAATTCTTCTTCTCAGGGTGATTCAATTACTCATTCTCAACCTCAAGCCATTTCTGATATTCCTGCTATTTCTCAGTCAACTAAGGAGCTTAGCACTTCTAATGAAAATTCTGCCTCTCCTGATGATTACAACACTTCTCACATTCCACAAATACCTTCTTAATCTATTCCAGAAGGTTTAATTCATAATACTGAGGATCAATCTCATATTGGTCTTCTTACTATTGGTGCTTATACTGAAAATATTAGTCTTTCTCCAATTTTTTCATCATCTCCTAAATCTTCAGCTTTTCAAGCTATTTCTTCTTCTCAAACGTCTACTTTACCTTCAAAATCATCCTCAATGCTTCAGAATGAGCCTTTAGATGATCCTTCAAAATTTGATCAGCAAACTGTTTTGAATGCTGATAATACTGCTGGTAAGGTTGGGAGAATTCAGGATTCTCCTTCTTCATCCAATCAAACCTATTCTTCTGATCAAGATGTGATTCATAAATTTACTTTATCTCCCAGAAGATTATCAGATGTTGAGGTATCTTTGGAGGCTGAGAAAATTGAATTTCTTAAGCCTAAGAAGAAACACATGATTAAATCAAAAGTTTCAAACAGGATGGCAACTAGATCAGGTTTGAGGAGTAAGGCTTCTTCTTTTTATATTTCTAATGTTTAAAGGCCTTATTTGGAATATTAGAGGTGCTTCTAAGGGGGCTGCTAAAATCAGATTGAAGAGGTTAGTTTTTTATTAGAGGCTGCAATTTTTGATCCTGCCTGAGCCAATGCTTGCTAAGGAGGCTATTTTAAACCTTGCTCAGTTTCTGAAGTTTGATCATTCTTATTCAAATTCCTCCAGCAAGATATGGCTTTTTTGGAAGAACCCCTTAACCTGTAATGTTATGTTTTCATCCAATCAATTGGTCATGGTAGAATGTTTGGTTTCAGAATTTGATTTCAAGAGATCTATTGCTGCAGTTTATGCTAAATGCAGCTATCCAGAAAGAAGGCCTCTTTGGAATGATTTGGAGCTTTGTATTGCTTCTTTAAGCCATCCTTGTATAGTTTCTGGGGACTTCAATTGTTATTCAAGCATTGATGATAGAAAAGCTGCTCAAACTTGTCTCAGATAAGCTGTTTGGAGTTCAACACTTGCATTCAGAATTGTGGGCTTCTTAATGTTCCTTTTTCTAGTTCTAAATATACTTGGTGTAATAACAACAAGGGAATGGCTAGAAAATAGTGCAGACTTGACTGGACTTTTATGAATTCAGCATGGTTGTCCAAATTTCAAAACTCCACTGTTGCTCATTTAGCAAAAACTGGTTCTGATCACTCACCTCAGCTGCTGTCTTTTTCTCTTAACCTTCCTAGAGGTCATATTCCTTTCAAATTTCAACATTTTTGGTGCTCTAATCCTGAGTTCTATTCTATTGTTGCTGCTAATTGGAATATACATCATTCTGGTTCTGCCATATCAGTCTTAGCCTTTAAGCTTAAATCCTTAAAACTAGCTTTAAAACAGTGGAGTTCAACTTTTTATGGTAACATCTTCAATGCTGCTTCTAATGCTGAATTGGAGGTCTCCAACTTAGAAGAACTTTGCCTCATCAATGATCTTGAAGAGAATTGGGCTAATTATAATCAAGCCTTAACCAAGCATAAACAAGCCATTTTAGTTGAAGAACAATTCTGGAAACAAAAATCAGCATACAAGTGGCTTAAAGATGGGGATGCTAATTCCAAATTCTTTCATGCTATAGTGAAAGATCAAAGATCCAATAGGAGGATTTCTGTGATTAAGGATAAAAATGGGGCTGCTTATTTTGCTGATCAGGATATTAACAACTGTTTTTTGCAGCATTTTGAGGAGGTGCTTTGTGATCAGTCTGCTCTACCTAATTTAGACTTTTTGGACATGATTCCTTCTTTGGTTAGTGATTTGGACAATGAAGCTCTCTTGGCTACTCCTACCATGGAAGAAATCAAAGAAGTGGTTTTCAATCTCAAAGGGGACAGTGCAGCAGGCCCTGATGGTATACTGATAAATTTTTCACTCATTGCTGGAAGATAGTTAAAAATGATCTGTTTAAGGCTGTTATGTCCTTCTGTGGTGCTGAGATTCCTAAAGCATGTTCTAGTACTTTTTTGGCTTTAATTCCTAAAATGGAGAGTCCTTCCACCCCTGCTGATTTCAGGCCTATTAGTCTTTGCAATTTCATTAACAAAATCATATCCAAGTTTCTGGCTAATAGACTAAAGGTCATCCTTCCTAATATTATATCTCCTGAACAAAATGCCTATGTGAAAGGTAAGAACATTTTTGACAATATTCTGTTAGCTCAAGAGATGACTCATTTTCTTCCTAAAAAGGTTAAAGAAGGGAATCTTATTATCAAACTGGATATGGCCAAAGCCTTTGATAGAGTTTCTTGGTTTTTTCTAATCTCCATCATGAGAAAGTTTGGTTTTCATGAAAGAATCATTGACATGGTGTGGAGGCTCATATCCAATTGTCATTTCTCTTTGATAATCAATGGCTGCTCTTTTGGTTTCTTCCAATCTAGGAGAGGTTTAAGACAAGGTGATCCTTTATCACCTCTTCTTTTCATTATAATGGCTGAATCATTTTCTAGAGGTCTCAAATCTCTTGTCCAAAATAAATCCATTATCCCTTTCTCTCAGCCTAAAGTCTTAATGCCTATTTCTCACCTTGCATATGCTGATGATATGATCCTTTTTGTCAATGGTTCTAAATCCTCCATTACCAAACTGCTGAAATTCTTGAATTCTTATCAGCACAATTCTGGGCAGCTTATCAATTTCAACAAAAGCAGCTTTATCCCTTCACCTTATATCAATTCTAAGAAGCTGTCTTGGTTGGCCTCTAAAACATGCTTTATCAAGAGCTTATTCCCAATGAAATATTTGGGATGTTATATTTATGCAGGAAAGAAGAAAGCAACTCTTTTTGATGCATTCATTTCTAAAATTAGACAGAAGTTGCAAGGATGGCAGTCTAAACTTCTTTCTAGTGGTAGAAGGTTGGTGTTGATCAAGCATGTGTTGATTTCACAAACCATTTTTCTGTTTATGACCCTTTTTCCTCCTGTCAAAGTTATCAACATTTTGGAAGGGCTCTTTTCTAATTTCTTTTGGAATGGGAAGAAGCATTGGAAATGCTGGCAGCATATGTGTTTTCCTATTGAAGAAGGAGGCTTGGGTATTAGGCAGCTAAAGGATATGGTGATGGCCTTTAAAGCTAAGCTATGGTGGAATTTTAGAGCTGGTCAGTCTTTGTGGGCTCAATTCATGAAGCTAAAATATAGTTCTAGAAAACAAGCCTATTTCTGCAGTGTCAATTCTTCTCATCAGAGTATTGATTGGAAGAATGTGATCAAAGGAAAGGCTTTGGCTGAAGATTACATCTTGTTTCAAATTGGAAAAGGTGAGGTTTCTCTATGGTGGGATCATTGGTTAATTGATTTCCCTCTTGGTGAAGTCTTGCTGGTGCAGGAGCAATTTTCAAGGCTGCAAGTTTCTGATTTGTTAAATGCTGATAGTTCATGGATTGAGAACAAGTTAGATCAGTTTCTTCCTACTTTTAAATCTAAGATCATGCAACTTCATAAGCTTCCTGTTGATATTTCTGATAAAATGTGTTGGATACCAGCTTCTAATGGGCAATTCACAGTTGCTACTGCCTGGCAGACTTTTAGGCCGTGTACAGTAGCTCCTCCTTATTTCAAGTTCATTTGGCATTCTACAATTCTTCTTAAAGCTTCTATCTTTACGTGGAAAGTGCTAAAAAGTATTGTGCCTTTTGTTTAAAAAATTCAAAAGTTGGGAATTCATTTGCCTTCAATCTGTGCTTGCTGTGGAAAGGCTGCTGAAACTCAAGATCATGTGTTGTCTGCTTGTGATGGTGGATCATTGCTGAACAAACTGCTGAATTGGTGGCAGAATAAGAAACTTAGTGTTGGGTTGCCTGTGCTGATATGCTGGGAGTTATGGATAAGTAGATGCCAGGCTAAATTTGATCAGACTACTCCTTTCTTCCCTGCTGTGATAAGGAGAATTGAGTTTATCATCAATGCTTTGCCTGCTAAAAAGACTAATTCTTTCAAATTTGTGTTGCTTAAATGGATCAAACCTGACCTGAGTTTTTTGAAGTTAAATACTGATGGCAGCTCTTTGGGGAATCCAGGCTATGCTGGTGCTGGGGGAATCATCAAAGATCACAATGGATTACTGCTTTTTGCATATTCTACTCCTTTGGGCATTCAAACTAATATGTTTGCTGAAGTTTTTGCTCTTTGGCAAGGGCTCACAACTTGTTTAGAGAAGAATTGGCTGATGGTCATTTTAGAGGTTGATAGTAAGGTTTTGGTTGATATGGTGCTGAAAAAGGTTGATATTCCATGGAGAGTCTATCCCTATATAGCTGATATCATTTGTATGAGAAGTAAAGGAGATTTTCTTATTCAACATGTGTTTAGAGAGACTAATGGTGCTGCTGATGGGCTGTCCAAGTATGCAAGTGCAGGAAATTCTATTAGTACCACTAATTTTCATGAATTACCTCATTTTGTTAGAGGATGTTTGAGAATTGATTCTGGTGGTCTTTCTAGCTTTAGAGGGATCAAAAATTTGTAATGGTTGGAGGTTTCTAATTCCTCCTTGATTGTTTTTCAATATAATTCTTCTTTCTTTTTTTAAAAAAAAGGTTATCTTGGCTTTCTGCAAGTTCCTTTGTTTTGGCAAAAGTCTTGAAGCTGAAACTTGGGCCACTTTGGGAGGCTTTAGTCATGTGCATTGGGTTTGGTTGGGTACAGATTTGATTAAAAACAGATAATGTTTTGTTCGTTCCAATGGTCAATAACAGCGTGACGATCCTTTGGAGGTTCACTACTGAGATTTCTCAGATTCGAAGGAAGCTGTAACTGATCTAGGGCCTTCTTATTCGTTGTTTTAGGGAGGCACACTCGGTGGCTGATGGTTTAGCTAAACCTAGGAGATTGAGAGAAAACTATGTGATTGAAGATGAGTTTTTTTGTCCTGCCCTTGTTAGAGGTTGCATTAGATTAGACAGACTCCGCTTCCCCATTTTCGCATAGTTTTGCTAATTTGCATTTTATTTTTTCTAGCTTATTTGTTTGCTAAAGTTTTATAAGTTCGATATAATGGTGAAAATACTAATGTTAATTAATATAACTAAATATTAATTAATATTATTTGCAATAAAGATTTCTAAATACGTCACAAATATTTATACAATAAAATAATACTCATAAACAATAAAAATTCTACTCTTAGTGAAATTTGTTGTTGAATGTAACTTATAGTAAATACTATAAAATATATCACAATTCATAAGAAATATTCCAGAAACCTGTACATGCGACAGTAAATATTTCAAAACGTAAAATATACGACAACGGATATTCTAGAATATTAACAGACATTGCAAAATTATATTCTTCAACAATAAAATTAAAATACATAAAATCAATCAATCAATAAAATTATACTTATAGTCCTTGACAATCTCAGAAGTTTATACCGATTAAAGCTATCGTTTAACGATATTTCTTTAATACAAATTTTGTCTCAGTTCAGGCGCTTATGGTTACTCTGACATTTGCTTCCCAAGATACAACGATTACAATCATTTGGTACTAGCACTCAAAATCAATGGATCCGGCAAACAAAACATGTGTTAAATTCTCTCTCAAGAATAAATTAACATAGACTCAAAGTGTATGTGTGGTGCAAGATATCCTAAGTTTTCATGCCTAAATAATAATGCAAATTTCTCTATTTATAGATAATACAAATGAATAATTCCAACGTCTCACTTTAAAGCCACTAAGAACACTTTAAAGCCACTAAGAATTATCAAATTTAACTCCTTATAAAAAATGAGTAACATATATGAAAAGACAAGTCTTGTTTGGTTAGGAAAATTACTAGAATCAATTTAAAGAAAATTCTAGAAAGAATTATCTCTACTTGGATCAACCCAAGTTGAAACCCTAACCCAAACCCAGGACCCAACTTGGATCCGCAATCCAAAATGCATTATAAATGTGATTTAAGTGTTTTTCATTAATCAATGTGGGATTACTCATTTTACATCTTCAATGAACTTCATAGGACTATAATGAAAGACAATTTCTCATTCACTTCTTAATGATTTTTTGACAAATCAATATGTTACGTTCGTTTTCTTATTAAGAATAACGTATTGATATATGAAACTATATTAACCAATGAATTAATCACATATAAATAATTAGATTTAAAATAATCTAAAAATCATTTTTGTCTAACATTATATGGGTTCTTGTACTTACATGCCATGTAGCAAGTATGTTGTTTTTTATGTCGTACATTGTCCTGTATATTATGATACATTATTAATGAAGCTTCATCTTTGTGCCACTGGGGGTTCCCCTAAAAAAAGGTCATTGCCTTGGGGGATGAAATGCTTTGACTAACCTTTCTTCAAGATTTTCTTGTAGTAGTGACTTTTGTAATGACCTTTCCGCTTCTCTCATAAGTCATAATGTTACTCTTCGATGATGTTATGCAACCTGGTTCTTTTGGATCGTAAAGGGGTTTTGGCGTAATCTCCCCTTATTGGTAATAAGGGGTTCCGTTGGATGAACTTGATTAGTAATTGTTAAAGGGTATTTAGGTCTCTTCTGTATTACTTAGGGTTTTCCGTACGGTTTAGGTTTTACTTTATTGTTTCCTAATTCTTATTATAAATAGTGGGAGAAGCTAACACAATAGTTAAGCCGTCTTATTCTTTTCCTACTCTTCTTTTAGTTTAACATGGTATTTAGAGCAGGTTATGGGACCTTAATCCCATAGATCTGTTCAACCATTTTTTTTTTCTCTCCTTTCCCTCTTTTAATTTTCCTCACCATCCGTACGCGAAAAAAAAAAGAGACAAACAAAGGGGTTTCAGAAAGCCTCGTCGCCGCCTTCCAAAGCCTAGCCGCTGTCGCACAAGCCTTCGTCATCGCAAAGCCCCGTCGCCTACCGTCGAACCCCTAGCCGCTGTCGCAAAGCCTAGTCGACGCCTTCCCCTATCGTCGACATCAAGATCCACGCCTCCATCACCTTCACAGAACAGTTGCGACGCTTTCCCCACTTTTGTCGTTAAGATCCGAGCCTCCACCAACCTCGCAGTCCACAACCGACGTTCGCCCACTGTCTTCTATCTAGATCCGCTGGCAGTCCACAGCGCTCCGACGATTTGCTGACGTTTGCACTCCCTCCTTCGCAATGTTTGTGAGTCTACTATTTTTTTTAGTGTTCTTCATTTAAAGTTCTGAACAAACAGTGTTGGTTTATTTCCCTTGCCCAAGTTGTTGTTATTTGTTAGTTGTTGTATTGACGGGCTCTCATGTCGACGGCTACCCTCCAACCGTTAACAACCCGCAAGTTAAATGAGACCAATTACTTAAATTGGTCTAAGGCTGTGAAAATAGCGGATAAGGGAAACAACGTCATCTCACAGACTCTGCCCCGACAGAAATTGATAAGAAGTATGAGGAATGGATTCAAGCTGATGCGCAGATTGTAGCGTCGTTGTGGAATTCGATGAAGCCTTAAGTAGCTGATCTTTGTACTCATCTAGATACATGTAAAGCCATATGGGAGTATCTTCATATGTTGTATTCCAGTAATCTCACCCGGATGTATGATTTATCGGTCGAATACTTCCAACTTCAGCAAGGCACGCAATCCATTACAGATTATTTTGCCACATTTAACTGCCTTTATGAGGAGTTAAATATTATTCTACCGATGATTATCGATCTGAAAAAAATGCAAAAGCAATGTGAGCAGATGGCTGTCATGAAATTCTTAGCTGGATTGCGCCAAGAATTTGAACCGATCCGATCTCAGATTCTTTCCAGTGCTACTCTTCCCACTATCACTGAAATGTATTCTCGCATTTCGTGTAGCACTACCAAGGACAATATTTTTTGCTCGAGTTCATCTGCGCCATCTGAGCATTCAGCGCTTGTTACGCAGATTCCTACACGAAATCGAGGTGATCAACTCAGTGGTAGTCATGGTGGTTTCTCTTGTGGTGGCCATGGTAGTAGGTGGACGTAGTGGCCGTGGTCGTGGCTCCTCTCGTCAGTGCTCCTTTTGTGGAAAGGAGAATCATACGGGAGAAACATGTTGGGATTTAGTTGGCCGTCCACCCAAATTTGCCAATGCAGTGACATCTAATCCAAATAATCCTACTATTCTAGAATCTCAGGCGGCCAAGGACGACTTTGATGAGGAATATGCTCAATTCCTTCAGTGTAAGGCATCTTAACAGGCATCTCTTCCCATTGCTTCTTTTGCACAACGAGGTACTTCTTCTGCTTGTCTTTCCATTCACCCTTCCCCTCCCAGGGGTCATAGATTCTGCTGCCACTGATCACATGTCATGTACATCTTCCTTATTTACGCATATTCAGTTATCTTCTTCGTTATCTACTGTTACAGTTGCTGATGGTTCCACTGTCCCTATCCGTGGCATTGGTACAGTGGAACCTTCACCCTCCTTATCTCTGTCCTTTGTATTGTATATTTCTTCGTTTTCTTTTAATTTGATGTCAGTTAGTAAGCTTACCAAACATCTTAATTGTTCTGTCTCATTTTTTTCCTGATTCTGTTATTCTCCAGGATTTGAGGAGGCGGAAGACGATTGGCACAGAGTGTGAGGAAAATAGCCTTTATTACCTTGATCATGACGAGAGTCCTGCTAACCCACCTACTGCATGCCCTGCTGTTGCATCCACTCACTAGATCCATTGTCGCCTTGGTCATCCCTGCCTTAGTAACCTCAAGTTACTTGTTCCTAATTTAAGTCATTTGTCTTCATTAGAGTGTGAGTCTTGTTAATTGGGTAAGTATCATCGTATTTCATTTGCTTCCCCAGCTCATGTTCGAGCATCGAGTCCTTTTAGTTTAGTTCATTCAGACGTTTGGGGTCCTTCTCGTGTTATTTCTATATTTGGTTTTCATTATTTTGTCACATTTGTGGATGATTTTTCCAGAGTTACTTGGCTTTATTTAATGAAAGATCGTTCAGAATTATTCTCTATTTTTCGTACGTTTTGTTCTAAAATTAAAACTCGATTTAATGTACCAGTGCGTATTCTTCGTAGTGATAATGCTCGAGAATACTTTTCTCAGCCATTTACTTCTTTTATGTCGCACTCCAGTATCTTGCATCAGTCTTCTTGCCTTCACACACCACAACAAAATAGAGTTGCTGAGCGTAAGAATCGACATCTCCTAGAAGTGGCCCATACTCTTCTTTTTGAGATGAACGTTCCCAAACACTTCTGGGGCGATGCGGTTCTTACAGCTTGCTTCCTAATCAACCGGATGCTGTCCTCTACCCTAAAAGGCAAAGTTCCCCATTCCATTCTTTTTCCCCGTTCACCCTTGTTTAGTTTATCTCCTCGAATATTTAGGTGTGTGTCTGTTTTGTTCATCAGTTGACTCCCGGCAGGGACAAATTAGATCCCAGTGCTTTAAAATGTGTCTTCCTCGGCTATTCTCGCACACAGAAGGGTTATCGATGTTATAGTCCATCATTACGTCGCTCATTTGTATGTGCAGATGTTACATTCTTTGAGTCCACCTCTTACTTTTCTGCCGCATCCTCTCAAGATGGTCTGGATGTTACACTTCCTTTGCCAATTGAACCAACCCCTACACTATCTTCCTCAAGTCCAGATCCTGTCTCCCCTAGTCGTTCTTCAGCCCTTTTGCAGGTATACTCTCGTCGCCAGAAGGAAGCCTCCGCTGTTGTGCCCATCGATTCTGTGCCCTCAGATTCTTCTCCAGCAGACCCACTCATGTCTGACCTGGACATGCCCATTGCCATCCGGAAGGGTAAGCGCACCTGTACTAACAATCCTATTTCTAACTTTGTCTCGTATGCACACCTATCTCCTTCATACTCCTCTTTTGTTGCTTCTCTGTCCTCTATTTTTATTCCTAAGTCTGTTTCAGAGGCCCTCACTCACCCTGGCTGGGCAAAAGCAATGGAAGAAAAAATGTTTACCTTACATCAGAATGGCACTTGGGATCTTGTCTCGTTTCTGCCTGACAAAACTATAGTTGGATGTAAATGGGTGTACACTGTCAAAGTTCATCCAGATGACGCTATTGATCGACTCAAGGCTCGCTTAGTTGCTAAAGGCTATACTCAGGTATACGGCCTTGATTACTCTAAGACCTTCTCTCCTGTTGCCAAGCTCGCTTTTGTTCGCTTGTTCATCTCTTTGGCTGCCACTTTTTATTGGCCATTACATCAGCTCGATATCAAGAATGCTTTCTTAAATGACGATTTGACTGAGGAAGTATTTATGGAGCAACCTCCTGGGTTTTTTGCTTAGGGGGAGTCTGGTTTGGTATGTCACTTAAAGAAATCTATTTATAGCCTCAAGCAGTCTCCTCGAGTATGGTTTGGAAGATTTAGCGAAGTGGTCACTGAGTTTGGTCTTCGACGATGTGGAGTCGATCATTCCGTCTTCTACAGGCATAATAAAGTCGGGAGAATATTGTTGATTGTGTATGTGGATGACCACGATGGTATTCAGGAACTCAAAAAGTTTTTGAATAGTAAGTTTCAAACGAAATATCTGGGTCACTTAGGTGGCGTTTGGTAACCGTTTCTGTTTCCATTCCAGTAGTGGGATGGGAATGGGATGAGATGGGATGAGAATTTTGTTTTCTTTTTGGGAGTAGAATCGCGTTTGGTAACGATAATTTCTTTTTTGTTTTGGGAAGAAAATTGTGTTTGGTAACGATTTTATCCTAAAATCTTTTTTTTTTTTTTTTTTGGCCTGACGGTGGTGGCTCCTGCGGACGGCAGTGGCTCCCGTCGGAAGTGGTGGCGGGTGGGTTACAGTGGCCGGCAATGGCAGGAAAGTTTCCGGCCGGACGGTGACAGGTAACGGTCGTCGGAGATGGGCGGCCGCGGCGGCCGGCGACGGTCGCCGGAGAGCGGTGGCAGACGGCGGCAGACGGTGGTGGGCCGGCGGGTGTACAGTGACAATATGTTTTGGGAATGGAATGGGAATAATGAGAAACAATTTTTTTTTGTTTCTCATTTCTTAAGAAAAAAGTGGGCACAATTCTCAAATGAGAATGAAATTGAAACGGAAACAAAAATTACCAAACGCTATTCCCAAACAGAATTCCCAAAAATCTGGGAATGGGATGGGAATTTCTGAAATGGAAACGGTTACCAAACGGGGCCTTAAAGTACTTCTTGGAAATTGAAGTTGCTCGATCAAGTGAAGACATTTACCTATCTCAGAGAAAATATGTCTTTGACCTATTGAGCGAAACAGGAATGCTAGGAGCTAAACCGATTGACTTGCCTATGGATCCAAACACCAAATTGTTGGCAGGGCAAGGCGTACCACTGACAGACTCAGCATAATATAGACAGTTGGTTGGGAAATTGAACTACCTAACAGTTACCAAGCTAGATATCTCATTTGCTGTTAGTGTTATTAGTCAGTTCTTAGATCATTCAATGATTTGTCACTGGGATGCAATAATCCGTATTCTCCAATATCTGAAAGATGCTCTTGGTTGTGGTTTGCTATATCAAAATTTTGGTCATACTCAAATAAAGGGCTACACAGATGGAAACTGGGCCAGATCACCCTTAGATAGGAATTCTACTACTGGGTATTGTGTATTTGTTGGTGGTAGTAACCTTATCTTTTGGAAGAGTAAAAAACAGACGGTAGTGGCATGGTCAAGTGCAGAATCGGAATACAAGGCAATGGCCCATACCACTTGTAAGTTAACGTGGTTGAAACATTTGTTGGAAGAACTTGGATTTGAACACACTTCACCGATGGACCTGACATGTGATAATCAAGCAGCACTTCACATTGCATCCAACCTAGTCTTCCATGAGAGAACAAAACACATTGAAGTTGACTGTCACTTTATTCGAGAAAAATTATTGCAGAAGCAGATTGAGACTAAACATGTAAATTCAGTTGATCAGTTAACTGATATATTTATTAAACCGTTGGGGGGTTCAAGGATAAAATACATTTGTAATAAATTAGGAGCATACAATATATATGCTCCAGCTTGAGGGGGAGTGTTAAAGGGTATTTAGGTCTTTTCTGTATTACTTAGGGTTTCCCGTTCGGTTTAGGTTTTACTGTATTGTTTCTAATTCTTATTATAAATAGTGTGAGAAGCTAACACAATAGTTAAGCCGTCTTATTTTTTTCCTACTCTTCTTTTACTTTAACAGTAATAAAGTTCATTTGTTCTTCCCAAACAAAAAAGTTGCGACTTCTGTGCTTGCCACAGACGGTAAAATAGGAACATTTCTTTGACATTAATTATTGTTGCTGAAGAATTTTGTTCGATGGCATTGCCTTGCATGCATTCTTTCTCCTTCTGGAACAATTTGCAGGGAGGTTGGGGACCAAGTAGCGGACAATTCATCTGACAGAAACAGAGCAAATATGGGATCTGAAGGAAGGAATGAAGATGAATTCTATCATCCTCTCATGAATCACGACAGAGTTGCTTCCTTTGCGTCAGAAGGTAACATATTTTACCAATTGAGAAAGAGGTTGATGAACTTCAGTGGAATCTAATACAGTTGATTGTCAATAGAATATCCTGGCATAGAAGGCTTTCAAATTATTGGCGATGCTACGCCTGGAGGCAGACTTTTAGGCTGTGGATATCCTGTACGTGGAACATCTCTTTGTATGTTTCAGGTACTTCTTGACATTGCATCTGTATCTAATGTACATTTCTTAGTTGTCATCATACATCAAGATTCAATGTTTCTCATTTAACAATATTTGGTTGCATTTCAGTGGGTTCGTCATCTTCTGGATGGCACCAGGCAGTACATTGAGGGTAAGTGTTGATAGACATTGCACTCATTTTCCAATTGCTTCCTTGACACAGTAAACTGTTGTATACTAGAGTTAAAAAATTTATCCTATCTAAATCAATTTTTTTCCCTGGTCCAGGAGCCACTAATCCAGAATATGTAGTCACAGCCGATGATGTTGATAAACTTATTGCTGTTGAGTGCATACCAATGGATGACCAAGGCCGTCAGGTATATTGTAAACTTATTGATATCTTTAGAAGCAAGATATTTTTTCTCTCTATTCTGGCATTAGGAGATATTCAGTATAAAGATGTTGATCTTTTTTGAGAGTTGAGTTGGAAAGATGATACGAACCAAACCCATACTTGGTACGAACCAATGGTTACAAACCCATTAGGTAGAACTCACCCTTGAACACCGGCTTGCAAGGGGAGGGTGCCTAGGAGCTTATAACCCACCAACCAATCTCATACTTAGTCGATGAGGGATCCTAACATTTCCCCATGCTTCCACAGTCGACGTCCATGTCGGCATCTTTGCCCCTTCGGCCTCTTTACCCTAGCCCACTAGTCAGCTTGCCATGTAGGTGACGACGTGGTTCCGGGACCATGCTCTGATACCAATTGATACGAACCAAACCCATACTTGGTACGAATCAATGGTTACAAACCCACTAGGTATAACTCACCCTTGAAAACCGGCTTGCAAGGAGAGGGTGCCTAGGAGCGTATAACTCACCAACCAATCCCATACTTAGTCGATGTGGGATCCTAACAAAAGACTATAATGCAATTAGCAGTTACTAAGTTGTAGTAATTTTGATCAGTTCATATTGATAGAGATCAGCATCGGTCAAAACTAAGATTGCTCCTTCCTAGTGTCATCTTTGCAAACCACATTAATAGCCTTCCCATGCATGAGGTAAGGCTTTATCCATCTAGTAGGCTCCTTCAATCAGCTCAAACTTTTTGCTCATATTTGAAATGGAATCATTATGGCTTGGTTTATGTCCCAGTCTTCTCAATTAGTGCAAGTAAAACACTTGGTGATTGTGCAATCATGTTAAACTTAACGGAAATAATTACAATAACTGTTTTAATTATTTATATTTAATGCAAGGACTCAAAAAACAATGGAAATCTGATGCGATCGTTACTTGGTTGATGGGTTGATCAAGGAGGGGCTTTAGGTGCGAGCAAGAAGCTTCAAAGACTCGCATAGTCTAAGCCCTGCACTTAAATTTCAATATTAAGAGTGTATGTAGCAAAAGCTTTCCTTAGGAAATTGCAGTCCTTGTTCCCTGGAAAGTAAACGGGTCTGTGTTGAATGACCGTAATTATCCTATATCTAAACAGGCTTTTGACATTTTCTTGTAAGGAGATCTTAACAAAGTGAGGAGAATTTCAGTAATCGCCAAAAATAAAATGAATATCAGGGGATTAAGCCTTACTGATAGAAGGAAACATAAGAGGGGACAGAGAAATTACCCAATAACAAATAATGAAAAAAAAAGAGCAGTCTCGTGTACGAAGACTCCCGCGATTGCAGGGTTTGTGTAGGGCCAAATGTACGAAATCTTGCCCCCGCATGTGGAGAGGTTGTTTCAAGATTTGTACCCGTAACCTCTGGGTCACGATCGAGCCATCTCTACCATTGCGCTAATTCTCATCCTGAAAATAACTAATAACCAATGGACCAATAAAAGAATGACATCTATAATCGTCATCTAAGGTAATCAACACCTGCAAGGTCAATGTTCAACATTCCTCTGAGTCTAGGAAGAGCATTCTAGTTTACAAACTCAACTTCCATTCTCACAACCCTAATTTGCTGGAAAAATCCACATTTAAATTTTACTCTCTATATACTTGCTGACAAACAAAATGACAAGCGACACACATCTCCCAAATGTTGTTCAATAGACTCCATAACCTCCAGGGATTTTACACTTGTTACCTACTATAGCAATCAACTCTTAAGAATTCGTTCTCGAAAAACCCTAACTCCAGTTGAGTTTTAATGATCGCATCGAACTCTTACACCAAATTGTTCTTGTGGATGAGGTGATTTAGAAAACACTCTGCAACCAACACTTGAGAATTCATTCTCGAAAAACCCTAACTCCAGTTGAGTTTTGCAGATCGCACTGAACTCTTACACCACATTGTTCTTGTGGATGAGGCGAATTAGAAAAAAGTTGTGATGGTTCTCTCTTAATGTAATTGTTGTTGTATTCCTCAGACTGAGTTGTTGGATCATCTGCTTTCTCAAATGGAGGTGACTAAGATTGTGTGGGATGCCTTTGGGGTGTATCTATGGAATGGTGATGTCTTTGGTAGATTGGTTAGTTGGTGGCAACATCAAAGGTCTCGAAACCTTCAGAAACATCATGCCTACCTTCTTCCTTTCGTACTTTGCTAGAAAATCTAGAAAATGCGAAATAAGGTTAGATTTGATGGGGGCTTAACGGGATGTTTAACAAGTTTTTGTTCTATGTCCATCACACCATGAATTGACTGGCTTTTCCTTTGGTGGAAAAAGACATCTAAGGATCAATTGGTTAATTGTAATCCTCCTCGTGATAGACTGAAGTTGAATTTAAATGTCAGTTGTAGAGGAAACCCAGAATATATTGGTGGTGGTGGTACTCTTCGAGATAACAAGGGAAATTTCATTTTTGGGTTTTCTAAATTTATTGCATTTGGAACAAGTTAGCTTGTCGAGATGATGAACCCTAGGTTTATTGATAACGACAAATCAATGGATTGAGAGGGAAAATGTGTGAATTTTATTGAAACCGAAAGAAAAACAAACTTCCAGGTATTCTAGAGACCTGGTTCTCTCCCTAAGCCAAAGCTTAATACAAATAACTTCACCATATCCTACATACTTTATTCTCCCCATTTTATAGCCTACCTCTTACCATACACGACTCCTCTCATACAAGGTAATTATTAATAACGTAATCATTTTATTTCTTACGACGTACATAAGTATACCTAATTGGTGGTCTATTATTACTCACCGCCCAAACTTTCACCTTGTCTTCAAGGGGAAACTGAGTAAACTGTTGTTGAATGGTTCCAAACTTCTCCCATGTGGCTTTAAACTGTGGCAAATCTTTCCATTGGACCAAAACTTCAACAAGAGTAGTACCACCAATGTCTAGGTTGCGTACTCCAAGAACTTCAGTCGGCTCTACTCGCAATTTCAGGTCAGGCGACAATTGTGGTGGTAAGAGGGGAGAAGAATTAGCCTCCCCATGGGCTCGACGAAGCTGGGATACATGAAAGACGGGGAGAGTTTTTCGTTGTGCCGTGTTACCAAGAATTTTTGTCGATAAGGTCGTAACTTCACGAAAACTTTCTCCCCCACCTCAAACTCTTTCTCTCGCTGCTTTGCATCGGCCATGGTCTTTATCTTCTACTGGGCACGCAAGAGGTGCATTTTGAGCTCTTCTAACTGGGCGTTGCACTCTTCCAAGAGCTGCTCTACCGAAGAGACCAAAGTACCCCTTGTTTTGTAATGGATGAGGTGTGGCGGATCCTGCCCATAGAGTGCTTTGAACAGGGTAAAGTTAATGGTGTTATGGTACGTGGTGTTATACCAGTACTCCGCCCAGGCTAACCATTTGCACCAAACTCGCGGTTTTTCCGAGACGTAACATCGTAAGTATATTTCTAAGTAGCGGTTCACCACTTCAAATTGCCCGTCTGTTTGAGGATGATAAGCTGTACTATGCCGCAACTCTGATCCTTGTAGGCGGAATAGTTCTTGCCAAAAATGACTCAGAAAAACTCTGTCGCGATCAGAGATGATAATGTTAGGGATCCTATGTAGGCGCATGATTTCTCTAAGGAATAGCTCCACCACCGTCTTAGCTGTAAACGGGTGTTTCAAGGGCAAGAAGTGACACACCTCACACTGTTGCACCTACTTGGAAACGGCCCCACGCATGCCTACCCAGAAAAAATCAGCGGTTATTCTCTTATAAGTGCGTTCCTCCCCGAAATAGCCATCCATAGGGGATGAGTGATACTCCTTCAGAATAGAGGAGAGCAGGGTCGAATTTTTGGGCAACATCAGACGCCCCTTGTAGCAAACCCGATCATTTGCTAAGGAAAATCCTATAGCTCGCACTCTTTCCTGTTGTAGGTCACCCTTGATTTTTGTCAGAAATTCATCTCTATCCATTTCTTGCTGCAACGTCTCCCAATCTAGCCATTGCATGCCAACAAGCTGGTTTAACTCCGGAGGAGGTAGCACCCTCGACAATGTGTCAGCCACCTTGTTGCTCGCTCCTGGTTTATATTGAATTTCAATGTTATATCCCAATAGCTTGGCCAGCCATTTTTGATAGTTCAGTGCCACGATTCCCTGCTCTATTAAGTGCTTCAAACTTTGTTGATCCATGCGAACTATGAATTTCCTCCCAAGCAGATATGGTCGCCATTTTTGAATGGCTAAGACAATAACCATTAATTCCTTTTCATAGATCGAACGTAGCTTCGCCCGTTGCCCTAGTGCCTGGTATGGTAAGCCATCGGTCGTTATTCTTGCATCAAGGCGGCACCTAACCCATACCCAGATGCATTGGTTTCAATGACGAATGGTTTGGTGAAGTCTGGGAGGGCTAAAACAGGAATCCTGGTCATGGCTTGTTTGAGGGCCTCAAATGCCTCCATAGCTGCTGTATTCCACCCGAAACGGTCCTTCTTCAATTGCTCAGTAAGAGGCCTCACAATCGACCCACACCCCTTCACAAACTTACGGTCAACACCCCGTAAGTCCCAGAAAGCCTCACAACTCTCGAATTAACCTCGTTATTGGCCACTCAAGCATGACCTGTATTTTGGAATAGTCCACCTTTACGCCATCGCCTGAAATCACGTGTCCCAAATATTCCAAACGGGTACAAGCAAAGGAGCACTTCTTGTGGTTTGCATATAGCCGATGCTTGGCGAGAAGCTGTAAGACCACCGCCAAGTAATGTGCATGTTCTACCATACTACGACTGTACACTAAAATGTCATAAAAAAATACTAACACGAAATGACGAAGGTGTGGACGAAAGACCTGGTTCACGAGTGCTTGAAATGTTGCGGGTGCATTAGTTAGCGCAAATGGCATGACCAAGAACTCGTAATGACCTTCGTGGGTTCTAAAAGCCGTCTTGGGAACATCCTCGGGCCGTACTCGGATTTGATGGTACCCAGACTTCGAGCCGAGCTTGGAGAACACCGTCGCTCCATGTAACTCATCCAGCAACTCATCGATTATTGGTATGGGAAATTTGTTGGCCACGATCTCCCTGTTCAGGGCACGATAGTCCATAGAATCTCCAGCTCCCGTCTTTCTTTTTTACTAGTAGGAGGGGGCTTGAAAATGGGTTCACGCTAGGCTGTATGATCTTGGCTGCCAATATTTCTCGTACTAGCCACTCAATTTCCTCCTTTTGCATCTGGGGGTAACGGTAAGGGTGGACATTGATAGGCGAGGTCCCTTCCTTTAAGGTTATGGCATGCTCCTTTCGACAGAATAGGGGTAATTCCATGGGCATCTCAAACACTTCCTTGTAATTTTCCAATACTGCCTGGATCTCTTGAGGGATAATAGTCTTCTCTTCTTCGACGAACCCTACAGCGCCAAGCTCCACTATATACCCACCTTCTTTGTGTCTAAGGGTGCGAAACATGGCTTTGAGGGATACCTGCGTTTTGTACAGAGAGGGATCCCCTTGTAAACTTACTAGGGTGTTCCCCACATTGAATTTCATAGAATGAGTCTTCCAATTAATGTGAGTCACCCCCAAAGTCTCCAACCATTGAATTCCTAGGATGACGTCAGTACTTCCCAGATCCAGCGGTAGAAAGTCCTCTACTATCTCTACCCCTTGTAAAACTAGGCCTACTCCTTGGCATATCCCTTGTGTTTTGGTGGCTAAGCCTGTTCCCAAAATCACCCCGTTATGTTTCATATTAGTGATGGGGAGCTTCAGAGCTAATACAAGTTCGTTGGAAATAAAATTATGTGACGCCCCACTGTCAATAAGTATGACCACCTTCTAGTTATTAATCTCGCCTGCCAGTTTAAGCGTCTTAGGCGAGGTGAGTCCCACCACTGAATTTAAGGACACCTTTACCACCTCATTTTTAGCTTCCTTCTCTTCCACCAGCTTGATCTCCTGTTCCTCTTTTTGAATCTCATCTTCTGCTACTTGTGTCTCCACTTCGTACTCTTGGAGCAAGACCACTTGCAGTTCTGGCTTCTTGCAACGATGTCCTGGTGAGAATTTTTCGTCACATTTATAACAAAGGCCGCGATCTCACTTATACTACAATTCTGCCTTCGTTAATTTTCGAAGTCCTCCCCCTTCGTGATCCTTTGCTGGAACCGTGGTTTCCATTGTCATAGTGCTTCGGCCCGCCGGAGTTACGACAGGTGGGTAATTAAGGTGCCCAGGCCTACGTGAATAAACTGGCCCAATTGAGGCTCGATTACCCTTGAGCTCTAAATTCTTCGCTTCAATTTTCATTGCTAGGTCCATAGCACTCTCAAGCCCGTTTGAGTCCAATACCTTCAGCTCAGCCCTAATGTCACTCCTTAGCCCATTTATGAATGTGGACTCCAACACTTGTTCAGAGAGGTCTTCTAATGTTGAGGCCAATTGCTCAAATCTTCTTCTGTAGTCCCTCATTGTTCCACTTTGCCTTAAAGCCAGGAACTCCTCATATCGTGAACCATTGGGAAGAGATCGAAACCGCAGTAGGAGCTGCAATCTGAGTTCCTCCCAACTCAGGAATGGCCTTCTCTTGTTCTCCCATCCAAACCAAACCGAAGCTTCGCCTTTAAAGCTGATGATGGCCGTCTTTAGCTTCTCTGCATTGGTTAAGCGGTGCAAGGCGAAGTATCTCTTTGCCTTTAGTATCCAACCGTCAGGGTTCTCTCCATCAAAGGAAGAGAGTTCGATTCTTCTAGGTCGGAGATCCCATCACGTAGCCTGAGTCCACTCCCTGCCATGGCCGTCAGCGGCGGCGGCGCTCGCCTATTCCAGTACCCACGCTGGCGTCGACGCACGTTGTTCGACAGCTTCGCGCCTTCGTTCGCGGTTGTCGAACACCCAGATCACGTCGGCGGCGTTGTACCCTTGCCCTGGTACCTTCGCTGACGCCGTCTCACATCATTTGACAGCCTCGCGACATTGTTCGGGCATATCGGTTGTCCAGATCTCGTCGGCGGTGTTGCTCGCTTGGTCTAGCGCCTTCGCCGACGTCGGCGCATGTTGTCCTGCCGCCTCGCAACGTCGTTCGTGTTCTTCGTTCGCCCAGATCTCGTCGTCGACTTGATTCTGGCCCTGGGCTTCACCTTCACGCGCTGTTGTTTCGTTCTGCATCTTCAGAAGTTGGTTGATCTTCCCAGCCAACGCCGCGAGACCTTGCTCAAGATTAGGTATTTTCATCTTCTCCTTCTTGATTGCTCCTAACTCCTCCTGCACGGTGTTTATGGTTCCTTCTACTGTTTCAACCCTAGTATCCATCCTTGTCACCATAGGCCCAGAACCTGCTATGATGCCAAATGATGAACCCTAGGTTTATTGATAACGACAAATCAACGGAATTGAGAGGGAAAATGTGTGAATTTTATTGAACCGAAAGAAAAACAAACTTCCAAGTATTCGAGAAACCTGGTTCTCTCCCTAAGCCAAAGCTTAATACAAATAACTCCACCATATCCTACATACTCTATTCTCCTCATTTTATAGCCTACTTCTTACCATACACGAGCCCTCTCATACAAGGTAATTATTAATAACGTAATAATGGTTGATGGAGCTTTCCTAATCTCACCCAACATCCTCCCCAAATTATTCCGTCAATGAAGGTAAATCGTAACGGTCATTTCCTTTCTTGCGACGTGCATAAATATACCTAATTGGTGGTCTATCATGAGACTGAAATCTCGTGGATAGAGCTGCAGTTTTTATTGATTATAACTAGGGACTTGCGAATATTGTTACAGACAATGCTCTGCTAGTCGATATGGTTGTTGGGAATTTTCTAGTGCCATGGAGGATGCTGTATTTGATTAGGGATATTAGGAATTTGACCTCTCAGGTGCATGCTTCAATGTCTCACTATTACAGGGAAACTAACACAGTTTTTAATCTTTTCGCTAACCTTGGGGGTGCTTGTGAGAATCGTCTATTTTGGAATGGATTAGATGGCCCGACTTTAGTTCGCGGTTGTCTAAGGCGGGACAAACTTTATTTCCCAGTTTTTTTGAAAGTGAAGGAAGCTCCTTAATTATCTTTTCTGTTTTGATTCTTTCATATTATATATATATATATATTTTTTTTTTTTTTTGATCGTAGTTTATTCGTTTATTGTATTATTTATCGAGCTTATGTTTTAGTCCCTCTCTTAATTTTGTATACCTTTTCAAGTAATCAATAAAACCTTCCTCCCAATCCCAATGATTCCAAAAGAAAAAAACAAAAACAAAACAACGCGTCCTTTGAATATGATCCTCGAGTCACGTGTTGGTGAATTTCAAAAACACTTGATTCAATTTAATCTTTAAAGATCCGGTGATAAAGTATGAATCAAGGTGAGAGTTCCGCTTTAAAAGCTTGGAAGATAAACACGAAAGATATGAACTCTCAAAAATTTGATTCATTTAGCACTCGGGTCTTGGGAGATTAGAGTTTATTTAAATAGGCATTATTCTTGAATCCTTAGTCTTCCAAATCTTCCAAAATCCCTAAAGGAACGAATCAAGAAGGGAATACGTGATCATTAAGGTGGCACATGGACCGTTGGACACCGGTTACAACCATCCGTTTGGCACATTGACCGTTTGGATGCCGGTTCCAAAATCCCTAAAGGAATGAATCAAGAAGGGAATACGCACTATCAAAATCCCTAAAGGAACAGATGATTGAATGACTCAATCTGAGACCTCCAGCAATAATTGTATTAGGAGTAAATTTTCACTCATTTCTTTTGAATTTCCTCATCCACCAGAACAATATGATGTAGGAGCCTCCACATAAAGATAGAAATCTTAATGGGGAGCCTGAATATTAGCTTGTATAGGCATACAATCCTGAAATAATTTTCAACAGAAAACCGATTTTTTCAGAATATACTTGCCCAAACATTTTCTGTAGATCCAATTGTGTTGTTTTTCATTCCTTACAATGTGCCAAGCTGAAGAAACTGTGAGTTGCCCATCAGTACGTGGACACCAGATCATAAGATCATCCTCCTTATAATGCAGCCCCTTAAGAGTTGAGAATATTGTCATTGGTCTCAGGGATTACTACCTGCTTCAGCTTCACCACCTTCCAAATACCAGCTTGAATGAGCTCCCTGATCTTGATGTGCTGATCATCATGAGGAACAAGAAAAACGAACCCCAAAGGAATATCATATAACCTGGAATCCCACCAAAAAGAAACTTCATGTTTTCCAACTATCCATTTAATTTGATCCTCCACCTGAAGCATACTCATCCATGTATTAGACATAAAACTTTTTTTTCTACCAAAAAAAAAAGACATAAAACTTTTTGCAACTGATTGCAGTGGATGCAAACCTTTACAATATTTGGTAAACATAAACTTTGCTGATAAAGGCCTGCACTCTGTAAACTTACAGCATCCTTTAGCCCCATCTTGTTATACTTAAAAGTCAAATAATATATTAAGTGGGGAGTTTCATTGTTCTCTTGGATTTAGCAAGTTTTTTGCAAAGAATGTGTTTTGTAAGGGGAGGTTTGAAAGTTAAAATAGAAGAAAGTACAGGGTTGTATTTTGCCCTCTGATATTGTCGGTGAACTTCTAGCCACTTTGCTCAATGACTCCTTTATCCAGTTCCTTAAATATATTGCACAAAAATCCATGATTTCCTGTACTTATTGGTCATGCAATACCTCCATCATTTCCTTCATCAGGTACAAGACTCAATTAAATTTTTGTTTACCTGTTAATTTAGTAAATACTTCTGTATGATTATTTTCAGAACAAATGGTGGACATAAATACTACAGTATTCAACTTCAGCTAGTCTAGTGACTCTCGTGATCTATAACTTGTTTACTGGTCATATCTTTAAAATCACCCCTGCGGGTCCAAATTGAGAATGGAAGGGTTTTGTGTTAGGTAGCTGACACCATGAATCAAAATTTGAGCAGATATTTTATGATATGAATCCGAATAGATTCAAAGAATTCATGTGCCCTTTGGGAAAAATGATTGTTGTTTTAATTGCAAACCAATTTTTGTGACTGAATAAAGTTTCACATACTTGGTGCTCGAAATTCTTGTGTTCCCAAATCTTGTGCTAATTTCTTTGTTTATCAGGGGGATCTTGTCCGGCTTTTTGCAAATGATCAGAATAAAATAACCTGTGGTAAGTTCATTCTAGATTAGATTAACCTGTTTTGGTGAAGTTGCATGCCATAACCTGATTCTTTAATGAGTTATAGTCCCCATTCATGCTGGTTGATTACATATAATTTTATTTTAAACCCTTTTTCCCTTTTTCTCTTTTTTCTTTTTATTATTATAAGATTGAATTGGTGTTAATAGTATATGGTATGTCTACAAACATATAGTTACATATGGAGAAAAATGCCATTATGGAGAAATTAGTCCTTGAACCAATACATGGATTAACAATGATCCAGCAATCTGATCTATTACTTAATCATTGGAAATATACGCATTTTCTTCCAGTATTATATTTGGAAATGAAAAAGTTTATGCTGCCTATTATTTCAATTTGATGGCTGATACTAAATTTAGGGCTGAAGGTGAAGGAAAAAAGTTATTTTTGCCTCTTTTTTTTTTTTTTTTTTTTTTTTTTTTTTTGTGGATCAGCAGTGTGGGCTCCTTGTGTCAGGTATAGCTGCCTTATTTCAGAATAAAGGGTGGGCCTTTTTATCTAGGGTTTTGTTTAGCATTTGTCCATATATATGATCTTTGAAGTATCTTTAATGATGAAATTGAGCCGCCACTTTTTCCCTAAGGGCTCATATTTTTCCCTTTCCCTTTCATATCCCCATTCTACTTTTCTGTCTTTTCAATTTTATTTTCTATTCAGTCCTAGTCTGCATTTGAGGGAAACCAGATAGAACCCTCTCTATTTTCATTCTTTCCCTTTTGCTCCATATTTTATATGGGTTTACGTACTATCTATAAACTTTAAAGGCACTTCGCTATAGGGTTGATTCAAAGATCTTTCCTATGAACTTTTTTCAATTAAATACATTTAAATTGGATATTTGGATCTGATGTTGGTCAAAGTATACAAAGGTAATCTCTCTCTTTTTTTTTTGCTCAACTAGAATGATACTTCACTTGGACCAAATTTTCTGATCAAGTACAATTCTATGAAAAGACGCTTCCATCCTTCTCTTGATCTGATTGCTTGTTCAAAATTTACAAAGATAATCTTTTTTTGGCTCAACTAGAATGATACTTAACTTGGACCAAATTTTCTGATCAAGTACAGTTCTATGAAAAGATGCTTGCATCATTCTCTTGATCTGATTGCTTGGTCAAAATTTACAAAGATAATCTTTTTTTGGCTCAACTAGAATGATACGTCACTTGGACCAAATTTTCTGATCAAGTACAATTCTATGAAAAGATGCTTGCATCATTCTCTTCCCAACGGTACCACAAGTGGCTCAAAATTATACATACTATATTGAAATGATATGAAATGAGAGAGGTTGAAGCTGAAGAGGATCCTATGAGACAACTAATGCATCTTCTGATTTATAACTTGCTGCAATTGCAATTGGAAATTTAACAAACTTCTTAAAGAGCCAATATTTTCCTTAAAATATACACCATTCTTTTAGCATTATTAAAAAAATCATAAATGAGGATGCAATAGAGATAAATCATCCAATAATCGTAATATTTACTTCTCATCGTTCACCAACCACTTGCTGGATTCTCTCATTATTGCCTATTTCTGTTAGAATCCGCAAAATTTTTGGTGCCGTGATCTCATGTAATTTAAGGGGCTGACAGCTAATAGATTGACAGCTACTTTGTGATTAGGATTATTGATTTTCTTTCTTTCTTTAGGCAGAATTATAGCTGATTGATAGGTGCAGTTTTTAGGAGATTTGTTTCCTTTTTTAGTTCTTTCAGAGCCGTATATAAAGAGCCCTCTATAAACATTATTTTCAATATATTGAAAAAACATTTTTTCTTATACTTTTATGGTATCAGAGCGGTTTCCTCTACCTCTGCTCAAACATCTCTTTTCATCTTGCTAACTTCTCTTTTAGTAGTAGTTTATGCTAAATGTTCGAGAACGGCGATAAGGGAGTTCTAGGAGTAGATGGGAGAGGTACATAATGATATCGTTTACGCTTTGCTAATAGCAGGAGATTTTAATGTCACCCATGAAATATCAGAGCAACTAGGATGTTCTCAGTTTGATAGTTAGACAACCACTGATATGTTGGATTGTATTGACATGTGTGGGCTAGTCGAGTCGTTGTTCTCGGGAAATAAATTCAATTGGTGCAGTTCAGGACATCGAACGAGGAAGAAATGAAGCAGATTAGATAGAGCTTTAGTGAATAATGAATGGAAAAATCTCTTTTAGACTTTTGAATTCCCTGATTTGAATAAATTTTGTTAAGATCATTGCCCCCAATTGATCAAATGAGGGGGGAACCATCATCGAGGGAAAGGGCGATAATGGAGGCCAATTGAAAAAAAAAAAAAAAAAAAAAAGAAGAAGAAATTCTGCTCAAATAATTCAATAATCGATTAATCAAATGTGTCTTTCTATTTCAATAAAACTTCATTATATAGGTTTAGAATAATAAACAATAACGGCTACTTGACAAAATAAGAATAATGACTACTTAATGGCTACTTGACAAAATAAGAATAACAGCTACTCGACAAAATAAGAGTAGCGGCTACTTTATTAGCTATAATTAACTAGTACAGCAAAAGAGACTAATGATTTTTCCGTAAATTCTCCCCAAATAAAAGGAATTCTCTCTCGAAAAGTTATAAGAATGATACTGCTCCAAGAGATCAGGTGCCAGTCGTTTTAACTCCTCGTCTAGAATCCTCGTAGCATCTGAGAGTGATCAATCCTTCCATTTGACAAGATACCTTTGATATCCACCTTGTGATGAGCCAATGATCTTGTCCTCTAACACCTCTTCAATTTGATCATCGCTATAGGATGGCAGACGGGGCAGCTTCGGTGTTTGCGCAGGCGAATTAATATCTTTCCCAGGAAGAATACCTTTGCAAACAATAGGAGGTTCAAATGTGCCTTGATAAGGTAGCAAGTTTTCCACGTTGAAAACAATAATAATATGCATATGAGATGGTAAATCAAATAAATAAGCATTAAATCCATGTCCACGGAGAAAATGGCGTGGCCCCATAGCTCTAGCATACAATTTCTTAAAAGAGTGTTTTGGGTATCGTTCAGGGCGACCTCGAACCATTACATACTCACCCTCCTTAAAACGTAATTGGACACTAAAGTATGCTTTTCCCTCCTTTCTAATTTGTTTCAAGCGGTGAGGCTTGTAATACTTAGGGAGCTACTTGTGGCATGCAGATGACCTGAAGGTGAGTGTTGAATACCACATTAATGTTGGGCCCTTCCCCTGATATACGTTCGCAGTGGTTTGTCAAAAGTGCACCCTACGCATGAAGGGGCTTGTTGAATCTCATATCGCTTGTGTTACCTGATCCTGAGTTATACATGAAGTCTAGGGAAATCTTCATCTCCTAAGGCGTCTTTTGAGAGTAAGTTAGGCCTATTGGGTTTCTACATGACATCAGAGGCATGACGCTTGTCTGATGTTGAATGTGTTGAATCTCACGTCAATGTCGGTCTCTCCGATATCTGTTCGCAGTGTTTTGTCAAAAAAATCCATCATGTGCGTGAGGGGACGTGTTGAATCCTACATCGATGTTCGGCCCTTCCCGCAATACACGTTCGCAGTGGTTTGTCAAAAGTCCACCTTGTGTGTGAGGTGGTGTGTAGGATCCCACATTGCTTATGTTACCTGATCCTAAGCTATATATAAAGCCTAGGGCAGTCCTCATCTTACAAGGTGTCTTTTGAAAGTGAGTTAGGTCCATTGGGTTTCTACAATGAGCATTGTAATTTCTTGAGCTGAAATAATTCAAGCTAGCTAGAATCTTGGGAAAAGGAATGGGCTGAATAAAGTGTCTGAAAATATTTTTGGGATGCCTTTTGTAGCAATACTTGCTCTGTTAGCCTTGGATGCTTTCTTGCATGCTTGTAGTGAATGTTTATTAATGCCTCAACGGGGATGTGGATCCTTCATTTTCCTGTTGTAAATTAAACTTTTGAGTGCTTAATAAGTCTTTCTCCTTTTTTTTTTTCCTCTTAGACAAGATTCTCTTTCCGAAGTTTTCTTATCAGTGGTTTGTTGTTTTTGTAGATCCAGATATGCAACTGGAGATTGATAACCATATTTCTGAAGGTCAAGCCACATTTAGTATTCTAATGCTGGTATGCTATGATTTTCTTTAACATTCGTTTTTGATATTACACAAAAATGTACTATCCTTTTTTTTAGAGGAACCTTGACAGAGTGAGGCGGTATTGTTAATCATCAAAGAATAAAAATTCTACTAGGGGGCTTAAAGCTGACTTGTAGGAATACAATGAATTAGAGGGGGCATAGACCAGACCTCTCAAGGGAATAAAGAATGGAATAGAACGATTAAGGATTAATGATGTAGACATTTATATAATATAACCTAGTTCAGCTGCATCCAATCTGAGGAGACCTTTAAGCTTTATAGGCATAGGAACATTGTCGCAACTGCCATCATACCAATGAAAAGATCCATGGCTGCATCCCCTATTAGCATGAAATCAGCAACCACATTTATTTCCCTGTAACAGTGGAAAGACCTGAGCGATAGATGTTAATTGTCTGATGTACGTGAACAAGTCCCTGACCTTACAAGAGATAGAACACTTATGCTCCATCATATCAATGATGACTTTGGAATCCATGTAGATAATGAAATTGTGAAGGTGATGGTTGGCACACAAGGAAAACCCTTGAACCAAAGCTCTGAGTTCAGCAAAGGAAGTGGTGCAGATACCATAAGCAGCAGAAAAGGCATACATACATTTATCATTTCTGTTCCTAACAAACCACCACCCCTCTCTCCCCTGGCTTCACCTTGATTACTTTTAGACTTTTGTATATATAGATGAATCATATTATCGGAATGGTTTGCATATGAAGTCACACTAAATGATCCTGGCAAGTTGGTATGAAGCTTGCTGGTGTCCCTACTTTTCTATTTCATGAAGAGCATGCTTTATTTGCTCTTGCAATATGACTGCATTTATCTCTGCAACCCTCCCTGGTGGCTTGGAGAAGGCTGAATAAGTAAAAAATTCTTAAAATTCCTCTATTTGAGCCTCGAAGCCCCACAGTTGGAGCTCACGCATTAGTTTTGCCGTTCTCTACTCTTGTACGGCCTCAACTGGTTGAAGTTAGCTTTTGATTGCAGCCATTTTCTAGAAAAGGAGACTTGAGTTTTCTGCTTTACATTAATAAGAAAATCTAATTACTTAATTTTCCTGAATTTAGACATGAGAGACTTGGGGCCTGTTTGGTAGTTTTCCAAAACAATTTTCTGTTTTCAAAAACAAGAAAAACAAAATCAGCTACTACCTTCATAACGACAAAACTTAAAACCAATTTTGTGAAGTAATTTTCACAATATCACATCACCTATTTTTAATATTATACTTTATTATTTCATACATTTAATTTTAACTTTTTCCTCTATATCTTTATATTTTATTTCTCCATACATCATTGCTATCATACATTCACCCAAGAAATATCATTATTAACTCTCATTTTATTATAATCTCGGCACTTACACTTTTCTACTAAGTATCAGTAAATATTTTCTTTTTCATAACATTTTCAAAAACGAAACATAACAACTTCTCACAATTTTCATTTTTTTTGAAAAACTGTTTTCAATGTTTCTGAGAACAGTTTTTGAAAATAAACCAAAGAACACCTTAACTTTCATCCTTTCACTGGTATAGAGTTTGTTCTGGGATATAAGATGCATTTACTTTGTTTTATGCTTGCTTTATTTATAATTTTCAGTTGTTGATGGAATTCTGTAATTTTCGCCAAAACTCCGGTTGATAGTGTTAATCTTTCATGTTTCATCAATTTCAAGAATGATCGTAGAAAATTCTGAGCTTCGAACAGTTTTTTGGTTTGGAATGACGTTTGATGCATTTCTTTTGACAAACCCAACAGATGGATTCTTCTGAGAAATGGGAGCCCACAACTCTAACTTTGATACGATCTGGATATCAAATTGTGGTCAACAGAACACATGCTGTTGTAATTGAAGAGAAATTCTCAAAGGACTTATCGGTATGTTCTTTACTTTTGCGTATCAATTCAAAAGGAAGGTGAAACTTTGAAGACTTACTATAAACTTATCTCTCTGGCATAAAATCAGTGAAGATTGAAAGTTTCTAAATGTTTAATTTATTTAAGTCAACCTGTTGGAGACATGCCCAAAATAGATCTGTTGGAGGGAAGTTGTCTTTATCTTTCTATTTTGGTTTCCATGTTCTGCTATTATTTTATTTAAATAGCAGGTGAACCCATGTTTGATTTAAGTGCTGAAATTATAAATATTAAAATTATTAAGTGCTGAATATATTAAATATTCAATTTTTTATTACTTTTAACTTCAAAAGCATTATTTGTATACAAATTTTATTCCTAAAATAATTTTAACTTTATTCTTTTAAAATATTTTCTCTCTACAACTTTCTCTCTCAATTTTTTCTTAATTTAATATTTTTTTCATCTATAATTTCTTGGTGAGATTTTATAGTATTGATGTAAAATATTAGGTGTAATAATTAAATATTCTATGATATTAGGTGATAAGTGTGAAAAAATTAAGGGAATCATACATTATTTAAAATTTTAAATAATTTTTTTTAAGTGATTGCTTAATTATATTATCAAACGTATTTAATTTAAGGAGTACTTAATGCATTCAGTTTTAAATACTTAATTGTGTCAAACGGGACTTAAGTGTTGGGTACAATGGTAAAATTGCTCCATTGTGAGCTAGAGGTCACAGCTACATATGACTCTCCTTAGAACAATGGTTGGAGTTTTGTACATTGACATTGCCCTTTTTTATAAGTGTCGGTACCATGTCGCAGTCTTCCCCATCCCCCGTCAAACCTCCAGCGAGCGTCACTGCCGTCCAGCCGTAGACGGACCTCCGAGGACCTTCTCCACACCAGCCACTGCACTTAGAATCGCAGATTGGATCCAACCAGAACCAGTCCAGTTTGAACTCAAGTCCCAGCTGCTGCTTGACCCACCACGCACTCTTCCAGCCGCCGCCGATCAGCCCTTCCCTTGCTCCGACCACCGCCGTATGCCGTAGGCCATGGTAGATCTCCAACGCTCGCTACTGCAACAATGATTTGTTATCTAATTAGTCACACTCCATCTTCTATCGTGAACGAAAAACCCCGCAGTCTCCTCTTTTTCCCTGTCATCATCCATTTCTCGTACCCCTGTATTTTCGGGTTTTTTTTTTTTTTTTTTTGTTCATCAACTTGTACCCGGAGAGGCAAGTTAGACTTTCGTTCCATTAAATGTGTATTCGTGGAGATATAGTTAACTTTAAAACGCAGATAGGTAGATATGTTGTTTAAAGCTGTTGCTTGCGAGAATTAGTTTAAATGTGTGTTTGGTATATATATATATATATATATGTTACTCGATTATCCATTGTCAATTATAACCTTAAATATATATTTTGTATGTTATAATTTATTACTATTATTATTTTTCTGCATGACAGTATGCGATTATACTAGACAGAATAGACGATTAATATTTTATAAGAGACATACTTCCTTTCCCTTGTGGTGTTTGATTCAATGGACTCTATGTTTAAAATATTAATTAGGTTACTTAAATAAGTTAATATTGATTTATATAACTTAATTTCGATAAATTTTGTGAAATTGAGATATTAATTGCATAGTTCAAAAAATTATGGAGGTAGCTGTACACTAGTAATATTTTTAATATTGCCATTAAAGTTTGCCGTTGACTTGGTGATTAAAAGTCATTAACAAGTAACGATAAAGTATGGGGTTAATTTGATTGTTTAATTTGTTAATATAGCAATATATTTTTAAAATAGTTGAGGGTAAAGATGTAAAAGGAAAAAAAGGAGCAAAAAGTAGAAAATTCTGGTTGGCAAAAAGCACCGAGGTGCTTTTGGCTATTAGCTTCGGTCAAGGAAAGCCAGGGAATTAGTTTCTTTGGACAATGGCGTTCTAGCATTATAGTGAGTGAGATTGCTATTATGAAACAATATAGGAAACTCTAAATAATACAAGAATGACATTAATACCTTCAAACTGGAGTATATATATTGTATGCTCCTAATTTATTACAAATGTACTTTGACGTTGATCCCCCTAACGGTTTAATAAATAAATCAGCTAATTAGTCAACTGAAATTACATGTTTAGTCTTAATTAACTTATGCAAAAAAAATTCTCAAATGAATTGACAATCAACTTCAATGTGTTTTATTCTCTCATAGGAGACTGGGTTAGATACAAGGTGAAGTGCTGCTTGATTATCACATACTAAGTCTATTGTTGACGAGTGTTCAAATTCGAGTTTTTCGAGTAAATGTTTCAACCAAGTTAACTTACAAGTGGACAAAATTACCTCCAACAAAAACACAATAGCTTGTAGTATACTTCCTATCCAAGGGTGATCCGACCCATTTTGCCTTATATGGCCCTTTATTTGATTGTACCCGAAGTTTTGATATAATAAAACCCAACTAGGAGCACCTTTCAGAAATTGGAGAATATGAATAACTGCATCCCAGTGACAAGTCGTGAGACGATCCATAACAAATTGATAACACTAACAACAAATGAGGTATTTGCTCTAATAACCGTCAGATAGTTCAACTTTCCAACTAGCCGTTAGTTTTGTGGCAAATCTGTTAGTGTGTACACCTTGATCTGCCAATAGTTTGGTAGTTGGATCCATAGGCGAGTCAACCGAGCAACTTCAATCTCCAAGAAATACTTCAACTGACCTAAATATTTGGTATGAAACATACTATGCAAAAAAATTTTGAGTTCTTGAATATCACGGTGATCATCCTTGGTAATCATGATGTCATCCACACACACAATCAATAATATTCTCTCGACTTTACTGTGTGTTTAGAACACTGAATGATCGACTCCACACCACTAAACTAAATTCCCAAACCATGCTCGAGGAGACTGCTTGAGGTTATAATTAGATTTCTTCAAGCGATATACCAAATTGGAATCCTCCTAGGAGGTTGTTCCATGTATACTTCCTCAGTCAGATTATCATTTAAGAAAACATTCTTGATATCGAGCTGATGTAACGGCCAACGAAATGTGGCATCCAGAAAGATGAGTAAGCGAGAACAGAAGCGAGCTCGGCTATGGGAGAAAAAGTCTCATAGTAATCAAAACCGTATACCAGAGTATAACCTCTGGCAACTAAGCGAGCATTGAGTCGATCAATGATGTCATCTGGATGAACTTTGACTATGTACACCTATTTACATCTAACTATTGTTTTGTCAGGCGGAAGCGAATCGGGATCCTAAGTATCATTCTGATGTAAGGCTAACATTTTCTCTTCCATTGTGGTCGTCCAACCAGAGGACAGAAAAACAACAAAAGAAGAGTATGATGGAGATTGGTGTGCATACGAAGCAAAGTTAGAAATAGGATAGTTAGTACATGTGCGCTTACCCTTCCAGATGGCATTGGACATGTCCAAGTCAGACACAGATGGATTAACTGGAGAAGAATCTGAGGACACAAAGACGATAGTCATGACGACGGAAGCTACCTTCTAGCGACGAGAGTATGCCTACAAAGGAGGTGAAAAATGACTAGGCGGGACATGTTTTGGAGTAGAGGGAGATGATGTAGGGTTTGGGAGGCTTGGCAAGGGGAGCCTAATATCTAGGTCATCCTGAGAGAGGATGGGGCAGAAAAGTAAAGGTTAAACTCAAAGAAAGTAACATCTGCATGCATGAATGAGCGACATAATGATAGACTATAACAACGATAACGCTTTTGTGTGCAATAATAGTCGAGAAAGACACATTTTAAAGCATGAAGATCTAACTTATCCCTACTGGGAGTCAACTGATGAACAAAACAAGCACCCTCAAATATGTGAGGAGGTAAACCAAACATGGGAGAATAAAGAAAAAGAATGAAATGAGGAGCTTTGCCATTTAGGGTAGAAGACGACATACTGTTAATCAAGAAACAAGTTGTAAGAACTGCATCACCCTAGAATTGTTCAAGAACGTTCATCTCAAAAAATAAGAGTATGAGCCGTATCCAGGAGATGTCGATTCTTATGCACAACGATTTCATTTTGCTACGATGTGTGAGGACAAGAAGATTGATGCAAGATACCAAAGTGTGACATAAAAGAAGTAAATGGTTGAGAAAAATATTCTCGAACATTATCACTTCAATGTATACACTCTGGTACATTAAATTGAGTTTTAATTCAGCACAAAACGCACGAAAAATAGAGAATAATTCAGAATTGTCATGAAATCAAACCATGTAACTCTAGAAAAATCATCCACAAAATTGACAAAGTAATGAATACCTAATGATGCTCTAGAAAAATGATCTACAAACCAATCAGTCGTTTGATACCCTAACTCTATACATCAGCAGGAAAATAAAGAGGTCTGGATATATAGGATTCCCTCGTCTTATGTCCTTTGATGAGTTTAATAATCCACTAGGAAAACCATTCATGAAAACGAACTCCAAAAATTAAATGTTACCTCCAAACGAATCAATAAATGCTTCATCAAACCCAATTTTTCTAATCAAACCGAGTCAGAAACAACCAAGACACTCTGTCGTAGACCTTGGCCATTTCAAGTTTCAATCACACATTCCATCCCATATCAACTTTGTTGATCTTTTGAGTCATCTCTTCGGTTATTAGGACATTATCCATAATACTACCTTTGCCAAAAGTCCCTTGGTCATCATATATTAAATTATGGAGGATGGAGCACAGTATCTCTCCTATTCTTTTTAACACTTCCGATATAGAAGTTTATATGACGTGATGACAAGATTTAGTGATACTCCTGGAATAAAAAAGTGTTGATAAATAAAATTTTCCCAGAAATGTCAAAATGTTTTTTTTCTTCAGTTAGTAATGTACCCTATTAGAAAGAAAAGGAAAGTGTGATTAGTTCGATTTGCACTACTCCTCTCGCTCTCTTTCTCTAAATTAAATATTTGTATGGAACTCTTTGTCTCAACATCATTGATATCTGGTTAATTTTATGATTAGTGAACAATTATTTTGTTATTTTTTCATAATTAGAAAAAATAAACTCTTTAATTATGCATGTATTGCTTGTACAATCTTGTTAAAATATTTGAAATAAGTTATTCTAGATAAAAAGGATAGCACATTTCTTCTAATGTTTTTTGTATACTTCATCCTCCATCTGTATTTGCAGATCAAAATTCCTAGTGGGCTCTCAACACAATTTGTTTTGACATGCTGTGATGGTGCTTCATATCCTTTTAGTACATACAATGATGTTAGGTACGGCAGGATATCCTAACGTTCAATTTATCAATCTTAATCTCTAATATTTTGCACTTTCTTGTTGTTTTGAAGTTGTACATTCATATTCTTCGTTAGATATAACCGGTATGGAAAAGGAATACCTCAAGAAATCATCTTTACTTGCACTTGTCGATATCAGCAATCACAGTTAAATATATGCTCTGAAAGCATTAGCAAATTAACTTTTCATCTCATTTCAATTGAATTTCTTAATTCCAACACTCCCCTTCAAGCCGGGTCAAAGATGTTGACAAGCCCCAACTTGACAAGAGATGACTATAGGAGCAAACATATCAAGAACCTGATCAAATGATGAGACAAAGCTCGGTGTGATAACACTTGAGCCTACTTTTTTCCAAAAGAAAGTTAATAGTAACTTCTATGTAGTGGTATGTGCTAGCAACAACATAACGGAGACAATCAATCAATAGTTTCGTTCTCTCATGAAAGACTAAGTCAGAGGATAAAATGATAGTAGACTTATTATCACAAAATAATACAGATGATTCCATCACTGGGAAACCTAACTCTGTCTGAGCGGAACGAAGCCAAAAGAGCTCACATGTGCCTTGAGCCATGGCACGGTACTCAACCTCAGTGGAAGACCGTGATACTAATGTTTGCTTCTTACATTTCCACAATATGAGATGAGTACCCTGAAAAGTGTGTGACCAGAAGTAGAGTGCCTATCACTCTTCGATCCCGCATAATCAACATTTGTAAAATAGGAGAAACCTGAATGTGCTCCTGTCACATAGAAAAGGCCAAAAATAGAATAGGTCTTAAGGTACCAAAAAATGTGATTAATGACATCTAGATGCAAGGTATGCGGCGAGTGCATAAACTGACTCACAACATTAATGGCATACTTAAGATCCGGTCTTGTGTTCGTCAAATAGATGAGACAACCCACAAATAGCTGATACATTAATGGATTTTGTCATAACTCCAACGATTTTGTTGTCAGTCTAAGGTTTGGGACAATATGAATAAACGCAATGCTACACCCAAGCATACTTGTATCCCGAAGGAGATCAATAGTCTCCTTCTGCTGAGATAGGATATGCCCTCGTGAGACTGAGCAACCTCAATGCTAATAAAATATCGCAGAGGACCCAAATCCTTAATTTCAAAAGATTTCCCAAGGTCACTCTTTACTTAGAGAGACCTGACGCATCATCCCGGTGATAATGATGTCATCACCATAAATTGAGATGTTAATGCATTGACCCTAAAGATGAAGACGATAAAGCATGTATGGTTTAAGTGACGTCATCACTGAAGCGACGGATACATGCTGAGGGAGACTACTTAAGGCCATATAGGGATTTTTTAAGGTAACATCCTTTCCCTGAATACTCCCTCTGAGCCCCAAAACCTGTCGATAGGTCCATGTATATAGTTTCTGATAGATCACCATTGAGGAACACATTCATAACATCCAGTAGATGATAATGCCAACAATAGGATGCAACAAGCTAGACCAGAATATGCATTGTGGCTAATTTAGCAATGAAGTCCTTTCCCAACTGAGTGAATCATTTTGCAACTAGCCGGGCTTTATATCTATCAATAGTACCATCGGCCAAATACTTTACACGGAAAATCATTTACAGCCAACTATACGCTCACCAGCAAGTAGCATAAGAAGCTCCCAAGTTTAATGTTGTTAAAAGACATCCATTTCCATTTTCATAGTAGCCACCCATTTAGTATTCGTAAGAGCGTCATGGACATAGCTGGGAAGAGAGACTAAGTACAAGGAAAGACTAGTAATGATTGAAAAGTCCCTGATAAGAAATATACTTGGCAAGGGGATGACTAGTACTACTTGAAAGAACATAGTGATAAGGGGGCCGACGATCACAGATAGGATAACGAGGTGTAACATGATTAGAAACAAAAAAAAAGGGTGATATACTTGAGTTCAAAAAAGAAGCTAGCAGAGGATCTTGAGATTGTGGACAACATGAGTGGACCTGCAAGGGAGTAGTGGCAATCCTTGGCTAGAGAGCTGCTAGAAGGAGCGGAAGACGGTTGAGAAGACTCAAGTATGGGAACCCGACACGGAAGCAAGAAACCATCGTCAAAGGAAGTCTCCCAGCGAGTCTTGGCAAGTGAAGCGTAAGGAAAAAAAAGGGGTAGTCTTTGGGAAAGTAACATTCAGAAAGTGATGAAAGTGACGATAAGGAGGATCATATCATCTATACCCTTTGGCCATTGATGAATACCCTAACAAGACATACCGAATAGCCTTATCATCAAGTTTTGTACGTGTGGGGCTGCCGTTCTGAATAAAGAATGTACACATGAAGACACGGGGTACGATAGGAAAGAGGGTGCTATTAGGCTGGAGGATGTGAGAGGTTCCTAGCTTTGCAGCACCTGACTGGGAGTACGATTTATAAGGTAGGTGGTGTCAGTGAGAATAACCATGTGCCAGAATTATTTAGGAAAGCCCGTACAACATAAGAAGCATCGAAACACATAGATATTGTGAGGTATTTACGTTCTGCCACACCATTCTAATCAGGTGTGTGTGGACAAGTAAGTTGCTGAACGATACTCCTTTTGTTAAGTTCAAACCAAAACTCATTTGTTAAGTACTCTTACCATTACGAGACCTTATATTGTGCACAACATGCATTTTATTATTTCAAAAAAGTTAGTAAAATGAGTGAAGGCTTCATACGTTTTCTTCATCACATAGACCCAAAAGAAACAAGTGTAATCATCAATGAATTTGACATAGTAATGGTGTTGGGATAGGGTCGTGACAGGAAAAGGCCCCATATATCAAACTAAATGAGATCAAAGGCACTGGATGCACGATACATGCGATGAATGTATTTATTGTGAGTATGTTTTGACAATTCACGAACAACACATTTAAAATTAAAATCCTTGCAAACTATATTCAAAGACAAAAAATAGCCGACTTAAATATTGAAAGTTTGCGTACCCTAAAAAAGCATGCTCCAAATGTAAAGTTTGGAAAGAACAGACAAAAGAGTCTACAACTGGCAAAATATAAGCGTGTAGGCTAGATGGAGACAATCTAGAAGGTAGAGGCTCAAGAAAATAGTAGTCCATCGTGCTCACATCCCTTGTTAAAAATCTTTTTCGAAGTTTAGTCCTTCAAACACAATAGTCGGGTAAGAAAAATAGGTTATTTTCAATGAGACGGATAACATACAAAAGATGGAAGGTGATGCATGAAGACAAGCCGGCATTTTCCTGACTTGGACGGGAATTGGAAAACCCATCGACAATACGAATGGATTGATCAATGGAAGTAACAAAAAGGTAAAAGTTGATAGCGCACCAGCAATATGATTATTGGCTCTATAATTCAAAATCCAAGTAGGATGGTCTAACTTACCATGAAGTGTGTAGTAAAAGTACTTGTAGCAATAGCAACCATGGGGCCAGAAGAAGGTACCAAACCTAAGTGTAACTGCACCTAAGCAATCTGGGACTGAAGCTAATTATAATCTAGTGGATTAGAAGTAGGTGTCATTTTAGTCACAACACCAGTCCTCGTTCTCCACTACGGTTCTGAGAGAACTGCTACTTCAATTCACGATGGAGTTAAAAGAAGCGATCGATGAGATAACCTGGTAACAATAAGGGCAGTTACCCGTCAAAATTGAACTCAGGATAGCAAAAGCTATCTGATCTGGAATTAGAATAGAGGGTTTAGCCAGCATCGCCATCCACAGTGGCAGATGGCCTGTACAAAAGTCATAGGAGATGAAAAATACTTGTATTCGGGATAGCCAAATTGTGCTTCTTTGTACATCTCTAGTACATGAGTGAAAATTATTTGTAGGACTTTATGTGGGTGCTGTCGTCCGCTCTTTTTGGCTACCACTGGCATCAAGGTTTTTAATCGCGATGCCATTACCTTGAATTCCCTTATTTCTATTTTTTTAATTATTTCCAAAAACAATTAAAAAAAATCAAAATCTCTTTTGGATTCAACAAAATTGATATTTCATCAATATTCCTACAATCCAGCAATTCATAAAACATAACCAAAAATTGTTTTCAATTAAATACGGAGGTTGCTCTCATACCACTTGAAAGAACCGAATATCAGATTCATAAGATTTACACAACAGAATATAAAAATTTAAATCGAAATTAATATTCTATTCCTCTAAATAGTATTTATCCATATTATTAAAGCAATAAAACGATACAATTAAATCGCATTTAAAAGATCGCTTACCTCTTCCATCACTTCAGGCTCAAAGCTGGTAGATCCAGAGGTGTGATTTGAGTAAGCTATTCCGAGAGCATCTAAACAAGATCAGGAATTGACAACCGAGAATGATTCTCTTAGAAGTAACACAAGTGTATAACCTCTAATAATATCGACACTGAAAACATTGGGAAGAAAAGTGTTCTTGAGATTTCTAAGAATAAATCTAGTCCCCAAGAATCTGGAGTAGCTCTGATTTGAATCTAGGGGGTAGTAAGATTCAAATCAGTAAGCGGAAAAATAAAAAATGAATTCTCACAAACATAGGTTCGAGAGCCTTGGCCGAAAATTCGAGAAGGCTGATTCTTGCTTGGGTGGGCGGCCATGTGGGCGGCCATGTGGTCTTTCACCTTATAAAATATGTCTAGGGTTCAAAACATTGGATCCCTTCTTTTATGTATTTGCACTTTTGACTCCCGAACTTCTAAATTTCAGCGTTATTCCCTTTTTTTTTTTTTTTTTTAAGACTTTTCTAACTTCAATTTCCATTGTGTGTGACCTAATAAATTCATACCAAAAGTTGGATGGTGAAAATAATTAGTTAATTAATTATTTATTTACTAATCAATTAAACTTGGAACATCCTTCCAGAAGATAACACTTTTCCCCTCAAGGCTTTTTCTTCTACTGCGAGTCATGTTTATCCACATATCACAGTCATGTCTAGTTAGCAGGAAGTTAACGGAGAGAACCTCCTCAGGTATGATTACTGTTAAAGTAATGAAAAGGCTTAAACCATTGTGGTAGTCTCTCCCTCTATGTATATTGAAAAACGAAGAAACAATATAACAAACCCTAAACCGTACAGGAAACCCTAAATAATACCGGAAAGACAGAAATATCCTTTTAACACTCCCCCTGGAGTATATATATTGTATGTTCCTAACTTATTACAAATGTACTTTATCCTTGAGCTCCCTAACGGGTTAGTAAATATATCAGCTAACTGATCAACTGAATTTACATGTTTAGTCTCAATCTGTTTTTGCAACAATTTTTCTCGAATGAAGTGACAATCAACTTCAATATGTTTTGTTCTCTCATGGAAGTCTGAGTTGGAAGTAATGTGAAGTGTTGTCTGATTATCACATACCAGACTCATCAGTGAAGAGTGTTCAAATTTAAGTTCTTCCAACAAGTGTTTCAACTAAGTCAACTCACAAATGGTATGGGTCATTGCCCTGTATTCCGATTCTGCACTTAACCGTGCCACCACAGTCTACTTTTTACTCTTTCAAGAGACAAAGTTACCACCAACGAACACACAATATCCAGTAGTAGACTTCCTATCCGAATGCTATTCGGCCCAATCTGCATCTGTGTAGTCCTTTATTTGAGTATGACCGAAGTTTTGATATAGCAAACCACAATCAGGAGCACCTTTCAAATATCGAAGAATATGGATCATTGCATCTCAGTGACAAGTCATTGGACGATCTAAGAACTGACTGATAACACTAACAACAAATGAGATATCTGGTCTGGTAACTGTCAGGTAATTGAACTTCCCAACTAACCGTCTATATTGTGCTGAATCTGTCAGTGGTACGCCTTGACCTGCCAACAATTTGGTGTTTGGATCCATAGGCAAGTCAATCGGTTTAGCTCCTAGCATTTATGTTTTGCTCAATAGGTTAAGGACATATTTTCTCTGAGACAGGTAAATGCCTTGACTTGATCGAGCAACTTCAATTTCCAAGAAGTACTTTAAGTGACCTAGATCTTCGTTTGAAACTTACTATTCAAAAACTTTTTGAGTTCCTGAATACCACCGTGGTCATCCCCGGTAATCACGATGTCATCCACATACACAATCAACAATATTCTCCCGACTTTACTATGCCTGTAGAAGACGGAATAATCAAATCCACATCGTCGAAAACCAAACTCAATGACCACTTCGCTAAATCTTCCAAATCATACTCGAGGAGACTGCTTGTGGCCATAAATAGATTTCTTCAAGCAACATACCAAACCAGACTTCCCCTAAGCAAAAAACCCAGGAAGTTGCTCCATAAATACTTCCTCAGTCAAATCGTCATTTAAGAAAGCATTCTTGTTATCGAGTTGATGTAATGGCCAATGAAAAGTGGCAGCCAAAGAGATGAACAAGCGAACAAAAGCGAGCTTGGCAACAGGAGAGAAGGTCTTAGAGTAATCAAGGTCGTATACCTGAGTATAGCCTTTAGCAACTAAGCGAGCCTTGAGTCGATCAATAGCGCCATCCGGATGAACTTTGACAGTGTGCACCCATTTACATCCAACTATTATTTTGTCAGGCGGAAGTGAGACGAGATCCCAAGTGTCATTCTGATGTAAGGCAAACATTTATTCTTCCATTGCATTTGCCCAACAAGGTGAGTGAGGGCCTCTGAAACAGACTTAGGAATAGAAACAGAGGACAGAGAAGCAACGAAAGAGGAGTATGAAGGAGATAGGTGTGTATACGAAACAAAGTTAGAAATAGGATGGGTAGTACATGTGCGTTTACCTTTCCGGGTGACAATGGGCATGTCCAGGTCAGAGATGGACGGGTCAGCTGGAGAAGAATCTGAGGACACAAAGTTGATGGGCGCGACAGCGAAGAGTGCCTTCTGGCAACGAGAGTATACCTGCAAAGAAGTTGAAGAATGACTAGGTGGGATAGGATCTGGAGTAGAGGAAGATAGCGTAGGGTTTGGTACACTTGGCAAGGGAAGCGTAATATCCTGATTGTCTCAAGAGGAAGGGGCAGAAAAGTAAGGGGTAGACTCAAAGAACGTAACATCCACACACAAACGAGCGACATAATGATGGACTATAACAACGATAACCCTTTTGTGTACGAGAATAGCCGAGGAAGACACATTTTAAAGCACGGGGATCTAACTTATCCCTGTCAGGAGTCAATTGATGAACAAAACAAATACACTCAAATATTTGAGGAGGTAAACCAAACAAGGTAGAACGAGGAAAAAGAATGGAATGGGGAACCTTGCCATTGAGGGTAGAAGACGACATCCTGTTGATTAAGAAGCAGACTGTAAGAACTGCATCGCCCTAGAAGTGTTTGGGAACGTTCATCTCAAAAAGAAGAGTACAAGCCACTTATAGGAGATGTCGATTCTTATGCTCAGCAATTCTATTTTGTTGCGGTGTGTGAGGACAAGAAGACTGATGCAAGATACCAGAGTGTGACATAAAAGAAGTAAATGACTGAGAAAAGTATTCTCGAGCATTATCACTTCGAAGAATACGCACTGGGACATTAAATTGAGTTTTAAATAAAGCCATGTTACTCTGGAAAAATCATCCACAAATGTCACAAAATAATGAAAACTTAATGTAGAAGTAATACGAGAAGGACCCCAAACATTTGAATGAATTAAACTAAACGGACTCGATACTCGAACATGAGTTGGAGAAGCAAATGAAATAAGATGATCCTTACCTAATTGACAAGACTCACACTCTAACGAAGACAAATGACTCAAATTAGGAACAAGTAACTTGAGGTTGCCAAGGTAGGGATGACCAAGGCGACAATGGATCTGGTGAGCTGAGGCAACAACAGGGCGGGCAGTAGATGGGATAGCAGGACTCTCGTCATGGTCATCAAAGTAATAAAGGTCATTTTCCTCACGCCCAGTGCCAATTGTCTTCCGCGTCTTCAAATCCTAGAGAATGACAGAATCAGGAAAAAATGATACATTACAATTAAGGTGTTTAGTAAGCTTACTGATTGACATCAAATTAAAAAAAACCGAAGGAATATATACAAGACATAGGATAAAGATAAGGAGGGTAAGGGTTCCACTGTGCCAATGCCACGGATAGAGACAGTGGAACCATCAGCAACTGTAACAGGAGACAACGAAGAAGATGACTGAATATGTGTAAAGAGGGAAGAGATACCTGACATGTGATCAGTGGCAACAGAATCTATAACCCAGGGTATGGGAAGGGAAGGGCGAATTGAAAGACAAACAGTAGAAGTACCTCGTTGAGCTAAACAAGTAATGGGAAGAGATGCCTACTGTGATGCCTTATACTGAAGGAATTGAGCATATTCATCATCAAAGATGTCCTTGGCTGCCTGAGATTCTAGAATAGTAGGAGTATTTGGATCAGATTTCACTGCATTGGCGAATTTGGGTGGACGGCCAACTAAACCCCAACATGTTTCTCGAGTATGATTCTCCTTTCCACAAAAGGAGCACTATCGATGTGAGCCACGACCACGACTATTACATCAACCCCGAGGGCCACCACCACGGCCACCACTGAGTTGAGTATCGCGATCTCGTGTAGGAATCTGAGTAACAAGCGTCGAATGCTCAGACGACGCAGTCGAACTCAAGCCAGAAACATTGTCCTTGATAGTGTTACGCGAGACGCAAGAATACATTTCAGTGATAGTGGGGAGAGTAGCACTGGAAAGGATTTGAGATCGGACTGGTTCAAATTCTGGGCGTAATCCAGCCAAGAACTTCATGACAGCCATCTGCTCACGTTGCTTTTGCATTTCTTTCAGATTGATAGTCATCGGTAGGATAGTATTCAACTCCTCATATAGGCTGTTGAATGTGGCAAAATAATCTGTAACGGATTGCGTGCCTTGCTGAAGTTGGAAGTACTCTACCGATAAATCATACATCCTGGTGAGATTAATGGAATATAACACACGAAGATACTCCCATATGGCTTTACACGTATCTAGATGAGTACAAAGATCAGCAACTTGAGGCTTCATCGAATTCCACAACGACGCTACAATTTGCAAATCAGCTTGAATCCATTCCTCATACCTTTTATCATTCTCTGTCGGGGCGGGTTCCGTGAGATGATGGTGTTTCCCTTGTCCGGTAAAGGCTATTTTCACGGCCTTACACCAATTTAAATAATTGGTTCCGTTCAACATACGGGTTGTTAACGGTTGTGATGTAGTCATTGACATGTGTACCCGTCAATACAACAATTAACAAACAACTCGCACAAGGGAAACAAACAAACAACACAAACAACTGGAAGGCTTAAATGAAGAACACTAGAATCAGAACAATACTCACGGAAAGATGGACATTCTCACGAGCAAGAACCCTTGTGGTAACCAATGTTACAGCTCCTCAATGTTACTGTGATTGAGACAAGGCAACCAATGACGGAATACAGTTTATTACGTTCATCTAGTGAAGTCCTGAAGGCCGTGAGTCTCAAGCTAGAGCAATCGACGTCCGGCAAAGGCCGGCGAAGGTCCGGCGAGGGTCAGCGAACCTCGATAAAGCGCCGTTGATGGTCAGCGAAGGTTGGCAGACCTCGACGAAGCGCTGGTGATGGTCGGTGAGGTTTGAACAGTGGTTGCAGCGAATCAGATCTGCAACACAACGGCTGAGAGTCGTAAAGCAAGTCAAGCAACAGTCGGCGAACGTCGTGCTAGGGTTGTGGCGACTGGGAGAGGTGGGGGTGGTAACGGCTGTAGCTGCTAGGGTTTGAGACCTTTTTTTTCTAGTAGGGAAATTGAAAGAGGAAAAAAAAAGTAAAAAAAAAAAATCGTTTGAACAGATTTATGAAATCAATCTCCCATAATCTACTCTTGATATCATGTTAAAGTAATGAGAAAGCTTAAACCATTGTGGTAGTCTCTTCCTCTATTTATATTGAAAAACGAAGAAACAATGCAGTAAACCCTAAATAATATAGGAAAGACAGAAATATCTTTTTAACAATTACCATATTATATGATCTCTCTATCTGTGTACCCGATAGGACCAACAGGGTTTCCAATCATATCTATTTATTTGATAATATAATTTCTTGTACCATCGATTGGAATTTCATCCCAATCGTCACACTGCTTTAGCCAGAAGGTTGGTTGAATTATTTTAAATCGAATCATATAGGACAGTCTCTCTTTGCTAAGAGGGATAAATTATATCTTGTATATTCGTATATTTACATATATGTCCTACTATACCCAATGAATACTTTTTAAGTTTTGTGGTTGGAGTACAACAATTAGTATTATCAAGGTATAGCAACCCACAATGCAACATACAGTAATTCAAGTCAGAAAATCACAAATACAATCACACATTAGATATCCTATTTTGACATATCAAAGATGATCACGTTCATTCCCTAACTACACAAGTAAGTCCTCTTGTGGTTGTTCTAGTATTTCGTACTAATGGTTTGAGACTCCTCACCACTCTCAAGGAGAAAACAACAAAACGAGTTATAGCCTACATTGTTGAAGACCAGTTTTCAACAATAAAGTACCGACTAGGAACCAGAATGTCAAATTACCAAATGTCTTTGGCCTCTGCCTTTTAATCATATTAAAGAGCTAAGATACTTCAACTTAATATCCAAGATCTACAGCGATATTGATATATTAAAGAACAATACTAAAAATACATTTTATTAATACTTAAGATTGAAATGTTTTACAAATACAAGCCATAGATCTAATATTACAAGATTGATATAAGACTTACATCTAACAATGGCAACAAACCGATTTGACTGAGACGAGCATCGATCTGGTTGGATCCACCGCGATCCCTGCGGCCTGGGTCTTTCTAGCTAGGATGGTAGGCCAAAAGACAAAAAATGTCGCTTGGGGGTACACACCCGTGGTGTGGTCTCGTGTGGGACAGGCCGTGTTCCACGTAGGCACCTATGCTGCGAAGACGTGGTCTGGACTGATATTACCAACACCAATGAACATTATCAAAGGGGCACTTGCTAATTACATAATTCTTGGTAAGTTTTTATCTAGATTTTGGATTTTGTGGCTCAATTCGGGTAATTTCTTTTCTAGCATAAATTAGGCAACCAAGTTTATAGTTTTAGATTTTGAAATTGTTCTAAATTTACTGTAATTTTTCCTCATTCTCACTTTCTCCTCCCCAACCCCGGTGGTAGAAGAGGTATGCAACGAACATCTAGTTTATTTTTAGTTTACCTTACTTATAAAAGAATATACAAGGAAGAATACTTTGTCACATTTCATTGAGGCTATAGTCCCCTGATTATATAGCTTTAACACTAGGCAAAACGAGGAAGAAAACCACCCCTAATAATAGGCTAATAAACAGAAAAAAAGAAAATACCATATTGGTCAACATTACCTAAATTAATAAAAGATAAAAATTATAAAGTGAAATAAATATTTCGAGCCTTCCCGCAAACTGAAGCGAAGATCTTGATGAGTTCCAGTTCGATAAGAGCTGACTAAAGATCTGCTTCCTTTCCAGTAGCCATGGACACGGGTTACAAGATACAATGGAGACTGTAGGGTACCAACTACTAGCAAAAGAACGGTAGAGACATAACGAAGGCAACCGGACACTTGGTTTCCAGAACAAGGTACGACGGAGAAAGAAAACGAATGTTCCCTAATGCATCAGGTGCGACAAAACTGGAAAACGCCGCTAGTTCGCAGCTAGGACAAGGCCACGAACCTGAGGGATGGACCTCCAGACACAGCTACTAGACGACAACTTTTGGAGGACTGCTGCAGGACGATGGCTGTGGAATGAACGCTGCGGGACAGTGGTGGGTTGGACATGGCCACAAGAAAATGAAGGCTTGGACTGGGGCAGCAAAGCAGCTATAGTGGTGTTTGGTTGTTCGGAAAACGCCAGTGGTGGGAGCTGGAGATCCGTACGGCGGTAGTGGTCGGCTAGGGCGTCAGTGGCGATATTGAAGGCAGGGTTTGAGATTATTTTTTTTTTGTTCTTTGGATCTGATAACAAAAAAATATAGGAGAAATAATTTGCTTATTTTTTATTTCATTGAGGCTATACTATATTGATTTTGTATAGCTTTCACCCCTAATAAGTATGTTAATAAATGGAATAAAATAAAATATTATATTGGTCAACATGACTTAAAATATTAAACTGAAAATAAATATTTCAACACTTATTTTATGTTCACCAGAACCCCTTTTTTTCAAATGGCTTTATGGCATGTGTCATTGCTGACGTCCTTCATGCTTGGGTAATCATGTTCGTGTTCCTTGCAAAATATGATTTTTTTGCCTTTACAAAGCTTGAAGAGGAGATGGTTTCCTTTACTCACAAATACGGTTGGGTCGTGGAATGTCCTTCGACTTTTTATTCTCAACAGGATTCCTTCTTGCTGTGTACCATGTCCTTCCTTGTCAATAACATATCTTATAGTTTTTTGTGTAAGGTATTCTTGCCTTGACTACTTTATTTGAGGTGACTGAACAATATTCCGAATGCAATAAGTGTGTATATGCATAGAAATAGTTGGCTGTTTTTGATTCTCCTAAATATTTGGAGTATTTCACCTTTTGAGATTATGTTATCAGAAACTTACTGACACATTTAAATCCTTTCATAAGTACTAGTAATTTGGCCCTGATGGAAATTTAGTTTTCTATCCAAATTTATAAAATTGTTAAGCTATCTTCTTGCAAACGGTAAATAATATTGCCCTTTTTGTTTCCCCGTGTTGCATTGAACTACATGGAAGTACTTGAAGTTCAAAAGGTGTATATTGTTGATTCTTCCATATTTGAATTTATCTGGTTGAATTTCACGTGGAGCAAAAATATTAGGACTGCAGATATTCTGCTGGTTCTGTATCTCCAATCATGGCTATATTATGGTGCTATTTGACTTCATTTGATTTAAATAAATTCTAAATAATGATATTCCTTTTTTTTTCTTTTTTTCTTTTTGTAGGATGCGTGATACTCTTGTGTTGGTTATGAGAATGTTCCAGAGCAAGGTACTTCTTTTTCCTGTCATATACTGTAATTTGCAGTATGGGGGCTTAGCGTTTATGCTGGTTTTCTTTTGTGTGCGTCATTACAGTCGACTATTATTTCTGGCTGTTATTAAACAGAAATCACGAACACCTGAAAAACTTGTAAGAATAGCATTAGCTAATCATGAATTGACGGAATCTAACTTATCTAAATTTCTCCGAGCAGGCACTGGATGAGAAGAGGAAGGGGAAAGCATGAATGCGGATTCTTCATGCAGTAACAATATTCATTATTTTTTGTAGAAAACAAAGAAAACTATTAGGCTACATTATGATTAGTACCAACTAATAGAATTTTCGTATGCTTCTTGTTGCCTTTGTTTGGTAACTGTGAAGGGAAATCAACTCAGAACATCAAATCATATTTTATGCATATTTTGTACACAGTTTTGTATAATTTCATTTGCCGTTGATCACTTAACACCACCTGAAGCATCTTGTGGTATGATAGATTTTTCGGTGGATCTCAGAGAGACAAACAATGTTCTGGCATGCATTTTGTTACATTTTTCGTCTACCATGTAATGCGTTTAACATCTAAATTACCTAATTATTCCTCTCATGGATTAACAAGGGAGGCTATAAAATACTATGCCCTCAAACTCCAATCATCAGCACAAAAACTCAAAACAACATACATATATTATCTAGAGGATTCATTTTTTTCTTTTAATATATTTACGTTTGGGTCTGGACACCTTTGTACATCTCTGTATTTTGTAGGTTTCAAGCTTAACAATATATTCTCAAGTTCTCTCCATATATTCTGTCTCAAATATCCTAAGAGGGTATCAAGTGTCAATTTTTTCGAGTCATATTCTTACCAAAATTTTGCAATCCTAAAACAATCTTTCTCCCGAACCATCCACTGCTGCCTCCAACATGATATATCAACGTTACCGGAGGAATGTCGAACAATCCTAAAACAATCATTCAACCACCCAGTACTAAATCTGCTGCCACCTCCAGACTCGTCTCGAAACAACGAGTCCAACGTTACCGGAGGAATGTCAAACTACTGTCTCACTTTGTTGACGTCTGCATGTTTCTCAAGAACCCTTAAAATTGACGTCCACTTTGTTGATCCCTACAGGCTTGACATCTCCTAAATCAAAATTGACCCCCAGCATCGTATAGCTGAGATGAAGACAATGCCACCAACCACAACCTCCACGAATGTTGGATGCGCCCTCACACACCACCCAATGTCCTTGTACCCCCGTCGAATTTGTTTTATAGGACATCTACATCAACCACAGACATGTCAGAAACCATGTGTATGTCGCGTCACGACATATCAACACTGGCCACATATGTGCAGCGAAATGTAAAAACAATCAAATTACAATTTAATATTCAATTTCTTAAGTTGGATCTAACCGTATTAACATTAAAACAATGAATCAGACAATATTAAAACATTTTTACTACAATTATTACCTCTTTCGACGCTTCAGCCTCAAAGCTAGTAGTTTTTGAGACATGATCTGATTAGGCTTTTCCGAGAGCATCTGAACACGAACATAACTATTTTTGGAGGTTTTATTCTCTCAGAAGGGACACAGATGTCTCATCTTTGATACTCTCCACACATAGGATCTCTGAAAGGAAACTATTCTTATGATTTCTAAGATCAGATATAATCCCAAGACTCTAGGATAACTTTGATTTGAATCTAGGCGTAGTAAGATTCAAATAAGTGGTGAAATCTAGAAAACACAATCTCACAGACATAAAAATTTAAGAGAGAACAAAGGAGGAGTGCCCGGAAAAGCATACGGCCGAACTCTATATGGTGGGCGGCTATTTGGGGTCTTCAACCTTATAAATATTGTCTAAGGTTCTCAACCCTGGACCTTTTTTTCGTATTTGGACTTTGGCCCATGAATTTTTTAACTTCATGATTACTACATCTTCCTTTTTCATGACTCTTCTAACATTAATTCTATATTGTGTTTGACCCATTCAGTTCATACCAAAAGATAGATAGTAAAAATAAATAATTAATTATTTTACTAATCAATAAAAATTAGAACAATTCCAAGTTTTTCCTCCAGAAGGAAACACTTTTTCCTTAAGGCATTTATTCCAATTTTGAGTCACGTCTACCCACATATTATAGTCATATTCAATTAGCAGGATTTAACTAAGAGAATCTCCTCAGATATGATAAGTGTATTTCACGATCTTTCTATCTATATACCAAAAAGGACCAACGGGATATGGTTAAGTGAAAAATCTTTATTCCAATCATATGTATTTGATTGATAATACAATTCCATGTGATATCGATTGGAATCTTATCCGAATCATTACACTGCTTTGCCTAGAGGCTTGCGTGAATTACATTAAACCGAATCACATACGTCACGTCTCTTTTTGCTAAACATGACAGATCATTTCTTGCATATTCGTATATTCACATATATTTTCCATCACCCCAAATAAATACTTTTGAAGGCTCATAGTTAGAGAAAAACACTCAGTATTATCAAAGTATAACAACCCATATAGGTAATACGACAATACCTCAAGTAAAAAAAAATCACAAAATACAATCACACCTCAAATATCCTATTTTGACTCGAGCAAAACTACCATATAAGATATGAAGGATGATCACGTTCGGTCTCTTACTACTCTTAGTAAGTCCCCTTATAGATGTTCTAGTATCTCGTACTAATGGATTGAGATTCATGACCATTCTCAAATAGACATCGGATCAAATTAGCCTAGATTGTTAAAGATCCTTTTCAACAATCCAATTCCGACTAAGAACAATTCAGAATATCAAGTTAACAAATGTCTTTGGTATCCCCCTATTTAGTTACATTAAATAGTCGAACATTTCTACTCAATATTCAAGGTCTACAACAATAATGGTATAATTACAATAATAATATCAAATACCTTTTATTAATACTTGAGATCGAAATGTTTTTATAGATACAAGCCTAAATGTGAATAGGATTTACACCCAACAATCTCCCACTAGCACTGTAGCTAATCAGAGTAGTATCTAATACCCATCTTCAGAAGATGCCGATCTAATTGTTGTAAAGTTATAGTTGTAGTGAGTGGATCTGTTACATTATATGTTTGTCTACTTTCCTAATGTCAATGTCATTCTTGATGATTTCACGAATTAGATGGAAGCATTGCTCTATATGTTTGGATTTCCAATGAAATCTTGGTTCCCTTACTTAAACTATAGTGTCATATTTGTCACAATACAAAGGTATCGATGACTCGATGCTTGGAACCACCTAAAGTTTAGAAATGAACTTCTTAATCCATACACCAAACTTTAGTACATCGGAAGCGGCAATACACTCGACCTCAATAGTGGAATTTGCAGTTGTAGTTTGCTCACAACTCCTCAGCAAACAGCCCCCACCATTTAGGATAAATATATATTCTGAAATTGAATTCTAGTCATCCACATCGGATTGGAAATCTAAATCAATATAAGCTTCAACACCCAGTTCCCTTCCTCCATAGACTAGAAATTTGTCTTTAGTCCTTCTCAATTGTCTGGTGTTCCAAACTTGGATCCGCCTGATATCTATTGGTCAATGCAACAACATAACTAATATCGGTCCTGGTACATAGCATTGCGTACATAATACTTCCAATTTTCAAAGCATATGGAATCTTACTCATCATAATCTTCTTTCTAGAATAATGAGGATTAATCTTCTTAGAGAGAGAATTTCATGCTGGGCTGGTAGATAGTCCCTTTCATAATTCAGCATGCTGAATCGCGCCAACACTTTATTTATGTACCGGAATTGGGATAAGTCAAGTATCATTTTAAATATATCTCTGTAGACTTTTATAATCATTATAAAAGACGCTTATCCCAAATTCTTTATGGAAAAAGTTTGAGAAAGCCATACATTGGTAGTTGACAATATTTCTTACATCATTTCTAATAAGTAGAATGTCATCGACGTACAAGACCAAGAAACAAATTGCCTTTCTACCATTTTTCTTATACAAGCATGGATCATCCATGTTTTGAAGGTAACCAAACAATTTAGCTGCCTCATCAAAGTGGATGTTCGAACTTCTAGATATTTGCTAAATCCTATAAATGGAATTTTGCAACTTCCGCACCTTTTGGATTTCTCCTTCCTCTATGAAGCCCTCTAGTTGACGCATGTAAATCTCTTCCTCTATGTTTCCATTGAGGAAAGTTGTATTTACATTCATCTACCTGATTTCATAGTTGTGGTATGCAGCTATAGCTAATAAAATGTTAATTAGCTTTAACATGGTGATCAGTGAAAAGGTCTCCTCATAGTCAATTACTTGATATTGAGTATATCATTTTGCTACTAGTCTTGCCTTAAAAACGTTCACTCTACCATCTGAGTCTAGTTTTCTCTTAAATATCTATTTAAACCCAATGGAAACAATTCCTTCAGGTGGTTCCACAAGAGTCCAGACTCGGTTAGTATATATAGAGTCCATTTCAGATTCCATCACGATTAGCCACTTCTGATTGTTGATGTCTGACATTGTCTTATCATAGTTAGCGATATAGTTACCTACGACTAGAAGTAGTTACTCTCTATCCTTTTATCATAGATATCCAGATATATATTAGGTGGAGTAGAGGTTCTACTAGATCTACGAGGAATTTGTGTATTGGATGCATTTACTGTGGTCAGTTCCACACTTTAGTTTTATTAGCTTGCTCGATGTCCAACACCTCTGCCAAGTCTCTCTTTTGCCGAGTGTTGGATTCTTGGAGAAACGTTTTCTCTAAGAATTCTACATTTCCAACAACAATTTATTCTTTTGGGTGATAGAAGAAGTATCCAACGGTTTCCCTATGATATCCCCAAAATCTACAAATGTGAGTCATAGATTCCAACTTGTCTACCTCAAGTCTTTTGACATGAGCCCAGCATCCCCAAATCTTAACATACTTAATATTCAGTTTCTGTCTTTTCCACATTTCATGCGGTGTAACCAACACTAACTTAGTTGGTACCTTATTCAGCAAATGAGTTACGGTCGTCAAGGCAGTACCCTCAAAATGAAATGTATAAATTAGTGTGGCTCATCATCAATCTGACCACATCTAATAGGGCCATTTGTCTCCTTTCCAATACACCATTTAATTGTAGAGTAGCAAGAGAAGTCCACCGGGAAAGTATGGTGGCGTTCGGTTAGTGTTTCTATTTTTTTTTTTATTTTTTTTTTTATTATTATTATTATTATTATTATTATTATTATTATTATTATTATTATTATTATTATTATTATTGCCAATAAACTAGATGGGATGGGATGAAAATTATGTTTCAATTCCTGAGTATTCCTGATATAGAAACGTGTTCAGCAACGACCATCGTCCTAAAATTATTCTTTTAATTTATGAGAAGAAAAACAATAAACACATTTGGTTGTAACATTTGTTCTTTTTTTCTTTAAATTTATGGTGACCGGCGTGGTGGTGGTGGTGGTGGTAGTTGGCATGGTGGTGGTGGATGGTAGGGTGGTGGTGGCCACGGGGTGGTGGGTGATTGTGGCTGGCGAGATGGTAGTGTTTGATGGGTGGTGCTTGTCAGGGTAGTGGTTGTAGCACCGCATGTTATTTCGTCCATTTTTGCTCTCAATAAAAGTGTCGGGTCTAAAGCATAAATTCGAACAAACGTTAAACAATGTTTAAGCAGATGAATTCATGCATTAGATTCATGTGTATAGTTTTTATATAATGTTTAAAGAAAAAAAAAAAGGGTCAATTTTAGCAATTAGAAGGAATTCATGCAAAAAAAAATATTTCAGACTAAAATTAAAATTTCTATAAGTTAACTGGAGATCAAATTGATTAAATTGAAAGTGATTTTTCATAAAATATCACTTTTGGTAAAGTTAATTTCGGTTTTCACTCTTTAATTTTAAAAAATTTCACCAATTACACTTACTTTTCATTTCGACCCAAAAACTGTATTTTTTCGCCAATTTCATCAAATTGATGACCAATTGAGTGTTAATTTTCTAAATTGATCATTCTGATCTCAAATTGAATAGTTTACTTTCATGATTAGCATTTTAATTTCATAAAAAACCCCAAACACTTACATTTAATGACGAAAAGTGCTCAAAGCACTAATTTCGCATCATGTACACCACCCGGGAATAAGACGAAGCATTGGGATTCCAAATTGGAGTGCTAATAGCCATCTTGGGAGTTCTCCAAGACATTTACTTGAATGGTAAGACTTAAGTAAGTTAAAAATTAAATTCAACCACTCAATAGCCAATTTAGGGGGCTAAAATACACTAAAACACGAAATAAGGGGGTACCGACACCCAAATGAGGCTCTGTGCACTCACCAGGGCGTGCGCCCTGGTGAGTGTGCAAAATATTTTGCCTATAAATAAGAGGCCACCCCCACCCTTTCATTTACTCATTCCATTGCTTTGACTTATACACTTATGCTAAGTTGCCAAAAGCTCTCTTGCGCTCTCTAACAATCTCTCTTAAAGTTAGATTAGTTAGCTTAGGTTGCGTTTAGTTATGTTTTTATAAATTGAGAAACAATTTAAGAATAATTCATTACCTAGTGCAATTTTGTTCCCAAAAGGAAACAGAATTATGTCGTTATCAAACAAGATTCTATTCCAAGAACAAAATAGAATTTTGTTGTTACCAAATGCAATTTTGTTTCCAGAAGGAAACAAAATTCTCATCCTATCTCATCCCATCCCATCTCAAGTGGGATGGGAAAAATAGGAACACTAAGGTCATGTTTGGTAACCATTCCCATCCAATTTCCATATTTTTAGGATTTCTGTTTGGGCATACCATTTGGTAAATTTGTATCCGTTCTCATTCTTATCCCAAAACCAAGAATCATTCTCATTTTTTCTTAAGAAGTGAGAAACAACATCAATCCCAAAAAAAATCTATTCGATACAGAACAATATTTTCATGCTAACTACGCACGTCTGAAGACACGAAGGTGACGACTGATACATTGGTTATTTTCCTCGGGTAGAGAGTAAACTTATGTGTCACATTTTTCTCATCAGTATGTTGAGGTTCTAGGGAGTCATCCCTTAACAATTGTCTGACTGTTTTAACAGGATGTATTTTGTGAGTTTTAGGTTTGGTAGTGGGAGATGGTGTTGGTTGATGAATGATGGATGTTTCAGTGGCATTAAGGGTATTTAGAGTGTGCAAATATGGTAGAAATGAAGGTTGGGAAGAATTTGAAGCCTCAACAGGCTGGACTACCTTATTTTTAGCTTGACTGTCAAGGTGAAACACAATGGGGAGATCATTTTAAGCAGGGCTGGTATTTGGACCATTTGAGGATTTTGGGGAATGAGGGACATATGTTTCAATCTTATGGGAAGGGGGTTTACCCTTGGGGAAGTAGGGATGGGCTTATTAGGAGCAGGGGCTATTGGCTGCAAATACGTGAAAAAGTGATGGACTATACAAAGACTTGCCTTACTTGCCAATAAGATAAGGTCGAAAAGGCTAAGCTCCCATGTTTATTAGGGCCCCTGCCAATTCCTTACAAACTGTGGGAGAGCGTCTCCCTGGATTTCATTACGAATTTACCAAAAGTTGGAGACATTTGTGGAATCTTGGTGGTAGTGGATCAGTTCTCGAAGTACGCAACATTCATTCTGACGCCTAAGTTCTGCTCTACAGAGAACACCGCGGCCTTGTTCTTCAAACACATCATCAAGTATTGGGGTGTTCCAAGAAGCATCATTAGTGACCGAGATGCGAGATTCACTGGTTCTTTTTGGACCGAACTTTTTAAGCTTCTCGGGTCATCCATAAACCTCTCGTCTAGCCATCATCCCCAAACTGATGGCCAAACGAAGAGATTCAATGGGCTTCTAAAAGAGCACCTACGCCATTATGCTCAAATGAAAAAATCAGTCCTTGAGATCCAAGGCGAGTTAGAAGAACGAAGGAACATTGTGTACCAAGCTCTTGCTAAAGATTTCGATCAACCAACTTCGAGGGTTTGCATTCCAGAACCTCAATCCTATGGTAGTGCGAGAGACGCCAAGGAGCTGAAAATATTTCTATTCAATATGGAACAATATTTTCGTGCTACCCGGGCCACGTCCAAAGACATGGAGGTGATGACTGCTACCATGTATCTAAGCGAAGATGCCAAAGTTATGGTGGCGAATGAAGTACCAAGATATCCAGGCAGAAAAGTGCACTATCGAAACATGGGACAATATTAAGAAGGAATTGAAAGTTTAATTCCTCCCTAAAAATGTCGAGTAATGGCTCGACGACAATCGAGGAAACTAAAGCAAGCTGGAAACGTACAAGAATACGTGAAGAATTTCCAAAGCCTTATGTTAGACCTTCGTTCAATGTTAGAGGAGGATAAATTGTTTTAGTTCCTTGACGGTCTCAAGAATTAGACACGGCAAGAAGTTCAGAGACAACGTCCTCAAAATCTGTCTGTTGCAATATCTGCTACCGAGCACTTGATCAACTACTCTGTTGAATCTACCAACAACAGTGAGAGATAAAATATGTGGAAATGGCAACCAAAGTAATAAGAATAAGGGACCACTTCAGAAATTTGGGATGCCTAAGGATGAGGGAGCTCCAAATACAAGTTTCTCGAAAAGGAATCAATATAAGAGTTAACCCTTCTACTCAAGTCAATCATCTAACTCTGGACAATTCTTCAATTCAATCAATCGGTATCCATATTAGGGTAACAATACCGAAGGAAGTGCCTCTCGTCCATGTCTTTTATGCAAAGGTCTTCATCCAATTTCGGAGTGTCCTCACAAACATAACTTGACGGATCTGCAAATATCGATCCAGGAGGACCACTTAGATAATCAAGAAGAAGAAAAAGAAGAAGAGAAAGAAGAGGAGACACGAATGAGTGTTGGCTGTATGCTTAACGCAGTTAGAAAACAGACTTCCCATGCTCGAAAGGTTCCCAAAGGTCTCAATCTCATGGACCTAAAAATCAATAGGAAGAATGCCCAAGCACTGGTAGATATTGGTGCTACACATAACTTTATATCTGATAGCGAGGCAACGTGCTTGGGCTTACGCTTGGAGAAAGAATTTAGTAGGATGAAAGCTGTGAATTCTGCTGCGCGCCCTATCGTTGGGATAACTAAAGGGGCATCTGTAAAGAATTATTCATGGGATGGAACCACCAACTTCACAGTGATCCCTATGGATGATTTTCATGTCATACTAGGGATGGAATTTTTTAGGAAGACAAAGTCAGTACCTATGCCGTTTGCTACTTCTCTTTATACGATGGGGGATAAACCATGCATGATCCCTTAAGTTTAACAACCAGCTTCGGATAACTTTCTTTCGGCCATGCAATTCAAGAAGGGATTTCGTCTAGGGGAACCCACTTTTTTTTCTATACTTGTTGAGGAAGATAATTCCTCCAAAAGGATGACCCCTATTGTAGTGAAAAAGTTACTGAACCATTTTAAGGATGTGATGCCAACCAAACACCCGAAGAACTTACCTCCTCAGCGAGGTATGGTTCATCAAATTGAACTCATTGTGGGTGCACAGCCGCCCGCTCCTGTACCTTACAGGATGTCTCATCCAAAACTTGTTGAGTTACGAAAACAACTTATGGAGATGTTGGACTCTGGCTTGGTGCGGCCCTCCAAATATCCTTATGGTTCTCCAATTCTATTTCAAAAGAAGCAAGATGGAATCTTTCAGACGTATGTTGACCATCGAGCCCTCAACAAACTCACAATCAAGTACAAGTATTCGATTCCATTGATTGTCCACTTGTTCGACTAGCTAACAAAGGCAAAGTGTTTCACGAAACTTGACCTACAGTCAGGATATTACCAAGTCCGTATTGCCAATGGAGATGAGGCAAAGATGGCATGTGTCACGCGCTATGGCTCTTTCGAGTTTTTGGTAATGTCTTTTGGGCTTACAAATGTTCATGCAACCTTTTGCATGCTTATGATTCAAGTCTTCTGTAACTATCTTGACAAGTTTGTGGTTGTCTGGATGACATTGTTGTTTACAGTTTTACAATAGAGGAGCATATCGAACACTTGGGATTGGTATTCCAGAAACTTCGGGAAAATGAGTTGTATGTTAAGGAAGAAAAGTGTTCTTTTGCTCAGACCAATATCAAGTACCTAGGGCACGTCGTTGGGAGAGGAATAATTCGCATGGATATTGATAAGATTAAAGTGATCGAAGATTGAAAGGTACCTTTAACCTAAAGGAGGTGCGCTCCTTCTTGGGATTGGCTAACTACTATCTCCGTTTCATTTGAAGGGTTCTCTCGAAGATGTGCTCCTCTTACAGAACTGCTAAAAAAAGAGAAGAAGTGGGATTGGACCTTGACGTGCCAATATGATTTTGAAGACTTGAAGAAGGCAATTATGAGTGACCCCGTGCTCTATCAGACATGCTAAAACCCTTAGAAGTCCAAACAGATGCTTCAAATTTTTCTCTTGGCGAGGTACTTCTACAGGACAATCACCCAGTGGCCTACGAGAGTCTCAAATTGAATGTCACTGAGAGAAAGTAAAATAGATCATTCCAGTAAAATAGATCATTCCTGTAGTATAGTGTCTTTGGGGGTGGAGACATTACTTATTGGGGTCCAAGTTTGTGGTCAAGACTGACAACACAGCAGTGAGTCACTTTCAAACATAACCAAAGTTACCGATGCCTTGAGTCAGTAGGCCGAGCTTGCCATGATGAAATTGTTGGTTCATGTTGCTACGAGTGAGTTAAACACTAACTTGAGGGAGAGGATAAAGGAAAATTTGGCCAAGAACCCGTTAGCCCGGTCTCTGTTCAAGTTAGCAATAGAAGAAAAGTCCTGTCAGTTCTGGGTAGAAGACGATTTGCTGCTCACCAAGGGAAACCGACTGTATGTGCCTAGGGCCGGGGACCTTTGGAAGCTTCTCTTACGAGAGTACCACGATACACCATTCTACAGGACAATCACCCAGTGGCCTACGAGAGTTGTAAATTGAATGTTACTGAGAGAAAATATTCGGCACACAAAAAATAGATCCTTGTTGTAGTACAAATACCTTCGGGGTGGAGACATTACTTATTGGGGTCCAAGTTTGTGGTCAAGACTGACAACACAACAGTGAGTCACTTTCAGATGCAACCAAAGCTAACATCCAAACAAGCTCGGTAGCAGGAGTTCCTGGCAAAGTTAAACTTTGACTTCGAATACAAAGTAGGCAAAACCAACCAAGTCGTCGATGCCTTGAATCGGTAGGTCGAGCTTGCCACGATGAAATTGTTGGTTCATGTTGCTACGAGTGAGTTAAACACTAACTTGAGGGAGAGGATAAAGGCGGATTTGGCCAAGAACCCGTTAGCTCGGTCTTTGCTCAAGTTAGCAATAAAAATAAAGTCCCGTCAATTCTGGTGGAAGACGATTTGCTACTCACCAAGGGAAACCGACTATATGTGCCTAGGGCCGGGGGACCTTTGGAAGCTTCTCCTACGAGAGTGCCACAATACACCTTAGGCTGGGCACTCCGGATGGCAAGGACATTGACTTTCTTGAAACAGGTATACTATTGGCCGCAAATGCGTGAAGAAGTGATGGACTATACAAAGACTTGTCTGAATTGCCAACAAGATAGGGTTGAAAAGGCTAAGCTCCCAAGCTTATTAGAGCCCCTGCCAATTCCTTACAAACCGTGGGAGAACATCTCCCTAGATTTCATTATGAATTTACCAAAAATCGAAGACATTTGTGGAATCTTGGTGGTAGTGGATCGGTTCTCGAAGTACGCAACATTTATTCCAACGCCCAAGTTCTCCTCTACTAAGGACACAACCGCCTTTTCTTCAAACACATCGTCAAGTATTGGGGTGTTCCAAGAAACATCATTAGTGACCAAGATACGAGATTCACTGGTTCTTTTTGGACCGAACTTTTCTAGCTTGGCATAAGTACTCCTCTAGAAGCCCATTGAATCTCTCCGTCCGACCATCAGTTTAGGGATGATAGCTACATGAGAGGTTGATGGATGACCCAAGAAGCTTGAAAAGTTTGGTCCAAAAAGAACCAGTGAATCTCGCATCTCGGTTATTAATGATGCTTTTTAAAATACCTCAATACTTGACGATGTGTTTGAGGAACAAGGCGGCAGTGTCCTCAGCAAAGCAGATTTTGGGCGTTGTAACGAATATTGCGTATTTCGAGAATCAATCCACTACCACCAAGATCTCGAGAAAGCTTCCAAGAGAATGAAAAAATGGGCCGACCAAGGAACAACTTCGCTTCTTGCGCTAAGGGGACAAACGTCTAGTTCACAAGTATGAAGGCCCTACTCCAATTCTTACTAAAATTGGTAAGGCCTCGTACAAGGTTGAGCATCCTGCATGGATGAAGGTACACCATGTGTCTCATGTTAGCTACCTCAAACCATTCCATGCCAATTAAGATTACTGTCAACCTACAAATAAGGCATTCCCCAAAATCCTCAAATGAGCCAAATACCTGTCGTGCTCAAAATGACCACCCTACTATTTTGCACCTTGACAGTCAACCTACAAATAAGGCATTTCATCCTGTTGAAGCTTCTAATCCTTCCCAACCTTCCTCTCCACCACATTTGTACACTCCAAATACCCCTAATGCCACTGAAACATCCATCATTCATTAACCAACACCACCTCCCACCACCAGACCTGAAACTCACAAAATGCAGCCTGTTAAAACAGTTAAACAATTGTTAATGGATGACTCCCCAGAACCTCAACATACTGATGAGCAAAATGTGATACAGAAGTTTACTCTCTCCCCAAGGAAAATAGCCAATGTATTAGTACCCCTTAAACCTGAGGAGATTGAATAGGTTATGCCTGAGAAGAAAAATCAGTCAAGAAAGCCCCCAACTCCCAGTATGGTAACAAGAGCCTGTTTGAGGAGCAAAGATCAAGCCTCCACCTCATCCCATGATTAAAAACCTAACATGGAATATAAGGGGAGCCTCCAAAAAAAATTCCAAATCCAGGCTCAATAAGCTAGTTACAACTCATATATTCCAGTTGCCTATTCTTTTGGAACCAATGTAATCCCCTGATGCCATACGGCCACTCTGTCAATATCTATAATTTGAAAATTCATACTCTAATCCGACCAGCAAGATTTGGATCTTATGGAAGAATCCAGTGAAATGCAAAATCACATTCACTTCTCAATAGTTTATCGTCACTAATGTCTCCCATCCAACAAATGCTCATTCTCTCATCATAGCTGCAGTTTATGCTAAGTGCAACCATCCAGACAAAAGGCCATTGCGGCAGGACCTTGAATCAGTCATACCAAACACCTTCAATCCATGCTTGGTATCTGGGGACCTCAACTGTTTCTCAAATAGAGATGACATGAAAGGTTATGCCTCTTATCCTCAAATCAACAGTTTAGAATTCAACAATTGCATACATAATTGTAGATTGCTTGATGAGTCATTCATTGGTTCAAAATTCACCTGGTGCAACCAAAATAAGAGAGCCGCCAAGAAATGGAATAGATTGGACTGGGCATTCATAACCTCATCCTAGCTATCCAAGTGTCCAAATGCTACTATTTTCCACCCTTCAAAGACTGGATCAAACCATTCACTCCAACTTCTGTCCATCTCCACTCAACAAGCCCAAGGCCTAGCCCCTTCAAATTCCAAAATTTTTGGTGTAAGAATCCTGAATTTATCCCAATTGTTGTTGCCCACTGGAACAAACCCTACTTTGGATCAGCTATCCCAGCAGTTGTCTTCAAACTCAAAACACTCAAGGCCATACTCAAATAGTTGAGTATAAAAACTTATGGAAACATCTTAACTGTTACTCAGACTACTGAATTGGAGGTTCTGAGGCTTGATTAGATTTGACTCAATGATAATACTGCTAAAAACTGGACTTCATACAACCATGCCATTACTAAGCACAAAATGGCCATCAACACAAAAGAGGCTTTCTGGAAACAAAAGTCCAGCTTCAAATGGCTAAGGAAGAGAGAAGCAAACACTAAATTCTTCCATTCTTCTGTTAAAGAACAAAAAAATGGAAGAATGATTCATTCTTTAAAGGATAATCAGGGCAACACCATCACTGATCCTAGAGAGATACAAGAGCTTATTACTAATTATTTCCAAGCTGCATTAAGCACTCCATCACCTTAGCCCAACTCTATCTTCCTAACCATGATACTATCCTTGGTTACATCCAATGACAATGACCAAATGCTCATCCCTCCTACACTAACTAAAATAAATGATGCAATTTTTAGCCATAATGGAGACAACGCAGCAGGACCTGATGGATACACAGGCAAATTCTTCACTCATTACTGGGACATTGTCAAATCCGATATGCATAGAACAATTATGGAATTCTTCTATGGCTTTGAGCTCACCAAATTCTACACAAGTACTCTACGAGCCCTCATTCCCAAAACAGACAACCCCTCGTCACTTGCTGATTTCGGACCAATAAGCCTGTGTAACTTCTTCAACAAAGTATTCTCTGAATTCTTGGCCTCCAGAATCAAAATTTTCCTCCCCAAACTTATATCCCCAGAGCAAAGTGGATTTGTGGAAGGCAAGAACATTTCTGACAACATTCTACTTGCCCAAGAAATGATCCACCATTTATCCAAGAAAACTGTTGGAGGCAACCTTATTGTTAAACAAGACATGGCAAAGGCATTTGATAGAGTTTCTTAGCCTTTTATGCTCTCCATCATGAGAAGGTTTGGATTTCATGAGAGATTGGTTGATATGGTGTGGAGGTTGATTTCAAACTGCTTATTCTCTACAATTATCAATGGTGCAGCTTGTGGATTCTTCAAGTCTTAGAGAGGGGTTTGACAAGGGGATCTATTGTCTCTATTGTTGTTCATCCTTATGGCTGAAACATTTTCTAGAGGCCTGAATGCCCTCATCCAAAACAACACCATCCTCTTATACTCACAACTATTTTCCTTCTCACCAATCTCTCATTTGGACTTTGCAGATGACATGATCTTATTCATAAATGGATCAAAGTCATCATTCACCAAGCTCTTATCCTTCCTCAAATCCTACCAAAAAAAACTCATGTTCTTTCTCAGTAACATTACATACTTCAGAAGAATAGGAGATTACCCTATTCAGCACTGTTTCAGAGAAGGTAATACCATAGTTGATGCTCTCTCCAAGATAGCCAGTAAGGGACAAGAAATTCAGACTAGTGATTTTTGTTCTATTTTATAAACAGTTAAAGGATGTTTAAAATTAGATAGACAAGGATTTGCAAATATTAAACACAACAAGCATGTATACTCATAAGGGTTTTTAAGTCCTCATTATATTCAATTTTATTTCTCTAATAATAAAAACCGATCATAACCTAAAAAGGTAGTTCCCAAGCGACCACTAAAAACAAGTTTATTTTTTGCATTTTATTTACCATTATTTACTTTCCCCCCATTTTACCTTTCCGTCATTTAATTTTTCATGTTTTATATTCCTACACTTTATTTTTAGTTATTTACATTTCTGCATTTAAATTTATATCATTTACATTTTCTATTCTGCGTTTTTTCGCGTTTTAAATTTCTCCCACCTTTTTTTTAATATATATATATATATATATACACACACACACACACTTATTATACCTAAAAACACACAGACACACACACACACTAAAAAAAAAAAAAACTCGGCCCAAACAAAGAACTTTAAAGGGAGGGTTTTCCATGCCCCATTTATTGATTTCTCGAATTTGTGTGAAACCTGAAAATGGTGGTTTAAGGAAAATATTTCTCCCAAGTGGTTTTAGTTAAGGTTATTTTGGCAAAAAAAAATATGTAAAATTATAATTGAAGCTAAAATCAAAACCTCTCGGGGACTAAGCTTGTAATTCACCCATAATCGATAGGTGGTGTAACAAGGGACATTTTTGTATTTTTTTTCATTTATTTGTTTATTAGATTTACTTCATTTGCATAAATAAAAATTTGATGAGGGAAAAAGACAACTAAACAAAACTCAATTGCGGTTAGTTTAATTTGAAATAGTTAGACATTAGGTACCATTTTTAAATGGGTATCTTGGGGAATGCCTAACACCTTCTCCGAACATAACCAACCTTCGAACTTAAAAGAATTCCCTGGTTAAGACCAACATTTTTTTGTCAAATTTGGGGCATTTTAAATGATCACTTTTCTCACAAAAAACCAGTGACCTAGCACACCTTGTAAAACTCAATACTAGGTAGCGACTCATTTATTAGTAAAATTTGACCTAAATAAAATATTTTCAAAATCGATGTCTAGAAAAGCCATTGAACTTGTTTTTTAAAAGGAATTTTCCAAAAGTATTTCAAAAGAATAAGTCTATCTTCAAAGGAAAAAGAAGATTAAAACAGTGAACGTCATACAGTGGTTATCATGTTTCTTTTCTCAGCAATTTTCTCTAGGGTGCATCAGCTAACGACTCCACTCGGGACTTAATGAGGGTATTTTATTTTTTTACTGCATTTCTGTATGTATTATTTATGTTGTAATTATGTCTAATTCACGAGCACCAAAAAGCATTTATATACGTCATCACAATCTAAATGGTAAGAGCTGAAATTGAGGTCCACCCATCAATTTTAAGCATCAAAACCCTGTGGGATTAGAAAAGATGAGTTAGTAGGGGATAGGCCACGGTGTTCATTCGCTAGGATCGATTTCGAAACTCGCCTTGCTCGGATCACCAACTAATAATGGATATTCCCTCGAAATACTGGAGGTTTGAATATTTGGAAACCGAACTTTTCTAGGATGCGCTAGAAAGAAAAGTCATGAACCCCATATAGTAAGCCTAAGGTAGACTGTTGCCAAAACCCATCTTTTAGGATACTACATAGAATTGGAGAGAGATTCTTATACAATACTACTTTATCATTTATTTGTCCTGGAGCTATAAGCTAGAAATCCCTAGGACCAATAAAGTCTGGAATATCCAACCTAGGAATTTTCGTTTCCTCCCAGGATCTTGTTCAAGGTCAGGATCCTTTCCAAATGACCACGAATGTATCATGAAGAGAAAAAATGGAAAGTCTTACGTTGTTTAGACCACAATTTATTGGGCCAAGAGATAGAATTTTGAGCAAGTCTAAAACATTTCAGACATTTAGTTTAGATTAATAATGATAATACGATAAAACAATATTTTCATCAAGACTTAAGAGAAATGATCCATAATTTGACAACAAAGTGGGAATAATCGCGCCATAGTCTAATGAAATTACAACCTAAAAGTCAAGGACAACTTGAAAAAAATCGAGTTACCTTAATCGTGAGAAGTCAAGTCCAAACTAATTCAAGAACGTTTCATCAAACTCAGCTGAGGTCTATATTTCAAACATATCCCAAAGTCATATGCTAGAGCTACATCCTCCTAGGATTGAATATAACAAGCAAATTGCATATTCATAATTATCCCTTCATATAGATTCAGATATAGGTAAGAATACAATCATGCATAGCATAATTTCATTAAGAAAACCCTAATATTTCATAGTCAGGATCTAGGTTTCTAATTACTTAATAATTCAAAAAAACTTGTTCTGCTAATAGTAACTTTTGCTGAGAAACCATCTAAGATTAGCTCGCAAGATCATCAAAATGGATCTGACCTCAATCACAATTGTTAAGATGCGAGAAGGTGTTGCCACTCTAAAGCAAGCTCTGGACCAGATAACCCATCACTACTGTCCCAAAAAATAAAAGAAGAAATCCAATCACCACCACTGACATGAAAGGACTCTGGTACCATAAAACAAATAAAAGATTAGGTAAAGCAATAAGAAGAATGGATTTCCATGGGAAACTACAACATATATCAGGTGACATACTCAATAGTAGTGAAGAAGAAAAGAAGCAACCTTGTTCGATGGGAGGACGATGACGATCTAGAAAAGTCTAATAAGCGGGATGAGACTACTATTATAAATCAAGAAAATGTACCAAAGAAAAAAAAAAAGATAACTGATTGAAGAAAAATTCATGGAGAGATTGCCAAGATAAGGAACCAGATAGTCCATATAAACCAATCCATGAAAGATGATAGAATAATCTGAACCCATCTGCCAACCTTATGGTGGGCATGAAGAGAAGGCACCACTATTTGGGACCCCTATGTTCCCAAGATGCAAGTCCATTTCCTCTCCCTTGTGCTCGAGTAACTCTAGTCACGCCAAGTAGTTCCCAATCTAGCAAACCCCTAACCTAATGCACTACAATTCTAAGCTAACTTGAGAACCCCAAAAACGAAGCAATTTACCCTACTTCCCGCTTTATTTTTCAAAATCTTTCATGATTGCATGAAAAATGACTTACTAACACCAATTCTCCCTCACCATGAAAACCCTCAAGCTCCGAGGTTCAACCCTCATAGTTTCTATCAATACCACTCTGGAGGGGTTGTCCATCATACCAACCAATGCTACCACCTCAAGCACCGTATTGAGGACCTCATCCAAGCAAGGATCATAAGCATCTTAGGGAAAAGTTTGACCATCAAGAGCAATTAAAATAAGGAGGGGGTACCAATGGCTATCTTTTACTTTCACTTTATTTTCTTAAGTACTTTTCAATAAATTAGGTATTATCTTGTACGACTATGTACTAGATCTATGTTTCAAGGAATGCATGCTTATTTTATTTAAAGTCAACCCAAGTCTTCATAATCTAACTTTCAAATAATTAATTTGTTTGTCGTAATTCACTTAATGCGAACAATCAAAATTATGATAATATGATTTCAACACTAAATTGGACCGTCATCCAAAGAAAATGTTAAAAGAAATGTATTGTTTCAACCAAGCGATACTGAGATATTAACAAAAAATCTGAGAAAGTCTAAAGGAAGACCAATAACCATGATGCAAAATCGTTACATATGTTCCAACCTGGGAACAACGAATAAACTACGAAGAGATAATAGGAAGATTTGTAGTTGATGTATCTATCAAGAAGAACTCGGGACATTAAAAGAAAAACCTATGGCTGATATGATTTATTAAAAGAACCTTGAAGAGAAATAAATGAATCTATGAACCAAACCTAACCCCAAGAAAATTCTTAAGAGGCGGGCAAATGGCTATAAAATGTTCTCAAGGGCAAATCAAATAGCGAGGATCGCATTTTGAAAATTGAAGATTTGTCACCGAAGTTCATGGGAATTGCAAGACTAAGCCTTAACCAAATTTCTCAAAAAGGAGTAAGGTAGGTAGCCAGAAGAATGCTCTCGTGACCATGTTGATCCAAGAAACAAGAAAGTTAAAGAAGAAGATGAAAAGTCACCACAATAAAGAAGTCAATATAGAAGAATCAGCATGGACAATGCAAAAGTAACCCAAGGTCCCAAGATTGACCCAATTTGTTTTACTATTTGCTATGTAACAACCAGAAAGTATCTGTTGAGAAAAGAAAGGATAATATTAAAAAAAAACAGTCTCAGAAATTTTTTAAACACTGAGTGGTCTTTGGCTAATCGAGCCTTCTTCATATTCCTAGTGATTAAGTCGTATAGGTGTCTCAACACCTAGTGAATAACTCTCTACCATTCCTGTCCAAACCTTTCAACCCTATAGTCGACAGCCTATGCATAACATTTTCGAAGGCAATCTCGATCCAGATCGGAATTTCATTGCAGCAAAAGCCGAAACGAAGAAGACGAAAGACTCTTAGAAGCATCGATCAATCATCTACATCAAAGATAATAAGGAAACACTTAGGGGAGATAAATGATAGAAAAAGGCACCTAATGTAAGCATGATTGAAAAATGGTTGGGAAAAAAAGAGAATTAAAAAAGAAAAAGAAAAACGAGATTTCATGTCCGTGTAGGTCTTGCATTTCCTAGTAAAACATTTAACTAGAATCATATATCATCATGCTTAGATTCATATAACTAAGGTCTCCAAATATCACGTATTTGATGTTCACAATAGCTTAATGACATCATAAAAAACAAAGGAAAATAAAAGAACAGTTGTATTTGTTCCATAAAATAATCACACGATATCATCATATAGATCTTGCATCTTTAAGGCAACTCTTCTTATACAAAAAAAGTGTCATCATCCAAACAATTTATAAAGCATCACATATTTATCATTTTTTCATATAGGCTTGCATAACATTCACGTATATGAGAAAAATTAGTCATCACATTTTACAATAGCATGTGGCATCATGCATATCATTTAGGAATAATCCATCATTATCATAACATGTGCATCCATACACCTCATCTAGTAGTTCTAGCATGGCGAAATAGGCAATTAAGCACCATCCTTCCAGCTAATAAAAATCAGAATAACGTCCTTCAAGGACTCCATCAGATCAACAATTAGACCACCGATCGTCCTTACCTAACTAATGCTCATGCAAGAGACTCTATACATTCCCACAAAAAGGCTTGGCTGGAGTAGATTGTTGCCAGCGAACATAAATGTCTTGGCTCACAACAGGTATGTTTATCAAAAAATATTAGGATATTCAAAACTATATTATAACATGATTCTTGGTACAATCGAGATACGTAAGAAACCCAAGCTGGTCCATTCAAACCAAAGAAAGATGTCGACTTTACAATATTTACCCAGCCTTGTAGCAAGGCACATTTATTCATGGAATAGTCTCTCGACCATCCCAGAAAGTCATTTACATTCTTCTTGCTAACAAGGGTTGATTAGGCTGAACAACGTAGGAAACCTACTAAGGTTCGGTCATCTAACTGTAAGAATCCCAGCCATAGGCTGGGGCACATTCTTGTAGTTCATATCATCATGTGTGGATTCACCATGCATAGTTTATCAGCTTACATTATGACCTAATAAAACATTGTGTTCACAAAAAAAAATTAAAAAAAAAAATTGCCCGATTTTAAATTTGCACTCTCAATTAAAGGGACCACATATCTGATCCCGACATAATGGACCTCATTGACATTTTATCGAAAGGACATTAAAGGCAAAAATGGTGTAAAGAAAAATAGGATAGAAAATTGGTCAGTTTGGCATCATTCGAGAAAATTTTCTTTTGCCGAAAGAATTATCAGTTTTGGAAAGGTTGAGGAAATGATGAATTCGACTGGCAATTTGAGGCATTTCGTTCTTCGAAGAGAGAAAGATTGAAATTTGCTATTGGCGCACCCTGATTTTTTGAAAGCAGAAGAATTAGAGAAGATGAAGAAGATAAGAAAAAAAAATTTGTTTCCTCATTCTCAACATCCTTAAAAATCCGTTCATTTTAGAAAACTTGTTTTAGGGGATTTTCTAAGTGCCGGTTTTGAAACTTTCTTCGGGCCAGAATTTTATTTAAAAAATGAGTCGTCACCTAGCATGGGGTTAAATGGTATGTTAGGTCATTAGAATTTTTAGAAAATCATTTTTGTTTGAAAATGGCCCAAGTTTTTACTCGACAATAGTTGGTCTTTTACTAGAGATTTCTTTAAGTTTCAGGGGTTGGTTATACCTGAGGAAGGTGTTAAGCACCCCAGAACACCCGTCCGAAGATGGTACCTCAATCAAAATAGATGTTCACATTTAAACAAAGTCCAAGTGATTTCCTTTGATTTTATTTAACACAATAATTTCTCTTTTTAATGTTTTTTCCTTTTTATGCATTTTGTATGTAAGAAAGCAAGGAATATTTACTTATATATCAACAACAACAAATAAAACATGTTGAATTTATGTCGACCGAACTTGTAAAGATTGCCTACATATCCCGATTTTCACAGGGATTCAAGTCAAAACGTAGTTCATTAGTTCAAGATTAACTGATTTTTATTTAGACATGTGACTGAACCCGTACGTGGATTGTCTACGTATCTCAGGTAGCTAAGAATCAGCTCAACACATAGTTCATTTGTTCAAGATGAACTGATTTTCATTTAGATAGGTGACCAAATCCGTGCGTGGGTTGCCTATGTATATCGAGTAGTCGACAATCATGTCAGCATGTAGTTCATCTATTGAAAATGAACTGATTTTTATTTATGTTTATGAGAATAAGGACATATCGCATCGATGATATGTAGATATTCACTTTTGATTTTGTCAAGAACATTCCAATTGAACTTACTTGCTTAGGCAAGTTTAGTGTTTAGGTTTAGGTTATTAGTTCAAAAAAATATATATATATAGTATATGTGCCAATCCTACTCGTAACTAATAAAAATGGAAATGTTTCTGAAGAAGGTGCACACATATCCCCGAAGGAATAAAGTTCCTCCTTTTATTTCTAATTTTTAGCCACAAGGGTCTCGACGGAGTAATGTGTGTGTGTGTGTGTGTGTGTGTGTGTGTGTGTATGGTGCTAATCCATAGGCCTGATGACTTAGTGTTTAGTAGTTAGTGGTTAGCAGTCAGTAATTAGAGGTTTGTTTTGAGTTTTTTGTAGTTCAGTTTCATATGTTCTTGAGTGAATCAAAGATGCTATGCACAACTCATGGTGTGATTGATGTTTTTGTCATGTTCTTCATGTTCTTGACATATTTTTTATATTCTTGACTATTTTTGGATGTTTTTGACATGTTTTCGAAGTTTTTGACTTGGTTCTTGATATATATATACTATGTACGTGGAATATGAATCTTACAACTAAACAAGCATGCTATATACAAGCAATATAACAGTATTTAATTCAAGATCGAAGGGCGTTTGAGAAGACTTATCTAACTTAGGGGAGTGGTATTTTCATAAGTAATTTCCTTCTTCTTTGAATATTCTCGTTTGTTCTCGATCGTTACTAGACAACTTCTTCAGATCTTCCTACAAGATCCTCAAGAACACTTTAGGAAGCAATTTTGATAGAATTTTGGGGTGTTTTGGAATAGAAGGCTTGAGAACTCCCTAGACCCGAGAGAAGAATTTGAGACTAGAGAGAGAGTCTTGGTTCAGGCCCCCCAAATTATGAAAACAGACCCCTTATTTATAGGCTCAAGGACCCTACGCATTAGCCAATGTGCAGGGTATCCCAACTTGCTCCTTAGGGGATGTTTGGTCTAGGGGTCACCCTTTGATATCTTCTAGTTTGATGTTTTTTGGCGAATTTAGAAGATTCACTATGATTTCCTAAGATTTTGTAATGATTACAAAATCTTAAAATATCTTAGGCAATCATTTCTCATGATTGACAATCATTACTCATGATTGGTAATAATTAGTCATCATTGGCAATAATTGGTCATGATTATCTTGCACATGGGGCATTTAATTCTTGATGGGATGCTTTTCGGTTCGGTTTGCGTACTAAATACACAGTTACTTGAACTATTTCGGTTACTTGCATTAAATGCTTTGGAGGTTCAATGTATGTAGCCTCCATTTGTCATTCTTGCACTTATTTCATGATTTAACACTTGATTTTATGGGTGTTTAACACCCTTGATGTAATGAAATTGATCCGGTTAGTCTCGTAACCGTGTAGTTACTTTTCAAGTAACTTGGTTTCTCAAAGATATTTTGGTCAAAATATCTAGATACCTTGAATATAGTCTCTCAAGGTTATTCCAAGCATTAAATTCTTGATGGAAGTTTGATTTGATGGCTCGAATCAGCTGGATTTGAACCGAGTCTTTAGCCTTAGTTACTTTGGGTAACTAGACTTGGCCATGGTAGTTTCCTTGGTTTGATCAAGATTTTTGGCTTGATTTCTTTGAAGATTAATACCTTAAATGAAAAATTAGAGAAGTATTTTTAGTGTCAAGAAGACGAAACCGGTGATAGTAAAAGTTTCAGGAGTCAAAACGAGAAACAAAGATAATTGGCGGAATTTCCTTAAGTTAAGGGGTAGTAACAAAATTTTTATTTATATTAAAAGTGATTTAATAAAAATCAACCTTTAATAATGTTATTTTAATCTTTCTTAACTTTAGAAATTTTGAGATTGACCCGAAACTTTTACTTATACCGGATTCAGTCAATTTGAGAATTTTGTATTTTTTGTGTTTTCTTTGGCATTTGTAGTATCCAATATAATTTAAGGTGGAAATTCATTCCACCTTTAATAATGTTATTTTAATCCTCCTTAACTTTAGAAATTTTGAGGTTGACCCAAAACTTTTACTTATACCGGATTCAGTCAATTTGAGAATTTTGTATTTTTTGTGTTTTCTTTGCCTTTTGTAGTATCCAATATAATCTTAGGTGGAAATTTGTTCCCCTTAAACATCAGTTTAAAATTTATCCAAATTTACACTTTAGACCTGATACTTTTGAAAACTTAAATAAGCGGAAAAAAATGCGGTGTCTACAGCTGGAAATCTATAGATTTCCAATAAGTGACCAAGTCAAAGATTGTACTTCTGAGGAAAACAACTTCAAAAAATAGAAATATACATTTGATACTCTAGCATCTGTCCTAATAATTATAATTTATGATTATTCTTATGCTATTTTTTTCTATATAACTAACACTTAAATACAGACAAGACAAAGAAAACATGATAGAAACCAAGGAAGGAGGTAACGAGGAAGAGATCATAATCCTTCGTGCAAAGTCTATAACCACCAAAAAAGACCCAGCGACACCGGCAGTAATTATAAGAAGTCAAGGATGATACTGCAATCAGTTACTCGATTCTCAAACCAGACATAACATTTAAGAGCCATCCCGAAATATTAAGATGCAATCACGGCATGGTAGTGAAGAATTTTCTTGGCTATAGCAAGTTCTACAAAAGAGCAATGGACTTGGAACCCCATGTTTCCTCAAGGCGCTCTCAAAAATTTATCATTAAAGCTAATTTTAGAAAAAATCATGTGTCATGGCATCATTTTCGGGATAGAATACCCAGTAAAAATGAAGGAAGTACAGGAGTATCCAAGATGTTGAAGACAAGAAAAAAGGTTGAAGGGCACCTCTAAGGCAGAATGAAACAGTCATCCAAGCTCTAGACGATGGAAAAGATGAAAGGTAAGAGGTCTTTATACCTCACTCATTTTATTTTTAACTTGTAAAATACAGGAAAACAAGCACAATTTCCACAGCCAGAGGCATTAGGAAGGATGAATTAAGCACTCAAACATTTAGCCTAAAGTAATCGAGGTAACCATTCATTTACTATCTCATGGAATTAGAAAGCCTAGCATCTCCAACCAGGGATTGATATCCTAAATTCATTGTAAGAACCCCTAGCCACAAGGTGGTGCATATTCATGTGGTTTGACTTGCTGAGGAAAGTCTACTTCTGTTTCTCAGCACCCCCGATCAGAAGTTAGAGCTCATCTCATTAAAATCAACTTCCCCAAAAGAAGTATGATTTTATTTTTTATCATTCCCGGCCACAAGCAGGGGAACTTTTTATGCTATTTAACTTCCCCGAGAAAAGTTTACCTTTGTTTTTCATCACCACCGACATTAGCTGGGGCATATTTTGTAAGATTAGGCCTCCCCGAGATAAAGCCTATCTCCTATTTATCTACCCTTGGGATAGGGAACATTTCATCACAATTGATCATTTTTATCACTCATTTCACCCCCAACCTTAGGTTAGGGAATATTTCATCACAATTAATCATTTCTATCAATCATGTTGTCTAGGTTTTGGCAACAATTATCCCATGGCAGAGGTCCGAGTGTGGGTCAAGTCATAATCGAATATCGTAGGCCCTTGTATAAGTTAAATTCACTATAAAACTAAGGTATGTGCTTTTCCTAACATCAATTGGTTTTAGGATGAGTAGTAGCACCTAAGGTCCTACAAGTGGTATCAGGTCGTGGTCACGGGTTCAATTCCCAGCAAAATCAATTGTTGATGAAGAGATTGTTGGCTAGTTTTTGGCAGCAATTGTCCTGTAGAGGAGGCCTAGGTGTGGGTCAAGTCACAGTCAATATTGTAGGCACTTGTGTGTACTGAATGCACTATAAGACTAAGGTATGTGCCTTTCCTAACACCAATTTATTTTAGGATGAGTGGTAGCACCTGAGGTCTTACGTATCTTTTCGCCTGCCCTTCTCCCCAATCATGGGCTGGGGCACATTTCATACGTCATCATGTTAAACCCTTTCCTAGCATTAGGTTAAGGGTACTTATCATCATCATCAAGTTCCGTTTCCCGCCAAGGGGCCGAGACGTATTTGAGGAAATTTGATTCTCTAATAGAGACCTCATTTCTGACTAGCTATGATTTCATCTTCATCTTCATCAGCATGATTTTTTTTATTAAAAGTTCCAACCATTTTCCACCTCGTAAAATGTTGGGATGGTTGGAACTACATGGCCCTAATTCTTGGCATAATCAAGATATGTAAGAAGCCTCGAGTGGTCCGATCTAAATTTAGAAAGTATTGACGATCAATATTCTCCATCCCTACGCTGCGATGTATCTTCTACAGGATTGGTCAATAGACCAACTCAGAATTTTTTTATCTAAATTTAGGAGAAGCTAACGATCAATATTATCCACCCCTAAGCTGCAACATATCCCTTCTAGGACTAGTATGTTGACCCTCCTTAGAACCCCATTCCTAGCCCTTCTTAGTAGGAATTTATCCTACTTGTTTATTTTATGTCCTTCGTCCCACAGACAAGGACCTGTTTTTGTTTACATATTTACTTTTCTGTCTTTTGTCCCATAGACGAAGACCTGCTAGAACTACAATTGACCTGATTTTTAGCACATCTAAGATATGTAGGACAACCCCTAGTTGGGTTTGGTCTAAATCTAGGAGATGCTGGTGATCCAACATTCTCCGCCCTTACGCCCCAACGTAACCATTTATTTTATGGTTTTGGTAACTCTGGCCAAGCCGATGACTCCGTTTATTTTCTTGTTTAGGTAACTCTGTCCAGAACGGTGACTCCGTTATTTTTTATCGTTTCAGTAACTCTGGATAGCCTGGTGACTCCGTTTATTTTATCATTTCGGTAACTCCTTAGAGCCAATGACTTTGTTTATTTTCTTGTTTGGGTAACTCCGGTTAGGCTGGTGACTATATTTGTTTTATTATTTTGGTAACTCTAGCTAAAACAGTGACTCTATTTGCTTTATTGATTCGGTAACTCCAGTCAGGTCGGTGACTCTGTTTATTTTATGTTTTCGAAACTCCGGCCAGGCTGGTGACTCTGTTTGCTTTGTTGTTTTGGTAACTCCGGCCAAGCCAGTGACTTCGTTTATTTTGTTATTTCGGTAACTCTGGCTAGACTTGTTTCTCTGTTTATTTTCTTGTTTCGGTAACTTCGATCAGGCTAGTGACTTTGTTTATTTTATTGTTTAAGTAACTCCAGCAAGCTAGTGACTCCATTTATTTTATTGCCTTAGTAGTAAGTTTGTTCGAACTACACTTGATCTGATCTTTGGCACCATGCCGAGGTATGTAGGAAACCATCTGATTGGTACGGTCATATTTACTTTCAATTTAATGTTATTTTCATCTCCATGAGATGACAATAATTAGCACTTGTTACTTTCCTAAGAGAGTGATGTGTATCGTGGTGTTTCAAGGTCCATAGCCCTTGGCAATACTATTTTCATTTCCTTCCCTTAAAAGGCCGACCTAGTTTGATTGAGGTTTGATTCTTTCCTATAGTCATTCTAGCATAACAAAATGGTATGTGTCTCTTATCTTTGTTACCATGAGTAAACTCACACGACAAATAGGGGTAACTATAAGCACCGCATTTTGTCAAACTTTAAACTAGTGAATTCATGCCTTAGATTCATGTGTTTAGTTTTTATATAATGTTTTGAAAAAAAAGTATCAAAATTCGACAATTAAAAGCAATTTCGGGAAAAAAAATAAAGTTTTGGTCTAAAATTAAAATTTCTAAAAGTTAATTGGGGACCAAATTGATTAAATTGAAAGTTAATTTTCATAAAATATCACTTTTGGTATAGTTAATTTTGGTTTCCACCCTTTAATTTTAAGAAATTTTACCAATTACACTTACTTTTTATTTTGGCCCAAAAACTGTATTTTTTTGCCAATTTTATCAAAGTAACAACCAATTGAGTGTTAATTTTCAAAATTGAACATTCTAATCTCAAATTGGATAGTTTATTTTCATTATTAGCATTTTAATTTCATAAAAAACTAAAAAATATATATTTAATTGATAAAAAGTTCTCAAAGTACTAATTTCATCTCGTGTACACCACTCAGGAATAAGATAGAGCGCATTGGGATTTTAAATTAGATTTCCAATATCCATATTAGGAGCCCTTCAAGTCTCATTAAATGCTAAGACTTACGGAAGTTAAAAATTAAAGTCAACCACTTAATACCCAATTTCTGGGGACTAAAATGCACTAAAACACGAAATAAGGGGTAGTTGTCCATCAATGATAACTACCAGCGCCCAAATAAGGCTCTGCGCACTCACCAGGGTGCGTGCCCTGGTGAGTGCGCGAAACGTTCTGCCTATAAATAAGAGGCCACTCTCCACTATTTCATTTGCTCATTCCATTGCTTTAGCTTATACACTGACACTAAGTTGCCAAAAGCTCTTTTTCTCTCTCTAAAAAACTCTCACAAAGTTAGATTAGATAGCTTAGCTTTTAGAAAAATCTCTACGAAAGAGATCAAAAACAAAGAAATAAGAAGAAGAAAGAAAAGAAAATCTCAAAGTGAAAGAACTTCCTCCTTTAGCAAGGTAAGTTCTCTAAACCCCCTCAAATTTTTTTTTTTCTACTTACAATAAAAATTAGTCATAACCTAAACATGTTGCTTCCAAGTGAGCACTAAAAACAATTTTACTCTTTGCTTTTTATTTACCATAATTTACTTTCCCGCACTTTACTATTCTGTCATTTACTTTTTCGCTCTACGTCTTTCCGCGCTTTACATTTTCTACACATTATTTTCAGTTATTTACATTTTCACATTTAAATTTATGTCATTTACATTTTTTTGTTCCGCGTCTTTCTGTGCTTTAAATTTCTCGCATTTTTTTTCCTTTATATATATATATATAAAAAAAAAAAAACTTGGCCTAAACTAAGAACATTAAAGGGAGGGTTTTCCATGCCCCCATTTATTAGTTTTCCGAATTTGAGATAAACTTGAAATGGTAGGTTAACGAAAACCCTTCCCTCAAGTAGTTTTAGTTAAGGTTATCTTGGCCAAAAAAATATATATAAAATCGTAACTTAAGCTAAAATCGAACCCCCCCCCCCCCTCCCCCGGGACTAAACTTGTTGATTCACTCATAATTGATAGGTGGTCTAACAAAGGGGACATTTTTTGTATTTTATTTTACTTGTTTTCTTTACTAATTTTTTTCTTAATTTATTTGTTTATTAGCTTTACTTCATTTGCATGAATAAAAAATGGATAAGGGAAAACGATCACATTAACCAACCAAACAAAACTCACTTAGAATTAGTTTAATTTAAAATATTTAGACATTAGGTATCGTTTTCGAACGAGTATTGTAGGGTGTCTAACACCTTCCCCGAACATAACCGACCTTCGAACTTAAAATAATACTCTGGGTAAGACCTAATTTTATTTTATTTTGTCAAATTTGGGTTATTTTAAATGATCTCTTTTCTCACAAAAACCCGGTGACCTAGCACACCTTTTAAAATCTAATGCTAGGTGGCGAATTCTTTTTTTAATAAAATTTGGTCCAAATAAAATATTTTCAAAACCGACGCCTAGAATAGCCCCTGAACTTATTTTGAAAAGGATTTTCAAAAACTAAATTTATCCAAAAGCATTTCAAAAGGATAAGTCTATTTTCAAAGGAAAAACATGATTAAAACAATGAAGGGTTATGGTGGTCGGCAAGATAGTAGTGAAAATAGTTTTGTGGAATGAATAAGAATCAACAATTTTTTGGTTTCTCAGATTCTTAAGGAATTCAAGATAGATTCCCAAATTACTCTCAAAATTTTGGGAACAAAAATATGTTTACCAAATGTGTTTTTGTACGTTAATCCCAAACTTTTTGGTGGAAATAAGAATTAAGGAACAAAAACACTAACCAAACGGGGCTTATACCATTGAGTTTGAGATAGTCCATAAACTCTTAGGATAAGAACTTGAGCATACCATTGCATACATGAAGCTTCCAATCAAACTCGCATATGGCACTTGAGCCATATGCATCATCTCTTCATTTGTACTATATGACATTTCCGCACTTAACTTAAAGTGAGAAGTCAAAGGTGTAGTAACCGGTTTGGTGTTTGCATCCATACCAAATCACTTTAGTACATTTTTCAAATACTATTTTTGTGTTATCCACACTGTACCAGACACTGTCACAAGTAATTTCCATACCCAAAATTTTCTTGGTTTCTCCAAGATCCTTCATTTTGAATTCCTTTCGAAAATGGGCTTTCAACTTTTCAATATCCAAAGAACTCTTAGATGCAATCAACATATTATCAACATAAAAGAAAGTCGAGCGCCAGAGATACAAAAAGAATCATAATCAAAGGTAGGTGAACCTGACCATACTTCAATAGAAGTTTTTCCACCAATCGCAACAGTAGACAAAAGGTTAATAAGATGACATGCATAAGTAACCACTTCTGCCCAAAAACTCTAACAAACCAGAGTTAGATAGCATGCATCTTACTTTTTCATGTAAAGTTCCGTTCATACATTCTGCTACACCATTATGTTGTGGAGTCTTTTCATAGAAAAGTGCTTTAGTATTCCTTTTTGTTTGCACAAATCATAGAATAGATCGAATGCGTATTCTCCTTCATAGTTTGGTCTCAAAACCTAAATCTTTCTTGCAGTTTAATTATCCACCATCTTCTTGCATGACTTAATATTTGTGTTTCATAGTATATACCCAGAGTTTTCTTGAAAAGTCATCTACAAATATAACAAACCAGTGTCTTCCACCCAAAGATGTAGTATTTGTTGGACCATAAACATTCGTATGCACATCGTCTAGGATCCCCTTTGTTTTGTGGATGGCCATGTCAAATTTAACTCTGGTTGACTTACCCAACACATAATGCTCATCTTAGAAGTTTTGGCAACCTTTAAAACACCCTGCTTTAGTAAACCTTGCGAGGCCTTTTCTTCTACATGCCCAAGCCTCATGTGCCAAAGGCTGGTTGTATCGATAGCAGTATCCATAGTGGCAGCTCTACCGACAATGGTCTTTCCTTGTAAAAAATACGAATTGTTTCGTTTTAGGCCTTTCAGGACAACCAAAGCACCTCGTGTAAATTTCAACATTTCAACTTCCATAGTGACTTTGAAACCATATGATTCCAAAGCACTCAAAGAAATTAGATTTTTCTTTAAACTTGGTACATACCAAACATTGGTTAGATCCCTCGTGATTTTGTAATGTAGCTTTAATCAAATCACGCCATCTTTTTTCTTCTCACACGCGTGATTCGTTTTCCATGAGGACTGTTCCACCACCAGTGAGATCCAAACTAGTGAAACAATCTGTATTGGGACACATATGATAAGAGCACATTGAGTCAAAAATCCACTCGTTTGAGTTAACTCTAGTTGTAATAACCAGAGCAAAATTTGAATCATCATCTTCTATATGGGACACATTTACATTTGTATTTGTATTGCCTCTGTTTTTCAACTTGTGGCAATCCTTCTTCAAGTAGCCTTTCTCATGGCAAAATGCACATTCATCCTTTGCCGAAATCTTATTGTCATTTGCTCTCAACATGGAACAATAGTTGATCTACCTTTGTTGTGCTTTTTGTTTTCTAATCTACCCCTCGTCATCAAGGCTTCAAATATATCATTTGGGAGTACTTTTTCACATTTACAAACATCATTATTCATCAAAGTGTCTAATACATCCTTGAACTTCACTGAGTTTTTACCGTAGATCAAAGTAGTTCCCAAGTGACCGTATGAATCTGGTAATGAATTCAACAACACAATAGTTTTGTCCTTATCTTTGATCTCTTCATCCAAGTTCAATAGATCAGTAATCAATTTGTTGAAGTCATTCCAATAATCCATCATAGATGTACCATCTTGGTATTGAAATCGAAAAAGTTTTCGATTTAGGTACAATTGATTCTCAATACTCTTCATCAAATAATTGTCTTAAAGTTTTTGCCACAAATCCTACGCCATCATCTCTCTCATTACAAATTATTTTACATTCTCTGCAAGACAAAAATGAATAAAATCTCATTCCATTATATTGATCTTCAACCATTCTGATTTCTCTATAAAATCTGGTTAGTCCCCAGAGTTATATCAAAAAGCTTATTGAACCAACGTATCCATCGTCTCATATTGCCACATGCCCAAATTATTTATTCCCTCAAAATTTTCAATATCAAATTTGCCATTTAATATCAATATTCAATAATTTTGTTGAAGTAGAAGAGGTTGAAGGAGATTCAACCTTCTCTTTTCCAATTCAATCTCCGCCATATTCTCAAGCTCTCAACTAGAGTTCTGATACCACTTGTCGTACAGAAGCGTTCCAACAAAAAAATGGAGATAGAATGAAAACATAAACTCACAGACACAAGATTTAACAAAGTTCGATAATTTTGCGCAGTTATGAAACTCTTTATTTGATGATTACAAATAAATAGTACAAACAAGACATTAAACAACTTAAGATACTTGTAGAAAAATAATCCCTCCTTTGTGGCTCTCCTCTCAATTTTGGGGATGGATCTCTTGGCATCCCGCAAGGATCCAATGCTTTCAGTTTGTGTTCAATGAACCTAAACTTCTTCAAAAATGGTTGCCAACAATTGCAGCCTACTTTGAATGAAAAAATCCAACCATTGCAGCTAATGTGGAATGAATAAAACAATTATTTGGCAGATTTTCAAGCCAGCTGCAAATTTTCACATGGGTGAATACTAGGCAATTGCAGATTTCCACATGGACAACAATCAAATTTGACAAATGTTGATGGTTGATCAAGAAAATACAGCCAATATCAACACTTCTATTTGAAACTCCCCTTTTTTTTTAAATTGGTACAGAAGCTTTGTGAAACCACAGTAACCTTGCCAACAACAATAGTTTTAAGTGGATTTCCTTGGCAGATTTCCGCAATTTGTAAGTGAAAGAAGAATATATTCTCTTTATAAACAAATCAATTTTTAAACCCTTCGGTATTGATAGATTAGAGGTAGGCACTATAAGACTTCATGAAACAACTGCCAAACAAAAAAGGTTTCTCCGTTTCGTTCCATGCTCATCTAGCTATTCAAATTCCTCTACGCAAGCAAGATGCTTGTGTTCAAGGAGAAAAAATAAAAAACACAAAAATCTAGTGTGGCCAAATTGGCAGGAGAGACATTTGGGACTTATATTTCTATTTACAAACATGTTACAAAATCACAATAAATAATAACATTTCAGTTGAAGAAAAAAAGGGGGGAAATTTCATCTTTTTTGGGAGCATCTCTTGAGTTCTCGTTTATGGCTAATGTCATTGTTGGAAACACACACTATACCAGATTGCTCTTCTACCTTGTCGATTAGAAGCTTCAGCACTGGAACCTTCGAGAGCGTCTTGCATGAGCCCACCATGATTAACTTCTTCTGTTATATACATATAAGATCAAAAAAGGATGATGATGTAAAGAGTAAGAACCCAGTACAAATTGAACTTCAAAGTCACCATTTTATTAATGTAGAAAAGAACAAAAATATTTTGAAGTTTGAGTCGATCAGTAAACGAGCATATAAGCGAGAATAAAACAATTTGAACCTTGGCACGGGTGATTGCTACATTAATCCTGTGCCAGTCTCCAAGCAGCGAAGAAGAGCAGGCCCTCCTTGGTTTTTCAGTAGATCTTACAAAGGATACCAATATGCAATCCTTATCCCTTCCCTGTACAGTTGAACATTGTACTGTGAGACGCACATACGGGGGAGTTTATATGAAATTTAGCAAGCTATGACCTTCATTTTTTCACTCCTACCAGTTTCATTCAACAATAAATTCTAAAGGAGAACCTTCTATTTGAAGCCAAATGCTAAAAGAAAGTGTCAAGGGTCTAAAACCCTATTTGAGTAATTTTGATGATAACCGTTCATTTGTGGTTTAAGAATAATAATGTGGTTGTTGAGTGTGAGAAATAGGTTAAACCGGAAGAATAAGATCTGGGATGATAGAACACCACCACAAGAAAGATCAAGAAGCCAAATGAGGCAGAAGATAAACATGGAGAATGCTGCTCGTGCTGAAGATTTAAAGAAATTTAATGCTCTATCTAAACATAAGGTAACAACACCTTATTCATCTTTATACCTTGACTCAACTAGGAAGCACACACAGACACTTGCATGCTACCTCGACATTTTTAATTGTGTTTGTGGATATATCATATTAAATGTTCCAAAAATGGTTGTGTAAAAATAAGGGGTCAAATGGGTTAAGAATTGAACATAGAATAATGTCGAAAATCAAATTCTGCAAAGTTCAGTTGACCGAACCCTTGGTCTGGTCAACCAAACTCAACAAATGGATGAAGTAATTAAGTTTAGCCTAATTCAGTCAACCGAATACCACCTGGGTCAACCAATTGGGCCAAGGGTTTAAGAAAATAAATTTTACATGATTAATTCAGTCAACCGATTAGAACAGGAACTCATGGTACCCTGCTTTGGTCAACCGATCCTTAAAAACAGGCGACCAAATAGACCAGGAGCTCAATATCTAAAAATTGCTTGAAGAGTGGTCAACCAATCTACGCGTTTGGTCAACCTGTCATCTCAGAACTGCAAGTTTTCACAAACTTCAATTTCAAAATTGAATCGATTTTCTTATGCATATTGTTTCAAATCTCTTCTAGTCTTAAATTAGTCATATACACTAGTGTTTGAAACAATTATCATGATATATAAATTCAAATCTCGGGGTCAATTGCGCAAAGTTGAGTTTCTTTTTGCAGTCACCCTCGATTTGTGCCTAAAATTTAGGAGTTGGTCTCATACTCTAATTAGGCTTGATTTATTCCAAATTGTGAGATATATTAGAAGGATTTTGGTCTGATCTGAGCATTCAAAACGTACTCATTCCTTATGCTATATCAGATCTAGCCTTGTCTTCTGATTAGCATAAACAAGTGTAATAGTCACTTTTGAACCTTTATCTTATATTCCTCAACATCTTCCACGTTTTTGCCAAAAAAATCGTATAAAGACAAATAATGAGAAAAAAAAAAAAAGCGTAAACACTCAGTACATAATCGAGTTATACAGTGTTTGATTAACACTAACAAAACTCTGAGTGATTGCATAGAATAGTGAGAAAAGGGGAGTCCATTCTCAATTGTTGCAGATCTGTGATTCTCTGCGAGTTTCCCACTTTATTGAGGCTTGATTAATTCATTCTAGTGTGCTTAATTGTATTCATATCAATCCATTCATATCCGGTGAGTTCCTTCCAATATTCCTAGTTCTACACGAGTTATCTACTCCCCCCGTTCCAACTTCAAAAAGAGGTAAGCTAAAAGGGTCGTTTTCACTTTAACTTAATTAAGATTATTTTTGTGAAATTAAATTAAATGACTGAGAGAAACTAAGAATCAAGTTGCAATTAATATTGTCATCAAATCTGAAAAGTTGTGCTTACTTGGAATACGTGATTACATTTTCAGATTCTTGAACGTCATTGTTTCTCCATATCACTCTTGTGTTATATTGAATTCACATATTTTAATAATTACTTGTACTTGTGTTCATTACATATCATTTTAGTACACAAGTCAATAAAAGGTATATTGGTTTATAAAGTGTTGGTAGAAACTCTTAGTGTAAAAACTTGAAATTTGAACTGTGTAAGGGTGTCCTTTGTAAACTTGAATCAAGGTATTCATACAAGTGAATGAACAAGTGAGAAAGAGTATGATTGAGTAAAGATGGACTTTACTCTTGAGTGCAAAGAGTTTGATCTACACCAGGGAATAGTGGATTAGAAATCTCCAAGGAGCTCAGGGGAGTAGACATAAGCAAGGAGGTCTTTTCCGAACTTCTATAAATATTGTGTCAAGTGCCTCTATCTCTATCTCTCTTGTGTGGTTGTTTCATTTGCTCTTACTAAATTCTCTGATTCCACTGCACTTATGTGTACTTGTTTAAAGTTGTTAAAATCTGAAACGTGTATTTTTAAGAGAGTAAAAATCACCTAGTTATTGACCCCCTCCCTCTTTGGTAGATCAGGACCAACAGAAGGAACCCAATTAAACAACAAGCCTTCAATTCATCCACAAGGTATAAAACGCATACAAACAAACAAAATTAAGTGCGAGCTGGTTTAAAAAGTCTTGAAAAAGGAAACAATGCCACCTAAAGTCATTAATTTCATAAATCTCAAGTTCATGGTAATAGTTGGACAACAACCATTCATTCGGTGTTTGAGCAAAACTTTAGCATGGATCTTATACAGGTAGAAATTTCGTTCTAGAATGGCTCATGAATGATTTAATTTGATGTAGTGCAGAGAATCTATGCAATATCTAAAATGTTCAACAACAAAAAATGGGTGGAGGTTAAGGCACAAGTAGGGAATATTGGAGAAATATGTGACGGGATTGGTTGTGATTTTGTAACAAAAGACCGAGCATAAAAAGAATATTATCAAAGTGAATGTGAAGGCAACACTATGCAAATCGCTTGTATCTGAACCTCCACATGCAAGAAGTAAATTTCACAAAGTGCTTCTCTTAAAAAAAATGACATTGACCTGGTATTTGTCAATGGTATGTATCTCCATTGGCGTAGAAACAGCTTGGTGGATGAGATTTGCTTGAGAGTTATAGGGGGTAATGATTCCAATATTGTCCCCTTTAATGCCTTTGACGATCAATTCATTTGCAGTCTACATATGGCAAACAACTAAGTATAAAAACAGTCTTTAAGGAAAAATATTTTCTTTCCCTTTTTTTTTTTTTTTTTTCGCCGAGTAAAAGAAATATACTTTTTATGCCATGATAAGCATTGGGGAAAGTATATGGGGAAAAAGCAAACCTCAGCAATAATATGAGCTTCAATTGGATTATTTACCGTCTTCCTATCCCTTGTCTCCAAAGCCGGCAGCAAATCTGATTTGCAAGTGAAAATTCAGTAAGGAGCTCTCTTAAGAGATCTCCAAGCTACATTAAAGGGAAAAATTGGAAGTTGCATTGAGTAGGAAGTAGGAACAATTGGCTAAAAAGGAGAAGGGATGACCCCGCTACCTGTGTTAATAAAAATCACAGGCTTGTTTGGATTTAAAACCTGAAGAATAAGAACGAAGAATGATTAACTTTCAAACCATTATCATCCTCAAAGGACATATGATTAAAAATTAACTAATTCCACTGATAAAGATTTTAAAAAAAAAAAAAATCAAGAACAATGCACAGTGCCATAATTTTAAGGTTGTGAGAAGTTTAATTTAATAGTTTGATACCAGTTATTAGCAGTCAGAAAACTCTTTCAGTCAGAGTCTGTTATATCACTGAGACAAAATTCTAATATGCAAAAACCAATACATTTTGGTACAAGATGTGCAGTTTTTTTTGTTTTTTTTTTTGCCATTAACTATCTTCTACGCCTATAAAACAAAAAACAATAGTGATTTTAGTCATGGAGAATCACTAGTATATACATATATGTAAGTTGAAAATTTTCTATGTATATTCTTCTCTCAAGGAGAAGTCAATTTTACAAGTACAAAGATTAGATTAAAGAATTTAGATCCGCACGCTTTAGCTAGCACAACGTGGTTTAACTAGCATAACCTTCGCCATTCAACAAGAAACTATAACTCTTAAGTGAACTTTGGTCACTGACTCACTCCTGCCATACTATCGCACAACATTCTGTTGTAAATTAAAACCTACAATTATATTATGACTGATTGAAAATTAGTTCTAATTCATTTAAAATTATTGAGCAAATCATTGTGGTCTAACGCTCCCCCATAAATTCAGTTGTGCCAGAGAGACAAGGTTGGAATTTAGATGATGAAAGCAAGTCTTGAAAAGTTGAACATATCCACAAGCTGATCTGCAGAAGAAACAAGTTGGACTCAATGTGTACCAGAACATATGTTTTCCCATATGAAGTAGCCCAGTTCAATGTAATTAGCAAAAGCGTGGAAGCCAAGATGTGAAGCCATGTAAGTAGGTACTCAAATCATCACATAGTGAGGTAATAAGTGTGTGATGAAGGAAGTCAATCGAAAAGAAAAGCTAATAAAAAGAAAATTAAATTTTCGTTGAATAAATCAATAGCACCAATAATCAAATAGTAAAAATTCTCTCTTCCAGTACAATAAAACCTCATTAGATGGATTTAATCTAATAATAGAAAAAAAAAAAGCAGTAATGGCTACTTAACTGGTATAATTACTAATTTGGAAAGAGAACACTACTGAATCTCCACCAGTTTCTTATGGTGACTGCAGTCATCCGGTGATTTCCACTCATAGTCATTGTATATGTCTAGGTCCTGCCATAGACCTTTTAAGATATTAAAATAATTGATGATAGTGTCTCCTCCCAGCAGAAGCTCACCAAGTTTGAGTCATAGTTCATAAATCTAAGATTGGTTACCAGAATCAGAATACATCTGGTTGATATTATCCCGAAGTTCTTTTGCCGTCAGATAGCACATATAATTAGAGCTAACGGCGTCATCCATGGCATTTACAAGCCAAGCTATGACCATGGAGTTTTTGACATCCCAGGTTGCAAAGATAGGATCTGTCCTCCTTGATGTGTTCTTGTCACGAGCTAAATATCCTTTTTCCTCACCCTTATCTACATCCGAACAGATTTGTACCAGCAATGAGTGTTATCACTATTCATCCTCATATTGGTGATCTAGACAGAGTAGGAATCTGGTGGGTGTCATTGTTTATTAAAACAACTGCAGGAGAGAGGGTATAATTAGTGGAGGTCTTAGACATGATTTGGCTCTGTTTTGGGTGCGAAAAGCAGGGGAAAACAGGAGTTGAAGTAGATGCGTTAGTGCTCTAAATCGGACGGCTATGGCAGAAAGAAATAGGGCAGCTTCTAGGAAGAAAAACAGTTTGCAGAGAATAGGTAATTGGATCTGAATATCACTGCCACATTTTAATAATAAAGACTATTACATGTTTCCTACTTATAAACCATATAGAATCTAAATAAGGAAAAAAAATCTACATTTGCTCTAGCTAATACAGGAACAAATCAATTTGTTTTTAATTAAGTACAGCCTAGAAATCCTCAAGGATTTCGGCTATAAACTACTGCCAGCCCATGGTCAACTTTCCAACACAGAAAACCATGTGAGAAGATCAATAGTATACTTGAACTAAGAGAGACATAAATTAAAAAAGGAAAGAGTTGTTTCAAGGCCCAAAATATAGAGCAATGTTACGTGGAAGTTGGAACGCACTTCTCTAAGGTTCATGGTACGAGTATGGGTTCGCGGTAAAACACTTTCCTAGAATTGTTGTATCAACGAGGTAGGCTTAGATGGTTCTTTTATCAGTTCGCAATTCACTTAGGTTCACTCGTCACATACAAAAATGAAAATATAGATAAGAAGTACCAAGTAATTCCATGGATTTACATAAAACAAACACAGAGATTATAAGAAGGTATGAAACTCAACCTCAAATGTAAAGTTCAACAGAGTCCTTTACTCCATGTTGTCTTTCTTTTCCATATTCGTCAAATTTAGTGATTCGGTTTGCTAGAGCGATCAAATATGCAGGAACCAATTCGTGGTTACATGGGGTATCATGAACTAGGTAACTCTAGGCTAGAGAACCAAAATCAACAAGTTCAAACTCCTTACCAATAGTGATGATAAAGGATGAAACTAGAGACGGTTGACTGCCAATAATGATAATGTCATCAGCACATAAAAAGGAAATAACACCGCAGAATTAGAGCGATAAATAACCAAAAGTGATCAGCATGACACTTGGTGAACCATGTTGTACGAGGAAGTTATTGAGACATTGAAATCAATCTTAGTACACTTATTTGAAACCAAAAACAGCCTTCTGTAGATGACAGAATGTTGAGTCATATAGAAAGTTTCATCTAAAATGTCGTTCAGAAATGCATTATTCACATAAAGCTGACATATAGTCCACCCGAAGGATACGACAAGATTGAGCAAGTACGGACAATTGTGGGTTTGATTACAAGACAAAATATCTCACCAAAATCAACATTCGCCTGTCAATGAAAGCCTTGGCAACTGGACAAGCATTGTGTCGGTCAGTGAAACCATCAGCTTTGCTCTTGAGCTTAAAGAGCCAATTACAACCTATAATATGTTGATATCGAGCTGGAAGAACAAGAACTCGTGTTGTTCTTCAATAAGGCATTAAACTCGTTGGTTATGGCTAGACGTCATTCAAAGACATAATAGCATGGGTGCAGTAGATCGGCTCGGTTAGGTGTGAAATGGTAATTGAGCGAGGTGAGTGCGTGGGAGAAAATATCAAATTGTACCATCTATCTAGACAAGAGGCAAAGTGGTACAATCCTAATAATGTCAAACTATCAAATATTGCAGGGGAACTGGAGAAAGAGGAGCCTCGTGGGAGGAAAAATTAGGAGAAATAGTCTCTGAGGACCAAGTATGTCAGTTTTGATAATAATATGGTAAGGGTTGTTGAAGAAGAGTCAGAAAACTTTAAAGCTGGAGATTTATTACAAGGGGAAAACTGTAAAGGCATCACAGAAGCTAGAGGCAGTAGATGAACAAATTGTCAAATACCCATGATAATGGTAATGGGATTGGTGGAGTATTGTTGGTGGTTGAGGTTAAAGAAAAGTGGTGTTCCTTGCAGCAAGTTGTAGCCTAAAATACATGTTCACTGGTTCTTGGAAGAAATATATCAGTTAAGTAAGCATATAAATCTAAATAACATGCACAACCAAATACACGCAACTCAAAGTAGAGTATGACCATAAAGAGAGAATGGTGAGGATCACTAAAATATAGAAGGGAGAATGTTCATTAGGTGAACATTAGTGAAGACCACGTAGGGGCAATGTCAGAGGGCAACAAGACTTGTGAGAAGAAAGGAATGGGCCATGTCAGCAATGTGGCAATGTTTAATTTTAGCGAGATCTTTTGTTCGAAAATGTGAGAAAAATAGAGGTGGCAATGAATATTGAGGCAAAAACAAAGGGCTTTGAAGGGGCCCGCTATCATATATTCCCTACCACCATCGTTTTGAAATTATTGGACGTGGGTGGAAAATTGATTGTGGACTTCTGATTTTGGTTTTATAAAGTAAAGCAGGTATAATCATCATTGAATAGCACACAATATATATAGCAAGAAATTGAAAGCACTAGAGATTGTCATACATCAGGGTGAACTAAAGTAACGGAAACAAAAAATTTATTGCATTAAAAAAGGGAAAAGTGAGGTGTTTGGATTTAACCAAGGCACATCCAGTAGAAAAGGAGGATTTGAATTTGAAGGTCAAATATAACAATTTATGATTACATAAGTAAGACATAACTTGAGCAGATAAATAACCAAAACGATTATACAGTATGGAAGATGGATTGTGGAAGGCAAATAAAGTGTGTAGGCAATGCAGAAGGGCAGAAAACTTGTAGAGGTCATCCTTACATAGGCCCTGATAGAGGAGAACAAATCGCAAGATCAAAAATATAAAAATGATGAGCATCAAATGAAAAAAAAAAAAACATGATTAAAAAGAAAATTGAGCGATAGAAAGAGTGTTTAAGTATTGGAAGGAACAAGACAGACACTATTAAGAAGAAATAAAGATAAGTTAAGTGGTGGTTCCATGTTACCCATATAGGTGATTGGGAGTTGATCGTCGTTGCCAAGTTGAGGAGTCGGTGCATTGTAGGTTGTGCACTGCTCGAAAAAGAGTCAGGTGTCCAATCTTGTGGGTAGAAGTATCAGTGTCAAGCTATCAAATAAGCTCAAGAGGGATACTAAGAAATCATAAGTGGATGGGGAAGAGTAATCTAGGGATCAACAAAGGCAAAGTTTAATGAACAAGGAATGGAGGGTTGCACAAATAAAGAGAGCTGGGAGTAGTTGCAAGTAGAGTGACCAATCTCAATACAAAACTGGCACTGAGACATGAATGAAGGTGCAAAGCAGGTCCAAGAATCCCATTAAACCTAACACAACTTCCCATAATTAATTCTATGTCATTGCATGTAATTTCAAAATAGATTTGAGGTCAAAAAACCACAAACACGGATATGGGAAGATATAAAGGAGGGACACATACAAAGGGACACACCAAATTCTAAAAATATAGGATACAGACAAAGCAAGATACAACAAATTTTAATCTACACACACACACACACACACACACACACACACACACACACATATATCAAACTACTGAACTACAATCATAAAAAACATAGAAGCTAACGTTGAAATTTCTCCAAACAAAAATTGAAACGTCATTAATATAACATAAACTAAACATAAATAAAATCTACTCCTTCATTCACTGCTTACTCGATTCAACCTACTAGCACCACTGAGGCCATTAATTGAAGAAACAATTAAGAGAATGAAGATTGGTTGATGAATACGCACGTCCTCCTATGTCAAAGAAGTATCCAAACAATAAATTAGTTACAAAATATTAAGACAAGGATTTAACCATGTCGGATACGGATCTTGGTGTATCTAGAGCGTGTCGGACAAGGATATATATCGGGCACAGATACATTGGCCTATTAGAAGTGTCGTTGCTTCCTAGATTGAGGTAAATTATTTATTTTATCAATTATATTGAGAGGACCCACCTACAAGATGATTGCAATGTCAAGTCTCACTATGGATAGAGAGTTGTGTTAAGGGAGTACTACCCCCATTTTCTGTAGCACAACCATAAGACTAAAATAAATGTCCTAATTGCACTAAACTGGCAAAGAAGTGCTGGATATAATAGAATTCGTCCATGAAGAAGTATCAAAGGACAAAAGAATATGGCATAGGTTGAGTTGAAAGTGGCTCTAATCCGATGGCCGAAACTTTGGCTTTATTGAACGCTTTGCATTTTGTCATGACAAGGGTGAAGGTATTTGGTGGTGGAATCCGACAATGAGTTGCTTGTCAAATGGTGATAATGCATTCAAGGACTCCTTGGAAGATGGTGGCTTATGTTGGTGAGATCAGGAGGTTGCTGGGACAGATTCAAGGGAGATAGGGTCATTGTTATAAAGAAGCTAACTCTGTGGCTGATACTCTAGCCAAGATGGCTAGTGCTGGTGAGGATCCATTTCTGATTAATGAGGATTAGTGTACTCTTAAAGTCAGAGAGGTTTAAGGCTTGATACATTAAAATTTCCGAATTCTTGGAAAGTTAAAGCTAGGAATGTTTAGATTTTTTATTTGTTGCGTTCTTTGATTTTTATTTGTTTTGCCCCAAGGTTTCGGTTCAGGTCCACCTGATTGGCATGATTGATTTTTAATAAAGTTGCTAATGTATATATATACACATTTATATATATATAGCTCCGGAAAACCTTTTGCCAACAAGACTCGCATCAAGTGGATGGGAAACTGTGAGAACCACCAAAAGTTAACTAAATGACCAAACTATGCGCTGCTCTAAAATGAAAATTAAATTCAAGGCAAAAGCAACAATACCTCCTTCAGCCATGATGATAAAAATGCCATATTTGTGTACTTAAGTTTTGCATTTTCGATTTCAGGAGAACCACAACGCAATCTGTTCCCATATATCAATGCATTTGATAGCTCCATAATGGCTGCACACATGCGGTACTGCAAGTTGGAACACATATATAAATTCATTAATTAAAGAAAGGAACACATATGGAAGACAGAGTAAAAATGAAAGAAAAGAGAGGCATTAAGAAGGTCAGAATTACCTGGCTCTGCAAAGCTGAAATTGCCTGAGGGTGTGCTTCTGAAAGCCTGCAAAATAAGCTTACACCCATTCCATTCTCCCGCGCCTCCGCACTCTACAATTTAAAACAGAAAAGATCATTAGCCCAATGTGTTGTAGTTGTAAAAATAGAGAAATCAAAATTTGAGAGAGAAAATGAACACTTGAACAAGTGGTGGTAACTGATAATGATCCCCCACAAGGACAAAAACTGATGCAAACATCAAGGCTCCCAAAGATACCTGAAAGGACATTGAAATGTTATCAAGCTTATTGTTAATCAGATAAATCATACTACAAGCCTTATATAGTTGCTTATGCACCTAAAGAAAAGGAGAAAGGAAAACGTTGAAAGAGGGAAAAGATAGTTGCTTACTCTGGATATCTTGTGCATAATGTGTGTGTGTGTGTGTGCGTGTGTGTGAGAGAGAGAGAGAGCAATCTATAGATATGTTTGGACTCCAGTTGTTTTCAGCATAATGCCCGAATATCATGAAATTCTTTACACAGCTAATTTTTCAAGGTGTAATTCGGAAAATCAATGTCTTGAACTGAAATTTTCAGATCATGAAAGATGGGCCAACTAGCAAATAAAAATTCCCCCAGAGTGAGTTGGCACCATCAACATCCCAGAGTGAACTCTTGGAAACTTTATATCATATTATTAAAAAAAAAAATACTAGTACAAAAGTCAAAATATTCATCCTTGAGCACTTTAGGAACGGACAGACACTGACCAAAACTAAAAATGAGATTTCTTAATTCTTTGAAAGGCAAAGTTAGGGGCTTTTCCTAGGTCTCACCTCTCAAGGTGAGGTAGTCCAAAAATACCAAGAGGCACAGAAGAATCTGCCAAGACATATGCTTTTTATGACTGCAAATCGGTCTGAAGCATAATTGAGAGTTGATTCAATGGATAGCAACAATTTGTTCTACATGACTTATAAAACTGCATTATATTAGGACAAATGGTCTCGAAGATGCTCATACTCATCCCTAAGACATTACTATTGTATAATGTGATGTTAAGGATGGGGCCTAACCCTTAATAAGACCGAGGCACGCAAACTTCTGCAGCGTAGAGTTCAAATGTACCCTTGGAGGACTCAGCTAAATGAGAGTTATCATGATACGACTATGGGATTGGGTTATCCCTAGTAAGTCTCCTGAGAATAAAAATACATGCACGTGGCCATAATAGCGCAAAACCACAAGAACTTGATCTAATGCCCATAACATGTGTGTGCTTACTGAAATTCGACCAAAATGACCTACTTCATAATGGTTCCTTCGAATGAATGTTTGTCACTAAGTGAGTATCAAGTGCAAAAGACACCTAAGCACAATATTATATTGCTCAATTATATTTGAATTTAAATTATGAGGGGTATTGCTAGAAATAATTTAAATTAGAACTATTTTATTAATAATATTTATTTGTGTGTATATACACAAGTTACAAGCGAGTTACTTCTAATTATACACCTCCTAATATTTATAATTATATGCATTATATTTTATTATTAATGCATATGTTAAAGTAACAAGAGATCGAGTACCTAGAGAAGTTGTGTGGTGGGTACTAAAAAAGAAGTACGTATCCAATGTATATATTGAGGTAGTTAAGGATATGTATGAAGGTATAGTCACTAGCGTTCAAACAGGAGAAGTCGAGACTTGTGCATTTCCATTAAGTCCTTACTTCATCGATCTAGTGATGGATGAGCTCACAAAACATATTCAAGATGAAATACCTTGGAGTATAGTGTTTGAGGAATGGTGTTTGCGGATGACATAGTACTAGTCGATAAAAATAGAATAGGTCTTAATACTAAGTTCGAAAGATGAACAGAAAGCTTAGAGTCTAAGGGTTTGAAGGTTAGCAAAAGCAAGACGGAATACATGCATTGCAATTTTAGTTATTCTTCTATGAGAAGTGCCAAATTTATACAATATACAAATGAATGAATACGCAAATTAATCCTAAATTATTGTCTTAATTTATTCCTAAATTGATTCTAATTGATTGATGATTTATAATTAATTATGAGACGCTAAACATGGAGCCAAAATAAAATTCAGGAACAGGAAAAAAAATACATACTGGTAAAGTAGTCTGTCCAGCTTCATCCATAATGCATATATCAAATCTCTTCTTAGCAAGCAAGGGATTAGTTATCCCCAAACAAGTAACTGCGACAACTTTGATTTGATCTAGCCTTAGCTTAAGCTCTTCACTGCCATTCATGTCCGTTCCTATCATATAAAGCTGCAAATGTAAGTCTTAAGGAACTGGAATGAGAGAGGAACAGAGGTCACCAATCATAAGGCTACTTACCTGAAAAGCAATGTCCCCGAACTTCCTCTTTCACTGCTTCACACCTTCCGATACGTATAAAATCTATTCCCTACAATACATCATAAATGTTATGTAAACCAAGAGCAATGGCTCTACAAGGTTAAAAAAAATAAAAATAAAAAAATAAAAAAAATTAAAAAACAACCATTTACATTCACAAGGTTTAAAACATAATATGCACTATGAAGTTCCCATTTGGCTCACACTTAGAAACATAAAGTGGGGGTCAGGAGAGAGGGGGTCTAGAGAAATTATTGTTATAACGACGCTTCATGGTTTCCATACCAGGCTACAAACATTGACATAATATAAACAATTAAAAGATATATCAAGGAAGATGACCTGAGCTTTCAATTTGATGAGCAAATTGTCAACAGCTGAGTTTGTGTAGGAAGTAAGCAAAATAGATGCACCTCTCATCAACAATGCTTTCACAGCATGCACCATCGTTGAGGTTTTGCCTGTTCCAGGCATTCCTAGAATAAGGGCGTAATCCTTTGCAGTAAGTATCTGAAACAACCACACTGTTCCAGTAAATAACAATCTTACAGTATCTGAATAGAATTAGTCAACAAACTGCTAACTTCTGAGCAAATAAAACTAGGAGCTTGATGATATAGCAGATGTATGAGGAACAACAGTCAATAATGAACCTTGAATATGGCTCTTCGCTGATCATCATTTAAGTTCTTCTCTGACCAGATATATGAGATGGCAGGATCTTGACTAAATATACAACCGCTGTCAAATTGAGGAGCCTGCAAGAAATTCAGAATAAGCAAAAAACAAAATCTGTCGGATAAAGGGGGCCAAGTGTCAACATTAATTTTGAGACTATGACAAAGCAATCACCTCAAGGTCTACAATCATCTTTCTGAGATGAGAACTCCGATCATTTTGTAGAAAGAGTTGTATGAGATTGTATCTTTATCAACAAAGACATGTAGTGTAAAATTTAGATTACATATTCTTACAATAGCATAGGAAACAATAAGTTGCATATTAAATAGTATTGCAATATGTAACTACCTCATAATTGCAAATGATGCCATAGCTTCGTCTTTGTCAATCCGCCACACCATCTGACCTAGATCATTTGCCACTGAAGAAGAGCTGATACTTGGAAGCCTTAAGCGCTTTGAAAAAGAAACCTAAGAGTTTTATGGAAACGTAACAAAGCAAAGTAACTAAACTGTGCAGTTCTATATAGGACATAATTGTACTAGTAACAGAAATAATTACTGATAGCTTATTTATTGTTAAAATTCCATATATTCCAATGGAGGTAGGTATTCAAGCATGTGGAGCATGAAAGAAACAGAAATACAGCAATCAAATTCTTACAAGAACATGAGAATGACTGATATCCATTATGATCCCGCTTGCAACCATTAGACGAGCCGGTTCAGTGCTCAGTATCTAAATCATTAGGGAAAAAAATAGAGAATAAGCTCACATATACAAGTAAATGTCAAATACTCAACATGAAACACCTTTAGTTCAAGAACCATGCAACACTTGATATAAAACTTACGAAAGCTAAATGCCTCCAAAAATGGAGTAATGTACATGTACACGTGTTTCAAGAAGGCAACACTAATTCAGGAGTGGATACTCTACAATCCACTTGTATCGCCTTTTATAGTGATTTTCTCACACATCTTAAAAAGCTTGTATTCGAGGATCTCATTCAAATTGTTAAGCTTTTGGATTGCAGTAGGGAGTTTTGGCATAGTCCCCCCATTCTTTTATTTGATTCTAACAAGTTCTAATTACATTTTTTAGGAAAACAAATAAATAGAACGCACCAAAAGAATGGAATGCTCCCTGCTCGAAAATAGAAGATTCGAAGGATTTGATAGCTAAGGGATTCCCAAATATTAATGGGTGTTTTATGGCTGTAAATATAGAATCAGTCAACAATTAAATTAGGAAAGTTGGCTAATAAGGTTAGCTGATTTGGTCGTTAATTAGTCCCTGATTTTATGCCTTGTATTTTCCTATAAAAAGGAAACTTGTACGGTTTTTTATTCATTGAGCCAATATACAAAATACTCTCTGTTAATAAAGTATCTCAGTAGAACTGATCAGTGACTCTTTCTGAAGAAAAAAAAATGAGGACTTATTACGCCGACGCCCCCTTGGATCACCATGTCTTACTCCTCTTCTGATGTTATTTCTTCTGGAAACCAGTCAAAAAACATTGAATTACACTGTCTAGATCACCAACATCCGTTTGAATGGCGATAACTTTTTGTGTTGGTCTCAATCTGTTTGCATGTATATTCGGGGGCATGGGAAAATCGGATATTTGACTAGAGATAAGAAGGCACCAGCAAGGGAGGACCCGACCTATGCCACCTGGGATGCAGAAAACTCCATGGTCATGATGTGGCTTGTGAATTCCAGAAGACCTCAGCTCCAACTATATGTGTTATCCAACGGCGAAGGAACTCTGAGGAAGGTCATGCTTGGAAAACAGGCTACTAGTGTTCCTATTGAGAACTATGCATTGGTTGCTTTTGATGCAAATGCTAGTAGGACCATTGCCAGTCAATGAAGGATAGACGACGAACCTCTTGTGTGGTGTGACTACTGCAACAGACCATGCCATACTAGGAAAAATTGTTGGAAGATTCATGGGAAACCAGCTAACTAGAAAAGCAGCGAACCTGGTGATAGACCTAACTGTGGATTTCCTTTTGTAAATGAAGCTGAGATGTGTCCCTTCAGTAAAGAGCTGATGGATGATCTTCTTAAACTGCTAAAGTCCAATTCCTTATCTTGTATTCCTAGCTCAAACAAGTAGTGATCCTTATGCTCTATCTTGCTCAAATTATGCTCCTCGGATCATTGATTCAGGTTAATCTGATCATATAACCAGTTTTCTCATCTGTTTACAAATTATTCACCTTGTCCTGGTAACCAAAAAATTAAAATTCCAGATGGTAGCTTCTCACCTATTGCTAGAAAAGGCCTAATAAAAATTTCAAAGAGTGTAGATCTTAAATATGTTCTCCATGTTCCTAAACTCACCTGTAATCTTTTGTCAATGAGTAAATTGTCCAAAGATTCTCTAACTGAAACACCAATTGAAACTTATTTGGAAAGCAGTTGGTCCTGAGAACCAATTGAAACACTGATTTATTTGGAAGATTTGGAAGCAAAGCACCTGAAACATCAATTGAAACCAATCTGAAGCTACAACCTGCTAAAACTGAAGAAGTGGTGAATCAAAATCAATACCAAAGACTTGTTGGAAGACTGATTTATTTGACCCATACACGTCCAGATATAGCTTTTACAGTAAGCATGATCAGTCAATTCATGCATTCACATGATCTGGAACACTTTGATGTTGTGTATAGAATCTTGAGATACTTAAAAGGGAACCCTGGAAAGGGTCTATTGTTTAAAAACATGGACATTTACAAATTGAAGTCTACATTGTTGCAGATTGCGCCGAGAGTATAACTGATTAAAGATCAACTTCCTGCTACTGTACTTTTGTCAGAGGAAATCTAGTTACTTGGCGAAGCAAAAAAACTAAGTGTGGTGGCTAGGATTAGTGAAGAAGTTGAATTTAGATCAATTGCTAATGGGATTTGTGAAGTGTGGATTAAAAGACTTTTAGAAGACTTGAAGATCCATGACTACTCACCCATGAAGGTATATTGCGACAATAAGGCAACAATCTCAATTGTCCATAATCCGGTTATTCATGATAAAACGAAGCATGTGGTAGTGGATAAGCATTTTATCAAAGAAAAGATTGATAGTGGAATGATCTGTATGTTCCAACCACTGAACAAATCGCTGATATACTTACAAAGGGATTTCAAAAGAAACAGTTTGACTACTTGATTAGCAAGCTGACAATGAAAGATATTTTCAATCCAGTTTGAGGGGGAGTGTTGGAAATAGAAGATTCAAAGGATTTGATTGCTCGGAGATTTTCAAATATTAATGGGTGTTTTATGACTGTAAATATAGAATTAGTCAACTCTCAAATTAGGAAAGTCAATTAATTAGGTTAGCTGATTTGGTTGTTAATTAGTCCCTAACTTTATTTCTTGTATTTTCCTATATAGAGGAAACTTGTACAGCATTTTTATTCATTGAGTCAAATTATAAAATACTATGTAACTCCCATAAATATGATGTGCGTACAAAAACAAATATATCAAAATATTCCACACACATGCAAATTCAAACTAAAGGTAATGGTCAAAAAGTGCAGACAAAGAGTAATGAATCCTTCCATTTACTGCATAAATGCAGCACATTCAATACAATCAACACAACCCAAAGAAATTTGTGCATTCATATGAATCAAGTACGCATCAACATGTTTCAGCTGATCAATGTATTAGCTGGGAGATGAAATAAGCACAGATGATAACTTCTGACCAAAAATATACATAAATTGGAAGTTGAAACAGACAAGAAAGGATGGGGAGAGAGAGAGAGACAGAAGAGTTGATAACAGAAGTTATTAAAAAGAACTTCAAAATGTACATGACCAGGATCAGATTCAGCTGATCAGAGTTAAACAGAAAAAGAGGTCATCTTCATCAAAAAAGGATTCAACTTGGGTGGACAATTGTGCAGCAGGAAGTGGTCAGCATAATGGACAAAAGATATCTTAAACTTTGTCTCTCAGGAGTTGTCAGCAGGGGGAACAGATGGTAAAAGATTAAAAATGACTCAGTTGCCAAGGACAAGACTTCAGATGCGAGTAATGCGCACTGAAATTTTGTTCGGGCATCTTGTTATATGGAAATGCAGCCAACAGGTAACCATAACCACAATAATGGAAAAATGAACAGAAGAATTAAGTTACAAGAAAATATCATACCACATAGTCCCCTTCTTTAAGTGTACAATCCAAATTATTTATTGGATGAGACAGAGAACTCAAAGAACCTTCTTTATGTCCATTATCACCATTTACGGGCAAATTTTTTAGGACAAAGCAATAAACATATCGGTTGCCCTTGGAAAAGCTTTTCGGAGAGGATGAATCTGATGTATCAAGGACAATAGAGGATAAGCAACTCGCGGAGTTTTCACCCAAACTACGTGAACACCAGATTTCTCTCTTCACAACCTGAAGCAGTAAAAAGAATTTAATCAAAACAAAATATGCAATGACACTTGTCCATTAGCTTCAAAAAATAAGTATACTGCCATTTCAAATATTGCACCTCCAGCTCCTTAGCCTCTAGGTCAATCAACCGATCCCATTTCTGAAGGAAAATACAATGTGCAGTGGTTAAATGACGAACAAGTGAATTGAACATATCACTCAACCCGCTGGCTTCCGTGCTTCCCCCATGTACCTTCAACATGTGACAAAGAAGTTAAAAATATGTACCTGAAGCATTAATTGAAGAGTATGACAACATGAGCAACTGACTTAAATAACTAATCTTCCTTTCTTTCTCTCGTGAACAAGACACGATAGATGAGGTTCTCTAAAGTCTAAACTCTAAACATAAAGACACCATTCCATCATCACTTGTACTTACAATTTCACAATCGCATGCACATATTTTCACATGAAACATACCCATGAAGATGCTTCCACGATTCAAAATGGACTCTTAACCAAGTTCAAGTGGAAAGACGAAAAAGGAAAGGAAAATTTTAGGCAAGCAAATGAACCATGTTCCCCAGACTATGGCATTTCAGAGAGCTCAAGGGCAGCATTAGATTGGTTTCATTTATTGACTGAGAAGACTCGGGAACCAAATATTTCAGTGGTTGCAAAAGGATATTGGGAAGAAGAAGAGTATTTTTCGTATATATGAATAGGCACTATTCTCCTAATGATATAGCCATAGTAGTCAGCTACAAACAAATACCAAAAATACATTGATTTAAAAAGTAACTAAATAAATGTTTATTCCAACCCTCCCTCTCAAGTTGAGGCAAAGATGTTGGCAAACCCTAACTTACCAATAGCTAACTGAACAAGAGAAGGTCCTATAAACTTGGTGAACATATCAGTCGCCTATTCAGAAGAAAGAACAGTAAGAAATCAAAACTCAATGTATTTCTATTATGGAGAATGATCAAATTTATACAAGAGGAAATAACGAAGAAATTTCTAACTGTTCCTAAAGAGTAATGAAAAAAATTTGTAACTATACAAGTTGTAACTGATATTATAATGCATAATCAAGAGAGGTTTAATACTCTCCCACAAACTCGGCTAGCCTGGAGAGACGAGGTTGATTCGTAGAAGATGAAAGCATGTGTTGTGAAGTCCCTTGGTAATATGTCAGTGAGTTGATCAGTAGAAGGGACAAATTGAGCTCGGTGTGTGCCAGTAAGGATGCGTTCACGTATAAAGTGATAATCGAGTTCAATATGCTTACTATGAGTGTGGAACACAGGATTTGAGGCCATATAATTAGTGCGGAGATTATCGCAAAGTAAGGTGATAGGCGTGGATATGGAAATTTGCAGCTCTTGGAGCAGATGAAGTACTAATGTGGATTCGGCACAAATATAGGCAAGGGATCAGTACTCAGCTTCGACACTTGCAAGAGAGAAAGTAGATTGTTTCTTGGCGATCCAAGAGATCAGATTAGAGCCCAAGAAAACACAGAAGTCAGTGGTAGAGCGACAGGAGTCAGGGCAACCTACCCAATCAGCAACAAAATAAGCCTTGAGAGTCAACGGGGTAGCACTACACTGAAAAAACAAAGGCCAAAGTTCAAAGTCCCTTTTAAGTACTGAAGGATTCGTTTGACGACTATAAGGTGGTGTGTCCGAGTCGGCTCATGAACTGAGCAACATAATGAACAGTATAGAAAGAAAGGAGGAAAAAATTATATATTTCATTGATTCAATTACAAGGGAGTAATATAAATTTAAATAGGAAAACAAAGACACATTGTTGCTAACCCTAGAATCCCATACAATCAATGACCTTCCTAAGTTATTCAAATCACTACTTTCCTAATTTATTCAAATCTCTAATAATCAAATCCTAACCAAATACAACCCTAACTAGCCGACAAGCATAGGCAATGTCTGGTCTAGTGAAAGTGAGATATTGTAAAGAGCCAACCAATTGGCGATACTCAATGGCATCTGACAATAGATCCCCGCTTTGAGATGACAACTAAGTCGTAGCACATACAGGAATGTTGCAAAGTTTGCAGTCTGTCATCGAGAATTGTACAAAAAGATCGATAGTATAATTAAGTTGAGAGAGACATAAGCCAGTAGAGGAGGAAGTAGCTTTAAGGCCCTGAAAGTAAGATAGGGAAACAAGGTCACTAGGCTCAAACTCCTTGCCAAGAGTGGTGATAAACGATGATACTAGAGACGGCTGATTTCCAGTGCGTATAATGTCATCGACATATAAAAGAAGAAGCATCATTGCAGAGTTAGAGCGATAGATAAACAGGGAATGATCAACTTAACTCTGGGCAAAACCATACTGTAAGATAAAAGTGCTGAGACATTGGAACCAAGCTCCTTGCGCTTGTTTGAGGCCATAGATAGCCTTTTGTAAAAGACAGACATGATGAGGATGGCATGGATCTATAAAACCAGGTGGTAGTACAATATAGACAGTTTCATCTAAAACGCCATGAAGCATTCTTCACATTGAGTTGGCGCAGTGCCCACCCAAAGGATACGGCTAGGCTGAGCACAGTACAAACAGTAGTAAGTTTGATTGCAAGACTAAATGTCTCATCAAAGTCAACACCCGCTTGTTAATGAAAGCCCTTGGCAACTAGGTGAGCTTTGTATCACTTAATGGAACCGTCTGCTTTGCGATTGAGTTTGAAGACCCACTTACAACACACAACATGTTGATGTAGGGAATGAGGGACATGAACCCAAGTTTTATTCTTCAGTAAGGCATTAAATTTCACTGGTCATGGCTTGATGCCATTCAAGGACACGAACAGCTTGAGTATAGCAGGTAGGCTTGTCAGTGGAAGATGGAAGCTAAGCAAGTAGAACCTATGGGAGAGGATATCAAATTGTACGATCTATCCGGATAAGAAGACGGTATGTACCATCCCGAAGACGTGTGATCATCGAATGTTGCGGAGGGACTGAAGGGGCCTCAGGGATGGCAGCGGCAAAAGGATTAGGTTGTGAGGGTCGATTTTGTCGGGGCTGAAAATGAAACAAAAATGATTAATGAAGAAAAGGCAGAGCACAATTTTGTGTAGCCAATTGCAAAGGTTGAGCAGAAGTTGGTGGTAGTAGAGGAACAAAGGCCCATGATGATGGGTCTGTGGAGTGCTTCTAGTGTTAGATGCAAACGGGAAGTGTTGTTCATTAAAACGAACATGGCAGGAAATGTACATTCTGCCAGTTGTGCGGTCCAAACAACGATAGCCATTATGTTGCAAGTTGTAGCCTAAAAACACACGTTCAACAGTTCTTGGCAAAGGTTTATTAGTTAGGTAAGAACCTAAATGCAAATAACATGCACAACCAAGCACACGTAGCTCAGAGTAGGAAGGAGTATGACCATAAAGACAGGAGAATGGGGAAGACCACTGAAGTTTAGAGAAGGGACAGGATTGATTAGGTGAATAGCAGTGGAGACTGCTTCGGGCCAGTGATGGAGATGAACATGACTTGTGAGAAGGAGGGTACGGGCCATATCAGCAGTATGGTGGTGTTTCCGTTTGGCAAGGCCATTCTATTCGGGAGTGTGAGGACAAGTGAGTCTATGATGAATACCTAGGGAAAAACAAAGTGATTTGAAGGGACCACAATCATATTCACCACCACCATCGCTTTGAAATTGTTGGACGTGTATGGCAAATTGAGTCTGGACATAGGCTAAAATGTTTTTGAAATGTTGGAGAAATTTAGATTTTTGTTTCATAAAGTATAGCCACATAAACCAAGTGTAGTCTTCAGTTAACAACACTAAATATTTATAACCAAAGACAGAACAAACAAGAGATTATCATACATCAAAGTGAACTAAAGTAAAGGGAAAATAAATTTTTATTTCATGTGAGCTCGGAAACGGCAGATATGTGAATTTACCCAAAGCACACCCAGAGCAGAAAGAGGATTTAAACTAAAAGGGAGTAGATACCAATTTATTTGAACCCAAGTAAGACATTACTTTAGAAAATGGATGACCTAGCCGATTGTGCCAAAGGGTGGACGAGTTGACCGAGGCAGATAAAGCATATAGACGGGTAGAGATGGCAGGTAACTTGTAGAGACCATCCTCACAGAGAATCAGAGGTGAGATCAAAGACATAAAAGTGGTGAGCATCAAAAGCACAAAAAACATTATTATCCATGCAAAATTGAGCAATGGAGCATAAATTTTTACGCATCAATGGAACAACGTAGACATTATTAAGAAGATAGGATGAGGAGCCAAGTGGTACTGTAATGTCACCCATATAAGATATTGGTAGATGATCACCATTGCCGAGTTGAACAGAGTCAGGCCCACTGTATGGTGTGTACTGCTGCAGGAGAGTGGAATTGCCCGTTATATAATATGCACCAATGTCAGGATACCAACTGAAATCATTGAGTGTCCATTGTGAAGTTTGTTTATTCTGATGCACTTGAGGTGTAGCAATATGTAGGTCTGCAAAGGTAGAGTTCAACGATGGAGAAACACATGGTCATGCAAATTAAGAGAGCCGGTAGCAGTTGTGAGCAAAATGACCAATCCAAAAACACAATTGACATTGCAACACGGATATAGGTGTAGTAAACATGATTGATATGAAGAGGCAGGTGAAATGGTAATTCGTGAAAAGTGTGGGGTGCAAATTGAACTTGTAAAAAATGATATCGGTGAATTTTGAAAAATGTGGGGCTGTTTTGATAATTTTGGGGGGTACATAGTGAATTTTACAAACTTCTGGGGTAGTGTCTGTAATTTAGAGAATAAAATTAAAAGGGTTGTGAGAACTATCAGATTAGGGCAGAAAAGAAAGAGGAAAATGAGGCAGCGATTCAGCGAATATTGCAAAGAGATGACAGCTGGAACTGATTGGCAAATAAAAAGGTTGCAGTTAGATCAGCGAGAGGGAGCAGCGGGAGCAAGGAGACAAATAAGAACAAGAGATCGCAATGATACTAGGGCCGCGGAATACTACGGCGGCCGAGCAGGGAGATTGATCGAAGGTCAAACTTCTCGGAGGCAGCGAGGGCTAGAGCAACGATTGATCAGTGAGAGGCCGCGACAATGGAGCAAAGAGGAAGCGGCGACTTCGCCACCCACAGAGCCAATAGTGAAGACAGCGATCAGATCTTAGATCGCAAATCAAATCGACGAACAGACGAGTAGATCTACGAATTGAAAAATTGAGGAGAGACCAATAGCCAATGGTGAGCCAACAGAAAGATCGACGAACAGCGATCAGATAGAAGACAACGATGGTTGAACGAAGATCTTAGATCGCATACGGGGAAGGAAGAGAAAAGAAATTCTGAGGAGAGAGGAACGTTGTTAGTACGATACCATGTAAGAAATCAAAAGCAGTATTTCCAATGATCAAATTTATACAAGTTATTCAAGAGGTAATAATGAAGAAATTTGTAACTCTTTCTAAAGAGTGATGAAAAAAAATTTGTAACTGTATAAGTTTGTAAATGATATAATAATGCATAATCAAGAGAACTTTAATAGGAAACGAAGGTAGGCATGAAAATTCTCAATCGAATTTTCTCATGAATAAAGTGGATATTCACTTAGATGTGTTTCGTTCTTTCATGGAGTATTGAATCAGATGGTAACCTTATGGCGGATTTGTTATCACAAAACAACATGGATGAATTTCTCATAATAAGTCCTAACTCAATCAAAAGAGAACAAAGTCAAAGAATTTCACATGTTTCTTGAGCCATGGCACAATACTCAGTTTCAGCAGAAGATCGAGAGACAACAAATTGTTTCTTACTATTTGACGAGATTAGGTGCCCTTCATAAAAGGTACACAGACTAGAAGTCGAGCGTCTATTGTCCTTCGGCCCTACATATATAGTCGGCATTTGTCATGTAAGAGATACCCTTATGTGCCCTTCTCACATAAAGACCAAGACCAAGACAAGCCTTAAGGTACCGAAAGATATGGTAGGCTGCATCCAAGTGTGGAGTGCATGGTTAGTGCATAAACTGACTCACAATACTAACAATATACGTAAGGTCCAGTCTCATATTGGTTAAATAGATGAGGCAACCTACAAGTCGGTAATATACTGTTGGCTCTGGTAATTCTCCTGAGTTTGCTGTCAACTTAAGATTTTGATCCGTAGGAGTAGAAGTTAGTCTACGTTCAAGCATGCCATTGTTCTAAGGACATATTTTTTGCTCGAATAAGGAGATATCTTCACAAGACCTAGCAACCTCAATACAAAAGAAGTATCGGAAATTACCTAAATTCTTAAGTAGAAAAATTGTCCGAGATCCTTTTTTGTCTACTTAATGTCAGGCGCGTCATCTTATGTGATGATAACATCATCCACATAAACAAAGATAATGATGCATTATTGATAGTGCTGTCGACGGATGAAGCAAGTATGATTTGAGTGACACTGGATGAACCCCAAATTAAAGATGGCCTCACTGACAACTAAACCATGCACAAAGGGACTGCTTAAGTCCATAGAGGGACTTCCGGAGTCGGCAGACTTTACCCGAATACTTTTCCGGAGTCCGAAATCCCAATTAAGTCTCCATATAGATAATCTCAGTCAGGTCGTCATTGAGAAATGCACTTTTGACATCCATCTGATGCAGAGGCCAAGAATATGAAGCACCCAATGAAACAATGAGATAGACAATAGTCAATTTCAGAACAGCGGCAAAGATAGAACCGCAATCTTTTCCCAAAGGCGGGCTTTGTATCGATCAATGAATCCATCAGCTTGATACTTGACACTGAACACCCACTTACATCCAACCAGTCATTTGGCAGGTGGCAAGGTAACCAAGTCCCACGTTTGATTCTGTTGTAGAGCATCTATTTCCGTTTTCATAGCGGCTACCCACTTTAGATTCTGAAGAGCCTCCTAAATAGATCGAGGAATAAGGACCAAATCAGTCTACCCAATGAAAGGTTTGTATTACTCCGAGAGACCCTGAAAAGACATGTACTTAGAAATCGGATGTCTACTACAAGAAGAAAGAAGGTAAAGGAAGGATGGACGACATTCCCGAGTAGGGTAACAATGGGGAACAAGGTTAGAAACTATGGGAGATAGAGAAATAACTGAATCCTAGGAGCTGCCAGCAAAGGATTGGGAGCATGTAGACGACTAAAGCGAACCTGCAATGGAGCAGGGAGGAGTCAAGTGGTAAGTGTGGTGCTAGTGGTAGAGAGATATCAAGTATAAGAATAGGACACAGAAGCAAGATATTATCCTCTACATAGTTTACCTCGATAAGTGGGGCAAAGAAAGTGCCTGAAAAGACGGGAATGGCTTTGAGGAACCTAACAATCCTACTGAGCCTAAAAGTACCCAAAGTAGTCCGCAACTGACAATCCCAAAGAAGCTTGGAATGCATGAGAGATCTCACGATAAAGCTCAAAGATCCTTGATTCATTGCGAGCATGGGACATCTTCGTTAGATTAGACCAGAGACCTTTTACTGTTTCATGGTCCATGAACATATTGTAGATCCGTTCCTCCATTGAATTGAATATCCACCCAAGAATGGTACTGTTGTTCGCATCCCACTGCACAAACTTGGGATCGATGATGTTGGGACTTGGCTCAAGGCCCATGAGCCATGCGGTCTTGCGTTTTGCACCAAGGTAGAGACGTAGAGAAAGACCACGCATGAAAATTCGTCCCATTGAACAACACAGTGGTTACACGCTGGATCATGGCATTAGAATCACAAGTCGGATCGGGGCGGGTGACCAAAGGCAGGGCATGAGGGCAAGAACGGTCTCTGATTGAGCATTTCCTTCTTTTCTGGAAGCCATGTGCACAGATTAAACAAGATCTGACAACAAACAATCTGATAGAGACAAGACACAACAAACTTTGTTCCGGAAAAAGAAGGGACAATCTACCGAAGGTAACCCAATACGCGGTCACCAAACCATACAAGAATTAAAAGGGACTACCGTGTGCCTAGTACGTCCAAAACACCAACGGACGCTAAACAATGGTGACAGGCAGCAGCCACGGGACGATGGCACTAAAACGGGTAGCAACCGCCAAGGGCAGCAGTGGACTGGACAGCTGCGACGGGCGGCGGTGAACAGGACTGCTGCAACGGGCAGCAGTGGGCGACAGCAGGGCTACAGCCCTCAGCTGGCGGCCCAGACGGACAATGGTGGGCTGGCAGAGCAAACAGGGGCGCTGGACAGTGCAAACACTGCATTGCAGTGGCACTGGTGGCACGTCAGCAGGCTGGCAGCACAAATGGAGTGCTGGACGGCGCAAACAATGTGCTGCAGTGGCGCTGGTGGCACGGCAGCAGGCTGGCAGCGCAAAAAGGAGTGCTGGACGGCACAAACAGGGGGCGATGACGGCAGGCTGGCGGCACAGCAGGCGGGTTGTATTCCCAAAGAAGATGGAGACTGTTGGTGGTGATAAGCTGCCGATTAGTAGGTAAGGTATGAGAAGAAAAAAATAGCTCTAGATACCAAAAATGATATAAGGAAGCAAAAAGGTTTTTTTCATATATATGAATGGGCACTATTCTCCTAATTATATAGTCATAGTAGTTGGCCAAATTAGGAAGGATATTAGCATAAATAAATGGGCCATTAAAGCACCACAAATGCATTGATTTAAATAGTAACTAAATAAATGTTGGCTGCTGCTAAATGTAATCATTTCATGACAATGATAAGTAATCAAATAGTAAAAAAAATACAACTATCAACTAAGAACTGTAAACTGTTCAAAAAGGAAGTTAGAAGACAGTGCCAGTATTATCAAATATCAACGAGGACATGTTTAAGAGAAAAACAATTCTCACCAGTCGATGTAAAAAAAAAAAAAAAAAAAGGTTTACCTTGTGATAGATGGTACAAACATTAAGATGCCGGCAACCTTTACACATGCTTGGACTCTGCAGGTTAATAGAGTATATTGGCAATGTTTAGAGAGCTAGCCATTTAAGATTATTTATATAGATACATATACAGAACTCAGAAGAACCCAAACCTGTGACATCGGTGGCAGTTGCTGTGTCATAGATGCCTTAAGAATATCACTTGCAAGTTCATTACGGCGCATAATTAGCCCAATCAAGTCAGATCTTCGGACTGTGATACCCTGCAACATGTATAAGTAGACATGCTTTATTCAGATCAATGGAGAAATAAATAAAACCATGAATAATATGCTTTACCTGTGTCTGATCTGTGTGAAGATAGTACAGAAGACCAGAATCAATATTCTTCAGGTATCTGAGAGGAGAAAACAACAAATAAAAGGTGCTAAAACTTGATCTTCTAGTAAATCACGGGGATAGAGGTGTAACGGGGGAAAACATTAGCTGAACTATGCACACCTCTCAGACATTAGAAGTGTGTATAACATCACTTGGGCACTGTGTTCTGTAGCTGTCTGCATAATTAATGAAGCACGAGCATAATACAGCCATAAGCAGTAGTAGAGTGATGCCAAATAGATCAACTCAAACTCGATGGTTATTACTTCTTTCTGAACAGATATATTATTTTAACATAAAGCTTGCCTGGCCAGTTGTACTTTTTCCAGTTTTGAACTCTAAAGGCATGATTTTCTCAACAATCTGATTGGTGTTCGATTCAACTTTTACCCGTAGGGAGGCATCAATAATTCCTTTTAATCCATACTTAGGGGCCCATGCAATCTCCTCAATATCTACAACCTACATTCAAAAAGACAGCTCAGAATGCAAGAAACATGTAAATTGCCTAACCCCAGATTATAAGTTTTGCTTCGATGAGCAGGACTGGTCAGTTGCTATGGTGTGCAGAAATAGTGAAAAAATTATGACATTACTAAGCCACTATAAAGGCATATCTAGATAGAAATATATATTTTAAACCGAAAACATCCATAACATATATATACAGTCACACACGATACAGTTAACTATGCCTGCAACATTCTGCAATCATATAATAAATATCAATGCACATTTAGATCCATGTGCATCGTTCATGGGATGGCAATTGCAAATTGCTTAGGTATTATCATACAAATTTAATTGAGATGCCTTGCCTCGGAAATTGTGACTTTCTTCTGTCCCTCACCAGATCCAAAATCAACTGGTGGAATTTCCTGATCCTACAAAACAAGAAAGAAAAATATATGCACTAGTTATCCATTAAATGTGGAAAAAGAAAAAAACTTCGAATTGCATGCGGGATAATATGGATGGTAGTATGGGTTTGGTCTTGACAAGGATGTGAAACCTAGCAAAACAACCATAAAAGCTGATGCAGAACCATAAGCGAATCATGTTAATACAGGGACTCCAGACAACAAACAAGACAACAAATGCTAACCAAAAGTGTGTTTTCTTATCCATGTCTCTGCCAATTTGCACTGAAGTATTAGAATTAACTCAGTTTCAACATAGATTAACCAATAAAATTAATAAAAACAAAATGATTACCTCATCCTTATCTTGATTTAGTGGACTTAACGGACCGAGAATTTTAAAGTAAATAGACTGAAATTCTTCTAAAAAAATATTGTTAGTATTGCCAAGGATAATAATTTTAGGAGCCATAGTTATTAAAGGCTCTAGGCACAACAAGGCAAAAAGGTCGCCCCAGAGCCTAAGCACAAGGGGCAAAGGCGAGGCGCACGCTTTAACAAGGTAAGGTGCATAATATACAAAACCAATACCAAATAATTGATAGGTTTGTTACATTGCAAATCTACACTGAAAAACTAAAACTATGTATGAACTGATGAGGAGAAATCCGAGTCAACCACAAACTGTCGCCATGTGTCAGCCATGCACATGCCATACACGAGGATCAACAGCCATGCACATGCCATACACGAGGATCAACAAAACAAGTCTACTATTGTCAACTATTATTACGACCAACACCACTCACCAGGATTACTGCTGAAACCAGCCAGCAAGGGGAAACAGTCCTTGGGCCGGAATGTTCTACTCCAACCAGAATCGTCGTCCCCGATTCATGTCAGCACCATCATCCCCCACTCAGGGGCCTTCGTAACAGCCTTCTCTTATCAAGGTAAGAGTTGTTACTACTCTTTCCTAAATAACGGTTCATCACACCATATCCCACTAAATGAGCCACGTTAATGATGACAGGACGGGATTTAAGGGAAACTGACCGAAAAAGTCCCTCCGACCTACAAATATCAGCGAAGGGGGACCTAGCTAGGTATGCACAAATTTCCTATTCAACACTTTCAACTGAGGGTACTTAACCAATTCTCACACCAGAGGTGCAAAGCTGGCAAGCTCACCCGCAGTGCATTGTTTTGCAGGACCCAAAGCAAGGAGAACCACCTTATTCTTAATTCAAAAGCTCCATATCTGACGAACCAAATTTTGACTTCATCAGATTAGTGCCATCTATGGAAAACGACTAATTGTCTTTCTCGCTACTCTTGGAAGAAAGTTTATGGTTACTTTGAGATAAGGGATAATGTCGAACAATCAAGAAGGTGGCAGCTACTCCATACAACCGAGCCCAACGTTGAACTGGCTAGAAAGTTACCCTCGCTCCTCATGGAGTTGATGAGAGAGATACGTGATCTTTCTCATAATCTGCAACAGTTGGCAGGCCAAAGCCAACTGCCTCCACCGCCCCCCAGTTCCATAGGGGTACGTTCCACCGTACAATGGGGCACAAGCCATGGCCGAAGAAGGAAGAAGATTGAGGCAAGAGCAACAACATAAAGAAGAGAAGCAAAACATGATCTCCTTAGAGAATTGGAAAGGATCCAAAGGGAGATAAATGAATTATGTCGCGGAGGCCGAAATTTCCAGCGTAACCCCGAAGTTCCGCCTTTTGAGAGAGCAACCAGCAAGCATTCACGACTCGGGCCACTGCCCTGTCAGCACAAGCTAGGGGGGGGGGGGGGGGGAGAAACGGAGCGCCCACTCCGAGGAACGAGGCACATCCAGCACCAGTAACATATAGGACCCCCAAAGTGTCCCCGATGGGTTGCCTTATCCAATGGAGGCCTTGTCAGCTTCCCAATTCAAGAATCAACGGGAAGACCAGAATGGACGAACTGACAACGACCTCTGGGACCAGATTAACGCAATCAACGAAAAACTTGGACAGATCAGCAAGAAAGAGCCCAATATCTATGAGATAGTAAAGAAGAATGCTCCTCCATTCACTACGCAGGTACTACGAGAGAAAGTCCCGGCCAACTTCAAACTTCCATCTCAAATCGGAATATACTAAGGCAACACCGATCTAGTAGAGCACTAGGATACCTACCATGCTCATAGAGATTTGCACGGGACGTCAAATTCAACTAAATGCCAAGCCTTCCAAGTGACCTTGACTGAAATGGCTAGAAATGTTATAAAATGCTAAAACTGAGGTTGTTTGATTCGTTTGAATCACTGAGTACCGCTTTCGCGCAAAGGTTTGTAAGCAGCAAGCGAAGGGCCAAAAACCCATTGCATCTATTTCAATAATCAATCAAAGGTTCTCTTTCTATTACAGTATAGTCTTATTATATAGGCTTAAAATAACAAACAATAACCATTGCTTAACAAAATAGGAATAACGGTTACTTAACAAACTAATAATAACGGCTACTTAAAAAAATAGAAATAAAGGCTACTTAAGGGCTATGACAATAACAGCTACATCAACAGCTTTAATTAACTATTGTGGGAAAAGAAATACTAATGATTTTTCCACCCCGCCGTACGTAAGTTAGAAGCAGTGGCCTTAATCGATCCCTACCAAATCTCTCTGAGTGAAGAACAACTCACCTCCGAAGAGTTATAAGAATGATACTGCTCCAAGAGATCAGGAGCAAGTCAGCTTAACTCCTTGTCTAGAATCAATTTTCTGTTTGAGAGTGATCAAACCTTCCATTTGACAAGATACCTTTGAAATCCATCTTGTGAAGAGAAAATGATCTCGTCTCTAGCACATCTTCAATTTGATTATTGCTTTCATTGATTAGGAGCGCCAAGGAGAAATAGAGGTAGGGTATTCAAAAGAAGGCATTAATGGTGGTAGCTATATGGTGGCAGGTGGGGTAACTTCGTTGTTGCCACAGACGAATTAATATCTTTCTCAGGAAGAGTACCAATGGAAACAATAGGAGGTTTGAATGTGCCTCGATAAGGTAGGCAACAATAAATCCCAATTACCCAACTTATCACCAACTAGACAACGAAGCAAATTACCTAGATTGCGATTGACGACCTCAATTTGCCCATTGGTTTGGGAATGGAAAGCTGATGAGAATTTTAGTGTGGTACCAAAAGGCTTCCAAAGTGTCTTCCAACATTAACTAACAAACTTGACATTTCGATCTGACATAATAGAAGTAGGTAATCCATGTAATCGTAGAACTTCCCTAAAAAACAATTTGGACACATGTGACAAGTCAATCAACTAATTGCAAGGGATAAAATAGGTCATTTTAGAAAATCTATCCAAGACAACGATCACTTAATCATGATCTTGAGCCGTCCTAGGTAGACCAAGGACAAAGTCCATGCTTAAATCCTTCCACGGCATGTGAGGAATTGGCAAATGGGTATACATGCCCATGTTAGCCTTAGCTAGTTGACAAGTTCGACATCGCAACACAATTTTGGAAACATCCTTCTTCAAGCCAGGCCAATAGTAATTTATCCTCCACCAAAGCAATAGTTTTGTGGCGACCAAAGCATCCCGCAAACCCTCCAGCATGTAATTCCCATACTAAAAAAGCACAAATAGATGTGCGAAGGATGCAAAAGCTAGTAATGCGAAACAATTAACCATTGTGAATAACGTAATCAAGATGGTGAAGTCGAAAACCCTCTGAGAAATTAAAAAAAATGACATCAAAATCACAGCAAGTAGAATACTCATCTTTCAATCTTTCAAAACCAACTACATGGGCATTCAGAGACAGTACAACCATTCAAACCCGACTAAGAGCATCTGCACATTTGTTCTCTACACCAGGTCTATGATTAAGGACAAACATATATTCCTGGAGGAACTCTACCCATTCCGTATGTTTAGCACTAAGCTCTTTCTAGGATTGAAGATATCTAAGTGCTTGATGGTTAGAATACAAAGAAACTCTTGAGATAATAGATATTATCTCTAGTGTCAAAGAGCATGTACAACGGCATAAACCTTGTTGAATCCCACATTGATGTTGGGCCTCTCGATATCCGTTCATAGTGGTTTGTCAAAGTCCACCCTGCACGTGAGGGGGCGTGTTGAATCCCACATCGCTTGTGTTACCTGATCCTGATCTATATATAAAAGTAAGGGCAAGCCTCCTCTTACAAGGCATCTTTTGAGAGTGAGTTAGGCCCATCGGATTTTCTACATGGTATCAAAGCCAGACTTTTGTCTACTAGTGGACGTGTTAAATCCCACATCAATGATGGGGCCCCCGATATCCGTTCACAGTGCTTTGTCAAAAAATCCACCCTGCGAGTGAGGGGGCGTGTTGAATCCCACATTGATGTTGGGCCTCCCGAAATCCGTTCGCAATGGTTTGTCAAAGTCCACCCTGCGCGTAAGGGGGCGTGTTGAATCCCACATCGCTTGTATTACCTGATCCTGATCTATATATAAAGCTAAGGGCAAGCCTCCTCTTACAAGGGGTCTTTTGAGAGTGAGTTAGGCCCATTAGATTTTCTACAAACCTCTTTATCATAAGCAGGGAATTTTTGTTTGGCTTCATTAAGTTTATTGCTAAAGTAAGCTACCAGGTGGCCTTCTTGACCAGGGATTTAAGTATCGGCTGTTACATAGCGTAACGGCCGATATGTAACTGATTTTCGTCCCTCCGTTATCGCTACGGGCCGATAAATCGGTTGCAAACCGATTTACGCTTGTAACGAATAAATGGTCGCTACGCATTAGTATAGCGGCCATTACGGCCAATTATGCATACTTTTGTCTAGACGACTTTTTTTGCTCACTTTTTTCCTCACACCCAGCCCTTTCCCATTCATCCTCCAACCCAGCCATTCAAGTTTCGGCCAAATCCAGACTATTCATCCCTCCTCCACTCCATTTTCGGCCAGGTCACCTTTATTCTAGTTTCGACCAAATCCAAGCATTTCTAGCGGAATTTCATAATCAAAACCACAAGATTTCACTCTTTCGAATAGATTTGTAAGTTTTTTATATATTTTTTAAATTTATGCCTATTTTTGGGTTTAATTTCAGTCCTGCAAACAATTTTTGCCTATATTTGATTTACTCATTTATAGTTTTATTATACTTGTGTACCATATTCTCATTAAATGTTGTGCACCCTCTTACTCTTTTAAGATTGTTTAGTACAACAATTCTTAATTTACATTTTTCGTCTTTTTATATTTTAAATGTGTTGTATATATTGGTAAATGTCATAATATCTATTAAAATGTGTTTATTTAAGAATTACTTGAGTAAAACAATTACAACTATTGAGTTTTTAAGGATTTTGCGATGAATTTAAAAAATTCACAACTGTTATGGTTGATTCTCATCATGGACAAAATGATACTCCCGATACCGTTATACCGCGACCGTGAACATTACGTAACCTGAAACCGCGATTTAAAACCTTGTTCTTGGCTCAACAAATCCCCCAATTCCAATGCCAAATGCATCACAAGAAACCTCGAACTTTAGAAAAGTCGGGATGTCCTAAGACGAGTGCCATGGTCATCTAGTCTTTAGTCCACTTGAACTATCTTTTCTTCAAAGCGTCGATAGAAAGTGGCTAGTCCATAGAAAGTACGAACATCGGAAATGGATTTAAGTTCTGGTCATTCCCGAATAGCTTTGACCTTTTAAGGGTCAGTAGCAATACCATGAGCAGACACGATGAATCCTAAGAAAAGTACTTGAGACTGCATAAAGGAGCATTTTTTGAGATTGACGTACAATTTGGCAGTCCTAAGTGTCTTAAAAACCAAGCAGATATGGATAATGTACTCTTTCCTAGATGTATTATAAATTAGGAGGTCATCAAAGTATATGATAGACCATTGATTAAATGCACTTATGTGCGCCAAAAACAAAGCAAGATGAGGAGGGATTAGTTACATAGAAGCTTCCAGTTTTCTGTTTGGGTTGTTGAGGCAGTAAGTTAGTAGAAGAGCTGGAGCTGTTATTTGTTGATCTAGTTGGAGTTGTTATTTGTTAGTTGAGTTTGTTAGTTGTTGAGCCTTGAATTTGAGTTGATTCCTTAAGTATAAATAGAAATGGGTAGGAGGGGAAGAGGGATCGAAAATTGTGAGGAACAAAAGGGAGAGGCCAGGATCTTGAAACTCTGGAATCATTTTCTATTAGTTTTTTCTGTTTCAGTTGTATTTCATTCAGCAAGTTAATCAATTCTAGTTCATTTGTTTTCCATTTTGTTCTCATATTCACCCTAATTTTGGATTGGAACTCTTTGATCTATCAAATTGGTAATCAGAGCAGTGACATTTCTGGAATAAAATGGCTCAAAGAAAGGTTGAGGCATTGGAGGAGAGAATGGACTTTGAAGCTCAGAAACTCAGTGGTTTAGAGAAGTCAATCGATTATATGCGTAATGAAGTTCAGAAAATTGGAGGGTTGGAGAAATCTGTTGGGAGCTTGGAGAAAACCATGGCTCTAATGATGGAGAAATTGGATCTAATAGCGCAGAAGAAAGATTCGTGTTCTACTTCAAGAATGGAGGAGAAACAAAAACAGACTCAGGTAATGGAGTCACGGTCCATAGGAGGTGGAATTACTACTGAGACGTTTGGGAATAGAGCATTTCGAAGACTGGAATTTCCAATTTTCATGGGTGAGGATCCAGATGGTTGGATTTTTCGAGCAGAAAGGTATTTCACAATGAACAAGATGAGCGATGGGGAAATATTAGAAGTAGTGGCACTGAGCATGGAAGGGAAAGCCCTTGCATGGTATCAATACGCATAACACAAGCTTAGTTTTCATACCTGGAATGCGTTCAAATGGGCTTTTCCTGCATCGATTTCGATCGAGTATGGAGGGATCGCTATGTGAGAAGTTCTTGGCTATTGGCCAGGAATCTACCGTCGAGGAATACCAAGAGCACTTCGAAGTTTTGGCAACGCCATTGAAAGGACTATCGGAGGAAGTTCTGGAAAGCACTTACCTCAACAGATTGAAGTCCACGATCAGAGCGGAGGTAAGGCTTCTCAGACCTAGAAACTTGATAGAGATGATGGAGGCCGCTCGTATGATCGAAGATAAGAACAGGGTATTGCAAGCATCGCGGGTCGGATCTGGAATGTGGAGCAGGGCAACGGGTTCCGGGTCGGGTTCAACTTATTCGAACCCTAGGCATTCTACGAACCCCGTGACGACGACGTATCGACCAGCAACTTCTTTCAGATCATCGTCGACGACAACCACCGGACATGCTGGACCAAATCAGAGACATACCTCTGGAGGGAACAACAGCGACACGCACTTCATCAACCTACAAGAAATTCACAGATTCAGAGCTTCTAAATTGACGAGCGCGAGGATTGTGTTTTCTGTGTGAGGAGAAGTATTCTCCTGGTCATGTATGTAAAAATCGACAGCTCCAAGTTTTGATTGTGGCTGATGCAGGAACGATTGACGAAGCAGAAGAAGAGAATGTGGTTGACGAGCTACCTGAGTCTGTGGAAGGCGCAATTGAACTCTCTATGAATTCTGTAACGGGGTTTACCGATCCCCACACTATGAAATTGCGAGGAGAGATTGGAACACAAATGGTGACGGTGTTGATTGATTGTGCCGGATCGCATAACTTCATCTCTAAATATGTAGTACAGCGGCTGAATCTACCAATAACTACAACCACGGCATACAAAGTGATAATGGGAATGGGAGGCACAGTGTGTGCCGATGGAATTTGCAAAGGAGTATTACTATCTCTTTCCGAAGTAGAGGTGGTGGAGGATTTTTTACCATTGGAGTTGGGAAAAGAAGACGTAATTTTGGGCATGCAATGGCTAACAAAACTTGGAGCGATGTAAGTTAATCGGAAAGCCTTAACCATGAAATTTACCTTGGGTCAAACGACAGTGACACTGAAAGGAGAACCAGGACTTTGCAAAAAACAGATATCGCTCAAGGCAATGATGCGCACTGTGCAGCATGAAGGACATGGGTATTTACTTGAATTGGAGACCATAGTGTCATGGAACAGAAAAGAAGACATAACTATAAAGGAGTCCCAGGCTATCAGCAAGCTGCAACAAGAATATCCTGAAGTAGTGAAAGAACCGAGGGGATTAACCCCTCAATGGGAACTGGACCATTGTATCACTTTGAAGGAAAGGGTTGAACCAATGAGCGTGAGACCATACCGCTATCCACAAGTACAAAAAGATGAACTCGAGCGCTTGGTCAGTGACATGCTGGCAGTTGGTATCATACAACCAAGTCACAGCCCATTTTCGAGTCCCGTTATCTTGGTAAAAAAGAAAGACGGTAGTTGGCGATTCTGCGTTGATTATAGAGCTTCGAATCGAGTGACTGTTCCCGACAAATTTCTAATACCGGTGATAGAGGAACTCTTAGATGAACTACATGGTGCAAGGTTCTTTTCTAAATTGGATCTCAAGTCGGGATATCACCAAATTAGGGTATGCCCTCGTGATGTGCCCAAAACAGCCTTCAGGACTCATGAAGGCCACTACGAGTTTTTGGTGATGCCGTTTGGGTTGATGGATGCACCAGCAACCTTCCAAGCTTTGATGAATGAGGTATTTAAACAATACCTTCGGAAGTTTGTCTTAGTATTCTTTGATGATATTTTGGTATATAGTTAATCGATGGAGGATCACCTGGAACATTTGAGGACGGTATTGGAGACCATAAAGATCCATTCATTGGTGGTTAACCTCAAAAAATGCGTTTTCGGACAAAATGAGTAGGAGTATTTGGGGCACATTGTATCTGAAAAAGGGGTGGCAGCTGATCCTAAGAAGATACAAGCGATGACGGCATGGCCAACTCCGACTAACCTAAAAGCCTTGCGAGGATTCTTGGGTTTAACGGGGTACTATCGGAAGTTTGTACAAAATTATGGGCATATAGCGGCACCACTCACAAATCAACTCAAAAAGGACCGTTTTGGGTGGAATGATGAAGCGCAAAGAGCATTTGAGGCGTTGAAAGTGGCAATGACAACAGTTCCCGTACTAGCTCTTCCCAATTTCCATCAACCGTTTGTGGTGGAAACGGATGCTTCTGGCTTTGGCATTGGTGCGGTATTAATGCAGAACCAACAACCAATCACATTCTTTAGTCAAGTCCTTAATCAAAGGGATCGATCAAAGTCGGTCTACGCGCGTGAGCTGATGGCTATTGTTTTAGCAATCCAAAAGTGGCGATCTTATCTTTTGGGACGCAAATTCATTGTACGCACTGATCAAAGGAGTTTGCGATTTTTGCTTGATCAACGGTTGGTATCTGACGAATACCAAAAATGGGTTTCAAAATTATGGGGCTACAATTTTGACATTGAATACCGACCTGGGAATGAGAACAAAGCAGCTGATGCGTTATCCAAGAGAGAAGAAGGTTGTGAGCTGGCTGTCCTCACTGTTTCTTGTTGTGTGCAATACGAAGAGCTGCAAAATGAGGTAGATTCAGACCTCATTTACGAACCCATCAGACAGCAGTTATTACAAGGGTCAGATTTGTTTCCTAACTACAGCATACCGCACGGCATTTTATTGTACAAAGGTCGGATGGTGATTCTGTCAGAATCTAATCTCATTCCGATATTGCTCGCCGAGTATCATGAGGGAAAAATGGAAGGTCACTCTGGGGTCTTATAGACATTTCAGCGGTTGTCCAGAGATGTTTTTTGGCGGGGTATGAGAAAACAAGTGCAGCGTTATGTGGCTGAATGCTCAATTTGTCAACAAAATAAACATTTGGCTCTCAGTCCAGCAGGGTTACTACAACCACTACCAATTCCGGAACAAATTTTTGAAGATTTATCCATGGATTTTGTAGAAGGTTTGCCTAAATCCGATGGGTTCAATTGTTTATTTGTGGTGGTTGACCGTCTTTCGAAATACGCTCATTTTATTCCACTAAAACACCCTTTCAATGCCCAAGATGTGGCTGCGGTATTCGTGAAGGAGATCATCCGCTTACATGGGGTACCACGCTCCATTGTTTCAGATCACGATAAGGTGTTTCTAAGCAAATTTTGGACAGAATTGTTCCGTTTACAAGGCACATCATTGAAGCACAGCACCGCTTATCACCCGCAAACAGATGGACAAACTGAGGTGGTCAATCGGGGCGTTGAGACCTATTTACGGTGTTTTGCGGGAGACAAACCCAAGCAATGGGTTAAATGGTTACCTTGGGCAGAGTATTGGTACAATACATCCTTTCACTTATCCACACAAACCACTTCATTCCGAGTTCTCTATAGCCGTGATCCACCCCCGTTATTACGTTTTGAAACAGGTTCCACGCCTCTGTCCGAGGTGGATGCTCAACTACAAGCCCGGGATCATATATTAGAGGAACTCAAATTTCACTTAACCCGCTCTCAGAAACGCATGAAGGACTATGCGGATAAGAAGCGCCGCGAAGTCGAGTTTACGGTTGGAGATTGGATTTATATTAAACTGTGGCCTTATCATCACAAATCCTTAGCAAGGAAAGCAAATGAGAAGTTATCTCCTAAGTTCTTCGGTCCTTATCAGGTGTTGTCTAGAGTTGGAACTGTGGCGTACAAGTTGGACTTGCCTTCTACTACCTCCATTCATCCAGTATTTCATATTTCGGTGTTGAAGAAAGCAGTGGGCGTTACTACCAGGGTGCAATCCATTCCTGCGATTCTTACGAACGAGATGGAGTGGCAGGTGGAACCGGAATCGGTGGAAGGAATATGCTACAATGCACACGGGAAGTTGGAGGTATTAATTAGTGGAAGCAACTTCCGGACTTTGGGTCAACGTGGGAAGAGTTTGAGTTTTTAAACGCGCAATTTCCTACCTTTCACCTTGAGGACAAGGTGAGATTCCGAGAGGGAGGTATTGATAGACCATTGATTAAATGCACTTATGTGTGCCAAAAACAAAGCAAGATGAGGAGGGATTAGTTACATAGAAGCTTCCAGTTTTCTGTTTGGGTTGTTGAGGCAGTAAGTTAGTAGAAGAGCTGGAGCTGTTATTTGTTGATCTAGTTGGAGTTGTTATTTGTTAGTTGAGTTTGTTAGTTGTTGAGCCTTGAATTTGAGTTGATTCCTTAAGTATAAATAGAAATGGGTAGGAGGGGAAGAGGGATCGAAAATTGTGAGGAACAAAAGGGAGAGGCCAGGATCTCAAAACTCTGGAATCATTTACTATTTGTTTTTTCTGTTTCAGTTGTATTTCATTCAGCAAGTTAATCAATTCTAGTTCATTTGTTTTCCATTTTGTTCTCATATTCACCCTAATTTTGGATTGGAACTCTTTGATCTATCAAATTGGTAATCAGAGCAGTGACATTTCTGGGATAAAATGGCTCAAAGAAAGGTTGAGGCATTGGAGGAGAGAATGGACTTTGAAGCTCAGAAACTCAGTGGTTTAGAGAAGTCAATCGATTATATGCGTAACGAAGTTCAGAAAATTGGAGGGTTGGAGAAATCTATTGGGAACTTGGAGAAAACCATGGCTCTAATGATGGAGAAATTGGATCTAATAGCACGGAAGGAAGATTCTTGCTCTACTTCAAGAATGGAGGAGAAACAAAAACTGACTCAGGTGATGGAGTCACAGTCCATGGGAGGTGGAATTACTACTGAGACGTTTGGGAATAGAGCATTTCGAAGACTAGAATTGCCAATTTTCATGGGTGAGGATCCAGATGGTTGGATTTTTCGAGCAGAAAGGTATTTCACAATGAACAAGATCAGCGATAGAGAAATATTAGAAGTCGTGGCACTGAGAATGGAAGGGAAAGCCCTTGCTTGGTATCAATACGCAGAACACAAGCTTAGTTTTCATACCTGGAACGCGTTCAAATGGGCTTTCCTGCATCGATTTCGGATTGGAACTCTTTGATCTATCAGTATACCACCAAAAATTTCCCAATGAAAGGTCGTAAAATCTCAGTCATAACTCTCATGAAGGTACTTGGGGCATTAGAGAGTCCAAATGGCATGACTAACCATTCATACAAGCCACCTTAAAAGAAGTCTTCCATTCGTCCCCTAGTCGGATCTGAATTTGATAGTACCCACTACGCAAGTCAATCTGTGTTTTGGACCCTACTATCTGGTCTAGCAAGTCATCAGGTCTAGGGCTAAGAAATCGGTACTTGATTGTGATCCCACTAATGAATCGACTATCCAAACACATTATCCAAGAACCGTCCTTTTTGGGAGTCAACAAAACAGGAACTAGACAAAGGCTAAGGCTAGGTTGAATTCGACCTCTTGTAAATTGCCTACCTACCTATTCAATTCTGTCGGGACATTAGGCAATTGGGATCTCGGTACTAGGTCAATGGCATGTTGAATGTCCCTCATAAGTGGTAATTCTTCAAGCAATTCTTCAGGTATCACATCGCTAAACTATCCTAACAATGTGCTGACCTCTTTTGAGAGATCGACACTTGTCTCAGAAGGAAAGCACATTACCTTTTCCTACTAATGCAAATAGGACACCCGAGTTCACATTCTCAAGCTCAAACCTCTGACGAGATAAGATATAAAGATCACTCTTATAGGCGGTTTGAGAAGAAGACTCATTCTTTGTTTGCCTTTCTTTTAGGTTGGGTTTCCCTAGTTTTAAAATGATGTTTCTGCCAGCATGTTGAAGGACATAAATATTGTTCTTACAAAAGTTTTTCGCGTTCATGTCATAGAGCTATGGACAATCTAAGAGAACATAAGCAATATCCATAGGTAAAACATCACATAAATCTGTGTAGAATAGTTACCAATCTTGATTGGTACTAAACAAGTCTCAAAAACAAGTAATGAGGCCTTATCTACCCAGGCAATCCCATAGGGGTGAGGATATAGGTCAGTTTTGAGCTTTAACCTAGCAACAACAAACTTGGATACAACATTCATCGAGCTTCCTTCATCAATAACCAACTTTGAAACTCTATCCTCACACTTGACATAAGTATGAAAGATATTGGTACGTTTCAAGGCGTCATAATCTATAGGCATAGTAATAATACACCTCATAACATTAAGACAAGCATTCCTAGACTTGTCCCCTAGTTCTTCTCCCTCTTCCAACGGTTCCAAAGGTTCCACTACTTGGTTAGTTTCTTCCTCATCTAGGTACCTCTTCGACACCTATTGATAGGGATCGATATGGACAACGCGATGCAAACTAACCTACATCATGACAATTGTAAAATTCAATGGAGGATAAATCCCTAGTCTTAGTCATACTAGGTCTCTGGTGGATCCTTTGACTAGGATTAGAGGCTTAGAGCTTGTCCTAGAGGTTCTTGGTGGCACGTGACTGGGGTTGTAACTACTCTTGTGTGCTACGGAGACAAATTGTGATTGATTGGTCCCGCGTGATTTCTCAAAAGGTACACATCTCGGCTGATATAATCTCTCCTATTTGAGAAGTTACTTTTCTTTGATCAGGGAACCTAGAGAACCTCTCTATTTCTAGAGCCTCTTGTAATGATTCTGACAAATGGAGAAAGACTTTTCTTTGAATATCAAATCTTAAACCATTAATGAATTTGGTGATACGAACCCATGATGCCTCATCAATATCACATCTCAACATTAATTTCGCAAATCGAGTTACATGATCAGATACACTAGAGGACAACTGCTTAAGGTTAAGCTATTGGTTCATTAGTTGTTGCATATAACATGTCGAGAGATAATTTCTTTTAGCCGACATTTTGTGTCCTCCCAATGGGTGATAGGTGTCTCTCCTAACCATTCCATGTTTCTTTGTACACCTTGCCAATACCTCTTAGCATACCCAATAAGTTTCATTTTTTGACAAATCTAACCCTATAGTTGCCTAACATCTGCTATCATTCAAATCATTTAATCAATCTAAGAAAGTGTTAGGGTTTTAAGTGCTATACTGTCGTTATAACAAGAAACATCAACCTTCACCTTTCGAATAATATCATCATGGTCAAAGCGAGGTTGATGGGATATACTCCAAGCTCCTATTGGTTTAGGATAGCCAAGTGTCTCCCCTTCATGGGGGTATACTTCATCGAAAATTCCCAGAGCCTCATCAAATGGTTATGTAGGGGCAATGGAATGACGACTCTCTAGGGAAAATCTTCTATCAAAGTCCCAGGGCCTACCCTCTCTTTCATTCGTGCCTCACTCGGGGTGACTATGGGAGGGAGCTAAGGTAGGTGAAGAACTTGAATAAGGAAATTTTGGTGCAATGGGCATTGAGCGGGGGGGTGGTAAATTTGCTTTGTGATGAGAAATACTAGCCTCCACTCTATTTTCCCTTACCGGTTGTTTTTCCATGTGCCTACTAGCCTTATGGTTAAGTGTTGCTCAACTAGTTGAGTGATCAGGCTACCTACCCAATGCGGATCTCCTTATGAAATCCAATTTGTCGCTGATGGAGGTCAGTATATAACTCATCTCGATTTTGGTTTACTTCTTCTTTAAGGTGGTCAACAGAATTTTGAAGGTGGTCTATTGAATTTTGAACGTTAATCACAGTCTCTTACATGGTTTGGACTTCTTATTGAATAGAATTTTGGGAATTGTCTAGGTCTCAAATAGTCATGGAGTGGATTATAAATTAATGATGATGTTAATAGCCTAAATATTCTAAATGGAAGTACTACGGTGCTATATTATCACAAACGAAAATAATGCAATAGGGGTACTAATGTGACAAGAAAAATAGAAATAATCTGTTGTTTTTATTTCCATTTTTCTTAATTAAAATGCAAAAACTGGAAATAGTGTGTATGTGTGTGTACGTACATATATTCTCTATTTTTATTTTTTATTTTTTTAAGTATGGTTGGACTTACAAACCGCGCCTAGAGCACAAAGTAATCGGCAATCACTACAGAGAGAGGCTGGTAGAGAGGTCCGGCAAGGCCTGTCAAGGTCTGGTGAAGGTTGGCCAGTGCCAGCGAGGGCCCGTAGAGGTCCAGCGAGCCTACATCCAAAACGATGAAGGTCGGATCTAGAACAGTGGGGTTGGATCTCGATTGTTGAACTGTTGCAGCAAAATGTGGCTAGGCTGATTGATGGTGACTAGAGTTTTTTCATATGTGGTGGCTAGGGTTTTGGTTTGAACACGAAGTGCGAAGGGTCAAAGTGAGCTCTGAATACCAAATGACGAAGGAGGCTAATTGAAAAGAAAAGAAATAATAATAAATAAATAAAAGAGTTTTACTCAAATAATTTAATAATCAATTAATCAAAGACTCTTTATATTACAATGAAGTCCTCATTATATTGGCTTAGAATAACAAATAATAACGGCCACTTAACAAATAGAAATAACGGCTACTTAACAAAATAAGAATAATGGCTACTTAAAGGCTATCACAATAACGACTACATTAACAGTTGTAATTAACTCTGCAAAGAGAGAATGATTTTTCCTCCCCCGCCATACGTAAGTTCGAAGCAATGGCCTTAGTTGATGCCCATCAATTATATTGCAAATCTACACTGAAAAAGTGAAACTACGAACTAAAATTCAATTAAAACACGCTCTCATATGCTAAGAAGCACCGACACTCCGCCAGAGGCTAAGTGTCGATGTCTGACATGTGTCCAACACCGACGTGTAGCCAACACGCCTCCGACACGTGTTGGGGTGTGTCATTTTTTTATTTTTTATTTTACATTTCGACATGGCTCCAACACACGAAATGAACGTGTCGGACACTTCGGAAGCCCGTGTCCTGAATTTTTTTGGGGTTAGTTTTATAAAAATTTTATTAACTTACTGTAATTACATTATTATTTAAGGGATGTACGCGTATCTTGTAATTTCATATTATAACCTTATTAAATGGGTCTTTAACAATTGGAGAAATGAGAAAGGTATAAAGCTAACCGTCTTATTCAACGATGAAGGGTGTGGAGATGATAATCAACCAATCGACCTCAAATAAATTTTTCTTGTGTCTTTATTACTTTTGTTTATGGGAATTTTTTAAATATGAATGTTGGTTTGAACTTTGAAGATTTATGATTATTGGTTTAAGGGTTTTTGTTGAATGAATTTGTTTAATGGCACATGTCTTTCGTTAATTAGGCTAACATATATAAAAATATATTCATTTATTGATGTGTCCTTGCTGTGTCTATGTCGAGATTTTTGAAAAATTGTAGTGTCGCCGTGTCCGTGTCGCGTGTCCGTGCTTCATAGCTCATATGAATCAATATATAAAAATAAACTAATTTGATCCTAATACATAGAGATTTTAGCATAAAAATAAAAGATCAACAATTATAGCATAAAAACTGAAATCTTTATAAACAACAATAACATAAAATAAAAAATAAAATTAAAAAAACTGGAATTAAAATGAAAAGAAAAATCAGGGATAAAGAAGCAGTAAAAATGAAAAAAAAAAATAGATAAAGAAAATTAGGGATGGAGAAGAAGCACCAAAAAAAAGTGGCAGAAACAGAAGCAGAAATAGCAGAGAAGCAAAAGAGCCTCGGGTGCGCCTGGAGCCTTGAGCTTCAGGCCCTAATGCGCCCGCCTTACACAAGGCATGCACCTTAACCTAGGCAAGGCCCACATGTGGCACCTGTGTGAAACTTGCACTCAGGCACACGCCCAAGCATGCCTTTAACAACTAAGTTAACAGCAAATCTTTGTGAGGGAAAATAGAAGGGTGTAGAAAAGGTTTAGCAACTGAATTTAGAATAAACAAGCCCCAACCATCCAAACCAGAAGATATTTGAGTTCAAAACTGGTCCAGATTTATGCATAGATTTTGTATGAACAGGACGGAGGGATAGCAATTAGGAAGATCCACCAAGTAAAACATGCAAGTGTAATTGGCTTTTGTTTTATGCATATTCCACAGCTTATTCAACAAGTAATCCTACTTTCAATTGTATTTGTAGAAACACAATAGGCCCGACTCTCAAAAGACACCTTGTAAGATGGGGATTGCCCTAGACTTTTATATATTGCTTAGGATTAGGTAACATCAGCGATACGGGATTCAACATGCCCCCTCACACGCAAGGTGGACTTTTCTAAACTAATGCGAATGGATGGGGGTGGGCAACATCAATTTGGGATTCAATACGCACCCCCACGCAGGGTGGACTTTGACAAACCACTATGAATGGATATCGGGGGACCCAACATTGATGTGGGATTCTAACATACACCCTCATGTGTAAACCCGCCTTGCATGTGCATGTGATGCGATCAAACAACAGAAGAGACAAAACAAACATTCAAACAATCGGGGACAAACAAACGAGACTTCTCAAACCTAACTTTGTTACCATGTAGAAACATAATGGGTCTAACTCACTCTCAAAAGACGCATTGAAAGAGAGGGATTGCCCTAAACTTTATATATTGCTCAAAATTAAGTAACATAAGAGATGTGGTTGCAGCCGTTTATGGCAATTTATGAGTTGATGGAAATTTGTCACATTTGCAGTGCACTAGAGTTTCATTGTAAAGGTCAATCCGTCGGACTGTAATGCCAATAACAGATCGTACGTACATAAGAAAGACGTGTAGATTTTGATTAAAAAAGCAATGGTCATGTAAGTTGGCTAGATTTTGATTAAACGAGCAATGGTCATGTACCTTTGAATCTCTGAAGAGGTGTATCCAGCTTAACAGTCTTGGGATTGCCTCAATTATGGTCTTGTATGTGTCGCTTTCATTTACTACCATGTACACAGAAATACAGAATATGGCTTTTAAATATGATTATATTATTTTAACCAAAAATAAAATAATAATAATAATAATAATAATATACAATTTGTCATAATTTTAAGAAGCAAAACAATTCACGAATATGATCCCATGGATTTACTAGACACACGGAATCATCATGAATCTAATTTTGCAGCCTTAGATAAGAAAAACTATAAAGAAAAAGAAACAGTTTGTTTTATGCCCACCTCCACATGCATAGATTGACTCGATATTTTTCTGGAGCACCACTCTTGCATACTCCTCCAAGAATTCTTTCGTTGGAATTTCTTTTATTAGTCCAGCCTGGAAAAGGAAATCGGAGTCAACTACTACAGTACTATGTGAATGCAGGGGTCAAAAGCTTGCTTAGGGCAAAGGCAATATTTGGCAGTTTTACTAGGATACTAACGAAGCAAATTGAGAAATACTGAAACCTGAAATATTTGATGCAGTAAGGTACCAATCAAAGCTGAAGCCGAATATTCGCTGCACTTCAGCCTCTCATCCAGGACAGTTCGCCTTGGGCAACTGAAACTAGAAGCGACCTAGAAATATTCAAAGTTATTGTAAACAAGATAAATGGAGCAGAAATCTTGGTAACAGAAATCTCTTTGGAGAATGGCTGAAAGTAGTTAATGCTATAGTTAGTAAAACCACAACTATTACTACCAACTGAGAAAATAAAAGTGAAATTAAAAAAATTGTATGAGTTCTGAATACCCGAGTTCCAGACATCAAGATATCTGGGTGAACAATAAGAAAGTTCTTTTCACGGTTCACATCACATTTCCGGTGGCCATCAAATTCACCAATGACATGAACAGTATCCCCTGGTGCAATAACGCTATAAAACCTGGAGAAAGAAAAAAAGTGGAACATATATCCCGGAACACCTTTCATAGCTTTATTTACCTCAATAAAATAAAAAGGATATAGCGAGCAAGAGAAATTCTATTATTATATTGGTTTGCTAAAATAAAGCTCTAAGCTCTCAATTACATAGGCGAAACAACAAACTAGAAAAGGAAAATAGTGCCCTAATTAATAGGCCAATAAATAGAAGAGGAAAAATACCAAAAACAAAGAAATAAATATTTCAACACCCCCTCAAGTTGAGACAAAGATATTGATGAGCTCTAACTTGATAATGGCTAACTAAAGAAATGATGGTCCAATTGATTTGGTGAACATGTCAGTTGCCTGCTCGGACGGTGAAACGAAAGTAGGAGTAAAATTTCAGACCGAACTTTCTCTTGTATGAAGTGAATGTCAACTTTGATGTGTTTGGTTCTCTAATGCAGGACTGAATCAAAAGATAACATTATTACAAACTTGTTATAACAGAATAACGTAGATGAGTATATCCCTAGGAATCCTAATTCAATCAATAGAGAACATAGCCAAAGAAATTCACACATTCCCTAAGCCATAGCACGGTACTCAACTTCGCAGAAGATCGGGTCTGCTTGCCTCGAAAAGTGCAGTGACCAGAAGTCGATCGTTTGCCATCAATAGATCCTGCATAATCAGCATTTGTAAAGCAGGAGAGCCCTTCCAAGTTCCTGCGACCCAGCAACATTAGGGAGACCAAGATCAAGACACGTCTTAAGATACCGGAGAATGTGATAGACTGCATCCAAGTTAGATAAGCGTAGTGTATGCATAAACTAGCTCACAGCGCCCACGGCATAACTAAGACCCGACCTTGCATTAATTAAGTAGATGAGGCGGCCCACAAATCATTGATATACGGATGGCTCCGTTAGTAATCCCCACGATTCTACAGACAACTCAAGGTTTGGATCCATAGAGTGGTGCAGGTGACGAGTAACAAGATCCATAACACCTATATCCTTTAGACATGGATGAACACCCAAGAAAGACACATCGGGTAGCCTTATCATCTAGCTTGGTGCAGGAGGGGCTGTGATTACGAACAAAGCAAGTACACCCAAATACACGAGGTAAGATAGGAAAGAGAAACCTATCAGGTTGCAGTATGTGTAGCGGTGCCTTGCCAAGCTAGGGATAAAATTGATAAGGTAGGCGGCAGTAAGAACTGTCATATGCCAGAAAGATTTGGGGGCATGCATACCACGTAAGAAGCACCAAATGCCAGACATAATGTGACGGTCCTTACGTTCTATCACACCATTTTGTTCAATAGTGCAAGGACAAGTAAGCTATTGAAGGATGTCGTGTTTGTTGAGTTTTGCCCTGAATTCATTGGACATATATTCTCTACCATTATCAAAAAGGATATTGCAAACAACTGTTTTATATTGGGTTTTAATCATTTGAAGAAAATAGGTAAAATGAGAAAAGACCTCTGATTTTTTCTTCATTAAGTAAACCTACGTGCACCGACTATAGTCGTCGATGAAGGTGAAATAGTAACGGTGTTGTGAAATGGTTGTGATGGGGGAAGGCCCCCCGTATGTCCAAATGAATGAGATCAAAGGCTTGGCATGTGCATGCGAGGAATATAGAAAGTGCAATTATGTTTATATAATTGACAAGTCACACAATGAAACTTAAAATCCTTGCAAGCTTTATTAAGATATGGAAATAACTAACATAAAAAAGGGCAGCCCGGTGCTACAAAGCTCTTGCTATACGCGGGGTCCGAGGAAGGGTCAGACCACGAGTATGCCACAAGCCTAGATTTTTAAAAGAACACAGAGATGGGTCAAAAGCAGGTAAGACAGATGCTTGCATACTAGAAGGAGGCACACTAAGAGTAGGTGACTCGCGCAAAAGCAGAGGGCGAAGTTTGCAGCAGTAGGGAGTTGGTCTGCATGACTGTTTTCTTGGCAAAAGCAAAGGGATTTCGCACAGTAGTGGTTGCGATTCGCGCACGGGCCACACTCGCGGCAATGGTGGAGGTAGTTTGCACGTTGGTGGTTGTGATTCGCGCAAGGGTGGCTCAGATTTGGGCGGCTAGGGTTCGCGGCGGTGGGTGACTGGTCTGCGCTGCTGATTTCGCTGCTGAAGCAGAGGGATTTCGTGCGGTGGTGGCTGAAATTTGCGCAAGGGTGGAGCTCGCGACAGTGGTGGAGGGAGTTTGTGAGTTGGTGGCTACGATTTGCGCAAGGGTGATGCAGATCTGCATGGCTAGGGTTTGCGGCCTTTTTTCTTCTTGGTTTTTTTTTTTAGTCTCTGGAAACCAAAAAGGATATAAGCGAGCAGGAGGGGTTCTTTTATTGTATTGGTTTTACAATAGAGCTCTACGCTCTCAATTATATAGGCAAAACAACAAACTAAAAAAGGAAAATAATGCCTGAATTAATAGGCCAATAAATGGAATAGGAAAAACTACCAAAAGTAAAAAATAAATATTTCAACAAAATCCAAAACAAAAACTAATTTTAGTAAAAAGTAATTTGTTAAGAGATCAAAGTCAAGTACTTTCATATTCAAACTGATATATAAATATAAAATGCAAATAAGACAACAATGACTTCGAGCGAGGCATTTAGAACTCATAATGGAAATTTATATTGGACAACTACTTACCACTCATCCCACAGATAAACAACATGCTCTTCTCCACTTTTCTCATTCAGTAAACGCAGAACCTGAAATCAATAGTTTAGAGCAACTATTTCCCTAGCATTATTGAAACATTTAAGTGATTCAGGATTTTTTGTAGTACAAACCTTGACAGGGCACTGTGATCCAGAAGCTGATCCACGTTTCTCAGAAACCTTAGCAAAGACAATGCAACATTATAAATTTCCAAGGATCATCACTTCATATGTAAAAAGTACCTCACACGAGAATGATAAAGCATACCTCTAATACAAGAAAATAAAGATAGGAAGACTCTATATCAACATTTTCCATTGGCTCTATGACCAGTTCATTCGCAACAGCATTGACAGTTCCCTCATCGTCCACAATGTCGTGTAATTTGGATAAGCATGACCCTGTATCCTCACATGTTGATTCTTCAACAGAAATTACATCTTCAACTTGATCTAAAAGTTCAAGCAATGCCTAAAAGAGTATATAAACTATAATCAGAAGATAGGACAAGATTCGGAGATATATATTTTATATCCACATGAAAAAGGCCAGATGAGTGAATCAATGCAAAGGTTTAAAGAAAGCAAGATTTATCTCCAAGAAATGATTATCAAGAAAAACGGAATTAGAATTTAATAACCTTTTTGTGTTGCCTTTTGTGTTGCCTTGAACACAGTTGACGAGAAACTCCATTAGGATCAATACAATCAGTAGGCTGCAGTTAAGCATAAATTATCAGAAGAATAATTCTAATACCGGTAAATGCATACTCTTGTCATGAATCTATAACTACCTTATCATGACCACATGACAGAGATGGCGGAGTTTTGAAAGGACTGTGACCGTTACTGACAGCTCCAGAGTTTTTTGTGTTTCCATTGCTTCCATGAAGATCCACTTTGCAATCTGCGGTAACATTTTTCAAGCTAACCCTACTTGAAAATATCAAAGATTTTTCAGCAGTGTTCAACGGAGGCGAAGAAGGCCATTTTTCAAGTTTACCTGCTGAACCAGTAGAAGTCTGCCCATTCCAATTTCAACCACATAAATTTTTGGCAGGAAGAGAAATAAACAAGTGTTGAATAAATAACATCTGATCGAAAAACATGCCTTCTTCTGTGATGAATGATGAAAATTCAATGAGTTGAACCGAGTAGAATCCGCAAGCACCCTCATCATCTCTGGCAAGTTCTTTGACATTGCCTGCAATCGCTCATTTACAGGAGAAATCCTCCATGTGACCTCATCACCTCCATCATCCTGGCTTTGTTTTATCAACTATAACAATAGCAGCATAAGAAACATATCAGATATAGAAATTTTGTCAAAAAGTCTACAAATACTATTGGCTGACCTTCCATTTGCTAAGACATGTATTCATTACCCAAGGTTTGGTATGGCTGCAAATTAGAAAGGAGGGAAAATAAAAAAGTGAATGGGAGAAAGATTGAAGCTTCACCGTGTTTGGCACAAGAGTAAAGCACAAAGGAAGGAAAATTGCAAAGGAAAATGACAGTCTCCAACATCCAAAAGAAATCAGCCAATTTTGAGTGGAAAGATGGGGATATTGAATTAAATTACTATCATAACCCTACTATATATCTATCAAAATATATTTGAGATCTCATGTTGAGGATAACTTAGAATTAAACGAATAATTAATTTTCCTTTTCCATTTTTCTTCTCCTAACAAACAAAAAAATGTATTCTATTATATCTTACCATCTGTCCTACCCGACAAGAAGAAGAGAAAAAAAGGTCTCCTTTCATTAAGGATGAAATCATCCCTTCTAACTTCCCTTCCTTCATATTTTCCATCCCTACTACCAAACAGATCACTAATTACCGAGTTTTGACCATATTCAGTCTTTGTCCATAAAAGATACAAATAGCTCCATGTGATAGTAATGTGAAAGTCAGACAATGCATGCTAAGCATGAAAACTTGTCTATTTTGTCTTCAAACAATTGTTTCTGCACTAGTATGCAACAAAAAGCCTATTAAAAAGTGTAACATCATTTTATACACTCAATGAACAGCTCACAGCATCGGCGTATTTTGTTAATTATGGAACTCTATTTTATTTTATAATTCAAATTAGTTACTTATATACTTTCCTCCAAATTACAGCAACAAATTATGTTTCTTCTTTGTATACAACCTATGCTTCTTCTTCATATACAACCTTGGCAGAAGCATGATGACCTAGCATTTTTAAAACATAAAAAGTAACTAAAATGAAAATACTCTAAATATATGCAAACATGCAAAGAAACAAATCAATCATGCACAAATTATCACAAGTACCATAAGCTCCTATATATAATAAATAACAACAAGGTCTTCCACAAAAAAAACATCAACGTTTCTGCTCTATTGTGAGACTGACATAACTTCCAACTAAGGGTCAAATCAATCACTAGATGAAGAGAAAACATTTCAAAGTCTTCCACTCACGAGCTCACATATGTGAGAAGTAAATTATTGCAATTTACAACTAACTGGTGTCAGCCCAATTAGCACTAGGAGTTCAAGCATTCACTAGGAAATCGATCATTCAATAGCCCCTCTCCCCCAATTAAAAAAAAAAAATGATTACCATTCCAGGGAAAGCATCATGCACCAAAACAAATTTGCTAGTTGATTAACCTGCAGCATTGAAATACTCCAATTGTACTAAAAAATCAAGAACATTTCTTCAATACATCAACATTGTGCTTTGCTTCATAATTACTTCAAATATAGGGCCAAAATTAGATCAGTTTACTAAGGCCCCCTAAATTTTAAGAAACTTCAGGTTTACACACACACAGTCAGACATATTTATGTACAAATGAAAGAAAATAGAATTATCACCATTCCCGGCGAAAACTTGAAGCGCTTAAAGGACACTGACTTGCAAATCTCTGGCGACACCTCTAATTGATTAATCTCATCAACAAAATCCGGGATAGAATTCTCAGCAAGTGTCTTCCGAGCAGGATTAATTGTCTCACTTTTTTGCAAATTCACCCCATTTTCAAAATCATGAGGTGCAGAAGCTTCAGTATGCTGACGAATACCCAAGTTCAAAGCATTCCTAGAGTTCCGAACATCTAAATCGAAATCCCTTGAATCAAACATGTGTGAAATAGCCTCATTATTAGGATTTCCTGGGGCTTGAAACGCATTTGCCGGATTCGGATCAGTTTTCTCAGAATTCATAGCATTGGTAGGGTTTTCAGCGGTTGGAACGCTGTTATTCGCATTGGATCGTTTCGAATTCAAGACGTTTGGTGGGTTTTGAGGGATGGGAATGGCGGTATTGGAATTGGAACTTGGTGAGCTCTGGGCAATTTTAGGGCTTTGAGAGAGAGCGTTTTGGGTGTGACGCTCAAAGAAGTGTTGGATTCCGAACTTGGAGGACTGAGATTGCTGAAGATTTTGGTTCTTCTTCGACCCTGAGGTTGCTTTCTTCCTTGGTGGCATTTCGCAGCTCCCCTAGTACATCTATCCCTGCAGCAACGAGGGTTGTAAAGAATATAGCGAGTACTACATATGCAAAAGACAGAGACTAGTGATTTCCCGCCAAAAGCACATGGGATTTGTTTATTTTAGGGATATTTGCCTTTTACACCCCATACTTTAACTTAATATCATTTTTATATCCCTACGTTAAAAACTTATATTTTACCTCATTCTATCCCTAATTAAAATAAGGGGCAGTAACCGGGCACTCCCTTTTTGTGGCATTAATTACCGATTGCACCTGTTTGTTTTGCTATGCACTGATTACTACTTTTGGCAATTCGCAAAGTAATTTATCCTTCATTAATGGCGGTTCATTCCTTATGCTAATTAGAGTCCCTAGAAACGTGAAAAACATTCCATACGCTGGAGAAAAAAAAATTGAAAACATAACTTGAATAATGCATCCCAAAACTTGCATAAAGATCGTTATTTTGATTTTAAAAAATGTTCTATAAAGCATACTCTTCAAAATGATATATCAATCTCATTTTTTGAGTTGTTTTTTGTAGTTTACATTTATGTTATATATAACATGACTCTCAATCAATCTTATATATAACACGAGGTAAATCTGTATGTCTATTACCAAGTTGAATACAATACCGACTATTGTCAGCACTCTTGTTTTGCGATGCACCTGAATATTTCTCCCAAACCGACATTTTATAACTTGTCAGACAAAATCAGACTGACATGACCGTTTTTTGGAAAATCCACACGCATAATTATCTTTCCATCTTCCTTGACTCGCACAAACCCTAATACGCAATTGTACTCCATTTTGCTCTGTTCTCTCTCATTTTACTCAATCTCAACCAGCGACAATGGTAACCACGCGAAGAAAAACGGTGACGAAGAACCCTAACACAGTTGCTAATCCAGTAAATCTTTCGGATACAGATAGTCTGTTATCTTACTGTTTTTTGCAATGGTTCAACTGTGTACGTTCATTACACGATCCTTATTTTTCGAACATCATCCGTACGAAAAACTCTATTATTCTTAGCATGCATACGAAAACAATAGTCAAATATTCAAGAAAGTGAACTTTTTACGGTGTAACCAGTTCCTAATCATCTATTGTGTTGCTTGGGTGTTAGATTGTCGTATTCTCTCCTTATCACGTTCGTAATCTTTTACGGATTGTTATTGGAGTTTGAAAACATATATCATTTGTGTGTTTCAACGCATATTTTCAATTTGAAAGCATCTTGTTATTCTTGAATGTTACTATTTACCATTGTTTTTCAATCGTCTTCTTATATGTAACATCAAATATGTTGAATATAATGTGTATCTTGGTTGTAATACCATACTGACAAATCTATTGTGATTATGGAATTATGTTTTGTATTTTTCTTCAATGTATATCACTTTTGAAGTGTATACAAACAATGTTGAATATAACAACTTAAGTATTATGCTTCATTTCGTCAACATGTGTATTCCGTTTCAAAAAACAATGTATTTTGTGTAAAAAAAATGTTGATTATAACATCAATTTTTGTTGAAGGTAACATGGTCAAAAATGTTGATTGTAACTCCTTAAGTGTGATGACAGATTTCGTTTGCCATGTATTTTGTTTTCAAAACACTATCCTTGGTGTATGCTTATGTTGAATGTAACATTTAGTGAGTTGAATGTAGCATTCGTGTTATATGTAACACCATTGTTAATTATGAATGTAATGTCTTAATAATTTGTCCAGATGAGAGCTCTTTAGTCCCTAACACACAACCTACTGCATCCACAAGTGAATCCGATGATGCTAGTGGTAAGTAATGTTCCTTCTTCCATTAACGATTAATTGTTGTTCATATCAAATCATGTATTATGTGGGGTATATGTTGTTAAAATTGACTGCAATGCATTTCTTTTCGTAGATTCCCAACCAGTTAACATTGAGCCACCAGTCGCTATTAAATACCGCTCAAATCTATCACAATTTTATTCATTAATCAAATTTCTTCTTCTCCGAGAATGACACCTTGAGCTTCTACGAAGGACTCTATTCTGGAATACAGTAAGTGCGCTCTGACGTTGGGAGAGTGGGATAAGCTCATCCACAAGATAGACTCCCTTGTAATGAATATTATTCGTTCATATCAACCCCACCGCAAAGCATTTAGACTTGGACCAAAACTTGTTAAGTTTACGAGCAACGACGTCCAATTGATCTTCAGACTACCACTAGGACATGTGCAAATTCTAGGCCGTTATGTGAAAAAAGGGAGCTCTAGATTCTTGGCACACTGCGGTTTGAATACAAACAAGTTAAGTGTTGTCGAGGTTAAGAATGAAGTTCAAAAATCTATAAGTAATAATGACCATAATGATGTGGAAGATGTTGTTCACCTAATATGCTTGCATTTGATATCAACTTTTTTTTTTTTTTTGCTAGCAAAGGTCAGGCAATCCGAGTATCTGATATTAGGCTTGCTGAGAATTTGAGGATAATGGCGACTTATAACTGGGCAGAACAAATTCACTCAAGTTTGATGTCTTCTATTGATTTTAGTTACTGTAGACCAGAGTCTGTTATTGGATGTGTCATCGTATTATAGTTATGTGCTTTCTTGTTTTATTCATAATTTTTCAATATAAATAATTTTAGTCTATTTTTGTTCCATTTTGCTAATGTGGTGCACTTTTCGTTCATTTTTTGCTATGCGAGCACACAACCCCGATTACCTCTGTCACGGATAGATTATATACTATACCACGTTGGGAAAAATGGGACATGATGAAACTTATGGAAATTACATCTAGTTTGCAGTTGTCCGGTCTATCTGAAGATCAGGTATACATGTTATATGTAATATTTTCTATCATATTGTGTGTTATATGTAAAATCGTTATACTTAATATTATTAAATGTAACATCTTTCAACTATTTTCCAGGTTAAAGAAGCCGAAATCAAAGAATCTATCGTTGAGATACAACTGGGTGTCGTGCTTTGAGTTCATGGTGATATCGAGGAAAAATCGTCTGGTCGGCCTACCCGGGGTAAAAGCAAGGAAAAGATTGATTTGTCCTCCGAATTCCCATCGTTTGATCTCAAGATTTCACAACAATTTACTACAGATGTTGTTGAGTTTTGTTGGGGGGTCTCAGAACTTGTTGGAAGTTGTTGAATGAAATCAACAACTTGTTCAAGAATGCGAATGCTGAAGGGTAGCATGCAAAGAGTTGAAAATGAAATATAGGAAAAAAATAAAAAAGTTGAAGGAAAAGATTGAGAATATAAGGTCTAAAAAAAACCCAATTGAGTGATGCACTACTTGAATCAGAGTTACACTGTGCTACGCAAGTAGAGAAACATGTTAGCGAAAAAATAAAACTTCAGGAACATCTAGAAGAAACTATTGTGCATTCTGTTACACAGTCCATTCAGAAGGACAAGAATTCAAAGAACATGTAATAGGGATTATAGAGTTTTATCATATGGAATTAGAAGATTGTGATTTTGTTATTGTTCAACAAGCGTATAAGCTAGCCCGTCGTGAAGATAAACCGTTCTTTAAATGTCAAAATTCGCCTGAGAAACTGGTCACTAGATGGAGTATAGGTCGAAAGACTCAAACGACAAACCCCACATCGCTCATAAAATTGTCAAAAGTCGTGCGAGGACACAGAAAACGGATGAAGGGTGGTAGCGCGCGAAAAACACGCCGCTACTTACTCTCGCAAGTATACGAGATCTAAGTTTTAATATAGTGGATCTTGAAGATCGGATATCGTTCCCACAGAGAAAAATGTGAATAATTGAATACCGCAATTTACGTAGTCTTATGTTATCCTGACGACGAAAGACATGATTTAAAATTTAAACTAAGCTAAACTACAATTAGTGGGTTAATCCTAACTAAGTTGATTAATTAGGGATTGATTTCGTTCACTTAATACATGTTTGATTTCGTTCAATTAACAATAACGGAGTTTAGGTATCCGACAATCTCGGTTCGTAAACTCCTCCGCCATCTCATCCGAGTGTAAGATGGGGGAATACGCGACTTCGTGTTGATGAAGAGGTCCCCCTCAATGTCTTAACGACTCTAGGCCGCGTGAGTCTTGACCCAACATCATCGATTGCACACTAACTAACGCCCTCCCGGGTCGTTTGGTCGTAACGATGTGTTTACCCTAGTCCGAATCCAGGGTTACCTCTCCCAAGTGTCAAACCCTAGATTCTCAAATCCAACCCTAATACCATTACAAGCATACTAAGATCGTCATCAAATGATAAACACAATCGAACTTAAAAGCAACAATTGTTAAAGAAATGTATATTAAACCAAACGAGTATTTACACAACTACATCTTTCTCTAACTAATCTCTAATTACACTAACAAGTTCTTAGCCAATACAACATTAAATCAAGAGGAGATCATCAATATCAACAATAAACATTAAGTACAAAGATGGAAACAAGGGAAGAAAAGCCAAATCTCAAAGTGGAGTAGTCCACTTTCGCCAAAGAACAATCATCCCGAGCTCCCTCTTCTCCGTTGATGAACTTCCTCTTCCAGTTCTTCAAGGATTGGCCAAGAACACCTCTAAAACTAATCTAATCTACTTCTTAAATTACGTAAACCTAACTAAGGTGGAGGGAGATCTCCAAATGTCAACTAGAGCCTCCTCTCTTGTCTAAGTCTCTTTGAGGTTTGGTGGAGAAAGGGGTTAAAAAGAAGGATTTGGAAAATATCTTCAAAATATCTAAAAATAGATATTTCTGTGCAGAGTGTCACCGCCTAAGCGGTGGTTCACCACTTAGGCAGTGGCGTAAGTCGGTTAAGTTTCTGTCGGATCTTCGCCTAGGCGGTGGCTGCTAGCATAGCATTCTGACGTTTCCTCGCTTAGGCAGTGGTTTTCTCGCCTAAGTGGTGGTTTAGCCCTTCAGCACTCCAACATTCTGCCTCTTTTTCGCCTAGGCGGTGGAACTTCCACCTAGGTGGTGGTCTTCATTAACCGAAATCCTGTTTTTCACATTTTGTTCACCGTTTCTCCACCATTTTCACTTGTTTATCGCCCTTTAACGTCCCTTCACCTGTTTTACACTAAAACAAACTAAAACACAATTAAATATAACTAAAACGCTTGAAAACTAACAAATTCGATTTAGAAATAGATAGGTTTTTCACACCTTTCAATACCCCCAAACTTAGAATTTTGTTAGTCCTCGAGCAAAACACTAACACTAAACGAAACTAACTAACCAACTAAAAATGAAAAATTTAAACTAACACGAAAGAAGTATACGCATGTAAATATAAAGTTCAATCGAAATGACCAATTTGTTCCTCCCTCAACATCCCTACATCGGATCAAGTTCGGGAAGTAACCCACACCAAGTAGTGTTCTAGAATTTCAACGATCAATATCAATAAAACCCATTCTAGATCTATTTGAAGTGTGTGTCAGAACTCAAATGTGTAACTAGTCAAATACCAGATTCGATTATTCAATCGTTAAGCTCATAACTTAAATCGTTGAAGGATTCAGGAAAACCATAAGCTTGATTGGAGTCTACTATCCACTAATGTAGGCTCAGATATTCACAGAGATCAATAGGGCTTGGTTTGGCTTTGGAGAACGACCACGGATATTAGTGGAAAAAAAATAGCAAATCGGTTTAATTTGAACGATACCCGAGGTAAAAATCGCTTGTCGCTATCCTCTCTCATGACCCCACATTCTTAGAATACAACTCTAAATAAGAAACGAAAATCCTTGTATTTACTTGTCGAAAGAGAAGAAAATGAAAACTATATTCACTTTTTTTTTTTTACAACATATTCCTAAATTAATTCGAATTATTACAGTTTTAAGAGAGTGCAAAAAGAAGTTAGAGAAACACTCCCCCAAACTTATTTGAATTTATAAAATTTTAGGAATATGTAAAAAGTAATGATAGAAACACACCCCCAAACTTATTTTAGGAGCGTGCAAAAAGAAATACGAAAGTGACAAGTGAATACACTAATACCGAATCAATAAAAATTTATCAGAAACCTGACCGCTCACTTGATTTCACTCAATTTTGAAAATTAAGCTTAGCGACATTGGGTTAGGAAAAATTTAATTGAAAGGAGTATTTGAACGTTTTCATAATTGATTACGTTATCGGCTTCGACAGGAGAAATAAGGAATGAAAAATTTCAGGTTAGCTACAACGGTTCAAGTGAAAAATTGATGGCCTAAATTACGTCTCTGGAATTACCTTACCTAGGATTTCGCCTCAAGTTTTCCCCAAATCAAGTTCTAGTTTCCTCATTTTCTATCATGAGTTTAATATCGAATAATCAACGTCTAATCATTTAGATAATTATACATTGAGTTCAAATGTCGTGCGATTTTAGGATCGAGATAATTTTTACCCAATCGACATGTTAAGCACACAAAACACACAAGGAAAGTATTACCCCCGACCTCAATATGCAATTAGGGGATAATTCTCATCGTCGGGTCTTGGCCCAAATGAACTCACATCTAAATAATGCAAACACGACTTTATACATACACAATACTAAACTAAATCTAATACTAACATACATAAATTAATCTAACACTAAACATGCAAAAACAAAAATTAAACTACACTAAACTAAAAATTTAAAAACTAAAACATTCAAAATAATAAAATACATACTCAAAATAATGGTTCATCATTTTCTACAAAAAATCAGAATGGATGAACATCCACTAAACTAATCATCCACTCCATACCAAAACATGCTTGAACAAAAGAAGTGTTCCTCAGTCAGCGAACCCAATAGACATATAGCATTAATGCATACAAAATGGGTTGAACACATACCTAGGGAATAAGACTTATTCCCTACTGTTCACCTGACGGGAAATTCCTCTCCACCACTATCACGTCGGAATGAAAATTGTGGTGGTTGCAAAAAGTGCGGCGGCAATGCCGAAGTGGTCGCACATGAACCTATGGATTTGATCTGGTGCACACACTAATCACAATGTTTCAACAAAATATGAACAATGTAGCATGCAATTTTGTTTCACATAATTTAACAATCCATAAAAACTAAGTTATTACCAAAAATCAAACCAAAATCCCAAAGTGATAAAGAAAATTGCGAAAATGGGGTTGAAAATTGATTTGAGGTGGATGATTTGGGGTGAAAATCACAAATTTTGGTAATGGAACGATGATTTTTGAGTATTGGAACGGTTTGGGAGTGAGGTTTTAGAGAGAATGTGGAGATTTTTTGGGGAAGGAGCCTTGCAATTTGCAATTTTGAACGAACGGGGGCTGTTTAACTGCAGAAGGTCCACCGCTTAGGCAGTGGAGCCCCTTTTTGAAAAGAAAACCTTTTTGACGATAATCCGCCTAGGCGGTGGTTTTTCCGCCTAAGCGAATTTACACCAGTATGAAAACATTTTGTTCTGCTGCTAATCCGCCTAGGCGGTGGAGCGTGTTTTGAAAATTTGTTGCATCCTGTATTTTTACCACCTAAGCGATGGTTCACCACTTAGGCGGTGGGCCATTTTTGCTGAAAAACACACAACCTGTATTTTTATCGCCTAGGCAGTGGATTCACCGCTTAGGCGGTAGGCCTGCAGCTCCTACTTTCATGTTTTTCTCAAATTTTCAAATACGGCTCCACCCCTTATGTTTCTACTTCGCTTGTTCAACGTGTTTAAACTTAAAACGCTTCCCCAAGCGTCTATACTCCTAAATTCACTTCCGAACACATTCCGAAGCCATGCCGGCTTCCAAAAAGAATAAATAATAAAATAAATAGTAACAAAAATCGAGTAATTTGATACCCTAAGTTTCATTTCAAAAAATTATAGCGCTTGAGTTACAGTCCCCAGCTGGACTTTCGTGTTGCTAAGTATTTTTCACCAAAATTCCCCATCGACAAGGAATTTGGGCTCAAATGCTCAGTCGGATCAAGATCACAAATTGAAGTCGGTGTCATCTCTCTGTCCTTATCATTTGCAACATAAGCTCGATCTCGGGATTGAGAATTAACCTTCTTCATTGTTTCTCGCACGGCGTGATCACACTAACACAATGAAACAAAAATAAAAATTAGAAACAAATCAAAATAAATGTCAGGATTAACATTAAGTACAGAGATGGAAATAAGGGAAGAAAATCCAAATCTCAAAGTGGAGTAGTCCACTTTCGCCAAAGAACAATCACCCCGAGCTCCCTCTTCTCCGTTAATGAACTTCCTCTTCTAGCTCTTCAAGGATTGGATAAGAACACCTCTAAAACTAATCTAATCTATTTCTTAAATTACCTAAACCTAACTAAGGTGGAGGGAGATCTCCAAATGTTAACTGGAGCCTCCTCTCTTGTCTAAGTCTCTTTGAGGTTTGGTGGAGAAAGGGGTTAAAAAAAGGGATTTGGAAAATATCTTCAAAATATCTAAAAATAGATATTTTTGTGCAGAGTGTCACCGCCCAAGTGGTGGTTCACCACTTAGGCGGTGGCGTAAGTCAGTTAAGTTTCTGTCGGATCTTCGCCTAGGCGGAGGCTACTGACATAGCATTCTAACGTTTTGTTGCCTAGGCGGTGGTTCAGCCCTTCAGCACTCCAACATTCTGCCTCTTTTCCGCCTAGGCGGTGGTCTTCATTCACTGAAATCCTATTTTTCACATTTTGTTCACCGTTTCTCCACCATTTTCACTTGTTTATAGCCCTTTAACATCCCTTCACCTGTTTTAGACTAAAACAAACTAAAACACAATTAAATATAACTAAAACGCTTGAAAACTAATAAATTCGGTTTATAAATAGATAGGTTTTTCACACCTATCAAAGGGTAGGTCCACAAATGTAAGGTTCTATTCAAATGGACAAGGAGGTTGTAAAAGCTTCCCAGATCGACAATCCAATGTCCACCAACCAGACAAAATATATTGTGATGTATAAAGAAAAAACTAGCAACCTAATCACCGATTCAGATAAATCGTGTATGCTACCTGCACAAGATAGTGCTGTGGCTGTGATGTTATGCCAAGATGACTGGAACTCCTTCAACTTATTTTCCATAAGAAGGGATTTGAGTAAGTGTATCGCATATTACGGCTTGATGCAGGCAAAATGTTGCCTTCTTGTGATACAACTAGTGCATTCGTTTGGGGAGGGAATAGACATTCGCAGGTCCCCATTGGGGACATCATTGGTCTATTGTTGAAAAATCAGCTAACAAACATTGTGAGTTAAATCAAATGTTTTTTTCAAAAAACGTACATTAATCGGTCATGATTTTTGTTGCTTGATGTGTTATATACTACATAAGTTTCATTGTTTAAAGTTACATTCAACACATGTGACTGTTGAATGTAACATGGACTGGAGGTACATTGTATTCAACAAACATGTGTTATATTCAACATTGTCGTTTGTTGAATGTAACATTACAATTTACTTGTCATGTGTGACATTACAATGCATATTACACATTTTGATAGCAATGTTAACGTATTAAGGCTTATCCAATTAGGTCATCAATGGCGGAGCTTATGTGGCTCGAACAAACCAAAATTGCAAGTGAGCTAAAAACGTTAGGGAACAGTCTTCCCAATCAGTCATTTTTTTTATCAATAGCACATGCTGGGTGAGTACACTTACTTCTTGTTACTTCGACTATTATATATCTAACAAATATTTACTCTATTACATTAAAATGTTGATCTACAGACGAGGATTGTTTAAAGAGATGAACTTACCCTTGAATTTTTTTTTAACCCTGCAATAATTCGAGCCTTCACCTCTAATTGTTGTTATGTCTATTTTCCCATAAACACCATTGGGCTTACTCCATTAACTGGCCATTGGACCTTGGTTTTGTCCGATAAGGAACAGTCAATATGGCAACACTAAATTCTGTTAATTTGAGACGAAGAGGCACTGTTGTTTATTTTTTTCAAAACACTAAAAAACTTGTAAGCTTGTATTTTCCTTGAATCTTATTTATTGTTGTTATAACTGAACAATTATTGACGGTATTGTTTACTTACAAATTGCGTATGTAAACCAACTGTTGACAGATAACTATGTGGGGCATCAATGGGCTAATCTTACGAATGATCATATGTTGATTGTTGATGAAGTCCTCAATCAAGGTTCCTTAACGTAAGTAACACGCATAATAGTTCTAATGCAGACAAAATTTATTTCCGTGCCAAGTTAAAGAAAACACCTAATGTGTTACACATTGGTACATAGTTGATTGTGAGGTGGCAGTTATCTATTTTATGAAACAAATCTTTAGGACAGGGCATTCTTATTAACATAGGTTTGCACGATTTCTGCAAGGAAAGAGATACAATCATTCATGACTTCCTTAATGACGAACCCAAAACGTGGATGCTTGAAGTGTATGAAGCTTGGACAGCGGGTGATGCCAAACGATGAATTGCCCCTTTCTACCTCCCCCAACACTACTCGATCTAAAAAACAATGGTCTTGAAATTCCGGATTGTAACAATATTTTTGGTTTTTTGGTACATTGTTCGGTGCTTGGGTATTACATTTTTTTATGTAATTTTGGATTGGTATAATAACACATGCATCCATAATGTAGATGCCCACGTTTAGCAACTGTTGCATATAACTTTTTGACATTACATGTTGAATGAAACCCCATATATATATATGGACGTATCATACCCACTTTTTACTATTCTTTTTTTGACGTGTTGAATGTAACACTGATTTGATATAACATTGTTAAATGTAGCACAAATAACAACGAGTTGAATATAACATGCGTTGTGTACATTGTTGCTCTTTAATGCATAATTTGTCTATTATATGGTCATGTTAAGTTTAACACAAAATGCTAGTCTATGGTATGACAGTGTTGAATGCAAGCCCATATATATATATATATATATATATATGGACATATCATACCCACTTGTTACTTTTTTTCTTTTACGTGTTCAATGTAGCACCGATTTGATATGACATTGTTGAATAGAACACGAATAACACCGTGTTGAATGTTACAATATGCGTTGTGTGCATTGTTGCCCTTTAATGCATCTGCAATATATCTTGTCTGTTCTATGATCATGTTGAATGTAACATAAAATACTGGTCTATGGTATGAAAGTGTTGAATGTAACACACATAACTTGTCTATGGTATGACAGTGTTGAACGTAACTTGGTCGTTTTGTAAAAATGATTATTTGTGCTTACAGAAAGGAAAAAAATGTTAAATGTAACTTGGTCTTTTGCATGACAATGTTGAATATAACACGAATACTAGTCTTATTCTAAACGAATCACTACTTCTTTTTTATTTTGTATTTTTTTTCAAATCTATATGGAATAGAAAATTATTCTTTTGAAATCCAAAAAAAACATCAACATCCCCCCGATGATCATACATTGAGCGGTACTTTGTATGATTTGCTATTGCGTCTCCCTATTTGCTCGCATTTGTCACAACATCTTTCATTACCTCTTCTTTAAATGTAATTCTTACTTCCTTGGGTGATGAGAATATATCGATTGCACTAAGGGATCTATTGCATGTTCCAGTCGGCCCAATAACAAGGACAAGAGCTAAAAGATTCAAAGAAGCACTTAATGGATTAATTTAAGAAATTTAGATTGAGTCTAAAATGATGAAATCCAAATTAGGCCCAATTGACGATCAGGGCCTACTCCACCTCATCGAGACAAGCGAATAGACTTAAAAGCGTGAACCTGAATGAGCCTAGAATAAGACCCACGAATTTTAGTTAATTTATTTTATTATTCTAAGTCTTTGAATTCTTTTTAGGCTGATTTGTAAGGCATGATTGCTAAGTAATCTTTTCCTTTTTTAATTAGGAGTGTAAAGCAAGTTAGAAAACTTCCTTATTCTTTGTTTAGTCTTAGGCATTAGGGTTTCTTTTTTCCTTCAAAATGGGCTACGAATTTTACAAGACACATTAGGTTTTTTTTCTTGTTCTCTTGGCCGCCTATTTAAGAGGCTCTATAGGCCTGTGAATTTCATACATTATTTTTTTATTAGTACAATTATGAGAGTTTTCTCTTAAGTTTCTTCAAGAACGTTTCTTGAACTTATCAATAATTTATTTTGGCATTCAAACTTTATATCTTTGGTTCGTGATTCGTTATAAACATTGGGTTTATATCATTACTTATAGCGTTGGTTTGTGTTTTGTTCATAAACGTTGGGTCAAGGTAATCTATCCTAAATTCTATATTTTCCTGTTCTTGTCTTTTCGTTTATAAATCTGAATTTAGTTCGATCCTCGAGAAAAAACCCTAAGTTGGTTTCAGGTTTCACTAATTTTTTATGAGGTTCACATCATTTGGTAATCAGAGCAAGGTCTAAATCAGGTTTTATCTATTCTTTTTATTTTTTCCTTCGTTCATTGTTATCAATTCATTCCTGCGTAAAAAATTTATTGGCCAAAATATAAAATCAAATCTGGTCAATTTTCATTTTTTTCTTAATACTGTGCATCTTCAAATCTCAATTTAAAGTTGATGCATTTAAAAAAAAAATACAAAAAAAAAAAAAATCAGTAGAGAATTTTTGTATACAAAAAAAAAAAAAAAAAAAAACAGAAACGAAAAAAAAATCCAAAAGCCAAAATTTGAGATTTATTTGAGTTGGATTGCTATAAGAAAATTTCTGATTGGGGTAGGTTACGTTCAATAAAGAACTAAAAGAGTGAACTAAAGAGTGAAAAAAACAAGAGAGTGTGAGCTCATAAGAGAGTAAAAGTCGAATTTGAGTTAAACACAATTGTGAGTGTCATTAATCTTGAGGGAAACATGTGAGGGAGTGTTTGTAAGGTTTACTAACTTTGTCTTGTAGGTTATTAAACATGTCTCAAGAAATAAACAAATTCTCGTCCGATGAAGTGCTGAAAAATATGAACTTGAAACTTTTTTACAAGGGCTTGAAGAAAAAGTTTGAACGGTTGAGCTCATGGTTTGATAAAGTGCTTGACCGACTAGAAAAGGTTGAGTCTAGTTCACAAAAGGGGGCAGCCACCTAAAGCTCCTAATGTGCAATGAAAAGAGAGGAATCTGCCTCGGCTTGAATATAAAGATGATTATGGGGATGATTTAGATGAAGAAGATATCGCCTCTAATGCAAGCTTAGACAGATTTGGGTGTGGATATGGGAATAGAGGAGATCGGTATGGGGAGAGAGGATTGATAATAACTTGATAAGCATCAATGTGAACATTTCATCTTTTCAAGGCAAAAACGATCTTGAAGCTTATTTGGAGTTGGATAAGAGAATGGAGCTGGTGTTTGATTGTCACAACTACTCTGAGTAAAATAAGGTGAAATTCGTTGCCATAGAATTCATCGATTATGCTATTGTATGATGGGATCAACTTACCTGGAGTAGGAGCAGGAATAGTGAAAGAGCTATCGCGATATGGGAAGATATGAAAGCCACTATGAGAAGACGATTTATTCCAAGTCACTACTATAGAGAATTGTTTCAGAAATTGCAAAGTGTTACACAAGGTTCTAAAAGTGTGGAATATCTTATAAAGAAATGGAGATAACAATGATTCGGGCCAACGTCAAAGAAGACCAAGAAGCAACTATGGCTAGGTTTCTAATCGGGCTAAATCGTGACATTGCAAATGTGGTGGAGTTGTAACATTATGTTGAGTTGAATGATATGGTGCACATGGACATCAAAGTGGAGTAATAATTGAAGCAAAAGCGTTCCATACGGATTGGGCAACAATCGAGTTCTTCTTCTTCTTGGAAATCGAATTGGAGCAAGAGGGATGAAAAGCCTAATTTTCAGCACAAGGAACTTTCCAAAATTCACAAAGTTGGAAGTACACCGAACCAAGGTAAAATTGATTACCAACCTTCTAAAAATAGAGAAATTAAATGCTTTAAGTGTTTGGGAACATGTCATATTGCATCTCAATATCCAAACAAGAGAGTGGTGATTATGAGGGATGATGGAGGTATTGAGACCGAAGAAGAGATGGATTATGATTCCATGCCACCTTTGGAGGATGCACGTGATGTTGAATACCCGATTGATGGAGAGCTTCTGGTTGAAACAAGAGCTCTTAGTACGCAAGTCAAAGAAGATGAAACGATACAACGAGAGAATATCTTTCGCACTAAATGTCATGTCAATGATAAGGTATATAGCATGATTATTGATGGGGGAGAGTTGTACAAATGTGGCTAGCACTAGTTCGATAGAGAAATTGAATTTGCCAACTTTAAAACATCCTAAACCATTTAAGTTACAGTGGTTGAATGATTGTGGAGAAATTAAAGTAAATAAATAGGTGCTCGTATCGTTCTCGATTGGGAGGCACAAAGACGAGGTCTTGTATGATGTTGTACCAATGCCTGTAGGGCATATTCTTTTGGAAAGACCATGGCAATTCGATCGGCAATTAAATCATGATGGTTATACCAATAGATACTATTATGTACTTAATAAGAAGCCAATTACTCTTGTACCCTTAACACCAAGGCAAGTGTACGATGATCAAGTGAGGTTAAAAAGAGAGAGTGACAAGAAAAAAGAGAGAGAAAAAAAAGTGAGAGAGAGAAAATTTCAAAAAGTGAGGGAAAAGAAGAGAGGAAACAAGTGAGTTTTTATGCGAGGGAGAGTGAGATAAAAAAAGCTTTGTTTTCAAACCAACCTTTGATTGTACTTTTGTACAAAGAGGTTTGTTTTACCATTAATGATCTTAACTCCTCTCTTCCTAGTGTTGTTATTTCTCTTTTACAGGATTTTGATGATGCATTTCCTGAAGAAGTGCCTAATGGTTTGCCACCAGTAAGGTGAATTGAACATCAAAATGATTTTGTACCCGAAGCATCCATTCTAAACAGACTCGTATATAGGAGCAATTCAGAGAAAACAACGGAGCTTCAAAGGCAGATTAGTGAGCTTATGGAGAAGGGGTATGTACGTGAAAATATGAGTCCTTGTGCGGTTCCTGTATTGTTTATACCTATGCAAGATGGTACGTTACGGTAAAGTATCGGCATCCCATTCCTAGATTGGATGATATGCTTGATGAATTACATGGTTCTTGTATGTTTACTAAAATTGATCTCAAAAGTGGTTATCATCATATTAGGATGAAGGAAGGTGACAAATGGAAAATTGCATTCAAAACAAAATATAGTTTATATGAGTGGTTGGTTCTACCTTTTGGGTTAACTAATGCACCTAATACATTCATGAGATTAATGAACCATGTTTTGTGTGTTTTTATTGGGAAATTTTTGGTTGTATACTTTGATGACATTCTAATTTATAGCGAAAACGTAGATGAGCATGTTGAACAATTTAAACTTGTTTTAGATGTTTTAAGAAAAGAAAAGTTGTTTGCTATCCTCAAAAAGTGTATCTTTTGCACAGATAAACTTGTATTTCTCTGTTTTCTTGTTAGTGCTAAGGGAATTGTGATAGATGAATAAAAGGTTAAGGCAATTAAGGAGTGGCCGAAACCTACAAGTGTAACACAGGTGAGAAGTTTCCATGGGTTGGCTAGATTTTATAGAAGATTTGTGAAAGATTTTAGTAACTTTGCCGCACCTTTAACTAAAGTTATTAAAAATAATGTGGGTTTTAAGTGACGTAATGAGCAAGAAAAGGCATTTAATTTGATTAAGGAAATATTGACTAATGCACATTTGTTTTCTTTACCTAACTTCACAAAAACTTTTGAGATTAAATGTAATGCTTCAAGAATAGGTATTGGAGTTGTTCTAATGCAGGAAGGTCATCCTCTTGTTTACTTTAGTGAAAAACTAAATGGGGTAACCTTGAATTACCCTACATACGATAGAGATGTATGCCTTATTAGGGCGTTGGAGACTTGGCAACCTTATCTTTGGCCTAAAGAATTTGTGATTTACACGGATTATGAATCTTTGAAACATTTGAAGGGTCAACAGAAGCTGAACAAGCAACATGCCAAGTGGATAGAGTTTATCAAAATGTTTCCTCATGTGTTCAAGTACAAGCAAGGTAACGAAAAAGTTTTTGCGGATGTAAAATTGCTTAGTTTTAAATACATTAAGAATTTGTATGTTGATGATTCTGATTTTGGTAATGTATTTAATGCATGTGAGAAAGTAGCGTTTGACAAGTTCTTTAGGCATAATAGGTTTTTGTTTAAAGAAAATAAATTGCGTATGCATAAATGTTCATTGCATGACTTTCTTGTTAGAGAAGCTCACAGAGGTAATTTAATGGGGCATTTTGACATATCTAAGACTTTAGATGTTTTGCAAGAACACTTTTTTTTTTTGCCTCATATGAAACGCGAAGTGGAGAGAACTTGTGAGAAGTGTATTATTTGTAGACAAGCTAAGTTTAAGCTTAAGCCTTATGATTTGTATACTCTTTTGACTATACCTAGTGAACATTGGATTGATAGTTCTATAGATTTTGTGTTAGGTTTACCTAGGTCAAAAAGAGGTCGAGATTATATATATGTGTGTGGTTGTAGATAAGTTTTTTAAAATGGCTCATTTTATCCCATTTCATAAAACCAATGATGTATCACATGCTGCTGATTTGTTCTTTAAGGAAATGGTTATGTTGCATGACATGCCTAAGACAATTGTTTCGGATAGAGATGCTAAGTTCTTAAGCTAATTTTGGAAGACTTTATGGGGTGAACTCGGAACAAAATTCTTATTTTTTACTACTTGTCACCCACAAATTGATGATTAAACCGAAGTAGTTAATATGACTTTATCTACTTTATTGCTTGCTATAATACAAAAGAAATAGAAAATATGGGAATATTGTTTGACTCATATAGAGTTTGCATATAATAGGAGTGTGCATTCTGCAACTGTTGCGATATTTTTACGCTTTGATTTTAATCGCAAGTGCACGAGGTCAAGTTTTAATAAAGTGGATCCGAAGATCGAGTGTCATTCACTGGGATTTATCGTTAGAACTAGTTAAGTACTACAATTGACATAACTTAATTTTATCTAGACAATTTAAGATTTGAAATGTGTTTGTTATTTGAAAACTAATTAAACCTAAATTACTTGGGATTAATTCTATGAAAATGGATTACCTAGGGATTAATTTCGTTCACTAATACATGTTTGATTTAGTCTAGTTTGCATTAACGGTATTCAATCTATCCGACAATCTAGGTATCAAAAACCCACTCACTACCTCTCCCGAGTGTAAAGTGAGTGAATATGCAACCGTGTCAATACTGATATCCCTATCTAGCATCTAAACGATTACATGAGTCTTGTCCCAATCTCACGGATTGCACACTTTCTAATAATCTCCCGAAACATTAGAACGTCGTGTTGTGTTTAACCCTAATCCGAATCTGGGGTTACCTCTCCTGAGTGTAAAATCCTGTATTCTCAAACCAACCACAATATCAAATAAAGCAGACTATGGATATAATAAAACGATAAACACAATCGAATATAGATGAATAACCGTTAACAAAACATGGATTTACTCAAACATGTATATTCATGAACTAATCAATCCCTAGATAATAACTACTTAGTCACTCATGATCATAACCAAATATTCAACAACATATGAGAATAACATCATACAATCAACAAAATTTCGAAACAGGAGAAACAAAGAAAGGAAAGCAAATCTGTAAAGTGGATGGTTCCACTTCCACAAAATTCGCTCCAAGAATGTTTCCAAATGTGTTCTTCTCCTCTTAGGTCTGATCTAGGGCTTCTAGGAACTCTAGAAACGTTCTTGGCAAGGTTGGAAATGAGTGGATATAAATAGGAATAAAAAATATCCTAAAAAAATCAAGAAAACACGTTGCCAACTGTTGCTTGGTCGCTGTAGCAAGAAGAAATTCACTGCGATGGAAAGTTAGTAGGACTTCCGCCCACTGATCGCTGCAGCGAGCACATTTGCTCACTGCAGTGAAGAAAGGTCAAAAGGTACATTGACCTTTGATCACTGCAGCAAGCAATGTGCTCGCTGCAACGATCAAGGGCTAGTGGCCCTGCGATGCTGGCGCTGCAGCGATGGTTATCTCGCAGCAGCGAATAGGCTGCTGGTTGACCACTTTGCTCATTTTTCAACCGTTTTTTCACCAACGTCCTACCGATTAGCTCGATTTTCAACCGTTTTCATCCCTAACATCTGATTTACATAAAAATGAGTAAAAATAAATTAAAACACTACAAGAACACTCGAAAACTATCAAATTTCGGATTGAAAATATATAGATAAAATCAATCTATCAAATACCCCCAAACTTGGAATTTTGCTAGTTCTCGAACAAAACACCCTCACACTAAAATAAACTACCACAACTAATTAACGAACTTAAATACTAAAAACAAAAAAAAAAAAACACAAACGAACTAAAAATAACGACGTGTGAATTTTGAAATTCAACTAATCAACCAAAATTTTTTCCCTCAACGGCCCCAAATCATAATGAGTTCAAGAATAAAATGCATCATGTGGTGTTCTAGAATTTCAACATTCAATAACAGTAAACGCCATTCTAGACCTTTCCAAATGTGTGTGCGAAAACTCAATTATACAACCATCCAAAGACCGGATTGCATTATCCACCAACAAAGTTTATGACTTAAAATCGATAAGGTATAGGATTTTCATATGCCAGACTGGGTTCGACTCTCCACTAATATAGGCTTAGAAGTTCAAAAAGATCAAAAGGATTTGGTTAATTTTTTATCAACTGGCCAAGGGTATATCGGGAATATAAAATAGGTAAACATCATTATCTCAACGAAACGCAAGGCACTACGTTTGACACTATATCATACTCGTACCCATAAAGATCAATTTTGAAATAAGCCCGAACTTATTTTTTAAAACGTAGTACTCACTTGTCTAAACAAACAAAATTAAAACCATATTTACACATGTTTTTTTTATCACACTCCCAAACTTATTTTATTTGTACAATTTCACGGGTGTGGAAATGCAATAGAAAAATGACAAGTGAGTACTCGAATACCGAACCAATCAAAAGTTTGCTCAAAACTCAATCGTTCATTTTAGGTAGCATAAACAAATGCTAACTTGATTTCAACACAATTTGTGCCTTAGGTTTAGCAACAATGGTTTGGAAAACTTTTTATTGGCCAGGATATTTGTTACGTGTTCAGAATTGAAACGGCTAATAGGCTTCGACAGAGTAACGAGGGGTGAAACATAGTACATGAAAGGTTTCAATGACTCAAGCGATCAAAATGAATGCCTAAATCATATCTCATAAACTACCTCGCCTAGGATTTCGCCTTGAATTTCCCCCAATCAGGTTTTAGAATCCTTAAAATTATCATGAACTTGACTACTAGATAATCGGCGTCAAATCTATTGGATAGCTAGTACATTGAGTTTACGTGCTCGTGCAAACTTGGATCCACAATGACTTTTACCAAATCGAAATGTTAAGCACAAAGAACACACATGAATGGGTATTACCCTAGATTTTGATAAACAATTAGGGGATAATTTCATCATTGGGTAATAGCCTAGAAGAACTACAAAACTTAGCACACAAAACTACTACTACTAACACACTTACACTAATACAAAACAAACATGCATAAATTTAAACAACACAACATTTAAACTTAACATAATACAACAATTCACAACTAAACATGCATAATATTAAACTACAATTTAACTTGAATTACAAAATGTTTAACAACTATTTAAAGTTAACTACATAACCAACAAAAGTCATTAAACTAGAAAAAAATTTACAAAACATAACTTAAACATCCCCAAAAACATAACATAAACATCCCCCCAAACTTAGACTGGTTAATGTCCACAGTGACCCAACAGCGATCCCAACAATAAGCATGTAGCATGATGACGAAGAGGGTTTGTGAACACGTACCTGGGAGGTGTGACATTAAAGTGTTACCTCCTACTGATCGTCATGAGGAATGTCATCCCCACCACCGTCGTGGTGGGAGGGATTGTATGGTGGTTCCTGAAGATGTGCTGAGAACGGAGGCATTGGGGGGTAGCCGCTCATATCAAAGCCAGCTGCCATTCCGAACTACTGGAGAGCCTGATGCATCATCTGGTTGTATTGCTCCTGGTACATTCGGAATTCAGTATTTTTATTTCGAATCGCGGCGGCGTCAAGACGTAGAGCCTAAAGTTGCTCCCCCTGATACACCACTTGTTGGTGAAGACTTTTTATCTTGATTTCCTCTTGGACGGAAACCCTAGAACTTTGGGCTATGGACGACCCTACTTCTTCTTCATCTCTTCCCCCAACTTCGTTGCTCTATATCTGCTTCATAGCCAGGATATCCAAGGGTCTTTTGGGGACGAGGCATAAGTTATCTTCAGAGATTGCCACACCCGCTTTCTGAAATAGCTTTGTGAGAAGATAGGGGAAGGGCAAGCCGGTTTTGGTGTTCCAGATGGCATATTGGATGGCGTAATTGACGAGAAAATCGAATTTTAACGGTTGATTTGTCTCAATAAAATATAGAGTTAAGGCCCTGTCTTTTGTAACGTCAGTCAAATAAGCCGTCGGGTGCAGTTTGGCGTAGATGAAATAGAACCAGATTTTCAGGAATTTGTTCAAGTACTTGGATGGGAAAATAGCCAGATTTGGCCTCGGATATAACCAACGCACATTTCCTGAACAAATCATCGTGATAACTTGGTCCAAATCCGCCTTCGTCAAATCCTTATTCAAATCTTCATCTGGTTCCTCTGTAGGCAATTGCAGGTACTCTTTAAAGTGTCCGCATCAAATTTTACCACACGATTTTGGACCATGGTCTGATGCTTCTCGCAATCTACAGCATTTGCGAAGAATTCACGAACCAATGTGGCATTGCCTAGGGCCAATTGTCTACACAGGCACTTCCAACATCTTTCTCGTATCACATTCGAATTTTTGTCCGGAAGCTCATCTAGATCGGCGAAGCCACGTTAATGAATACAATTGCGTTTGTGCTCAAATCTGTTGAAATATTGCTCCGCCTATTTTGAAATGAATTGGTTTAAATCATAATCCCATGCGGGATCGGTGGCTTGTGAACCGGATCCCTCAGCCCTTCGTTATTTTGCAACAACTTTATTTGGCATAGCTTTTCGATTCAACACACAACAACCGGCTACTAATTCACAATGTGGATCTTCCCAATTCAACAATTTAAACGTACAACTTCAAGAACACCAATAATCCCCAAATGGCAACACACAATCCGCAAGATTTCAAAACTAATGCTTAAACTTCTCAACAAATCTAGAATCCAACAATCAAACCACCACAAAACAAAGTTGGTCTTCATAAAAATCGACCCAAAATCACAGTAGCATGAAAATCGCAATTGGGAACCAAGGGTTTCACACCAAATTATTAACTTCTCAACCAATCTTCAAATCAACATCAAATCAATTACAAGATTGTGAACACACAAGTATAATGGAGTTTTAAAAAAACTTACTTGACAACTTTTTGAGTGCCCAATGGTTGGAAATTGAAGATATCTCTACTTTGAACTCTAACCTTAGAACCAACGAAGTTAGAGTTTTGAATGCGATTTTGAGGGTGATTTGTGGTGGGGATCTTTGTTTTTGAGTTTGGGAGGATGGATTTGAGGTTTGAATGGTTTGGGAGAAAAGATTGGGAGGATTTCAGGAGTTAGGGTTTTGAAAATAGGGATATAACGAGCAGCGCCCTTATTTATCGAAACAGGGGCGCCATCACTACAGCGAATGGTTTTATCATTGCAGCGATGAAGGGGCAGTGGCCATTCTGCCTTACTATCGCTGCAACAAATGATTTTCTCGCTACAGCGATGAAGGATCTCGCTGCAGCGAAATCAGGCCTGCTGGCCTTCTTTTGTCTTTCTGCGTTAATTTCAAACGGCCAACCACCATTTCGTTTTTATTCCGTTATTTTTCCTCGTTCAAGATCATATAACATTCCTGAACATCTAAGCTCCTCCATTTACTCAACAAACTCACTTCGTGATCACTTCAACCTCTAAAAAAATTACTTTAGCAAAAATTGGCGAAAACCAATCCAATGGGTTGTATATCAAAAAAGGCACTAAATTTAACATCACTAGCTGGACTTAGCAACGAATCACATCATTCGTCAACGACGGAGATACTTTCCACAATTCGTTCTTCATTCTCAAAATAATGTTTGATTCTCTTCCCGTTAACTGGGAAAATTCGTCCGTCATCATCTTCCAATTTAATAGAACCGAATGAAAATACTTGCTTGATCCAGAATGGTCCGGACCATCTGGACTTCAGTTTCCCTAGAAAGAGCCTCAGCCGAGAGTTGAAAAGTAAGACTTGTTATCCTGGGCTGAACTCTCTCCAAACGATATGCTTGTCGTGCCATTTCTTGGTTTTGTCCTTGTACAACTTGGCATTTTCATATGTTTCGTTCTAGAATTCCTACATCTCATTGAGTTCAAGGAGACGTTGTTTCCCCGAAGTATTGAGATCAAAATTAAGCTTCTTTATCGCCTAATAAGCACGATGTTCTAATTCAATTGGCAAATGGCACGCTTTCTCGAACACCAACCGATACGGAGACATTCTGATCGGTGTTTTAAAAGTCGGGCGGTATGCCCATAATGCATTATCTAATTTCACTGCCCAGTCCTTACAGTTAGAGTGAACCGTCTTCTCCAAGATCTGTTTTATTTCTCGATTGGACACTTCGGCTTGGCCGTTTGTTTGGGGATGGTAAGGAAGCGTCACCTTGTCCCGGACTCTATACTTTGTCAGTAGAGTATTAAACATTTTGTTGCAGAAGTGGGTTCCTTCATCACTAATGATGGCTCGAGAAGTTCTGAACCTTATCATTATGTTCTTTTGAAGGAATTTCAGAACCACTTTGGCATCGTTGGTTGGCGTGGCCACCGCCTCTACCCATTTTGACACGTAATCCACCGCCAACAAGATATACTCCTGACCAAAAGATGGAGAAGACGATCCCATGAAATCAATCCCCCAAACGTCAAAGAGCTCTAACTTGAGAATGGATGTTAAAGGCAACTCATGCCGTCTTAACATGTTGCTGACCCTTTGGCGTCGATCACAGGTTTTTACGAACGTATATGAATCACGAAAATGTATTGGCCAGTAAAAACCTGATTGAAGCACCTTAGCGGCCGTCTATGTTGCTCCAAAATGCCTCCCCACACGGTGATGAGTGGAAATGATATAGAATGCTTGCCATTTTCTCTTCTGGAACACGTCGCCTGATGACTTGGTCGGCATATTTTTTGAACAACATCGAGTCATCCCACATATAATGCTTCACATCAAATAGGAATTTCTTCCTTTAGGCACTTGATAGGTCCGGCGGCAACACCTTACACATGAGATAATTGATTATATCTGCGAACCACGAAAGTTTAACTTCAACATTGAACAATTGCTTGTCCAAAAAAACTTCCATGATACATGAATCATCACCAACATCTTCTAACACGAGCCAGGAGAGATGATCGGCTACCACATTCTCACTCCCTTTCTTGTCTCGAATCTCATTATCAAATTCCTGAAGCAAAAGAATCCACCGGATTAGACGCGGCTTGGCATCCTTCTTTGCAAATAAGTACCGGATGGCGGCATGGTCCATATAGATGATCACCCTGGACCCCATAATGTAAGAACAAAACTTATCACAAGCAAAGACCACTGCCAACATCTCCTTCTCCGTGGTGGTGTAATTCTCTTGAGCATCATTGGACGTTTTGCTTGCATAGTATATGGATTGGAAAATCTTCTCATTCCATTGGCCTAAAATAGCTCTAATCGCATAATCGCTCGTATTACACATGATCTCAAACGGCTCATTCCAATCCGGAGCAACTATAATTAGAGCCTAGATCAATTTTTCCTTCATGGCATTGAACGCTCCCACACAGGTATCATAAAAAATAAAAGGAGCATCATTTTCAAGCAAATGGCATAACGGCTTCACCGTTTTAGAAAAATCTTTGATGAATTGTCGGTAGAAGCTGGCATGGCTTAAGAAACTTCTAACTTCCTTCAAATTGATCGGTGGTGGAAGTTTCTCGATTGTCTCAATCTTCGCCTGATCCACCTTGAGCCCCTTTGAAGAGACCTGATAGCCTAAGAAGATTCCCTCATTGACCATGAAATGACACTTTTTCTAATTGAGAACTAAATGTTTTTCTTCACATCGGGTGAAAATAAGTGATGAATTGTGAAGGCAATGGTCAAAGGATGAACCAAAGATCGAGAAATCATCCATGAATACTTCTATTATGTCTTCCACCATGTCAAAAAAGATTGCCATCATACAGCGTTGGAACGTTGCCGGAGCGTTGCAAAGACCAAATGGCATACGACGGTAAGCAAATGTGCCGTACGGGTATGTGAACGTTGTCTTTTCTTGGTCTTCCAGTGTAATAACTATTTGATTATAACCTAAATAGCCATCAAGAAAATAATAGTGGTCAAAATCGAAGAGACGATCCAACATTTGATCTATGAATGGGAGAGGAAAGTGATCCTTCCGCGTGGCCTTGTTCAACTTTCTATAGTCAATGCACACTCTCCATCCAGTGATAGCTCGTGTAGGAATTAGATCATTCCTCTCATTATTTACCACAGTCATGCCTCATTTCTTGGGAACCACTTGCACCGAGCTCACCCATTCATTGTCCGCTATAACATATATGATGCCGGCATTTAACAACTTTAACACCTCAGCATGGACCACCTCCTTTATCGTCAGATTTAGCCTTCTTTGATGCTCAATGGAGGGCTTAAATGAGTCTTCCATAAAGATTTTATGCATGAAAATAGTCGGGCTTATTTTCTTGGTGTCAGAAATAGACCACGCAAATATGAATTTGTACAATTTTAGGATACTAAGCAGTTTGTTCTCTTTTTCTTGAGTCAAAGATGATGAGGTGATGACCAGATCAGTGGATTTCTCCCCCATAAATGTATATCGAAGGTGATTCGGTAATTGCTTGAGAATCAACCCACCATGAGGTGGATTTGAAGGATCGGGAGAACTAACTTCTTCATTAAGGGTCTTTACTTGAACCGAATCTACTACGTCATTAGGTACAACTTCCAAAGATAAAACGTAGTCCACAACACCTTCATTTGTGGTTGAACATTTATCACCAAAATCCCCCATAGATAGGGAATTTGTGAGAGCATGCTCCAAAGGATCTCGATTCAAGTTTTCAAGAAATAATTCCCCAACGCACGAATCTACCACTTCCACTCGATTGCATGTTGGGTATTTGATAGGTGTAAATTACCTATGTATTTTCAATCCGAATTTGTTAGTTTTCGAGTACGTTTATAGTTATTTTTATATGTTTTAATATATTTTTATTCTTTTTGTATTAAAATAGGTGCGTGGGGTGAAAAGGTATAAAATCGGAGTGAAAACAATGTGATCGAACCAAAGCGGACGAAGTTACGGTGGATAAATGAGCAAGGAGGCAACATTGTGAAAGAAGCCCACCGCTTAGGCGTCCAGACCTCTGCCTAGGCTGTGAAGATTTTGAGAATATTTCTAAGTCCACCGCCTACTTCTTCGTCTAGGCGGTCACCAAACCTGCAAAGTCGGTACAGATGTTGTAACTTCAAGGCTATTTTGGACTATGATGTAATCTGATTTTGGAAACACTCAAAACATTGCAGTTGTATATATTTTTCTTAGATTTCTATAAGTTTTTGAATCACCTTAATCAGAGTTCAGATGAAGAAGTTACCGTCAAAACAAAATGCAAACCTGCAGTAACTTCGCCTAGGCAAAAATCCAGCAGAAAGTTAACCGACCTAACTTCACCTCGGAAAAAACCTCTGCGTAGAATAGATATTTTGTAGATATTTTTTGGCCTATTTAAACCATTCTCTCCTCCTCTCTTCCTTCTTCTTTAGCTCTTAAGGCCTTAGGCCACATTTTAGGGTTAGGTTTAGGGATTTTTTAGGGAGATCTCTCAACCCGAGGTGGAGGATGAAGAGGGAAGCGATCGGTGGATGGTTCTAGCGGCTATTCTTCGGATATTGGCTAAATCGCTCGTTTCTTCTCTTTGTTTTCTATATTTTGGTAGTTGTTGAGTATGTTTACACCATTTTACATTGTATACGTAGTTATGGCCCTTGGCTAAACATTGGTTGTATAGGGATTATTAATATAATTTATGAAAACGTTGTTTAGTTGAGTTTGTGTTTTGTTTACGATTGTTCTTCGTTATGTTGATTGTGTGTGCCATACTGTTTGTTTATATTGCTTAGATTTACATATCAAGAATACGGGGTTTGACAAATCCCGAATTCGGACTAGAATAAACGAACGCCACAATCCTATAACCCGGTCGGGGTTTAGATTGTGGACAATCGATGACGTTGGGGTAAGACTCATATGACCTAAAGTCGTTAAGACGTTGAGGGAGACTTCGGTGTTGACGCGAAGTTATGTATTCCCTTGTCTTACACTCGGGAGAGGTGGCGAGGGAGTTTTAGAACAAAGATTGTCGATAGGGTAAACACAACACGACGATCCAATAACCCGGGAGGGAGTTGGATTATGTGCAATCAATGACATTGGGGCGAGACTCACGCGACCTAGGGTCGTTAAGACGTTAAGGGGGACTTCTTCATTGACGCAAAGTCGCGTATTCCCCCCCGTCTTACACTCGGAAGAGGTGGTGGAGGAGTTTACGAACTAAGATTGTCATATAAGCCGAACGTCGTTAACATAAACTAAAACGAGACTGAACACGTATTCGTAAACGAAACTAATCCTTAGACAATCTATTCTCTCAAAGCTCTCCCATATTAATATTAGTATTAGTATAGTTAAATTAGGCTATATTAGTATTAGTATTAATTAATTATATTCCATTTTTGTCGCTTAAATAAAGTGAGGTTATGACAATCGCAGTATTCGATAGTAACAACACAAATCTCTGTGGATACGATACCCAACCGAAAGGTCTACTATACTAAAACTTGATTCGTACGCTTGCGGTGAAAGTGGCAGCGCTTAATTAGCGGCCACCAGTATTCATCCGAAAATTTCATTGTATTGAAAATGCTGAATTTCACGTCATCATCATTTACCCTCAACATCAAGTTCCCGTTGTGAACATCAATCAACGCCTTACCGGTGGCGAGAAAAGGTCTCCCAAGTATAATAGGGATCTCTTGGTCCTCTTCCATCGACAAAATCCACTGAAAATATGAATTTGTCCACCTTTACTAGCACGTCTTCAATTATGCCTTTTGGATAGGTCAATGAACGATCTGCCATTTGCAGAGAAATCGTAGTCGGCTTTGCATTTCCAAGCCCCAACTTCTGGTAAACGAATGCCGACATGAGATTAATACTTGCTACAAGATCATAAAGTGCCTTTTCAAAGTGAGATTTCCCAATCGTGAACGGTATAGTAAAACTTTCGGGATCTTTCAACTTTTGAGGCAACATCCCTTGAAGGATCATACTACATTCCTTAGTTAACTTGACAATCTCATATTCCTCCAATTTCTTCTTCTTGGTCATGATATCTTTCAAGAACTTCCCATAATTGGGCATTTGTTCCAATGCATAGGCAAACAGTATGTTGATAAGGATTTTCTTGAAAATGTCAAGAAATTTAGCAAATTGGGAATCCAATTTCTTCTTTTGAAACTGTTGTGGATATGGAAAAGGTGGAATGATTATCGGTGGATTGTCCGAAAAAGAGATGGATCCCAGATTCACCAGTGGAACTTCATTCTTCTCCTCAACCGGAATGGTTTCTTTCTCAGCATCAATCTTCTCCATTGGCTCATCCTCCTTTGACATTGGTGCTTCTACTTCCTTTCCGATACTCAAGGTGATAGCTTTGCAATCCCTTGAGTTAGTTTCCATATCACTTGGAAACTTCCCCGAGGTTTGCCCTTTTATGGCACTAGTGAGCAGACCAATCTGAGTTTCTAACGACTTCACAATTGAGTTTGTATTGGTGTACGTTGTCTTAATATTGTCAAGTCTCGTCTCATGCTTGTTGAGTCTATTATGAGTTTCTCGCATAATGTTCTGCGTCTCCTTCATGAACGAGCCGAGCAAATCTTCCAACGGTGGCTTATTTATTTCTACCATTTGTTATTGCATAGGACGAGTTTGTTGCTACGACTGATAGCCTTGGGATTACAAAGAGTATCCGGGAGGATGTCTGATAAGTGGTTTATTTACCAACAAATTAAGTACTTTTAGATTCAAATATTTTTGTGTTTTCAATCACTTTTGTTAGTTTAATGTGTTTTTGTATTGTTTTATAGGTTTTTGAATAAATGGGGTAGTAACAAAAATTTAACAATTAAACACAAATAATTAATTTTCCTAAATCAATTATTATCTTTATATGCAGCGGATATGTGTTTAATACTAAGTGAACACCCAAACACAATATGAATAATAATTCAATGCAACATACAAGAATTTATCCTGATTCAGTTAAACTAATCTTGCCCATGTCCAGTCCCCCGAGCTCCATAGAGATTCCCAATCTACTAATTCCTTGATTTCTTTACCAGGTAGAAACCAAACCCTTACAACTCACGATTTTTTTACAGGCACAGAATCAACCTTTACAATTTATATTTTTCACTGGTCAATGATGAACCCTATCTTTTTACCAGACTAAAGATAAACCTAACACTCTCACACTTATCCTTTTCACATGGAAGGATGAACCTTTACAAAGCTATTTACATTTTTGGGTCTCAGAAGTTCCAAAATTACAAATGTGGGTCTATTTTTAACTTATTTACAAAATGCGATCTTTCCAGCCTTTGGAGGGCCAGTTTCAATCGGATTTTTTTTTTTAATTATTTTCTTTTAAAACTGGCCTTTGGAAAGTCAATTTTAAAAAATGAGGTTGCCCGTGGTAGCCCTAATCCTCACCACCACCCCCACTCTCCCCCAATCAACCCCCAACCCCCCCCCATACATTAAGGATTAAAAATATAATTTCTTTTCTATATTTATACTATTAAAAGATTAAATTTGTATATTTTAATTGTTGCAATTTGTCTCCTAAAGTTTACCTTTTGTATTAATTTGGTCCAATTGTCTATTTTGAATCAAAATTTGTTTATATATATTTATAATTTCAAAATTTGTTTAATATTTTAAAATTAAAAATTATATATACAAATTAACTAGTTATATATACAAATTATATATATAATTTAATATAATTTTTATATATATGAAATATAATTTAACTAGTTATAATTTTTTTCTTTCATTCATTTAATTTTTTTTTCTTTTTTTACGTAGTTAATTTGGATGTATAATTTGTAGATATAACTAGTTAATTTGTACATATAATTTTTAATTTTTAATTATTAAACAAATTTTATATAAATAAATTTTGATTCAAAGTATACAATTGGACCAAATTAATACAAAAAGTAAACTTTAAGAGATAAATTGCAACAATTGAATATCAGGAGCCAAAGTGGAACATTACTAAAATATTTGGGGTAATCCTTGCCGTTTAGGAAGAAATGTAGTAATCATCTTAGGATCGGTCATTCAGCCTCATTTGAGAAGATTCCTTACCCGTTTAAGAAGGAATGTAGTAATCCTTAGGATCGGTCATTCAACGTCCTTTGAAAATATTCCTTACCCATTTAGGAAAGAATGTAGTAATCTTCTTAGGATCGGTTATTCAGCCTCCTTTGAGAAGATTTCTTGCCCATTTAGGAAGGAATGTAGTAATTCTCTAGCATTGGTCATTCAGCGTCCTTTGAGAAGATTCCTTGCCCGCTTGGGAAAGAATGTAGTAATCCCGTAGGATCAGTCAATCAACCTTCTTTGAGAAAATTCCTTACCCGTTTCGGGAGTAATGTATTATCCCTAAGGATGATGCAGTGAATCCCAAGTTCACCTTTCCTAAGGACTTTTTTCCTTTCCTAGTGTGGATGCAAATTGTTCAGGAATGTTCCTAACTTTGCTTATTTAATTTAAATTTCCAGTCTGTACCTTTAAAGTCTCGCAGAACAAAACATACGTGTCTCCTTCTTTGTCATTACTAGTACACTAGTGTGACGAAGAAGGGCAACTGTAGACACTATATTTTGTCCCATCCATTTATGTATCGGATCTAAAATGCAAGTTCGGATAAACTTTAAACTGAGGTTCAAATGGAATGAAGTTCTGCGTTAGATTGCATTGGATAGTACAAAAAACAAACAAAAATATAAGAAAACAAAAAATTGTTAATTTAATTGAATTCGGTATAACATGTTTCGGGTCAACCTCAAAATTCCTAAAGTTAAGAGGGACTAAAGTGATAATATTGAAAGTAGATTTTTCATGTAAATCACTTTTAATATGATTCAATTAGTTACTATCCTTTTTAACTTAAGGAAATTTTACCAATTACCTTTATTTCCCGATTTGACCCCTGAAACTTTTACTATCACCGATTTCGTCTAATTTACCCCAATTGTACTTCTTTAATTTTCTTGTTTAAAGTACCAATCTAAAAAAAAAAAAAGTCAAAGCCTTGATTAAGCCAAGAATCCACCTTGACAACTTAGTTACTTAAAGTAACTGATGCCCAAAGGCATAGTTCTAAACCAACCAAACCGATTTTTATCATGTTAAGCATTCAAGACCCATCAAATCATGACTTAATCAAGCATTAAATGCCTCATAAATGAGGGAATTTAATGAAGAAATCTTGTGAACATTTTCCTAGCAAATATCTTGGTGGCAACTTAGTTACTTGGAAGTAACTAACTGTTACAAAACTAACCGAATCGGTTTCCATCACATTATGGCATTTAAGACCCATCAAGTCATGGTCAAGTCATGGAATTTAATGTCTTGATTGGCCATTAATGACTCCATTCAATGTATGCATTTGATGGCATTAAATGGAGAAGATATTTTTAACAAAATATCTTAAAGGCAATCTAGGTACTTGAAAGTAACTAACGGTTACAAAGCTAACCGGACCGATTTTCTTCCCATCAATGCATTAAATACCTCAAGGTCAAGTCATTGCATTAAATGACTTGAATGGCCATTAAATGACTACATTCAATGTATGCATTAAATTTCATTTAATGAAGAAGATATTCTCTAGGTCAAGTAATTAGATTACCAGGAGTAACTAGTACTTCCCAAGTAAACCAAACTGAAATACATCAAATCGGCCATTAAATGGCCTATATGAAAGCCTTAAATGAGGCATTAATAGCCAAGATTTTTTCAAGATTTGGTAATCATTACCAAATCTAATGATCGCCTTGGAAATTTAGTTAAATCTTCATCACATGGCTCTAACCCTAGCATTAAATGAAATTAAAATGTCATAGATAGCCTAATGCGCGGGGTACCATGTGCTTATAAATACCAAACTGTTTTTATTCAGAAATAAGCTTGGACACTTCCCTTCTTTCTCTAGGCTAAAATTTCTCTCTTGGGTCTTGGGATTTCCTAAGCTTTACACTCCATAAACACACTTAATCTTGCAAAAAAAGCTCTAAAGAGGTGTTCTTGAAACTCTTAGAACAAGATCTCAAGACGTTATTGAGAAACAACCAAGAAGAATTAAGAAGATCAAAGAAGGAGAAGAAAGAAAAATACTTAGGGAAAGACCATGCTCCTAGGTTAAGTAAATCCTCTCAAACTCCTCTTCGCTTTTGTTTAAATACCCTTATATTACTTGTATATAGTATATTTGGGTAGTTCTTAGAGTTTAGATCATGTACATAGTGTAAATGTCATAGTTCATATCAAGAACATCAAGAACACTATGATTTGTGCATAACATCTTTGGCTCTGTCAAAACACATGATACCAAACTTCAATAAATCTAAAATAAACTTTCAATGAAGGACTACTAACTACTAATTACTAACTACTAACAGTTATTTTCTCGTACTAGCCTAGATCACAGTTTGACACTAAGTCTCGGGCTTGTGGATTGGTACCCTATATATACTATCATGTCGAGACCCTTGTGGCTAAAATTAGGAATACAGGGAGGACCTATATTCCGTCGGGGATAAGTGTGCACCTTATTCTGAAACGTTTCCATCTTCTTAGTTACGAGTAAGACTGGCATGTATATGATATATTTTCTTATTTTTTGGACTAATAAAGTAAACCTCAACACTAAACTTGTATAAGTTAGTAAGTTCAGTTGGAGAGTTATTGGAAAAATCAAATGTGTATATCTACTTACCATTGGTGCGATTTATGTTCTTATCTTATCTTAAACAAAAGAAAAAGAAAATAAAAGATAAAAATAATAAAAATTGCCTTGTAGTGAACTATATTTCGACCTAATTCTTGGTAAATACAAGGATGCGTAGGCAACCCTATGCGGGTTCGGCCGTCTATTTAAATAAAACCATCTTGTGGTGAACTATGTTTTAATCTGATTCTCTGTGAAAACCAGGATATGTAGGCAACCTTCACAGGTTTGGGCAGCATTAAAAATAAATAAAATATTTTCATTTAATCTTTTTTATCTGTTGCTACTTTAAATAAATAAAATTTTCATGTTTCCTTACATAAAAATACAAAAAAAAAAAAAGAAGACAAAACGTTAAAAAATGGGAATTATTTGTGTTATCCAAAATCGAAGTTACTTGGACTTATTTAAACATAAATATCTATTTAGATTTAGGTACTGTCTTCGGACGGGTGTCTTGTGGTGGCTAACACCTTCCCCAATCATAACCAACCCCCGAACTTAAAGAAATCTATGGTAAAGACTAACTGTTTTTGAGTCAAAACTTGGGCCATTTTAAAATAAAAATGATTTTTTAAAAATCTCAGTGACCTAGCACACCATTCAACTCAATACTAGGTGGCGACTCCATGTTTTAAATAAATCCCGACCCAATGAACGTTTTCAAAATCAGCGCCTAGAAAAGCCCCTGAAACTTGTTTTCTAAAATGAACGGATTTTTGAGGACTTTGAGAGGGAGGAAACGGACCTTGGTTTACTTTTCTTCCCATTCTCTTCTTCCTTTGTTTCCAAAATCCAGGGTGCGTCAGTTGGTGACTCTGCTGAGGACTTTTGAGGGTCAAACCTAGTTAGAGTCTAAATTTATCTTCTCGATTAAATAAAGTCCAAGTATTATATCTTCAATTTTAAACATTAATGATTCCCTTAAAAAAAATTGATAAATAAAATAAAATCGTTTATTTGACTTCTTATATGTTTTTGTTTATATTTGCATTCATGTATTTACTGTCTTTACTTTACCGCATTTTACATTATTGTCTTTAAATTTTGGCGTTTTAATTTCCGTAAGCTCTCTCCAATGCTTGAGAACCAGTTTGTATTGCATATCATAAGAAAAACTCAAAGCCACAAACTTTATAAGGATAAGAGGCCGGCAGTAGGGGCTAAAGTCGTGCAATTTCATCACGCCTATCTAAGTTCTGATACCCTGTAGGACTTGAAAGAGGAGTCAGTAGAAGCAAGGCTAAGTAGTTTATCCTCTGGGATCCAGCTTTGAAACTCGCCTCGCTCGGATCACCAACTAAAGATGGTTGTTCCCTCGGGGAGGACACCAGAGGTTTGAAAATCTAGGAATTAAACGTTTCTAGGATGCGTTAGTAAAAAAGTCGTGAATCACAAATAGTGAGCCTAGGATAGAATAGTACACCAAAACCTTTCTGTATTTAGGACACTATCTTGGAGAGAAATTTTACTTTTACAGCATATACAACTGTTTACATTTGTTATGTTAAATCTGTAGAATAAAAATTTCTAGGACAAATAGGGGGCATAATAGACGACGTAAGAATTCTCATTCCATTACATGTGTCACAAGATTGCTTAAATAAAAAATGCTTTCGAAATCAGATTAGGGAGAAAGTTGCAAGAGAAGAACGAGAATCCTTATTTTTTCATAGTAACGGAAGCTCTTTAAGCTCATGTAAATTATAAATTCCCTTTACATCCGAAATAATGCACATAAAAAAACACTCGCTTTAATAAACTTACAAATATATTCGCCCTTGAATAATATACAAAAACCACCTCAATAGTTGTCTAGAAATAACCTTTGCCGAATAGCTGTCTATAGGTCCCGTCCACTAAAGCAATAAGACGAAATCAACTTCGCAAAACGAAGCCAATATTACCAATATGTAAGAAAGCGTCGCCACCCTATAAAATCAAGATTGGGTAATCCAATAATAAACATACCTCAGGTCACATTCCCCTAGGATTTACATGTCACGTCCTACGTGTAGTGTCCTTTCTCGTAAGCCTATATGATATGAATCATGCACCATAAGGAAGATATTTTGTTTTCAAGGTTTAGGGATAAAACTCCTTAAGAAAATCAAAACCTGTTCTGCTAAGAAGTTAGTTAAGATTCATCTGTTAAACTGTCAAAATATATTCACCCTTAGAGATACATCGTGAATTCAACGTTGTTCTAGACCTTTCATTAAGTCCTAAGATAAATGATCCTTTTTTTAAGAAGAAAATGATAGTTTTGTCATTAATTCCTAGGAACAATGATTCATTTTTTTTTTAAAGAAGAAGAAAAGGACAATTTTGTCATTAAGTCCTAGGACATAATAGTTCTATCATTAAATGCTAGGAATCATACACCATAAGGAATACTGTACATAAAGCCCATATCAATAAATCCTTAAGCAGGATTTAGATTCAAAACTACTTAAGTAAATAAAAACCTTCTTTGCTAAGAAACCATCTAAGATTCGCTATTCAAACTGTCAAAATAGACTCAATGTTAAAGGTTGTAACTTAAAGTACTTTCCTCCACACTGGAATAGTTGTGTCACAGTCCAACCTAGTTGTAAGTTAAAAAGTTTTGCCCTAATTTAAATCTGAGCACTTCTCCATTAAGGTCTATGTTTTCAAATAATATCAATTTTTTGCATCCGCATCATCCTAAAAGTGGCCATGTAAAAGCTAAAAGCTAATTTGTTCAATAATTCAAGGAAATCACTCCCCAAAAAGAAGTTCCTGACCTTTGTTCCCCCCTCACTACCCACACCGAAGCTTGCCTTCTCGATCAAATAGAGGATATCGAGGAAAACACACAAGGTCCTACCAAAGTGTTGCAATTAAGAGAAGATGTGACCTCCTTAAAAGGTAATGTAATCCAAATAACTGAGCTTCTTCAACTAACCCGACAAACACAACTAATTGCTACAACCCTACTGCAAATACCCCATTCCGTTGGGTTGTCACTATCGCACTTCCCAACGGTTGGAAAAACTATATCTCCGACAATATATCTGGCATCGACGAGACCCGCCACCCCGAATTTGGCTGAACGCATTGAGAAATAAGTCAAAGAGCAATCCAAGAAAAAAAAATTATTGTTAGAAAAATTACAAATGGAAAAAACGCTCTAAGAGAAAGGGAGAATCAGGTGTCAATGTTTGATATCTCGATCTATCCTCGGTGCCACAAGTAAAGTTCTCTGATAACTTTATCATGCCCATATTCATGAATACGATGGATCAGAGTGCCCAGATTGGTATATCCAATTATACAAGAATGAAATGGGGGCGTACATCCATAACGAAACGTTGGTGATAGGTGTAAATTACCTATCTATTTCCAAACTGAACATTGTTAGTTTTCGAGTACGTTTAGTATGTTTTAATATGTTTTTATTCTTTTTGTATTAAAACAGATGTGTGGGGTGAAAAGGTAGGAAAACGGAGCGTAAACGATGAGATCGAACCACGAATGGTCGAAGAACGGTAGAAAAATGAGCAAGGTGGCATTATTCTGAAAGAAGCCCACCGCCGCGGTGTCTAGACCTCCGTCGCGGCGGTGAAGATGTAGAGAGTTGATTTCTTACTGAACGTCCACTGCCACAGCTCTGAGATTCACGGCCGCGACGGTGAAAATGCAGGATGTCACCAAATCCACCGCTGACTCTACCGCCTAGGCGATCAACTAACCGACCTACTCACCGCCCCGACGGTGAATCCCACCATCGCGGCGGTAACCTCTGCACAGATTTAGATATTTATTTTAGATATTTCCCCTATTTATACCCCATTTTCTCCTCTCCCCCAGCCATTAGAGCTCCATTAGGGATAGTATATTTTAGAGAGAGGTTTTGGGAGTGCTAATTCAAATCCTAAGGAGAAGATCACGTTGCCACGAATGAGGAGCAGTCTCGAAACATTTTTAGTGATAAATCTTCGGACTAGACTAAGTTTATCTTGTTCCTTCTTTTATTTCTTAACTTAGGATTGTTGTTTGAGCATGTTTAGCTTAGTTTTCATTATATAACCGGCTATGTCCATGAGCTAAACGGGTTTTTGTCTAGGGATTAATATAATTTATGAAAATGTTGTTTTGTTGAGTTTGTGTTTCGTTTGCGGATGTTCTTCGTTATTTTGATTGTGTATGTCGTAGTGTTTGTTTATCATGCTTAGAATGATGTTATGAGAATACGGGGTTTGACAAATCCCGGATTCGTACTAGAGTAAACAAACACCACGATTCAATAACCCAGGAGGGAATTGGATTGTGGGTAATTGATGACGTTGGGGCAAGACTCACGTGACCTAGGGTCGTTAAGACGCTGAGGAGGACTTCTTCGTTGACTCGAAGTCATGTATTTTCCCGTCTTACACTCGGGAGAGATGGCGGTGGAGTTTTAGAACTGAGATTGTCGATAGGGTAAATACAACGCGATGATCCACTGACTCGGTCGAGAGTTGGATTGTGTGCAATCAATGACGTTGGGGCGAGACTCACGTGACCTAGGGTCGTTAAGACATTGAGGGGGACTTCTTCGTTGATACGAAGTCACGTTATATCTCTCGTCTTACACTCGGGAGAGGTGGTGAGGGAGTTTACGAACTTAGATTGTCGGATAAGTCGAACGTCTTTAACGTAAACTAAAATGAGACCAAACACATTTTGGTAAACAAAAGTTAATCCCTAGGCAATACTTTCCCTAAACATCTCATAATAGTATTAATATAGTTAATTTAATTAGATTAATTAACTTAGTATTAGTATTATTAATTTTAAACACATTTATTTTCGCCTAGATAAAGTTAGGTCATGACAAACGCGGTACTCAATAATAGTCAAAACCAATCCCTGTGAACACAATAACGCTAACTCTCCCGATTTATACTAAAACTTGACCTCGTATACTTGTGAGTGAAAGTAATGGCGTATTCACGCGCTACCAGTTGGCCATCGAGTTTTTTCAACAGTCATCAGATGGACCTGCTGCCCATTGGTATGCAACAATAAAACAATCGAAGGTGAAGACATTTCTTGACATAGTTAAGATTTTCTATGAACAGTACGGCTACAATCAGGAGATTTTTCCAGACAAAATCTCTCTCTGAACTCTAACTAGGAAGAATGGGAAAATATTCCGAGAATACGCAGTCTGCTGGAGGGATAGAGCCGCACAAGTAATGTCAACCATAAAGGAGGCTGAGATGGTCCAAATGTTCGTCCAAGCTTAGACTCACCCTTACTGCGAGCCTCTATTGAACACACTAAATGGCCCATTTTTTAATGTAATTCTTTGAGGAGAATATATAAAAGAAGGTATCAGGATTGGTAGAATACAAAAGCTTGTAGAATGTAAGGCTAGATAGGCAACCTCACCAAAGGTAAGAAATCTGGAGGTATCCTTTGTTGACCAGACCCTGGGACAAATGGCATTACATACTTTACCCGATTAGACATAACTAGATCCGTACACGAATTTCTAGACAACCTACCCTCCTAACCTATGTATGTCTTCTTCTCAAACCATTGAGCCCAACCGAAAAACCCAAAAGTAGAAAGGATTTACCCCACTCCCTTTTTCACTCTCCAAAATATTTTATGATTGCTTAAAAAGAGGGTTCCTAGCACCAATTCCTCCTCATCGAGAAAACCCCCAAGCTCCGAGATTTAACCCTCATAGTATTTGCTGACATTATTTTAGAGGAGCTGGCCATTATACTGACCAGTGTTTCCATCTTCTACCTAGAGTCGTAAATTTTCCCAAGTACGTAGGAGAAAAAGAAACCAATGAAAATCAGAAGTAGTCTTCTAAGATTGATAAGTCATTCAAGAAAAGTAGTTAACTTGATACCTTAACTTCTACCCAAACTCTAAGTTATTCTAGTAAAATTGAGGCCTCTTATTCCCACCCCTATGCTTAGTTAGCCTCATAATCTCAAGGGGATTTGTCTGTAATGGATTTAAACCTTTGATGACATGCATATTATTTTAACTTAAATATTTTTGAATCTTCATTTTCTTACTTTTCAAGTAATCGAATTGTCTGTACGAAACCGACTATACTAAAAATGATCTAAATTTTGATAATTTAACTTCAGAACTAAACTAAAACATAATCCAAAGGGACAGAAATAGAAATGACCTATCTTGCCCAAATGATGGTGAGAGACCTATGGCAGATATCATCTATTAAGGAACCCTAAGAATAACAAATTAACCTTGGAACCTAGCTTCGCCCTAAGAAATTTTTTAAAAGGGGGGCATGTAACTATAAACTATTCTCAAAGGCAAATGAAGTAGACAGAGTCATTTTTTGGGCAAAAAACTGAGGATTCGTCATATAAGTTTTTAGAAATATGCAAGGCCTAGCCTTACTCGAATTTCTCAACACGGAGTAAGGCAAATTGTCTTTATGATCTAGTGGATCCAAGGGTAGTGGAAGATGAGAAGTCACTACAAGGAATAAATCAACATTAAAGAACCAGTGTGAATAGAGAAAAATTAACGAAGACCTAGGGATTGACTCAAACTACCTTAATTCTCAAAAATGTAAAATCCTGAAAGTACGTGCTAAGATAAAAAAAAATATAATAAAGATTGGTATCAAAACATTTTTAAACTCTGAGTGGTCACACGAAGGTAATCGGGTGAATCACGCTATCTATATAAAATGAGTATTAAGTCATAGGGGTGTCTCAACACCTAGTGACTTGGGCCAACTGAACCGAGATCACTACCCATAGATCGTTACAAGGATTATATAGAAAGTATGAGTCCCTTGTTGGCACTGTGAAAAAATGGGAAAAAATGATTCTCTCGACACTACCAAGATAAACAGACATTTGTTAGTTGTCATTAACTAACATTTGTTCTTCTATCATTTATTTTCTCCCTCTTTTGAGTCATCTCGGGAAGGACCACGCTAGTCTCCTTCAGAATCAAGACATAAATCAGTCCAAATACTGAAGATATGTCGAGAAACATACATGGTTGTAGGTAATCTTGATAACGATCTTAGGAAAGTTCAAATATCAAAACTTGATAGGTTTGAGAAAGCCAAATCTATGGATAATAACTGTGGAAAATGAACTAGGATACAATTGAAATCATATTACCCGAACTTAAATCAGGCTAATACATAAAGTTTGATAGACAAAAGTTGCTTATTGATTTTGAATTTACTTAGTTGAATATATTTGAGTCAAAAACAACTTTGCATAGATTCGAATGAAATACAAAACATATAGGGGGACAACACCTCAAGCACCGAAACCAAGTCCGGAATTTAGAAAAATGAGAGGAATCTAGTTGATTCCATGCCATTATGGGCATTAGGCAGACTATCTAACCCAAAGGATTGTGATCTATCCCAAAATCCTTGATGTTTACCCTTATTGAAAATAAAAAATAAAAAATAAAAATAGTAGATTTAAACATACAAGGAGCCAAATGATTTTGCATGTCAGAGATGTCGTGACTCTCACCTTAGGAAGCAGAAATAAACTAACAAATAGAGTAGTCTTTTACCAAGAAGGATCGTCCGAGGAATTTTAATACTTCTTGAGCACGCAAAGCGCCAGGCCTTCAACTATTAAAAGTCAAAGAAGTACCTTTTCATCTAGTCATCATAGTCGGTAACTACAACAAACTGATAGATAGGCTTGAGTATCGGCAGGGTGACCATGGGGGCAAAAACCAGAAGCCGGAACTTCTTTAAAAAAAATACCTTTCAAATGCATTTCTAAAATAAGTATTTTCATGTTATCCTCACAACATCATCGAGATTGTTCTGGTCTTCACAGTAAGTCTAGTACAGTAGGAAAGTCGGGTAGGTCCATATAACAAAAGGAGGCACTCAATCACTGCATTTTTGGTTTGTGAAAAAAAATCATTTGGTAATCTTGTTTTCCATATAGAAGCTATTTTTTCCGCAAAATCCATGACCCTAAGATAACTTCCAACATAACGTAGGCATCACACATTGACAAATCACTGTCCCAAATTAAGGAAAACTAGTCACTATCTGGTCACAGTAGCCTAGTAGTCTAATTAGAAATCCTATTGATAATTTTGTCATTATTAGTCATGTCTACCATACACTAAGATAACTTCCAACATAACGTAGGCATCACACATTGTCATATCACTGTCCCAAATTAAGGAAAATTAGTCACTATCTGGCCACAGTAGCCTAGTGGTCTAATTAGAAATCCTATTGATAATTTTGTCGTTATTAGTCATGTCTACCATACGTACCTTAAGTGGAATTAGATTTTACATGCCATCTTATCTCAAGTGGTCGGAGATTTTACACACCATCCTATCTCAAGTGGTCGGAGATTCTACCATACTATCTTACCTTAAGTGGTCGGAGATTTTACATACCATTCTACCTCAAGTAGTTGAAGATTCTACCATACTATCATACCTTAAGCGGTCGGAGATTTTACATACCATCCTACCTCAAGTGGTCGGAGATTCTTCCATACTATTATACCTTAATTGGTTGGAGATTTTACATACCATCCTACCTTAGGAGGTCAGAGATTCTACCATACTATCCTACCTTAAGTGGTTGGAGATTTTACATACCATCCTACCTCAAGTGGTCGGAGATTCTACCATACTATCATACCTTAAGTGGTCGGAGATTTTACATACCATCCTACCTCAAGTGGTCGGAGATTCTACCATACTATTATACCTTAACTAGCAGGAGATTTTACATACCATCCTACCTCAAGAGATCAGAGATTCTACCATACTATCCTACCTTAAGTGGTCAGAGATTTTACATACCATCCTACCTCAAGTGATAAGAGATTCTACTATACCATCCTACCTCAGTAGTCAGAGATTTTACATACCATCCTAGCTCAAGTGGTCGGAGATTCTACCATACCATACCACCACACTGGTTGGATTTTTTTATCATCCTTTACCTTCCCCAAAAAGCCAGAGACCTTAGTGTTCATTATCTACCATGTGATAGGAGGTGTCGGATCAGATTCTTTATGGAACTTATCCAATCACTACCCTAGTCAAAGACTGGGGCACATTTCACCCTATTCGGGATTTCTCTATGGGAATCTGCGTTTGTTTCTGTCCTGGGAAGTAAATTGGAATGCCTTGACAAATTGAAACAAAATGAAACAATGCAAATTGCATTTTGACCTAATTCCTGACCTAGAAAATCAGGGTACATAGGAAACCTTTATAGGTTCGGTCGTTAATCTGAAAGAAAAGTAAAATCATCACAAAAAGGGCCGAACTATGTTACGACTTGATTCCAGACATAGGAGATCAGAGGATGTAGACAATCTAGGTGGGTTTTGGTCGTCCGACGGTCATTGTTCAAAACAAAGATATGACGTGATAAAAGACAAAAAGTAACCCAACGAGGTTTTCAGTCTCAATTGGACATTAAAAAACACGTACTCGATTCGGGATACGTGGGCAACCCATGTGAGTTTGGTAACATTCTCCCGAATGCCCAGGACATATTCCTGTACCCCAGCTAGTGTTAGGGCACATTATATCAGATTTCTCTGTCGAGATTCTTTAATAAGATCCGGCCTAGCTAGGGTTGGGGAAACTTTTAAGAATTAAAATCCATGATCCCTGAAAAACAAGCATCGCTGAGTGACCGATCCTAAGAGGATTACTACATTCCTTCCTAAACTGGCAAAAAATATTCTCAAAAGAGGCTGAATGACCGATCCTAAGAGGATTACTATATTCCTTCCTAAACGGATAAGAAATCTTCTCAAATAAGGTTGAATGACCTATCCTAAGAGGATCATGCCGTAGTGACTGGAGAATGACGACTCATCGTCATCTTCTCAGTATGACAGTACCCACTTACGGGCTTTCCTACATATCTCAGATTGCTGAGAATCAGGCCAAATATAGTTCTAACACTTAATGTAAATCAATATTTGGCGAAAAAGCTTCTTAGTTAGAGAAATTGATTCATGGGTCGTCATATCAATACATGATTGAAAATGACTGAGAGGATTCTCACCTGAGAAAACCCTCGGGGGGAAACTCGACACTTAGAACTCGACTTCTCTTTTTGTATGCTCTTCCACAACTATGCTCACCTTTGTTACCACTTCATTGCTAAAATCCTGCCTTTGTTACCACTTCATTGTTGTTATCGTATCTTCTTCTTCTCTCTCTGTGTCATCTCCTTCTCTTTCTCTACTTTTTTTTGCCTCTTTTCATTTGCCTATAATCTTGCATCTCCTCCACTAATCTCTCTTTGTCGAGTTGGTTGCCGCCACTGTCTCTCTCTCTCTCTTTTCCTGACAAAGGATCACATCAACTATGACGGCATTGCCCAAAAACACCTAGACCTCACGTCGATTTCATTTATTCAAATTTGGAATATTTTTTCGATTTTTTTTGTTAGATTTGTTTTCAGATTTCTCTCTCATATTCGTTCTCTTCACTCTCTCACACACGCAAATATCTATTGTCCAAATTTGTTCTGAACATTCATAAATTTATTGCTCCTTTACGAATTTTTGGTTGTAGATTTGTTTGTTGATTTTAATTTCTTACTGTTATAAATCATCAATTTTTTTTTGTTGTAGTTCAAAAAATTGTTGTTCCTTGATTTTTTTTTTTTCTATAAAGTTATTGTTGATTATGATTTCTCGTTGTTTCATATCTACAAAAATTTGTATTTTAATTAAAATTTTAATGTTCTTTGAATGTTTGCTACATATTTAGTCGGTTTAATTTATTTATTTTCTTGCTTTGCAATTTTTTTTAATTGTATTGGATGTTATAGAGTTTGTTGTTTAAAATGTTGCAAAATGGGTAGCTATTAATTTTAATATTAGCTTTTTAGATCTTCAATATTTTTTTTTATTGTATTTTGCTATAATGTTTTCTAGTTGAATTTTTATTCAATTTTTGTTATGATTTTTCTTTTTTTTTAATATATATTGTTACGATAGTGAGTGGCGGACTACGGTGGTTGGAGTAGATCCCATACAATATTGAATTTTTGCTACAAATTGTTAATGAGGTGCGAGCAAATTTTCAGTAAGACAATTTAACACATTGGGGGAGGACGCGTGTATGAATGAGCATTCTAGTGAAATTAGGAAACTTTTTTTGAATTGTTGAGATTTGGTAAATAAATAAATAAAAATAGTGCGGCAAGGCGCAAAAAACAAAATAAGGGATTGTGGGCTTGCTTAATTAATATCGGGGGTCGGGGTTTGAGTTAGGCTAGTTCAATTAATTAATATTTTGACTTCAGGGTTACGAAATAGAATGAATAGTTTGTTTTGTGGGCTTTGAACTTAATCTCAATTTTTTTTATTGCTATTTTGATTAAAATTATTAAAGATAGATCAATGATTTTTTTTTTTAATTGTTTTTTAACGTGGAAGAAAATTTGTTAGTACATCTAAACATACAATTATGGTAGTAGGCTCAAACTCGTGACTTACGAATGAGAATGACTAGAAAAGATATCATTCAAGATAAATTGGTAACCAAGCAGTAGCGCAATATAAAATGAGTACCAGTTTGGCGCATAGTATTTTATGTCCATATCGACACCTAAATTTGGCTGAGAATCACCATGAATTGTTACTCCTTTAATCTTACCCTCTAAGAGAGGTATTATCTTTCAGTGATGAAACTCGTTCAATAGAAACGTAAGCTTTAGCCCTGGATAAGCAGCTCTCTAGATTTGTTGGTTTGAGTGCATGGCAGATCTAGAAAATAGATTGAAGATCTTAAAAAAAATAGATATTTATATAATTCAAAGGGGCTTATTCAAAATTTTAGGTTGCGTTTGGTACGCTAGAATAGAATAGGGTGACAATAAGATTGGAATCACTATGATATTACAATGGAATAGTCATTACCATTCATATGTTTGGTGATAAAAAAGATTAACGACATGTTTGGTTGAATGGAATCAGGACGGAATGGAATCGTCATTTCACCCTCAATTCTCATTCCGTTGTTTGGTTATCTAATAAAATCACTTTTGTGATTCTATTGGAATGAAAATCAAAAGAATGAAATTTCATTTGAAATTGGTTAGAATCAAATCCAGTCTAATGGAATCAAAATTAAAATTACGAAAAAACTCATCGCTGATCTAGTCCAATTCAGAAATTAGATAACAAAAACAAACAATTGAGAACGGAAACTGAAAATTGATAACAAAAATAGAAAATTAGAGAAGAGACAATTGAAAACAAAAAATTGAGAACAAAAATTGAAAATTGAGAATAAAAACTGAAAATTGAGAATAGAAATATAAAATTAGAGAACAGAAAATTGAGAACATGAACTAAAAATTGAGAACAAAAATATAAATAAGAAAACAGAAACTGAAAATTGAATGGAATTGTAGAATATAATAAAATGAGGAAATGAATATAATAGTGAAATATAATAAAATTTTATTATAAAGCCATAATGAGAATTTTGTTATATTTCACTATTCTATTTCTTTCCTCATTCCATACCAACCAAACAAATGAATGGAATAGTGATTCAATTGACAATTCCATTCTATTCCTTCTCTCATTCTATTATTTCTTCAATTTCATTCCATCAAACCAAATGAGTTGTAAATGTGGTAGTAAAATCATCATTCTCATTTTAAGGTTTGCTTAGTATTAGGAATAAATTAATTATTTTTTTAAATAGAGAATATTCTAACATAAACTAAATAAAACGAACATTAAACATAAAGCAAACGATCAACATTAACTTTTTTACTTCTCTAATTTCTGGATTAAGTAATATCACTTTTTACTTGGCATTGATTTATCTCATGATTTGTGGGATTAATAAATACTTAGAAATGAGAATGAAAACAAATTCCACGTACTAAACATGGGAATGGAATAATCATGTCTGAAACCATTCCCTTCCTTAATTAAATCTCGCGTACTTCGCCTAAAGACTTCAATTGATTTTTTTTTTTTTTATAAAATTTTAACGGCTAGTTTGGTTGAATGAAATCGAGGTAGAATGATATTGTCATTCGATCATTGATTCTGATTCCGATGTTTGGTTATCTAATGAAATAAAAAATTTAATTCCATTAGAATAAAAAATGATAGAATTGAATTCCATAATTCATGAGATTATAATGAACTCAACCTAATAAAAACAAAAAATAATTTTCACAAAAGTCCATCTATATTACTAAAAATAATCTATTTTATGGTCATTTTTTTAAATAATCTAGTATTAAATATATATTCAAAATTAATATCTAATAAGACATTATTGGAATTCAGTTATGTTTCATTATTCGATTTCTTCTCTCATTCCATAACAACAAAAAAGATAATAGAATAGTTATTCTATTGACAAATTCATTCTATTTTTTCTCTCCTTCCATTCATTCTCTCATTTTATTTCACTTTGATTCTTGATTCTATTTACCAAACGAGCCATATGAGTTAATGAAAATTTTCAAAAATTGAGGGGTACTTGATTTCCCTAGGCCTAAGGTAAATCCGCCACTGGTGTCGATTGCACTGGGGACAAATGGGCTCTCCATCTCCTCAGCACACGTCTAATTTTCAATCAATAACCAGCATTCAGCAAAACAAAAATATCATACATGTACATAGAAAGAAGCATAGGCTCGTTTCATATTCAACTTTTTAATAGGAAGCACCAAAAAAACTTCTTACAACAAAGTTGTATTGTTATTGACAGCAGGACGCCAGTGCAGACGCATATAAAGAAATCACTTCCATCTCTTGAACCTCATGAACTTCCCACCATGTTTTCCAAACATTCCATGCTTCCAGCGTTTTCCAAACTTCCCATGCTTGAATTTACCGTGTTTGAACTTCCCATGGGGATGGCCATAATAACCCCCATAACCCCCATGTCCGAGATGATGTGCACCGTGAGACAGCTGGTGAGCCCCATACAGAGCAGCTGCTGCAGCCGCACCCCCCGCTAGCATTGCTCCCATACCACCTCCATGCCCTGAGTAGAATTTGTTAATGGATACTAATTCTTATCCATCAAGAAAATTCACCAAAACATTATGCAAACCTCGGCTGATGCAGATATTTCATACTAACGAAATATAGATTTGTGAAACGGGTATCAGTTTTTGGTGTTTGCACGTTTTATTTATCCTACTGCCATTGACAAAGACACCAGACAAGTAAATTCCAAGTTCAGAGCACCAGAAGAGAGTGTTGTGTTATGGCTCAAAGTGTTCGATTAGTGTTTCAGACTTTCCGTTCTGTTTTTTTCTTCTTTTTTCTTTTTTTTTTTTTTAAGTTCCCGTTCCCTGAAAACTTGAAAGTTGAAACATAACTCAAAACAACAAACAAAACAGATTATGTTTTTTTCCTAACCAAGATATTTGCCCTACAGTTCCGCGAACAGAAACAGTCACCTGCTTTCCTGTTCCTGTACCCCAAAATACAGAAAAAGAAAAAGAAAGGAAAAAAAAACAATCATAAACGCCATCTAAGATCTAGTTTCTTCGTGTCATTTACTATGAATCAAATAGTTGCCCGTGCAAAACAACCACCACAGAGAGTTCACATAGCAATAACTTCAGAACTTTCTTACTGTAGACTTAAGAAGGAACCACTTTTCAAAGGATGCTAAAAAGAACAAGTAGAGCACAATACAAGCCATTTTCAGGTTTGCATTGACATAATTCATCCTCTCTCTTGCTGAAAGACATACAAAGAGCTGTCATGCAAACCAAATACCAAAGCATCTTGCAAGACCAGTTCAAACAGACGTTCACCAATTGAATCATAATACCGGGCTTAATCATATATATTGCAATGGAGTAATCAGGTCAATTTAATAAGTTTTGTGGAACAACAAAATTTCAAAGTTAAAATAAAACATATACTGTGAAAATGGGAAAATGATATGAAGCAATAATAGGGAAATGTGATGAAAGTACCTGAATGATAAGGAGCAGATGGGCCAGGATAACCAGATGGAGGATATCCACCAGGGGGAGGATGTGCTGAAGGTGGGTATCCACCAGGGGGAGGATATGCTGTTGGTGGGTATGCACCTGGTGGAGGAGGATATCCACCTGGTGGAGGGTACCCAGACGGAGAATATCCACCAGGGGGAGGATATCCCGAGGGTGAGTAGCCTTGTGGGGGATAAGGATACCCTTGAGGAGGGTATGCTCCAGGGGGTGGAGGGTAATGTCCAGCTGCATATCCAGCAAGATTAGAGAACAGTCCTCTATCTTCACCTTCTTGCTTGTCCTTCCCGCCTCCCATTTCTCTTCAGCTTGAAATTTTATGCTACAGAAATATTAGTTTCCATATACGATCATCAGCGAGAGCAGCACATTATGAAAATATGATATATAATGCTTCCTGAGTTCAATATACGCATAATTATATATATAAATTAAGTGTTCCATATGTATATTTCTTTACAGAGATGAACTTGACCTCGTATCATCTAAGAAGCAGGGACACAGATACGGGGAAGTGGCAACAGCTGGATATGGACACGACAAATATAGGGTACCGATCCGGCAAGGTATGGAATTTTTTTAATTTATATTACTTCAAATTGCTCTAATGTCTAAATAAAAACTTTTAAGTATCATTGATACATCATAAACTAAGCATCAAACAGATCTACTTCCTCCATTCATTGTTCATGCGATTCAGCCTACTAGCACCACTGGAGGCCATTCGCTGAATAAAAAATCGAGAGAAGGGAAATTGGTACAAATGGTGCAGCAGCACCATCAGGATGCCACACTCCATGAACAAATTTAATACAAATATTTACATCTAGCATTTTACATAGAACATTGTTGTCCCTGTAGCAATTTTCAAGCAGGTACATAACCAAATTTATTCATGCTTTTGTTGCCAACCATTGCAAGTTTGTTGTGAGAATATAACAGTTTGAGTGGCCACTCTAGGGAGAGACAAATGTGTATTTAATTTGGCGAACAAGTGCATAACTTAAAAGATCCCAAGCTCCATAGACACTACCAAAAAAAAAAAAAAAAAAAAAAAAAAAAGGGAATCACATAGCCCTTAATCTTCTCTAAAAGTCAAAACTAATGGCAAATTCCTAAATTATAACCACGTAAGCATAGAGCTATCCAACTTTAATCTCACAAGAAATGAAGGAAAATGGCACAAAAGACATAATCAGCATCTTTTCTCCTAGTACGCGTGAATAGTTTCTGCATATGTCCACAAGAATATTCTAGGGAAAATTACCGGATGATCCCAATTTAAGTATAAAATTACCAATTGATTCTAACTATTAGAAAATGAACCAAATAATCCTAGTATACAGATTTTTTGAACCATCCAGTTCTAAATTTAAAAAACACGGAAATTACATGACAAATTAGCCCTTGCGAGATCCGTGGGATTGAGATTATCCATATTTAATGGTTTCACAATAATATCATTATAAAAATCAAAATAACTATTATTGTACACATTTATTTCACGATCTAATTATATATTTAGATTATTCTTAATAAGATCTTCAAAATGTATCACATTCACTATTTTTTTTCATTAGTTTCAGATTCCTACATTTATAGTACATTCAACATGGTACTTTCAGAAGTTTTAGTTTTCACTTTTGTTCTACATTTAACACGGTCTTATACATTATCAAAACACATTTGAGTGTTACATTCAACATCCAAATCACCTTTATCAGTAAGTCATGTTACATTCAACACGTTCATATATTTGTGCAATTATCAACGTTCATATATTTGTGCAATTATCAACATTAATTGATTTTATTTCTATTGTATTGAATGTTATATTCAACACTCACGATGACACACAAATTGTAGTGATATTATATATAATATTAACATCACAGTTAATGTTATATATAACATTTACATGTATCCTAATCCAAAACTTCAAAAAAAAAAATTAATATTTCATTTTAAAAATCATAATTTATAGATTATTGTGGTGTACAAAAATCACGATCGGGAGAAATTGTATGTTTTGTTTTTAGTTTCATTGATAGTTTATTATCATATTTTGTTCCACATTTTTAGAGGTGACAAAGTGTATGGAAGGTAATGATTCATTAATAGGGACAAATTAATCCACGAAAGGCTACAATGAGTAATTAGTGGAAAAAAATACACATTGGGTTCATTTGGTAGTTCCCACACTAATTTAGGAGCTGGTGGTAAGCGTCCCAAAATTCTATGGAAACAGTAAGCAACTTTCCATGGAAATAGTATGTCCATAGTAAAAATTTAAATTTAAGGATAATTATCTAAATTAAATAATTTTCAAATTTTGTAATTATCAAACACACAAAAAGAATTCACCACTTAAAAATCAAAACTTAAAATTTTAATTTTATTAAACAAACTTTAATATTTTCGCCACTTAAAATTCTACAACTTAAAATTCAGCACTTGAAATTTTCAACACTTAAAATTTAAGCGGTCATCAAACATGGCCTTAGTATTAGTTAGCAACACTCTTTCTACTGGCATGGCGCTACTGGATGTTTTTGATCATTAATTTAAATGTTCTCTTCAAATGTTTTCTAGCAACATGCACGAGTTATGCACACTTCCCATTAAAAGCTCAAGGAAAAAAAAAAGGGACGAATTAGAGACTCGGGAAATCCTTTGAAATTCAAAGCCTCAAGTTATCCAGATGCTTTAAATTCTAACTTTCGAGTTCCATCTAAACTCAGTTTTAGGTTCACTTTCTTAAAGTTAAGACGTCGGTTAGGTTTTCAAGGGTATTCCAATAACTTTGCAAATGTGCATATGAGTCATTTTAGCAACCCATGGATCTCAATTTTGAGTCAATTAATATAAGGTTGTGTTCGGGTAAGAGATTTCTAGGGGGGATTTCATTTGATTAGAGGATTTCAAAATCCTTTTTTGACAAATTCCTTATTTGGGTTTCAAGAGGGACGGATTTGTTAAATCCTTTTATCTTAAAAAAAAGGGTGAAAAGAGGGATTTGGAAATACTTTTGAGAGGGGTGTCATTTGCCAATTCCTTCTAAGAGAGGATTTCACAATTTCTCCTTCGCAATTGACCTGAGCGCTCATTTCCTTCTTCTCGTTGCGACGAGCCTTCCTTCCCTTGGCGACCATCGACAACGACGAGCTGCTTCGTGACCACCGACGACAGGCCCTACATCTAATTCGCGACCACCAACGACGACGAGCCGCTTCGCGACGAGCCCTCCTTCCCTTCGTCGTGTCGTCCATCGTTCTTCTTCGTCGCCATCGCCATCTTCTTCGCTCCTAACTCCCGATTGCCGTGCTCATCTCCATCTTCGCCATCATCTTCATCCATCTTCGTCGCCTTCTTTTTCCTTATTCAAGTTCGAAAAACCCTAAAAATCGTCTCCATCTTCGCCCTAAAAAATCGTTGATCGAAATCATCAATTGGGATTGCATATTTGCATACTCTATGCGAAATCGTTGATTAGGGTTTGTCGATATTCCAAATTTTGATGTTTGATTTCAATTTGTGCATTTTTGTGGATTTTGTCGCCCATTTCTTGTTGTTCGTCGCCGTTTCTTGCTGTTCGTCACAGTTGGGCGATTTATTGTTGTTCGTCCCCGTCGATAGGCAATTTTTGGCACGCCATTTCTTGTTGTATGGCACGGCTATAGAAGACGGTGCTAGTGGTGGAGCGGCGAAGGAGAAGAACAGAGAAGATAGAAGAAAAAAAAAAAAAATTTAACAAATACTTTACCTATCCAAATAAGGGAATTATAAAATTACACGATCAAATTCTTCATCTAAAATAATTATCCAAACAAAATATTTGTAAAATGACAGGATTTCGATATCCAAGATTTCGAAATCCCATCATTTTACAAATTTCTTAAATTTGTCAAATCCCTTACTCAAACCAACCTAATACTTTTGGGCCATACCAATTGAATGTAACTAAATTTCTATAACCTTCTTGTCAAATGATATTGTTTATTGAGTCCCAATTGGTTAGGAATACCTCAAGGTTATAATAAAACTCATTCTCAGTTGCTCGTATGATTATACATGGCAGATCACATTCCGTATCCATATACAATCATACGAGCACAAAGAAATTATTGATAAATTTATGATTGAAAAACAATCACAAGACACAAACGGGAAACCGATAAATTCCATGATGCGATAAAGACGGAAACAAAAAAAAAGCGCAACAATGATGAAGATCAATTGTTCGATTCCCATCAGCAAGGTTTAGGTCGAGAGAGAGCTTACCCGATCGCTTATCCGTGGTCCTGAAATCGAAGCACCTCAACATCTGCCGATGGCGCTATTATTGCTTGAGACTTATTTCAAGGAGATTGCTTCAGCAGCATCAGCACGCGTTCCTTATTTACGAAGAGAGAGCTTCCGCGGGATAAGCGCGTTTTCGTCGCCTCCGGATATGTAAGTAAAACATGTTTACGGAATATTTTTATTATATAGATAATACATTTAAATTATTAAAAAATATCCATGTACATACACAACATTAATGTTAATATGTATAACAAATGATTTTATATATGCTATTAATTCATGGCAAGAAGAGGTGTATTCACCGATTTTAATCATGATTTTATTGAGTATTGTTTACATACTTAGTTCCCGTATTTAAATCATATATTTGAAGATCACGTTGGTTGCAATAGAAGTTGTTAAAGATTTTTCGAAAAATAAATTTTTTTTTATTAATAAGTAAAAATAACTCAATTTCTTTTTAAACTCTTAATGTAACTCGATTAAGATCACGCATTGCACTTAAATGTATTTAATAAATTTATATGTGTTTATCAACATGGCCAAAAGTGATAAAATATAATTTTAAAATAATTTTCTAAGTGAATTATCAACAAATGTTTTAAAAAAGGGTCAAAATATTGAGAAAAGTATGTTTCAATTGACTGATGCCCATATCGGTCGACTGACAGTTTTATGTTCCAAAAAAAATATTTTTTGAGCCAATTTAGTTGACTGATAGACTAAATGGTAGATACAGATGAGGAATCGGTGGGTTGAACAAGGAAATTGTGGCTCGAATCATTTTTCAAATGGCTATTTTTTTTAATGGTAAGGAGTAAAATTAAATTGAAAAAGTAATTATTTTAAGAAAAAAAAGTAATTATTATGTTTAGAAACCATTTCTTGGACTTTTTTTTAACTTGAAGATAAATTTAAACTCCAACTAGGCTTGACCTTAAAAAATTCTCAGCGGAGTCGCCAGCTGACGCACCCTGAATTTTGGAAAAGAGAGAGAAAAGAGGAAAACGCGATTTGGTTTCCTCCCTCTCAAAATCCTCAAATTTTATAAAAAAACAATTTCAGGGGCTTTTCTAGGCACCGATTTTAAAAACGTTCTTTCGGCCGAATTTGTTTGAAAAATAAAGTCACCATTTAGCATTGGGTAAGATGGTGTGCTAAGTCACTGGAGTTTTAGAAAATTATTTTTTGTTTAAAAATTGCCCAAGTTTTGACTTGTAAAATAGTTGATCTTTATTAGAGATTTCTTTAAAATTCAAGGGTCGGTTATACTTGGGAAATGTGTTAAGTACTCCTAAGATATCCGTCCGAAGACGGTACCTAAGTTTAAATAAATCTTTAGGTTCAAACTAGTCCAAGTAATTTTCTTCAATTTTGGTTAACACACTAATTCCCATTTTTAATATTTTTACCTTTTCATGTTATTTTATGTAAGATTAAGCAAAAAACATTTAAGAAAAGAAGCAACAAATAAAACATATTATAAATGAAGAACAAATGTCCCCCTTTTAGACTGCCCATCGATTATGAAAAAATCAACAAGTTTGGCCCCTAGAGAGAGGGTTTATTTATTTAACTAAAGTTAACCTTGACAAAAACTAGTATGTATTTTAAAGGAGAAAAAAGGGTAAAAATAAATTTAAGAAAAATATCTTTATTGGAATATGAAAAACTATATTTTAAGTAAAGAAAAACATAACAAAACAAGTAAAGTTTTATTATAAACAAAGTATTTAAACACATTTATTTATGAAAATAATTTAGAAAAAACAAATGTTTATTTTTAGAGTAAAACACAACGTATTTTTCATGTAGAAAACTTCATATGTGAAAACTCTTTTTTTCTTTTTCTTTTATAATTTTTTTTGTTTATTTAAGAAAAAATAAGAACAAGACATGACACTAATGGTAAATGATATGTGCATTTGATTTTTGTCAATAACACTCCAACCAAATTTATTTGTTTAGGCAAGTTTAATGTTATTATTTACTTTTGTCAGTTAAAAAACAAAAGAAAATATAAAGTAATAGTAATATATAGAAGGTCTTATTTTATTCTGTTTTTTAACCACAAGGGTCTAAACATAATAATATATACAAGTGTCAATCCATGGTCTAAGATATAGGGCCAATCCATAATCTAGGCTTATATATTTAGGGTCAGGCCATAATCTAGGCTGGAACGGAAAGGCACAAAGTAGGAAAAGTAAATAGTTAGTTGTTAGAAGTTAGTAGTCTATAGTTAATCGATTTATTTTAGATTCATTGAGTTTGGTTTCTTGTATTTCTTGACAAAAGCTAAAGATGCTATGTATACCAAGAGATCTTGTTGTTCTTGACACAAAACAAATATACTATGAACAATATGCACAAAACCAAAGACAACAAAGACAAGCAGAATAAAATATGTACAAACAACCTAAAGACGACAAACAAACAAACTAAAGAGAGATTTAAGGAAACTTGTCTAACTTAAGGGAGTGGTCTTTCCCTAAATAATATTTCCTTATTATTTTTCTTTAACTTTTTCTCCTTCTTTGCTTGGTTGTTCATGAGAAGTCTCTTGAATTCTTTGTAGAAGAGAGTCAATATCACCTTTTGAGAGATTTTTGGAAGATTTTTTGGGGTGCTTGAGAGGTGGTCAAAGAAATCTGCGAGTGTTTTTGAGTTTAGAGAGAGAGAATGTGTGATCAATCCCCATTAATTTTAAAAAAAAATTAATTGACCCAAAACTTTTGTTTCTACCGAAGTTTGATCGAATTGACGATTTTATGGGTTTCTTATTTGCTTATATTTTTTGTAATATTAAAGCGTATCTAAGGCAGAAATTCGTCTTTCTAAACCTCAATTTAAAGTTCGTCCGTTTTTGCGCTTTAGATTCGATACTCTTTGAAAGAAAAATGAGCGGGACAAAATGCGGTGTCTACACCTATTATTGTTACAAAACCTAGGTGAGTTTGGAATCGGTCCTGGGTATGAACTGTGCGGCCTAGAACCTACTATCGTTCTCTTTTTAATATGACAGGGTTTCGAAATTGACCTAGTGGGTGAACCGCTCGACTTGACTTTTTGGTTGTGCAATGCAATAATGCTTCAGTACTTGTCCCTTGGAGAGAACAACAAATGCAGTATAATAAAAGAAGTAAATAAAGTGCGAGAAATAAAAAATAAAATACAAGAAATAAGGTGAAAAGAACTAGAGGCAGAAAAATAAACACACTCACACACCCTTATATGCATGCACATTATCAATTATCAAATGAAACAAATTTAAAGAAAACTAAAAATAATTAATAAAATAACTAGTCATTTTATTTTCATAAATAGTTAAACGTAAAAAAATTACTAAACTTAATAATGATAATTACTTAATTATAGTTAATTAATTATTCTAAATTATATTTTATTATTTCTAAAAATCATGGACACGCAAAAATGTTTTTTATTATTTAATCATAAATAATAAAATAACGGTCATTTTATTTTTATTCATAACTAAATACACAAGATATAATATAATAAATAGTCTTTTTTTTTTTTATTTGCAACTAAATACACAATTTTTTTTTAGTGAAGTTAATAACAATGACTTAATAATAATTACTTAATTGCTTGAAATTATATTTATTATTAAAAAAAAAATCACAAAATCACTTTGAAGTGTTAAGTTGCGTTTGGGTAAGGAATTTGATAAATTCAGGGGATTTGTGAAATGAAGGGATTTCAAAATCCTGAATTTTGAAATCCCTTCATTTCACAAATCCGTTATTTGGATTAAAAAAAATTAGTTATATTTTTTATCCCATTTTTCATACCATTTCTGGAAAAAAAAATAAAAATAAAAATCAAAACAGAAACAGAAACAGAGGCGACGAAGGAAGTCCAAGAACAAATCGAAAAACGAAATTCAAGAACAAATCGAAAAACGAAATCGAAATCCATTTCGTTTTTGAAATCCAAGAACATATTCGAATCCAAGAACATATTTGAAATCGATTTCGAAAAACGAAATCGAAATCGATTTCAAAACCTAAATAGGGTTCGATTTCGATTACAAAATCAGTTTCGTTTTCGTTTTTGAACCCTATTTCGGAACAGCGAAGACGACGAAAGGAAGGAGGGCTCGTCATCGTTGGTGGTCGCGAAGGGAAGGAGAGCTCATAGTTCAATCAATTACTCTGTGGTCGCGAAGGCAAGGATCGCACATCGTTTGTGTTCGCGAAGAGAAGAAACAGATGAGCGCTCACAGGAAGGAATTGACAAATGACACCCCTTTCAAAAGTATTTGCAAATCCTTCATTTGAAACTTCAAGGGATTTTACAAATCCATTTCTTCAATATCCAAATAAAGCAATTGTTAAAAAAAGATTTCAAAATCCTCTACCTAAATGAAATCATTTCTAGAAATCCTCTATCCAAACACAACCTTAGAGATTTAGGTGGGTACATGCTACTGAGGGGGCGTAATGTTGTACTGTACCAAAGAAAAATCCTCTACAATTTGAGACCATGCACGCAAAGATGCCATACCCGAGGGTATCGTGCTAACGTTAGTATTTACGAAAACGGCTATTTGTATTCTTTTTTGTAGAAAGCACATAATTGTCATATGCATATCTAATACGATGGTATACGTAAATAACACGTGTTGAAATATTTTAAAATATTAAATTTTAAATCGAGTACATCTCAAACACGTAAGGGACGCCCGCGGACAAATATAGGACAGAGCATGATGATATTGAATATTTTAAACATTAATTGTTTTGTTAAGTATATTATGACTTGCTCATCAGTTGCATCCTTCTGATATATATATTTTTTTTTTTGCGATTTTCATTTTCTGCAATTTAGTTTTTGTATTTTTATTGATATTTTGTTGTTCGTTAATTAATTTTTTTTTTCAAACTTAGTTTTTTGTAATATTAATATATAAATAATAATATATTATAGTAACCGTATGATATAAAAGCATTCTGACGTAATACAATTTCATAATTCCACCATGTGAAGATAGAAACTGGGGTACGATTAGTTGCCAAATTATGTATGTAAATTATAACAAATCGAGGCGGTTGATTGGTTCAGGATTCAGTAAAATTCATTTTCTTCTTCGTCATATGAGTTCCGGTAGAAACCCATTGTTCCAGTGGAACTCAAAAATCACAACCTGTTTCAAGTTTGCTGATACTGAAACTGCAGTTCGCGTATTCAAGGAAATGCCGCACAAGAATGTGGTGACTTGGAATTGTATGATTTCGGGGTACATCCGAAATGGGATGATCAGTAACGCTCGCGAGGTGTTCGATTCAATGCCTGAAAGAAATATTGTGTCTTGGACCGCTATGTTAAGTGGGTATGCAAAATCTGGAAGGATAGAAGAGGCGCGGAATTTATTTGATTCTATCTGCGATAAGAACGTGGTTTGTTGGAATTCAATGATATCCGGGTATATGAACAATGGAAGAATAAAGGAAGCTAGGGAGTTGTTTGATCAAATGACGCTTAAGAATTCGGTTTCGTGGACAATTCTTATTCAAGGATATTTTAGGTTTGGGCTTGTGGACGAAGCAGAGATGTTATTTAGTGAAGCACCTAAGCAAAATGTATCAGTTTACAATGCTATGTTGGCGGGTTACGCTGATATCGGCGTTCTTAATGATTCATTTGCGTTATTTGTGAGCATGCCTCAACCTGATGTAGTTTCATGGACTAGTTTGATAACCTGTTTTTCAAGATCTGGGAAGATGGAGATTGCCAGGGGTTTGTTTGATGAGATGCCTGAAAGGGATTTAGTGGCTTGGACTGCATTGATTCGAGGTTATTTGGACAATGATCAGATTGATGAGGCTAGAAATTTATTTGATAAAATGCCTCGTCCAGACATTGTCTCGTGGAACTCTATGATTGGTGGCTTTATTCAAAATGGAAACCTGGGAGAAGCTCTTGAACTGTTCATGCGGATGCCACAGAGAAATATAATCTCATGGAATTCAATACTACAGGGACATGTACAACAAGAAGATATGATCAATGCTCAAAAAGTTTTCAAAGCGATGCCCCGAAAAGATGGAACTTCATGGAACATAATGATTTCGGGGTACCAAACTGAGAAAGCTCTGTTCCTTTTTTCCCAGATGTTAAAAGGTGGATATAATCCTGATCAAGCGACATTTACTGCTGTAGTCTCAGTATGTGGATTGCTTTCTTTACATGGTTGGGGAAAAGCAATGCACCTTTGCGTGATCAAGAGTGGTTATGAAAACAGTACTGTGGTAACGAGTTCACTGATATCCATGTATTCAAGATGTGGATTCATAAACTACGCTGCTTCATTGTTTGAAAAGACAACATATCGTGATACAATCACTTGGAATGCTATCATTTCGGCTCAAGCATACCACGGAAATGTTATGGAAGTCCTCAATCTATTTCCTTCTATGATTGAATCTGGATCTAAACCAGATCATGTTACTTTTCTAGGACTTCTGACCGCTTGTGCTCATTCAGGATTAGTCGACGAGGGGTGGAAGTACTTTGATTCGATGAAGGAAAATTGGAACCTTGTTGCACGGCCAGAGCACTGTGCTTGCATGGTTGATCTTCTTGGTAGATCAGGACAATTGGGTAGAGCGTTTGAGTTAGCTAAACAATTGCCTGTTGATCTCCCGTATTACGCTTGGGAATCGTTACTTAGTTCTTGTAGAGTCCATGAAGATTTTGAACTAGGCGAGTTTGTCGCACAAAAATTAGCAAGTACTCAACCTCCTAATATAGGGATTTATGTACTTGTATCAAATATTTATGCTGCAAGAGGGATGTGGAAGGATGCAGCAAATGTTAGAGCAGTGTTGAAACAACAGCAATTGAAGAAGGAAGTGGCTTGTAGTTGGATTGAGATTAACGGTCGGACCTTTCAGTTTGTTTATAATGATAGATCTAATCCCATAACCGATTGGATATACAGGGAGTTGGAAAATCTTTCTGTAATCATTGAGGAAGTTGGCGTGAAAATGCATTCATGAGAAGTGATCTTATTGTTTGTGATTTTTATTTTTATTTTTCGTTTTCTCAAAGAAATGCATGCATTATGTAGATACCGAATTTTGTCCCACCCATTTAAGTATCGGATTTAAAGTACAAGTTCGGATAAACTTTAAACTGAGATTTAAAATGAACGAATTTCCTCTTTAGATTACATTGGATACTACAAAAAAGTCAAAAAACATAAGAAAACATAAAATATTTAATTTGATTGAATTCGGTATAAGTAAAACTTCCGGGTTAACCTTGAAATTCCTAAAGTTAAGGGAGACTAAAATGACATTATTAAATATTGATTTTTTTTTAAATCACTTTTAATATGAATAAAAATTAGTTACTGCTCTTTAAATTTAAAGAAATTTCATTAATTTCCTTTGTTTCCCATTTTAACCCCTGAAACTTTTACTATCACCGATTTCGTCTATATGACACCAAAAATACTTATTTGATTTCTTGTTTTAAGGTACTAATCTTAAAGAAATCAAGCCAAAAACATTGATAAATGTTTCGTTTATTTGACATAAAAAATACTTATTTGATTTCTTTTTTTAAGGTACTAATCTTCAAGAAATCAAGCCAAAAACATTGATGAAGTCAAAGGATCCACCATGACAACTTAGTTACTCAAGGTAACTAATGTCTAAAGACATGGTTCAAAGCTAACAAATCGAATGTCACCTTTATATTACATCAAGGCCTAATCAATCACTTAATGCCTCATTAATGAGCATTTGATAAAGAGATATTTTGAAGATATTTCTACCAAAATATCTTGGATGGAAACTTAGGCCCCGTTTGGTAACCACTCTCATCCCAAAAATTCTCATCCCATTCCCAAATTTTTATTGGGTATAGCGTTTGGTAACCACTCCCATTTTTTTGTTTCCATTCTCATCCCATTCTAAAATGAGAATTGTGCTCATTTTTTTCTTAAGATTTGAGAAACAAAAAACAAATTGTTTCTAAAAATTCCCATCCCATTCCCAAAAATTAAAGAGGGTCACCGTCGCTGGCCAACCACCGTCGCCGCCGTTGACCGACCACCGTTAGCCGCCGGTCGGCCACCTCCACCGCCGGCCGGCATCGCCAGTCGCCCACCGTCCAGTCACCTCCGCCGTCGGCCGGCATCACCAGTCGCTCACCGTCCGACCACTGCCACTGCCGGCCACTGTCCAACCATCGTTCGTCAACTTCCGGCACCGTTCGGCCACCATCCGGCACCGCCGCCGTTCGGCCACCATCCGGCACCGCCGCCGTTCGGCCAAAACAAACAAAAAAAAATGTTCTCAAAAAAAAAAAAAAAAAATTATTGCTTTTAGGATAAAATAGTTACCAAACGTGATTCTATTCCCAAAACAAAAAAAAAATATCGTTACCAAACGCGATTCTATTCCCAAGAAGGAAACATAATTATCATCCTATCCCATCCCATTCTTATCCCATTGCATGGGATGAGAACATAAATGGTTACCAAACGGGCCCTTAGTTATTTGAAAGTAACTAATGGTTACAAGGCTAACTGGATCAATTCCTATCCCATCAATGCATTAAATACACATCAAATCAATGTCAAATCATTACATTTAATGACTTGAATGGCATTGAGAGAGTACGTTCCATGTATGCATTAAAGAGCATTTAATATAGGAGGATATTTTCAAAGGCAAACTAGATTACCTTGAGTAACTAGTACTTACCAAGTAAATCGAATAGGAAAACATCACATCAAGCATTAAATGAACATTTAATGACCCATGTGTAAGCCATAATGAGCAATGATGGCCACGATATTTTCAAATATTTGGTAATCATTACCAAATCTAATGATTACTTAAAAAATCTAAATAAATTTTCATTATGTGGCTTTAACCCTAGCAGATATCAAAGGGTCCAAACTAGCCAAAATACACCATGAAGAGCATGCTCGATAAGTCTGTTCATTGGGGAATGCGCATGGTACCCGAGCATATAAATAGCAACCTGTTTTTCATTCAGAACAAGGCCTAGACCATTCTCTTCTCTTTCTATTATCAAAATTCTTTCTCGGGTCTAGGGATCTTCTAAGCATTTTACTCCATAAATACTGTCAAAACTTGCCAAAAAGGCTCCAGAGAGGTGTTCTTGAGATTCTTAGAATAACAACTCAAGAAATTATTGAGGAACAACCAAAAACAACCAAGAAGATCAAAGAAGGAGAAGAAGGAAAACACTCACGGAAAGACTACTCTCCTAAGTTAGGTAAGTCCTCTTGAACTTCTCTTTGATTTTGTTTTAATACCTATATATTACTTATCTATAGTGTATTTGGGTAGTTCATAGAGGTTTGGATCATGTACACAGTGTAAATATCATAGTTCATATCACGAACATCACGGACATTATTTGGCTCTATCAAGAACACATGAAACCGAACTTCAATGAACCTAAAATAAACTTTCGACAAAGGACTACTAACTACTAACTACAAAAAACAAACATGTACTTTACTGCGATAGACTAGATCACAGCCTGACCTATGTTTTAGGCTCATTGACTGGCACTTTTATATATATAAGTTTAGATCACAACTTGGCCCATGTCTCAGGCTTGTGGACTGAAACCCTATATTTACTCTGTCGAAACCCTTGTGGCTAAAAATCAGAATAAAAGGAGGACCTCTATTCCTTCGGGGATAAGTGTGCACCTTTTTCAGAAACATTTTCGTCTTCTTAGTTACGAGTGAGACTGACCTATATGATATATTTTCTTTCCTTTTGAACTAATAGCATAAACCTTAATACTAAACTTACCAAAGCAAGTAAGTTTAGTTGGAGTGTTCTTGACAAAATCAAAAGTGTATATCCACTTACCATCGATGCCATTTATGTTCTTATCTTATCTTTTAAAAAAAACATAAAATCATCTCGAGACGAACTACATATCAACCTGATTCTCAACTATCTGAGATACATAGGCAACCCACATATCGGTCTCCTGTTTAAATAAAAAAATCATTCATGTAATGGATGGACTATGTTTCAACTTGATTTTCAGTAATCTGAGATACGTAGGTAACCCTTATACGGGTTCGGTCGTCTGTTTAAATAAAAATCATTCATCTAAAAGGTGAACTACGTTTCGACTTGATTTCCCTGTGAAAACCGAGATACGTGGGCAACCTTTACAAGTTTAGCCAGCATTAAAAATAAATAAATTATTTTCATATAATTTTTTTTATCTCTTGCTACTGTTAGATAATAAAATTTTCTTGTTTTCTTAAACATAAAATACATAAAAAGACAAAAACATTAAAAAAAGGGAATTATTGTATTAATCAAAACTGAAGGAAGTTATTTGGACTATGTTTAAGCGTAAAGAATCATTTAGACTTAAGTACCATCTTTGGACGAGTGTCTTGGGGTGTCTAACACCTTCCTCGAGTATAACCAATCTCTGAACTTAAAAGAAATCTCTAGTAAAGATCAATTGCTTTTGAGTCAAAACTTAGGGCCATTTTAAAATAAAAATGATATTCTAAAAAATCCCGGTGACCTAGCACACCATTTATTTTAATGTTAGGTGGGGACTCCATGCTTTAAATGAATCTTGGACCAAAGAATGTTTTCAAAATCGGCGCCTAGAAAAGCCCCTGAAACTTGTTTTCTAAAAAATGAATGGATTTATGAGGATTTTGAGATGGATGAAACAAAACTTTGTTTTGTTCTACTTCCAGTTATTTTTTTCATCTGCTTCCAAAATTCGGGATGTGTCACATTCATTCCATACCATCTCTTTAATCGCATACAAAATCTATTCAAGTTTGGCTTCGATGTGGGTGATTTTTCCCACAATTCTAGCATATGCCTATAGACGGTCGAAAATGGGCTAGTTCAGTAAAGGCTCATGGACATTAAGAAGGCTAGTTCCATTTGGCCTAACTTAATAGGCCCAACATATGAAAAAGATAAGGAACCTCGGTCCGAAGTAAAACGACCCATGGGAGATCTTATAATATCAGGTCCACAAATACTCACAATTGGCCATAGCGTTAATATAGATGTTGGCTTAGTGATTTACTTAAGAGCGGGGGTGAATTGGGTAGTTCTAAAATTAAAAACAAATAATTTTCTTTTCAACACTTAAATTCAAACAATTAATTTAATTCTAAATTAATTATTATCTTTTTATGTAGCAGCGGATAAGTGTAATTAGCTCTAGGTGAACACCCAAATAATAGAAAATAAATAAAATAAAAATACAACACACCACGATGTATACTGGTTCACCAAGCCACTCTTGGCTAATCTAGTCCTTAGAGCCCCACGAAGAGTCGCACCCACCAAATCACTAAGATTCCTTTAACCATGTAGGAATCAAACCTTTATACAATGATTCTTTTCACAGGCTCAAAATCAACTTTTACAATTCTTTTTTCACAAGCTAAGGAAGAACCTCTATCTTTTTAACAAGTTAAAGATTAACCTAATTCTTTTATACTTAGGCTAAGAATCAAACCTCAAAAAAAAATTACTCAAAGTATCATTTTCACTGGTAAGAATGGAAACATTACAAAGTCACACAAACTAATTCTATTTAGGAAGAATTAACGCTTATCTCTTTTCACAGAAAAGAGTAACCTAACTTTTTTATACCTTAGGTAAAGATCAAACCTCAATCTCTTTACCGAAAGAAATTGAAACCAAGCTACCCCTGATTAGATATTCCCAACAATATTTAATTCGCACACAGCTCACTAATTACAATAAATTGATAAGTCTTTTTCCACTCGGAGCTTCTATCACCTCAAATTAATTTAAACTCGATTAATGTCCCGAATTTACTAGTGATAAAATTTTATGTGCAAAATTTAAAATCTGATTATAAAATATATGGGTAGTACACAAATAAACACGTAATCAGATTAACACAGAAATCATTTTAAAAATAATTTTATGCACTTTAAAGTTTGAAAACGATTTCACACAAATCTTAAATCCAAGCTAATAATAATAATAATAATAATAATAATAATAATAATAATAATAATAATAATAATAATAATAATAATAATAATAATAATAACTCAAAATATAAAACAGTAGCTTGGAAAGATACCACCGAAAGAATGAAAACTGAATTGCAATTAAAGCTTAGATCGGTGATCGCAAAATTCTCAGCACTTTTCTCAAGAACTTTTTTTAAGAATAATCTCACAATAAACTCTCAGTATATTTTCAAAATAATAACTCTCAGAAAACTCAGGAACTGATTTATTCTTGATAGATTGATATATCTAAAAGTGAAAAACGCAAGTCTATCTAAATAGATTTGAAGCAAGTCCTCTAACGATTAGTTCCCATAAGATATGACACTTAAATGCTCATATAGATCCCATATATATTAATATGACTTAATCTTAGTTCAATTCACTTAATTTTAGCTTTTAAAATATTCAATTTAGTCCTCCAAATATTTCTCAATCTTAAATAAAACAAAATAGGAAGTATTTAATGTACCAATTTGAGAAACATTTAAGATAAGTATATCATATATATAGGGATAATCAAATAAGGATGATATATCTATCATAAGTTCCAATCCTTAAGATATCTCCAAAAAATCAGCCAAAAACGGTTAGTTAAATACTACTTTTAGATCAAATTCTTGAAATCCTCCAATCATGAAACTGCCAGGTCGGTTGACCGACCAATGACCCATCAGTCGACTAATCGATTCAGGTTGTAGCCTAAGCCATTTCTCAAACATGGTCGGTTTACCAATCCCCCAAGGGTCGGTTGACCGATCTATTCAGGATGCTCCCCAGGCTATTTTTCGGCCCTAGTCGGTTGATCGATCATCGATGGTTGGTTGACTGATCGATTCATAGAGTTCACTTCTCGGTTATTGATTGACCGATCTCTCCCGGTCGGTTGACCGATCGATTCAGAGACTACTTTATTTTCCAGCCTACACCCATTGGTTGACCAATCCTACTTGGTCGATTGACCAATCAGTGCTGGAACATCTTTACCTTAGTTAATTTCAACTCCAATCTTCAACGTTTTCGACCTTTTAACCAATTTTTTTTTTCGGTTAACTAAATTGACACTATTAATCAATTTTAGACATTAATCTTTCTTAGGTCAATATTTCTTCTTTAATTTCGCATTGGAGCAAATATGTGAACTAATTAGGATCATAATAAAAACACACATAAATATAAATTCATTTTTGTGTCTTGTGTGATCCTAATCGGGATACATTAAGAGTAAAAATTAGTCTGAGTTGTTTTCATCTAGATTCTTCAGAATCTTTAATCTCTTAATATCCACTTCTTCTCTTAGCATCCTTAGCAATTTTTTCATGATAATATCAATAATGGAACTTTTACACTGAAACACTCAATCAATTCGTTAGTTCCATAAAAAATATCAACACTTAATTGTCCATCAAAATCTTAAGATCAACAATGGAGATTTTCTAGAAAAACGTTGAATCAGTTGAGATCATGGAGAGATTTATGGTGAAACAGGTTTTCTTACAGTTTAAATATTGTGACTCTTAGGCCAAAACCCTTATGCAATTTATATCTCTGATAAACCTGATTAACTTATTCTCACGTCGGATGATATTTGACCAATACCACACCGGTATTCTAAGTATTGATCTAAGTGTTGTAGGTGTTATTTAGAGCAAAAAATGGTGGATAAATGACGAAATAGGGAAGCATCAGGCTTTAACTATGTAATTTAGATTCCCTTAATTAGGAAAAAAGATAAAGTTATATAGAAATTCATGCTACTCTATACACCATATTCTAGATGCTAGAGACTCTTTCCTTCGAGGTAAAGAACTTTTTTTCCCCCCAATGCAATTGAAGTCAGTCGCAAGTACATGGGGATCATACTTGGTACTTGATGAGCAAATCGAAATTGCTTAATATGAATACAAATGAACCTCAATTCCGTTGGGTATTTTAATGACACCACACAAACAATGTTTATGTAGCTATTTTGAAGGGAAACCGGAATAAGTGAAAATTCTTAGAAAATTATTTTGTATATGTAATATGAAATATATATTATTTTAAGGGTGTTTCCGAGGCAAGACCCTTATTTTACTCTTAATTTTAAAAAAGTCCCCTACGCAATTGTAACTTGTGTTGTAGTCCCTCGCATTAAAAAAAAATACAGAAAACCCAATACATACACTTAGACTCTCGCAGTTACATATATATAAATTTTGTGTAAAATATTTGTTAGATGTAATGAATATTACACAAATACATGCAATATAGTTATATGCAATTTGTAATTACGTGCAATTAATATTAGACTTGATTTTTAATTATTAACTTGTAAATTTTTTTAGTTATATGTAACTAATATTTATTATAATATGGATTACTCATCAAACTTGCTCTACCCTCCCCACGCAATGCATGAACACGTGCGGGGTTAAAAGAACACAAAACTAATTTAAGGAACTAAATCTAAATTTATATTTTAAATAGGACAAATAACATATTACATCCGCTATTTAGGACTAATCACTCCCTTATTTTAATTCATAAAGTGGGCTTTGCATAATTATATACCTTGAATTTGCAAGGTCATTTCACTAAAAGGGTTTCATGTGAATTAACTAGATGGTAACCAATTAATATAAATTATATGTACCTAACTACATTAAAAATAAAAAGGATCTAACTTACCCACTTAATGACTTGAAAAATATATTATTCCACCAAATGAGATTCATTAATATGTTTATTATCATATACCAAGGTAAGCTTGTAACTAGTGGATATCTAGTTTACGTCTTTTGAAAAAGCTTTAAAATTCAACCCCCTCCCTTAACATATGTACAAAATAAAAATAAAAATATATGTTTATTATCATGATAATCATTAAACAAAGAATGATGAAGCTGAAGAAAAGTTACGAATTCTACGTTATAAATAGTTGAGATCCCAAACCATATTTGATGGAGGTGAAATTCACATCAATAGATCTTCTTTTATCTACTATTTGGGCTTACCATTTGGGCCAAAGGGAGAATCCAATCCAATGGATTTTGTCTTTCATGAATCATAAAAAGCTCATGAGTACAATTCGCAAGTGGGCCTGGAAATCCACCCAACCATAAAAGTGTAACCGAAGTTTGGCCAGAAGCCCATTCAAATCCCTTCGCAAACCTGCCCATAACTTATATCACGATCTGTAATCCAAACACATACCGATGATAGGATCTAGGAAAGGTAAATAACCAACTATTCCGCCCGACCAAAGTCAAACGCAGGTATAAATATTCAATTTTCAGTCCAATAATTTTATTTTCATTTCTTATTTTTCAAAGCATATTGACTTATTCTCACGTCGGAGGTTCTTCTGTTAACACTACACTGGTGCCACTCTTAGTATTGTCGATATTGTAGGTTGACAAGTTGACATGTGTATTCTAGAAACTTGTCTCATATATTGAGTTCCATTGCAATAATGATTGACGATAAAATAAAACAAGGCCATTAATGCAGGATTGTTTGGATATTGTTTAGGTTCTTACTGAAATTAGACCCTACTTGGCGGCCACATGTGGGGAAAATATTGAAACTTTTTCAGACAAATGATTATATGGTAAATGTTCGTCTTAGCGGTCCTGCTGCTTAGGTAATGACGATGCGAGTTGCTTTCACCCAAAAGTTGAAGGAAAAAATACCTGCACTGTCATGATTGTGAAGAAGCCTAAGATCAAGCACTAAAACAAACATTTCATATGTCTCTACATTCAAAGATATAACTGGTTTCTTATATTGTATTGTATGCATAACTGTTGAGTATGTTAAACATTAATACTTTGGTATTGTTTGGTGTTTTTTGTTTTTACAAACAACATATTTTTCTTCATTCAAACCAGGGACAACAATGCCTTCTCTTATTAAACCACTGTAATTATCTCCCTCTCTTGCTACCCCCTGTCTAAATAACTCCACTACCACGGGCAACTTCCTGTAGTATTTCTTCAATCTATCCACGGGCGACTCTGCATTTGTCGGAGATTGCATGTGCCACACGTACATCGGAGGATCCAAATCATCGATCGCTGCCTCTTGCTACGCGTGTTTTCTGTCCCTCTTCTGCTACTTGAATGTTTGACATAGCCTTATCAAGTGGGTTGACATAACTCAGTATTATGAGATGGGCTTTCAAAAGTCATGTGGTTGGTTATTCCCTTTATCATCTTTGGCGAGATGGAGGTACGAAAAAATTTGCCAGCAACTGAATTAGGTATTTATGAAACAACTATCCTTAAAGTTATACAAGCAATATCCCGATGTTGATCTTCGTTGTTTAGAGGCTTATTGCAAAGCTTATGTGTCATCTTTAAATCCTAGGCCTCTTGGATTTTCTTCACAAAAGGAGCAAGACTGAAACATCACAACACAAAAATACAAAAAAAAAAAAAAAAAAAAAAAAAAGAGTGCACGAAAATCATTACACCAACATCTGTGATAATTTATGTTTTAACTCATTACAATACCAAACTCAAACTAGAGCATGCAAAAATCTGATGCCAAATGAAACCAAAGATAAATAGAAAATTCACACCCTAAAATATAGTAGAAAAGGTAATAGAATAGAAAATTCCTAATGAAGAAGAGAAGCAAATTGCATTATACAACCCTAATCCTGACGAACAACATGATAAAAAAAATGACCCTAATAATTTCAAAAAATAAGATATATTCACCCACGAGCAACTCTACAACCTTTTCTACTAAAAACGTAGTATTCCACAGCCTTAACAAAGCATACGATGACCATCCTAAGCTAGATGAGGTATCATATAGAAAATTGCTATGCACATGGACACAATTATCACAATTCATTAATGCTGAAGATAAACACGTTCACCACTCACACCTATTAAAAAGAAAAAAAAGATAGGGGGATGAATTGAGAAAGTTTTGTGTAGAAGGACTTATTTGAACTAATCATCAAAAGTCGAGGGGCTTTCAAGTAAATTGTCCATGTGAATGCCATGTTTATGGTGTGGTACTATTGAATGTGTTGATGGTAGATTTAATTCCTAAAGACGTTTGACGGACCGAAATAATCTTAACCAAAATATACTAAATCGAATTAAACTAATATTAAGTGCTAAAAGCATATTTGATAAGACAAGTAACCAAATACTACTCAACGTTGTCAACTTGTCATTATGTTTTAAGGGTAATTGACTAAATGTTTGTAAATGAAAGTACAAAATAAAAAAAATAATAAAATAATTAGTCTTTAGGGTTATGATCAGGTTAAAGTGATCGATGGTGGGCCATGGATTATTTCATGTTTTCTTTGTTAGAATTTTTGCCTATTTTAATAATTAATTGAGATGGGATTTTTAATTGAATTAATTAGGTTAGTGTGTCAACGCATTCCACTTCGTTTAGAGATTGGTTGAAGGGTCGAATTGAACACTCATCTTACATTGGTTGTGGAGGAAAAACATAATATATCAACTTCCAAGTTGGGACTAGCGGGCAAGCCCTTTAGGCATTACAACATTTCGTGCATCACGTGGTTTCTATAATTTACCGCACGCGTACGCCATCATCGTCTAACTGAACTAGGTCAGGTAGGATTGGAATATGACTCTAATTTGGGTCGGTCTTGACCCATTAGAATATTATCACACTTGTCACTAATTGAATTTAGAACCTACCAGCCCATGATTGCCTGTTGAAAATACATGAATGTTATCTGACATTGATTTCGATTGACATCGATGTGAGTTCCTTTACCAACACAAATGGTTAAAAACTTCAACCAATTATCAAAATGCCATCTGAAAAAGGTGGATGAATGGCTAAGAAACAATGGAAGTAGAGCCACTTTCAATGAGTATCCACTCCACACATCCAAGTATGACATGAAATCGTTTCAATGATTTAAAACTCAATTAACATTGTTTTCAAATATAGCTTAATATTTCATTATTATACTATTATTATTTATCATATATTACATATCAACACCCAACCATCAAACAAAAAACTGAAACGTTAAAAATGACAGAAGTCAATTTGTTATTGCAAAGCAAAAGTATTCGACATTGATAATATGGACTAAATCTGGTACAACTCATGCAAGAGATGCAACAAAAAAGTAGCTGTGAAAGACGATTCTACTGAATGCACCAAATGCTCTGTACGAAATGCATAATACTTTCCAAGGTAATAACTGCTTACAATGTAAAAAAATAACAAATTAGTTTTGTCTTAAGTCGTTAAATTTAATGTTTAAAAAACGTATATATATTTTAATAAATAGGTACATGATGAAGATTAATGTTGGTGATTGAACAAGAAAATATTACTTTCACATTATTTGATGCAACCGAAAAGTTCATCGCCTGTTCAATATCAAAATACATTAAAGAACAAAAAAAGGTAAGCGACCACGATAAAATATTTACCTTTTTCATATAATTAATTGTATTAATTTTATCAAACGATCTATAATTCACTTGCAGGAAAGACTATAAAACAAGTTCTACAAGGAATGATATATCGCTTTAGCGAAAGCTACATATTCCTCACACAGATTAACCAGATGAATGAAAAAGAACGCTTATCATCTAAATTGATAGCACACGATGTATGGAAATTTGAGTTAACGACTTCTAGTAATACAAGTCTCCAAGTCAAATCTGCCATTCAAATATACCAAACAATTATTTTTGATATACTTATATTTATATACAATACAAAACTACAATAACTACCATAGTTTTCATTTGAGTGTTCAACTCAATAATGTCTCTTAATGTATGAACACAAAATACTCCATTCACATATTGAATGTAATACTGTGTATGACGTATAAATAACTTAACTACTATCAATTTATTCTTCACACTTACGGAGCTACTGTTGTCAGTTTCTCATTCTAACAAACTCTATATGAAACTAGATTTTCGATTTACACAATGTAATTAAATAAATAACATCGTAACTATAAAAAAAAATTGCACCTTTAAATAACACACAACAACTACTTACTATGCACATAACTATATATTAAGCAATTACACTAATTACATATATACCAAATACTTTTAAAAAATATTAATCTACACAATAAAAAATATTATAGCATTCCATATGAAACACACTTGCCTACTTATTAGTAGATTTAAAATAATGGTTATGTGATTCTGATTTGCGATCACTATCTTAAAACTAAAATCAAAATCAAAACCGCAATTAAAATCAATTATGCTATTTTGAACTATTCAACTTTGATGTTGTCAAAAATTCTCAACACGTGTAATCAGCTTCCCACATGCCAAAAACCTTCTCAACTCCCACTTTTTCCTTACAAAACCGATTAGTTCTCAATGGGGACACCGATGTGGTGTTGGCCAAAGAACCTCCAACATGAGAATAAGTAAGCTCAAGCACTCAAATTAATCGTAAAAATAACATGTTGATACCTTCCCTTTGTATAAACTCTCCCAAATTGTGTTGTTTTCTTGGTGAGGTCATCCATTTCGTGATCTACTCCTATTAACGTGGGATATGACCACAATTTCCTCCCATTTAATATAAAATAAGATTTCAGTAATGTTTCCATTAAACATGGGCCGTTACAGTCAATCTTGGGATAACCTGTTCTTGGCCTTATTTTTGTGGGTTCTGATTTCCCATGGTTGAGCCTGTAGGTAAGTCCTGTTTTATTTGCATACTAGACCATTGAGGTTTTTTTCTCGATGGGCTTTATGCGCTTAGCCCAGATCATATATCTGGTTATGTCTTTCAGGTCGGATTATCAATCCGATCCAACCCACGAAGGCAATCAAGCATTTAATAGTTATGAGCGAGAGTTTTTCATATCATTTGTTCTCCTGACTTTCGTGATGATTCAGAGAAGAAAGACGAAAGATCACCTCTCCCATTCGCTTAAGTTCTCATCTTCCTCAAATCTTTTGGTTGTGTTGCTTGATCGCATTTTTTTTTTTTCAATTTTTGTTTCTCAATTTGAGATGTCGTTGAGTATATCAAATAGTCCTACTGAGGCAGGTTCATTGTCGAATCTTCTTAAGGAGCAGATGACGACAACCCAAGCTTCTAAATTCACCGATTCTTTTGTTCGTGTCTATTAGGGTTCCATTTGAAGACGGACATCCTTATAATGCCAAAGAGGGTAAGATATGTCTATTTGTGTGGATGTTGAAATACGGACTCACACTTCCTTTTACTCATTTATTTTGCAATCGTTTTCACCAATTAGAAATTATCCCTGCTCAATTAACCCCTAATGGCTTCCGTCAGATCATGGGAGCTATTGTTCCTTCTCGTGTAAATAATGTCCTCTTTACTGTAGATATGATTAAGAGTGTTAGTTCGCTCAAATTTCTTTATGAACTTGGGAGATTTTATTATTCCATCGTCAAGAGGTTCTCCTTCCTCATTGACCTTTCTATTGTGTTGAAAGGAGATTGGCCAAGGTGGTACTTCTTCTTCAAGGGTAATTGGGAGTTTTCTCCTAAAGAAATAGGTCAGCCTCTAGTTATGCTGAGGCATTTTAATTACCCGAGTGATTTTCTGTATTTATGCTCTCTTTGCAATTCGAGCTTAGGAATTTTGCTACAAGGGTCTTGATGTCTTCTTGGGTTATTTTCTGCAAGCAGAGAAGCTTGCAAAAGTCTTCGCCTTACAACTAAGGTTGAGGATGAACTAAGAAAGTTGTTGGTCTCGGAAAAGAGGTCTTGCAAGGTTTTTGCTTCCCACCATTTCATTTCGCTAACAATGAACGCATCCAAATTTAACTAATTGGAGGAGCTACAGATTGGGAAGAAGATAAAAGAACCTGCTAAGAAACCCTCTAGGCCATCTGGGCAGTCATCAACTCAGCCTATTGCCTCTGTTACTTCCAGGTTTACAATTCAACCTACTGCTCAGCTGGCCGTTGCTGCCAAAATTGCAGTTCAGCCTACTGCTCAGCTAACGACTCTTCGTCCTCGTCTCATTCTTTCTGCAGATTTCGAGTCTGATGATGATTCTCAACCCATAAGCAGACGTAGGCGTGTGGTTATCTCTGTGCTGGGTCCTCCAACCCATGTTCCAATTCCTACAGAGATTAGGAGATTGGTGCCTATTGCACGTGCAATTAGTGTTTCTACCAACTGTGCTGTAGAACCTGTTTCAGCAAGCCATCAGCCTTCTCCTCCTATAGCAACTACTTTCAGTCAGGGAGCGTCAAGCAGTCGTGGTATGTCCCATGAGAAGATGTGCCATCTGATAAAGAATATTGGGCCCTCAATTCCTAATTGCCAGGAAAGCTTTCACAAAGCCATCAAATTCTTAAACGAGGAGTCCTAGAATAGGATCAAGCTAAGATTGGGAGTCATAGTAAGGCTGAACTCTTTAGAATCCTCGTCTACGTATTCCTTCAGGTAATTGTCTTTATTTTCAATAAGTCTTAGACTTCCTGAGTTGTTTACATTGGTTTCTGCCTTTATTCTACATAGTATCCATGTCTCTTCTTCATTGGCCAGAAGTTTTGAAGATGTGAACGAGTTAGATACTCAGATCATGCATCAGTTAACTGAATCCAGTCGCCTAGAAGAAGACATTCGTATTCTCCAGGGACAGAAGGTCTCTCTTGAGACTGACTTGGCATTGGTGAGGTCGTCTCAAGAAAGATTTGAAGTTGAGCTACGAGCACCAACGAATAATGTGAAATGCTTCAGAGGAGCAATGAGCTGTTCTCCATGGAGAACAATAGGTTTCAAGTGGAGAATTTTTCTTTGAAAGATGATTTTCCATTCTGAAGGGAGAGGTCAGCTCAATAAGGTCAGAGGTAGATCTCTTGAGAGTTGACCTCCAAGTTAGGTTTGTTTTCCTCCAGGCCAGTGAGATTTCTCTTTAGGCCAAGGAACATGCTTTTCAGCACTTAGAAGGTGAGAAGAATCAACTCTCAGTTGAACTGAACCAGGAGTAGCTGAGGTCTATTGATCAGGCACAGATGGTGGAGAAATTAACTACGGAGATGGCGACAAGGGCAAAAGAGAATGAAGAAATGATTAAGCAGCTTTGGGCAGAATTTAAACAAAGGTTGAAGAATATCTAATTGGTGAGTTATCGCCACTGCCAAAGCCTGGTGTTAAGAGATTGCCTAGAGATCGATTTCTCTTTCCTAAAGACAGAGATGGAGGAAGAAGTGGAAAGAAAAGTGGCTACTATTGAAGAGGAAGAAGGCACTGATGCTGAATGAGGTGTACCTTGTGTTGAAGGTAAAGTGCCTCCAACAGAAACACTTACACTAGCAGTTGAGGTTCCAACAGTCAGTTCAGACCCAAGCCCTTCTGATCAGCTTATCCAAAGCTTAGATCAAGCCCAAGCTCTACCTAGCGACGTTGCTTCTGCTCTTACTGGTCTGCAGATCTCTAGTCAACCAAATATTGCAGATCAGAGTGCCATCCCTTGATTTGATGATTTGTCTTTTCAATTTTTGATGCCTACAATTTTTTTGTAATGATGGCAATTTTTGTAATTATGACCTATTTAAATAGTAGCCACCGATTAGTATTGGAAATACACTGTCATGATTACAATACGTATTCTGTCAACGCACGTTATTCACTCATAAATGCATATTTTTTGATATTTCGTTTACAATTCTATGGCGTTTCTCTCTTCTTTGATTTGGCTATTTAAAGCCAAACCATGCGTTAAAATTTCTCATAAGTCCAAACGTTTTCTCTTTCTCTGCTTATGTTTTCACAGTATTTATTCCTTCTTTCTCTCTCTCATCCCTTCTCTTTTGTAACTATGTCGTGGCCATCCTCATCCTTCTTTACAGTTATACAAAATGAGAGACAACAAGAGGTTGAGTTAGGGGAGAATTTTCGTGCTTTAATGACAATGGCAAAGACCCTTATTGAAGAGCATCCTCGTCTCAGAGCCTTGGAGGATGCTTATGTCATCTTCTATGCTATGGAGGATGCTCATTTCTATGCCATTTCACAGCTCCATGAACTCAAAGACCGGTTGAAAAAGTTAGAGAGGGAGGCTCGTGAGTTGTCTGTTGATTGCATTTACATAAAGAGTATGCCAATTCCATAAAGAAAAACTACGACAAGCTCTGGGAGAAAAACGAGGAGAAAAAAATAAAGATCCGAGAGTTAGTCCTCAAGATCGATTGGTACGAAGAGCATGACTTCTACCACTCCCACTAGGACTTTGAAGAAATAGGTCCCCTTCCTTCTCTTGGGTCAGATTCTTTCCACCTACTCAACCCTGGTTTCATAGAAGAAGTTTCGGACTTCTCTTTTTGTTTTTGCTTTTGTTTTGAAGTGAACAATTTTCTATTTTTTTTTTGTATGACGAACAATCTTCTGTTCTTTATATATATATGTATATATATATATATATATATATATATATATTGTAACGATGTACCCCATTTTTCGTTAATATAAAAAGAAGGGTTTTGATACATTTGTGTTGCCGCTGTGTTGTTCATTTATTTCTCTCTTGCCTGTCCTCCTTCGTAACTTGGTTAGTACACTAATCTAGTTAAGAACCAATTTTGGCTTTTGGCTAGAGTAAATAAGACGTTTGAATGCGAACATGATCACAGTAAATAAGGTCACAAAATGAAGTTAAATCAGATTTTACCATCACATGGATCTAGGGCTGACAAAACAGGTAACAGGTCGTGTAACAGGTCATTACACGATAACACGAAACACGATAAGACCCAAACACGAACACGACACGATAAGCTTATCGTGTCAGACTATCCAAACACGAACACGACACGAAAATTATCGTGTCGACACGACACGACACGATAATTTTTCGTGTCACACGATGACACGAAACCTATCAGGTAAACACGACACGATAAGACCTGATAGGTTTCTATTATATATTAATCTACCCATTACACGTTAACCCACGTTAACGACCTGTTAACCTTTTAATTTAAAACCATCTTAACAAATTATTATATATATTAAGTACTAATTTGTAATATTTGATAATTTGGGGGGTGTAAAAATAATTTATTAAATTAACGGGTAACCTATTGGGTCACAGGTTATCGTGTAACCTGAATACACGAAATTCTTATCGTGTCTTATCATGTAACCTATTGGGTTATCAGGTTAACCTGATAACCTGTACTATTTCTTATCAGGTTATTGGGTCTGACACGATAACGACCCGATACCTGATAAGCAAAACCTAGACCTGCTAATTTCGTGTCGGTCTCGTGTCGTATCATCGTGTAAATACCTGTTTTGCCAGCCCTACATAGATCCTTCCAATGATAATTTATCTTTCATCTTGTTCTATAACATCATTCTCAAGATATTGTTCTTTTCCAGTCTTGAACTTATCACTCCTTATTATGGAGTCAATGTAGACTTGAACAAGTGTTTTGGAGTTCAATCCTAACCAAATATGTTCATATTTGACGAACACATTATAGGAGTTTATTTGGTGACTAATAAGTCTGCTTTGTTCACACTTAGTTTTGAATACTAAACGTTACAATTGGTGAATTGATCAACTCTGCTCTGTGAGTGAGTTGATCTATTTTGCTGAGTAAGATGATATACTCTACTTTGCGAGTGAGCTAATCTGATATACTCTGAGTGATCTGATTTGCTTCGCTCATTTGTGAGTGAGCTGATCTGCTCTACTCATTTGTGAATAACGGAACTGATTTGCTCTGTTCTTTTCTGAGCTAATCTGCTCGGTTGATTATACATAGTGAGTGAGCTGACCTACTCTGCATACTTTTGTTTCATACTTAGATTTTATATGCTAAGTGTTTTATGAGTAAGCTGATATACTCTGCTAATTTGTGAATGAGTGAGTTGATCTGCTCTGCTAATGTCTAAGCTGATCTACTCAGTTATTTATATTTAGTGTGTGAGCTAACTTGCCCTCCTCGCTTTTGTTTCACACTTAGGTTTTTACATGCTAAGTGCTTTATGAGTGTGTTGATCTGCTCTGCTCAGCTATTTAGTGAGTGAGGTAACCTGCCCTCTTCACTTTTATTTCACACTTAGTTTTTACATGCTAAGTATTTTATGAGTAAGCTTGTCTTCTCTACTCATTTGTGAATAAGTGAGCTGATTTGCTCTGCTCATGTCTGAGCTGATCTACTCGATTATTTATATTTAGTGAGTGAGCTGACTTGTACTTCTCACTTTTATTTCACACTTAGTTTTTACATGCTAAGTGTTTTATGAGTAAGTTGATCTACTCGACTCATTTGTGAATGTGTGAGCTGATCTACTCTGCTAATGTCTGAGCTGATATGGTCAGTTATTTATATTTAGTGTTAATACTAAATGTTTCTTATCTGAACTGATCTGCTCAGTTAATTTTCACTTGGTTTCAATGCCAAATGCCTTTATACACTTATACTAAATGTTTCTTACACTTAGTTTAAATCAAAACATAACAAAATAAGTGTTTACAATGGTTGGAATGAAACGAAAAAGTTTGTTTATTTCATTTAAGGAATGTTTCATGGAGATGAACAAAAACAAACTTCAAAACTCAACGAAAAACATAAAATTTAGAAAGATAAGACACCTTACACAAAATAATTTCGCAAGTGGGAGATGTTCCACAGCTTTGGGATTGCTACGCCATCCAGATCTTCCAGCCAGTAGGTCTTTGGCCTGTTTGCTTTGGTTACTTGGTAGGGCCCCTCCTAGTTAGAGGTTAGTTTTCCTAAACGAGCCTCTGGGTAGTACGGCATCACTCTTCTAAGTACTAGCTCCCCTACTGCAAAGTGCCTTGGATGTATTGCATGGTTGAACATCCTTGTCATTCTTAACTTATAGGCTGTCATCCTCATTGCTGCCTTGTCATGTCTCTATTCTAGCTGGTCCATCTCTTGTCGTCTGGCTTTTTCATTCTCCACAACGTTGATTGTACCATCTTATCTTGTCGGTAGCCCAATCTCCACTTGGACTACAGTTTCAGTTCCATAAGTCATGGAGAATGGAGTTTCCCTTGTGGTGGATCTTGGTGTGGTCCGATAAGCCCACAAGACTTTTGGTAGCTCACCCACTTACCTTTAGCATCATCCATTTGTTTTTTTAGTGCTTCTTTGATGGAATGGTTGGTCATCTCAGCTTGTCTATTGGTCTGTGCATATGTCGGGCTAGATGTCCGGTGCTGAATTTTCAGTTCGTCGTACGTCCATGCAACTTTGAATTTGGTGAATGGTGTTCCATTATTAGATATGAGTATCACTGGAATACCAAAATGACATATCACATTGGTCCAAAAGAAGTTCTTTACTTCATTCTCTCCTACTGTCATGAAGGCTTCAACTTTGACCCATTTGGTGAAGTAGTCAATCACTACCAGTAAGTACTTTTTGTTCTTTGGCACTCGGATGAACAGCCCTAGAACATCCATTCCCCATTGAGCAAAATTCCATGGGCTGGTTATTGGTGTCTATTCTTGAGCTGAAACTTTGATATCATTGGAGAACCGTTGGCACTTGTCGCATTTTTTAATGTATTCTTGCGCATTGTTGGCTAATAGTAGCCAATTCTAAGTGCCTTGTGCGTCAAGGTTCTTCCTTCTTGATGATTTTTGCAAATTCCTTCATGGAATTCTTGCAGGACATAAGTGGCTTCCTTTGGTCCTAAACAAAGTAACAAAGGTTGGGAAAAAGATCTCTTATAAAGTTTATCATTGGTCAACACATACCTTAATGCTTTGTACATGATCTTTCTAGTTGATTCCCTATTGTTTGGAAGAGTTCATTCCTTTAGATACTGAACTAAAATGGTCCTCCCGTCTTTTTCATGATCCAGTTTGCCACAAAGGTTGGCTGGTACTGCTATGGACAATTGCCTAAGGAATTCCACCATCTCAGACCGCTAATCTAGTCCAAAAGAAAAGGCTAGCATGGACAGTGTATCAGCTTCTCATTTTCAACTCTTGGAACAACTTCGAACTTACAACTTTGGAGTGAGGTGGTTATTTTTTTTACTTTCTCCATATAGAGCGTAACCTTTCCTCATTCACCGTGTACACTCTGTTTATCTAGTTGACCACCAGTTGTGAGTCTGATCTCACCTCCAGATTCTGAGGTCCTAATCCTTATCGAGGGTCAGCCCAATGATCACTGCTTTATACTCTACTTCATTGTTGGAGGTTTGAAAACCTATCTGCACAATTCTTTCAAGTTGATCTCCTTCCGAAGTTTCTAGAACAATGCCAATACCACATCCTTTCATGTTTGAAGCTCTATCTACCTACAGTTTCCACGGCATAGCCAACTGGTCATGACATTCTCTATATTTTATTATTGTTTCTGATGAGGGTATTTTTGGGTTTCTCTGAGTCAATACTTGGGACTCAGCCACGTGTCCGTCGTTGTAGTGACAGGGACATATTCCAAAATCCACAAACACCATACTGGAGCATATGCCGACCACGGCTCCTCCCTGGAACCTCATTTGCATCCAAGGAGGAGCGAGGAGCCCTGCTGGGACGTGTTGCTCTGAGCTCTGCGCCGTGCCCTGGGTAGTCAATTTCAGGGACTCAGCCGTTTACCTCAACCGGCTCCTATTTTTACCTTGTTTCTTCTCCAGGACTCCACGGATCTCCGCTCACCTCCACTATCTTACCGCCGCAGGCCTGACAAAGGCCTGCGTGCTTCACCAAATGGGCCCAAAAGCCCGCCCAACAATTATCTCCTAAACGTCTCGGATTATCGGCTAAACACAGGGTTTCGACTACTTAACCGTGTTTAGACTTGACTAATCATCTCCAACGCCTATATATATCGGGGGCTATGTAAGCTCGATGTACGCTTTAATGACTTACATTACGTGCGAGTTCATTTGTTTACTTTCTATATTCTGTACCTTTTCTCTCTGAGCGCTGATTACCACGTCGGAGAGGCTTCACCGGGATAAACCCCGGTTTGAGCCTTCTGCAGGTACACTCTTTGAGGAGTAGGACTCTAGACACAGCAGGTGAGTCTTCCCAGGATCCAACACAACTCACGCGAGGACTTTTCGACCGACGACTCCACCTCAGCAAGAGGACCCACCTGTCATCCCACTGGACTATACTCGAGATGTGTACCAATTTTATGCATCAACAGTTTGGTACCGTCTGTGGGAACCGAGCAAAAAGCCTTCTCCTAATCATTGCTCTCTGCTCAGCTAAGCTTGAGTAATCACAAGGTTTGGTTAAATAGACACAAAACAGAAGAACGAGAAGACATGTCGAACAATCCAAGCACATACCCCCCAGCTCCCACCAATGAGGATAATTTTCCCCCCATGGTCAGGCAAGACCGTCAACTCTGCCACCTGGGGCTACGGGACAAACCTCAAGAGCTATGGAGGCATCTCGCGTTGATCTCCTTGAATGCCAAATGCAAGAGTTCAAGTCGAATATACAACTCCTCCTCGCGTGCCTACTATTAACCCCCATCCAGGGGGAACCGTCTCTCTAGACTGCAGGGCCCGAGGAGTGACCCCAAGATCACGATGCTCGTGTGGAATCTTCAAATGGGCTTGTGCTTGAGGGCCACCCTCCACCTTGCCATACTAGGGCTACCAGACTGGAGAGCCTCCCTGACCACGTCAAGACCTCATTCTCCACGAAGACATGGTGCTAGGGACTGACCAGGACTACCATTGGGCTCAGCTTCCCAGCCACGCAGTAATATCTGACCTGAGGGCCCATTGTGGGCAGGGCCAGGCGCCTACCCGCCACCCTCTCACCACCACGGTATTCGAGCAGTGGCCAACTGTGAGCATGCAACTCAAAGGCGGAGACGAGTAGCCCTCTATCCTACTAGAGATAGAGACGAGCGCCTTTCAGCCTGTTTCCAACAACGGCTCTCTAACCCCCTGAGTCGTGGGTGATTCTCCAGATCCGTATCCCAGCTCTTGGCGTTGCGAGTGATTCTCTGCGATTACATTTCGACCCCCTGAGTCACATCCTGGCTTCGGCGTCGCGAGTGATTCTTCATGGCTGCATTCCGACCCCCTGAGTTGTGTCCCAACTCTCGGTGTCGCAAATGATTCTCCTCAGTGGTACTCTGACCTCCTGAGTCGCGGATAATTCTCCAAATCAACATCTCGACTCTCAGCGTCACGAGTAACTCTCCACAAGTCTCATCCTGGTGCTCAGCGTCGAGGGTGACAACTAGACCCTCTCTGGAAGTCAATAGTCTGTACCCGGGGACAAACTTAGGTCATCCACCAAGGGCGGGGCATTGATTGGGTCTGAGGGCCTGCAACCAAGTACCTCTCCCTACCAGTCGACTATGAGTCCGGCATTCTAAAAGGGAAGGTGCTCCTGTATGAACTAAATGGAGATAACCTGAAAGGGTTCTTGAATGAGCCTGACTAGGGAGAACTCCCCGATGACCAGCCACATGGGTCCAACCACCGTGTTGCGCTCCTGTGGACTGAGAGGATCAGCTACCCTGAGAAACTCCACTTCTAAGTTCACGACACGATTTCCTTGCAATCAGCTCGTGTCTCGAATTGGGGGGCTAGTGGACTATGGTCCTGGACAGAGACGAGAAGTTCTTGAAGTTTTTGTAAACTTTTCAAAATTTTACAACTCTAAAAACTATGCTAGGCAAAGAATGACTTGGCAAAAACGTTGAGAGAAAGGAGTAGACTCTGAAGTATCCTGGTAATACCACTTAAAAGCTTACACGCTCACGCGCAGAAAAACAAGAATAAGCGAAAATGAGTCTACAAAATCCTAAGTCCTGAAAAGGCGATGGTCCGAGCTTAGTCCTATCTACCCTCGTGTGAGGGGCGTTCGTGTGAGGGGAAGTGGCGTCTATCTCGCCCTCCTCAGGCGCCTCATCAGCACTCTCTTCCTCGGCATCCCTCTGCTCGGCGCTCGTATGTGTGGCATCGTCTGGGGCTTTGACCTCGGTGTCCCATATCCAGAACCATCAAGTTTGACGGGTACTACCCTGTCGCGCTTCTGTTAGCTGGCATGGTCCGGGTAGCGATGGACACTGCCCTACCGTGCTACTCCTAGCCGGTAGGGTCCAGTGACAATCTTATCCAAGAACGTCGTCTAGCAGTGTCGTCCAGAGATTTCACCATATTTTCCCCAGCCGGCTCGTCTAATTCGGCTCCTCCTGTTCTGCCATGCTGTCCCAGGGCACTGGTGTCACTAGTGCCCACTGTGGGCGCTGGTGACACCAATGCCTAAAATGGGCGATGGTCAGACCAGCGCCTAGTTGGGCTCTGGGGACAGCTCAGCACCCACTTTGGGGGCTGGGGTTACCAACGCCCAGCATAAGTGGGCGCTGTCCCCAGTACCCTAAGTGGCACTGGTCAGCCTGGCTGGGCCGTTGCCCAGTGCACGGCGGCGGTCGGCGAGCTCCCGACCACTCGTCGTGTGCCCGCCACCTTGTGGTTCACTTTTAGTTTTTCTGCGCTGAACGCCGGTCCATACTCAGGGCTTGTTCACGGTGAACGTGTGTCGTCTTGAAATTCAAAAACATTTGGGGCCGCCCTGCCATGCTACCTGACCTTGGACCCCGACGGTATGGGAGTGTATTTCAAATTAGCTCCTCTAAAAATGTTCACTCTTAAAAAATCGTAGCCTCGAAATCTAAAAAATTCGGGATCGCCCTGCCGTGTTACCTGAACCCGGACCCCATCCATATGGAGGCCTATTTCGAATAAGCTCCTTAAGAAAAAACTAACTCCTGAAAAAATATCGATCAGAGGTGTTTCTTGCGCTAAGAAGTCTCTAGGATGCCCGTTTAAACCAAGAATTGATATCCCTGACCGTCTCGCTTCCCTAGTCGCATAGGGCTAGGAGGGCTACTGATGAGGGTATTTTTGGGCTTCTCCGAGTCAGCACTTGGGACTCAGCCACGTGTCCGTCGTTGTAGTGACAGGGATGTATTCCGAAATATACAAATGCCACACTGGAGCATACGCCGACCACGGCTCCTTCCTGGAACCTCATTTGCATCTAAGGAGGAGCGAGAAGCCCTGTTGGGATGTGTCGCTCTGAGCTCTACGCCGTGCCCTGGGTAGCCAGTTTCAGGGACTCAGCTGTTCACCTCGACCGGCTCCCCTTTCCACCTTGTTTTCTTTCCAGGACTCCACGAATCTCCATTCTCCTCTACCATCTTACCACCGCAGGCCTGACAAAGGCCCGCGAGCTTCGCCAAATGGGCCCAAAAGCCCAAGCCCAACGATTATCTCCTAAACGCCTCGGATTATCGGCTAAACACAGGGTTTCGACTACTTAACCGTGTTTAGACCCGACTAATCATCTCCAACGCCTATATATATCAGGGGCTATGTAAGCCCGAGGTACACTTTAATGACTTACATTATGCGCGAGTTCATTTTTTTACTTGCTATATTCTGTACCTTTTCTCTTTGAGCGCTGATTACCACGTCGGAGAGCTTTCACTGGGATAAACCCCGGTCTGAGACTTCTGCAGGTACACTCTCTGAGGAGCAGGACTCTAGACACAACAGGTCAGTCCTCCCAGGACCCAACACAGCTCACGCGAGTACTTTTCGACTGACGACTCCATCTCAGCAAGAGGACCCACCTGTCATCCGATTGGACTATACTCGAGATGTGTACCAGTTTTATACATCAATAGTTTCATATGGAGGGGTCGTCTTAGCAATGAAATCCGCTAAAGCTTGCTCTTTAATTACAGTTCTAGGCTTGTACTTGATTAAAAAATCACCAAGTTCTACTGCCTACTTCATGAGACGTCCAGAAATCTCTGGTTTGTGCATTACTACTCTGAGGGGGGTATGAGGTTAGCACATTGATCTCGTGTACTTGAAAATACAGTCTGAACTTCCGAGCTGAAGTTACCAGGGCCAGGGCAAACTTTTCCAGTTTAGTATAGAGAGTCTCAGGTGGGACTAATGACGTGCTTATGTAATAAACTAGCCTTTTCCCTCCTGAGTAATCTTTTAACAATGATGCAATTACTGCGACTGAGGTCACCGCCAAGTATAAGTAGAGCTCATCCCCAAGGTTTACTTTGGCTAGCATTTCAACTGAGCCCAAGTAGTTCTTGATGGACTGCACTGCCTTTTCACACTTATCATCCCACTGAAAGTTCTTGCCTCTTCTCAAAATTTCGAAGAAAGGAACACACCTATCAGTAAACTTGGAGATGAATTTGTTTAGGGCAGCTAACCTTCCTGTCAGCACTTGGACTTCTCTTATGGTTGTGAGGGACTTCATGTTTGGGACAACTACTATCTGCTCTAAATCCACCATGATTCCTAATTGGTTCACCATGAAGCCCAAAAATTAGCTAGATGCCCCACCAAAAGCGCATTTTTCTAGGTTCAACTTCATATTGAACTTCTTCATTATAACAAGAGGTTCTTCCAAATTCCCCAAGTGATCTCCATTTTTAGAGTTTTTTACCAGCATGTTGTCTATGCAGACCTCCATAGTTGCTCCACTTTGCTCTCAGAACATATGGTTCACTAGTCATTATAGGTTGCTCCAGCATTTCTCAAAACAAATGACATTACTTTGTAACAGTGAGTACCTCTTGGAGTGATGAACATTGTCCATTCCTCATCTTGTTTATCCATCTAGATTTGATTATAACCTGAGTATGCATCCATCATGGTTAATTGTTGGTGCCCTACTACTACATCCACCATTTGGTCTATCCTTGGCATTGGGTAACAGTCTTTTGGGCATACTTGGTTGAGGTCAGTGAAGTCTATAAACATTTTCCACTTCCCATTCTTCTTCTTGACATGAACAAGGTTAGCTAACCATTTTGGGTATATCATCTTCCTTAAGTGGCCAATTGCAAGCAACCTCTACACCTAAGATTCGACCACCTCTTCTTTTTCAGGGTTGAATGCCTTTTATGTCTTCTGGAGACCAGGCGAAGATGTCTAGGTTTTCCTCTAACAACTTCTTGATCTCTTCTACCTTAGTCTGGGTTAGAGATTCCCCTATCTTCAGCTTCTAAGCTCCTTGTTAAAAGATAATTTCTCGTACTTGCTTAGCAGGTTGAAGAACACTTGGGTGCTGAGTTGAGGTGTTTGGCAGAGCTTCTTTCTGCTTCGGCTTTAATTGCTATAAAGTATTCTTCTTATAACTTTATAGCTATTGCGAAACACTGCCTGGATACTACTTGGTCTCCACGTATCACTGCCACTGATTCATCTCTTGCATACTTAATGCATTTGTGGTACGTCGACGCCACATCCTTTATTGCATACAGCCACAGTCATTCCAATATTGTATTATAGGTAGATGAAGAGTTCATCACCATGAACTCTGTAGCATTTGTGTACCCATTTTCTTCCTTGTTAGTCGTAACTGACAAGGTGATCTTTCATCTGGGAGAGCTGAGGTCTCCATTGAATCCTACCATGATTGTCTGAGTTGAGTTAACATCAGAGCTAGGCACTCCCATCTGCTTCAACGTATTCACAAATATGATGTTAGCAAAGTTGCCTTTATCAACCAAAATTCCTCTCACCTCAAAATTAGAAATCCAGAGGGTTATGACCAAGGCATCTTCATGGGGGTACACTATCCCTTTGTAATCCTTGTCAGTGAAGGTGATGACCAACCTTAGCTTCGCGGTTACCAACAACACTTTACCAAAGTAGTGCTCCAAGCTACCTCACGAATTTTTCTCTTCCGTTCATGGTTGGATTCTTCAATAGTAGGTCTAACAGTGTTTATCACGCTTCTTGTCTCAATTTTTGTAATGACTTTCGCTTCTGGATCTTTTCCTATCTCTCGAACGCTCCTACAAGTAGCCATGTAACTGACCCATGTCAATTAGTCGCTTTATCTTATTTTTGAGCTCCTAGCAATCATCGGTGTCATGGCCATGGTCTTTGTGAAAATCGCAATATTTCGATCTATTCTCCCTATTGGACCTCATGTTTATCTTGAATGGCCATTGAATCACTTCAGATGACCGGAATTCATGCAAAATCTTGGAGATTGACATTTGTAGACCTGGGAGGTTTGGTTCTTGACGTGCATTCGGTCTTGAACTTGAGCTTTAGGGATGATCTTTCTGCCTATCTAAGTTGCTGCCCTTCGCTCTGCTGTGATTTTTCTCGCTTTGCCTAGGATGATCTTTGATTAATCCCCTTCATTCTCTCGCAAGTTTGACATCCTCCAGCTTCATGTAGGGTTTAGCTTTCTTCATAAGCTCAGACATGCTCTTTGGGTTATGCTTGGTGAGAAAGTCTTTGAATCTGTCATAGCGCAACCCTGAAGTAAATGCATTGATAATGAGGTTAGTGTGACAACCCTTAATACACGTCAGCTCTTCATTGAAGCGGTCCGTGGATTGGTGCAAAGACTCCCCATTCTTTTGTCGTAGGACCAATAGATAATCAGGTCCTTTCATCAACCTCTGGTAGGTTATGAAACGATTGATAAACATCTTTCCGAAGTCCATGAACGATGTGATAGAGTTAGGCAGAAGCTTGTGTAACCACTCCAAGGTAGACTCCTATAGGGTTGTGGTGAAAGCTCTACATAACGTAGAGTCGCCTGCTCCATACAAGGCCATGATATGTCCGAACTGGTGGATGTGGTCAATAGGGTTTGTTTTCCCATTATACTTTTCGAACTTTGTTGGGTCGAACTTTTCAGAAAGTGGTACAACTAAGATGTTTGAGGTGAAAGGCATTTCAGTTCTTTTCAACAACGTATCCAGTTCATCCAGGGGTAGATCTCTCTCCTCCCTACTTTTGGGCTGCTAATGTGAATCAACAGTCTCAATTCTACTGAAAACCCTTCTTTCCGGTATTTGGTTGCTAGCATATCCCTGGACAACCCTTTCCCCTTGGGATGGTGGGTCTGGAGACCGCGGAGACTCCGCTTCTTCTCCCAATCTGTTATTATCGGGAGGGGGTTGTGGTGTGTTCTTGGCGAGCTGCTATGCCATCCACTTGATCACGTCCACCATCTCTGATATTTTCCTTGTCAGAGCATGATTTTTGAATCAATGCTCTACACCTCTGGTGGAGGGTTAGCACGAACCTCTTCTGACGCTGCTACAGGAACTTCATTGTTAGCCGGTGGTGGAGCGTCGCCGCTTTGAGTTGGTAGTGCTCCTCGTGCTCGTGGTTGCCTTATTGTTACGACGATAAGCTTTTCTATAAGCCTTTCCCACAAACGGCACCAAAAGATGTTGCCAAAAATTCTCAGCACGTGCAATCAGCATCCCGCGTGCCAAAAACCTTCTCAACTCCCACTTTCACCTTGCAAAATCGATTAGTTCTTAAGGGGGATACCGGTGTGGTGTCGGTCAAAGAACTTCTGACATGAGAATAAGTAAGTTTGTTTATGAAGAAAGTTTAAGCACTTAAATTAATCGTAAAAATAACATGTTGATACCTTCATTTTCTATAAACTCTCTCAAATTATGTCATTATTTTGGTGAGGTCGCTTGTTTCGTGATCTACTCCTATTAACATGGGATATGACCACAATCTCTTCCCATTCAATATGGGAGAAGATCTCTGTAACGTTCCTATTAAACATGGGCCGTTACAGTCAATTGGGGGTAACGTTCCTCATGCATGGGGGACGTGGAATTGGTGGGCTGACTTGTTCTTGACCTTGTTACTGTGAATTCTGATTTCCCATGGTTAGGCCTGTATGTGAGGCCTGCTTTATTTGTGTACTAGACCATTGAGTTCTTTTTCCTGATGAATTTGATGTGCTCAACTCGGATCATATATCAGGTTATTTTTTAGAGTCGAATCATTAATCCGATCCGACCCAGGAAGACAATTAAGCTTTTACTAGTTATGAGCGAGAGTTCTCTCACGTCAAACTTGAGATGGTTGGATTATTGCGGTTCGGTTCAATTGCCATCCCACGACCATCCGCGTTCCCATTCTCTTTGCAGCCTGCACCCTTTCGTCTTTGTCCGGAACTACATATGACAATTTCCAAAGAAGATTTTCTCGAGAAAGGAGGCCATTTTTTACCTTCTCATGCACTCCTTCACCCTACATAATCTCGTTCATCCAGGTTTTGTTCCCAGCCCTTCACGTCTCTTTAAGTCGAGGTTGTAAATCTGTTGACAATGATGCGAATTTTCTTTCCTTTTTCGGTTTCTAGAAACCCTAACAGATGAAGGAAGACTCAATTTTACAAGCTCTTGCTTAGGAAGGTCCATGCGATTGGAAATTTTGTGATATGTACTGAGAAGGATCTGTGGAACTTCGGCTTGTTATTGTTGTTGCTGTTGTTTTAGATGGGTGATAATAACAGTGATGAGCTATTCATGGTAATGAATCTCGATTTGAACGAAGAACCACCGGACACGCCGATTGGTTCAGTCTCAGGATTAGGGTCTTTGTTGAATGAATTGGAAACTGCTCATGGTCGGATCGAAGAGAGAATTCGACAACTTGAGGCAGTAACGGCCAGGGCTAGGGAACGCCAGAGGTGGAGGGAAGTTCGAAACAATCCTGAAATTAGTAATGTTTCTGTTGAACATATGGTTGATGTGGGTTTGGAGGGTGGAATGCGTAACGATGATGCTAATTTAGGGGCTTTAGAAATGACTGCTGAGAGTGACCGTAGCTGCAAAAGTGATAGCACCAATTTGGTTGCAAAGGCATTGGGGATGGATTCGGACAGTAAAAAGGTTGTAGGTGGTGGTGGGAGCTTCTTTGATTGTAATATATGCTTGAAGATTGCAAAAGAACCTATATTGACTTGTTGTGGTCACTTGTTTTGTTGGACATGCTTTTATCAGCTTTCTTATGTTGATTCAACTGCCAAGGAATGTACTGTCTGCGGAGGAGAGGTAACTGATACTAATATTACTCCTATTTATATCAATGGAAATAGTTCCCATGTGCCGGAATTGAGGTCTGGCATGAACATTCCTCCAAGGCCTCAAGCACATCGAGTAGAGAGTGTTAGGCAACAGCGTGTCACCCGGGGTTTGTCTCATGTTCCGGTTGCAGAAGCGCTTCGGCGAATAAGGACTGGTATCGGTGCAATGAGGGAGCATTCAAGACAACAAGATATTGGCAGCTTAAATATCAGTTCCAGTCGCATTTCCCAGGTGTTTCCAAATGCAGAAGCAGGTGTTAGCGGAAGCTTCCATTCCCGTCCGTTTTCAAGAGTGTTATCTGAAAGTGCTGCCTCACTTTCTTCCATTTCTTCTGCACTAAATAATACAGAACGGTTAGTTGAGGACCTTGAGACATATATTCAGGAGCGACTTATACGTGGGAGACATGGCCAACATCATTCAGTTTATGGTGGGGATCCTCATACTGGTGATGTGGCTGTAATGCATTTGGAACGCCAGGCTACGGATTCCACGGCTGAGATCAATTTTGCGGAATCCATTGCTTTGCCTACTGAAATGATCAATGCTTCTGCTTCCCTTGTACACTTGGACTTGGAGAACCTGGCAACGGATGCAATCACAGAGCCCCTTCCTTCTTCCAGGAGAAGAAGTTCGAGGATTTTGAATGCAGAGAATCAAGCTCGCCGTGAATTAAGAAGGAGGAGATTCAGGTGATGCTGTTTTGTCTAAATCGAAGAAGAGGGCTAGTTTGGTATGGTTTTCTTTGCCGTTGTGTAACTACTACTATTTACCGCTGCTTCAAAACTTTGACCATTTCCTTTGTGTTCAATTACCACCCCGGCTGTGATTTTTTATTTTATTTTTAATAAATAAATTTCCCTACTACCATGTTGAGTTATTTGGGTTTATGTGGCATGAAGGAATTCATATTTTGTTGTTTAGATTGTGTATGGTTGATACATGGGATGGGACATCTAGTGCCTCCTTTATGCACGGATTGGCTTCTCCAGTATAACCTGCAGATATTTGCATTTGAGTGTCAGTCTGTGAAGACAAGACATACATGTACAGCTGTGGATATGTCATCTTATCTGTAATTGTTCATTCTGATAAGCCAAGGTTACAACTCTCCTCACATTGTTTAATGATATATTCAAAAGTTTTGCTGCAAATTGTAATATTCATGACTGGTTATAGAATGTGTATTTGTCTGTGATGGCTTATTAAAAAGGTTTTAACTTGTAAATTTGTTTGTTGGTGTTCCTGGAATAGGATCAGTTCATACTTCATATCACCTGGACCATATCATCTGTTGTCTACTAGGCATATTGATGTATTATGTTGTCGTTCGGTTTGAGAGGGGTAGTTCGGAGCTGTTTTTTGGTCCAATTGCTCTCTTGGGTGGTATTGATGCGACTGCTCTAGATGAGCATGAATGTGTATTGTAGGGCTGAGGGCCGGAGGGAAGGAAATTGGTTATTACTATATGATTGAAGTTCAACAAGTTTCTTTTATTGCAAATTGTTATTATTGTCCACTTATTGAGTTCGAATGCTTGAGCACAGTAAAAACAAATGCCATTTTTATTTTCGAATCCCAAGGGATATAAAAGTAAGCTAAAAAAATTGTATGATAAAAATGGTTGTAGGATTTATTTTCTACACAAAATAATCATGTTCCCTTTATATTTTATGTTACCATCTCACAGTGGATTGATTTCCTCTTGGTGCAGCAATAACCATTTTAATGTTAAAGATGAAATCACATATATCATCATTTTCCCTTTATAAACAGCAAAATCATGGTTTTAGCTATTGTTTTGTTCCAAGCAAAGAGAATAAAGTCAGCTATAGCATCATCAGGTATGCTTTCCTCTTATACTAATCTTTGCAGCATCCCATTACCAACTTCTGACAAGCTCTCTCTCTCTCTTCAAAAAATAAAAAAATAAAAAATATGCCCCATTTCTTTGCCTGAAAAGCTCTACGATCATGTAATATTTTCCATTTCTTTTGGAGTATGTGATAGAAAATATACATTGTCTGTTTGCTTCAGGGTAACAAAAGGGATACACGATATTGGGTATTTGGTCTTTTGTGCATAGTAGAGTGTGGAAGCTATTTTTTGAAAAGGTTAGTATACCCTTCTTTCTCCTCTTCCTCTTATTCTCCTCTCTCTCTCATGGCACGCACAGGTACACATACTTTTTAGGGCTATGGGGTTGGGTTGATTTGCATTTATGGAAAATTTCACTTTCATTTACTTGGTGAAAAAACGAATTCTGTAGTGTTGTATAGAAAGGCCCAAATATTTTCTCTTACTAATGACAAGCACATTTCCAACCATGACCTGACACTAACCTCTATTTACATAAAAAATTAGAAATAGCACTTCATGCTTTGATTTTACTGAAATGCATAATCTTTCCTGGGCCTGGCTGTTTTGTTTTTCTTGTTTAAACCAAAGTAAATGGTGCTGCAATTATTCAGTTTTCTTGGGTATCCTCCCAAACATGTTCTTGATATATTCCTTTTTATTGCATAGCTACTCAAATTGAGTGAAATATCTACATTAGTAGGGCAGAATACGAGGGACGTGAAGTTTATATTGAGATGTACGTAAATAACTATTGGAATATTCCCATATCCGTATGTCAGGATTCAGAAGTTAGATGGACCACCAGTTCAATAATTTTATTAATTTTCCAGGAGAATAACTTGGTCTTTGAGGTTGAATGGTGCTGAAATGCTTGCTTGTCGCCTTGGTGACCTACTTTTTATTTTTATTTTTGTGATCTAAAAGTATGTAAATCTATTCCTTGCATGTCTTTCGTTCGCAAACATATATTCACTTTGTTGGAAGAGGCGCTGCACAAGGTTGATACAAGTGCACTCCAATTATGAATGATGTAGATGTTGTCTCTGTTTTTAGTCACCTAAGTAGTTGCACAGGGTTGTTTTCAACACCAAATTTTCACCAAAAATAGAACCCTATGATGGCCTAAGAACCCTACGTTCTTAGTCAACCTAACAATCAGACAACACGCAAAAACAAAGTAAAGCAACCACAAATACGTTAACGAAACTAGGACACACAGAATTTGCGAGCTGCTCAGGCTCAACCTTTTGTTAATAACTCACTATAAAACAAGGAATATTCTTTGAAGCATCTGGGTCGCATGAACAAACTGTCATGCTAACCCCAATCTTGAAATCTGGTATTTATAGGTAACTTGAAATCGGGGGACTTGCAATCTTTGAGTACCCCTTTATGAATCTTCGATAATAGTTGTTGAGCTACCTTTGAAGGCACAGTCCAGTCTCAAATGGCCTGAGTCTTCTTCTTGTCCATCTGAACCTATCCACAGCTTAGGCGATGACCAAGAAACATGATTTCCTCCAGACGGAATTCACTTTTCTCCTTTACATAAATTTGGTGTTCCCGTAGCACAGTGAACACCGCCTTCAAGTAACTTGAGTGATTCTCCAACGACTCATTATTAGCCACAATATCAGCCAAGTACACCACAAGGAAACAGTCCAAAAAGTCGTACGGTACGTCATTCATTAGGTTGCAAATGTTGCTGGTGCATTCAAGTACCATGCGAGGAAGCAGAGGCTATAACTATAGATTGGATACGGCAAGGAAGCTAGCTTAGGAAGAGTCTAATTTGAAAGCTCTAGGAGCTAACTAAGGATCTCGGGCCCCAGCCTTAGGATCCACTCCATCACCAAAAACTTGTATGAGCCATACGGCATAACACAGTTGGTTTTTGACTCATCATTTGCGATCCGTACTTGCCAATATTTGGTTCTTAAATCAAGCTTCGTGAAGTACCGTGCTCGGGAGAATCTATTGAAAAAATCAGCAATTTTTGTAACATTGCACTTATTTTTTATCATTAACTTGTTTAATGCTTGGTAATCGATGCATATTCGTAGCAAACATCCCCCTTTTTCTGAAACAGAACCAATGCACCGTAAGGGGCTTTTGAGGGGCTCACAAATTCGTCATCCAATAACTCATGAAGTTGATTCTTGAATTCTATCAATTTCGCTGGGGACACGCAGTACGGGGCTTGGGCTGGTGGTCTAGCCCCTGTTCGATGGACCTTTGAGGTGGGAGGTTCTTTGGTAGTTTGGGCGGCATCACGTCTTTGAACTCCAACACGTTAGCAACAACATCTGAAACCTCCACGAATTGATCTGGTTTAATCTCCACCAGGACAGCAAGGTATTTCGTATCTCCCTTCTTTAGCCCAGCTTGGATGTGCAAGGCCGAAACCATGTTGTTCGCTCCTTTTTCTCTTGCCTCCGACGATTCCCCAGTGCTGGCAGGCACAAATGTGGGATTTCGTTCATCCTCAACGAACAAATTCGTAGGTAAGTAATCATTGTTGCCTTTCCCATCATTAAAAACTTCATACCAATATGACATCAAAATCATCCAGCATACTTCCATCAACTTGCACAATCCTTGCCACGGTCCAACCTTCAAATCAGCGTTGGTCATGTCTCGAATTTGTTGTGTTGCCGAGTTTACGACCTTAATATGACTGAAATTCTTGTCCAATTACAATATCGGGTTCTTTAACAACGAAATTGTGTTGTCCCCATGTTGATCATGGCTGTCACTTCCCGTTCATTGGCACTTGCCTTGACATACAACAAGCCCCGTTGAGAAGAGGATCTCTCTTAGTATGTATTGCTTCGAATCATGATCACTATTAGCTTGTGACCAGATCATTTTTCCAAATTTCGAAATAAACACACATCCTTATCTGATAACCCACCATGCAGATCTTGAATCATGATCACTATTAGCTTGTGATCAGATCATTTTTCCAAATTTCGAAATAAACACACATCCTTATCTGATAATCCACCATGCAGATCTTGGTCAAATATGTTAGCCTGATCCTGTTCACGCCTTAATGTTATCCACGTCTGTTAAAACTCTCAGTGGACAATCTTGCGTTCCTAGCATTGTGCTTAGGAATTGTGCCGCATGTCGTTTTCGTGCCACTCCGCAAATCTGCCGCATCTCGTTTTTGTGCCGCACTGCAAATCTGCCCAAGTACCCATCCCATGTTCTAGGGCACGGCTCAGCATGATCTTGGCCTAACAATCATGCCTTGGTGCTGAGTCCATCTCAAGGGTCTAACAGTATGATTGTGCACTTACGAATTTCTTGCTGCTGGATATTGAAATAAGTTGCAATAAGAATCTTTTTTTGATAAGACAAATTTTTTGAAAATGCCATTGGCACATAAATAGGGGTCCACATTAATTTTGACAGCCTAGCTTACTGGAACTGTAAAATTGAAGGTTGGATGTAAAACATGCATGGCAGACAGTGGTACATATATGTCTGATTTCCCCTGCAGCAGTAGCATCTAGAAACAAGAGCTATACATTTCTTCTGAATATTTTCATCCACTGAACGACAACCTGCATATAATTTTCGAATCGAAATTTTCTTTGGCACAGTCTATATCCAGAAACAAACCCTGGAGCATTGTTCTGCTGTCTAATCTGCTTCCAGACCATTTTGTCCTCGAATTCTCCATCAGATGGAGGAGTCCAAACAAGTTTGTCTTCAGTCCTCTCATGAACATACCGACGAGCCTTAATTTTCTGAGTTAGATTGGTACGAACTATTGAAGAAGTCAGATCCATATAGATTGCTCAAATCCGGAGTGTGATGATTCAATGTGAATGACATGTGAGTATACTTTTCTGTTATATAGAATGCAAATATGAAGTTTACACATAAATCCTTAAGAAAACCCCCGGCCATATGACCCCATATTTGCACCATTCCAAATTTTATAAATTTATGGTCTTGTAGTATAATTGTCTGCATGCTTTGATTTAGTAACAGAACATAATAATAACTACATTTTTTTGGTTGGGTAGGTAGTGTTTCTTTTTTTTTTTGGGTGGGATGGGGGACGGGGGTGGTGTCGGTGTTGGTTAGGAAGCTATTTCCTTGTGACATGTACGCTAGGGAATTAGTTGGATATTAGAGTTTTCCCCCTTTATAGGGAGGGGGAAAATTGTTTTCCTTGTTTATAGCACTTGAAAACTTCTTTCCGCAAGTAGGGCATTTGCGAAAGTTGCTATTTGAAATTGTTATTTATAATGATTTCTGTTTTTCAAAAATTGAAAATGTCATTTCAAATAGCGCTTTCATTAGAAACGACATTTAAAATAACGTTTATGTTGTATGAAAACGCTAATAGCGTTTTCTATTGTAGTAAAACACCATTATTGATAGTGCTTTTTTAAAATAAATGCAATCATATTCCTTTTGTAGAAAATTAAAAGCGCCATTAGCAATAACATTTTTATAGATGAAGTCACTAATCTTAGTAGCGACGTACGCTTGAAAACCAACTAAACGAGTGCCATTATTTCATCCAAATGAGAACATGACTCAAAATAGCTTCTCCAGAATTTGAAAAAATATTAACGTCTTCCACTGAAGTTAACTCATTTTTTTTTTTAAATTCTGTTTTCACGTTAATATATTTTCATCTTGTCATTGCAATTTGCTTCTATTGCAGTTTGAAATGCCACCAAAATTTCCATATCTGATACTATTGGAATCAGATGAAGTTGATGTTTGAAAACATAATTGTTATATTGAAAAAATATTTCTATTTGTATACTGTGTAATTACGTGTTGTTAAAGAAATGTATGTTTTAGTTAATTTGTTTCTTAAGGTAAAATTTTCAATAGTAATTAAACTGTAATTTAAAATCTGCACCGAAATCACGTAATTTTGAGAAACTAGATAAATTAAAACATAAGTAGTTAACAAAGCAGAAAAAAGATAATGAAATATATACGAAAACACATGATAATAAACATTAAGTTGGACAATTAAACTATCTCATCAAACCATTGATAATGAATAACTCCGCCTTTTTAGTTAGACAAAGTAGAGTCATCTATGTGTCATGGATTGGTAAAATATTTTGTCATCTGCTCAGTGGCATAGAGGTTTTTTTCTTCTTCCCGTTTGTTTGTTTTTTTAAAGTTTCGCAAAGTTTTCACTTTGTATGAATGTGTTCTTTCATTTGTAGATTTTTTTTTTTTTAAGGCATGATTTTTTTTTTTTTTTTTTTGTCAATGTTGTCCCGTTGTACAAAATTTTATAAAGCATACTTTTAGAATCTTGAGGTGGTATGTGTGACATCGTGCCTAACATAAGTTTTTCTTTACAAGAAATTGCCCCAATGTAATATGTTTACCTATTCACTATCTTTATCCCAAGGATTGTATTTGTACATTTCGTGATGATGGCGATTGACCCATCAAATGGTGTCAGCAAAATGATCACCATGAAGTGTATCAGAGACATCAAGTTTTCTTTGAACACCACATGCTGAGCGAACAACATCTCATGGACCGCATAAAATTTAAGGGCAACATATCTTAACCCATTCATCTAGTTGTATTCCTAAGGGTTCAGTCCCTTTCACTCACTCCAAAAGTATGTCTTTATTTGGAGGTATGTGAAGGTTAAATGATGTACCTATCTTGTTTTAAGATTTGGGTTTGTCTCTTGTCCTCGAACACTCCCAAACCACAAGCTCTACGCAATTGCCTTGTCCTTATTGTTTCCTGATTTGCTCACTATGATAAGTGATATTTTTAATAAAGGGAAAGTACTATAAATGAGGTTGAATTGTAAGTGATAGATTTGAATAAAGGGAAAGTAATATAAATGAGGTTGAATTGTTTAAGTGATAGATGTGAGATTGTCCTTAATGTATATTTATAGGCAATTTTGGAGCCAAATTTTCCCTATGCTGTTTCTCATTTTTCTTCTCTACAAATTTTTTTTTGCCAAATTAATGCCACCACCGTTTACTGTCATTTTTTGGTGGACGAATCTTGCCGTCATAACTTTCCCCCTATTTTTTCTGCCATCATTTCCATCCACAAATTTTCTTGCTAATGTTCCCCCCATATTCCTGCCGTAATTTGTTTGTAAAAGAACATATTGTAACATTAAAATTTGTCATCATTGAATGTGTAGAAAATGAGTTGTATTATCTAAAACGACGATGGCTACGATGAATATTTATTTTTATTTTTTCCTTCATATTTGATACTTATTATTTGTTCAATGACGGGAATTAGAGGCATGGTTAGAAGCAAAAGAGGAAATTTTATAGTATGATTTTACGGGAGAAGAAATTGTAAATGTAACCGAAACCACTTGTGAAACTTAAGTTTCCATAGAAAATATTTACCAAACGCTTCTTCTTCTAGAAAGAAGACTATCGTTTTTCTATATTTGTTGTGACTTGCACAAAGTTGTGCAACAAATGAAACATCATGATATTTTCTCAGTGTTGCAAGATGTGACAAAAAATAAACTTCACTACATATAGAAATCGTAGAAAGACTGCAACTCCATTAACGAGAAATGGTGTTTAATAAGCTAATTAACCAAGGTGTTGAAGATTTGGCTGATGTCCTAGTGAGTGACGTGGAAGTGATTAGAGCACAAAGATTGGCTGATCAAATTGATTATCTTGTGTAGTTTTCAATTTCTAGCATTTATTATTTGTTGTTGTGGGCCGTAGTCTATTTGGTTTGAATTAAGTTTATGGTATTGTAATGAGTTTGCAATCAAAAGTTTCTGATTTGATGGATGGTTTTATTTTGTAGTTTTATGTTATTATGTTTATTGTATTGTAATCTTAAGTTTGAATTATGTTTATGGTTTTGTAATGATAGGCCTGCAGGTAAAGGTTTTTGATTTCATGTCGGTAGCTTTATATTTGTAGTTGGTTGTTTCTATTTACATGGTAGCTTTATATGTGTAGTTGGTTGTTTTTATTTACATGTTTTTAGTTTGATTTTTCGTATAATATGATTATAATTTACAGGTATAAATTTTGTATACTTGAAATTAATGCATAAAATAATCATTAAAATTGCTAATAACTTTCAATAACCTCCTTTGTTATACATTAATATTACAAATTATTTTTATCATCGGACATTTTTAGGACCAGATTGATATTCAGGCTCACACAAAATCATGTATATATATACTTTGTTATACAAATCTTCCTGGAGACTTTCACAAATTCTCACTTGTGTCTCATGTCTTTGAATCGGAAGTTGTATTCTATTATTTTCTGCATAGTAACGACGTAATGTAAATTTAAAACCGTGCGATGTAATTGTCTACATCATTCTAACCAATTGGTGAACAATTAGAATAAGTCGATCATAATCTTTACTTCATTGACACAATAAGAATAAGAGTACACGGTTGGATATAGATAAAATAGAACGCATTTTTCATGCTATTGATGACCCATTAAACTATACAAATGATTAATTGTGTACATTTTTTTTTTTCAAATATACGAATGTGAGAATTAACACACTTATATTTGAGAAAAAACAATGTTCTTATGACAAAGAATTTATTGTTTGATTTGGCAACACTTGACAAATGAGCAAAACAACAGTGAAATTATTTGTAGAGTGGCAAGGCCAAGCATGCCTGATGATGATGTTATTTTTTTATGCGTTAATAATAGAAGATGAGAACTTGTGTTAAAGGCTGAGTTATTCAGTATTTGTACAACCTTCGTGTTTTCTCGTCAAATTTTTTACTTCATGAATTGACGGTAAACTTTTTCACTATAGTTTTAATTATCTAAGAGCTAACAGTTATTGAAATCACATAATTTTAATTGAATCGATGCATTAACATTGAAGATATTCCAAGATAGAACAAAAGACAAAAAAAAAAAAAAAAAAAAAAAAACTGAATACGACAAATACTTGAAAATAAAAACAATTATTAACACTAGGTATCATAGTTCACTTCGTACCTTCATTCTCCATCCTCCTTTTATGTGCGACGAAGCCCTTTAAGTTGTCCTTGGAGTTGGAGAATCAGTCAACTATCAGTCTTCTGATATGATCGTACTATTCGTTCAGTTGAATCTCCAACTCATGTATTTTCCTAAGAAGGAGAACCCTTGGGCCTTCTAGTTTTTTCACTTCACATTCTGCTTAAGGTACCCCTTTATCTTTTTATTACGATCATATTCCAACATCACTCATGCCACTTGACTCCTAAGGGACTCCCTACCTTGCCTTAGCTCAAGGTCATGACCTAGAAGCTCGAATAGTTTCTGAGCCAGAATAGTTGATGTTAACCCTAAGGATCTAAAATCCTAAGTATGGGATTTTGATGATAACAAATTATTTAAGATTTAAGGTATTTGATGTCGTTGAGTGTGAGAAATTGATTAAGCTAGAAAAGCAAGATCCAGAACGGAGAGCAATACCACAAGAAACAAGATCAAGAAACCAAACAAGCCAAAGTATCAAAAGAAAAATGAGTGTGATGAAGAAATGATCCGAAGAAACAAGATGAAAAATGATCATATGATGAAACGATTGGGGAAGTAATGAATAAATATGTATATCGAAACGTAAACGTAGACCAATTTCCTATACTCCAAATACACATTGATTCAACTAGGAAGCATCCACGCACACACATGTTGCATCTTTATGTGACATTTTTAGTGTGTTTATTCTGTACTCTAATCTAAAAAATTATGCTAAAAATGTGTATAAGAATTAGGGGTCAATTTGGTCTAGAATGGAATTAAGGAAAGAGTTAAAATTGAAAATCTGCACCCGTGTTCGGTCAACCAAACTCGATAGGGAGATGATGTAATTTAAACCGATGCAATCCAATCGACTAAAGACATAATTCGATCAACCGATTAGACGAGGAATTATAAAAATTTAAATCATATGTATTTGGTCAACCAATTAGACGAGCGACTAAGTTCTCTTTCTTCGATCAATCGACAAGTCGATTGAATAGACGAGAAGAGAAAAGGCTTAGGATTGTTAGAAGTTTAGTCAACTGAGTTTCACATTCGATCAATAGATTGACGCAGAACTATAAGCTATTTTGATTTCAAAATTAATGAAATTTCTTAACCAAGTATGCTTAAATTTTCAGTTAGATAAATTGACTTTTGTTTGAATCAACATATACAAAATATAGATAAAAATCTAGGTGTTGGAAAATTTGGATATAAATGATATATTGTTAAAACGTTTTCCTAAAGTTTTCAAAGTAAAGATAACCTTTAATTCGTTATTTTTTTTATATCGGAAATGGAATTAACTTTCATCACCAGCGTGATTTAATTCATTATGAGGTCTTAAACCCCTCAGTACAAATCTAATAGGAGGTGAGCTAATCAGATTGTTTTCACTGAACTTCAATGGTACATATTTGTAAACCTGAAACAAATGGATTTTCAGAAACTTAGAATAAACATATTTGAAATTTTTGCTTACTTGGTGAGTAACAGATTACTTGTTCACATTGTGAAAATTAGTTGACTCTGCATATCACTATTGTGTTGTATTGAGTAATTATATGTACTTGAACGTTACATTGCACATCATTGACAATACACTCTTCTATACACATAGTGAGTCAATATAGGGTGTATTAATTTATAAGTTGTTTATAGAAGTTCCGAGTGAATAAATCGACATAAAATTGAATTTCTGTGAGATTATGAGCTGTAGCTTAAATCTGGGTGTTGGTTTGAATGAGAACGTGTGAGAAATAGTATGTTAAAGTAAAGAGGGACTTTACTCTTGGGTGTATTGGTTTGGTCTTCACCAAGGTAGAAGATTAGAGATAGTGGAGTAGAAATTCATGTAGGAGCTTGGGAGAGGACACGTAGGCAAGGACGGACCTTGCCGAACTACTATAAATAACATGTTAAGAGACTTTATCTCTCTCTCTTTGTGTTTATGTGATTGATCTTACTTGTTTATTGTATTATTGCGTTGCACATATTTCACACTTATTTAAATTACTTGGAATCTGTAAAGTGTGATTTTAGAGAGAGTAGAATCGATTAAGTTACTTGTTACACCCAATTCACCTCCCTCTTGGGTAGATTTGAATAAAAATTTGGTATTGGAGCTTACTTTTTACATAGGATTAAAATCCATACCAAATCGATCCATGGAAAATAACTTTGGCTATACCTTGCCCAAAGACCTGTGCATGCATAGGCCACTCTTATTCACTGATGATAACTATGTGTTATGTGGGACATGCTTGAGGTTATACACGAGGGAAAAAATCAAGTCAAGGAATCAAAGATCAAAGCCCTAGCTAGTCCACCATTATGAATTGTTCAAAATAGGAGAAACAAAATGTATTCATATTCAACAAAATATGCAGTGGGCTGAATATGCTCGGAAAGCCTTACTCTGGGGTGGAGAGAGTAATAAAAATACTTTGATCACTTCCCAAGATGTAGGAAGCAAAGGTCACTGCGATCCAAAAAGCCAAGGCCTTGAACACCTACTCAATGGAAACATTGATTGAAAACCTGAAAACTCATGAAGCCTCTCCTAAACCTTATGAGGAAGAGCCAAGTTTGATATGGAAAAAGGTTTTAGATCTTGAAATTTAAAGAGCCGAAGAAAAAGACCATGAAATGATGATAGCCTGGACAACAACCAGAGAAAATCCTGACAGTCGTGGTGAGAAACTTTCACTGATTTGCAATACAAGCTTTCAAAGAGAAAAGGAACTTTCACATCTCCAATGTTAAGTGCTTTAACTGCCACAAGATTGGTCACTTCCAATTCGATTTTCCAGAGCCAAAAAAGGAATACAAACTAAGTGAGAAGGGATATTCTTAAAAAGGGAAGAAAAGGCCATGAAGGTCACGTGGGATGATTCTAACTCTACCCGCTCAAAAAGTTTCAACACCAATGAGGAAAGAACGATGCATGCCTTGATGGCTAAAGGCGATGGGGTATGTTATGTTTTAGATTGTTCCTGAAGGAACCAGATATTAAAATTTATAGATTTACATAGCAGAATACAAAAATATTAAATTCGTTTAATAAAAAGGATTTCTTAAGGCATGATTGGTCCGTATCAACATAAACAAAATAAATAATCATAAATAATAAATGACATTTAATCTTTATACCTCTTCCGGTGCTTCAGCCTCTAAGATACTTGATCATGAGGCATGATTTGAGAAGACTTTTCCAAGAACTGAATTAAGATTCGAGATTGATTCTCTTAGAAGTAACACAAATATCTTGCCTCTAACATTATCTACGGAATATCTCATAATCCTATTCTAATTTCAAAGATTTTAGGTTAGATCTATTTCAAGGGGTGGGCAAATTTTTTGACCTTAGGGGAGCCACATAGTGGCTTCCCTTTATAAATATTGTTTAGGGTTCAAAATCCTGAATCCATTCTTTTCTTTGCCCCTGAAATTTTGAACGGTTTAACATTACTATATACGTATCCTAGAATGAAAAGAAAATCTTTATTGCGTTTTTCTTCTCGTTCATTTTTAAAGAAGACTTATCCTTTTGAAATGCTTCTGGATAAACTTATTTTTTTGAAAACCTTTAAAAAACACTTCAAGGACTTTTCTAGGCACTAGATTTGAAAACAGTTCTTTGGGCTTATTTTTTTTTATTAAAAAATTGAATCGCCACGTAACATTAAGTTAAATAGTGTGTTAGGTCACCGCGATTTCGAAAAATTATTTTTATCTTTTAAAATGGGCCAAATTTGACTTAATTTTTTTAGGTCTTAACTAGATAATTCTTAACGTCTGGGGGTCGGTTATGCTCTAGGAAGGTGTTGGGGGTATCCGAAGACAGACTTTCGAAAATGGTACCTTAGTTAAAATAAATCTTTTGAATTAGAACAAGTCCAAGTAGTTTTTTTTTTTTTTTTTTTCGATTTGGTTAATATAATAATTTTCCTTAAAGCATTAAAACTTAAAGAAAAATATGAAAATAAAATAGAAGACAAATGTCCCCCTTTTGAACCGCCTATAGATTGTGGATGGAATCGACAAGTTTGTGCCTCGGGGGAGGTTTTGTTTTTAGTTTAGGTTATCCTGGAAAAATTAAAATACTACATGCATGCATGGAGGAGAAAAAAAAGAAAAATCAAAATGTAAAATATTTTTGGGGATAGCTTATTAGAATATATATATAAATTTTAGAGACATAAAGAAGACATTCTTGAAGATTCTTATTATGAAGAAAATCCTTAGGTAAAATAAAACAAAGACTAATTTTTGGAAAGACTTATTGTGCAAAAATTTTGGATTAAATATAACAGTTTAAGAATCCTTGAAATCCTTAGGAAAATAAAGACAAATTCTTTTTTAGAAAGACTTATTATGAAGAAATTCTGATCTTAAATTAAAATAAACTTTTTGAGAAAAATCTTATTATGAATAAGTTTCGGGAGTTAAAATAATTTTTTTTTTATAGTTTTTATATGAAGAAACCTTCAGAAAATAACAAACAATTTTGAAAAATCTTTTTGTGAAGAAATTTCATTACTTGAAAAAGAATTTTTTTTTTTGGGATTTTATTTTATTTTTTTAATGAACAAACCTGAAGTTGGGTTATAAAAAACTCTCTCTTTTCTTATCATGTTAAAAATCTTAGAATGGTAAGAAACATATTTTGATTTTTTTTAATGAAGAAATCCCAGATAGTATAAAAAACATAGTTTTGAAAAGTATTGTTATAATTTGTTTTTTTGCAAAAATAGAAAAACAAATTTTTGGAAAATCTTGACATGAAGAAATTTCAGAAGATAAAGTTAAAATAGTTTTGCCAAGAATTATGAAAAACGATTTTGTTTTTAAAGAATACACTTGGAAAATGAAAGGCTTCTTAAATATAAAATTCTGAAGTTTCTTATTATGAAGAGAAATATTAAAAATAAAATAAAAAATACAACCTTTTTTGGAAAATCTTAATATGAAGGGATTCGTATTCAAGGTAAAAACACAGTTTTAAAGAATTCTTGTTATGAAGAAACCTGAAGACAATTTTTTTATAAGAATGAGATGCGCATAGTTTTTGCCAATATAATCTTAACTAAAAAACCACTTTGGAGAAGGGCCTCCTTTAACCCACCATTTAAAATTTCACGCAAAATCGAGAAACCTGAAGTTGGGTTATAGAAAACTCTCTCTTTTCCGCCTTCAATTAAGATAACTTTTTGTTTATTTTTATTTTATTTTACTCTTTTTATATGTTGATAGAAAGTAAAATATAGAAATTTGAACGTGCAAGAAATTTAAACGTGCGGAAAGGCGCAGAACGAGAAAAGTGAGGTATTGAAAAGTAAATGACATAAATGTAAATGCAGAAATATAAAGCGCGAAAAGACATAGAGAAAGAAAATTAAATGACAGACATGCAAAGCGCCGAAAGGTGTAAACCGAAAAAGTAAATGATAGGTATTTAAATTGTTGAAAAGTAAATGACATAAAGTTAATGTAGGAAAAGTAAAGTGATTTTAAAGTGCTCTCTTGGGAATGTCTTCTTAGGTTTTTGTCGTATTTAGGTCTTTCTTTAAAGCGGCAAAAAAAAAAAAAAAAAAAAAAAAAAAAAAACAACGGTTTTAGGGGTTTTTAGGGTTGCACTTACCTTACTTGGGAAGATTGTCTTTTCCCTATGAATTTCTTCTTCTTCGTTCCTACTTCTTCGTTAATTATTTTTTTTCTTTTGTTTTTTTTCTTTTTCTTTTTTGATCTATTTTTGAAGAGTTTTTTTGGGAGTTTTCAGAAAGGTTTTTGTGAGGAAACAAAGCAACCTGAGAGAGTATTTGAGAGTGAGAGAATTGGATCTTATGTGTGTTTTGGGGGCGCTGGGGGTGGAAGGCCCCCTATTTTACTCCACTGGTCTGTGCACTTGTGAGTGCGCATACCATCTGATTGCCATTAGATAGTGATTGATGGGGGGTTACCCCCTATTTTGTAAAATATACTCTTTGGGCCGCCCTAAAAATGGTACTCCGTGTTTGACTTTGAAAAATCAACCAATGAAGTCTTTCTACTATGTAAATGACCTAGGTATGCTAAAAAATGGCTATTAGAACTCCCAAGAAGGTATCAAACCTTCATCTTATTCTCGGGGGTTGTCCACGAAGTAAAACAGGTGTTTTGGGCATCTTTATTAATAAAATGCAATTTTTTGATTTTTTAAAATTAAAATTAAAGCACTGAAATTAAAACATCCCTCATATGTTCGTAATATTCAATTTTGAAAAATAAAATAAAATTCACCGTCAATTTGACGAATTGGCAAAAAATACAATTTTTGGGATCAAAATGAAAAGTATGTGCAAAAAATGAAATTTCTTGTAATTGGTGGGTGGAAACTGAAATTAACTGTCTTAAAAGTGATATCTATTTGAAAATAACTTTCAATTTAATTAACTTGGCCCCAAAATTATTTTTTATAAATTTCAATTTGGACCAAAAACTTTTATTATAGCCACAATTCATTAGGAATTGTCGATTTTTTTTTTTTTTTGGTTTTTCTTATATTAAAACATTATGAGAAATTAATTATGGAATCTAAGGAAAAATTTATTTCTTTAAATATTGGTTTAAAATTTTTCCAAATTTTCACTTTAGAGTTGAAACTTTTATTATTTAAAATGGACGAGACAAAATGCAGTGTCTATAGTTTTCCCTCTTTATCATGTGAGTTTACTCGTAATGCAAAAGATAGGAGACATACACCATTTTGTTCTGCGGAGATGATCAAAACAAAGAAAAAGAAAAGAACTGAACCTGGTTAGAAAAAGTTCATCTTCTAAAGGAAGGAAATGAAAATGGTATTGCCAGGGTGCTAGGGACCTTGAAACACCAAAAAACCTATTGCTTAATAGCGAGGAAAGTGAAAAGTGCAATACGACCAACCCATGTCCATGATTGGAACAGGGAGACAAAGAAAAATAGTAAATGAGGAAAAATTCTGGGGACTTTTCTCGATATGACTAGTTCATGTTTAGGATTGGAACAGGGATACAAAAAAAGAAGAAGTTAAAATAAGGAAAATTTATTGGAACTTTAATTGATAAGTCCAGTCCATGTTCAGGATTGGAATAGGGAGACCAAAAGAAGAAAACAGTAAATCTTTGGAAGTAATTACAATCGAACAGTCCAACGGGTTGCCTACCTACCTTGACATGTGTCGAAGATTAGGTTAGAAGTAGTTTAAACAAGTACTCATTCATTATGGGACGAAGGGAAAAAAGTAGACATATGAATTCCTGCCACGAAGGGCTAGGAATGAAGCTTTGAGGAGGGTAAACGGACCAGTCCTAGAGCCATAGCGTAGGGGTGGAGAATGTCGATTGTAAACATTTCTTAAATTCGAACTAGACCCACCAAGTTTTTTTTTTTTTTTTTTACAAATCTTATACTAAGAATCAAGTCAAATGTAATTCTAGTGTCTTACCTATCTAGGGACAGGAGACATTAGAACTGTAAAAACAACTTATCTCCTCTATTATGAGGACAAAACAATCCTCGCCTCTTAGGGAGCATGAGGAATAAAAATATTTAAATAAACACATCTCTTGCCAATTTTAGAGAACGAGGAAGGTAACTATTTAAATAAATACATCTCCCGCATATTATGGAGAAAGGGAATGAAATCCTGTATTTCTCCAGAAGTTGATCTCAATTAGAGAAATTGATTCCAAGAAGGTGTCTCAGTCTAGGGCTGAAGATAACAAAAGATGGTTCTCATCGGAAAAACTAGACACAAAGGATGTCTTAGCCTAGGGCTGAAGACGACAAAAGATGGTTCTCATGGGAGAAACTAGACACAAAGAACGTCTTATCCTAGAGTTGAAGACGATAAAAGGTGGTTCTCATGGGAGAAATAAAACACAACGTACCTTAGTTTAGGACTGAAGATAATGTGACACAAATTAAGTAATGTTTCTGCCCAAGGCTTGGGTTTAGGAAGAAATGGATCTCAGTGAGAAAACAAATCTTAAATATTATAACATAATGAAGAAGTGTCCCCGCTTGAGTGTAGACACCGCATTTGTCCCGCCTAGTCAGTGTCTAATTAAAAGTACAAGTTCAGATAAACTTCAAACTTAGGTTTAAAGAAAATGAATTTATACTTTAGGATCACACTAGATATTATAAAAAACGACAAAAAACAAAAGAAAATATAAAATTGTTGAATTTGGCTTAATTCGATAAAGTAAAAGTTTTGGGTCAACCTCAAAATTCCTAAAATTAGAGGGGGACCAAGATGACATTATTAAATCTTGATTTTCATCAAATCACCTTTAATATGAATAAAATCTGTTGCTACCCTTTAATTATAGGAAATTTTACCAAATTACATCTGTTACCTACTTTGACCCTGAAACATTTACTATCACCGGTTTCGTCTATTTGACACAAAAAATATTTCTTTAAATATATGTTTAAAGTATGAATATCCATTAATCAAAGCCAAAATACCTTAATCAAGTCTTAAAATTTCTATGACAAAGTCCAAGTTACACAAGGTAACTAAGGATTAGGACTCGGTTCAAAATCAACCAAACCGAAGTTATTATGATTAGCATTAAAAGCCTATCCAAATCAAGGGACCTACAAAGAATTAATGACTTGTTAATGAGAATTAAATCCCTAAAAAACATCCTAGATATTTCCTACAAAATATCTAAGGAATGGAACCAAGTTACTTAAGGAGTAACTAACCGTTATCAAAACTAAACCGATCCAGTTCTCCACCTAGCATACACTTAATGTAGACATTAAATGTTCATCTCATTAATCATTAAATTCTTAGGATGACATGGATGGACCACATTCAAGGTATCAAGATGTTTTGAGCAAAATAACTTAGGGATAACTAAAACACTTGAAATGTAACTACTCGTTACAAGGCAAACTGAACCGATTCAATACAAATTGAACCAATTCAAGGACCATCAAATCAATTGTCCTTGTCACGAATTGAATGAAAAATGACACATCAAGACTAAATACATTGAACCTTAAAAGTATTAATGACATCCAAACCGAAATAGTAAAAGTAACTGATACTTAGACCCTAAACCAAACCAGAAATGTCCCATAAAGCCATTAATGCTCCCATGTGCAACCAATCATATCCAAGATATGGTAATAATGACTAATGATTGCTCATGATTTCCAATCATTGAACCTAGAAATGTAATAATTTGGTAATCTTGACAAAATCTTTTAAAGATCTTACAGAATCTTTGAAATTCGTCCAAAACCATTCATCACCAAGATAAGGAAGGATGACCTAAGACAAATAGACCCCAAGGAATAGGTTGGGATGTCTTTCACATTGCCTAATGCATAGACCTCCCCAGCCTATATATATTGGGCTATGTTTTCACAATTCAAAAAGAGTTGGAACCTACACTTTCTTTCTCTAAGTTTCTTCCAACCTCTCGGGTCTTGAGGTTTCTCAAGATTTTCCTTCTAAAAACACCTCAAAATTCTGTTGGAATACTAACCCAGAGGAGTTCTTGAGGATCTTGGAGGAAGATCTCAAGGAATTGACGGCAACCGATCGAGGACAACCAAAAAGATCCAAAGAAAGAGAAGAAGGTAATAGTTTAGGGAAAGACCACTGTCCTAAACTAGGTATGTTTCTTTAAAATCCTTCAATATTGCCTTAAATATGTGTATTTTGTTTGTACATAGCATGATCATGTAGTTTTCATACTTAAATTTCCTGTACATAACATATATAACACTAATCAAGTAAAAAATGGTAAAACTATGTCATATTCATCAAACCATATCAAAACTATCCAAATCATGTCAAGAACATCAAGAATGTCTGAGAACATGTGAGGACCAACAATATTCAAGAACATATTAAGAATATGTGAGGATCATACACAAAACGTCTATCACACCATGAGTTGTGCATAATCTCTATGATTCTCTCACGAACACATCAAGCCGAACTCTATTAACTGATAATCTGACCATATACTGTTAATAATTGACTTTACTTTATGCTAAACGTCAAGATCACAGCCTAGCACTAAATCTTCAGGATTGTGGACAGTTACCTTATATATATTACACCGTTGAGACCTTTGTGGCTAAAAATTCGATATAAAAAAAGGACCTCTATTCATTCAGGGATATGTGTGTACCTTCTTCAGAAATGTTCCCGTCTTTCATAGTTACGAGTAGGATTGACATATATACTATGTGTTTTATTTCTTTGTTAGCTAACAACTCCAAAACAAACACTAATATTATCTAAACAAATGAGTTTGATTGCGTTGTTCTTGACAAAATCAAAGAGATTATTTATATATCATAGTATGATTTATAGTTTGTTTAATAATAAAATCAACTAAAACCAGTTATTACTTTAAGCTAATGAACTATGTGCTGCCCTGATCCTTGGTTATTCACCAAGGTATGTAGGCAACCCACGTATGTGTTCGGTCACCTATAATATTAAAATCAAGTTTCATTTTAAACGATCTACGTGATGACTTGATCCTTGGTTATTCTCCAAGGTACGTAGGCAATCCACGTATGGGTTCGGTTACTTATCTAAATAAAAATCTTCCTCGAGCATAACCAACCCCTGAACTTAAAGAAATATCTGGTACAAGAACTTTACGAGTCAAAACACGGACCATTTCAAAACAAAAAATGAATTTCAAAAATTCCGGTGACCTAACACATCATTTTACCCATGCTAGGTGGCGACTCCTTCACAAACATAAATATCGGCTGTACAATGAGGGTTTTACGCATGTGTATTGACTACTCGCAAGTGCACGAGGTCCAGTTTTAATATAGTGGATCTTTAAGATCATATATCTTTCCCACATGGACGGTGTGAATAATTGAATACTGCAATTTGCATAGTCTCCTATTATCTAGACGGTTCAAGAATTATTTTAAATTAAACTAATTAAAACTAAGCTAAACTACAATTAGTGGGTTAATCCTAACTAAGTTGATTACCTAGGGATTGATTTCGTTCACTTAATACATGTTTGATTTCTTTTAGTTAACAATAACGGAGTTTAGGTATCCGATAATCTCTATTCGTAAACTCACTCGCCACCTCTTCCGAGTGTAAGACGAGTGAATACGTGACTTCGCGTCAATGAAGAAGTCCCCTTCAACGTCTTAACAACGCTAGGTCACGTGAGTCTCGCCCCAACGTTATCAATTGTACACTCACTAACGCCCTCCCGGGTCGTTAGATCGTAACGATGTGTTTACCCTAGTCCGAGTCTAGGGTTACCTCTTCCGAGTGTCAAACGTTGTATTCTCAAATCCAACCCTAATACCTTAACAAACATACTAAGATTGTCATAAAATGATAAACACAATCGGAATTAAAAGCAAACAACCGTTAAAGAAACATATATTAAACCAAATAAGTATTTACACAACTACATCGATCCCTAGCTAACATTTATCTAATCTAACATGATCTTGGCCATTGAAACATTAAATCAAGAGGGATTCATCATCATTTACAATAAAACATTAAGTTACAAAGAGAGAAATAAAGAGAAAAAGATCAAATCTTAAAGTGGAGTGATCCACTGTTGCCAAAGATTGATCTGCTAGTGTTTACTCTTCTCCAAATGATGAATCTCCTCTTTGAGCTATTCAAAAATGACCAAGGATCACTTTCTAAGGGTTAGGGATGTTCAGCATCCAAGCATCTCCAAGAGTTCTTAATGGAAGTGGGAGAATGGGTATTTATAGGTGCAGGGCTTCAAAATATCTGAAAATATCTTCTTTGTTGTGCAAAGCTGACCACCGTGGCGATGGGGATCAACACCGCAGCAGTGGATATGTCGGCCAACTTTCCAAACTCTATGATCTTTTACCGCCTAGGCGGTGAGTAAGTCGGTTTAACCTTCGCCGCAGTGGTGGAGATCAGCACCGCGACGATGAAACAACTCTAACTCTTTGCACTTTCACCGCCTAGGCGGTGGGACTTGTGTATTTTCAGCTCTCACAACATTCTCACCGCCGAGGCAGTGGCCTTCTCGTTGGAACACCCTTTATGGTTGTTCTAGTATTCCACACTATTGGTTATAAGACTAACAATTACCAAATAGAAAACATCCTACAAGTTAGTCTAGATTGTTAAAAACTTGATTTAATAATACAACCTGACTAGAATATTTAAGATTAACTTACCAAAACTTCAATGATCTCATTGCTTTTAATAACCATTAAAATTAAGATATTTTCCACTTAATATTTAGGGTTCTATAATAAAGAATAATACCAAATACATTTTACTAATTAATACTTAAGATTGTAGTTTTATAGAAAAAGTAACTAAATAATATGAAACAGGATTAACTACAAGGCTTATTTCCAAGAATACCGTCAGTTGGTTGGTAGTCTTGTATGCCTCACACTGACGCGTTCAGATATCGCTTATGCATTTCATCAAGTCAGTTAGTTCTTATATGCACCATGAACGGTTCATTATTCAACAGCTTTACGTATTTCATGATACATCAAGGGAACATTCTTCCATGATCTCCACTTTTTATCACAGTCCTCTCGAATTTTACATGCTCTACTACAGGATGTTGTTTCTTCCTTAGAGACACTCATTGTCGCTCGATCTAGCATAGAAGTAGAGTACCGTGCTCTTGCTGATTGCATTCAATAATTACTTTTGGCTTCGATATCACATAATGACACGGAAGTGCCCTCTCCTGACACGACTACTCTTTATTGTGATAATTAAAGAATCATCCAAATCGCCTACAATGACTCTTTCCACAAATGCATCAAACACAAAAGAGATTGAATGTCACTTTATCCGCTATCATATTCTCAATAGTTTTGTCGATCAGACTGCAAATATCTTCACCAACACCTATTCACTTAAACTTTATTTTACAAAATCAAGTTGACATCGATTTTACCATCTTCAGTTCTAGGGGATGTTAATATATATATATATATATACATGGACCTTAGCCCATTAAATTACTTGGAGCCCAAAACTCAAAGCCCTAATTCTTGTCAATACATATAGGCACCTTTGTACATCTCAACATTTTGTATGCTTCACACATATCAATACATTGTCTCATATACTCTCTAAATATTCGGCTTCTCAATTATTCTAAAACAACTGAAAGAAAAAGCAATTCCACATAAGCTCTCTTATAGAATATATGAATGAGAAAAATGACGGTTAGAATTTTTATTAGAGCTCTCAGTGTGTAAATTTGTCATTTGAGATTAGTGTCAATGGCCAAATGCCACAGTATCTTAAGGTAAATGTCAGGGGTGTCAATGTTGGTAGAATCAAAGACAGATTGTCGTTGTCATTTGGGGAAAAAAAAAGGTAGTCCCGTTGTTGATTTACAAAAGAACAAATGGCTGACATTAACCCCAGCCTTACACCATTTAGTTTTGAAGCTTTGCCAGAATGGAGGACTACAACGACAATAACAATCTATCGATACCTATCTTAGAGCAACACCAACGGAAGGCTATTCCATGTGTCATCCCATTTTTTTTACCAATTTGAAACCAAAACGCGCTCCAAATATGGCATTGGTTAATATTAGATTTGTTTAATTAGGGTTGGGTAAGATTTGTTTAGTTAGATTTATATTAATTTTGATTAATTAAATTTAATTGAGTTTAAATAGATTTTATTTATTTGGGTTTAATTAAGTTTGGTAGAGTTTAATTTATTTATTTTATAGTATTTGGATTGGGTTAGATTAATTGGTTGCAAAATAAAAAATGAAACCAATTTACCACAACTATTGGAGTACCTGTCCAAATAATGGTTTGCCGTACTACTATTGACATTACCATATTAAGCAAATGGCACAGAAAAAATAGCACAACCTTTAGAGTTCCTCTTACAATGGTTTGTCATCAAATTGATCGAATTCAAACAAAAAGTTGACAAATGTTATTTTATAGTTTATTGTTCTCCAGTGTTGTGGTCTGAAAAAGTTTACAGGCTAAGGTCATAATATATTCTGTTTAATATACTAAAATGGAAAAACTTGGGGATAATTTCATAATTGAAAGAAGAATTCATTTAAAAATAAATAAGAAATAAAAAGAACGAAAAAGCAATAATATATCCTAACTGCATGTCTGGGATCTCCAAAACACACGCATGAATAGCTCAAACACTTGGAGATTCACCAAAAAAGGTACATATGATGGTTCAAGCCAGGGAAAAACAGACTGTAAGATGACACCCCTAATTTGGTCTCTGTACAAGCAAGCCATGGATCCTACTTCAGTAATGTTCTTTATATGTCCTTATATCTTTGCAGTAAACAGCTAGCGCACAATCAACGGCCATTGGTGCCCTTTAGGGCTACCTAGCACTACGACACAGCAGCAAAGTGACATTCTTTGGATATACCAGGGATAAATTTAAATTAGAACAGTGAAAAAGGAACATATAATTAGTGCGAGCACCTTGTCCAAGTATTACCGTTGGTCCTCCGAAATACACGGGGCTGCTTCAAAGGAAAGGTTTCTCTCCAGTGCGGGTTTTGGATCAAGTACTCCCATTTCCTGAAGAAAAAATAATTCCAAAAAATAACCATTTAACTATTTCTTTCAAAACAAAATGGAACAGAAATTTCGGCAAGGCTTCAGCAAAAAGAGCAATTTTGATCTCTCTAGTTCTTTCCATTCCAGAGTAAGAAGAAAAGGTGAGTCCATATTTATCATGTGGGATGAAAGGACTTCAAAGATAACTCTCCGTAGGGGACGTAATCCCACCTTGACCTGGATAACTCAAAACAATTTAATAAGTTCATTAGCAGCATCCACACTCCATTTCTTTCTACATGTAATAACTTCCTTTCTCCTCCACATCATTTCTTCTTTTATTTGTGATCATTAAAATTATGTATATATGGGTGATCGCTCACTAGATTACTTGGAGTCCAATACTCCAATCCCTAATATTTGCCTTTATATAAGCACCATTGTACGTCTCAGCATTATGTAAGCGTCACACATATTAATACATTGTCGTATATTCTCTCCCAGTATTTTCTCTCTCAATCAGTCTAATATGGTATCTTAAGCTAATTTTTTATGGCCTTGTTCTTACTGAAATTCCGTAATCCTAAACCAATTTTTTTTCCCTAGATGATCGGCCGCCGTCACAGCCTCTAACACATTGTATCACAATCCAATCATGTAACACCCAATCTGCCACCACCTCTAGACTCATCTCAAAACGACGAGTCCAAATCCACAGGAGAAAAGTTAAACCATGTCACGGCCCGCACTCGCCTCAAGAAGCCTCAACGCCGCCGTCAAGTTCGTTGATCCCTACAGCCTCCACCGTTGATCCCACATAAACACCTACTATATCAACAGAATCGTCTTGTCGAGACAAATCCAAAGCCGCCATACCAACATCTCATGCGCCCTCATGTGTCACCCAAACGTGTTGCACCTTCACCGCAGTTCTCTACGCACATGTTTTCGGCTACGTCACCCCTAAGATAAGTGTTTGCAACGTCACCGTCACGTCATCGCCCAATCATTATGGCTATGGATATCTCAACGACCACCCAAGGAGAGAAAGAAAACGAGAACAAATATGTCAATAGTCTCAAAAATTAGGATAGCAAAAATCACCAGATTTTTACATGGTTCCATGCTACGATAATCCCCTCTATCAAACATCGATTCGATAGATTTGAGACCACCAGAGCAATTAAAGATCTCATCACCCACCGCTACACCAAGGTGGATCTTTCACATTGATATCAGCTTCTTTCCACCCTTTACAGCATGTGCCAAGAACTTGAGCAGTCCATCGACAATATTATGTCCCGTATGAACTTTGTGTCGCACAGTTGGCTTCATCTGAACCAACTTGAAAACATACCAAGGATGTTGTTCTGTGCAAAAGTTACCATAACGAGATGCATTAGAAAATCCCGTCCAGTAGGAAGAACAAGTGTCCCAAGGCATGTGAAGAAGTTTGAGGATTTCTTTTGTTAAAATAGATGGAAAAATGGATGGAAAATTGCCAATTGCGGACATTTCTGAACAGAAACAGAGATCTGGGAACACAGAGACTAAAAACGCCACTTTTATTTAGTACTAGGCATTATTAATCAAGCATCGAATCATATAATGCTGAATTGCTATTTGCATGAGCTTACCTAATAGCTTACTACCCCATGTTGAAACACCAAAGACCATAGTCTAGGCGAGCGCCTGGGCACAAGGTGCACAAAGGCACTGTTCCAGCGCCTTGATGAGATTTAGGCGCGTGGCTTGCCTAAAGTGCGCACCTATGGGCCTTAAGCGCACCTTGCGCAAACCCATTTCTTTTCTGACTTAAACCCAGCCCGATTGAAATCAACCCTTCCAGTTCTAGCTCAGCAATTGAGGAGACAAGCCGCAGCCTCATTCCCTCTTCCAGGTATGTCCTTTGCTTCTTCTTCTTCTTCCTCTTATTTGCTTCTTCTTCTTCTTCTTCTTATCTTCTACCGTGGCGCTTCTCTTTCTTCTTTTTCTTCTCTCTCTTCTGCATTTCTTTTTCTTCTATTACGTCAGTCTGCGCTTCTTCTTCTTCTCCTTCTTTATCTGTTCTGCTGTACCTATAGCCGTTGCAGGATTCTTCTTCTTTTTCCCTTTTCCTTTTTTTTTTTTTTTTTTTTTTTTTTTTTTTTTTGACTTTTACATTCTAGATAGATTTTCAATTTCCCTTTTCTAAAAAATTTTACATTCTAGATAGATTCTCTATGTTTTTTTTCCTCATGATGTGCGACTTACACTTCGCTCAGGCTAAGCGCCTAGCCTTGCGCCTCGCGCCTAGGCTCCAAGGACCTCTCAGTGTGCCTAAAGCCTTTAATAACTATGCTAGAGACTGATGGGAGGTTTTCAAAAAAAAAAAAAAAAAAAAAACACCAACCATGTAAAACAGAAAATTAGAACCATGCTCACCTTCTTTCATTATGCACAAAGTCTTGACCCTCGGCAGATGGTGACGTAGAACACATAAGGAGGATTTCTGGATCAGAAAGATTTTGCAGTGTCAAAGCAATATTTAATTGTCGTATCGTCCTACCAAAGATAAATCACAAAACATCAGTTATAGCAGACAAATATGTTAAGACAAGGAATTAATCAATAGAGATGATTGACTAATAGTGTGAAAGACCAAACTAGTCTCTCTAGCGCATGAGCTGTTATTTATTTTGATTTCCCATCGTGTTCTAGCAAAATCATACACATGGGATTCATAGAAATGTAAAATGGGAAGTAATATTAACCAAGTGCATGGAGCAATAACAAATCGGTCCATCCGAGTATCATATGTCTCTAATAAACGGCCAGTCACACTCTTGTCCTCAGAAGAAGCGGTCAATCTGATCCTCCTCACAATTTCATCTGGACATCTCGTAGTTGTATCAAAGCAGGCTGGGAACACGGCTCCAGAAGATGTTTCCATCTGAGAAAAAAATGGAAAAACCAAGATATACACATTAGGAACTAAAGGGACGTTTATTACAAGTAAACACTCAAAAATAAATAAATACATTAAGTGCATTAGATAACAAAATTTGGTCGCCACCTTTAAGTATCACGTATAATAAATAAAAATTATCAATGATGACACTCTTGCTTACCATTTAAAATCATCAAATTACTACTACTAAAACTACCAATGAACCATCACCACTAGAAATTATGAGGGGAATAATGAAGAGACAAAAAGATAAAGAAAAGGAGTTTTATAGAGAGAGAAGCGAAAGAGAGAGAGAGAAGAAAAATAAAAAAATAAAAACTTCTTAGAGAGAGCTGTAATGGGAAAAACTTCTTGAGAAATAAACTCCAACACAGAAAACTACTTAATAGGTCCCACACTTCATAAATTATAACATTTAAAATTTCTGAACTCTTTTTTTTATATATAAGATAGAAATGTTATTGCGAAAGGGCCAAAGCAAAAGAATTACATTAAAATTTTCTAAAATTAGAAAAACCAATCCTATCCAATTTCAAAGCTCCCCTAACACTCCAAGGAACAGCAAGGACGATGGGCGCAACGGCGGAAAAGACCATCTGGCGACAAGAATATACCAACAAAAAAGGTAGAGAACGACTGGGCGGGATGGATTCTGGAACGAATAGAGATGGAGTAGGGGTTGAAAAACTTGGCAAATGAAGTGTAACATCCAGATCACCCTTAGAGTAGGGCTCAAAAGAGTAAAGGGTGGACTAAGAAAAGGTAACATCTGCACACACAAATGAGTGACGTAAAGATGGACAATAACAACGATAGTCATTTTGCGCGAGTATAACCGAGGAAGACACCTTTTAAGGCATGGGAATCTAACTTATCCTTACCGCAAGTTAACTGATAAACAAAACAGACACATCCAAAGACACAAGGAGATAAACCAAACAAGGGGGAACTGAGAAAAAGAATGAAATGAGGAACCTTGCCATTTAGGGTAGGAACCTTGCCAACCCCTACCCCATCTCCCATAGCTCCTGAACTTGTCCTGCCCATTAGATCTCTACCCCATTTGAAGGTACATTCTTGTCGCCAGAAGGTTGCTTCCGCCGCTGGGCCCATCGTCCCTATGTCCTCATAATCTTCTCCAGTTTATCCATCCAATTCTTATTTGGACATTGCCCATTGTCGTCCGAAAGGGTAAGCAATCACGTACTGACCATCCTATGTGTAACTTACTCTCGTATGCACACCTATCTCATTCATACTCTTCTTACGTTGCCTTTTTGTCCTCTATTTTTCTTCCTAACTCTGTCTTAGAGGCTCTCTCTCACCCTGTCTAGACGACCATAGTGGGAGAAGAAATGCTAGCCTTACATCAAACGGTACTTGGGACCTTGTCTCGCTTCCGCTGACAAAACAGTAGTTGGATGTAAATAGGTGTACATAGTCAGTTCATCCAAATGGTACCATTGATCGACTCAAAGCTCGCTTAGTTTCCAAACATTATACTCAAGTATTCAATCTTGATTACTCTGAGATTTTTTCTCCGGTTGCCAAGCTCGCATCTGTTTGTTTGTTCATCTCTCTGGTTGCCACATTTCCTTGGCCATTACATCAGTTTGACTTCAAGATGTCTTCTCAAATGGTGATCTAACTAAGGAAGTATACATGGAGCAACCTCCGGGGTTTATTGCTCATGTGGAGTCCAATTTGGTATATGTCGCTTAAAGAAATCCATTTGTGGTCTCATATTGTCTCTTCGAGCATGGTTTGGGAGATTCAATGACGTGGTCACCGAGTTTGGCCTTCTACGCTGTGGAGTCAATCATTCGATGTTATATTGGCACAGTATAACATGGCGAATATTGTTGATTGTGTATGTGGAAGACATTGCGATTATTGGAGACGACCACAGCGATACTCAAGAACTAAAATAGTTTTTCATAGTAAGTTTCAAACTAAAGATTTGAGTCAGTTGAAGTTATTATTCGGTATTGAAGTTGCTTGATCAAATCAAGGCATTTATCTTTCTCAGAGGAAATATGTTCACAATTTGTTGAGCGACATAGGAATGTTAGAAGCAAAACCAATTGACTCATCTATGGACTCAAATACAAAACTGTTACAAGATCAGGGAGTAACACTGACAGATTCAACACGATAAAAACGGTTAGTTGGGAAGTTGAACTACTTGACTATTACAACACTGGATATCTCCTTTGTTGTTGGTGTTATCAGCTAGTTCATATATCGTCCAACGACTTGTCAATGGGATGCAATAATCCGTGTCCTCAGGGATCTTAAAAGTGCTCCTAGTTGTGATTTGCTATATCAAAATTTCGGTCACACTCGAATAAAGAAATATGTAGAAGCAGATTGGGTTGGAAATCCCTCAGATACTACAGGTTATAGTTGTTTTGTTGGAAGTAATCTCAATTCTTGGAAGAGTAAAAAACAAACAATAGTAGCATGGTCAAGTGCAGAATCAAAATAGAGAGCAATGACCCATACCACTAGTGAGCTAACTTTGGTTCGAACACTTGTTAGAAGAACTTGGATTTGAACACTCTTCATCGATAGACCTAGTATGTGATAATCAAGTTGCAGTCCATATTGCATCCAATCTAGTTTTCCATAAGGGAACGAAACACATTGAAGTTGACTATCCTTTCATACGAGAAACATTATTGCAGAAATTGATTGAGACTAGATATGTAAACTCAGTGGATCAACTAGCTAATTTATTATCTAAATCGTTAGGAGGATCAAGAATAAAATACGTTTGTAACAAACCAGGAGCATACAATATATATGCTACTAGCTTGAGGGCGAGCATTAAACGGTATTTCTGTCATTACTAGTGTTTAGGGTTTCTGTATTGCTCAATTGGGATTTCTGTCATTCCTAGTATTTCTCTTATTTCTATTATAAATAGAGGGAGAGATTGAAATATTAGTTAAGTCTTCTCATTCTTTTCTATTCCCTGGTTATTTTAACAGGTATCAATATTGTTGTAGACCGTGGATATAAAGTCAAAATGTTATACCTGTTTAATGTGATTAAAAGGAAAAGATCAAAGACATTTGGTAACTTGTATTTTAAATTGTTCCTAGTCAATATTGAATTGTTAAAACACGTCTTCAACAATCAAAGCTATCTTGCTAGGGTGTTATATCTTTTGAGAATGGTGAGCCCCAAACCATTAGTATGAGATATGAAACAACCACAAGGGGACTAACTAGTGTATTATGGGACAGAACGTGATCATCATTGATATCCTACATGTTAACTTTACTCAATGTCAAAATAGGATATCCGAGTTGTGATTGTATTTGTAATCTTTTGACTTGAGGTACTATATATTATATGTATAGGTAGTTATACTTTAATAATCTTGAGTGTTGTATTCTAGCCACCAAAAAAAGATATTCATTGGGTATATAATGGGACATATATGTGAATATACGAGTATACAAGATAGGATATATCACTTTCAGTAAAGAAATACGTGTCCTATGTGATTCAATCTAATATAATTTACTCAAACCTCTGGCCAAAGCAGTGTGCCGATTGGGGTGAGGGGGGTCTCTTGGTGAAATTCCAATCAACTAGATGTATTTGTAATATGTGGGTAGAAACGACTCACAATTAAAAGAGATTCCTTGGAGAAATTGTTTCTTCTGAAAGGAAAAAATTGGAATGGGTTCCAATTTTAATTGATTAATTAATTAATAAATTAATTGTTTCCACCGTCCAGCTTTTAGAATAAACCTAATAGGTCACACACAAATGGAAATTAGGAGTTTGGAAAGCCCTTTAAAAGAAATGGGTAGCAATATTGAACTGCTTAGACATTTGGGACCTAAATGCAATTAAGGAAAGAAGGGTTAAGAGTTTTGAACTCTGGACAGTGCCTATTTTAGGGAGACCACATAGTGGCAACCCCTCAGATGAATTTCTGCCAAGACATAATTTCGGCCTCCTTCCTTCATTCCTCTATTTCTACTATGATTCTTATTACCTACCAGAATTAAAACAAATCTACCTTAAGATTAAAATTAGATTCTTAGAGATCTCAAGAACACTATCCCTACAGAGTTCTTTTGTGGATACTATTAGAGGCAAGACACTTGGTGTTGCTTCTAGGTGAACTATTCTCAATAACCAATTCATACTCAAATCGACCTGCTCTTGGTGGAGCTTTCTCAAATCACACATCGGAAACTATTGACATTAAGGTTGAAGCATTGATAGAGGTATAATGATTAAATGTGATTTAATCTTTACTGTTTTTACTTTTTATATGTTGATGGGGATAAATCCGACTCTAAGGAACCAAGTTTATCAAATGTGATTTAAATTTTTTTATATTCCACTATGCAAATCTAGTAATTTCATTATCCGGTTCCTTCAACACGGACAACTTACCATTCTATTGACAACATCTTGGCACCTCAGATAACCGACACCTCGGTCCAAGGGCTCGAGGCAACATGTTGTGCCTCCTTCAACTACTAGGCGCAAATCACGGAGGATCAAAGTCCAATACAGGGAAATCAGCAATCAGGCCTACTAGGGAGATTGCCTACCTCCCCGAGGCACGCAACCACTGCTATCCAAACTTCAACAATTCCTTAATATCCTTGAAGCATTATTCTTCTGTGAGTACTGATCCTCATGTGGGAAGAGCTTTACCGGGAACATTCGCCTTGGTGCACAGCTTTCGCTTTGCAGGTTGTTGACCAATTGACCAATGAACCAGCTTTTGGACCTCATCAAGTACAAAAGGAAGTAAATAATTTGATTTTGAAGTTCACCCAAATAGAATTTTGGACATGTAAATCTATTTCCACATTTTGATTAAAAAAAATCGGCTCATTTAACCTACCACCAATAACAATAGTTTGTTTGTATGAGTTAAATCCTATAAATAATGGAAAATGTTCATAATATCAAGAGTTTGCAACAAGGATATAAGGATAAAAGTTTGGCGTGTAAATCATTTAACAATAAGGTGTGTAAGACATGGTTTGATATAATAAGCCTTCTTTAAAGGAAAAAAGAGAAGTAAAAAATGAGTATAGCATTGCAACTAGTCCGCAACATAATCTCACATGCTAAAGATTAAGTCTTAGAATGGAAGTGAAAATTTGCACCAAAAAAAAAAATGTCCCAAGCATACAACAATTGATAATTGCTAATTAAAAATATAAAACTTTAAAATGAATTGAAGGCGTCTATCATATCCAATTAATGAAAACTTTCATGAATCAAATGTGATATGGGCATTGTTATCCTGTCTCCATCACAATGAAACTGCAATTGCAACTAAACGAACCCCATATAGTAAACAAGGACATGAATTCACAAAGTTAAAGCTGACCAGGAACCCAGTAAAGATAGGGTATGCATTTCCTTCAGAATCCCATCTGGTGTTATGCCCAAGAACATGGAAAGTTCGAACATTAAACTTCTCCTTGCTCTTTCCTAAAGCTTCAACTATCTTGGTACACAAAGGAAAGGAATAGCCATCAAATTTTGTATGACTTTCTGATTCAATGCCATGATTTATGTACTGCAACCAAAGTCCAACATATTCAAGTTATTATTTATTCTCAAGGGTAACTACATCCCCAGTTAATATATATATATATAAAAATAAAAAATAAAAAAAGGGAAAAAAAAGCAGAGGATCTTGGGCAAGAGCAAGACTTGAGGTGAGGCATCCTCAAAAGCACCAATTAAATGCACCTGGCAGAATGTTAATTGTGAATCTACAAGTCATGCAAAAGTTTTTGTACTTGATAAAATATAGCATCATGAAAGAATTGTCATAATACGGATATTGAAAACATACATCCAAAATAGAATCTGACTCATCATCAACAACTAAAGATAACATCTGGGTGAGACCAATATCAACAACATTTGGTGAATCCAAATGTGCCACAGATGTCCTGCAATCAAGGTCGAATGTTCACAAAAATAAGAGATTCAGAATTCAACATTTCATAAAGGAATTAAAAAATTATTAGCTCTAGTAAGTCATTCTTACATTCCACTTTTGAGGTTCCTTATAACAAGACCAACACAGGTTGTTGCTTCATCAGTGCCGACTAACTTTCCATGAAAAAGAAAAAGGAAAAGGAAAGCAAAACAAAATTAAATAACCAACAAAATTGTTGACGCTAACTTGGATATCTGAAAACTGAACTTGAAAGATGATCTGAATGATCCACACCATGAAATGGAGAACATATATATCACTACCAGGTTAAAAAAATTGGAAGAATATTTCTTCGGATATATTAGGAAATGACAACATGAAGTACAATATATATATATATGAAAAGAGATCGACTTTGCTTCTATGGCAGAAATAAAGAGAATTTGTTATTGGGGTTTTTTTTTTTTTTTGGGGGGGGGGGGGGGGGGAGAGGAGAGAGAGAGAGAGAGAATGGGATAATTATCCAGTGAAGTACAAACATGATGAAAAACAATGTTGCTGACTCTTGACTGAAAGAGGACTAATGTGATCAAGAGGTAGTCAATCTTGTGTTTTAAAGCAGGCTTCAGCAAAAATAAATGCATATACCGTTTTCTTCTCTCTTATATTTTACGTGCTAACTTTTTTTTCCTTTTTTTGGGGGGGGGTGCTTTAAATTAATTTTATGTATAAAATAACTTCATTAGAAATCGTTAAATTTGAAAAAAGGAGTATAGGGGACAAGGTTGATTTGAAATTTGAGAAAAGCTGGGTTTTGAGTATCATACTGTCAAAAATATCTGCAGACTGTAGGGTAACAGATGAGCTTTTAAACATTTTGGGGGTACTTATATCCATGATAAAATAGAAAAAGAAACTTGAAGAATGAGAATTAATAATGCATGATTTAGAAGATAGAGGCCAGCAATATCGTAGTGCTAGTCAAGGCTTGGAACACATACTCCAACAACATAAAGCTCATGTTGGAGTATTTGAAAAAAGTTTCCAAACAAACAAAAACACAACATACATCCACAAACGCAGGGTCAACGGTTGCATATTCTCTTTGGAAAACATATACACATTTAATTTGTGTCATTTTCTCTGGACCAGATTCTCCAGGAACTGAGAACTTTCTCTCTGGCATAGTTTTGAACGAACTAGCAGAAGATACCAAAAGAGGATGCTCCATCAAAGCCTTCAGGGTATCAATCGCCTGGTCATAACAAGTTTTAAGATCCAACAGTTAATTATTACAGAAAATACACGAGGCTTGAAAGCAATAAGAAAGACACGATCCAGGGAGAGGGAAAGTTTTACGCCCTTAACATGAGTCAACTTCTGTCAAATCACATGCTTACTCCGTGATGCCTTGTTTCAACTATTTCTTTCCTTTTGGCTTACAAGGTCAATTAGAAAATGATATGGTATTCAGAAAGCCAGCAGTTGAAGTAAATAATATTTATAATAGAATTTAGAAAACAATACATAAACTCTAAACAATACAAGAAACCCTAAATAATACAAGAATAACATAAATACCTTTTAACACTTCTCCTCAATCTGGAGCATATATATTGTGTGCTCCTCGTTTGTTACAAATGTACTTTATCCTTAAATCCCCTAACGGTTTCGTGAATAAATCAGTTAACTGATCAACTAAATTTATATGTTTAGTTTCAATCAACTTCTACAATAATTTTTCTCGAATAAAGTGACCATAAACTTCAATGTGCCGTGTCCTTTCATGGAAGACGGGGTTGGATGCAATGTGAAGTGTAAGGCCCATCGGCGAAGAATGTTCAAATCCAAGTTCTTCCAACAAATGTTTCAACCATGTTAACTTACAAGTGGTACGGGCCATCACCCTATATTCTGATTCTGCACTTGACCGGGCCACTACTATCTATGTTTTACACTTCCAAGAGACAAGATTACATCCAACAAACACGCAATACCCTATAGCTGACTACCTACCTGAGGGTGATCTGGCTCATTCAATACCTTTTATTTGAGTGTGACCGAAATTTTGATATAGCAAACCACAACCAGAAGCACCTTTTAGATATCAGAAAATACGAATCACTGCATCCTAGTGACAAGTCGTGGGACAATCTATAAACTGACTAATAACACTAACATCAAAAGAGATATTTGGTCTAGTAATCGTCAGGTAGTTCAACTTCCCAACTAACCATCTATTTTACGCTAAATTTGTCAATAGTGCACCTTGATGTCAATAGTACACCTTGATTTGCCAATACTTTGGTGTTTGGATCCATAGGCGAGTCAATAAATTTAACTCATAGCATTTCTGTTTCGCTCAACAGATTAAAGACATATTTCCTCTGAAACAAGTAAATGCCTTGACATGATCGAGCTACTTCAATTCTAAAGAAATATTTCAACTGATTCAAATATTTGGTTCGAAACTTACTATGCAAAAACTTTTTGAGTTCTTGAATACCATGATGGTTATCTGCGGTTCAAGATGATTATAGTATCTTTGAATTGAATTATTTGAAAGCACACAAGGTTGTTGATGTTGAGCCAAAAGTTTATAAATTCAAATATTTCTCATAAGAAAGTTCTAACACCCACCACAAGAAATCATTGAAGAGCCCTAATCAATAGCATGCGAGAAGGTTGATGCTCATGGAAAAGATTCACAAGAAGCAAAAGAGGAATTGAATTTCAAAATCATGGAGCATAATCACTTAGATGACTTTGTTGTTGAAGTTGATGCTCAAGAAGCTCACAAAAAGCAAAAGAGGAGTCAAATTTGGAAATCATGGAGTATAATTATTCAGAAGGCGTCGTTGACATGTTAAAATCTTCAACTTATGATATGTTTGAATATTGAGAGGAAGTATTTATGATCAAGTTAATGAAGAAAAGGTAGTTCATATTGATTTTATTGGCAGTGTTGTAAAAAGCAGGGGCGTCGGGCTGGGTGTTTTAACCTGTTCGAGGCGAGGCGTAAGCCTTGAGACGTGGGGCGTAAGCCGACGATACCTAAATTTTAATATTTTAAAAATATTATATATAATTAAAAAATATTAAAAATTAAGTAAAGAAAAAGATATATATGAAAAAATAAATGTAGATATAACCATAAGATGACAAAAGTTTTGAATCATAAATAATAATTTAATTGAAATTCTATTTACCATATGAGGCCAACCTATTCAAGGATGCAATTAAATATTAGTTTTTATTTTGTCATCTATTCTCTAACAAGTACTAATCTTTCTTCGATTCTGGTCAAAGACTCCAAATTTTTTCTTTATTAATATTTTAGGAATTTTTTTTTTTAGAGGAGATGACTACTTTATTTCCAAATAAAACACAAAAATTGCATGACTTAACCCTAGTTCTTCTATTTCCACAATTCTTTTATTTCTGCCGCCATCGACCTCTGCTTCCTCATCTAAATGATAACCTCTTCTACCCCAAAATTGGTCATACCTCCAGCCTTCGAGGTTTAGCACTGGCAAAGCGATTAAGACGAAGACGAACACACCAAACATGTGCAAAATCAAGTTTTGTCTCTCTTGATTTTTCTGTTGATGGAAACACAGAGCAATAGCCTTGTTAAGCGTCACCCACGACATCTAGGCTCAAGCCCAGCTAGAGAATCACTCTTCTCATCGCCCCAAGGCAATTTAAGACCACCCTGCCTTAGGGTGAGCCCCACAACTGCTTTTTACAACATTGGGAGTGGACTATTACTTAATAAGATCAAATGTAGGGGTGGTGGACATCACAATGCAATCTAATGTTTGAGAAAAGATCATTGAGCGTTGTGCAATTTCCAAAATTTAATTGTTTGAATGGATTGAAAATTACAAACTTTTCAAAAATTACTTGGTTTGTTGGAATGGAAATCTTCAATATTTGAAGTCAAACTCGAGGACGAGTTTCTTTCAATTGGGGGAGAATTATTGTCTACATCGGCAATTTGTGTCGTACACGGACAACCATGCCTTGAAGTGCAATCAAAAAAATGTCAATCAAATAAATGGTAGGTGGGTTAACTATCTACAACAGTTTACTTTCACGCTTAAACACAAGTCTGAAAAACAAAATAAAGTGGCCAATGCACTGAATAGAAAAGCTACCATACTCGTGACCTCAAAGATGGAAGTAGTAAGCCTTGATTGCCTAAAGGACTTGTGTGCCTCCAAAGAAGAGTTCAAAGAAGATTGGCACAATGTCTTTCGAAGCAACCACCAGAAGGGATGAACGTCCACGATGATTCTTGCTTCAAGGCAAACTATGTGTTCCACGTAGTTATTTGTGTGACCAGATTGTGCTGAAACTACACGATGCGAGATTGAGGGGACGCGTCAGGAGGGACAAGACCACCACATTTAATATACGAAGTCTTCATATACACCGAGAATTAAGTTTTCATTCTGTTCATGCCAAATCATGAACTAGTAGCTGCTTCCAATTTCCACAAAAAAAATAAAATCTCAATTGTTCACGCATTCTAATCCCTACCTCGAAATATAGATTTTCGTTTATCATCTACAATATCATAAAGGACCTTAGGAGACTTTCGTACCATTTACCAAACATATACGAGTGAGGGGCAATCATCTCCTAAATGATACTTATTTTCTCAACTCAAAGGCCAATTAATTTCGGATTTTTTTCTTCAGTAAATTTTTCTAATAAAAGAAACAATTAACAGCCGAATATGTTGATGTGATATGTACAAAGAAAAATATGTCAAAAGTAAACGGGCATGAGTTCAAACTAATTCCGTCAAGAAGAAAATTATCTATAATAGGACAATACAGAATGAATGTTTGCATATTGCAGGTAGTGTCCTTGATACAATGAATTTTGAATCACACTTTTCAACATGTCTAAATCCTCCATGCGGACTTTCCAACCTATCTATTTATCCTGGGGTTTTATATGTCTAATAATAAGACTAATACCAGTAATAAATCCCAACTAGCTTATTTACAGGACGAGCGAATCTTTACATTTCGAATTCTACAAGTACAATGCAAGTCTAATGCCACCTTGTATTGAAACTCCTAATCATTCCAAGATCGTCAATCTAATCTAAGCAAGACAGGGAACAAATTATAGAAAAAAAAAGAAAAGAAGATAAATTATCGCATAAGACAGGTAGGCGAAAACGATAAAATCTGGGAGTGATGTGATTAGGCAAACTAAAAGATAACCTCCTCACAGATGCAAATTCGAACAAAGTCTCTCTATGATTGTGATAAATATACATACGAACTAAATTTCAAAATGGATATATTATTTTTGGAAAGGCTAGCGGAAGTGTACCTGAGAGGACGATGAATTAGTAGAAACTGGAACACCACCCACGTATATCATGATTTTTATACAGTTATCGCCTGACTATATGCACGTATCTGTGTATATGTGCAGAGAAAGAGAGAGGAAAATAAAGGAAGACGGAGAGTTGCGCGAAGACGGGATCTCCTTTTCATCTCCCTCACGCGCTTGTGACAGAATTTGTATTGTAATTGACTCGTTTCATCATATTGCTGTGAAAATAAATAAATAAACAAATAAATAAAATTGGTGTGTTTAATTGGTCATCCAAGTTTAAAGTTTCACAAATACGTCCGAAATCTAGGTGGCGTTTTGTCAGTGTTTCTACTTTTTCCTATGAGTTCCCAATAAATTTAGACGGAAGGAATGGAATAAAAATTATGTTTCTTTCGGTAAATGAAAATATGTTTGATAACGATTATTATTTTAAAATTATTTTATTTAATTTATGAGAACAAAAATAAAGAAACACGCTTAGTAACGACTATTATTCTAAAATTATTTTTTCAAATTATGAGAACTGAAATAGAGAAACACATTTGATTGCAATATTTTTTTTTTTTTTTCTTTAGATGTATAACAATAATATAAATATTTTCTAGCCAACATTTTCTTGGCCAACATTTCTTCTTTTTAATTTCTTTAAATGTATGACAAGAAATATTAAATTACAACATATCCAAAAAAATAAATTGAGCTATAACATTAAGTAAAAATAAATATGTAAAATATTGACATATTACATGTTCTATAATAGATGTGATTTTTTTTCTATTTTAATACAATAACTAGTACAACAAAAAGAAATATAATTAACAAAATAAGAACCAATATCAGGTTACATCCACATCAAAAACAAAAATAAAATTCTTGTTCAATTCATCTGTTTGATTTTATTTTATTTTTGTACTTGTGTTAGTACTCTAAATATTACGAATAATAATTATTGCATGTCAAGCAAGGTATTTATCATCTGTTGGATTTAACCTGACGCAAGTCAGACAAACAAATTATCTATATTCACAAATTTAACCAGTCATGTTATTTTTTGGTACACAATTTGGAAATCAAACTATTATTTTTCCATTTCAAACCAGGAATTTCCATTATACAAGTCAAAGGCAAAAAATGAAGTCATTCATTTTAGTCACAAATTCTTGATCAAACAATAGAAGCTTGAATCATATTCACAATTGAATGAGGATTTGGGGAGGCATCAAGCCTAAGTATCCCTTCTTTGAGTTCATCAACCTAAAACAAATCCAACTGAGACTGCAAAAGCTTGGGAGACATGAAATGTCCACCCTCTTTTCAAGGTGAGCAAACAACACCTCTGCCCCCAACATCCAACAAAACAAACTTCACAGCACAATCATAAGTTCCCATAACATAATTTGAATCAGTTGATTTAAGAATTTCTCTGTAACAGTGTTGAAGAGCAGAAAACTCGAGAATCACTCTTTGGGTTCTAAGTAGATTTGTTCTCAGGACATCTTGGAGTGTTTCCAACCAAGATATACGATCTTCCTCTGGTAGAGGGATCCATGTTGCATATTTTTTGTGTAGGTAAAGTTATGATCATTATGGATAGGAACAAATAAACTAAGGGTTTGTTTGATGGTATGATTCATTAACACACCTTTATTTGATTGTGGATGGAAATCATCGACATCAAGAAAAGGGCAATGCATGACTTTAGCTAACATATCACCTATTGTTTTGTAAGAATCTCTCACACAATTAGCGACAGAGCTAGATTTTCTAATCGGAATGGACACAACAAAAAAAGATGGAAAAATGATACAAATGAAAATCAGCAGAAGAAAAAAAAAAAAAAAACTGCGAAGAAGATCAATCAAGGAAAATTAGTCAAATTGATGAAGCCATAAGTTTCAAGCAGAATCAATCAAAATGATGAAATATCTATACTACATTAAACAAAGAAAACTCTAAATTAAACAAATACCCCCAAAATAAACTCATATAAAAGGTACTAGAAACCCCAAGAACTCAGTTAATTTCTATTGAACCTAGATGTTTTCATGGACAATTGAACACTGATATTTTATAGAACTAATGAGTTTATTGAGTGATTTGAGGTTAGAGTTCCATTTGTTCAAATAGGAAAAAGATTGAATCAAAAAAGATAATCGTTGAAGATTTACAGGACAATATTTTTTAAGAGATTCAAGATGGTTGTAAAGCGAAGACGTTGAAGATTCTTTGGAGCATTCAAGATTTTTTGTATTCTTAAGTCAAATAACTCATTACTCTTATACTCTTAATGAAACCCAATTAGGATAACGTACGATACTTTAAAATGAATAATTTTATGTGTGTTATCATCAAAATTGATAAATTTAAGATTTTAAAAGATTTTATAAAGTGTTAAAATCATGAAACGTTTTTGATAAAGTATTGAATCGAAAAAATGCTTTTAACACATAAAATGGGAAGTTTCTGGTTGATTCAGTCAACCAACGAGGGTCGGTTGACTAGTTGGAACAGTAGCTTGAAAGAAAATATAAGAGGAAACTACTGGTTAATTCGGTCAATCAACGAAACGGGTCGATTGACTTGAAGAAAACATTAGAGGAACCTACTAGGAGAATCGGTCAACCAATGGGATGGTAAGTGGACCAATGGAAAGTGAAAAACGGTCTAAAATATAACCGTTGTAGGCGACCGGTCAATTGGCATATGGGCAATCGACCAACATAAGCAAATTCAGTCTACTTGACTGTTTCATTTTTCGTGATCTTTTACTCAAATTCTATGGTTTTGGACATTAAAAAATCAATTTTTTGGAGGATTTGAGTATATTGCAATTATATATTGATGAGTGTAAAAATGGTCACTCCAACGTAACCAATGGAAGACCGTTACGTGTCGACAACCCTCCACCAAGATCAACTCTTGTCAAAGGTCAAGTATGAAGATTGTGTTGGGTAAGGGCATACCTTTGCCTATGCCAGTCACTCAAAAGACAACTAGCAGCACTCTCTAAGAAGGGAAGACAAGCCGCCGCTGGGATAGGGAACCTTTTCCCATCTCAACATTCTCCATAGCAGTATTGCTCATCTCAGAAATCAACTCCACAAGCTCCTCAACAAATCCCTCATTCCCGTCTTTGGCTATCCGGGAATGACAGGGCAAGAAGCTCCGCATAACTCCCCTTCCCGTCTCCAGTTATACGAGAAGGGCAGGGGTCAAATTCCCCATCTCAGGTTCAGTAGGAATGTGTCTTCCTCGATTTATAGGTTGGCTCACTTTCCCAAATCACAAATATCCCCACAAATATTTACAAAATATCTCTACAAATATATCCACAAATATCTACAAAATATACCACAAATATCCTATGAATATCTACAAATATTCCAAAATATCTACAAATATCTTCCAACATGGCCAACACAAGATGCTCCTTGGCACCCTCTCATTGGCTACATGCCAAGATGGGACATTAATGAGATATTGAGGAGATATTAATCCATGATTAAACCCTTAATCAAATCTCCACCTTGCCTATATATGGGAGAGTATACAATTGCTCAAAGGTAGATGAATTGGATACACACAAAAATAGCTCCCTCTTCTTGATAGTATATTTTATAAATTTTCCCGGTACGCTAATTCTCACGTCGAAGGGGACACGCCTGGTCCATCCCAGAAAGTCCTTTGGGCAGGTGTCAAAGTGTTGCCTCATCTCTTCCCGGATCAAAAAACATTCCAGTTTTCCTCTTCCCGGATCTACTTAATCTCAAGCTCTGATTCACTTTTCCTCAGATCATAAGGTGTTCTAGCCATCCTCTTCCCGGACCAGAAGGTTTTTGGGCTAATTCCAACTTAGGCCCATCCCTTCTCGGCCAGGGACCTCTTCTCGGATCAGAAGACTCTTAACGGATTAGAAGACTCTCGGGTAGCTTCCTTACTCAGGACCCATCCCGGGTCACTCTACCTCTGCCCATCTCGGGTCAGGTGGACTGATCCCGGACCTCTCTGTCCCCATCTTAGCACAGAGGAAGGTCCCAATCTCAGACTTTTCCATACAAATTTTGGAAAAGCAAGCATATTATCTCCATCAACAAGTGTCTAGACCATACTGTTGGAGTAATTTGACATCAACAATTTGGCGCCGTCTGTGGGAAGTGCTACAAAAAGTCTTTCTCCAATCATCAACTCCCATCTCGGCTAGAGATTTGATGAATACAAGGTCTGGTTATTCTACATGGCCGAGAGAACCGAATAACATGGTGGATAGCAACCCGGCTAGAGATATGTTAAGAATCCCCAAATCGGATGTTTGGACTTCAGTCCCCATCTTGGCAGAAGAAGGAAATGCACCCCCCCACCAAGTAGGCAGGCCCGTTAGCTCCGCCTGTAGGAGTTTACGTTGGACCAGTTACTAGAGCTGTGGATGTGGTACGAATTGACAACTTGGAGAGCCAACTATATCAATTCTAATCTTGTCTTGAAACCATCCTCTCCCGCCTGTCATCAGCCCTAGATCAGCGGAGACTGGTTCTCCAAAATACCAGGAGAGATGAGTGCCACCTATCACCGGCCTTGGATCAGCGAGGACTAGTTCTCCAAAATACAGGGAGTGATTATTACCGCTAAGAATTGGATTGTGTGATTTACTCTAAAGGGCACGTCCCGAGAAATCTACCTCGCCCGTGTGACCGACCAGTGAAGGAGCGGGATCTGGCCCCATCGGCCATTTTCGACTACGTGTCGGTGCCCTCCCGGGGTCGCCAGACAAAGGATCACCATGTTGTAGCACTGCCCAAGGGAAAAGCCACATTGGAAAGGCGCGTTGCCGAGATGGAGGCAACGTTCGTGTAGATACAAGGCCCCGGAGGGACCGCTGGACTCTCTTCTGGGATAAGGTCTCCTTTTGTCAATAATATTGTGCTTGAGGTGGTTCCGTACAGGTTCCCTAGCCTGCAAATAATTCTATACGACAGTACTACTGACCCCGTCGATCACCTCTCAATTTTTGTTGTTTTTATGGACATACACACGGCCTCTATGGGAATGAGGTGTAAGTTATTTCATCTCACCCTTTTCGGAATAGCCAGCGCTTGGTTCTGAGACTTGACTCCAACTTCGATCTCAACGTTCACTCAATTGGAACAACTCTTCTTGACCCGTTTCGATTGTTCCCAAATAAGGCCCAAAACGGCGACTCACCTTTTCGCTCTTCAACAGGACATCGGGGAGAACTTGGGCAATTTTGTGACTAGGTTCCACAAAGAAAGCCTATGTTGCGAAGGCATCCCGGATGCCATGGCCGTAAACTCTTTTATTGGCGGATTGAGGCACCAAAGACTATCTGATGATTTGTGCTCCCGGCCTACGCCAAACTTGGTTGCTGCCCTAGCTAAGGGCATAAGCTTCTACGAAGCAGACCTCAAAGACGCTGTGAAGCGGGACTGAGAAGGGTCCAAAAAGAGGAAGAGTCGACCAAAGGTGGAGATGAACAACCCTCCGCCCTATCTTGGGCGGGGACGTGCAACCCTTGGCCCTTTACCGAGAAGAAACTTCATCCCAGCGCATAGCGTCGAGGGTAATCTACAAGGAGCCCATCCGGACACCTATGAACTGGGAACGGAAGAGGGAGTCCCCCTGAGACATCTTTGGAACGCGGAGCATTTGAAGCACTACTACCCCAGAAAAGAAGCTCCGATAGACTTGTAAAAACTTCTGTTTTTTGAAGCTTGTAAGGAAACTACTTTTCAATGGAAGAAATGTTTTGTTCAACCGATTATCCATTCTCCAATTTTGTTAATGGCAGGGAAGTGCAACCCTCTTCCCATCTCGGATAGAGATGTGCAGCCCTCTAGCCTATCTCCATCAACGGCATTCCGACCCCCTAAGTCTCATTTCTTCCATTAAAAAGTAGTTTCCAAACTAGTCGGTTGACCGAATTGATCAAAGTACCTACTTCCTCATCCATTGTAGCCACTATTTCAAACAGTTGACTGATTGCTTTTCTCAGTTGACCAATTGGATCAATAGAAATCCATTTTAACTCTCAAAACTCATTGTTTCATTAAGTCAACCGACCCTTTTTCTCGGTTGATCGAATTGACTAGAAAACACAATATTTTATACTTTAAAACATATTTTTCGTTTAGTTCAAGTATCAAAATTATTTAACATAATGAGCACATAAAATATTTCATTTTAGGATTTTAAACTTGTCACTTCTTATCATGATACACATAAGATTACTTCATTTTAAGAATTGTGCATGATCCTAATTCGGGTTGCATTAAGAGTGTAAAAGTAAAGAGTTATTTTCACCTAATTTTCTTTAGTATCTTCAAAACTCTTTTACATCTTTGACACGTTCATCTTGCTCCCTTAATTGTTTTCTTTATTGATTTTTCTCCTTAATCAATTGCATGGAACTATAGATCTGAAACACTCGGTAAAACAATTACTTCCACAAAAAACATCAATACTTAATTGCTCATCAAAATCTTGGATTCAACAATCTCCTCTTTTTTTATGGTGACAATTAACTTTAATATTTTCTTTAAAATATAATGTAACTATGCTCCTCCTAAATTCGAAGACAGGTATTTAAACTCATTTAAGCATAATATTGAAAATATAATTAAACAATATTAAATACATTCAATATAAGCCCAATTAAACCATAATGATATTCAACATAAGCCATTAATAACTTCTCCCTTTAATCAATGTAATACTTAGGTGAACAAATCCCTAAACATTAATTAACTCATTAAACATTAACTTCTCCCCCTTTGTCATCTCAAAAAGTGGGGGCAGAGAATAAAAAATATTACTCTAGGTATACATCGTTATGCCTTCCTATACCTAAATCTCGAATGATTTTCACAAATTGATCTTCAACTAGAGATTTTGTGAAAATATCAGCAAGCTAATCGAAGGTATCAACATATTCAATATCCCATTTTTCAATTTAAGCATAACATATTATTGCTCCACTTATATAAACTTCTCCCGTTATATAATTGTAAACATTACTTCATGCTTAAGAAAACACACACAATATCAGAACGTCGTATCACTTTTCTCCCTTAATATCATATTCGCTCTCCCTTTGTTATATCAAAAAGTGGAGATTATGAAGAGAATAACTTTTAAGATTAATCTAATCATCTTAAGGCAATTGGAAGAGATCATCAAAATATTTCAACAATGTATCATAAAATCATATAATTTCAATTAAGTCAACGTTTTTTATTTCATGATACCAATTATTATATTCCTTTTAGATAGAATTAAGAAACATGTAATTTTTAACACACTAGGACGGGAAGCATACCTCAATGATAATTAATGAAATTATCAACATAAATCTAGTGCATGATTTAAACATGGATAAGTGTATATTTATCTCATAAAATTTGAGCTCCCTTTTAGAATAATAATCATTTAAAAAATAGGAGACATTAGATGAATGTTAAACACTTAATACCTATAAGAATATCCACCTGCAATGGTATTAATAGATTAATAAGCCATATATATTCAGAGATCATGCAGATTAACAAATCAACTTAATTCGATGATGAACAGGTCATGGATTGATATAACATATTTCATATATTTTTAAACATAACTTTTAGAGGATGTTATAGCATAACATAAGAAAATCACACATAAATATGTAAGCTTACTTGATTATTATGCAATAATTCTAAGAAAACAAAAGAATATGTAAAACAGTACAGGTCTTAGAAATTCTTACCAGCTTATATAAATTGATTTTCTTACTTATGGCATAGTCTTTAGAATTCACATGACTTTTGTCTTTAGGTGTCAAAGACGTAAATTTTACTTTATCCCCTTTCATGTGCTGAGAACAACCACTTCTTAGGAACAATTTGTCATTTCATAGATATTTATTAGATTAACCTGTAAGGAGCACCTCAAAAAGTTCATAGGTGGTACCCATTCTAAGTGGATTCGATCTTGTTAGTCGGGACGATTTTAGTTCCTTTAGGAACTCAAACTTGTCTATATTTAAATACTTTTAAAAAACATTTCTTAATGGTATGCCCCACAATGTTACATTTAAAACATCTAACAAAATTTATGTCTTCAGAAAAGAATTTATGAAATCTTTTTTATTTAAGATTTTTCTGAAAATCAATTCCAACTTTATTAAAAATCCCTCTTGAACTCCCCAAAAATATTTTTAAATTATTTTCACCACCCACCAATTTGATAACAATCGAATGTAAATCTGAAACATTGGATTTCAATTCAATGTTTTCATATTCGAATTTCATCACTTGCTTATTAAGTATGTTAATTGTATTTTGTAGGGCATTAATTTGAGAACATTGGTTTTTATAATCATGCGTACTTGATAAACATCAAATAAATCGTCGAAATCTAAAGGGAAAGAACTAGAACATTTCGTTACCTCATCTCTAGTGGCCATTAAAACAAGTATAGATGAATCATCACTACTCAATTTTTCTAAGTTACTCGATTCCAAGTCATCCCAGATGGCTTTTATTGACTTCTTTTTACTCTTCTTCACCTTCTTCTTTTCCTTTCTCTTTTTCTCTTTTTCCTTCCCTAGCTTAGGACATTCAGAATGAAAATGACTAATTTTATGACAATTAAAGCACTCAACATTATTCATATTGAAGTTTTTCTTTCCACTAAATGTTCGTTGGGTAATCTTTCTGAAATTTTTCGTAGGAGCGCCACATCCTTTTCTTGCTCGTTATCAAGACTGATGTCATCACTATTGTCTCCTTCCTCGGTCTTTTAAACCTTTAATGCCAGGGACTTCCTTTTGCTATTCCCTGTTTCATCCTTATATCCTTGAATAGTCGTCTTGTGGGTCATTAGGTTGTCAATAAGCTCATCAATGGTATACACTGTGAGATTCTTAGCTTCCCCAATGGCGGTCACTTTTGGCTCTCAAACTTTCATCAACAATCTCAAAAATTTTCGTACTTTGTCTTCCATAGAATAAGGTTTTCCGAGTTGACCAAGGTTGTTGTAGATATTATTGAATCTTGTGTACATTTTCGAAATTGGTTCTGCATCACCCATTCTGAATAGTTCGAATTGATGAACTAAGGCATTGATTTTGGACGGTTTCACCTGATTTGTCCCTTCGTGTGTGATTAGCAATGTGTCCTACATTTCTTTTGCCAATCCACAACCTAAAACCCTGGTATATTTATTTGCATCTAAAGAACAAAATAAAATGTTAATAACTTGAGAATTGGTAGATAATTATTATTTATTCAAGAGAGTCATCTATTTCTTCTTCTTAATCACTCCATTCTATTTAGGAATGAATGAACCATCCTTAATTGCCAGCCACACATCATAATTAGTGGTTTGAAGAAAAACGATCATTCTATCCTTACAGAATGAATAATTTTCACCTGCAAATAAAAGTGAACGATGCATAAACTGTCCCTTACCTAGAGTGCTTATGGGGTGCGCCATGTGATCTTTCTTAGCTACCCAAGAGGGGGGCTAAATTGGGTAGTCACTAAAATTAAATAATTAATTTCTTTAAACACAAATAATAAATTTTACTAAATAGATTATTGTCTTGTTACGCAGCAAAAATGTGTTTACTTCTAAATGCAAACTCAAACACAATATAAGAAAATAAGTAATGCAGTACAAAACAATATATCCTCGCTCGGTAAGCTACTCTTACCTATATCTAGTCCCCCGAGCTCCACGAAAATTCGCAATCCACTAAACCCCTGTTTCCTTTCTCAAATAAAAACCAAACTCTTACAATCTCAATTTTTCACACAGGCTCAGAATCAACCTTTACAATTATCATTTTTACAGACTCATGAAGAACCCTATCTTTTTACTACACTTAAGACTAACCTAATTCTATTATAGGAAGAATCAAAACTTAATCCTTTTAACGGACTAAAGATTAAACCTACCACTCCCTCATACGTTTACACTTGTCTTTTTCTCAAGTTTAGGAAGAACCTTTACAATCTCTCAATTCTATTACCGGAAGAATCAAAACCTAGTTCTTTTTAAGGGAAAATAATAACTTAACCTTTTTACAGGACAAAAATTAAACCCTAATTTTTTTCATAGGAAAAAGATCGAAACCCTAGTTACCCTGGCTAGACACCATCCCAAACGTGCCTAATCTGCTCAAATTCATAAATACAAAAAATATAAGTTTCTTTCTACTAGGAGTTTCTATCACCTCAATATAAATATACTCAATTATGGCCCGAATAATTACTACATGACAGATACAACGTGAGACAAATAAAATATGATTAAATAATAAAGTGGGTAGGACAAATTTATTACGTAATCAGATAATCAAGCAAAAATTATTTAAAACAGATTTTCAGGCTTTTAAGTTTAAAACGATTTTTTAATAATTCTAAACCAAGCAATCAATAGAAATATAATTTTAAAATAAAGAATAAAGCTTTGATAGATCTCATTGGGAAAACACCGAAGATAATGACAATATCGCAATTAAAACCCAAATCGATGACGCCAAACAACAAACACTTTAGATTAAGAACTTTTACAGAATCACTCTTTGAAATCTCAACAAAAATCTCACTTTTATAAAAACTCAAACTGATGTTCTTGATGTATCAAAACTTAATCCCACAGGTTTTATTAAATAGACCTAAACCTAGCCCTTCAACGGCTATTTTTTGAAAGATATGTCTAAAATAACATTTTAAGACCCCATATAACATCACCTTTGATTAGACCCCATATAACATCAACTTTGATTATAGGTATGTTCCACTTAAAAATACTCTTTAAAATTCTCATTTAAGTTTATAAAACTATTCCTAATCTAAAACCACAAGAATAGGAAGTATTAACTCTCAAAACTCATTGTTTCGTTAAGTCGACCGACCCTTTTTGCCGGTGATTGAATTGACCCAAAAACATAATATTTCATACTTTAAAACATATTTTTATTTTATGTAAATTATCAAAATCATTTAACATAATGAACATATAAAATATTTCATTTTAGGATTTTAAACTTGTCACTTCTTATCATGATACTCGTAAGATTACTTCAATTTAAGTGTCGTGCATGATCCTAATTTAGGTTGCACTTAGAGTATAAAAGTATAGAATTGTTTTCACCTAATTTTCTTCAGTGTCTTCAAAACTCTTTCACATCTTTGTCATGTCCATTTTGCACCCTTTATGTTTTCTTCATTGATTCTTCTTCTTAATCAATTGTATGGAACTATAAATTTGAAACACTCGATAAAATCATTAGTTCCATGAAAAACATCAATACTTAATTACTCATCAAAACCTTGGATTCCATATAGTCATTATAGGCATGGTTTAAAATCTATATAATAAGACCGTTACTTTAAAGAGAGAGTGATTTTGCTAAAATATTTCTAAGAAAGTGATCTTGATCGGAGCGCCCAAAAATTTTCATCACCGGTTTTATATTACATTGAGCTATCTTATTTTTTTTAAGAAATCCCGATGAGATCTTTCCATATTAATTTATGTGCTTTTCTAATATTATCTAATTGGTAACATGGAATATTTGTGTTAGAAAAATCATTTTATAGTTTAAATTACTTGCATATCTTAAAGAAACAATTTTTGCCTGTAAAATCTTATTATATATTATTTTTGATTAAATTGAGATAAATTAGATTTAATTTCTCACATATTTTGGACTACTCTTTTACCTCTATTTTAATGTGGTCGATTGTCTCTAGGACTATTGGGCTAGTAGCAGTTGGTTTAGCAAATAGCAAACTTGGATCTGGACTTGGTTCAGCTATATTCGGAGTGACTTGTGGTTGTGCCCTATGAGGGACTGATTCTTCAATACTTGGGCTAAGGCCTCGGGAACTAGAAGGCTGACGTATAGTTGTTGGTTCTATCAGATCCAAAGTTTGGAATGAGGCTACGGGGTTTTGTTGAGACTGACGAAGTTATTGTAGAAGTTCTATTATTTAATCGAGGGATTCTTTCAATGAAACTACATCATGTCTTAGTTGGGATACCCCCAATGGGTTCATATGATCTCTCCTCTATGTCTTCCATTTGGAATAGGCTATCGTTCTTGGGCATGAGTGTGAACCGATGAACGGGAGATGGGAGTTTTTCTGCATAGAGCAATTTTTCTTTATATGACAAAAATTATGTTAGTATCATAGTTTACAAAAGCATTTGAGTTTGATCACGACTCAGTTGAAACGAGATTTCCATTATTCCCAAATTTTATAGATTATAACCATATCGAATTTTGACATGACTACCCCATAGGCAGGGAGCCCTTTCTTGAATTTACAGACTCAATGACACTTTTCTTTAGGATTTAATGGAAATATTGCCTCATTTCCTTGCCACTATCAACCTCAAACTAAAGTATGGCTTGAATTCAGATAAAATGAAACCTCTTAGTCTAATAAAGCATCATATAGTCAAAACAAAGATTTACATTATCCTTTAAATGGCTTGCTCCTAAGTCACATTTGGAAAGATTTTTAACTTTGAACAAACTCATAAAAGTGAGGAGAAATGGAAATTCCTATGTTGGCTATTTCGTTCTTTACTAACATTAGGGATTTTGTTTGTATGGTTTCAAGGCAAAATATATATCAAAAGAATATACATATAGCAAAGTAAAATGTTTCTCTCCAAAATAGTGTCCTAATGCATAAAGGGTTTTGGGTATCATTCTATCCTAGATTCACTATATGAGCTTCACGGCTTTTCTTTTAAGACATCCTAGAAAGGTACGGCTCCCAGATCTTCAAACCTCTGTGTTGATCCTAAGATTTTGATGAACAATTAAGTATTGATGTTTTGGTAGAACTAATATTTTAATTGAGTGTTTCAGTGATCTAAGTTCCAGTGATGAAGATGACGCAGATTAAATGGATGCTAAACCATAATGTTGAAGATATTGAAGAATTAAGAGTTTGAAGAAATTAGGAAAAACAATCCAGGTGAATTTCAACTCTTAATATCCCAATTAAGAACACACGCATTGTACAAAAAGTTTTTTATTATTTATGTGTGTTTTGATTAAGTGAAATTATTTGCTCCAATATATGATTTGAAAAGAAATATTTATAAATGGTTAAAATGAAATTTGAGAAAGTTAGTGGAGCTAATTGAGAAAAGAAATTAGTTAAATGGGCGAAATCGTAAAAGAAAATTTGTTAAAAACGAGATCAGAGAATAGATGCAGAAGGTAGTAGTCGACTGAGGAGTCGACCGAAGAAAGAAGCTGAAACATCCTGAATTGATAAGTCGACTGACAGGTCGATCGGCCTATAATAGCTGAACTCTCTGAATCAAAGAGTCGACCGAGCGGTCGACCGGTAAAAACCTGACAAACTCTCTAAATTAAAGAGTCGACTGAGTAGTTGACTGATCCACTGCATGGGCTACTTCCATAATCTTTCAGTCGACTGGGCAGTCGACTGAGTGCTCTTTTTCAGGATAATGTTTGATCTGAAATCATATCTAAAAGTAGCCGTTTTTTGTTAGGATTTGAGAGAGATTTAAGGGATTTGGTGATATTTAAGATATGGTTCATATATTAATTAAATCTTATTGATTTGGTACATTAAATATTAATATTTCTCAATTTGGTACTTGAAATAGTTTCTATTCTTATTAATTGAGATTGAGAAATACTTTGGGGATTTAATTAAAAGATTTGAAAGTTGTTTTTAAGTGAAATTGAACCTAAATGAAGTTCTTATGTTATAAGGGGTCTATAAGAGTTTTTAATTATCATGACATTTGTAAACTAGCCGTTAGAAGGTTGATTACATATTCCTTTAAATAGACCTACGAATTTCATTAGCAAACTTAAGTCGTAAATAAGAGAAAAATCATATCATATCATATCATAAGGGTGAGTTTTTCTAAGAGATATCTTTTTGAGAGTTTGTGAGCTATTCTAAGAGTAATCTTGAAAATCAATTGCGATTAATCTTTGCTGCTACCGGATCTGAAGTTTCATTGCTTATCTAATTATTCTGTGGATTGCGAGTGAGATCTTTCCAATTATATTCTTTCATTACATTATTTGTTTATTTCTTGAAAATTGATCTTAGAAATTGTTTCTAATTTTTGAAGAAAATATTTTTACAAACATTTATTGAATCTGATTACGTGCTTCAATTTGCTACGCATATTCTTGTTAAAATTAGATTTTTGTATTTCACATATTTCTATCACTAGTTGGGATATTAATCTAGTTATTGTTTATCTGGGGTGGTAGAAGCTCCGAGTGAGATTTTCTTCTTATCAATTTTTGTATTGGTGAGTTGTGACGGATTAAATACCATTGGGGTTATTTAATCAAGGGTAGCTGAGTTTCAATCTCTTCCTATAAAGAGATTGAGGTAGTAATTCTTCCTGGTAAAATTGTTTTGTGAGTGATTTGTAAATATTTCATCCTTACTTGGGAAAATGATAGTTGGAGTATTTTGTGAGGTTTTGATTCTTGAGCCGTAGTAAAAAAAAAAAAAAAAAAGGTTAATCTTTAGCCTGTAAAAGATAAGTTATTCTTGAGGTTGTAAAAAGTAAATGTTATTCCTGAACCTTAGAAAATGAAATTGTAAAGGTTGATTCTGAGCATGTAAAAGAATTGATATATGGGTTTGGTTCCTACCTTTAAAGGGATCTTGAGAATTAGTGGGTGCGAATCTCCATGGGACTCGGAGGACTGGACTAGTCAAGAGTAGTTTAGTAAATCAGGATATATCTTGGTGTGCTACATTATTAAATTATTTATTTTTGTTGTTTGGGTGTGCACTTGGATTGATAATATTATTTCGCTGTATTATAAAGATAATAATTAATTTAGACTTAAAATTAATTATTTGATTTATCAAGTTTTATTCTGATATATTTTTGAGTACCCAATTCACCCCCCCTCTTGAGTATTCTACTGGGCTAACAATTAGTATTAGAATTGGTTTTAGCTCATAAGGCTTAACATCCTAGCTAAACCGGTCACGTGCACAAACTATGGATGATGTGTTTTGTGTATCCTCTTTTGATAATGGTAAATGCGTATATGATAATGTGATTTATGATTCTTGTGATTTTAGTGGTAGTGATAGAGATGATGATAATGAAAATATCCATATTGTTATGGAAAAATTAATTTTTTTCATACTATTTTTTTGCTAAAGAGAGCTTAAGTTTAAAAGAAAAAATTGCTTCTTTTGAAAATGGTGAAAAAAGTATTCGAAAATCTAAAATGCATTTGGATGATTATTGTGGTTCAAAAGAGTTTTCGGAAGTTATTTTTGAAATTAATAATTTGCTCTTTAAAGTGGATTTTCTTGAAAATAAAAATGGAGTTTTAAAAAATAAATTTGATATGATTTCCAGGCAAATGTCAGATTTTGTTTCTAAAATCGATTTACTTAAGAAAAATTTTGAAAAATTAAAATCCGACCTTAAGTCTATTTCGAGAGATTTTCAAAATGATTTTTCTAGGCAAGGTCCGTATGCTTCATCGTCTCATCTTTCATCACAGGCCAGTGATAGTTATGTTTCTATTGTTAGAAATGATTTATGTTTTACATCTCGTACTTTTTATGATAAATCAGATTTGAGATGTTATTATTGCAATAGAGTTAGGCATTTTAAAGTATCATGTCCGTTTTGGAACCCTAAGTTTATGTCTAATAAGGACGGATCCAAAATGAAATGGATACCGAAGAAAATTATTGAAATGTCTTGTGCAGAATTACAAAATGTCAGAAGTGGACCTGAAGAAACAGTTAAAGAGTTTATATCAAAGCCAAAACAGAATGTCACTAGAGATCCACAAGCGACGTGTACAAAGCGAAAAGATGTACCAAAGACAAGAGGTGAAGTTGTAAAGGAACCATAAGAGATATGTGTTAAGAGAAAATCTATACCAAAGCCAAGATTGGATATCACCAGAAAACCACAAGCGATACATGCAAAGGGAATCATCAATGAATCGAATGGCAAAAATCAAAAGAAGAGAAAGTACGATCTAGCCAAGAAGAATTGCGCACCTAAATCAATTATGAGCTCAAATGAGATAAAAAGTAAAGTCACCGCAAAAAATAGAAAATGTACTCTTAACTCTTCGCATTTTAAATTCATTAAATTTGTTAAAGATGGAGGTGCCCAACTTGCCAAATAGGTAAGTTGGTGATTGTGTCTAAGACCTATTTTCAATGATGTGTTCACTTGTTCTCTTAGAAATAGTGTAGGGTGATTATGAGAATCGCATTTAGTTATGGGGTATTAACATGTTTTTATGTGCTTACATCAAGTAGTAATCATGTGTTAATTATAAAACATGTTATGTGATTTAGAGGATTAATCTAGTATTTGTGATCTTACTAAATAATGCTAATTATTTATTGAATATGATTTTTTGTAGGATTATTCGTATAATGAGCTATCATTCATACTATTTACTTTTATTCAAATAAGTTGGATTGAACTTTAGTTTTTATGTTTCCTAATGCATGATAATATGTTCTTATGTTGCAGCATGTCTATTGATTTATAAATGAGTATCAATTCTAAAAGAGAAATGAGATTTTATGAGAGAAATATACACTTATCCGTAATTATGCATGCACTAGATTTATGATTGATGAAATGCTTCCTATTTTAGTGTGTTAAAGAACATATGGTTTGTTTCTATAAAGGGAAGACATTATTTGGTATCATGAGTAAGGCATGTGGACTTAATTGATAATTATATGATTGCATGTTACATTGTTAAAAGATTTTGATTGCCTCAAATTTATTCTTCTAAGCATGAATTGATTTGTTTACAATTATATATTGAGAGAAGTGTTTATAAGAGAGGTAATATTATGTCATGCTTATATTGAAAGACGAGTTTTGTTGATAAATCAAAAGAGTTAATATGCTTGTAAAAGATTAATATCATACTATATTGCTGAAATATTATGATTATTCACCTATGCATGAATATTATTCATTTACAATTTGATAGAGAAAGATTGCATGCTCAGAAATATGTTTTTGGTGTGGATCTTGTTGGATTGAGTAGACTTAATATTTATCTATAAAAATGATCCACATAGTGTTGATGTTTTGTGCTTAAAAGTTGAATTTATAAATTGATTCAATGTGCTTTTAAAAGAGATATATATATCCGGATTTAATTACTTTAGTATATTATATGATTGCCTAGAGCAATGTTTGTGGTGTTCCCCCCTCTTACCTAAATTTGTTTTTGAAAATGACAAATGGGGAGAAATAGATGATGTTTTATTAACGGGGAAAAATTAGTTGATGTGTGATTAAGGGGGAGTTTTATTAATGAGTTTATTGTGCTTTATTGATTATGTTTTATAATATCTTCATTATTTTGCTTAAATGAGTTAAAGAACCCGTTCTCAGATTCAGGGAGAGTGTGGTTATATTTTTATTTTAAAGAAAATATCAAAGTTAATTGTCATCATAAAAAAAGGGGGAGATTGTTGATCCTAAGATTTTGATTAACAATTAAGTATTGATGTTTTGGTGGAACTAATGTTTTAATTGAGTGTTTCAGTGATCTAAGTTCTAGTGATGAAGACGACGCAGATTAAATGGATGCTAAACCATGATGTTGAAGATATTGAAGAATTAAGAGTTTGAAGAAATTAGGGAAAACAAACTAAGTGAATTTCAACTCTTAATATCCCAATTAGGAACACACACATTGCACCAATTTTTTATTATTATTTATGTGTGTTTTGATTAAGTGAAATTATTTGCCCCAATATGTGATTTGAAAAGAAATATTTATAAATGGTTAAAATAGAATTTGAGAAAGTAGAGCTAATTGAGAAAAGAAATTAGTTAAAGGGGCGAAATCGTAAAAAAAAATGTGTTAAAAACGAGATCAGAGAATACATACAGAAGGTAGCAGTTGACTGAGAAGTCGACCGAAGAAAGAAGCTGAAACATCCTGAATTGATAAGTCGACTGACAGGTCGACCGGCCTATGGTGGCTGAACTCTCTGAATCGAAGAGTCGACCGAGCGGTCGACCGGTGAAAACCTGACAAACTCTCTAAATTGAAGAGTCAACCGATCCACTGCATGGGCTATTTCCATAATCTTCCAGTCGACTGGGCAGTCGACTGAGTGCTCTTTTTAAAGATAATGTTTGATCCGAAATCATATCTAAAAGTAGTCATTTTTTGTTAGGAATTGAGAGATATTTAAGAGATTTGGTGATATTTAAGATAAGGTTCATATATTAATTAAATCTTATTGATTTGGTACATTAAATATTAATGTTTCTCAATTTGGTACTTGAAATAGTTTCTATTCTTATTAATTGAGATTGAGAAATACTTTGGGGATTTAATTGAAAGATTTGAAAGTTGTTTTTAAGTGAAATTGAACCTAAATGAAGGTCTTATGTTTTAAGGGGTCTATAAGAGCTTTTAATTGTCATGACACTTGTAAATTAGCCGTTAGAAGGCTGATTACATATTTGTTTCAATAGAACTGTGAATTTCATTAGCAAACTTAAGCGGTAAATAAGAGAGAAATCATATCATATCATAAGAGTGAGCTTTCCTAAGAGATATCTTTCTAGGAGTTTGTGAGTAATTCTAAGAGTGATATTGAAAATCAATTGTGATTAATCTTTGCTGCTACCGGATCTGAAGTTTCATTACTTATCTAATAATTCTGTGGATTCCGGGTGAGATTTTTTCAATTATATTCTTTCATTGCATTATTTGTTTATTGTTTGAAAATTGGTCTTAGAAATTATTTTTGATTTTTGAAGAAAATATTTTTATAAACAATTTCTTGAATCTGATTACGTGCTTCAATTTGCTACCCATATTCTTGTTAAAATCAGATTTTTGTATATCACATATTTCTATCACTAGTTGGGATATTTATCGAGTTATTGTTTATCTGGGGTGGTAGAAACTCCGAGTGAGATTTCCTTCTTATCAATTTTTGTATTGGTGAGTTGTAACGGATTAAATACCATTAGGGGTGTTTAATCAAGGGTAGCTGAGTTTCAGTCTCTTCCTGTAAAGAGATTGAGGTAATAATTATTTCTGGATAGAATTACTTTGTAAGTGATTTTTAAATGTTCCATCCTTACCTGGGAAAAGGATAATTGGAGTATTTTGTGAGGTTTTGATTCTTGAGTCGCAGTGAAAAAAAAGAATTAGGTTAATCTTTAACCTGTAAAAAGATAGGTTATTCTTGAGATGTAAAAGTAGAGGTTATTCCTAAACTTTGAAAAAGAAAATTGTAAAGGTTGATTCTGAACCTATAAAAGAATCAGTGTGTGGGTTTGATTCCTACCTTTAAAGGGATCTTGAGAATCAGTGGGTGCGAATCTCTGTGAGGCTCGGACGACTGGATTAATCAAGAGTAGCTTGATGAACCATGATATATCTTGGTGTGCTACATTATTAATTTGTTTATTTTTGTTGTTTGGGTGTGCACTTAGATTGATAATATTATTCTCCTATGTTATAAAGATAATAATTAATTATTTGATTTATCAAGTTTTATTCTGATATATTTTTGAATACCCAATTCACCCTTACTCTTGGGTATTCTAATGGGCCAACACTCTGGTGTCCCCGAAGGAATATCCATCTTTGGTTGGTGATCTAAGCGAGGAGAGGTTCAAAATTGGGCCCGATGGATAAACCTCACGACCTAGCTCCTACTGACTCCTCTGTTTAATCCTACTGGGTTTCGTAACCAAACCCAGTGGGCTGTCATCACATGAGTTTAGCCCCTACTATAAGTTTGTGATGTACAAAGTATGATCGGTGGTCGTGCCTTGGAAATAACTTACAAAAAAAAAAATACAACAATATAAAGACAGTAAATAAATGTGAGAAAGTAAAGAAAATAAATACAAGAATTCAAAGTGCAAGAAGTAAAAGTAGGATATGAAATAGAAAAAAAAAATAGGAAACACGCAGGCAATAAAGTAGAAATAAATGTATTTACACACCCTTATGCATGCTAAATCAGGTAAGAATATGCGCAAAGAATATAACAGACATTATATTATTTTTTAATAGATAAAAGGGAATTATCATGTTTTAAAAATTGAAAATGTATTTCTTGGACTTAGTTTGGACTTGAAGGTTATTTAAACTCTGACTAGGCTAGACCCTCAAAAGTCCTTAGAGGAGTCGCTAGCTGACACACCCCGAATTTTGAAAAGGGAGAGAAGATGAAGAGTCAATTTGGTTTCCTTCATCTCAAATCCATTCATTTTTTGGAAAAAATAATTTCAGGAGCTTTTCTAGGCGCCAGTTTTGAAAACATTTCTTTGGGCTAAAATTTATTTTAAAAATGGAGTCGCCACCTAGCATTAAGTTAAATGGTGTGATAGGTCACTGGGATTTTAAAAAATATTTTTATTTTTGAAATGGCAAATGTTGATCCTGAGATTTTGATGGACAATTAAGTGTTAATATTTTTTGTGGAACTAACATATTTATTGAGTGTTTCAGTTTAAAGAGTTTCATTCAAGATAATATCATGAAGTAATTATGAAGGATGCAGAGATGAACATTAAAGAATATTAAAGATTCTGAAGATATTAGGTGAAAACAACTTAAATCTATTTTACTCTTAATGTATCTTGATTAGGATCATACACGACACAAAAATGATTTATATTTATGTGTATTTTAATTAAGGTCCTAATTATTGTTTAAATATTTGTTTCAATGTGAAATTGAAAAAGAAAAATTGACCTAAGCAAGATTAGTGTTTAAAAACGAATATTAGTTTCAATTAAATTAATTGAGAAAAGAAATCGGTTAAGGGTTTAAAACGCTGAAGTTTGGAGTTGAAAAAATTGAGTAGTGGGTGTTCCAACAATGATCGGTCAACCGACCACAAAGGATTGGTCAACTGATGGGCAAGGGCTAGAAAATGTGGAGTCTCTGAATCGATCGGTCAACTGACCAAGAGAGATCGGTCAACCGATGGCCGAAATGAAAAGTTTATGTATCAATTGGTCTACTGACCATCGATGATCAGTCAACAAACCACGACCGAAAATAGGCCTGAGGAAGCATCCTATATCGATCGGTCAACCGACCCACGGGGGATCGGTCAACTAACCCATAGGGGATCGGTCAATCGACCAATGTTTGAAAAATGTCTTGGATACATCCTATATCCATCAATCAACAGATGGACAGAGGTCGATCAACCGACTGTGTTGTTACAGTTTTGAGGATTTCGAGGAGCTATTCAAAAATTAGCCGTTAACTAGCTGTTTTTGAGATATTTGAGCGAGATATTGTAGGGATTTAGATATATTAGTGATGTGATACACCTATTTTATTATCCTCATAGATACGGTACACATATTTGAAGTGTTTCTCAATTTGGTACATTTAATATTTTCTATCTTATTTAAGATTGAGAAATAATTTGAGAACTAAATTGATTATTTTAAAAGTCATATTTAAGTGAATTGGACCAGGATTAAATGATATTGATATATAGGGTCTATATGTGTATTTAATTATTATGTATTGAGGAAACTAGTCGTTAGAGGGTCTGTTTCAAATCAGCTTAAGTAGACCTACGTTTTTAGAGGTCAATATATTACCTCCATCAAGAACTTTCAATTTCTGAACTTTTCAAGAGTCGTTATTCTGAGATTATATCAAGAGATCACTTATGAGATCATTTGTGAGAAAAGTTCTTGAGTTAAAGTGCTAAGTGTTTTGGCGTCACCGATCTAAGTTGTCTTGAGATTCAATTTACAATCTTTCGATGTTAACCTGGTGAGATCTTTCCAAATTTTTGAATTTTATTGTGATTTTATATTATTATTATTTGCTTGATTATAAGATCTTTGTGAAATCATTTTTTAACTTTAAAGCACATAAAAATTCTTTTAAAACTATTTTTGTGATTATTTGATTAAGTGCTTATTTTTGTGCTACCCACATCTATTATAATCAGATATTAAATTCCTCACGTAAAATTCTATTACTAGTAAATTCGGGACATTAATTGAGTTTAATTGATTTAAGGTGGTAAAAACTCCGGGTGGGAAGAAATTCATTAATTCTTGTAATTTGTGAGTTTGTACAGATTATATACTATTGGAAGTATCTAGTCAAGGGTAGTTTGGGTTTCAATCTTTCCGAGAAAAAGATTGAGATTTAATATTTACCTAGTGGATAAAAAGATTAGGTTACTCTTTTCCCTTGAAAAAAACGTTAGGCTTGATTCGTCCTGATTAGAATTAAATTTAAGTGAATTATAACGGTTCTATCCTTACAGGTGAAAAAGATACTTGGAGTGATTTATTATGTTTGTTTCTTAGCCTAGTAAAAGAATTATATTAGTCTTTAGCCTGCAAAAATATAAGGTTCTTCCTTAGCATGTAAAAAAGAAATTATAAAGGTTGACTTTAAGGCTGTGAAAAGAATCATTGTAATTGTTTGGTTCCTACTTGTTAAAGGGATCAAGTGGTTCAGTGAGTATGAATCTCCGTAGGGCTCGGAGGATTGGATTAACCAAGAGTAGCTTGGTGAACTATGATATATCCTTGTGTGCTGTTTTATTTACTTTATTTATATTTTTTTATTTGGGTGTGAACCTAGATTAAATACACTTATCTGTTGCGTTATAAAGATAAATAATTAATTTAGGATAAATTGATGATTTGATTTAATAAGTGTTGAAAGATAAGAAATTTGTTTAAATTTTTATATCTAGCTAATTCACCCCCTCTTGGGTAACACATTGGGCCAACAATTGGTACCGGAACTGGTTTTAGCTCAATTAGGCTTAACATTCTTGCTAAACCGGTCACGTGCACACACCATAGATGATGTCTTTCTTGTATCCTCTTTTGATGGTGATAGATTCGTATATGAAAATGTTGTTCATGATTCTTGTGGTACTAGTGGTAGTGATGGAGATGACGATAATGAAAATATCCATACTGTCATGGAAAAATTTCTCTCTTACACTTCTTTTTGCCAAAGAAAACTTGATTTCAAAAAGAAAAATTGATTCTTTTGAAAATGGAGGAAAAAGTGTTCGGAAATCTAAAGTGCATTTAGATGACTATTGTGGAACAAAAGAGTTTTCTGATGCCGTTTTTGAAATTAATGATTTGCTCTCTAAAATGGATTTTCTTGAAGATTGAAACAGAATTTAAAAAAATAATTTTGACATGATTTACAGGCAAAGGTCAAATTTTAAATCAAAAATCGATTTAATTAAGAAAAAATTTGAAGAATCAAAATCTAATCTCAAGTTTGTTCCGAGAGCTTCTGAAAATGTTTCTTCATGTTTTAAAACAATCTATGGAAGTAGATGTGTTTCATCGTCTCATTCTTTATCACAAACCAATGATTGTAATGTTGCTATTGTTAGAAATGATTCATATTTTACGTCTCGTGCTATCTATGATAATCAATCAAAATTGAGATGTTATTATTGCAATAGAGTTGGATATTTTAAAATATCTTGTCCGTTAGGAACCCTAAGCTTATGTCTAACAAGAATGGATTCAAAATAAAATGGATACCAAAAAGAGATGTGCAAATGTCTTGTGCAGAGTTACATAATGTCAGGAGTGGATAGAACAGAACAAACAAAGAGGTTATATTAAAGCTAAAATAGGAAGTCGCAAAGAATCCATAAGTGACGCGTATAAAGCAAAAAGATGTACCAAAGGCAAAATGTGAAGTTACAAAGAAGCTACAAACGACATGTGCAAACCGAAAAGATTTACCAAAGTCAAGATGGAATATCACCAAGAAGCCACAAGCGACATGTACAAATATAAGTTCAGTGAATCAAATGACCATAATCAAAGGTTGAGATGATACAGACAAGTCAAGAGAAATTGTGCATCCAAATCAATCGTTGGAACAAATAAGGTAAAAAATAAAGTTGTCTCCAAGGACGTTAGAGGTACTCCTTACCCTCCGCATCTTAAATTCATTAAATTTGTTAAAGAGGGAGATGTCTGACTTATCAAATAGGTAAGTTGGTAATGGTTTCTACGACTTATACTAAATGATGGACTTACTTATTGTCTTAGAAATAATGCATGGTGATTATGAGAATTATATTTAGTTAAGGAGTATTAACATGTTCTTATGTGCTTATATCAAGTAGCGATTATGTGTTTGTTTTTAAAGCATGCTACATAATGTAAAAAATAAATCAAGTGTGCGTGATCTCACTAAGTATTATTAATGACTCATTGCAAATTAGCAAAACCATTTGTATAATGTTCTCTTATTCATCAATATATCTTTTATACAAATGTGTTGAATTGAGCTGATGTATTATGCATCTTGAAATGATATCTTATAATGCATAATATCGTGATCTATTTGATATATTAAAGTTTTTCAAATGAATAAAAAATGATTTAATCGATACATTTATATGATTGATCATGACATTGATACAACTTGTATGGTTAATATGTATGCATGATAACATGTCATTCTCATACGTTTCATGTTTCCTGATTTTTAATGATTATATGATTATTAGAAACATATTACTTGAGATGACTCAATCTGAATTAATTGATTTATAGGATTAAAATTGTTTGAAATTGATTAGTGAGCACGCATGATGTTGAGAATAATTGATAAATATATGATCTCTATTAATGATTTTATCCCAAGTATATTTCAAAGAGTTTTAGGTTATAAGATTACTCAAGAAAAAATAAATATGCATACCGAAATTCAAAGTTCAGTCAAGAATAAGGACAAGATTGATTCAAGGAGATAATTGATTAGATTTGAATCTTCATTCAACTCAGTGGTAAAACAATCTCATTCTCGTATGATTATGTAAGAAATTTATGTGATGAGAAATTATCATCTAATTTCTATTATTAGCTAATACTGATTTATTGATGAAATATTTATTACTAATAAATGTTTGACAAAATCAATATTATTCATGATTTTACCTGTCGGCATATCTTATAAATTTAAGCTTACATATTTGTATGTAATATTCTTATACTATGCTATACGAGGTTCACTAAAAGTCATGTTTAAAAATTTGTGAAATATGTTATAGCTATCCAAGACTTGTTCATCATTGAATTAAGTGAGTATGTTAAAATGCATGATAGCTTGATTCATTTGAAATGTTGCGATTATTTAAATGATAAATGAATTATATATTGAATTCATACGGTTTGAATTCTAAGTATTGATCATAACTATGATAGAAACATGCATTAGATTTATGATTGACAAATTCATAAGTTATCATTGAGGAATGTTTCCTGACCTAGTGCATTAAAGATTACATATTTCTTAATTCTATCTAAAAGAAAGATATTAATCGGTAGCATGAATAAATCATGTTAAATAATTAAGATTATATGATTTTATGCTACATTATTGAAATGTTATGATTCCCTTAGGTTTATACTCTTATGCATGAATTTGTTTGTTTAAAATTATTTAGGGAAAGAAGTTTTTATAAGTGGGGTAATAATGTGTTATGCTTAAATCGAAAATGAAGATATTGAATATTTTGATACTTTTGATTAGTTTGTTGATATATTTACCAAACCTTTAGCGAAAGATTTGTATGAAAATTATCCAAGGTTTAGGTATGGCTAGGTACAATGATGTTTGTCCCGAGTGATATTTTTTATTCCTTTTCCCCACTTTTTGAGATAACAAATGGGGAGAATATGTTTGATATTTATTGAATATGCTTTATTAAATTGATTGATAAAGGGGAAGACATAAAGGGAAATCCATGTTTGCGCTTAAAATGAGTTAGTTAATGTTTAGGATTTATTTGCCTAACCATTGCACTGATATAGGGGAAAATATTGTTGATATAATCATGTTATGCCATATTAAATATCTATAATTGTTTTATTGATCATATTTTGTACTTTCTTGAATATCTGATGAATTTATTGAATTATCTTCATGATTATGTTTTAACGAGTTAAAAAACCAGTCCTCGAATTTAGGGGGAGCGTGGTTACATTTTTGTTTTGAAGAAAATATCAAAGTTAATTGTCATCATAAAAAATGGGGAGATTGTTAATCTTGAGATTTTGATGGACAATTAAGTGTTGATATTTTGGTGGAATTAATGTGTTTATTGAGTGTTTCAGTTTAAAGAGTTCAATTCAAGATAATAACATAAAATAATTATGAAGGATGTAGAGACAAACATTAAAGAGTATTGAAGATTCTGAAGATACTGGGTGAAAATAACTTAAATCTATTTTACTCTTAATGTATCACGATTAGGATCACACACGATACAAAAATAATTTATATTTATGTGTGTTTTAATTAAAGTCCTAATTATTGTTCAAATAATTGCTCCAATGTGAAATTGAAAAAGAAAAATTGACTTAAGCAAAATTAGTGTTTAAAAAGAATATTAGTGTCAATTAAATTAACCGAGAAAAGAAATCTATTAAAGGGTTTAAAACGTCGAAATTTGGAGTTGAAATTAATTGAGTAGTGGGTGTTCCAACAGTGATTGGTCAACCGAACTACAAAGGATCGGCCAACCGATGGGCAAGGGCTGGAAAATGTGGAGTATCTGAATCGATCGGTCAACTAACCAGGAGAGATCAATCAATCGATGGTCGAAATAAAAACTCTCTATATTTATCGGTCGACTGACCATTGATGATCGGTCAATCGACTAGGGCCGAAAATAAGCCTGAGGAAGCATCTTGTATCGATCCATGGGGGATCAGTCAACTGACCAGTGTTTAAAAAATAGCTTGGATATATCCTGTATCCATCGGACCAACGGACAAAGGTCGGTCAACCGACTATGTTGTTACACTTTTGAGGATTTTGAGGAACTATTCAAAAACTAGTAGTTAACTAGCTGTTTTTGAGATATCTGAGCGAGATATTGTAGGGATTTTGATATATGAATGATGTGATATACTTATTTTACTATCCCTATAGATATGGTACACATATTTGAAGTGTTTCTCAATTTGATACATTTAATACTTTCTATCTTTATGATTTAAGATTGAGAAATAATTTGGGGACTAAATTGAATATTTTAAAAGCTGTATTTATATGAATTGGATCAGGATTAAATGAAATTGATATATGGGGTCTATATGCGCATTTGATTGTCATATCTTGAGGAAACTAGCCGTTAGAGATCATATTTCAAATCAGCTTAAATAGACCTGTGTTTTTAGAGATCAATATATCACTTCCATCAAGAATTATCGGTTCCTGAGCTTTCTAAGAGTCGTTATTTTGAGATTATATCGAGAGATCATTTCTGAGAAAAGTTCTTGAGTTAAAGCGCTAAGTGTTTTTACGTCACCGATCTAAGCTGTCTTGCGACTCAATTTACAATTTTTCGGTGTTATTTTGGTGAGATCTTTCCAAACTTTTGATTTTTATTGTGATTTTATATTATTATTATTATTATTATTATTATTATTATTATTATTATTATTATTATTATTATTATTATTATTATCACCATCATCTTGGTTATAAGATCTTTGTGAAATCGTTTTTGAAATTTAAAGAGTATAAAAATTCTTTTAAAATAATTTCTGTGATTATCTGATTACGTGCTTATTTTTATGCTACAAACATCTATTATAATCAAATATTAAATTTTTCACGTAAAATTATATCACTAATAAATTCGGGACATTAATTGAGTTTAATTGATTTAAGGTGGTAGAAGTTCTGAGTGAGAAGAAATTCATTAATTCTTGTAATTGGTGAGTTTGTATGGATTAGATATTATTGAGAGTATCTAGTCAAGGGTATATTGGGTTTCAATCATTTTCGATAAAAATATTGAGGTTTAATCTTTACCTAGTGGATAAAAATGTTAGGTTACTCTTTTCCCTTGAAAAAAGTTAGACTTGATTTTTCCTGATTAGAATTAATTTTGAGTAAATTGTAACGGTTCCATCCTTCCCGGTGAAAATAATACTTGGAGTGATTTGTGATGTTTGATTCTTAGTCTGGTAAAAGAATTAAGTTAGTCTTTAACTTGCAAAAAGATAAGGGTTTGTGAAAAGAATTATTGTAAGGGTTTGTGTTGATCCTAAGATTTTGATGGACAATTAAATGTTGATGTTTTTTGTGGAACTAACGATTTTGTTGAGTTTTTCAGTTTATTAGTTCCAGTGAAGATATTATCATGAAGAAGTATAGAAAAATGCTAAATGGATGCTAAAAACACTGACAAAAATGATGGATGTTAAGAGACTGAAGATTTTGAAGAACCTAGGGGAAAACAACTCAGGTTAAATTTTTACTCTTAATGTATCCCGATTAGGATCACACACGACACAAACTATTTTTACAATTAGGTGTGTTTTTAATAGGATCCTAATTAGCTAACATATTTGTTCCTACGTGTAATTGAAGAAAAAACATTGATTTAAGAAAGATAATTGATTAAAATTGAATTTAAGGATTTAGTGGAGTTAACTGAGAAAAGAAATCGGTTAAAGGAGTAAAAACGTTGAAGAAATTTAGTAAAAAAGTATTTGAGGGGAGAAGTTCCAGAAGGATCTGTCAACCGACCAACGCTGATCGGTTAATCGATGAAAAGGAGCTAGGAAAACGATTCAGACTCCGAATTGCTTGGTCGATAGGTAGGTCGACCTATGGCTAAAATATGAACTCTTTGAATCGTTAGGTCGACACGGCGGTCGACCTTTGAAAGTCTCTGAATCTTCCGGTCGACAGAAACATAAGGGGTGGTCAACCTTTGGCGAAGAGATTTTGGCTTGGGCTACGTCTCGAATTGGACGATCGACCGATGGGTGTTGGTTGGTCAACCAATGGACAGTTTCAGAATTTGAGAATTTCATGGTTTTAATTCAAAAAATAGTCGTCTTATGGTTAGGATATGGAAGATATATTAGGGATCTGATGGAATTTAAGATTTATGATTGATATTTTGTTATCCCTATAGATACGGTTCAAGTATTTTGGATATTTCTCAATTTTGTTTATGAAATTTTTTCTATCCTATCTAATTGAGATTAAGAAAAAGCTTGAGGAACTGAATTGGATATTTTAAAATATATAATTAAGTGAATTATACCAGGATTGAGTTTTTATGATATAAGGGGTCTAGTGGAGTAATTATTTGTCATGAAATATGGGAACGAACCGTTAGAGAGCTTGTTCTAATCCCATATAAATAAACCTACGTTTTTTAGGTTTCAATAATCCCAATAATTTAATTCTGAAAAGTTATTCAGTTCTAGTGTTTTCTAAGAGTGATCATTATGAGATTATACTGAGAGTATTGTGAGAATTTTCTTGAGAAATTTTGGAGTAGATTATTGCTGATTGTCGACTTGAAGTTTCATTTCTTATCATTATTTATTCGGTGGATTCTTGGTGAGATCGTTCCAAGTTATTTGCTATTAATTGTTGTTTGATATTATTATTTATTACTTTGAAATTTGATCTTTGAAATCGTTTTCCTGAATTTTAAATTGAAAATTATTTTTGAAACGATTTTTTGAGAAAATCTGATTACGTGTTAAATTGTTTGCTACCTATTTTTGTTTAAAATTAGATTTTAAAATTCTTACTGTATTTCTATCACTAGTATCGAGACATTAATTGAGTTCAAATTTATCTAGGGTGGTAGAAGTTACGAGTGGAAAAATCACTTATAAATTTTGTAATTGGTGAGTTGAGTGTCAGATTAGATATTATTGAGAGTGTCTAATCAAGGGGTAGCGGTTTCAATCTCTTCCGGTAAAGAGATTGATGTTTTAATATTTGCCTAGAGTATAAAAAGATTAGGTGTTAATTCTTCCTTAATAGAATTAATTTGTGAGTGAATTTGTAACAGTTCAATCCTTATCGAGTAAAAAGATACTTGGATTGTTTTTTTATGTGAGGCTTAATTCTTAGCCTAAGGTATAAAAGAATTAAGTTTGATCCTTAGCATGTGAAAGGATTAAGTTAGTCTGGAGCCTGGAAAAAAGATAAGGTTATTTTTGAGCCTGTGAAAAAAATAAGGTTATTCCTGAGCCTGGGAAAAGGAATTGTAAAGGTTGATTATGAATTTGTGAAAAGAATTATTATATAAAGGTTTGGTTCCTACCTGTTTAAAAGAATCGTAGTGATTAGTAGGTGCGACTCTCCGTGGGGCTTGGAGGACTCGATTAACCAAGAGTAGCTTAGTAAACCAGTATAAATCTTGGTGTGCTGCTTTTTTTACATTATTTATATTCTGTTGTTTAGGTGTGCACCTAGTCTCTAACACATATCCGCTGCTGTAAAGATAATAATTAATTTATGATAAAATTAATTATTTGAATTTTAAAGTATTATTATTTGGTAATTTTTTATTATTACCCAATTCACCCCCTCTCTTCTTGGGTAGCTCACTAGACCTACAGTTTAGTTCCTACCTGTTAAAGGGATCAAATGGTTTAGTGGATGTGGATCTCTGTAGGGCACAGAGAACTGGATTAGTCTAGAGTAGTTTGATGAATCAGGATATATACTTGTGTGCTAATTTATTTACTTTATTTATATTTTGTTGTTTGGTTGTGCACCTTGATTAAATACACTTATCTGCTCCGTTATAAAGATAAATAATTGATTTATGATAAATTGATTATTTGATTTAATAAGTGTTGAAAGATAAGAAATTTGTTTAAATTTTTATAACTACCTAATTCACCTCTTTCTTAGGTAGTTTACTGGGCCAACAACCAAGTTTTTTACTTGAAAAATAGTTGGTCTTAACCAGAGATTTCTTTAAAGTTCAGGAGTTGGTTATGGTCGGGGAAAATGTTAGGCACCCTAAGACACTCGTCTGAAGAAGATAACTAAGTTTAAATAAATCTTTAAATCAAAACAAAGTTCTAGTAATTTTCTTCGGTTTTGGTTAACATACTAATTCCCATTTGTTAGTTTTTATGTTAATTTTTTGTAGAAGAAAGGAGACACTTTAAAATGATAAAAAAATAACAAAAATTAAATAAAATAAGAATTAAAAAAGGACAAATGTCCCCCTTTTAGACTGTCTAACGATTATAGAAAAATCGACAAGTTTTGCCCATGGGGGGATTTTTATTGTTGTGCTTGTTTAATTTCGGTGGTTGTGGCAAAAACAACATGCATTTCAAAGAGATAAAAAAAGGGTAAAAGAAATTTAAGTAAGAAAAATATTTTTAGGAATGTGAAAAACCATGTTTTTTAAGTTAAAGAAACAAGCAAGGAAAACATTTTTTCTTTAGTTTGCTTAGAAAAGACTTTAAAAGAACATTACGAAAAGGTTCTATAAAAAAGAAATGTTTTGACTTTGAAAGTAAATATCTTACAAAAACATTTGTTTGTAAAAAGAGTTTGGAAACAAAAATTTCAAGAATCTTCTTCAAGAAAAAACTCTTAAAAAACATTTTTGAAAAAAAATGATTTTAAATTTTAGCAAGTTTCTTTTAGAAGAGGAAGAAGCAAGTTTTTTTTTTAAACAAAAGAGTGAATTTGAAAAAGGGTTTTGTAAAGACATTTTTTTTTAAGAAAACACTCTTTAGACAAAAAACAAAAAAAAACCTTCTTGGTAACGAAAAAACATTGTGTGAAAGAACCGTTTTGTGAAACAACTTTTAAAGGTGATTTTTGAAAGGGTTCCTTTAAAAAATAATTTTAAAAAGATTTTGTTTAGGGAAAATGTTGAAAATATTTTTTTTTAGAAAAATCCTTTCGTTTTTAAAACAATTTGGAAAAAAGTTCTTTTTAGAAATTGGAACAAGTTTAAAAAAATATTTTTATAAAAAAGAGCAAGTTAAAATATTTTTTGTAAACTTTTGGTAAAGACATTTTCTAGAAATAGTTTTAAATGAACTTTATGGAAGAATCATTTTAAGAACGAAGTTTTTTTTTTTTTTTTTTTTTTGAGACAACGTTTAGAAGATTCATTTCTTAGAAGAAACACAAGTTTGAAAACATTTTTAAGAAAAAAAAACTTGGAAATCATTTTTTGAGAAAAAACTAATTTTTTTTTAGAGTAAAACAAAAATTGTTTTTTTGCTTGAACGAAGGGAAGGAGAGAGGAAAAAAATATTAAAATAATGGTTTAAACAGAACTACAGGATTGGTTTCATATAACCTGCTCTCGATACCATGTTAAAGAGAGAAAAGAATAAAGAAATAATGAGATAACTTAACAATTGTTTTAACCTCTCCATTTATTTATAATAAAAATTATGAAACCATACAACAAATCTTAAATCGTACAGAAAATCCTAATACAAGAAAGACAAAAATACCATTTAACAGAGACAAATAATAATTTTCAAGAAGACATCTAAGAAAGATCGAGATGGTTGCAATGAAGAATTTGAATATTTTTTTTCGCAAGAAGTTTTTTTGTATTTCTAGTAAAACATCTCAATTCTTCTTATATTCTTAATACAACCCGATTAGGATCACGCACAAGACTTAAAATTAAATTGAAATATTTAAAATATGGTTAGAAGTGATAAGTTTAAGTGTCCAAATGATTTTCCTAAAAGATCAATCAAGACAATGTTTGAAAAAGTTAAAATTGTGATTTTCAACTTGAATGGTCAACCTGCAGTAGGCAGCGGTCAACCTCATGACTCAACTTAGTAGTTTTTGGATTTCTGGGTAAACGGTCCACCGCCTAGATGACCACTTGATTCGGGTTCTAACCAATTGAGGAACCGGTTGATCGACCTCGGGTTCAACGACTAAAAATCAAGTCATTAGAGGTCAAACAGTCGACCACTTGTGGAGACCGATCGACCGAATTGGTATATTCCAAATCTTTGACTAGAATGTTTTAAAAGATCTTCTGTTAATTTTTCTTGGATTTAAACATTTGAATATTATATTTAAATGGAATTTGACTATATTATAAAAAATATTATGTATTTTGAAGATCTTAATATTTAGTCCACATATTATTTGATTATGTGATTTATACCAAGAAAACTTCTATCTTTATGGGGTTTAAATCAAGATCTTTTCGAGACTAAATCATGAGTTTTAAAAGTTTAATTTTGGTCAAAGATTTATTATTTAAAAGGTTTTGATATACGGGGTCTATTTATGCTATTGTTGGGTATATCTTTAAAAAAATAGTCGTTATAGACGTAGTTTAAAATCTATATATATGAACATGCGAATTTCACATATATCAATCAAGAAAATTATCAAGAATACATTTATTTTTTAGAGTTTGAAAAAGAAATATCATATCATATTATGAAATATTTTTGAGAAAACGTTTTGCTAAATATTTTTGGATGCAAACTTCACTAAGAATTAGTGACACCAAAAACCAACTTAGGGTTTCTTCGCGAGGATCGAACTAAATTAAAATTTATAAACGAAAAGACAAGAACACAAAAAAATATAGAATTTAGGATAGATTACCTTGACCCAACTTTTATGAATGAAACGTGAACCAATGGTATAAGTAATGATCTTGACCCAATGATTATAATGAATCACGAATCAGAGATATAGAGTTTGAACGTCATAAAAAATTCTTGATAAGTTCAGGAATTTTTTTTTGAAGAACTTAAGAGAAAAACTCTCACAATCGTATTAACTTTTTCCCATGGGATACAACTCTCTTAAGTAGGTGGCCAAAAATAAAAAAATAAAATCCCTAGCCCGTGAGCAATACTTGTGGCCACAGTAAAAAAAAAAAAAAAAAAAAACCCTAGTGTCTCGCACTACAAGACAAAACAAATGAATAAGGAAGCTTTTAACTTTCCTTACACTCTTAGTCTAAAAAGAAAAAGACAAATTGAAAAATCATGCCTTAGAAATCATCAAATAAATAACCTAAATTAAAATTAAAAGACTAATTAATAAAATAAATAATCTAAAATTTCATGGGTCTTGTGCCTAGGCCTATTCTGGCTCACGTCTAAGCCCATTCGCTTGCTTTGATGAGATGAATTAGACCATAATCATATTTTGGGCCTAATCTGGGCTTCACCATTGCAGACTCATCCCAAATATCTTGAATTAACCCATTAAGTGATTCTTTGAATATTTTAACCCTTACTCTTGTTATTTTGTCAACTGGAACTTGCAACGGATCTCTTACTGCAGCTGATATATTCTCATCGTTCTTGATTTAAGAAAGCTCTGCTAGGTTTTAGTCTTGCATTTGATCTTCGTAAATAAATTTCGGTGAGATTTTTATTATTTGCTTGATTAATTTGTTGTGATTTAATTGATTAATATCTATTGATTGAACTTCTAGTATTTTTTTATTGAAAAATATTGGCCTAGTAAGCTACCCAAGAGGGAGGAGTGAATTGAGTAGTAATAAAAAATTAATCAAATAATAATACTTCAAAAAATCAAATAATTAATTTTATCCTAAATTAATTATTATCTTTATAATACTTGAATTTTCAAACAATTAAGTTAATCAATTAATCAATTTATTCTAAGTCGATTATTTTCTTTATAATGTAGCGGATAAGTGTTCAAATTTAAGTGCACACTCAAACAACAGGAAATGAAAAAAATAACAATACAGTACACCACGATATACCCTGATTCACCAAACTATTCTTAGCTAATTTAGTCCTCCGAGCCCCCACGGAGATTCTCACCCACTAAACCACTAAGATTCATTTAAAAAGGTAGGAACCAAACATTTACACAATGATTCTTTTCACAGGCTCAGAATCAACCTTTATAACTTCATTTTCCCAGGCTCAGGAATATCTTTTTTTTTTTCCTAGGCTCAAGAATAACCTTATCTTTTTGCAAGCTCAAGAGTAACATAATCCTTTCACAGGCGAAGGATAAAATATAATTCTTACCAAGAGATCCGTTGCAAGTTCCAGTTGGCCCAATAATAAAGATAAGGGCTAAAAGATTCAAAGAATCGCTTAGTGGGATAATTCAAGAGATTTGTACCAAGTCTACAATGGTGAAGCCCAAATTAGACTTAAAGGATGATCAGGGTCTAATCTATCTCATCAAGATAAGGGCTTAGACTTGAACCAGAATGGGCGTAGGCACAAAACCCACCAAATTTTAGATTTACTTTATTTATTAGTTTTTTAATTTTAATGTAGGTTATTTATTTGATGATTTGTAAGGCATGATTTGCTAATTTGTCTTTTTCTTTTTAGACTTGGAGTGTAAGGTAAGTTAGGGAATTTTCTTATTCTTTTGTTTTGTCTTGTAGTGTGAGACACGAGGGTTTCTTTTATTTTTGATTGTGGCAACAAGTATTGTTCACATGCTAGGGTTTTATTTTATTTTTGGCCACTTATCTAGGAGAGTTGTATCCCATGGGAAAAAGACATTATTTTGATTAATATAATTGTGAAAGTTTTTCTCTTAAGTTTTTCAGATTTTTTTTTGAACTTATCAAGAATTTCTTGTGGCATTCAAATTCTATATCTTTGGTTCTTGATTCATTATAATTATTGGGTCAAGATCATTATTTATACCATTGGTTCGCGTTTAGTTCATAAACGTTGGGTCAAGACAATCTATCATAAATTATGTATTTCCTTGTTCTTGTCTTTTAGTTTATAAATCTGAATTTAGTTCGATCCTTGTGAAGAAACCTTAAATTGGTTTCGAGTCTTACTAATTCTTGGTGAGATTCGCATCAAGTTCAATATTTGACAAATATGATGCAAGAAGAGAAAAAAACTTGGAGCTAGACAATTATTTTGAATTTGAAACAGACCTTTGAACTCCTTGGATAATTAATTGGATAATACAATTAATAGATGTATAATGGATTCAATAAATTTATATATTCATTAAAATCTCACTACCTGTAAGAACTAAAATACCAAACTCACCAAAAGTAAGTATCATATTCTTAGAGCATTCTAGTTCAACTTCGGTTGGAGCTTCTTGATGAGGGGTTTTCTCGATCAACTCCAAAAGCTAGCATGTGGAGGAATAATCCCACATGACTCGCACGCGAACCAAAGCCATGTGACTTGCACGTGAACCAAAGCCTCGTGCAAGCAGTATCTCTCAAGACTACTACTGTCAACTGATGACATTGTTCGCTTCTGAGGAAATTATCAAAGGCGTGACGAACTAAGCACGGCACGTCCCGACCAACTCCATGCTCGCTTTTCTTATGAGCCCATTCTCGAAACGTTGAGGATGGCCTAAGGATGTACCAGCTCTCTGACATACAGAATAATGGGAAATAAATAAAAAAAACAAGAGACAACCCATCCGTACGATGGATTTAGAGATCGGTCCGTCAGGTGAATCCTCATCGTTATTGATGGACTTCATGAGTGAGGTCCGTGACCTATCCCAAAACATGCAAAGAATGACTGCGCAAAACTAGGTACCACCACCATCACCACCATCACCAGTTCCTCAAGGTTTTATGTCTCCTTAGAGCGAGGCACAAGTCATTGCGAATTAGAAGCACAAAATCTAGTGAGAATGACACCGAGAGAAGGAACTACAAAGAGAATAATAGGAACTCCAGCAAGAGTTGGAACGACTCCATAGAAAGAGACAGAAGAATTGCATTGAGCAACTCCGTAGAATTGAATATGATCTCTCTCTTTCATTAATCTTCCTCTTATGATCTCTCTCTGATTGATCTTCTCTTTCCCATGGATCTCCAGGCCAAACCTTCTCTTTTCATCTATCGCAATAAGACAAATTTGATGTGATCTATTAATGCATCTGTGTAATTTTGTCTCTTTTTTAGCCTTTTGAAATATAATTTGTTGTGTAGATATATAAGCACTTTGGTTTTCAATTTTTTAGAATATAATTTTGAAAATAAAATGAATTTCTTCTCAATTTTTATTTATTTATTTTTTCTGTGTGTGAGCTAAAATGGAAAACAATGAACAATAACACTAAAAGGTGCCACCTGCATATTCTTCATTTTATTGTATTTTTTTTGGTGCAATTTGTATGAGAGTTGTGGATACATGAATTAATCATTTTCTTTTGTTTTTTGTAACATAGAACGGTAAGGTGTTTTTACATAAATATGGAAACATAAATTTTTTTTTTTTTTTTACATGTTTCATGTTTTTTTCCTGAGTTTTTAAGAAGTTAACTTGGAACATAAATTATTAGAGCTATTGTGTTCGATTGTTTAAAGTGATTTCGACATTGGTTTACTTTTAATGAAATATTGAAATTTCATTTGTCAATTTTGTAATTTTTTGTCTTTTTTTATTTATTTAAATTTATGTCTTTTTCTGGAATTAAAATAAATTTAATTTCTTTGGATAGTGATAATTGTTTCATACAATGTTATTAAAGACTAGAGTTATATTTAAAAATATTTAAGGTAACTTTTCAGTTGTCCTTGGGGTGGGCTCCAATGTTGTCGTTAATTTTTTAGTTTTGGCTGTGCACACATTGTCTTAGTAATTGATTTTTTTATGCTTAAATTTATATTGTAGAGTTTCGTTGTGTTAGTTACTATTGTGTTCATTTGAAAATATGAGATTTGAGAATATTGTAAAAACAAAGAGGACTTTGTCAAATTTTTAAAATATTTTACCTCGTATTTTTAACTACTTATTCATGTCTATTTAAAATCAATCTATCATTATTGGTTGTTTTCTTATTATCTTTATTTGAAGATATGAGGTTTGAATTTTTGAATGTATAAACAAAGGAGATTGCCAAATTTTTTAACCCCATATTTTTCACTTCACTATCGTCTATTTGAAAATAATTGTTGATTATTGATTGTCACTTACTGGTTATGTTGATTATTAATTGTTTTCATTTGAAAATAAGAGTCAGTATTTTTATAACGTTATATGAACAAAGTGTATTTTGTCAATTTTTTCGAACTTTTTTGTCCCGTTTTTTCTTTATTGATTTAGAAAATTTTGTTGAATCTTTTTATCCATTTGTATTCGTTCATATTTGTGTTTAATCAATTTTGTTATTTTTTTTAACTATTAACTTGACAATGAAAAAAATTAAAACTAGTGTATGTAGGAATAAACACCAATTTAACATTAAATAGTTACTCTTTTGTAATTTGACTTTAAATTAAATAAAAAATTAAGTGTATTAGTTGATTTTAAAAATGCCACTAGCACCACACCCTTGATAAGCTTATAATTTAGGATTTGAAAGAGAGAAAAAAATGTCAAAGCCATAGAGGAAAAGAACAGGAAAAGCTTATAATTTATGATTTTCCTTTATAGTGCAGCCAAGCTGTTGCCGAAACAAACATGTGGACCCTCCAAAGCACATTTTGGAAGTCCATAACCGTGACAAATAAGCACTTCTCACCTCCACACGAATCATATTAAGGACGCATTCCTTTACATCGATCTGATACATTAATTCCTAAAATCCTCCACAGATGAATTGAGCTTCAGTCAACAAAGAAATAAAACACCTCTGCTTGCTAGTACTTAGTATGAACAACTATAAATCAAGATATGAATTTACCTTCTAATTAAGGTCTACAAGATGTTAGTGGCTTTCAAGTATCAAATTGAATGCCAAATATTATTTAATTCCAACCACCCAAACATAAATGTTCGACCTGAATAAGTTAGCAATTCACTACACCTACACAACAAAATAACAAACATATAGATTAGTAATTAAAGAAACCAATGGATTATTAATTAAAGGAAGATTATTTACCATTTAGTTCTCTAGTCATGTTGTTTAAAATCACAAATCTTATTTATCGTTTACTAAATACTAGTCAATTTCTTATCATTTTTACTCAAAAATCATTTAGTTCCCCTACAGGTAACAATTTACCCTTAAAATTTTTAAAATAATTGAAATATAGAATACATAAATATATCTTTTAAGTTTTTTTATATATATTTTTCTCTACCTTTTTACATTAAGATCCCTATTTAAAAAAAATATTTTTCACCCTTTCTCAAAAAAAAAAAAAAAGGGTTAGCACCCCAATCCCCACCAATTGATTCTTCTTCTTCTTTCTCTATTTCCATCTCCATCCCCTGCCCCAGATTTGTGCACTAACACAGATCCAGTAGATCTGTGCCGGATCTAGGAAGAGAGAGAGAGAGAGAGAGAGAAAAGAAATAGAAAGAAGAAGAAAAAAAGAAAAAGAAAAAGAAGCATCGACGGGCAGAGGTGAGGGTTGGTTGTGGGGGTAAAAGTAATTTTTAAAAACAATACGAATAAAAAAATATTTTTAAAAATTGAAGTGTAAATTTTCTTAAAAAATATATATATTTTTTTAAAATAGCACAGGGGTATTTGCGTCTTTTCCTAAAAAAAAAGGTGATAGGTCAAAGAGCTCACGAGTTTTGTAGTTTTAAGAGTAAATGATAAATATCCTTACACGGAATGTGAAACCAATATTGAAAAGTGAAGTAGGCCATTAACTTCATGTTCATTATGCACAAAATCTGATATATGAAACAAAAATGAAAATGTGTTGGAACATACGACTACTCTTAATCTTGTCGTTCTTCTGGGGCATCCTGTTGATCATTCCCACCATCTACTGTTCCATAAGAAACCCAGGGTAGCAGTGACTCGAAAAGGACCGCAAGCACATTTCGGTTGGCAACATCATGTGGAACTCGTTCACCGCCGGGTAGTGGGTCCCCATGCCCCATTTCTCTCATCCTTGGGTCAATCATAAAATTTTGCAGGTCCTCAGGTGGCATAGTTGGAACCGAATCAGAAAAATCAGACACTGCCAAGTGAGCATACCTGAAGAACAACAAAACCCCTTGTTTAAGCCACTGGATTCAAAACATAAAAACAAAGGTCAACAAGACAAAATGAAACATATTCCATTTTCAGAGACAGAGAGAGAGTACTCATTCTTGTCAGGCGAGAATGTTCCCAGTTTTGCACAAGCCATATTTTTAGCATAACTTGCATCACGTTCCCATGTCTCAACCGCCAGTAGTGCGGAATCCTTAAGAAACTTTTGCAAATCGGGAAGCCTCCACAAAAGATAACTCCTCTCCACGTATATGTTGATTAAGTGATCCAAGGTTACATTTCTACTTTGATCAGACCGAAAGAAACTATTCTTCAATATTTTTGTCCAAGCTGGATCCTTTAAAGGTACCTTGGCCACTAATTTCTTCAAAACTGTAGGGTGAAGCATCAATGAATTCATCATGAGATCAATTGAGCAACCTTTTCCAGGCTCAACTTTTGAGTCTACATTTTCGAGATAGAATCGACATATTGGTAAGGAATATGAAAAATTTGGAAAGTGCCACAAGGAGTAATCCCCTGTATATACTTTAGAGAACCATTCTAGCCATGCATACTCCTCTGCCCTCAGTGCAAAGTAGTCGATGCATAACAAAGCACCCATTGGGTCATCGGAATCTAAAGAAAGCAATAGTTTGCAAATCTCTAAGGCAGATCGATGGCAACCGCGTCGATCCATGTTTTTCATGTGAGAGAAAAGTGCACTGAATATTGGCTTGTTAGTTTCATGGCAATATTTCAGTTTCGAGTTACCCTGCAGGAGATTGAACATCGGATACAAAGCGCATTCCAAAGCATAAAGACACTTTGCAGTAGCATCAGCTGACATTTGGTGTTCGCCCGAGAACTTAAAATACTCTGCCAGCGTTAGAAGTGAATCCAAATGATAAGGATTGTGCAAAAGAATACCGGCTATACCATTAAGATCGTGTATTGCCTTTGCAGCTTCAAATTCTTTCTGAGCTTGGGTGTAGGAATATGAATGCGTATACCTGTATCAAGCAACCAAAAGTCAAGGTTGTACACATTGCAAGACCATAACACCGAATAGCAACAGAATATTACCCTATGATGGCCAATTTCCAACTTACAAAATATAATTTTCCATAGAACTATGAAAATAAATAAATCATTCTCAGAACTTGCACAGTTTAATTTAAATTATAACTTAATAGTTTGTACGGGTTTTTTTTGCAATTATGTATTTCATTGCTTGTAGGGTTATCCGACTGCTTGGATTTCCCACAAAGAGACTGATTACAGTACCCTAGGCAGACTTAACAATTGCTGAAGTGCTGCCAGACTCTTAAAACCTGATCTGACCCATATTAAATTATTCTACCCATACCCTAACCGGGCCTAGTTTATTAAACTCTTGAACCAGAATTTCTTTTCCATTAGCCCTATCCTCTTGAAATTACATGATAATACTGTCACCCTTGGAGGGAAAGAATGTTAGGAATCGAGTGCGATATATCAGAAGATAATCCAAGTTGAATTGCCCGAATATACAAGATTGGACCACAAGTTCTAACAGCTATAGCTTTTAGGTGAAGATTTGATTCCACCTTTTGTGCATTTGCTGTAACCAATGGACTCCCCTCGATGTTAAGAAGTACTTCCGACAAGTTGCTTTATAGTCAAGATATCCAATAAATTATCAGATTGATTAGTAACTATATAAAGCAAAAATATCAAATAAATTATCAGGTCCATCAGTAACTATTCCTTTATCCCATGCATTAAAAATCGACTAATGTATGTATAATTATATATATTCAATAGAAAATAGTAATATGATCCAGAACTGTTAATCTATAGATATACCAAATTAGTTGATTTGGGTAGTAAAAAATACGTATCTTGAAATAATTTGTCGTTCATGACCATATTGATGATTCTAGTTTTCTACATTGCCACGTGTCACGGGCCGAGCCTTTGAGGCCGGAAAACAGACCTTGCGGCGCTAGCTAGAGCTTCAGGGCACTTCCCTTGTGCCCCGCCCCTAGACGAGCCCATGACAACATTGGATATGGTACATCCACAACTCTAATTACTACCATCCACCTGTGAATCGGTGGGATCCACTAAGGCAATTAGTGGTTCTCATTGGTTGGTGATAGGACCTAACAACAATAACGAAGTATCACCATTAAAAGCAATATTTTCTCCAGATCTTAACATAAAAAGGGATAGGGTTTGATGGTTGATCTAAATGTCTTGCCTCTCGTTGATAAGGAACACCATAAGTTACTTCGTTTCTTCATGGTGGCAAAGAAGAAGGCTGAGATGACAACAATCTAAAATAGCAACGACTATGACAAACCATCCCTCGCTCTCTCTGTGAACATAATCAGATGTGTCTATATCCTTTTGCTTGATAAAGGTCAAATAGGTGGGGGCAAAAAGGTTGTGGTGATTGTGTAAACGGTTGATTTCTAATTTGAGGATGCCATAAAAGACGGTAATGATGTGGAATAAAAGCATCGGATAAAAAAGAAAGGGTGGGGGCAGGATGACAAGTTTAGGCACTAATTCCAAATTGTTGCAGGACGGATATCTGAATTCAATTCAGTATGACCAAAAGCTACCCTCCGTCCCAAATTTATTGTCACATTTGACTTTGCACAAAGTTTTAAGTAGTGTTTGAATATTTTTTACTTTACCATATTGCCTTTATTGGGAATGGTATTAAAAGTGATTAAACTTTTTGAAATTTGAATGTGTCGTTGAGAAGAGGGTTATTTTTGAAAAAGTGATAAAATTTATTTGTTAAAAAAAGAAAGATGACAATTAATTTAGGTCATCCTAAGTATGACAATTAATTTGGGACAGAGGGAGTAAATATTTAAGTGTGGGAAGAAGAAAGGCAGTGTCTCACTTTCACCCTCTCAAGGATCCTAGTTAGGACAAACATGCAAAAAACCCCAAAATTTATTCAAATATGATATTCAACTCCGATGAAACTAAAACATTAGAGGCCTAGTTACAAGCAACGACAAAATAAAACCTAATCCGGCTAGGAAATATTAAATTTGGGATCATATATAAATTTCTACATTAAAATAAAGCAATAATCAAAATCTAAATCCCAATAGAATAGAACTAACTAAATATCACCTATTTTGTCCCCAGGGTCTGAGAGGAGAGAGATCTAAAACAAACTTAACCTCGACATTCCTAAAACAAACTTAACCTCGACATTACACGGTAAAAGATTACATATTAAATATTTCTTGGTCCACAAGTAAAGGTTCACATTCTGCATCAGACTAAAGAAAGTAAATTAATTAACCAAACTGATAGAGACAGAGAGAGGGGTACGATTGTCATCTCAAACAGCAAAACAGGAATAAATAAAGTGAAAAACATTTTCAAAGGCAGCACATAGCAGATTGGGCTCATGTCATACTAGCAAAGAATTAATTATTTTTGTAATAAAAAAAATCACTTATGTTCGTATAGGAAATATCATTTACGCATAATGTGTAACAGCAGTTTTGTGTATTACCCACAACACATTATACAAAGTGAGAGACCGGTACTCTTGTGATAATGTTTGAACTTGCAAGAATTTAAATTGCGATAAGAAAACAACGATGAAAAGAATTAATATTGAATTGAATATTTTTGTAAGAAACAAAAAAATCACTTATGTTCATATGGGAAATATCAGATACGCATAATGTGCAACAGCAGTTTTGTGTATTACCCACAACACATTATACAGAGTGACAGACCGGTACTCTTGTCAACTTAAATGGCAAAAGGAATAAATGAAGTAAAGAAAAATTTACATAGGCACCACATAGAAGGTTGGCCCATCATGAATTGGTAATAGCCTCATAGTTGCACATACAAAAAAATTATAATAAGATAACTGAAGCCACAGGAGAAAAAAGAAAGAGATAGCTGATGCAAAGTATCCAACAAATTACAAATGGAATTACCTAAAGTATTGGCACCCATCCTTCGCTTCTAGAAGTTCCATGGAAAGAGAACCATCCCAACGAGGCCAATGTTCAGATGGAGAGACAATAACAGTCTTCCTGTGGTGGTGGCTTCCGCGTCTCCCTCCACGCATCTGTCTATGACTTCCTGCTCGCGGAATGTTATCAAACGAATTCACTACCTTAGAACCAAATATTCTCCGAAGCTCACTCTCTGCAGAAAGAAACTTGGGATCAACTTGTAAAATGTGTTGCTTCCCCTCACTTCCGTCAACAGTTAGATTAGCAAGGCTAACTCCTACAGCACTGGTACCACTAGATTGATGACTAGAAGGTTCAACTTCAAATGATGGACTTTGTTCTTCCAGATTTTCAACATCATATGTGATTGAAAATGAAGTTTCTTTGCTCTTCTTCTTTTTATTTTTCTTTGATTTAGAACTATATGATGGAACAATTTCAGCGGTACTTTTCGCCATTGTGGGTTCCTTGTCATCAATATTCCTTGTTGAGGTTTCAACTATTTTAGGTTCATTGTCCTGCAGCTGAAACCAACCATGAAGTCAACTAATATCAAATGAAGAACACATCTCAGAGTTGCTCGCCAGCTACTCATGCCATCGTTGCACAGAGAAAAATTCGAAAAACTAAAAACAAAGAATTCATTCCACAACACTCGAGTACACTACCATTCTAAATAGCAACTCAAGATAACCATTACTTATCAGTTATCACAGATTGTTGGGGAAACACAATGCATCTTCTCAATTGCTTTCTAGGTTCATGTCAAGCACAAGTGGTCTATCATGATTTCACATGGCTTTTAATTTTATGTCCAACATGTCACATCCTTATTTCGCATGACTTGTCAACAGTGTTTTACGCCTTACGGTCAATCCTTCTACCCCCTACCCCCACCCCCACCCTCGCCAAGAAAAAAACTCCGGGACCACTAGTGTATAAATCATTTTTATTTTTCCATATTATATCTTAGACAATCATATTAAGGTTTCTCCAACTACAAGAACACCCCAATAGCTTCCAATTACAACATTCCCAAATCAGATTTTTTGTTTAAAAGGAGTGACTTCAAGTATTTTCAATCCAACGCTTTTTCATCACTTATTATCAGTGTTGAAAAAGGAAGGGGCGTTGGGCGGAGCGTTTTGGCCAGTCTGTGGTGGGCCGTAAGCCCCGCGATACATGGATTTATAATATTTTAAAAAGATTACATATAAGTAAAAATACCAAAAGAAATAATTAAAAAGGATATAGTATAGATAATATTATATTATTACTTATTAAGTTATAACTTATAACTTACAAATAAAATATAAAAAAATAAAGAAATAAAACAGAAAAATCAGAAGAACGTAACCATTCTAGCTCACCCCTCACTTATAATATTATATTAAGATGAAATATCAAAAAATTAAGGGGTTAAATGTATAATTTAGTCTTAAAAAACTAAGGGGTCAAATGTATAATTTAGCAGTTATTAAACATAGATCTGACCTAATTGATCAGTCTTGGATGATCCGGCTCTACGCAGCTTCGGCTTCTCTGAAACCTCTCTACCTAATTAATGTCTAAATTAGGATGACCTGATTTAGACAACGATCAGAGTAGCCACCGCCGGCAACATTGGCCACCATCGTCGACTTCTCCGATGATTAGGCACGCAACATACATTACTTCTTCTTCTCTCTCTCTCTCCCCCCCGCCTCTCTCTCTCTTAGTGTGCATTGTCTCCTTCACCTCCTCTCATTTCTCCTCTATTGTCTTTGTAAAACCGTAGGCGTACGCCCTGGGCATCGTTGGGCAACGCTGGGCGACACCCACTAGGTTTTGCCCAAGGCGACACCCAAAATCACCCAGGGGCGATTTCCTTGCGCCCAGCCAGCGCCCATGACAACATTGCTTATTATGTATTTTATTCACATTAATTAACCAATAATAAAATTCTGAAAATGTCTTTTAACAGAGAGTGTCCTACAAGCTCTGTTTCATAAAGTGGCTTAATTTGTTTCCAGCCTACCTCACCACGAAGTACACAAGGCAATGATTTTTCCTCTCAACATGATAACAAGACCTTGTTACTTGGGAACGAAAAATTACTTGCTATATAAGTCGAGAGATTCAAGTGAAAAGCAATCAAAGTAACTTACTAGGACCCCAAAAGCAACCTTAAATCCAAACGCAGCAAAGAAAATGACCACAATATGTGCCTCATAAATCCAGAAAAGTCATTGCATTGAATACTATACCTGGTCGTGGTCATCGAGGAGATCGAAAGGATTTTGGAAGGAGTAAGAGGACGAGCCAAGAGAATCCGATTCGGATTCCTCACTGCCATTGAACTGCTGTTGTTCTGTTTCTTCTCGTTCTTTGAGAACTTTTTTCAACAATCTGGCCGACATTTCTATCCTCTTACAACTCCGAGTCTTGCGGCTTCTAACTATAATACATGTAATACACACACAATGAAAAGGACAAATATAAATACCTTCAGTAAAAATGTGAATCCAGACATAAGGATATAAAAGATAGAAAATAAACCAACATAAAATAAAATGAATAGAGGATCAATCTTATCAAATTTATATGACCACGTCACCATAAAACTAACAGTAATAGATAGAACACATCATATATGCAATTATAAGCGTCTAAAACAAGTAGGCGGCAAGTACTTAATTTATGGAGCAACCCAACCTGTACGAGAATTAGATTCAAAACAAAATACAAGTTAACTACAAATTCCCCACGATTCGCTCAGTACCCAGATGACATAGGTATTTAGGAATATATATAAATCACATATAACGATGTAGATGGCATGTGTAAAAACCTAGAAAAAGAAACCCTAGTTGGGAATATCGCTCCTCTTACAAGGGAAAGGTTCCGCCGATCACAAAAGACCAAGACCTGCCAACAATTCCTAATGGTTTAACAATTTCCAGAAAATAATCGTTGCTGAAACGGAAAGATCTCTAACCCGAAATTTTATTCAATCAGAGGAATGTTGACAAATTTCAGAAGGGAAGCATACGAACCTCAATCGAAAGGGTAATAGGTGCAAATAATTGTAGAAAGTCGACAGATGAAAATGAAGAGGATATGGGCTTGGTTTATGTTTGTCTTCTGTTTCTACGGAAAAAAGAAAATTGAGATTTATTTATTTATTTATTTATTTATTTTTTTTTTTTTTAAGGCAATGTTTGTAGGTACTAATACTGTGTTTGAGATGTGATTATAGTATATAAGGATATTAATCATAATTATGTTGGATCGAGACGATAATTTGTCAAAATGAGAAGTATTAAACAAGAATACGAATTATCAAGGTGATGCAGTTCAGAGACATGATGAAGAAGATATTTTGAATAACAAAATTTTTTTGTATTATTAAGATAAACAATACTTATGCTATTTAAATTCATGTTAACTCGACTAGGATCACTCACTGTATTTCAATATGAGATTAAATGCATTATTTGTATGTAACTAAATGTTTAGAAGTACTTAATTTCATGAAAGAGTATGCCTTAAACCTACCTTGTATGTGATAGGAGTTGATATAGTTAAAATCAGTCAACTTGTATTAAAAATCAGTCAACTGATTGTAACCGAAATTTAAAAACTTTGAGAAACAAGTTCAAACGATCAACTGATTAGGAGAACAGTTGATTGGTTAATTCACCACACGTATGTGAGAAGGGTTCACGAAGGTTATATAGTAAGGACATTCGGGGGTTTGTCTTCCAGAGAATTTGAGATAGCAACTGAAACAGTAGACTACTTGCTTGAAACGGTTGACTGAATAATTCTGCAGGTTCCAAGAGATTTTAGAATTTGAGGTAAGAAGGTCGATTGATTGGGGTAATCGGTCGTCTGGTTAATTAAGGTTTCCAAAACTTTCGAAGGAATTTTTTAAACGGTCAACTGATTTGTATGGGTGGTCGATTGATCTTTGTTATTTTTTCAAATTATTTGAATATTTTTTGAAGATTTTTTTGCCTCAGTTTTAATGTTAAATATTTCTAAATTATTTTTAAATAGTATGAAAGGATTATATTTTATTTAAAATATTTTGAAAGAGAGTTTTATGAGACACATTTTTTGAAATTGAGGGTTTTATTAGAAATTCATTTCAATCCTCAAGTTTTTTTTATTTCGTGATTCATTAGGTAAAACTTCTTGACCTATATTTTTTGCCTGATTTTTTACCTAATTGAGACTTGAATATGAACATACAGATTGGCTGCATTTGTAGTCAAATGGGATGAAAATGATTGAGTCAAAAGGGTTATGGAGAGGAGAAAATCAAGAAAAATCGGGTCAAATATAGTCGTTGGAGATTTTTCAGATTTCAGCCTATTATAGGCTGCATTTTTTATTTTTATTTTTGTTTTACAAATTTTTGAAAGGTAAGTATTTGATTTTTTGAAAGAGAAAAAGTGAGAAAATTCAAATATTCAAGAGAGAATCAATGGGAGTTTGAAAATTAGTGAGAAAACCCATACAACTCTTGTGAAAAATGGTGAAAGTTTTTATGAGGGAAAAATTTGTTGAAGATCATCTATGAAACTAGTATTCTTAACTTTCTTTTCAAATATTCTGCTGAGAATTTGGTGAGATTGTTATAGTTTAATTTTATTCTCTATGTGACACACTATTTTGATATATATCATGCTTATCTGAAATCATATTGTGATTAGATTTTAACTTGAAACTTGAAATCTAATTGTGAATCTGAGAAAATCGTTTTCTATAAAACTCATAGGTATTTTTGAAAATCAATTTCTGAGTTAAAACAATTTGAATTATCTGAAATATTTTATTTTTTGCTTCACCGTGCTTAAATTCATATTTGCATAACACAATCGTTAAAAATTATTTATCTTGTGAATCGTGCGCACTTTTATCACCTAGTTTAGGCCGATCATTTAATTTATTCTTTATAATGGTTGGTTGAAGCTCTTTGTGAGAAAAAAACAAATAGTTTTCTTATTTTTTATTTTTTTTTGTGAGATTGTAACTTAGACCTAAACGTACCTGGTCTAAGTGAGGGTGCGTTTGAATATAAAGGAAACATACTCAACTGGAATTGTACGAGTTTAATTTTTATCTGGGAAGAGAACTAGAATTTAGTGAATTAATTCCCTGCAAGAATTTTACTATATAAGCTTTCAATTCAAACATTCTATTGAGAATTTAGTGAGATTGTTCTGGCTTAAGTTTATTCTCTCTGTGATACACTGTTTTTATTTATATTGTGCTTTTTTTTGGAATCTTAATGTGTTTAGATCTTAACTTGAAACTTGAAATCTAATTGTGAATTTGAGAAAATTGTTTTCTTTAAAATTTATAGGTATTTTGGAAAATCAATTCCTGAATTAAAAATATTTGAATTATCTGGTATATTTGATCAAGTTTTCCACTGTGTTTAAATCCATATTTGCATAACACGATTGCTTAAAATTATTTATCTTGTGAATAATGTACACTTCTATCACCTAGTTCAGGATGATCATTGAATTTATTCTTTATAACTGTTGATAGAAACTCATTGTGAGATTTTTTTTTTTTTGTACTTTTTGTAAAATTGTGGCTCAGACCTAAACGTATCTGGTCTGAGTAAGAGTGTGTTTGAGTATAAAATGAACTTATTGAAACAAGATTGTAAGAGTTTGGTTCTTATCTGGGAAGACAATCATAATTTAGTGGATTAATTCCCTATAAGAGATTAGGAGAATAGACGTTGGCAAGAGTAGCTTGCCGAAATATTATAAAATTATTGGTGTCAAGTTTCTCCATTCCTATCTGTTTGTGTGTGCAGCGAAATAATGCTTCCGTGCTTAATCAGATAAAATTGACTAGGAATTAATTATTTGATTAAATTTTTAAAACTACCAAATTCAATCCCTCTTGGGTAGACCTAATTTATTGTGTTTCTTTAGGCTTAAATTGATGAATAAATGGAAAAACTAAAAAAAATAATTTCTCTATATTTAAGGATAACAAAGGTTTGAAGGGAGACTTTATTAAAAATTTCGAAAATACCAACATTATCTATTTAAGTGAGAATAAATTGGAAAAGAATGAGGGCATTAGTGTTCCTTGTTGGCCTAAAGAGCTACTCAAGAGGGGAGGAGGAGGTGAATTAGATGGTTACAAAATTTAAACAATTAAATCCTTTAAACACAAAGAATCAATTTCCCTGAATGAATTATTATCTTGATACGCAACAGAAATGTGTTTAATTCTAAATGCACACCCAAATACAATATAAGAAAATAATCAATGCATCACACAAGAATTTATCCTGGTTCGATAAGTTTCTCTTACCTACGTCCAATACCTTGAGCTCTATAGAGATTCACAATCCACTAAACCCCTTGATTTCTTTATCAGGTAGAAACCAAACTCTTACAAACCCTGATTCTTTTCACTGACTAAGAACCAACCTATTAGTCTCTCACTTATCATTTTCACAAGTTTAAGACGAACCTTTACAATCACTAGTTAATTAATTTACTAGAAGAATCAAAACCTAGTTCTTTTCAAGGAAAAAGAATCACCTAATATTTTTGTAGGACAAAGATTAAACCCTAATATTTTTCACAAGAAAAAGATCGAAACTCTAGTTACCTTGATTAGATACCGTCTCAAATGAGTCTAATCTGCTCAGACTCACAAATACAAAAAATTGCAAGTTTCTTCCCACAAGGAGCTTCTTCCACCTCAATACAAATATACTCTATTAATATCCCGATTAAATAATACATGATAGATACATTTTAAGGAAAATTAAATTTGATTAAATAATAATTGGGTGACACATAATAAGCAGGTAATTAGATAATAATAAAAAATCGTTTAAAAGATTTTCAGGGCTTTAAGTTCAAAAATGATTTTCTAACAATCCTTAACCAATCAATTAACAATATATATATAAATCAAATAAAAAGACTTGAAAGGATCTCACCGAGAAAAATTGAAGACTAGAATGATTTTGTAATATAAACACAAACCGGTGACGCAAATAGCAAGCACTTTAGATCAAGAACTTTGAAAATAATCTCTCATAAAAATCTCAGTAATATTTTTCACTCTTAGAAAACTCAAAACTAATTGTTCTTGATGTACCTAGACTCAATCCCACAAGTCCCTATAAATAGACCTAGAACTAAATCTCCAATTGTTAGTTTTCAAAAGATATGTCATTAAATGACATCTCAAGACCCCATATATCTCATATACTTAAAATATGTATGTTTCATTTAAAAATATTCTTGGAAAAGTCATTTTGGTCCTTAAAACTTATTTAATTTGAAATTCATCAACACAGGAAGTATTAAAGCACTTTAATTAAAAGAATATTAAATTAAATGGACCAAATTAATAGGGAACTTGGTAGTGCGTAAATACGCTGCTACTTTCATTCGCAAGTATACGAGGTCAAGTTTTAGTATAGATCGGGAGAGTTAAGGTTATCGTGTCCATAGGGATTGATTGTGATTATTATTGATTACCGCGTTTACTATAACCTAATTTTATCTAGGCGATAAAAATGAAATATAATTAAATACTAATACTAATTTAATTAATCTAATTCAATTAACTATATTAATATTAATATGAGATGGTTAAGGAAAGTAGATTGCCTAGGGATTAACTTTTATTTACAAAAACGTGTTTGATCTCGTTTTAGTTTATGATAACAGCGTTCAGGTATCCGACAATCTCGGTTCGTAAACTCACTCGCCACCTCTCCCGAGTGTAAGACGAGTGAATACATGATTTCGCATCAAGGAAGAATTCCCCCTCAACGTCTTAACGACGCTAGGTCATGTGAGTCTCGCCCCCAACGTTATTGATTGCACACTTTCTAACGTCCTCTCGGGTCGTTAGATTGTCGTGTTGTGTTTAAGTTAGTCCGAATTTGGAGTTATCCCTCCCAAGTGTCAAACCCTGTATTCTCTATATATCATTCTAAGCATATAATCAATACAAGAACGATAAACACAATCGAAATTATAAAGAACACACATTAACGAAACACAAACTCAAACAAATCACATTTTCATAAATATATGTTAATCCCTAAGACAATCCATGTTTAGATAATGGCCATAACTGTATATACAATGTAAAACGAGCTAAACATGATCAAACAATAATCCTAAGTTAAGAGATGAAGAGAAAAATGAGAGAAACTAGTCGTAGTTCAAAGATTTCTCGCTAAGAATGTTCCAAGATCGCTTCTCCTTCGTTGCTTTGTGTTCTTCTCCTTATGAATTGATTGAGCTCCCCAAAAATACTCTCTACCATCCTCCTAAGGTCTATGGAGGTGTGTTGGCCGAATGGAGATGAGAAGAGGAGAAAAATAAGATCAAAATATCATAAAATATCTAAAATAATATCTAGACTGGCGTAGAGGTTATGGCCGCGGCGATGGGATCACGGCTGCGGCGGTGGAAATGCAGAGCTGTTACAAACTTTTTGCTGTTTTATCGTCGCGGCGGTGGTGTCCCGTTGCGGCGGAGACATGCTTTCTTGTTTTGGCTGTAACTTCTTCATTCGAACTCCGATTTAGGTGATTCAAAAACCTGTGGAAATCTAAGAAAAAGGTATATAACTTCCATGTTTTGAGTTTTCCAAATATCAAATGGAATTGTGTTTAAAATTGGTCTTGAAGTTACAACACCTATACTGGTTTTGCACAATTTCACCATTTTATTCAAAAACCTACCAAACAACACAAAAACATATTAAAATAACAAAAGTGTTTAAAAACATACAAATATTTGAATATAAAAGTACTTAATTTATTGGTAAATAAACCACTCATCATTCACAAAATATGTTAAGTATATCTAAAATAGACCCAAATTCATTAAAATCTATATTGGAATCATAAAAAATAAGATGATTTAACTAAGAAACCGAAACAGTCAAATTGTTGACTGAAACAATTGATTGACCGGCCCCATGCCTCGGTTGACCGTCTTTATGCCAAAGGCTGAAATTAGCTGTTGGCTTTAATCCTGTTGATTGACCGACCCCCATGGTCGGTTGACCAATAGGATCAGTAGCCTATTCCAAATTCTCTAATTTGGCTACTGTTCATTCGATTGACCGACCCAAACGTGTTGGTTGACCGAATTAATTAGAGGCTTCACTCATTTACACATTTTGGTTACTGTTTCAATCAGTTAACCGAATCCTTTTATCGGTTGACCAATTAGATCAGAATGTCTCCATTTCAACTCCCAAAACACATTGTTTTGATAAGTCAATTGACCTCCTTTTGCTGGTTGATCGAATTGACCCGAAGACTTAACATTTTATGCATTAAAACACATTTTTTACTTAGGTCATTTATGAAAACCATTTCACACATAGAGCACATAAAAAATCTCATTTTAGAATCTTAAACTTATCACTTCTTACTAAAACACAAATAAGGTTAATTCATTTCAGTGTCATGCGTGATCCTAATTCGAGTTGCATTAAGAGTATATAGGTAAATAGTTATTTTCACCTAGTTTTCTTTAACATTTTCAAAACTCTTTACGTCTACATCATTTCCATCTTGTACCCTTTACACTTTCTTCAATGATTCATCTTCTTAATTAAAAAAAAAAAAATGCAACTTTAAATATGAAATACTCAATAAAATCATTAGTTCCACAAAAATATCAACATTTAATTATTCATCAAAACCTTAGATTGAACAATCTCCTCATTTTTTATGATGACAATTAACTTTGATATTTTCTAAAAAATATAATTTACCCACGCTCCCCCTAAATTCGAGGACATGTATTTAAACTCATTTAAGCACCGTTGGTGAAAACATAAAATTAAAATTTAAAATTTTCAACATAAGCTCCAAACAATTTCTCTCCCTTAATAAATGTAATGCTTAGGTGAACAGATTCCCCTAAACATCAACTTCTCCCCCTTTGTCATCTCAAAATTTTCAACATAAGCTCCAAACAATTTCTCCCTCTTTGACCCTTTCAAATATCGAAAGATTTGCTTGAATGTTGTTAGATGCGATTCTTTTGGATAAGATTGAAATCTATCACACAAGTATACACTAAATATTATGTCAGGTCTAATAGCAGTAAGATATAATAAGCTATCAATCATACTTCGATACATTTTCTTATCGATGTTTTTGCCCGTATCGCCTTTTTCTATTTTTGTAACTGTTGCCATGAGAGTTTTGTACTATTTAGCACCATCCAAGCCATATTTTTGCAGTAATTCCTTTGTGTACTTAGCTTGATTAAGAAATATCCATTCTTTGGTTTTGTTTAATTTGCAATTTGAGAAAAGAGGTCAATTATTTCATCATACTCATTTCAAACTCAACATGCATAATTTTGGCAAACTCTTGACAAAAATTCTCATTAGCAAATCATAATATAATATCATCAACATATATTTGTATTAATAGGATATTAAACTCATTCTGTTTGATAAATAATGTAATATCACTAAGACCCAGTCGAAAACCTTTTTTAATTAAATATTGGTTAAGTCTTTCATACCAAGCTCGGGGAGTTTTTTTGAATAGATACAAAGCCTTTTGAAGTTTAAACACATGATCGGGTAATTTATCATTCTCAAACCCTGATGGTTGTTCGACATTAACTTCTTTTGATAGAAATCCAATCAAGAATGTGCTCTTGACATTCATTTGATATAATTTAAAATTACATGAACATGCAAATGCCAATAACATCCTAATAGTTTCTAATCTAGCTACAGGTGCATAAATCTCGTCATCATCAATTCTCTCTTCTTGATTATTACCTTGTGCTACTAATCTTGTTTAATTTCTAATTACGATACCCCTTTCATCATTTTTATTAAGATAAAACCATTTAGTACCAATAACATGATGAAAATCAAGTCTAGAAATTAGAGACCACACTTTATTGCTCTCAAATTGAACTAACCCTTTTTGCATCGCTTAGAATTAAGACTCATCAGTTAATGCCTCATTAACATTCTTAGGCTTAATTTGAGATGAGAAAACAAGATTTATTATATCCCTAAAAGAGGATCTTGTACTTGCACCTTTATCAAAATTACCAATAATTTATTTTACTGAATGTCCCTGAATTATCTTTATAACTCGTGGTAAAGTCGTCTCTTCACCTTTTGACTCCTCATTCTTTGGATTTTGTGGCTTATTTCCTATTTCAACTCCTTAGTTTTGCTTAGTCATTGTACATGCATCATCATCATCATCCAAAATCTTTCTCAACACAAGTGGATCAAATTCATCAAATACAACATGCATAGACTCTTCCACTACTAAAATACTTTTATTATATATTTTATTTGCTTTACTATCCGGAGTGTATCCGAGAAAAATACCATAATTAGATTTGACATCAAATTTACCCAAATTATCCTTATCATTTAAGATAAAACATTTGCATCATTTTTTTTTAAAAATAAGATATATTTGGAGTTTTACCATTCTAACTCTTCTAAGGGGTTTTATTAAAATCTATCTAGATAGAGACTCTATTAACAACATGGCAAGCAGTACTCACAGCTTCGACCCATAAATATTTAGGAAGATGATTCTTATTCAGCATTGTTCTGGCCCTGAAGCGTTTAGTTCTTCCTATCCACAATACCACTTTGTTCTGGCATTCTTGGTACAAAAAAAAATTATGAGCATACCCATGCTCATCACAATAACTAATAATCTCATCATTCTTAAATTCTCTGCCTCTATCACTATAGATGTTGATAATAGAACACTGTTTCTCATTTTAAACATATTTACAAAATTTGGAGAATATAAAAGCAACTTTACTCTTCTTACCCAAGAAAAACACCTATGTTAATCTAGAATAATCATCCACAATCACGAATGCATAAAATTTACCTCCTAAACTAGCAATGGCATTCGGACCAAATAAATCAAGATGTAGTAATTCAAGACATTAGATGTGGATGTATGCAACTTCTTCTTAAATGATGTCCTAGATTTCTTACCTAGTTGACATGCATCACATACTTTATCATTCACATACTTTAATGTAGGTAAGCCACACACAAGATTCTTCTATAACAAATTTGAAATCAATTCCATACTAGCATACCCAAGACGTCTATGCCATAACCAACTATTCTCAAATAATGTATTTAAACATGATAGATTTTGCGAAGAGAAATCATCAAATGAACATGTATAAACATTTTAAAAACATGATGCAACAAGTAATATGCTACTATCATGTTTATTCTTAATGATGTACCTATTATGATAAAAAACCACATTATAACCTACATAATTGACTAATACAAAACAAAATATGTTTAAGACCGTCTACTAAAAACACACCTTCAATAATAGTAGACCCATTATCGATATTACATATACCGATAATTTTACCCTTTGAGCTATCTCCAAAAGTCACATGACCATCGTCTTTAGGGGTTGGATTGAAACTGTAGAAAACCATTGAGCCTAACTCATTCTCAAAAGACATCCTGTAAGACAAGAATTGTCCCCAACTTTATAATAACTCAGGATCAAGTGACATAAGTGATGTGGCATTCAACACAACCCCATCACATGTAGGGTGGACTTAGATAAACCACTGTAAACAGATATCGGGGGGGCCCAACATCAATGTAGGATTCAACACGACCCCTCATACGCAGGGTGAAGTTTAACAAACCACTCCGAATGGATATCGAGGGGGCATCATTGATGTGGGATTTAACGCGCCCAACATCAGACAAAATATCAAAACTTAAGTTATAGGTTTTGTAGATTTAGTATTAGAATGTCGTGTTAGTAGTGGACCATAGGATAGGTCGTTGAATTGTGAAGTCGGTTTGGAACGTGAGTTGGAGTCATTTGGCATGATTAGTAAGTAGTACATATGCATTAAGCATTACATCATATTCATTGTCTATAATGAATGCTATTTATCAACACAATATTAGTGCCTCAATTTTGGGGGAAAGGTTGTGTTGTAATTTAAATATCAGTATCTGTTCGTTTAAAGTAATTATTTTTTTGGACAAAAAATATTTTTAGGGGGAAAGGATTGTAAAGCCCAATTCTGAATGCGCATATTTTTATTTGCATTTTTGTAACATTTAAAAAATATTTGGGTCTAATGTGTTATTTTTAATTTCTCCTAAAAACTTTTAGGGGACATTATGATATAAAAAAATAGTTTAAGAACCTTGGGGGATTAATAGGTTAGTCTCGATTTGACTTAAAAAGTTTTAGGGACTAATATGCAATTTCAAAATTTATTTCTAAGAGTTTGAGAGTTGAATAAATATTTATAAATTGATCTTGGGTTATATGTGTAAATAATTATCTTAAGGGGTTATTTGTGTGATTAAAAACAAAAATGTCATTTCATCCCTAGCTTAAAAATAGACATGTGGATTAAGTACATTAAGACAACAAGATACAAAAAAAATGGACAAAAAATTAAAAATGAAAAAAAAAAAATCAGTGATCACACACACACACACACTATATATATATATTGTTATTTTTGTTTCTTTTGAGTGAAATCTCTCTCTCACTTTATCTTAGCCAAGTAAGTATTCATATTTTTGGTTTTTTTAAGCTATTGAATATGCTTACATATTCAATTGTAATATTATTGAATATGACTAGTAATATTATTAATAGTTAATTAATATTTTTCTTTACATTTAAATTATTAATTGATAAATTTTATAAATATAACTATAATATTTTCATTGTATAATTAATATTGGATTGAGAAAATAGAATGTTTAATTTTAATAAATTTTATATAAGTAAGAAAATTTGGGAATGGAAAAAACTAGATTTAGTGTCACGCATTCCACGCATTGCATGTTATATAGATTATTTAGATAAATTCTTAGTTTAGACCCTGTAGTTGTTAGGTTCATAGGCAAGGCTGACCCCGTCAATATTACGATGGCAGTGTGAAAAACCAAATAATTATCGAGTTGAGTGTAATGTATTCTATGTAAATTGCTAAATTATATTTTCGTGCTAAATTATGAAAAGAAAAGATTTATTAAAATAGATTATTTTATAATATTAAATGGATCAAGTAAATGGTCAAATGTGGAAAGTGATTTTTATTATTATCCAACTATGCCATAGTGTGGTCCAGACAGAAAGGCATATCCTGTGGGATGTTGGTTTTAACAAGATGGCATATCCTATAGGACGTTGTGTTGTGACCTGACAGGAGAGTAAGTCCTGCAGGTGGTAGATATATATTGTTGTTGTTGATGATGATGATAATGATGATTATCACTATATATGGTAGTTTATACTACGTGTTGACTCCTACCATTGGACATATTGAATGACCCTGATACTGATGGCAACATTAGATTGCACAGTTGTACACATTACGGTATCGTTATATCCCCGATCATGGGTGAAATGATCCTATGGTTAATAGAGATGTATATTTTTGGTATTTTATTGTAAAAAAGTGATTTAATTGGTTGATTTATATTTAATTTTTCTATCTTGATGATATATGTGAATTTATTACTGTTCAATGCGGTTATATTCTGTTTTAAAAAATATCACTGTCGGTTTTGAGAAATCCAATAAGCCTAACCTACTCTCAAAAGACATCTTATAAGATGAGAATTGTCCCTGACTTTATAATATAGCTCAGGATCACATGACACAAGTGATGTGGGATTTAAGGTGCTCCCTCACGCGAAGGGTGGACTTAGACAAACCACTGGGAACAGATATCGAGAAGCCCAACATCAAAGTGTGATTCAATAGAAACAAAGTGAGCTTGTGGTGAAATAAATTCAAATATCTCTAGATGAAAGAAAATCATTAAAGAAAAGAATGTGGCAATTACATGATGGACTCATTTTATTCTTGTTAAGAAAATTCATCACATAATTAAAATATATTTGAATCTACATATCCTTTAAAGAAAAAACTATGAATACATACATATATTAAATAAAAGAGGGACTTGATCATCCGGAAGAATTCCTCCAAAAAAGTGCAAACTAGTTGTCTCTTTTTGGATCATCCATAACAAAACAATTCGCTGCTCAAAAATTTATTAGATATTAATTGGATAATATAGGACGACTCCTTCGATTTATCAAAAAAAGAGAATAAACTCATAAAATTCAATGAATTCACCCATTCCTCTAACGCTGTTTGTTTTTAATTTGAAGCTATAAACTTAGGGGGCTACAACAAAGTTTGTGATGAAACAGAACAATACTTGTGCTGGAAGAAAATTTTAGCCGTAAGGGTTAATCTCATTAACATTGATTTTGATACTAACAATAATTTGATGGTTTTCTAGACTAATCTGTTTATTGAGAAATATGACAGATTTAGTGACGTGATAATGATAAACTAAGTACGTGATATAATGATGCTGAATTTGGATCAAACATGCAAATGGATTTGAATATCAAGACCTTTTTGATAAACCATTTTTTTGTATTTTCTAAGCTAAACAACATTCATATTTGTTAAATTCATTTCATTCTGACTAAGATCACACACGACACTTTATCATGATGTCATTGCATTATATTATGTGCGATAGCCGTTATATTTGCATGATACACACAATATTTCGTTGTTAATTGATGTTATGACCATAAAGTCCACTGGTGTTAAGTAAATTTGAAAAATCGTGTTCTACTTAAACCAGTGATAAATGTCATAGTTTACGGTCAATCTATGGAAGACCATTAATTGTGCACTCTTATAGTCATAACTTCTTTTACAATTGGAATTTGAGCTGAAACTAATTGCATATAGAAATATAATTCCTAAGGTTTGTAATAAGTGGTCGTATGGAAAAATCGGAGTTCAGATGAAAGAGTTACACATATTTTAAGTGTAGGGTGTTTTGTTGTTTAATCAAGCCGACTGAATTATAACTAATGTTGGAAAAAAATTTGTGGCTAACATTAATTGAATAAATTATTTTACAAAAACAAGTTAATGGATAGTTTATTATATAACTAGCCCAAACAATCAGTGATCATATTTTGATTTGGGTTGTGATATCTTTTATGTAGAAGTCCAGTTAAGTGGCAAATGTAGGTTTTGAGTTTCGTTGAAGCCCGTTATGAGAAGGCCCAATGGGAAACCCTAATATAAATAATTAGGTCCCCTCTCCAGTCTAAATTAATGGTTTCTTCCCATTAAGAGCCACCACCACAATAATCTAGATCATAGGAAGGAAGACTTAGTTAGTAATCCACTGCGACAAATTTAATCTTCTGCAATAGTCCAAATAGGTACGTATTCAATTATCGTTCTTTATTGTTGTGTCATAATATTCATGTACGCTTTAGTTTATCAATTAATTTCATATTATTGTGATTATTAGATATAATCAACATGTGGTATCAGAGCCTACATACATGATTTAGGATCAACAATTGTTTTTTAGAATTTTTATTTTTATTTTTCTGTTTTGAAACAAAATAGAAACTTGCGGGCATGATTTCATGTATTTTTTTTTTGTTTCTATTGACTGTGAAAACTTAGGGGTTTTATACCTCTTGTGTTAAACTTTAATTTGATATATTATATATGCAATTTGGTTGCATAATTAGAGAGTATTTCGCGATTCAAGTTTTGGCTACGAACCCTAGAAAACTCCCGAAATTGAAACTTGGGGCCGTGATTTCATGTAATTTTTTTCTTCGATTAACTGTAGAACCTTAGGACTTTTGTTTCTCTTGATTTAAGATTTAATTTAATATATTATACTTGTTATTTGATTGTGTAATTAAGAAGTACTTCGTGGTTTAATTTTTGGCTTCGAAACCCTAGTGAATTCGAGATTCGTTTTTAAAATCGAGAGATATAGATGCGGTTTTGATTCAATTAAATATCATAGAAAGGTTTTAAATTAGTATTAGGCTTAAACCCATATAAGATTCAGTGAAAATAATGATTAATATCGAGTTTTAGGTTTTTGGCCATAGAGGAGTGAGAAAACCTAAAAATTGCAACTTGTTCTTGATATTAGGTGATATTTATCTTAATTTTTCTTTGATTAATTGTTACAGGCGTGTTATATATATATAAATCTACATAAACCCATAAAAAAAGTTGGAGAAAATGGCATGGTTTCAGGGTTTTTGCACAACTGAGTCGAAACCGGGTCGAGTTAACCCGGTTCAGACCCGACTGGAGGTTGAAAACAATCTCTAGCTGGTCTGTTCGCCCCCACGCATGTATCAGGCACGTGGGGGGTGCGTGAGCCATATTCTGGGATCCGTTTTGAGTCTTATTTTTTTTTCTGTGCACTTGTTTTTCTGTCCTCTAATTTTTTGTATAATTTATTTTATTTTTGGAGGAATAAAAATATTTCTAATTAATTATTACTTATTATGTGATTTAATTAGTTTAAAATTATTTTTATGCATGTTTTTCTGTTGAAAAGTTACCAAAAATTATGTTGGTTGATTTGGAATGAGATTTCTGTACTCACTCTCCCTAAATTAAAATTTATTGATATGTAATTTTCTAATTAATTTTAAGTCACATAAAACTAATTTAATAATTAATTTAAAACTCTCTCTCTGTAATTGTGGCATTGTCGGCGTGCCGAAACAACAGTTTCTAGAAAGTTTTGTTCTTTTCTGTTTTTTGCGAGTGAGATCCCGATCAAATGATAATAGTTAGTTCATTTTCTTCTTGGATTTGTTGTTGCGATCCCTGCTTTTTTATTATTTTTTTTTCCTATAGTTGCGTTCACATAATAATTGGTAAACAATCAAGTATAAGCACTTAATGAGACAATTATGGTATTTCATTAACACCAATATCAGAGTAAAAAAATTGTTAGATTCTGGTAATCTTCATTGAGACCCTTAACCAAGTAGCTCAACAACAGTTATCTGGCAAAATTTCAGAAGAACTCAACCTTAGTATTAAAGTTTGGATATTGATATATGTCCCCATTCTATAATTTTGAAGGTATCTTACTTTATACATACACAATCACCTTATACGCTTCTTATCAGAACTAGAAAAAGACTGTAAAGTATGAATAAATCCACAAAACAATTACTGATCAATATATGAAAATCCTATGTTCTCATTAATTTCTACTGGTTATCACTACGTCTCTGAGGATTTGCATTCGCGAGGTGGAAAACCTAATTTTCCCCTGTAAATTGCGTTTGTAATTTTCATCGCATTATCGTATTTGTTATTTGTATTTTGGGAAAATTACATATTTTAGAATCAATTATGTGAAATATGTTTGTGGAGTGAAATATTGATCCGTCCTAAAATATGTAATTTTCATTGTTCATATTTAGATAAAATATTGACTTCTTATAATTAATTTATAATATTTTGATAATATTAATTTATGAGTAATTATGGTGTATTTATTCAAAATCATAAGACAATAGGATGATATATGTGGTATTTGGGCCTAATTTTTTGCTTGGTTAATGATTGTAAGGTCATGCCGATATTAACCCTTGATTGAATGAATAGTTGTAGATGAATTCAAAATCTTATTTTTACTTGCAAACTTAGTAGTTTCAACTAAAAAGGCTAAAAATCGATAACAAGCAAAAAATCGTTTTGAGCAAATCAATTGAATACTGAGTATTGGCTTATTATGTGACTAATATTATTATTGTTTTTTTTTTTTTTTTAGTTTAATGACATTTTCGACCCCTAACATTTACATTTGGTTTCACGATATCGTTCAAAATTTATGAATTGTACATGGATGAAGTAAACATTATAGGGATAATGCATATATCCATTTTCTTTGATTGGTTATATGATTAATAGACTATGATAAGTCATTATTTGAGTAAAAAATGATTTGTCTCTGTTATTTTAAAGAGCAAACATGAGGGCTCAAAGAAGTCAACTTATGCTTTGAGTTTTATTATCTTGACTCATAAAGAAGCATCCCAAAGTTTTCCTCACATCTTAAGTACTTTTCAATTGATCATGAAGATGTGGCCCTAGTTCGGATTAGATGATTGGATAGTTGCATATTGCTCGCAGAATGAGCTATAAAGGGTGTGTTTATTTCATTTTGGGGGATATTATTCTTTGTTGAATCCTACATCACTTGTGTTACCTAATCCTGAGCTAAGATTTTCTTTGAGATTGAGTTAGGCCCATTGGGTTTTCTACTTTAGGACTTGATCACACTGTATTTTGTGCGATCTAATACCGCTAAATTAAGTTTTGTTAATTTTTTAAATAAATTAAAATATTATAAATTAAGTTGTTTAATTTATTTTTGTAGGATTTTGAATTTAGAACAAAACGACGTTAATTTGGGACAAATTAGATGAAAAACGAACAAACCACGTTAAGTCGAACAGAAGATGAAACTTTTGGAGCAAGGAGACTCAACCGAGCCGCCCGTGTAAGAGAAGTCGAGTCGAGCCATCGGCTCGGCTAAGCTGGCCAGCCTGTGTGGGTTGGTATAACCAGCCTACTTGGCCGACCAAACTTGGCCGTCGGCCAGGCTGCTGGCCCCCATTTCTTTTGTTTATTTTCATTTTTACCCATTTTGAAATTCTATAAATAGGAGGCCTTGGAACAAATGTAAGAAATGATCCAATTATCATATATATACCATTTTCCACAGAATTTCCACACTATTTGTATCTAGTTCTTTATTCTTCTTTTATTTTTATTTTTGATTGGAAGAAGTTTGAATTCTTAAGGGGTACAAAGTGTAAACGATATTTTTGAGGATTGTATCCAAGAAAATACCGTTCTACACAACGATGAGCGGCTAACTTCCTTCTATCAGGTTAGAGTTGTGGTATTGTATTTTTTAAATTATGCAATATTGTATTTTTCTTATTTAAATTTGGATATTGTATAAATAATTATATGGCAGGAATTCCGTTCTAAAAAATGAATTTAATTGTGATTGAATTTATTGTCAAAATGTTCTTGCAGAGATTTTGCTTTAAATCCAATGACTGCTAGAACATTAAATCTTGCACCTGTGATCTTGATTTAATGATCACATCATCATATTCTTAGAGATTGATTATTGGTCTGGATGATTTATACCTAAATATTAATTCACCTTAGATTAGTTTAGTGTAGGAATTAAATATCAAAGATATTTCATGCTGGAGAATAACAATTCAAATCTTTCTGAGTGGTTCCGGCTTGTAGTTAGGAACATTTGTTTATACAAATCCGATTTAAATAGAGAATAAGAGAAAAACTTAATTCTCAAAATACTAACCCTACAATTCCTAATCTGGTTCTTATTTTTATTTTTATATTTAAATTTAGTATTTTCTTTTCTTATTTAAAAAAAAAAACCAAAATTGTTTTCACTAAAGAAAGAAAAGTAATTAGAAATTGATAATTACAAGTCCGATCTCTGTAGTTCGATACCCTACTTGAACACTATACTGCATCAGTATCGCGGTACCACTTTAAGGGTATTAAATTTGGGCGATCAAATTTTGACGCTGTTGTCGGGGATCGGCATCGTTATTAATTTTTGTTATTATTTTTTTCTTTCTCCGCCTGTATAAATTTATCTATTTTCTTTCTTGAGTTTATTTTCACAAGTTAACCGTGATCCAATTTTTCAGTCCACATCTTCAAGTAAGGATGCAGGTTATTTTGTTCGTTTTATAAAATATATATATATTGAAAAAAAAAATTATACCACTACCCTCATTTTACTTTCCTTGTTATTATTATTGTAGAGATCGTCTGGCTAAAACTATCATCCTCATTTTTTCTTTTTTATTTATTATTATCGTAGAGATCGGCTGGTTAAGACCACCACCCTCATTGTTAATATAATTAATTGCTTTCAAAAAAATAAATAAATAATTATTGGAATTAGGTTAAATGGATAATTACTTTGGGGGATTTGACATTTCGTTTGCAGATTCTCAACAATCTTTTCTCTCAGAACCACAACCTGATCCTTACTCACGTACGATATACCAAAACCCAAACCATTTCACCAATCAATATTCGTACAATTACCAAAATTCCACATATCCCTATAATAATGTTTATCTCGATCCGTATTATTCGCCTCTTGAGTCTAATCAATACTTGAATAATTATGAATATGATCAACATTATTATAGTGAGCCTTCAAGGTCGTATCTTTACGATCAATCCTATTATCAATCCCGATGTCAACCACCATTTTCCCAAGAAGTTAGGAATTCTGAACCCACTTTAATGCAACAATTTGTAACAATCTTAGAAGAGCAACACCAATCCCCTAGTAGAAAGTAGCCAAGCCTTTGCAGAGCAATGTCAAACCTTAGCGAAAAACCACCAATCCTCAGTAAAGCAAGGACAAATCTCAAAAAGGCAAAACCAAATCTTGGAAAAGTGAGCTCTATCCTTGAAAAAGTAATTTGAAGAGATAGACTGGAAAGAAACCCTAATTGGGCAAGTCATTGAATTAGTGAAAGAGGAAATTGCAAAAAATGGTCTAAAAATTGATATTCGGGTAAGTGATAAGGAGAGTGGTCTAGAATAAGAGAGTGAATATGAAAAGTTGTTAAAAGAACCACATCTAAGTGAAACTAGTGAGGAATCCCAACGAGATAATCCTGAGTTGGAGCCATTTTTGGCTGAACCATCACCAGTTAGTAAGGAAGAGAAAGAAGTGGGATACAAGAGTAATGGTGAGCCGGTGAGCGTAGAAGTCAAAAATACGTCTGCAGATGAGGTTAGGGTTGGAAATTATAAAAATGAGATTCAACTACTAGTGACACATTCAAGTAATCTTCCTATGATTAAAACATCCATTATACCCTTACCACCGCATCCCAAAATTAATGTTTATCTTTTTTATGCGGTGGATCAACCGTCAACCAAAATCATGAGTGATTCATGTTATATTCAATGGGTTGACGTAACTCAACTTTTATTTGGGGGCTTAATAAACAAGTTACCAAGTAAGTCCCACATAAAAGAAATGAGATTTGATATGGGAAAGAAGTTGATAATATTGAATGTCTCCCGCTATTCATCACTCACTGACTGAAGAGTAACTCAACAAAAGGTGAGAAACGGGTTACTCCACTACGGATGGGAGGTTAAGACACTCATCGTCTGGCTGAAGATGTTAAATTTAGCGTTGAGTGGGAGACAACCCACTGTTGTTTTAATTTTCTTATTTTACTTTTAATTTGATAAGTTTCCTTGAGTATTCTGTCAGACAAGTTTATGAGTAGTTTACATCGACTCAGTACAAATAAGCAAATCCGATACGTCAGGTTGTTTATCTCCTTACCAAATCTACTTTCGTAATTTTCACATTGAGGACAATGATAGATTTAGGTTTGGGGGGGTAAATATTTGTATTCTTGCTTATATTTTAATTCGCACTAAAATTTTGTCAATCTATCCTATGTTGATATGTTTGTCAAATACAAATTTGAGTTTACTAAAATAATCATTGGAACATAGGACTGATTTTTAAAAATATTTTATTTTTCAACCTTTACATTCATGCCAATTTTCTTTTATTTTAAATTTAGTACATAAGTCAGTTTACTAAATTTTGACGTGAAAATAATCTATCCCTTAAAAAAAAAAAAAAAAAAAAAAAAGACGATAAGTGGCTCGTTAACTTCAAAGCCTAATTTGTTCGAGTTATTAAGCCTGAAGGGTACCTTAACACCTAATGTCCTGAGCTAACTGGATTGGGATCATTGGCCTAACACTCGCTATACGAACATCTTAGAAAGCTCAATGGAGTTAACATTGCATGGCCATTTATTTAAAGACAATTATTTATTTATATATTTATTAAAAAAATAAAATAAAATAAAACAAAAAAATAAAAAATAATAATAATAATAATAAAAATAATTGCGTTATAAATTTTTATATCAGGGAAAATGTTGTTGAATTGTTTAAATTTAGTTGACTAGCTACTATGTGCTAAATTCATTATAAACGGGAGTTGTATGTATGTCATGAGTGCAAAAATGAATATTGTTAGAAATTACGTACTATGGGATTAATGATTATTTTAGTAACTTTGATTTGCCCTTGATTTGATATGTTAGAATTGGATAGGACTGATAGAAATTTTGTAAGAAATAATATGCACAAAAAGGGATTTGCGATGTTTGTGGGTAGCATTATTGCAAACCCTCACGAGACTATACTCGTCCACTAAGAGTGACCTAGGAGTTTAAAGACTTATTGCATACGCTAAATGCAATCGTGTTCCCTACGAAAATGGATTTTTATTTAATTATTATATTTAGTTTTGTTCGAGAACTAGTAAAATTTAGGTTTGGGGTGGACTCTTATTTGATGTTGGGTATGTTGAATTCTACATCGATGTTGGGTCTTCACGAGATATCTGTTCTTAGTAGTTTGTCAAAAGTCTACCTTGCACCTGATAAGAAAGTCGGCGCTCATTTGATAGAGTTGAAGGGCGGCAACTAGGTAGTGGCGATGTTCAGGTGGTATGGCAAAGGGGATTGAAATTAGGGTTAAGGATTTTGACACTAAGTACCCTGAAAATTTAACTAAAATCTCACTTGTTCCAAGTAATTTCAATTTAAACGTATAAGATGTCTTATTAACTTTATATGTTTTTTTTTCTGAAGTGCAATTAACTGAAACTAGTAAGAAGAGTTAATTACACAATTAACCCCTAAAGTTTAGAGGTTGTGTAAATTTGGTTGTTTTGATTATTATCCATATAGTTATTTTATTCATGTATTTGATGGTTAGGAATCCAAAAGTGGATTGACACTTTATCTTTCTATTTGTTGTCTTTGTGAAATATTTACATGATGAGTAACATGATTGAGAGAATCATATCCTTATTTTGTTTTGGTAACCTGATGAAAGCTAAATTAAATAGAGTACTGTTAAGAAGTGGTCATAGATAATCAGATGTATGATATGTATTCAAAATTGTTAGTAGGTTAAATATGATCTTAATAACCAATTTGGTTATCACTACACCTCTCATTAACGAAAATGAGATCTTTCAATTTCCAAATTTGGGCTATGTTTGGGGCATTATATTTGCATTTTGGAATGAAAGAAAACTACTGAGTTATTTTTTACAATTTTGCATGGGTTTCTTCTTGTATTGTCTGGATATTAAAGTGTTTAATAGGTCATACATATATTTTGATGGGTTTGTTGGGCCATTAATTATTTATTAATTAATAAGGCTGATGGAATTACTAATATGGATAAATTATTTATGAACATATGAGAAGGCCTTAAATCGAAAATACTATCACTATGACTAGAATATCTTGGTAGAGATTTAAGTTTGGGCTCATTATATAGATATTGATTTTGGGTTTAGGCCTACGTAATATCTCAGCCAACTGGATTTTCTTAATTACAACTTTTGACCATTGATTAATTATAGTTTTCCAGTTTTCAAGCCCTTAATTTTTATTCTATATAGATACTAATTTAATAATTAGTTTTAGAGTGCAATAAAATTATCGTTCAAATTCTTGCAACTATAATTGATCATTGATCACTGAAAGTACATTTTGTAACGTATTTCATCTTGTTTTGATCATATGTATATATGTCGCCAATATGCACTATTGTGATTGAGAAATATTGTTTAATTTTTCTATTTTGGAACAGTTGCTTGTGAATTGTTAATGTTATTTTATCGAAGTGATTTAATTAATATAGTTTGCAAGTTTTCAAGTTCCTATTTTATTGATAGAAAATTTTTAGATTAATTTGTACATTTACCTGCCCAAAGGGGTTATTGTGCATATTAATTTAATTGTTGGACAATATTATTTAATTTTTTCATTTTGGAATAGTTGCTTGTGAATTATTGAGGTTATTTTACCAAAATGATTTAATCAATATAGTTTGTAAATTTTTGAGTTCCTATTTTGTTGTTGAAATTTTTTTAGATTAATTTGTACATTCACCTAACCAAAGAGGATTATTGTGCAGATTAATTTAATTATTGGGTAATATAGTTTAATTTTTTCAATTTGGAACGTTTGCTTGTAAATTGTTAAGGTTATTTTATCAAAGTGATTTAACTAATATAGTTTGTAAGTTTTCGAGTTCCTATTTTGTTGATGGAAAAATTTTAAATTAATTTGTACATTCACCTGTCCAAAGGGGGTTATTGTGCAAATTAATTTAATTGCATGAGGATATTATGTGAGATAAATAATTTGATAAATTTATTTGCTCAAAGGGAAAGAATTCTGAAAGATTATTTATTTCATTATATTTTGAAGGAAATATAAGGATTTGAAGGTCAATCTATTCAAAGGGGATGAATTTTGAAATTTGTAATTTTTTATTTTATTTTGTTGATCTTCGTGATTAAAGAATAATTGTTTTTTATAGACTCCACCCAAAGAAAAGTTTATGATAACACAATTGATTCTTATAATGTATTGTTTATATTTAATTGAGCATTTTGCATATTGTCCATAATTGATCTAGTTTCATTTTTTTGTGAAAACTATTTTTTTTGTTGTGAATAACAATAACGTCACAATGAAATTCTAAATTGATTCCTTAATTTAATGAGAGTCTCTGTAATTTTTTTTATTTCGATAATTGTGTCGTGTAAGTATTGATCACTATTGTTATAAAGTTTTCCTTATTTTATTGATCTTTATACTTAGAGAATAATAATTTATTGTATACTCTACTCAAAGGGGAGTTTATGATGACGCAATTGATTCTTATATTGTGTCGCTTATACTTTTTTTAGCATTTTGATTATTTTATTTAGTGAAAGTTTTTTTTTTTTTTTTGTATTTTCTTTTAATTTTATGATATGTTGTGATCACTATTGTTTTGCGTTTTGTAAAATTGAATTCTATTTGATGATCATAATTATTACATATTATATTATTGCATATCATATTATTTGAATTGATTATACTAAACCAAGATTTAAGACCCATAGCGTTCAAGGAACATGTGAATATGGGTATCATTGAGTCTTTTGATTCTCTGATTTAATATGAGCTTTTGTATTTTCCTTTATTTCAATGATTACGTTGTGACCACTATTGTTATACGTTTCGCAAAATTAAAATATATTTAATGATCATTATTATTACATATTATATTATTTGAATTTATTATATAATATGGTATTTTAAGATATTGTGCCTTAAGAATTACAATTCTATATTTTTTGTTGTCACAAATCACTATTTTAAAATTTCGTGATATATTGTTAGTAACATATGATTTGTTAAAGTCAAACAATTTCATATTATTGAGAAATTGCAATAGTTTTATTTTATTGAAAAACTGCAATTAGAAATTTCGTTTTGTTAAGAAATTGCAGCAGTTTCATTTTGTTGAGAAATTGCAATGAGAACCGATAAGAAACAATGTATATAGATAATGATCACATGTTGGCATTGATTTTTTACTACACTACTAGGCTTACGATCCATGTTGATATGATTATAAGTTTTTGTGAGTATGAAGGGTCTTATATTTATTGAGATTAACATATAGACTATCATAATATAATATTAAGATCATGTTAGATTGAATAAGTTTATCAAGATGTTATATATAGACTATCATTTCTTTAAAAAATGTGTGGCCACATAAAAAATAATTATTTTTTTCTGTTATTAACTCAAGAGTTTTGTTTTCAAAATTAAATTTATTTAATTATTGTAGCCTAAGTGGGAGAATATTGAAACAAAATTGTGGGCTAACATTAATTGATTAAATTATTTTACAAAAAAAGAATTAATGGATAGTCTATTATATAACCAGCCTAAATAATCAGTGATCATATTTTTATTTGAGTTGTGACATCTTTTATGTAGAAACCCAGTTAAGTGACAAATGTAAGTTTTAAGTTTCGTTGAAGCCCGTTATGGAAGGACGTAACGAGAAATCCTAATATAAATAATTATGTCCTCTCCCTAGTCTAAATTAATGGTTTTTTTTTTCCATCGAGAGCCGCCACCACAATAGTTTATATCATAGGGAGGAAGACCAAATTAGTAATCTACTGCGATAAATTCAATCTCCTACGATGGTCCAAACAGGTACGTATTCAATTATCGTTCTTTATTATTGTGTCTTAATATTCATGTATACTTTAGTTTATTAATTAATTCCGTATTATTGTGATTATGAGATATAATCAGCAACTAACTCAACAGAATTATGCAGAAAACTGATTTTTTTAGGTTTTTAATTGATACAGTCGACCGAATTGTGCTTCAGTCGACTAGATTTTTTAGGGTCCAGAAAACTACCTGATTTAGTCGACTGAATGGAAAATTCAGTTGACTTAATGATTCAGGTTTTAGAGATTTTTCTAAAAATACTCAAATCAGATGACCGAATGGTTGGGTGATTCAACCGAATTGTTCTACATTTTGAAATTTTGTGAATGTTTTTAGAAAATCTTTTTGCATCGTTTTTTAATATTCTTAAATGATATTATTTTATAAGAAATATTTTCAAATGATTTTTATGGGATATATTTTTGAATATGATGGTTTTATCAAAATTTCAAATTGGTTCTGATTATTTCTAATTTCGTGAAATGTCCAGTAAAATGTTTTGAACTTAAATATTGGTTGGTCAATTTGGAAAACTATTGACCTAAACCTAGACTAAAATAAGTCCCTAATTACTAGTCAAAGAGCTGATTTTGTTGGGAGAGAAGTTAGGGCTAAGGATGTAGGGTCCAAGGGTTTGATTTGAGGGCATATCTTACCTTCTACATACCGTTAGGATATTCTGAAAAGAGGACTTAAATAAACTGTGGAAATTCAATTTTAAATACACTCAAGACATTCAAGAGACATAAGAAAGAGTGAAAGAGATAAATGAAAAATTCAAAAAATATTTAAAACTCTTGAGAGAAACCGGAGATCGATTTTCAGTTGAAAAGCTCTTGATTATTAGAGCTAATTTGAATTTGGGTTGCATTATTTTAATTAACATCCTCTACTTGAATCCAGTAGATCTATCATTTATTATATATTTTCTCTTAGAATGTTTGAGTATTAAGAGATTTTTTTTGAACGAGGTGTACAGGTTTGATTCTCATGTTGGAAGAGGATCACAATTTTAACAGAATAATACCTTGCGTGAGCTCAATGGAGTAGATGTCGGCAATAGTAACTTGTTGAACTACTATAAAATTATTGTGTCATATCTCTATCCCTGCTTTGTTTGTGATTGTGTTTGTGTGTGCCTTTCTTAGAATGTTTCCGTAATCTGATAAAATTTAAATAGGTAATACCTGTTTAGAGTCATTTTTTAATTAAATTACTCAATTTACCCCTCTCTTGGATAGTCCTTTGTACCAATAATTGGTACAAGAGCTAAACTAGCTTGATTGGTTTAACAATCTAGCTAATCAATCACTCTACACAACTCATGTGATGTTCTTTTATATGTATCTGCTTTTGAATGTGATAAATCTTTATGTGTTAATTTGGATAATGATTCTTGTAGTACTAGTGGCAGTGATAATGATGAAGATGTGGATGTCAATATTGCTATAGCAAAATTATTTGTTTTCACATATATAATTTGGATAAGGGTTTCAGGATTTATGCAAAAAAATAAAATGAAAATTTCAATACTTAAAAATGTTAAAAATGGATTGAGTGTCTAGAACGGCCAAACGGGACCGATTGGCCACAAAATTTGAGGGTTAATACCGCTACAGCCATTAAGTCATGTAGAAAGAAATAGCAATGAATTTGGATAAGCGGTTTAGGGTTTATGCGAAAAGCTAAAAGGCAAAAATGGGCAAAAAATTAACAAACTTGAACAGAAAAAAAATTGAACAGGGAAAAAAATAGAACTGAAAAAAAAAAGACTGGAGGAGATAATAATAATGAAAAAAAAACTGGAAAAAAAACATGAACAGAAGATTTTTTAAAAAAAAATTGAAAATAAGAAAAAACTTAATAGTAAATAATAAAAAAACAAATCAGAATAAAAAGTCCAGAGCAAAAAATTACAAAAACAAATAACAGAAAATAAAAAACAAAAACAAAAATTAGAACAGAAAAAAAAAAAAAAACAGAACAGAATTGTAAAAAAAAAGAAAAGGAAAACATACCAGAAAAAAACATAACAGAAAAAAAAATAACTATACAGAATCTAAGGGAAAAAACTGAGTTGTTTCTTAAAAAAAATAAAAAAGAATAGAGAAACTGAAAAAGGAATATACAAAAATTATAAATCTTCTCTCTTTCATGGATTTATTCGTTATTTTGACTGTGCTGAAGAGCAGATTATATGGATTATTTAAGTCAGACATGAGTTATTGATTTATCTAATCTGTTTATGATGCACATTGGTTGTTCATTGATCTGAAATTACGAAAACTATTTTTATGCAAGGGAAGATATTTGATACAACAACTTTAGCAATTTTTTTTGTTTTTTTTCTTCTTGGTAAGAATGAGAGTATTTTAGTTACATCTATTCACACTTTCTTCTATCCACTGTTTGAGAATTTGAAAAAAAAAATGTTTATATAGATTGATATTATTTACGTTATGAGATTTATTTGAAACATGTTTATTCGTCATAAGAGTTTTATTTATATGTGTTTAAAATGTATGTTATTATTATGGATTTTTAGTTCTCTTTTAATAATTTGGACATGACTAATAGGTATTGTTCTAAATATTTGTCCCAAATTCTAATGATGACGAATGTATGCTTTTAGTGGGGACATTTATTGTTATTGACAAATGTTGCAATTCTAGTTTTAGTGTGGTGTAAGATTTCTTCGCTAATTATTTTTTATATCTAATTCTTTTGGTGACAAGTGGCATTTTCTCTCTATAGATTTAGTTTGAATTTTTCCAAAGGAATCATGTTTTGTTGCTAAATTAATATGTCTATTCTTACGAGAAATTTAATTGGTCGCTAAATATGAATTATTAGCCAACAAATTATTCAATTAAAATTCGTTGCAAATTCTTATTTTTAGTGACAAATTTAGTTAGTCCCTAAATATGAATTATTAGCCAACAAATTATTTAAATAAATTTCGTTGCAAAAGGTGATTTTTGGCGACCAAGTATTTCTTTTAGTGAGAACATTAGTGACGAAATAATTCTCGCTAAATACATATTTTTAGCGAGAAATTCGTCACTGAAGACTTTTGCCGATGATATTTTTGCAAAAAGCGTGGCGACAAACCCATTTCTTGGCTAAAAAGGTTTACTGATGAATTCACTATTGTTGGCGATGAAAGTGATTTTCTTGTAGCGACTAGTGAGTACCCTAGTTAGTTTTATTTTGTTGTTGTACTTCCAATTCCATTTTTTATTTTGTAATTATATGAATTTCAAAATTCTCTCTTATCTCCATATATTATATAATAAAATTATAATTTTAAAATAGGTATAAAAATTATATGATTAAAATAGTTATATATATAATTAAAGTTATATTATTAGAATTAAATTATTAAAATAGGTATCAAAATTATATGATTAAATCACCAAAATTAAAATATATTATTTAATAGATTTTTTTTTTTTTTTTTTATTATTATTATTATTATTATTATTATTTTTTTTTTTTTTTTTTTTTTAAATCTCCTCATCCACAAATGCAACAATGGTAGAAATAATAGAGACATCATGTTTCAGGGTCGTCCTGCAAAAATCGATTATTTCTATTACCAAACTGAAAAGTACAATAAAATTATATTATTAAATTACTAAAATAAAAATATATTATTAAATAGATTTTTATTTATTATTATTGATATTTTTTTTTAAATCTCCTCATCTACAAACACAACGATGGTAGAAATAATAGAGACATCATGTTTCAAGGTCGTACTGTGAAAATCGATTATTTCTACCACCAAACTGAAAAGCACAATAAAATTGAGGGGTTATTTTTCAGTTTTTTCGCACTTGACCTGTTATGGACGTGGTGTGATTCGAAACCCAGACAACGTGTATAGGGCTTATCACCATGCTACTGCTGGAATCACAAAGTGAAGGATTGAAAGCGTAATTTAACCCTAAAATTTGGGATAGTCGGCGAGCACCTAGAAGTGCTTTTTATCTTCCTGGCCCATACGGAGAGAATGGATAAAAACAAGTCTAATACATATTTGGTGTTTTGGTGGGGTAGCAAAAGCACTTGAACCCCCCAAAAGTCCTGAGGGTACTGTGGTTCACAACCTCCATATCCAACACCATATAAAAGATGAGAGGTGAGAGAGAATGCAGCATGTTGTTATTGGAGTTGCATGTTCCAGATTCCTTCTTAATCATCTTACCTTCCCACTTCCAACAGATCAACATCTACTTTTCATTTATTCATTTTTTCTGAAAAGAAATATCTACACACACAAAAAAAAATAAAAAAAAAAATACAATTAATCGGTCGTCCTATCTAGTTAGCTAGAACCTTCCATTGAAAATGAGATAAGCCTAATCCCCACCAAGCAGTGATCTGTCTCCAAGATGTAGTGGAGGGTCGCATTAAGTTGGAGCTTCTCCCCTATAAAAGCTTACCTCAATCTCCTAAAACATAGCAAATATTAGAAACAATTCAGGAGTTCTTTAGCTTTCTTTCCAGCATTAAAAGCTCTCTTTCACTTTCGAAAAAATGGTCAGTAATTTGCTGTTGTTTTTATAATGGTCTTTATTAACCCCGTTTAGCCTCCAGACCGCCGCAAACCCTAATACTAATGAATAGTTAGGTTACTTCTATGTTTGTGTTAATATCTATATATCGTGAATATACGTAAATACGTTTTAAAGCTTGGGTGCATGTACTTCAGGAAGAGAAGATGAGTTGGACGGTTACTGATGCTGTAGACCACAAAGGATTCCCAGCTGACAGGTCAAAAACTGGGGGTTGGGTACCAGCTGCGCTTATCCTAGGTCTCTTGTACATGCATATACTTATATATATAGCAACTTCATTTTCTATAATTTCCTTTTGAATTCAATGCGCTGCGCATGGTTGATAATGATATTTAAATAAAATTCAGGGATAGAAATTTGTGAGAGGCTTTCAACAATGGGAATAGCGGTGAACCTTGTGACGTACTTGGGTGGAACAATGCATTTGCCGACAGCAACCTCGGCCAACATCGTAACAGATTTCATGGGTACATCGTTTCTACTGTGTCTGCTTGGTGGCTTCCTTGCTGACTCTTTCCTAGGCAGATACATGACTATCGCTATCTTTACTGTAATACAGATGCTGGTGAGTTCTCTGTAATATTTGCAAATTTCTACCCATCATCTTTTTCATTTGAGTTAAATATACAGTTTACCCTAAAAAAGTTTTAGATATTGTCAAATTGGTCCTTTACCTTCCAATCTTCAAAATTAAGTCTCGAAATCGAGAAATAGTATCAAAATAATTATCACTTGTCCACTTTTTATTTAGAATCATTGACTAAAATAATTAATCACAAGAAAATTTGACGTTGCACATGAGAGGTTTTAGTCCGGTTGTAATGGTATGGGGGAACTTTAATTGGGTAATTTTTCTCAATTTTTTTTATCACAAGAACCATTTTATTTATGACCAATAAGATTAGCATTGTATGCATAAGAATTTATTACACATGATTTTATCAAAAGTTTATTTCATAAAATTAAAATTTTAGTTGCTAAATTATTTTTGTTTGTTTGATAAGTATAAATTTTGAAGATTGAAAATTATTTAATTACATTATCACTATTAAATTATTTTTTTTACAAAAATCAAGATAATAATAAGAGAAAAAAAATTCAAATAAAAATGAAATGAAAAGGAAAGATCTGAAAAAAATAAAAATAAAAAAAATCTTGATTTTTTTACTAAAATCAAGATTTGCTGAAGATGAGATCTAAAACGGTGAGGGTAAAATAAAAAATAAAAAATGAACTAGGGTTGTGAGGGTAAAAAATGGTCTCAACAACAAAAATAATTAGAAAAAAAAAATAAAAAAATTGAACCCATTAAGTGAAAAAAAACAAAAAGTAAAATCCATTTGACAGAAAATTTTAGGCTCACAAAGTTAATTTTTTAAGCGGTACTTAATTAATTAATTAAGTAATATTAATTAAAATTATCAAATAAGTATTTAATTTATTCAGTTTTTAATACTTATTTTGATTATTAAATGGGCCTAACTCACGGCCGTATTTTTATTTTTTTTAATAAAGAACACTCTGTATTATTTTAATGTAACTCTCACTACATAATAAATAAATTAACTTATTATTATTGAAATCAATAAAGTTTATTTTCTTAATCAATTATTCTCCATGTATGATATATTCAAATCTTTAACTATAACTACATTAGAATTTGGTTTTTATTTTATTTTATTTTTTGCTTTTCCCAATGTCGAAATATGGTTTTGAAGTCGTGACATTGACAATGCTACAAAAATTAGGGCACCACCATGTTGACAATATCGACAAAACTACCACAACTGCGACCACCACCATGCTCCACCACCGCCAACTGCAAACCAGCCACCGGTTTCCAAATGAGAATCCTATACGTAGCACTCTACATGATCGCTCTTGGCACCGGCGGCCTCAAATCCAGCGTCTCAGGATTTGGAACCGACCAGTTCGACGAGAAAGATGAGAAGGAGAAAGCCCAAATGACATATTTCTTCAACAGGTTCTTCTTCTTAATCAGCATTGGAACTCTAACTGCCGTTACTGTGCTTGTTTATATACAAGACGAAGTGGGTCGAAGTTGGGCTTATGGAATCTGCTCCCTGTCGATGTTCATATCTTTTTGGGCATTCTTCTCTGGGAGGAAGAGATACAGATATAAGAAGAGTTCTGGGAGTCCCATAGTACACATTGTGCAAGTTGTTGTAGCAGCTGTAAGGAAGAGGAAGATGGAGTTGCCTTACAATGTTGGGATGTTGTATGAGAATACCCCGGAGGGTTCACGAATCCAACACACTCAACAGTTTAGGTTAGTGAAATTAATAGGATTTAAACCAGTTTGACAACGCACTTATTTACTTAAAATTGAATGCATTAAGTAATTATAAATTTTGAACAATCACTTAACAAAATCAATCCTGTTTACCGTTTAATAAGTGCGTTTGATAACAAAATTAAACAATTAATTAAAAAATAAACACCACTTAAAAAATTATTCAAAATTTTGAGTGATGTGTGCTTTATTTAATTTTTTAACACTAATCATTTAATATCATAGAATATCTAATTATCACAATAAACATTATATACTAATACTGTAAAATCTCACAAAAAAATTACATACAAAAAATTATAGACGGAGAAAATATTAAAATGAGAAACAATAGAGAAAGTTGTAGAAAGATAATTTTAGAAAAATAAAATTGTAAAAATTATTTTAAAAATAAAAATTTGTAAATAATATTTTTTTTTAAGTTAAAAATATTAAAAAATTAAATACTTAATATATAATTTCAGTACTTAAAATTTTCAGCTAGGTGGTTATGACACATGGGCTTAGTTAAATTATTCTGGAGTGCATTATGACTAATAAAAAGCTTCTGGTTTTAGGTTGTTGGACAAGGCCGCCATTGTTGCAGAAGGAGATTTCTTGAACAATTCGTGTTATGAACCGAATCCATGGAGGTTAAGCTCAGTGACAAGCGTGGAGGAAGTGAAGATGATGGGGAGATTGCTTCCGGTGTGGGCGACCACCATTATTTTCTGGACGACATATGCTCAGATGATAACATTCTCCGTTGAGCAAGCAACAACCATGGACAGATCAATTGGAAACTTCAAAATCCCAGCAGGATCTCTCACTGTTTTCTTTGTGGCCGCCATAATGATCACATTGGCTGTTGACGACCGTTTGATCATGCCACTTTGGAACAAATGGACAAGAAACCCAGGTTATTTAATTCATATTCAACCAATTAGCATTGCTTTCGAAAATGTCCAGGGTTGGGATTTATTTTGAGGAATTTAGGATAAGATCACTTGATGAATAAATTGTTAGGATCTCTATATTAGAATATTCTAAAACTTTGATACCGTAATTCTAAAAAAGCACGCAAATCAAAAGAGGAGGAGACACTCTATAAAATATTATCTTTACTCACAACTCATAAAAATATAAGAGACAACTAACATAAGTTTCTCAACTCAAAAAATTCTTACTTCATTTCTCTATTCTACTTCACCTCTCAATTTATACCATGATGTTTATATAATCATACAACATATGTAATTACTCCTATAAGACTTAAAGACACTACAATCTTAATTATGTATTACATTTGCCAACCATTACCACCACTTAGTCATATCCATGATCATTGATCCACTTACCTTAAACTTGATTTTGCACATCCATGTCCCTTCCTTGCAAATCTCCATGAAGGTGGGTATAGAGACAACTTTCACAGTCAAGTTTTCATCGTCTTCAAATGCAATAAGATTTTTTCGCCATTTCCCTTGAGTTATAGCCTTGAAGAGTTCCTTCTTAGCAAAGAATTAAATTCTTTCTATTAGGAGGGTTTCAACTTAAAACCATATAATTCTAAGTGGAGTAACTCTTTTGATTTATATAGTAATTTGAGAATTCTCAATTAATCGATGTGGGATAAAAATCTAACACCCGCCCTTAAGTGTAACTCTCGATTTGCATGAATGATTTGACTATGAGGGGATGATGAGAAATGTGCAAAACCCGACTTGTATGGATAATTTGATTACGGGGGAATGATCGAACCCAATACCTTAGCTCTGATATTATATTAGGAGGTTTCAATTTAAAATCATATGATCCCAAGTAGAGTAGCTCCTTTGATTTATATATTAATTTGAGAACTCTCAAGTAATCGATATGAGATAGGAATCTAACCCTTACTTTCACACGTGTGGCAAGCCTTCGATTTTTTACATTCTTGAATTTCTTATACCTACCTCAAACAAGTTCTTTTAGATGAAAATAATATTTCATGCTGGCCCAGCCTGTATCACTTAAAATATTCTCCACACCAATTTTTGAATAAAATATCATGGAATTTCAATTGAACTTACCATCTTCCATAATCTTGTCATTAATTTTCGTGAATTCTTTATTTTTATCTTCCTTCAGAAAATAGTTATCCATACTGAATTCACCAAGCTCCACACTATTTTGATGATTTTCTTTCTTTTTCTCCGATTTTTTTGAGTCAAAGAAGATTTCATTTTTATGCGAAGAAAACAATGCAATTAAGTTTTCTTCACAAAACAAATTCATACTTGAAATTTTTGCTCTTGAAATTCATCACTTTTTGTCACCTTGTCACATATTCACATTTTGATCCTTCACTTTCTTCTTGGACTTGGATCTCTTCAAATTGTGAACCTTCAATGCTAATTGTTCAAAACATTGCACCCAATACTGCAAAGGTAAATGTTCATTTGCACGATTAGAAGAAAAATTATCTACCTTCTTCCGAATCTCATGTGGAGATTTTAATTCTCCAAGTACCATCCAAATGTCTGAATGAATGATTTTTCTCATAATTCCAAGTGCTTCCTCTCTATTTTTTTTTCTTGGAATTTTCTCGCCAAACAATTGCTTGGTTCTTCTCCAATGATTGCACGTCTTCAAATAGGATGTTAAAATAATGCTCATTATCTTGTAACTAGAGAACATCAACTTCGCACAAAGAATTACATTGTCACTCCCATGATATCAGTGGTTCTAATACCTCTATTAGATGGTTAAATGGTATTAGATAAATAAAATACAATAATTTTTAATATCTCTATATTAAAATATTCTCAAACTCTGATATCGTATTCTGTGAAAACACTCATATGAAGTGAGAAGAAGAGTACACTCTGTAAAACATTATATTTACTCAAAACACACAACAATATAAAAGACAACTCACAAAAGTCTGCTCAACTCCAGTTCTCTATTCTACTTCGCCTCTCAATTTATACAATATGATTTTACTTAATCAAATAATATATGTAACTCCTCTAAGATCTAAAGACACCATAATCTTAATCATTTATTATGCCCACTAAACATTATCACCACTAAGTCACATAACTTACATCCATCATCATTGATCCACTCATCACTCGCTAATTCACCAATATGAGAAAAGACATGTAGGCCAATAAGAGGGGGAGCCATAGATTTTTTAATTTTGATTTTCATTTTATTGGGGTTCAAGGTAATTTTGTTATATTATTTTAGTTGTGATTTGTTATTTGATTTGCGATAAAAAAAAATGTAAGGCTCCTTTTTTTTTTTTTGTTTGCTTATGCAATTGAATTATTTTAATTTTTATATTATGAATTTACAATTACATTTAAATTTAATTATTTATTGTTGATATATTATAGTTAAATCCTCAAGTGTACACAAGAGAAATTTTTTTATCATTTAATTAAAAGTGTCTTTAGGAGTGGGGTATATATACCTAGTTAACACACATGGAATTATGGAGTTCATGGAAGAATAAACTGATATATTTTGGCCGCAGGTTTCACAAACTTACAAAGAATAGCAATTGGTCTCATCCTCTCTACCATTGGTATGGCGGTTGCGGCCCTAGCTGAGAGAAAACGTTTGGCGGTTGCAAAATCAGCTGGCAGAACCACCACCCTGCCGATAAGTGTCTTCCTCCTCATCCCGCAGTTCTTCTTGGTGGGGGCAGGGGAAGCCTTCATGTACACCGGCCAACTCGACTTCTTCATAACAAAATCACCAAAAAGCATGAAAACCATGAGCACTGGCCTCTTCCTCACTACTCTCTCCCTTGGATTCTTTGTCAGTAGCTTCTTGGTCTCTGCTGTGAAGAGAGCCACTGGAAGCAACGATGGGGGAGGGTGGCTTGCCGATGACATTAACTCTGGCCGGCTAGATTGCTTCTACGGTCTTTTGGCGGTTTTGGGTGTCATAAACTTTGGGACTTATCTTATTTGTGCAATTTGGTACAAGCCAACGAAGCCTAAGCCTTCGGTGCAAATGGAGACTGTCCCTGAGAAAGCTTAGTCAAGCCGTATGTGCGTTCTGGTGTTTTTGCCAATGTTCCTTGGGAAATGCTTGTGTTTTCTATCTATTTCATGTACAAGGGTATGACTTGAAAATTCCGATATTGAAATTCAATAGTATTTTTATTTCTATTATCTAATTAATCATTTCTAATTCCGTCATTATAACTTTACAATGAAATGTAACAAAAATTCAACAAAAAAGGAGACATTTCAAATACATTTGTTTCTCCGGTTACTTTCCATATTAAATATATTACATTTTTAACACTTCCGAATTCAACGTAACTTCTAAAATTTTAAACGGTATAAGATTAGGTAGTGCTTAATAATAAGATATTTGTTAAGTCCACATCTAACCAATGACACTTGACAAATATACATCAAAATCGATTACTAAAGTAACAAAATGAAATCACCCCATTATCATCAGTTTGCTATGAAGGCCTGAAAGTGTCAAACTTTCATTCGTCATTTGTCCTCCATGCTTGACTTCCAACAAAATCTGAGACTTTGTTAATCTCATCTAGACAATAATATTTTATATTTTTACGTCCCGAGCTTAGCCCATCAGGTCAAAATCCTAACACTAGGGTTCCCCCACTTCTACTATAAATATCTATTGTATGTCGTTGTAATATGTACACTTTCTTATACATCAATATATCATTCATATTTTTCACTTCTCAATTATCTTAACATGGTATCAAGGGCAAATTTTTCCTGAACCTGTTCTTCCTAAAAATTTCTTTTCGCAACCCTAATCCTATCAAAGCTTCCGCCGCAGCATTTTTTTTCTCCCTTGGTATTCGTAACTGCTACGGCCTCACCATTGCTCCGGTATCAACTATCATCACACCACAACATTCGTCTTGAAGAGATGAGCACAAAGCCATCAAAATCACCGCCACCGGAGTATCCACGTGCCTCCCAAAGCCTGCAGTACCACCAAGCCTCACTGTCTTGGATTTTGGGCTCTACCGCCTCAACTAGGGATCCAAATCTATCTCAAAAAATATCATCGGAACCGACTTGATGAGATGATTCCAACGACGCAAGAATCAACCCGGTTAGACCCCTCACACACCTTCACGCGCGGCTAGAATTTGGCTACCTTTCCTCGCGTAAGATTTACTCGCCGTCACTGAACTTCTGTGCCATGTCATCCCTATTGACAGCCACATTAGTACCACATTGGTGCCCTATCAGTAGTCAACACCCAGTCAGCCCTAGCTGCAACGCCACGTCAGCAGTGACGTAAGTCGCCACGTCATCAACCATGTCAGCTACCACGTCAGTACTGTTGGGATATTTTTGCCACGTCATCGCCACGTGACAGCCACATCAGCATTGACCATTGCCACATCATCGTTGACTTCCACCTCAGTTGCCACATTAGCTCTAGTCAACCATTTGTTTGACCGATTCACTATTGGACTCTTCTTGTAGCCGCTTCACCCATTTTTTGACCGGTTCTTGAAGTTTTAATACTAGTTCCTAGCTAAATTCTGCATTTTGAATCCATCTGTGGCCTTCATTTAATCAAATTTGGATCATACAGTATAATTTTCTTTATACTGTTGATTCGGTTCTTCTTTATTATAAACTGGTTCCTGGATAATTTAAACGTTTTGAATCTATTCGTGGCCTCGGTTTCTTTATATTCATATTATATAGTATACTTTGTTGTATATTGTTGATTCGATTTAACAACGATGTCTGCGGGTTGTACTTCTTCGATCATTCTCAATGCCAAAGAGGGTTCAGATTCTACCTCTACTACTGTTACCTTGTCTATTGTAGATATGACTTCACTCTTTCATCATATTTTTTCCAAGAATGGTACAAACATTTCCCCTGCTTTCTCACTTAGTACAGGTAACTCTTATTGGTTCTTTGATTCTGCCTATTGTAATCATATGACATCCGATCCCAACATTTTCTCAACCAAACTCTCCGCTATGAGTATCCCTAGTAATTATACTACTGATGGTTCTCAAATGCGTGTTACTTATACCGATCAGGTTTCTACTTCCCATCTTTCTATTTCTGACATATATTTGATTTCGAAACTCACCTTAAATCTCTTGTCTGTTGCACAACTTTGTGAATTAGGATTTGAAATCATATTCTCTTATAGTGGTTGTCATGTGTAGGATTCTCGGACAGGAGAAACCCTTGGAACTAGTCGTAAAGTTAGACGTTTATTTGAACTCAGTAGTTTGCACCTTCCATCTCAAACTCCACTACCACCACAACCACATATCCCTTCATCAACTTGTTCAACTCACCACCACCAGTATCCTCATCATCCTCCTCATCATTATCTCTACAACCACTATTGCTCCTATCACCATCCAAAATTTGGCATTTTTGGTTAGGCCACACTTTATCTAGCTGACTCAAATCGCTTATCTCTAGTAATTAGTTAGATTCAGTACAACATGAGCTCTTCAAATGTATCCATTGCCAACTTGCAAAACAACCAGCCCTACCTTTCAAAAAGAATTAGTCTATTTCCTTTGCACCCTTTGATCTAATTCATTCTAATATTTGGGGGGCTTCTCCTCATGCCTCAATGGGTGATTGTCGTTACTTTGTTATCTTCGGGGACGACTACTCTTGATGTACATGGTTGTTTATTCCAAATATATTTTGAGTTTTTCTCTATGGTTCAAACCCAATTTTCTAGAAATATCAAAGTTTTTCTCTTAGACAATGCAATGGAATACAAGGATCGTGCCTTTCTTAACCTACTTCGCAAAAATGGCACGCTTCCCCATCACTCGTATCCTAGTACATTCCAACAAAATGGACAAGCCGAACGCAAATATAGAAATATTCTTGACACAGTTCATATTCTTCTCATTTCTTCATTATGTCTTGAGCGTTTTTAAAGTGATGCTGCCTTCACAACCGTCTACATAATAAACCGTATACCTTCCTCTACAATCCAATACCAGTTTCCATTTGAGCGTATTTTTGGTGAACCTCCTGATTAATCTAAACTCAGAGTCTTTGGTTGTACTTATTTTGTTCTTCTCAAGCCACATGAACACAACAATTTGGAACTAAGGTCGTCGCCGCCTATGTTGTTTTGTTGGATATGGATTTGAACATAAAGGGTATCGGTACTGGGATCCTATTTCTAAAACTCTTCATATCTCTCGAAATGTCCTTTTTTGGGAATATCAAATGTTTCTTCCTTACGGTAATTTGACATGTCAACCATCACCAACTCCAGATTCTTTACTGATCCATCTATTGAGTTATTTCTTGAAGATACAGTTCCAGTTACTATTGAGTCCACTCCAGCACCACCAGTTGAGCTCGGTCTTACACCTTACGTTGAGTCTACCACAGAATCACCAACTGAACCCACTTTAGAACCACCAGTTAATCTCACCCCTCCAACTCCAATGACCATGTTTGAGACTTTTCCTGTGGCCGATCATTCTGTACTGACTACCTCTGAGACCCACTCTTTAGATCACCCCTGTTGCTCTACCAGGGTAACTCATCCTCCTCCTTACCTTACTGATTTTAATTATTTTTCTACTATACTTCATCTACATGAGCCTCAATCCTATAAGGAGGTTAGTACTAATCCTCTTTGTTAGAAAGTAATGGACAAAGAATTTCAGACCCTCGTCAAAACTCACACTTGAGATATTGTTGGTCTTTCCCCTGGGAAAGCTCCCATTGGGTGAAAATTGGTATTTAAGATCAAAATACTTTCTGATGGTTTTGTTGAACGATATAAAACCCGACTTGTTGCCAAAAGATTTAATCAGGAATATGAAATTGACTATAAAGAGACATTTGCTCCAGTAGCGAGACTCACATCTGTCCGTACTCTTCTTGCTATTGTTGCCATTCGAAAATAGACTCTCTTTCAAATGGATATCAAAATGCATTTCTAAATGGCGATCTTCTTGAAGACGTTTATATGCATACCCCTCCTAGCCTAATTTCCCCTCAAAATAAAGTTTTTTGCCTTCGTCGTGCTTTATATGGTTTAAAACAAACTCCACGACCTAGTTCACAAAATTCAGCACTACCATTCATCAGTTTGGGTTCACATCTAGCGCTCATAATTCGACCCTATTTATTCACCACACTGACAATAGTATTATTCTTCTTTTATTATATGTGGATGACATGATTACTACTAGGGATGATCTATGTGGTATCTCTAAACTCAAACAATTTCTCAATGGACAATTCGAGATGAAAGAACTTGATGTGCTCACCTATTTTCTTGGCCTCAAATTCTCATCCGGTTCAGATGGATATTTTTTTTCTCAGGCCAAATATGACTCAGATTTTGTTTCCAAGGCGTGCATCACTGATTCCAACACTGCCACTACCCCTCTTGAGTCGAATATCAGACTCACTCCACTAGATGGTTCACCACTTTAGGATGTCAATCTATATTGCCAAGTGGTTGGAAGTCTGGTATTCCTTACTGTTACTTGCCCAGACATCGCCTATGCCATTCATCAAGTCAATCAGTTCTTGTCCGCTCCTCGGACCACTCATTACTCGGCTATTTTTCGTATCCTTCGGTATATCAAGGGTATCTTATTTCATGAACTTTATTTCTCAGCCCAGTATGCTCTTACCTTACAAGCTTAATCTAATGCTGATTGAGCCAGAGATCCTACCGACAAACGTTTAACCGCTGGTTATTATTTCTTCTTAGGTAATTCTCTCATTTTCTGGCGTAGTAAGAAACAAACTGTGATTGCTCGTTCCAGCACTGAAGCTGAATATCGTGCCATGGCTGATACAGCTAAAGAACTACCTTGGCTTCGGTGGCTCCTCGCTGACATGTGAATCTTTTCTCCTACTACCATTATTTTATACCATGATAATAGGAGTGTCATTCAGATCGCTCACAATGATGTCTTCCAAAAAATGTACCAAATACATCGAGACTGATTACCACTTCATCTGTCATCACATTCTCCAGAATATGGTTCATCTCCAATCCGTCAATTCAGTCTATCAGACAACAAATATTTTCACTAAGGCTCATCCATCCGGATACTTCCACTCTCTGGTTTCCAAACTTAAGTTCTCCTCTCATTTACCACCTTGAGTTTGAGGGAGAATGTTAATATAATGTATGAGCGGCCCACTTGGCCCATTAGGTCAAAACCCTAACCCTGGAGTTCCCCCTCTCCTATAGATACCTATTGTATATCATTGTGATATGTACACTTTCTTATACATCAATATATTGTATATGTTTTCCACTTCTTGGTTATCTTAACAAGGTTCATGATTCAAATATCAATCAAATGAGTGAGTCATGCGACCAAGAACAACTTAAAATGCCTCCAAAATAGATTTTTTCTTTTCTATACGTAAGAATGCATATAAGAAGATGCATTGGGCCTTACACTTCTTTTAAAAGAGTATGATGCATGATATGAACGTTGTTTCATTTTTCCCATAACATTCTCCTTTATTGGTAAATTATTTATTAATTTTTAATATATATTTCCACAATAGTTTTAGAACTTTATCGATTAACCCAATAATTAAATCAAAAAGAAAAAAAAGGGATAAATATCATCATTGATGAGTAGAAATTCAGGAGGACCCGAGTCCCCGCCACGTGTCTCTTATCACCTGCCACGTGTCCCAGGTAAGGTACCAAATAGATCACGCTGTCAATTGTAAGTCATAAAAGTGAGCCTGGGCACCGAGATTGATACCCAGGAAGCTTTACCCAAGACCCGATCAAATGGAAATATTGAGAACTACCACTTTTGAGCTTAAGGCTTACAACCGTCATCCCACCTCGTGACAACAAGTCAGAGACCTTGACTATAGTGCCCCGAGCATAGTCATTGACCCCTATGGTACGCTTAGCCCCCACCATCCATGTTAAGAACAACCATAACAACTACCCCATTTAGGAAAGAGTTGTTATGATTCTACAATTAACCGCCCATTTCTCCATAGCCCACCATATGCGGGACATTAATGGGAATGAACCAAGATGCACGGAAAACTTTTCAAACAAGTCTTCCATCCCCTATAAATACTTCATGAAAGGCCTATCCTGGTATGTGTACTATTGCTAGCCAATACTCTGCCAAATTCTCACTAGAATAACTGTACTGATTCTCACACCAAATATGTGATGCCAACAGACCCACCTGTGGTGCATTATTTTGCACGAATCAAAGCTTGGAAACCTACCCATTCCAAATCCCAAAGGATTACCAACGAACCTAATTTTGGTTTCATTAGATTAGCGTCATCTATGGGAACACAAGATTTCTCAAACATAAGTTTTAGGGTTATTTTGATGTCTGGAATAATGACGAATAAATAGAAAAGTGAGAGGCAACCACATTATACGGTAGACCCTGGTACGGGTTATTTCAGTAAGTCGCCCTCACCGTTTAGGGAATTGATGAGAGAAATATGTGATCTCCCCTAGAGTGTGCAGAGGATTTCTCTGGTTTGGTAAGGTTATATTCCACCCTACAGCGAAGCATAGGCTATTGATCATGATGAAGGTTGCGGTGAGAGTGATGCCTCGAGGAAGCGGATTGACGGGAACAACATGAACTCCATCATACACTGGAAAGGCTGCGAAAGAAGAGAGATGAGCTACAGTGTTATGACCAATCAACTGTTGGGAGCCAATGGTGGAACTTCCTAAATGGGCAGCCAGCATGCACTTGCAACTTGGACCCCGAAAACCATTCGGATGAATGGGAGAGAGAAAGAACGATGCACCTATTCTAAGGGGTACCATGCCTGACTTTCATGAAGTCCAAAAGACCCTAAATATGTCCCTTGACTATGTCCCCACTCCATAGAGGCCTCATTGGGAACTCAATCCAAGATTCAATGGAACAGCTGCAACCGACAAATAAACAATGACATTTGGGATCAAGTTAATGCCATCAACGAAAAGCTCAGACGAATTGGGAAAAGGGAACCCAACATCCAGTAGATAGTAAAAATAAACGTGCTCCTATTCACTGCTCAGATATTACAAGAAAAAGTCCCTACTAATTTCAACCTGTCATAGAAAATCAGGATATACCAAGACAACAATGACTCAGTCGAGCAAATTAATACCTACCGCGCTCATATGGATCTACGAGGGGCGACGGATTTAATAAAGTGAAAGGCCTTCCAAGTGACCCTATCTAGAATAAGAAAAAATTAGTACAAGGCTTTGAAGCCAGGTACGTTCAATTCTTTCGAATCTTTAAGTACCACATTATTACACCAGTTCTTGAGTAACAAGTCTGATGGCAACCAGACCATGGAAGGATGAGAGGCTGGAAGCTTTCTTGGAGCAATTCCATTAGGAGTCTAACCAAGTGGAAGATCTAAACAATGGTATGGCAATCCAACCATAATAGCGGGGGTAAAGAAGGGCCCATTCTTCTTAGAAATGTCCTGAACTCCCTCGAAGACATTGACCTTAGCCTTGGCCCTGTGCAATAAGTTTATATTGGTTAAGGATGTATATCGAGACTAGGATAAATATAAAGAAGACTAGAAAGGTAAAATAAAAGTGGAAGAGTCAAGCTATAACGAATATGGTAGAGAAGATTCCCGGACGAAGAAGAAAATGAAAGAAAGAGAAAATAGAGGCCCAGATAAAAAGTCTAGGGGGCTAGGTCCTCCTTCCATTTTATAAACTATATGCTATTGAATTCCTCTCTAGGTACCATGGTGATTCAAATCTAAGTAAAAAATTTGGTCAGGCAGCCCTAGCCCTTGAAAAACTGAGAAAATGGGATGAATTTCGACAAATGTTGTGACTTCCACCAGGACCACGATCACAAATAGGATAATTGTTATAAACTCAAGAATGAGATCAAAGAGTTGATTAGGACAAGGCACTTGAAGAGTTTCACCACTAAAAGTGGAGGAATGATGACATACGCCCAAATGAAGAGCGAAAGAGGCCTGAGGTTTGAGACTCCCTGGTCATCACCCTGCAAATCATGAATTAAAACGTAAGAGAAATACTGGTCACATTGTATGTTTAGTAGAAATAATCTACCTAGCCAGGTTCAACAAAATGGGGATTAACAATGATCAGCTTAAGCAACTCATTTCCTTTCTGGTCGGCTTCGTGGTTGGACTGTGAATCCGCTTAAATAGATTACTCTCCAATTAACGATAGGCATCGAGCCGAGACCTTCCACTGTGGATGCGAGGTTCATGGTCGTCGACTATTTGTCTGCCTACAAGGCCATCGTCAAGAGGTCTTTCCTGAATAAACTCAAGGCCATAACCTCGACCTATCATCTAGTGATAAAATTTACCACCAAAAATAAGGTTGGTCAAGTCCAAGAAAGATAGAAATTCACCAGGGAATGCTATGTAGTTAAGATGGAGATCTCCAAATAGAAATCAAAGGGCTGTAAAATCGACAAGGATTTCCTACCTGGAGTCATAGATGAATGGTCAGGAAAAGGCAAAATATTTAACCCACAGATCAAGAATCCATATCAATCGAACCCTTACCCCAAAAGAACCATACACTATCCAAAGAAACCTGGCGGAGGAAGACCAAACCATCCAAATTGACTAGGTACTTCTAAATGGATTCATAAAGAATCTTATCGAGATTCTTGAAATGAATTACGATGTCTTTTCGTGGTCAATACAAAGATTTTTATGGGATAGAATCGAATGTATTCATGGATCGTTTACACATAGATACTGCTTATTCGCCAGTACGGTATAAGAGGAGAAAATTCGAGCTGGAAAGTCAAAGGATAATTGAGGAAGAGATGAAGAAGTTGCTCAATCCTGTGACCATTGAAGAAATCAATTTTTCTCTTTGGTTGGCTAACGCGGTCCGGGTAAGGAAGAAGATGGGTAAGTGGCATATGTGCATAGATTCACAGATCTCAACAAATCTTGCGTGAAAGACTACTTTTCCTTTTTAAAAAAAATGGTGTGGTCATAGACGCTACAATCGGGTTCAACCTGCTTAGCTTCTTAAATGCATTCTCAAAGTATAATAAAATCAACATTTACCCATCGATAAAGAGAAAACAACCTTCATAACTGAAAAAGACTTAAACTGCTATCGAGTGATGACATTCGAGTAGAAGAACACCAATGGTCGTGAAACTAAATCCCACTAAATGTGACCACCTTGTCGATTTACCAATATGACCACCATGTCAATTTACCAAGTTGTTTTGATGTTCTCAGGAGGCACAAGATGAAACTAAATCCTACTAAATGCATTTTCGAGGTTGGAACAGGAAAATTCTTTGGCCAATTGGTGACAAAAAGATGACTTTAGGCTAGTCTTGAATAAATCAGGGTAATCGAATAAATATCCTCGCCGAGGACGATCAAAGAAGTCCAAAGTGTAATTGGAAGGGTTGCGGTGCTAAATCGGTTTATACCATGTGCGTCCAACAAATATTTACCATTCTTCAAAACCCTTCGAGGAAATAAGATCCTTGAATGGACCAAGGAGTACAAGGAGGCATTCCAACTGTTGTAGAAATACATATCGACCCCACCAATCTTGACGACTTATAAACCCGGATAGGAGATGCTCGTATTCCTTGGGGCCTCATCAATAATTGTGATCTTGGTATTAATGGTGGATGAAGAAGGAGTCCAAAACTCAAACTAATAGCATATGCCTAGATCATATCTACCAGAAAACTCAAGAATTATTTTCAAGCACAACCAATGACGGTTTTAAAAAATATCAACCATTAAAATTAATACTCCACTAACGAGAGAGCTCGAGTTGTTTACTAATATGGTCGATCAAGCTCGGCAAATTCCATATTGAATATTGACCAAGGACGGTAAACAAGGATCAGGCCCTTACCGAATTCATCTCCAAACTCACCTTCCTTGAGGATGACATTTTGGCCAGATAAGGGATAATTGAGGAGGTGGGCTCGCTAGATATGGATACCTGGACTTCATTCATTGATGGGTGATAAGTGTAATTTACCTATCTATTTCCAAACCGAACATGTTAGTTTTCGAGTATGTTTATTACATTTTATTACGTTTTTATTCTTTTTATATAAATTAGGTGTATGGGGTGAAAAGAGATGAAAACAGATCATAAATGATCAAATCGGATCAAGAACGGTGGAAGAACGGTGGGAAAATAAGCAAAAGGGCAAAATTCAGAACCTGCAGACCACCACCACGGCGGTTATGATGCAGAAAAGGGCCTAAAGTCTCTGAACATCCATCACCATAGTAGTGAGATCTATCGCCGCAGTAGTGAAACAACAGAAGGTCTCTGATCCCACTACCGCATCCATCGCTACGATCGTGAACACTGCCGACACGCCCACCACTGCGGCGGTCACTCTGCACAGATTTTAGATATTTATTTTAGATATTTTGCTCCTTATATATTCTTCCTCCTCTCTATTCGGCCAAAAAAAGACCCCTTAGGGTTTAGAATAGTTAGAAAGTGTTTTTGGAGAGTGCTCAACCAAATCCGAAGGAGAAGAACACATTGTGAAGAAAGAAAAGCAATTGTTGAATGGTTTTAGTGGTAGATCTTCGGACAAAGTTCCTTAGTTTCTTTCTTTAATTTCTTAACTTCAGTAGTTTGTTGAGCACGTTTAGCTCGTTTCTTGTTGTATAAATAGTTATGTCCATTAGATAAACGGATTTTGTTTAGGAATTAATATAATTTATGTAAATGTGGTTTATTTGATATCAGTGTTTCATTAATGGTTGTTCTTCATTATTTGATTGTGTTTACTACTATTCTATGTTTATATGCTTGTTTAGATATATTGAGAATATGGGGTTTGACACTCGGGAGAGGTAATCCCGGATTCGAACTAGGGTTAAACACAACACAACGATCTAATAACCCGAGAGAGATTTAGAAAGTGTGCAATTAATGACGTTGGGGCAAGACTCATGTGACTATGTTCTCTAAAAAATGCTAGAGGGTGACTTGGGCGTTAACGCAAAGTCACATATTCGCTCGCTTTATACTCAGGAAAGGGAGTAAACGAGTTTACGATACATAAATTTTCAGATAAGTCGAACACCATTAACGTAAACTAAATGAGATCAAATAAATTTAAGTAAACGAAGTTAATCTCAAGATAATCCATTCCCTTAAATATATCAATATAGTATTATAGTATAATTAGATTAATTAACTTATTATTAGTATTAATTAATTATAAATTTTATTTTTTTATCACCTAAATAAAATTAGGTTATGATAATTACAGTACTCGATAATAATCTCAACCAATCCCTATGGACACGATAACCCTAACTTTCCTAATCTATACTAAAACTTGACCCGTACACTTGCGGTGAAAGTGACGGCGTAATATTCTGCCACACAAGTTTTTGGCGCCGTTGCCGGGGATTGTGTTCTAGATTATTGTTGATATTGTGAGTAAATGACTTGGTTTTAATTTAGGCATTTCTTTTGTGTTTAATTTTTTCTTTGTGGTTTTGTTTTTATTTTTCCTCCAGGGTACTTGACGATGTTAGATCAACAAGTGCTTTTGCATTTTTTTTCAACGGAATTCTAAGCCATTTTATAGTACTTGGGATCGATATAAGGAATTTCTATTCCAAATTTTGAATCATCGTTTCCCGAGGGAGTGTCAACTACTGAACTTCCTCGATGAGTTACTAGCCGCAACAAGAAATTGGGTTGAAAGAGAAAACGGTATCACCTCTTTTAACTAATTAACCACGGGCGAAGCCTATTTGTTGGAAGATATGGCCGAGTTTGATTTTTAGTATTGGAATTATTCACCAAGTTATCAAAGCTTGGGGGATAGTTTCACCGCTTTGGAGACATAGATTGACACCCTGGACCAATACGTTGAGTCTTTCCCCACCCTTGAGAAAATATTCGTTGATTTTATTGGGGAGACTCAGGCGTTCTGGAGGGAGAGAATGACTGGATCAATGAGCATGAGGATCGTCTTGATAATATTGAGACGGTCTGCACCGAAATAGATGCGACTGTAACGTCTCTTTAAACGCAAATCGGTCAACTTATTTGCTTGATTGAGGCCAAGTTAGACATAGTGGCACTGGGAGATACACAAGCCATATCATATGAAAGCCACCGTGAGGAGCCAGAAACGAGCGGAAGGAGCTTGTGAGAGTTCAACTATACTTATTCGAATGAGATGGGAACCCAAGCATGGATCGACGATTGTGATTCGTCACCATTGGAGTTCCAAAATGTGATGTCATCATCGATCCCAAATGATCATATCTACGAGGATTCAATGTGGCTTACTTGTCATTCACCGCCAAAAGCATTGCTCTTTCATGCCCACCAAGCACATGAGCCGGTGGAGAGTTTTGTTGAAAGTTTGAGCCGATCAGAACCATATCTTGCCAGTATTGAGGGCATTTTAAATGAAGACCCATACGTAGTGTTGTACGACACTTACTATGGGCAGAAACAGCTCTTTAACAAGCACTTCTCCGTGTCAAGCTGAAGACCTTAAATTAAGTGTTTCTTGGGAGGCAACCCAAGGTAAAAAATAAATTAAATCTGTCACAATTGACTTGATTCGGAGGTGAGATTCTCTCATTTCCCAGGTACGTGTTCTAAACTCCCATCTTCATTGTCATGCTATATGTTGTCATTGGGATCGCTGATGGGTTGTTTTGAACATTACCCATTTTAAGCCGGGGGTAATGTGTAGTATGTTTAGTATATGTTTTAGTTGTAGTATGTTGCTTTATTTTTATTGTGTGCATGTTTGTTTAGGTTAGTTGTTATTGTGTACTGAGTTTTGACTTCATTTGGGCCATTACCTGATGATAAGTCTGTCCCCTGATTGTTTATTGAGGTCGGGCGTAAAGCTCATTTATGTGTGTTTTGTATGCTTGATGTATCGTTTTAGTAAAAGTTATTGTAGATTCTAAATGCACGAGCATGTAAACTCAATTTATAACTATCCAATTGATATGAAAATGATTATCCATTAGCCAAGTTCATGACAATAGGGATTTTAGAATTTGATTTGGGGGAAATTCGAGGCGAAGTAGTTCGGGAGATATGATTTAGGCATTCGTTTTTATCGCTTAAGCCTTTGAAGCTTACCTTGTTAAATGTTTATCCCTCGTTACCTTGTCGAAACCTAAAACCGTTTCAATTTTGAACACTTAACTAATACCATGGCCAATTGAATTTTTTTTCCAAACCTGTATCACTAAGCCGAAGGCACAATTTGAGTAAATCAAGTTAGCATTCGTTATGCTACTTGAAGTGAGCAGTGGGGTTTAGGGTGAAATTTTTATTGGTTCGGTATTCGAATACTCACTTGTCGTTTTTCTTTCGTTTTAACCACACCCGTGAAATTGTAATAATAAAATAAGTTTGGGGTGTGGTTCATGTAAAAAAAATAATGTATATACGGTTTTATTTTTTGTTTCTTTTTGGCAAGTGATTACGTCATTCTTAAATGTATATTCAGGGTTGTTTCAATTTTTATCTGTGGGGTTTCGAGTGTGAGAGTGCTGAGCATGTGTCTCAAGTATCGTCAAGTTAACGACGTTAACCTGTTTTCTATTTTCGATATACCCTTGGCCACTTTTCCAAAACCGAACCAAGTCCTAATGATATTTTTGGATTTATGAGCCTACATTAGTGGAGAATAGAACCCATGTCAGGCTTATGGATTTCCTATACTTTTTTGGTTTTAGTCATGAGCTTATTTGATAGATAATCCAATCCGATCGACGAATAGTTGTATAATTGAGTTTTATCACACACACGTTGATAGGATCTAGAATGATGCTTAATATCATCGAATGTTGAAATTCTAGAACACCACATGATGTGTTTTATTCCTGAACTTGATAGGATTGGGGGCCAATGAGGGAAAAATCGTTTGACCGGTAGATGATATTCAAAACTTGCACATTATGGTTTTTAGTGTTTTTCATTTTTAGTATTTAAATTTGTAATTAATTTTTATATTTTCTCATATTGTGTAGGTGTTTTGCTCGAGAACTAGCAAAATTCCAAGTTTGGAGGTATTTCCTAAGTGTAATCTATCTATCTATTTTCAAACCGAACTTGTTAGTTTTCGATTATGTTTATTACTTTTTATTACATTTTAATACATTTTTATTTTTTTTGTATAAATCAGGTGTGTGGGGTGAAAATTGATGAAAATAGATCATAAACGATCAAATCGAATCAAGAACGGTGGGAAAACAAGCAACAGGGGCAAAATTCAGAACCTGCAGCTCACCGTCGCGGCGGTCATGATGCAAAAAATGGCCTAAAGTCTCTGAACATCCACCGCCACAGCAATGAGATCCACCGCCATGGAGGTGAAACAACAGAAGGTCTCTGCTCCCACCGCTGCATCCATCGCCGCAACCGTAAACACTACTGACATGCCCACCGCCGCAGCGGTCAATCTGCACAGATTTTAAATATTAATTTTAGATATTTTGATCTCTATATCTTCCTGTTCCTCTCCATTCGGCAAAAAAGAGACCCCTTAGGGTTTATAATAGTTAGAGAGTATTTTGGACAGTGCTCAACCAAATCCGAAGGAAAAGAACACGTTGCGAAGAAGGAGAAGCGATTGTTGAACGATTTTAGTGGTAAATCTTTGGACAACGGCTAAGTTCCTTAGTTTTTTTCTTTTATTTCTTAACTTTGGTAATTTGTTGAGCACGTTTAGCTCGTTTCTTATTGTATAAATGGTTATGGCCATTAACTAAATGAATTTTGTCTAGAGATTAATATAATTTATGAAAATGTGGTTTATTTGATATCGGTGTTTCGTTAATGGTTGTTCTTTGTTATTTGATTATGTTTACCGTTATTCTATGTTTATATGCTTATTTAGATATATTGAGAATACGGAGTTTGACACTCGGGAAAGGTAACCTCAGATTAGGACTAGGGTTAAACACAACGTGATGATCTAATAACCCGGGAGGGAGTAAGAAATTGTGCAATCAATGATGTTGGGGCAAGACTCATGTGACTATGTGTTATAAAAAATACTAGAGAGGGACTTCGGCATTAATGCGAAGTCAGATATTCCCTCGCTTTATACTCGGGAGAGGGAGTGAGCGAGTTTACGATATATAAATTGTCATATAGGTCGAATACCGTTAACGTAAACTAAACGAGATCAAATACATTTAAGAAAATGAAGTTAATCCCTAGATAATACATTCGCTTAAATATATCAATATAGTATTATAGTATAATTAGATTAATTAACTTAGTATTAGTATTAATTAATTATAAATTTTATTTTTTATCGCCTAGATAAAATTAGATTATGATAATTATGGTACTCGACAATACACTTAACCAATCCCTATGGACACGATAACCTTAACTCTTCTAATCTATACTAAAACTTGACATGTATACTTGCGGTGAAAGTGGCGACGTAATATTTCGCCACCAATGGGTCTTTGAATTAAAGCAGATCAGGGGCCGTGTTGGTGATTCAACAATCTCAAGGTAGCATACTCAAATATTCCCTAAGATTGGGATTCAAAGTGATGAATACAAGGCTAAATATGAAGCATCGATTTCATCATTGAGAATTTTAAAGGAGCTTGGTGCAATAACAACATAACTATATTGCGACTTTATGCTCATGGCTAACCAAATCAATAATTAATACACAACCAATGAGGAAAAAATATTTGCTTACCTTAATAGGCACAACTATTCATACAATGTTTCTTAAAAATGCGTAAACCAAGTCCCAGGATAAGAGAACAAGCATACGGATTCGTTAACAAACCCGACATCAACATTTGAAATAAGAGGCCTGAGGACAATCATGTTCGAAAGTCTACCTCGACCAAGTTGTGAGGAACCGAAATAGAAAATTAGCCTTATTGCCTATCAGCCAAGATGGATGCACCTGATATTCAACTACCTTAATTGCAGAGCCCTCTCTAACCAAAAACTTGAGGCTTGAAGCGTTAGGTACCGAGCCACTCATATGTCTTGGTCTGGGGGTGTTGTACAAACGATCATTCACGAGCCCTCTGTTGTGATGCCTTTGTTTGGACAAAAGAAATTATGTGCTCCGGAAAATTCACAAAACGAATGTGTAGAAATCACTCCGTCACGCGATCCTTGGCCAAAAAGGCCTTAAAGCAAGGTTACTTTTCACTCATAGTGGAGGCAAATGACAAGGATTTAATTAAAAGATTTGATAAATGTCAGCGACACGAATCGACTATTAACATCCCAACCACGAACCTCATCCCGATGCTCGAACCCTGGACATTCACACAATTGGGAGTGGATATCCTCGGGTCCTTCCCCATAACAGCTGCATAGAATAAATTCTTCATTATAGCCATCGACTACTTTACCAAGTAGATTAAAGCCGAAGTTGTAGCGAAGATCATTAACCTAAAACCAAAGACATCGTCAGAAAGCATTTTCTGTGTCGATTCGAGATACATAATGCCATTATCAATGACCAAGAAACTCAATTTAACTCTTTTCTATTCGAAATGTTCTGCAACGAATTAGGCATCCGTTATCGCATGTCCACGTCGGGACATTCTCAAGCTAATGGACAAGTCGAGGTCATGAACTTGATGATCCCACACATTTTGAAGAATCGACTAAACAAGTCCAAAGCAAAATGGGTGGAAGACCTTACCTTGTTCCTATGGGCATACCATACAATTTTAAGAATCTGTACCGACAAGACACTATTCTCGATGGCATTTGGAGCCGAGGCCATCATCTCGGCCAAGATAGGCATACCAACATATCGAGTCACACACTTCAACCCCGAGCTAAATAACGGGAAAATGGTGCTAAGCCTAGACCTTATCAAACAAAGATAAAACAAGGCCCACATTTGACAAGTAGCGTACAAACAACAGATGGCCTGATATCACAACAGACGAGTTAAAACCTGACCTTTCAAGGAAGTTTATCTAGTGTTGCACAAAGTATATATCTCCACGAGGGATCGAGTTGAAAGAAATCTTATAGCCAATTGGGAGAGTCCGTACAGAATCATAAAAATAATTCGCCCTTGAGTGTATAAGCTCGAAACCTTGGAAAGACGACCACTCTGAAATCTGTTGAACACAGGGAATCTCAAAAAGTATTTTCAATACATCCTCATTTTTCTTCATCATCAAGACATGTACTACAATTTTTATTTTTTATTTTTTATCAATAAATATGCTAATGTCATTATGGGACTACTAGACCATCTATATGAGAAAAAACACAAACTAAATTGACTTTCGTACAACGCGCACAACTTAGCCACACCTATTCGATCTTAACTAAATAGGTAATGGTGATCGACTCGAAAAATTGGGATGAACCTCGCCAAAATATTATTAAATTCATAATAGATAAACAATAATAATGGCCTTAAAAACCCTCCAGGACATTCTACTATACTTGGCTATACCTTGACGCGCTGGGGTCACCAAGCTGGGGGGACCAAGGAGATGAGGCCATCAATTTGTTCCTACTATCTCTACTTGGATACTTTGTCTGACCATGATTAGTGTTGAATCCAATGTTTTGACGAACAATCAAGTGTTGATTTTTTGTAGAACTGATGGTTTTATTGAGTATTTCAAATTTAAAGTTCCATATTTTTTTATCAAGAACAAGATTCATTGAAAAAAATTTAATGTGTGTAGGAAAGAAATGATGCAGACGTAAAGAGTTTTGATGACGTTAAAGAAAACTAGATGAAAATAACTCTTTACCTATATACGTTTAATGCAACCTGAATTATGATGTGTGGCAGGTCATTGAAGATGGTCCATTCATTCTCAAGGAGAATAGAGTAATTAAGAAGAAAGAACAATTGATTCCCTCGGATAAACATAAATTTTCTATCAATTCTCAAGCTATTAACATTAAGTTTTGTTGTTTAGATGCAAATGAATATAGCAGGGTTTTAGGTTGTGGATCGACGAAAGAGATGCACGATACATTTCAAATCACAAACGAATAGACAAATCAGGTGAAACAATCCAAAATAAATATCCTGGTTCGCTAATTCGAGCTATTCAGAATGGGTGATGCAGAATCAATTCCTGAAATGTACACGAAATTCAATAATATTTACAACAACCTTGGTCAACTTGAAAAACCTTATTCTATGGAAGACAAAATACGAAAAATTCTGAGATCGTTGATGAAATTTTGGGAGCCAAAAGTGACTACAATTGAGGAAGTAAGGATCTCACAGTGTATACCATTGATGAACCATGAGATGGCTATTCGAGGATATAAGGATGAAACAGGAAATAGCAAAAACAAGTCTTTGACATTAAAGGTTCAAAACACCAAGAAAGGAGATGATAGTGATAACATTAGTCTTGAAAGCAAGCAAAAGGATGTGGCACTTTTCATAAAAAAAAATCAGAAAGATGACCCGACGAACATTCCATGGAAAGAAAAACTTCAATATGAATAATATTGAATGCTTCATTTGTCATAAAACCAATCATTTTCAATCCGATTGTCCCGAGCCAAAGAAGAAAAAGAAAAAAAGAAAAAGAAAAAGGTGAAGAAGAGTAAGAAAAGATCAATGAAAGCCATTTGGGATGACTAGGAGTCGAGTAGCTCGAAAAAATTGAGCAGTGATTATTCGTCTATGCTTACTTTGATGACCTCTGGAGATGAGGTAACAAAATTATCTAGTTTTTGTCTTTTAGAATTTGATGATTTATTTTATATTTATCAAGAATTAACGCATGATTATAAAAATCAATGTTCTCAAATTAATGCCCTACAAAGTACAATTAATGCACTTAACCACAAAGTGATGAACTTCGAATTTGAAAACAATAAATTGAAATCCAGTATTTCGGATTTACATTCCATTGTTCTCAAATTCACGGATGGTGAAAATAATTTGAAAATGCTTCTAGGGAGTTCAAGAGGGATTTTTGATAAAGTTGAAATTGGTTTTAAAAAAAATCTTAAATAACAGGGATTTCATAAAAAAAATTCTGAAAAAAGAAAAAGAAATCTTATTAGATGTTTTAAACGTAACATTGTGGGGCATACCGTTAATAGATATTTTTCAAAAATATCTAAGTATAGACAAGTTTAGGTTCCTAAAAAAACTAAAATTGTACCGGTTAATAGGATCGGACCCACTTAGAATGAGTACCATTTAAGAATTATTTGAGGTGATCCCTGCAGGTTATTTTAAAAGCATCAATAGGTACCGAAAAATGACTCCTGGATAGTGGTTGTTATCGACACATAACAGGTGATAAATCTAAATTTACGTCGTCAAACCTCAGATTTTGGGTTTGATCGGGTTTCCTAAAACATGAATAGCGCATATTTCGTGTAGATTAAGTGGTAGTTGAAGATAAGGCCTAGAGCCTCCGCGTTTGTAATCTTATATGGAAAATTTCAAGCAAATTGAAAGACTAATCTCTTTGTATAGATGCTAATACTGTTTCATATACAAGGGCAGCAGTAACGATTCACTTACACACAGAGATAACGCATGCCACACCAACGCAAGCTTCTTGAAAATATGGCTTTGGGAATAATGTAAATGTATCCCCTTAAGCACAAGAAAACAGAACCAAAGATAAAGCACATAAAAATAAGAAATTCATAGATCCAATAAGCAGCCATTTTCCGGCCGCTTTTGTTATTTTTCCTCGATCCGATCATAAACTTCTGATATTACTGTGCTTCATGTATGTGTATATGAAAGAATGTTTTAATGTGGTTTGGTTTTCGCAATGAATAATAGTTGTTTTCTTCTAATCGGCTGTTTTAATTTGTTTGAATGGCGGTAAAATCCCAATCAACCGTCCCATCCATTTAAACAGGCCTTTGACATGACTGGGCCGAGATAATGGGCTTAGTGAAGACATGAGCATTAGTGGGCTGAAGGAGAAGAGAAAGGCTTAACATCGGCCCACAACCAATGGAACTTGGGCCCAACGCGTTAATTCGAACATGAGCAACCAAATGGCCGACTAGGCAGTCCAATACAACAACTCAGTATGGTGGTGAGCCAACGGATGACCATGCAATGCCCATCACCCCACTCATCTAAATAGTGTCATGAAGAGCAGCCCATTACCGAATGAGGGGCGAGTGGAGCAATCACATTGCAAGTGTAACCACCCAATATCATTAACAGCCAAAGAATCAGGTTTAAAAACAAGAAGTAGTAAATTATTTAGATATACACTTTTATCTATCTCAAATCAGATTAACTTATTCTCATACTGGATGTTTTTTGGTTGACACCACATTGGTGCCATCTTTAATATTTTTGGTGTTGCAGATTAACCGATTTTGGTGTTTAATTGTTCGCAACATCACGAACATGTGCAAATTTATCAGCGATTGAGATGAGGGATAATCAAGATCCCTGACACATGCACAAAATATCTAGATTCCTGGAGAGCTCTAAGTTGCACCACTTTCATTTGATTTAAGTCTGGTGCTCTTTTCGAGAATTGACCTCTAATATAAGAATATGAATTACTCAATAGAATTTATCCACTGTATCTTTTTAATATGACATAATATAATTCTTATTCTAAATATATGTTAGAATTCATGCATTTTAGCTTTTATACATATTTGGGCAAATTACAACTTTGGTCCTCCTACTTGCAATATTTTTTTTATTTATTTTTTATGTGGCCCCCAACTCATATGTTTTCCTATAAGACCCTCTAATTTGTAATTGTTATAATTGTTATTATAAGTGACTTTTCTGTTAAATTTTGTGTTAATTTTGCTGGAAAAATTACACTTCACCCCCAAAATTGGCTATAATAATTACACTCCACCCCATATACTTTATGCAAGTGACACTTTACTCTATATACTATGAAACCCCATACTAAACACCCTAGTAATTATTTTTTTGTTTTTCCCCATGTTAAACCTAATATTTTGATGAACAATTAAACATTAATATTTTATGAAACTAATGGTTTTATTGAGTTATTTTAGATTAAAAGTTTCATAGGTTGAATTGAGAAAAAAGAATGGATTGAAAAAGATTAATCATTGAAAAATTCATGAGGTGATTATTGAAGAATCAATGGAATTTAAGATGGGTGCAAGATGAAAATAATGATGATTTTCAGAGCATTGAAGACGTTTAAGATAATTAGGTAAAAACAATTCATTATCTTATGCTCTTAATGTAACCCGAATTAGGATAACGCATGACACTTTAAAATGAATAAATCTATTTGCATCATAGTAATAAGTGACAAAATTTAAGATCCTAAAATGATTTTTATAAACTGATAAAGCATAAAAAAATAAAAAAAAATAAAAAAAATTGGTCAAGGGTCTAATTGAAAAAATAGTTTTAACACTCAAAAGATGGGTTTTAGGGTCAATTCGATCAACTGACGAAAGGGGTCAGTCGACTAACCAAAATAGTAGCTTTAGGATGTGAAATGGTTGACCTACTAGCCAATTTGGTTGATTTCCATTATGGTCGGTTGACTAACACAGAGGGTTTATCAACCGACAGGGTCAACAGTCAAATTTGACTGTTTCGATTTTTTAGTCAAATCTCCTTTTTTTAACGATTTTAAATGAGTTTTTTTAAGGGATTTTAATGTTTTACTTATATATATATCATATATTATTTATTTCTTATTTATTTGGTCCATATATTTAATTATTCTCTTAATTGAATTGATAAAACTACTTCATATCCTTAAGAATTTTGAATTGAAAAAGTTTTGGGGATCAAATCGAGCTTTTTTAAAAGTATTTTTAAATAAAACATACTTATTTTGAAAATATATGATATATGGGGTCTTAGGGTGTCATTTAATGATATATATTTTAAAAATTAGCCGTTATAGGTCTAGTTATACGTATATTATTAGTAACTTGCGGGTTTCATAATAATTAAACAAAAACATTCAGATTTTGGCTATTATAAGAGAGATTCTTCTATGCTGAAATTTATAAGTGAGATTATTGAAAGAGTTCATGATCAAAGTGCTAAAAGTTTTGGTCACCGGTTCATGTTTGTTAGTGAGTTATCGTAATCATTTTCAATGAATTCCGATGAGATCTTTCCAAAGTAATTATTTTACTTTCTTAGATTATTTTCTTAATTACTTGGATTATTTGTTTTGAGAAAAATCATTTTCAAATATAATTTTGTGAAAATCTTTCAAAACGGTTTTTATTTGCGAAATCTGGTTGTTTGTTATTTATGCATTAAATTGTCTTAAATTAGATTTGTACCTCACATAGAATCTATCACATAGTATTTTGGGACATTAATGGAGCATAATTATATTAAGATGGTAGAAGCTCTTTATGGGAAGAAACTTGAAAATCTTTAATCTGTGAAAAAAAATTAGGATAATGTTTAGCCTTTTAAAAGATTTGATTTTGATTCTTCCTATAATAGAATTAGACTGTTGTAAATATTCTTCCTAAGACTACAAAAAGAATAGGTGTGATAGTGTGAGAAAGTGATAGGTTGATTTTGAGCTTGTGAAAAAAATCAGTGTTGTAAATGTTGATTTTGAACCCGCAAAAAAAATCAGGATTGTAAGGGTTTGGTTCCAACCTTGGAAAGGAATCAAAGGGTTAGCGAAATGCGAAATCTCTATGGAGCTCAGGGGACTGGACGTGAGTAAGAGTAACTTGCCGAACCAGGGTAAATCTTTGTTTGCTGTATTGTTACTTTTCTGTTTGTTTGGGTGTGCACTTAGATTAATATATTTTCGCTACTTAACAAGATAATAATCAATTAGGGAAATTGATATCTAAGATTTGAATTTATTGTTTAAATTTTTATCACTAACTAATTCAACCCCGCTTTTGGATAGATCTTTGGGCCAACAATTGATACCAGAGCTAGTTTTAGCTCGATTAGACTTTACATCCTAGCTAAACACGGTCACATGGAGTACACTGAGGATAATGTTGTATGTGAATTTTCTGCTTGCCCTGATGTGGTATGTGAACCTCCTGATTGTCTTAATGTTTTGAGTGAATCTTCTGCTTGTTCTAATAATTAAGGATCTGTTAGTGAGAATAATAAAGATAGTGATAATAGGGTTGCTGATAAGACTATTGAGACATTAATTGCTCTCACGTATGTTTTTGGCAAAGAGAATTTGAAACTTGAGCAGAAACTTCCTATTCTTAAAAATAAAAAGTTCAGTACCACTAAATCTCAAAAAAGAAAAATTTAGACAAATATTTTGAAATTCCTAAATTTTTAAATACTCTATTTGAAATTGGTAAGTTGGTTAAAAAAATTAACTCTCTTAAAGAAGAAAATGCCTTTTTGAAAATTAATATTTCGAATTTTCAACATAGTGATTTTAAAAGGAAAAATATTGAAATTTTAGACGAAATTTTAAATATTGAATTGAAGAATGCAAGATGTGAACTTGATAGAACTCGTTTAAAAATTCATTCTGTTGAAAATGATTGTTGAATTCTTACGAATGATCGTAAATTTATGCATATATAAGAAGAATTTTGGTCTTCAAATGAATGTCAGTTCATTAAAACGGTCACTTGAAAAGATGCAAAAAGAACTTAATGAGGCAGTGGATAAATTCAAAAGTATTGAGAAAACTAAAGATCTTAAAAAATCAGTAGTCACTAAAGCAACTCTTCAATATCAATATCAATATCGTGCTCTTACATGGAAAGTTGATTATTCTAAGAAACATGCAAATAATTTTAGATGTTATTATTATGAAAAATTTGGTTATTTTGAAAAATGGTGTCATCAATTGCATAGTTACACAATTGGATCCAGAAATAACTGAATACCTAAAAAATAAAATATTTCCTGCAGGTATGAATAACAGATTTGTTGGGTCAAAAAGGATGAATAGAAACAATATACAAATACGTAAAATGGATGATGTTAGAAAGCTATGGGTGCAGTTTATCAAGCAAAATGATGTTTATTATAGGAATGAAATGCAGTCTCAATATCAGCAGAAACTGCTTTATAAAGTTGTAGCGGATCGTAGCAAGACTAATTAACTAGAGGTGTCAAAGAAAGACAAAGAGATAATTACTGATCTTAACAAGACTAGTAAACCTAAAGTGTCAAGACGGACAAAGATTTTGTTGTGATAAATCTGCAAGTTTGGTAGCGGAATATTACGTCTCCATTTTCACTGCAAGTGTACGGGTTAAACTTTAGTATAGATAGGAAGGAGCAGGGGTTGTTGTATCCATAGGAATTGGTTGAGATTATTATCGAGCACCACGATTGTCATAACCTAACTTTATATAGGTGACATAAATTGAGTTTATAATTAATAAATACTAATACTAAGTTAATTAATCTAACTATACTAATATTACATTGAGATGTTTAGGGAAAAGATTGCCTAGGGATTAATTTCGTTTACAAAAACGTGTTTGGTCTCATTTAGTTTACAATAACGGCGTTCGACCTATCCGACAATCTCTGTATCGTAAACTTACTCGTCACCTCTCCCGATTGTAAGATAAGTGAATATGAAATTTCGTGTCAACGAAGAAGTCCTTCTCAACATCTTAACAACACTAGGTCACATGAGTCTTTCTCCAACGTCATTGATTGCACACTTTCTAACTCTCTCCCGGGCTATTAGATCGTCGCGTTGTATTTACCCTAGTCCGAATTCGGGGTTACCTCTCCCAAGTGTTAAACCCCGTATTCTCTAATTATCTAAACAAGCATAATATCAAAGAATAACGGTAAACACAATCGAAATAGCGAAGAACAACCATTAACAAAACACAACTCAAACAAACAACGATTTCATAAATATTATTATCCCTAGACAAAATACATTTAGCTCATAGACATAATCATTTATACAATGAGAAACGAGCTAAACATGCTCAACAAGCTACTGAAGTTAAGAAAATAAAGAGAAAAACGAAAGAATTTAGTCGTAGTCCGAAGATTTGTGGCTAAAATCGTTCAACGATCGCTTCTCCTACTTCGCAACGTGTTCTTCTCCTTCGGAATTGGTTGAACACTTCCCAAAATACTCTCAAAATATCCTAACCCTAAGGAGTCTCTAATGAGCTCTCCCCTTGGCCAAAATAGAGGAGGGATGAATATATAGGGGCTCAAAATATCTAAATAAATATCTAAAAAGTGTGCAGAGTAACCGCTGCGGCGGTGAGTATGTCGACTGGGTCACGGTCTCGGCGGTGGGATCAGAGACCTCTTAGTTGTTTTACAGCCGTGGCAGTGGGTTTCCAGTAAGAAAAGGCCTTCTCTGCATATTAATCGCCTCGGCGGTAGTCTGGACGCCGCGGTGGTGGGTTGCATTTCTGAATTTTGTCTTTATGCTTGTTTTCCCACTATTCTTCATCCGATTTGATTGTTTATGATCCGTTTTCATGCCTTTTTACCCCCACACACCTGTTTTATACAAAAATATATAAAAACATATTAAAACGTAATAAACACATTCGAAAACTAACAAGTTTGGTTTAAAAATAGATAGGTAAATTACACCTATCAAGGTTACTTCCAGGAATGACAAGCTTACTAAAACAGCTATTAACAGGAATGATGTTGATAATTACAATGAGATAACAAATAAAGTCGTCCCCATGGGCGTTAGAGGTACACCTAACCCTTCTCAATTTAAATTCATTAAACTCATTAAAGAGGTTGGTGTCTGGTTTGCCGATTAGGTAACTCGATAATTGTTTCTAAGAAATGTGTTAAATTATGTGTTCATTTCTTATCTTAGAAATATTGCATGGTGATTTTAAAAATCACATATATTTAAGTATATTAAAATGCAAATATATGATTTGGTTATATTATTCATATCATGCATTGGTTATATTATTGATAGCCTTTTTCTCACTAGACACATGCTATAGATTATGTATGAATTGATCATGATGTTCTCACTGATACAAGGGTTATAGTAGTTGTTTTTATTCTTCATGATAAATGATCTTACGAGTATTTGTGTATTGCATGAGCAATTATGTTGTCCTCTTATATGATGCATTTAGATTAATCCTAATTTGATAAATATATTTCGCTAGTATCATGTATCTCATAAATGATGATCTCAACTATGCTTAATTTGAACTATTCTGTTAACTTGATATATTTATTGATAGTATATCTAATTAGTTATTTCAATATGTGAACATTAAATTTTATTGTCAAACCCTGTATCACAGATTGATATATAGGATCAAAATTGCTTGAAAATTGGTTAGTGATCATGTATAGTTTTGAGGATAATCCACAAAGAAACAAATATTCATTTACCGAAACTCAGAGTTTAAGTCAAGGATAAAAATGAGATTGATTCAATGAGATAATTGATTAGAGTTGAATCTTTATTAAGGTCAGTGGTAAAACAAACTCATTCTTACTTGATTAAATGAGAAATTTATGTGATGTCAAATTGTCATTGAAAATCTTATTCACAAAAATTGACTCACGTCTTTATGAATATCATGCTTTGATTATATGCCTATAGAAATTCGAGTGTTAAATATTGTTTTATTGAGTCATTTGATGGTTATTAAGTTTATCGTATTTCTTTTATCACATGTTAAATATTTTATTAAATCAGTATTCAGCATGATCTACTTGGTCAGCAATGATCAATTGAATTTAAGTTTGCATGGTTAGTATTGTTGAATCTAAGGTTTTAATGACAATTAAATGTTGATCTTTTTGTGGAATTAATGGTTTTATTGAGTGTTTTAGATTTAAAATTTCATATTTTTTTATTAAGAAGAAGAATCGTCGAAGAAAATGTAACGGGAGTAAGATAGAAACGATGCAGACGTAAAGAGTTTTAAAAACGTTGAAAAAAACTAGGTGAAAATAAATTTTTACCTATATACTTTTAATGCAACCCGAATTAGGATTACGCACGACACTTAAAATGAATTAATCTAATGTGTGTCTTAGTAAGAGATTATAAGTTTAAAATACTAAAATAAAAATTTTTATGTTCTCTATATGTGAAATGGTTTTGATAAATGACCTAAATGGAAAATGTGTTTTAAAGCATAAAATGTTAAGTTTTCAGGTTAATTCTATCAACCGAAGAAAGAGGTCAATTGACTTATCAAAATAGTATGTTTTAGGAGTTGAAATGGAGACATTATGATCCAATTCGTCAACCGAGAAAATATATCGGTCAACTGATTGAAATAGTGACCAAAACGAGTAAAGGAGTGAAGCCTTTGATCTTATTGGTCAACCGACGAGTTAGAGTCAGTCAACAAATAAAAAGTGCATTACATATCAATAAAGTCATAGTAAAGTTATAGTGATATGATATCTTTAAAGTGTTTTTGAATATTATGGCATGTTTGATGAAATTGAAAAATAATAGTTGAAAATTGATAAGCATTGAATTTTAAAACAAAAATAAATAAATTAAGTGATGAATTGATAAAATAATTTTTTTAAATATTTTCAATTTAAATAATTTATTATTTTTACTACTTTTGACTTTTAAAAGTTTCATTACAATGTATTTTTTCCAAAAAATAAATAAATAAATAATTCTCGTTGTTGAAATTTATTTTCATTTTTTCCTTTTTATTACTTTCTCTCTAAATTTTTTTTTTTTTTTTTTATCTATATTTTTAATAGTTATACGTAAATGATAGTTGTGATATAAAAATTATATAATTTTATGTAATAAGTTAAGTGCAAAATGTAACCATAATCCTGCCAGACTTAGTCACCTCTTATATATAGAATTCTTATATATCTTTGTGATTGTATCTTTCTCATATAACAATACAATTCTCTCATGTTCTCTTTATATCTTGCCTCTCGGTTATTCTAGCATGGTTTCAAGAGCCAATTCTTCATGGTATTGTTCCTACTAATTTTTTTCCCAACCCTAATCTTTTCAAATTTTGAGCCGCACAACTTCCCACCTTGCTTACATCATTCGACACCCCCACCATTAGACTTGCTTTATCAAAACGAGTTAAACAACACCAGCATCACCTCCAACGGGATTCTTGTGTTCCCACACCACAATTGACCAAACCACTTCCGCTGCTATCATATCTGTTGACTGCAACATGCCTTACTATTGCTCTGATATCAACAAAAATCACACCATCACCTTAGTCTTGATGATAAGATTCCAATGACACCAAAATCACTGTCATTAGAGCTTTAACACGCCTCCACGCACCAACAAAAGTCTTATTGTTGCCGCCACCTTTCTTGACTGCTAAAGGCTTCAATATCAACCCAAATCTAACACCCACAATACCATCAAACTTGTCTTGAAAAGACAAGAAAAAGAAAAGACAAGAAAAACACCACCAAAACCACAGCCATTGGGTACCTTACGCGCTCACACGCATCACCTGAAACCGAAGTACCTCTGTTGCACGTAAACCATGTACACGTAGAGACGCCACCTCTATTTTTTTTCCACGTCAGCTGCCAAATCACAGACATGTCAACACCACATCAGTTGAAAACCCTACCATATCACCGCCACATCATTTGGAGACTTTTCCACATCAGTGCCACGTTACTGTTGATTGCCACGTCACCAATTCACGTGTGATACATTTTTCTCGACCGATTTTGGTACTTTTGTACTAGTTTTCTACAAAGTTAGATTGGTTCCTAGGAATTTTGGACCTCTTGGTTCTGTTTCCAAACTCCGTTTTATGATTTGAGACTCACATAATATACTTTCCTTTATATTTGTGTAGTTTCCACGCCGGTTCACCTATTTTTTTAGTGGTTCTTGAAGATCTAACATTGGTTCTTTGCTAATTTTGGCGTTCTATATTCATATATGGCCTTGGTTTACTCAAATTTGAATCATACAATATTGTTCATTTTATATTATTGATTTATCTCATCACAGTGGTTTAACATGCTCAAGGGTTGATCAATCGGTTCTAAAAGATTATAAACTGGTTCATGGATATTTCACCATTCTAAATCCATCTGTGGTCTCCATTTTTCCAGATCTTTCTATTCCTAACAAGTATTTAATTCCAAAATTCACTTTAAATCTCTTATCTGTTGGGCAGCTCTGTGAAATGGGACCCGAAGTAATATTTTCTAATAGTGATCGTTGTATGCAAGATTTTTGGACAGGAGAAACCCTGGGACTGGTCATAAAGTTGCACGACTATTTGAGCTCAGCAATTTGCACCTTCCACCTCAAACCCCACATTTACCACCATGTCCCTTCATCAACTTGTGTAACCTCACCACCACCACTACCATCATCCTCCTTATCACCACCATCGCCACAACTACTATCACCATCCTCTTTCTCCTCCTCCTCCTCCTCATCATCATCATCCTCTTCCTATATTTGGCATTCTTGGTTATGTCATACTTCATCTAGTTGACTTAAATCACTTATTTGTAGTGGTTAGTTAGGTTTAATTAAGCATGAGTTCTTTAATTGTATTCATTGTTAACTTGCAAAACAACCAACCTTACATTTTAATGATAGTTAGTCTATTTCTTTTGCACCCTTTAATTTAGTGCATTCTGATGTTTGGGGGCCTTCTCCTTATGCAACAATGTGTGGTTCTTGTTATTTTGTTATCTTTGTGGATGACCACTCTCGATATACGTGGTTATTAATATAAAAATAGATTTGAACTATTCCAAATATATTCTAATTTTTTTACTATGGTTCAAACCCAATTTTATCGAAATATTAAAAAATTTTGCCCAGATAATACAATAAAATACAAGGATCATGTCTTCCTCAACCTGCTTCACAACAATGGCACGCTCTCCTACCTCTCGTGTCCTGGAACCTCTAAGCAAAATGGACGAGCGGAATGCAAGCATAGACACATTCTCAATACAGTTCGCGCCCTCCTCATTACTTCATCATGTTTTGAGCGTTTTTGGGTTGTGGTTGTCCTAACCGTAGTATACATTATAAATTGTGTCTCTTTCGTTTCAATTTAGTATCAGTCTCTATTTGAGCATCTTTTCAATAACCCTCTCATTGCTTTGAACTCAAAGTATTTGGATGTGTTTGTTTCTTTTTTCTCAATCCACTTGAACACAACAAGTTGAGACCAATGGTCCGTTTATGTTGTTTTCTAGGATACAAAATTGAACATAAAGAGTATCAGTATTGGGACCCCATCTCTAAAACTCCTTATATCTCTAGCCATGCAATTTTTTGGGAACATTATTTTCTTTTTTACAGTCATTTGATATATCAACAATTACGAACTCCAGATTATTTACTGATCCATCTCTTGAGTTATTCCCTGAGAATACAGTTTCAGATACTGTTGAGTCTACTCCAGCACCACCAGCTAAGCCCACTCCAAAACTACCAACTGAGTCCACTCCAAAACCACCAGTTGATCTCACCTTTTTAACTTCATTAACCATTCATGAGGCTCCTCCTATGCCCCGATGATTCTACATCGACTTCTTCTAAGACCTACCCTCCAGATCACTCTCTCCATTCTAATAGGGTAACCCATCATCCCTCTTATCTTAATAACTATCATTGCTTTTCTACTATACTTCATCTGCATTAACCTCCTATAAGCATGCAAGTACTAACCCTCTTTGGGTAAAAAATAATAGACGAAAAACTTCAGGCCCTATTCAAAACTTACACCTAGGATCTTGTTGATCTTCCATTTGGGAAAATTCCTATTGGATACAAGTAGGCATTCAAAATCAAATTATGATGGTTTCATGAAAAGCTATAAATCCCAACTCATTGCTAAGGATTTGCTTAGAAATATTGCATGGACTATGAATACACATTTTCTCCAATGGCTAGACTTACATATGTTCGTACTCTTTTCGCTACTACTGCCAATCGTAAATGGATCATTTTCAGATAAATGTCAAGAATGTCTTCCTCAATGGAAACCTTCTTGAGGAAGTTTACATACATACCCTTTCTGATCTAGCTCTTCAACACAAAGTTTGTCGCCTTCGCCATGCCCTATACAGTCTCAAACAAGCTCTGTATGCTTAATTTGCAAAATTCAGTACTACTAGCCACCAGTTCGGGTTCACATCCAATGCTTATAATTCTACCTTATTTATTCACTAAACTGACAACGATATTATCCTCCTTCTACCGTATATAGGTAGCAAAAATCATTACAGGAGATGATCTACGCAGAATCTCTGAACTCAATTTTTTTCTCATTGGTCAATTCGAGATAAAAGACCTTGTGTGCTCAATTATTTTCTTGGTCTTGAAGTTTCAATTGGTTTTCTTGGTTCAGATATATATTTTCTCTCTCAGGACAAATATACATTTGACCTTCTTTCCAAGGCCAACATCACTGACTCCACCATTGTCAACACTCCTCTAGAGCTTAACATTAGACTTACTCCACTAGATGGTTCTCATCTCCTGGACGTCAATCTCTATAACCAAGTAGTTAGAAGTTTAATATATCTCACCGTTATTCGCCTAGACATCACCTATACCATCCATCAAGTCATCCAATTCTTATCCGCTCCTCAAATACTCATTATTAGTTGTTCTTAGCATTCTTCGATATGTCAAGGACACCTTATTCCACGAACTACATTTTTTTGCCCAGTCTACTCCCACCATACAAGCTTACTCTAATACTGACTGGGTCAGAGATCCCACCGATAGATGTTCAACCATTGGTTACTATTTCTTATTAGGTAAATCTCTCATTTCTTACCGCAATAAGAGACAAACAGTAGTTGACCGCTCCAACGTTGAAGCGTAATATCATATTATCGCTGATGCAACATAAGAACTACTTTAGTTTCACTGGCTTCTTACTAACATGGAAGTCTCCTCCCCCTTTTCCATTGTTTTACATTGTGATAGTAGGAATGTTATTCAGATCGCCCCTAATGACATTTTCCACAAGCGTACGAAGCACGTCAAAACTGATTGTCACTTCATTTGCCACCACATTCTCTAGAATATTATTTGCCTTTAATCTATCAGTTCAGCGGATCAGACAATAGATGATGAGAACCAACAAATACCATTGAAGGATTCGCTACATGTTCTAGTTGGACCAATTACTAGGGAAAGATCCAAAAAGATCAAAGAAGCACTCAATTTATTAATTCAAGACATTTAGGCTGAGTCTAAAATGGTCAAGCCCAAATTAGGCCCAAATGACGATCAAGGCCTAGTCTATCTCATCAAGGCAAATGAATGGGCTTAGGCTTGAACTTGAATGAGCCTAAGCATGAGAGCCACAAAATTTTCAGCTTATTTATTTTATTTATTAGTATTTTAATTTTAATTTAGGTTATTTATTTGATAATTTGTAAGATATGATTGTCAATTTGTCTTTTCCTTTTTAGACTAGGAGTGTAAAGTAAGATAAAGAAGTTTCTTTATTCTTCTTTTTGTCTTGTAGTGAGAGACACTAGGATTTTATTGTATTTTTTTTTATTTTGGCCGCCACTATTCATGGGGTACTGTTCACGCGCACTATTTACGGCTAGGGTTTTCTTGTATTCCTTGGCCGCCTATTTAAAGAAGAGATGTAAGGAAGACACATTACTTTTGATTAATATTCTTGTGAGACTTTTCTCTTAAGTGATTTAGAGAACATTTCCTAAACTTATCAAGAATTTTTTTGTGGCGTTCAAACTCTATGTTTTCGGTTCGTGATTCACTTATAATCATTGGATCAAGATTTGTTACCTTATACCTTAGGTTCACTTTTCATTCATAAACGATTGGGTCAAGGTAATCTACCAAACTTTTTTATATTTTCGTGTTCTTCCTTTCTCGTTTGTAATCTTAATTTAGTTCGATCCTCGCGAAGAAACCCTAAATTAGTTTCGGGTTTCACTAATCCTTGGTGAGGTTCTTAACATTTGGTATCAGAGCAAGATTCTAAATCAGGTTTCATCTATTCTTTTCTTTTTTCGTTCATTGATATCTTCTATTCATTCCTACTTTAATTTTTTTTTCTTGGCCGAATTGTATTATCAAATCTGGTCATATTTTGTTTAAAATTATTGTGCGTCTTCATATTTCATTTAAAGCGCTTTGTATCTTTCAAATCTCGATTCACAGTTGTTGATTTTCCAAAAAAAAAAAAAAAACGAAAACAAAAAAAAAATAAACAGAATTAAAAGAAAAAAAAATCAGTAGCACATATTGAGATTCAATTTTTTCTTGTTCCATTCCATAAGTTTATCCTTTGTGTTCTTGTTCATTTTGCTTTGTTTCCTAAATCTCATTCTTAGCAAAGTGAATCATTGAGTTTCGATTATCATGAGAAATTTCTGATTGAGGTTAGTTAAGTTCAATAAATAGCTAAAAGAGAGAACTGAATAGTAGAAAAAGGCAAGAGAGTGTGAGATCATAAGAGAGAAAAAGTCAAATTTGAGTGAAATATGAGTGTGAGTGCCATCAATCTTGTGGGAAACACGTGAGGGAGTGTTTGTGAGGTTTACTGACTTTGTTTTGCAAGTTATTAAACATGTCTCAAGAAACAAACAAAGGCTCGTCCGATGAAGCACCAGAAAAGATGGACATCATGGACGTCAAACATTTCAACAAGGCCTTGGAGCAAAAATTTCAACGGTTGAACTCGCAATTTGATGAAATGCATGACTGACTAAAAAAAGTGAGTCTAGTTCATAAAAGGGGCAGCCACCTAAAGCTCCTAATGTGCAACAAAAAAAAAAAAAATCTGCCTCAGTTTAAATATGAAGATGATTATGGGGATGGCCTAGATGAAGAGAATTGCATCTCTAATGTGAGCTTGGGAAGATTTGAGCATAAATATAGGAATATAGGAGATAGGTATGGGAAACAGATTGATAATAACTTGGGAGCGATCAAGATGACAATATCATCATTACAAGGGAAAATGATCCTAAAGCATACTTGGAGTGGGAGAAGAAGGTGGAGTTGATCTTCGAGTGCCACAACTACTCCGAGGAGAAAAAGGAAAAACTCGTTGTAATTGAGTTTCTTGACTATACTATAATATGGTAGAATCAACCTGTGATGAACAAGATAAGAAACCATGAGAGGCCTATTGAGACGTGGGCGAAAATGAAGGCCATCAGGAGGAGACGGTTTGTCCCTAGTCACTACTATCGAGACTTGTATCTGAAATTACAAAGCCTTACGCAAGGCTATCGGAGCGTGGATGGTTACTACAAGGAGATGGAGATTACTATGATCCGGGCTAATGTCGAGGAGGATTGAGAAGCTACCATGGCAAGGTTCTTGAATGGGATAAATCAAGACATTACCAACTTGGTGGAGTTGGAGGACATGGTTCACATGGCCATATAGGTGGAACGACAGCTTAAAAGAAAAAGAACTCGATCATTTTAAAACCCGAGCTCCTCTAATTCATAGAGGCCGAATGGGAGAAAAGACGAAGGGGCTATTTTAAAGTCCAAAATTGAACCACCAAAAAGGAAAAACGATGTGCCCAATGCCAACGAAGGTAAAACTAAAACCCAAACTCATAACCGTTATATTAAATATTTTCGTTGTTTGGGAGTAGGTCACATAGCTTCACAATGTCTAAATAAGAGGACCATGATAGCACGTGTTGATGGAGAGATGGAAACCAAAAGCGAGAGTGATTATGACTAGATGCTACCACTTAAGAATGTTTATGATGATGATATGGAGTATTCGGTCAAGGAAAAGTTACTTGTGGCAAGGCGTGCACTAAGTGCCCAAGTCGCGAAGGATGGCATGGAACAACAAAGAGAGAATATTTTTCATACTATATTCCATGTCAACAACAAGGTATGTAGTATGATCATTGATGGGAGAAATTGCACTAATGTGGTTAGCACTACTTTAGTAGAGAAACTGAATTTACCTACCTTGAAATACCCTAGACCGTATAAATTGTAGTGGTTGAATGATTGTGGGGAGGTTCGGGTAAACAAGTAAGTGTTAGTTTCCTTTTCAATTGGGAAATACAAGGATGAAGTCCTTTACGATGTTGTTCCAATCCATGCGGGTCACATACTATTGGGCAGGCCATGGTAATTTGACAAGAAGGTCACTCATGATAGGTTCAAGAATAGACACTCATTTGTCAAAAATAATAAAACTCTTATGACTTTGACTCCAAGACAAGTATATGAGGATCAAATGAAATTGAAAAGAGAGAATGAGTGAAAAAAAACTTATGATATTGAGAGTTCAAAAAAGATGAGGAAAGAGAGAGTGAAAAAAAAAAAAAAAAAAAAAACAAGTGAGCTTTTATGCTAAGGCGAATGATTTCAAGAGTATTTTTTATGCAAACCATCCTATATTTGTACTATTTTACAAGGAGGAGTGTTTTAGTACTAACCAACTCGTCCAATTTTTTCCAAGTGTTGTTGTTTCTTTGTTGCAGGAATCTGAGGATGTGTTGCCTGACGACGTGCCTAGTAGATTACCACCTATTCGATGCATAGAGCATCAAATTGATTTTGCACTGGGTGCAATGATTCCTAATCGACCAGCCTATAGGAGTATTCTAGAGGAGATGAAAGAACTTCAAAGGCAAATAGAGGAGTTGCTAGCCAAAGAACACGTAAGAGAGAGTATGAGTCCAAGCGCGGTACCAATACTACTTGTGCCCAAGAAGGATGGAACTTGGCATATGTGTGTTGATTCCTGAGCTATTAACAACATTACGGTAAAATATCGACATCTCATTCCTAGGCTAGATAACATGTTAGATGAGTTGCATAGGTCATATATTTTCACTAAAATTGATTTGAACAGTTAGTATTACCAAATTAAGATGAAAGAGGGTGATGAATGGAAAACTTCCTTTAAAACTAAATATGTATATTATGAGTGGTTGGTAATATCTTTTGGGATAACTAATGCACCAACTACATTCATGAGGTTAATAAATCATGCATTGCGTGCGTTTATAGGCAAGTTTGTTGTGCTCTATTTTAATGATATTTTGGTGTATAGTAAGAGTTTAAATTAACATATTGATCATTTGCATTGTGTACTTGATGTTTTGAGAAAAGAAAAATTATATGCAAATTTAAAGAAATGTTCTTTTTGCTTGGACAAAATTTTATTTCTTGGCTATGTTGTTAGCGCAAAAGGGATTGCGGTGGATCCGAAAAGGTAAAAGCTATCAAAGAATGGCCCACACCTAAATCAATCACGGAGGTAAGAAGTTTTCATGGTTTGGCTGGTTTTTATCAGCAATTTGTCAAATATTTCATTACACTAGTTGTACCACTCACCGAAATTGTTAAAAAAAATCAATAGGTTTTAAATGGGATATTGAGAAAGAACGTGCATTTAATGAAATTAAAGAAAAATTATGTGGTGCTTTCTTATTAGCATTACCTATTTTTTCTAAAACATTTGAAATTGAGTGTGATGCCTTAGGATTAGGTATTGGAACTATCTTGACGCAGGAGAAGAGGCCAATAGCGTACTTTAATGAAAAGCTAAATGGGGCAGCGTTGCATTACCCGACCTATGACAATGAGTTTTTTGCGTTGGTGAGAGCATTAGAGACTTGGCAATATTACTTGTGGCTGAGAGAGTTTATCACACATATCGACCATGAGTCTTTGAAGTAATTGAAAGGATAAGGTAAGTTGAATAGAAGGCATGCCAAGTGGATGGAATTCATTGAAACCTTCCTTTATGTAATCAGATACAAACAAGGTAAGAAAAATATTGTGACTGATGCACTATCCAGAAGGTACGCCCTTATCTCTACTTTAAATACAAAGTTATTGGGGTTTGAATATGTTAAAGAGTTGTATGCTAATGATGATGACTTTGCTAGTGTGTATGGGGGCATGTAAGAAGATGGCGTTTGGTAAGTTCTATAGAATGATGGGTACTTGTTTAGAGAGAACAGACTTTGTGTGCCTAATAGTTCAATGCGTGAGTTGCTTGTGTGTGAAGCACATGGGGGTAGTTTGATGGGTCATTTTAGTATGAGAAAAACTTTAGGCATATTACATGAATATTTTTATTTTTTATTTTGCCAAAGATGAAGCGTGATGTGAAAAGAGTTTGTACTAGATGTGTTACATGTAGGCAGGCCAAATCTAAAGTCTTACTAAATAGATTATGCACTCCTTTTCCTGTACCTAATGGATATTTCCATGGACTTTGTTTTAGGCCTACCAAGGTCAAGGAAAGGTAGAGATTCGGTTTTTGTTGATAGATTTTCTAAGATAACACATTTCATATTTTGTAATAAAACTGATGATGCAACCCACATTGCTAATTTGTTCTTTAGAAAGATAGTACGACTCAATGACGTTCCGAAGAGTATTGTGTCTAATCATGATGTTAAGTTCCTTAGTTATTTTTGGAAAGTCTTGTGGGGAAAGTTGGGAACTAAATTATTGTTTTCAACTACTTGTCACCCCCAAACGGATGGATAAACCGAGGTAGTGAATCAAACTTTATCTACTTTGTTGCATACTATAGTTCAAAAAAACTTGAAAAATTGAGAGGATTGTTTATCGTTTATTGAATTTGCTTATAATCGGAGTGTTCATTCTACTACTGATTTTTTACCATTTGAGATTGTTTATGACTTTAATCCATTAACTCCTTTGGATTTGCTGCATTTTCCAGTTAGAGAGGGCTAGTTTGGATGGACGAAAGAAGGTTGAGATGATAAAGAAACTCCATGAAAGTGTACGACAACACATAGAGAAGAAAAATGAGCAATATGCAACCAAAGCGAAGTCGTAGACAAGTCATCATTGAACCGGGTGATTGGGTTTGGATGCATATGAGAGAAGAAAATTTTCCAGCCCATAGGCGGTCCAAACTACATCCTTGAGGAGATGGCCCATTTCAAGTCCTGAAGAGGATCAATGATAATGCGTATAAGTTGAATCTTCCAGGTAAGTATAATGTTTCTGATCTTTCTCTAGTTGATGTAGGTGAAAATTCGAGGTCGAATCCTTTTGAAGAGAGGGAGGATGATAAGAACCAACAAGCACCATTAAAGGATTCGATATATGTTCCAGTTGGACCAATTACTAGGGCAAGATTCATGAAGATCGAAGAAGCACTCAATGAGCTAATTCAAGAGATTTTGGCTGAGTCTAAAATGGTGAAACCCAAATTAGGTCTGAATGACGATCAAAGCCTAGTCCATCTCATCAAGGCAAGCAAATTGGCTTAGGCTTGAATTTGAATGGGCCTAAGTATAAGAGCCACAAAATTTTTAGCTTATTTATTTTATTTATTAGTCTTTTAATTTTAATTTAGGTTATTTATTTGATAAATGTAAGGCATGATTGCCAAAAAAAAAAAAAAAATCCTTTTTAGACTAGGAGTGTAAGGTAAGATAAGTAAGCTTCCTTATTCTTTCTTTTTGTTTTCTAGTATGAGACACTAGGGTTTTATTGTATTTTGTTTTTTATTGTGGCCACCACTATTCACGAGGATACTATTCCCATGCATTATTCACTGCTAGGATTTTTTTGTATTCCTTGACCGCCTATTTAAAGAAGAGATGTAAGGATGACATATTATTTTTTATTAATATACTTATGAGAGTTTTCTCTTAAATTCTTTAGAAAACTTTTCTTAAACTTATCAAGAATTTATTGTGGAGTTCAAACTCTATACCTTCGGTTCGTGATTTACTTATAATTATTGGGTCAAGGTTTGTTACTTTGTACCTTAGGTTCACGTTTCATTCATAAGCGATTGGGCCAAAGTAATCTACCAATTTTTTTTTGTTTTTTTGTGTTATTCCTTTCTCGTTTGTAAATCTGAATTTAGTTCTATCCTCGCAAAAAAACTCTAAATTGGTTCCGGTCTCACTAATCCTTAGTAAGGTTCGCATCAATAGATATTTTCGCCAAGATTTATTCACCCGGACGTTTTCACACTCTTATTTCCAAACTCAAGTTCAATTATCCCATATTTTTTCAATATTCTGTCTCTCGGTTGTTCTGACAAATACGTTGAGGATTGTTTTATTCTTTATCAAACGCGGTTAATTGATTAAGCGCTTAATGTATTCAGTTTTAATTGTTGAATTTGGTTATCAAAGTCGTTATAAAACGATAATATTAATAAATAATTAGTTAATTTCAACAAGCAAAACGTATTTACTATAAGTTTTCGTGATCCAAGGACTTATCACTATCTCCCTTTTGTAGCACAATGAATACACAAAAAAATTCGAATTAAACACGAAAGAGAGGTAGATGACATATGCTGTACTCGGAACACCGCAAGAAGGTGCAATCGGTGTGTGGATATGGCAAATTAATCCCTCGAGATCTTCACTCTCCACTCACACACACATACGCTCTCTTTGTGTGTGTTACGAATCCATCCACAGTTTTAAGAGGACTGCATCACGGAACATGCAACAACTTGAGCCCAATGCCTCAACTTCTGTTTCACTTGTTGAGGGTTATCACCTGTATTTCAAAATTTACAATCTAAAATTAAAACACAGCGATAGGAAGATTGCTTGGCATGGCATAAAAATACAGGGATAATTGGTGATTAGTCTCCAATAGCGGGTTTAATATGTTATTAGTTCTATTTAAAACATAAATTTTAATTTAGACCATTAAATTAATTTTTATTTGTGTATTAGTTTTGCATGTACTCATACCTTTGTAATATTAGTTACATGTAGTCATGTAATATTAGTTACAAGTTACAAATTACATGCAAATAAATTACATGTACTTGTATAATATTTGTTATGTCTAACAAATATTTTATTAAATACATATAACTGCGAGAATGAAGCGCATGTATTGGATCTTTCGCTCTTTTTTTTTTTTTTTTTGATGCACGGGACTAAAACACACGTTGCAATTGTGTATACTACTTTTTAAAAATTAAAGAAAAAATAGGAATTTGCCACAGAAACACCCAAAAATATATCGTAGTCTTGCAACCAAAATAAAAACTTGCATGAGCAACAATACTCACGGAATCCAGAATCATTTTGTAAATGCGTATTTTTTTAACCGATGAGGGTGAACCTTGAGTACAATGGAATGTTGCTCCATTGTGACCCGCCGGTCCTAGATTCAAATCCTGCAAATAGTGTTTTTGTATGCATGGATAAAATTACATACATCTAACTTTTCCTAGATCCCACCATTGGCTACTTTTTTATTAAATTATATTTTTAACCCATAATTGTTCGAATTTATAGGAAATCGGAAACATCGTAGGTTCCCAAAAAGAAACGGAAATAAGGGGCCATATTGAGACTTTGATTAGGAGGAAAAAGGAACCTGGACTGCATATCTTCCAATCAGAGTCGCTTCTGGGGCTTCCAAATGATGAAGAACGGTCTCCAAGCGATGTAGAGGAAGCCATAAGGGAGGAAGACGAGCCACCCAAGGACGCAATGGAGCCTCTAGCACTATTTGGTGTAGACATGGGGCTAGTCGAATACTTACGGTTCACCGCCAGATAAAGATCGAGGGCCGGTAGCGTGTTACACAGCTCGTGCGATCCCTCCTCTTCGTTGAACCCAAACCCAAGCTCTATAGACCCTCTAAGCTCATTCACGTCCTCATCGGTCAAGTACTCCTCCGGAGGATCATTGTTCTTCCTCCTCTCCTGCATCACAATTTGGCGGCGACGCTTCTCCCATGCAATGTCACGTGCTGTCTCGCACATTGATAGCTGCTTCGACAGCCTCTTCTGACTCCTCCAGAACGGTGGCGCGTGCTCCAGACGCTGTAGCTCCTCATTTTCCGATTCCAATGGAGAATTTGAAGACGAGGAGGAGCAAGATGAATTGGTATTCTCTTTCTCCGATTCTTCCATTTGTTTTTTTCTTATCGGAATGCTAACAGAGTTCCCGTGGGGCGGTGGTGGTGGCCGGCGAAGTGAGCCACCGCCTCGCCGAGGCGTGGAAATGGGCGGGAATGGGATGAGGGTGGCTCTATTAAAGGCGTTTCCTTTTTTTAGGTTCCCGAATGGGGTGGAAATGGATTCCTTGTTTGTTGGTTTGGCACCCACCCGGCCAGCTTGTGCCACTGCAGCTTTGGATTTGGTTTAATTGGGGGTGCGAATACAAAGGGATGGTCCTAAATTACGGCCTTCCTCTTTTTACGCTCCGACGTTCAATTCAAACTGCCATGCCATCCAGGTTTAAAACGTAGCAAATTTAGTATAGAATATCGAATCTATTGCTTTCTCCTCATATATGTACTCACTTTTTTAAAAAGTTGAATCACCTTATATCATTTAAATTCATATTACCAATGGAATTCTCAATCCTTTTTTTTTACTTCAACTTTTCAAACCCTTTTCTCATTTCAATATATTTTAACAAAATAAATTTGTGAATCCTTGCTTCTTCATTTTTTATATTTGTGGAGTCCCAAATTTTTTAATTTGGCGATTAATAATTTTTTGTGTATGTTTTATTTTATTTTTTAATTTTAAATCTTTTTTTTTTTTGGTAAATATTTTGGGGGGAGGGTTGAACTATAAATATTTAAGGTTCATTTATGGTTACAAGTGTACTTTTTAAAATATTTTTTTACTTATATAAACTTTTGTATTAAAAGTGTAATTTAAGGAGTCGTGAAATATTTTTGAAAAACAAAAAGGGTGCTAGTGTATTTTTTCCATTCCCCTATCGTGTTTGTGTATATAATCTATATATTAGAAAATAACCCGCAATACTTTTTTTTTTTTGGATGTATTTCCAACTATATTTTTATTATATTTTTGAGAAAGAGGTTTTCTTTGTTCAACACTTTTTTTTCCTCTCAAACCTTAGCTATTTTCAATTGACATATATCTAATCTCTCTACTTCTCTTTTATTTTTTTAAAACCCTTTCATGTTTTTTTTTTTTTTTTTGTAATTCAAAACAGTTCAAATTTTGTCACCCGTATTTTTTTTTCTATTTGTTTATAATTTTTGTGATTATATAATAAAATCGAAAATAGTAGAATTTCAAAATATTTTTTTAAGGGACATTATTAGCCATCAGATGTAAAAATAGGAACAACTCAATATAATTTTTTTGAGATATTTTCGAAACATATTTTAAAGAGAAATTTTCAAAACATATAGGCCTCATCTTTATCCAAATCCTTAGTTTCTCTCTCATTTATTTTTCAAACTCAAAATTTTTATTTTTAATACAAAACAACTCAAATTTCATCACCACAATTTTTTCTATTTTCTTATTTTGCGATATATATAATAAAATAGGAAAGAAAAAAAATCATAAGAGATATTACTAGCCATATTGGATTTAAATATATGGCAAAGATCAAAACTTAATTTGTGAAATAAATTAGAGTCTCACCCAAACAAAAATAATGTGGGCCTCCTCATTCTTTATAGTTTATACCTCTATTTTTCTCGGACAAGTATCTAAACCATCCCTTCTCTCATTAAGTCTTTTTTTTCTTATTTTTACATAAATATGAAATATTATTGGAGAAATTATGGAATTATGCTTAGTAAGATGATTATAATTTGTTATTCCTATGGAATCTTCTTTATTATTTAATCTATAAGTCAATAAGGACTAACTGTTAAAATTTTCAATTAATATAAACTTAATATTAAATGTATGGTTAATATCAATTAGGATAACAAAGTAAGAACACAAAATTTTATAAAATTAAAAAAAGTAAAAAAATTCGATGGAGGGCTTCATAATGAGATCACCACTATTATTTCAATTTTTGTTTGATGGACAAAATACCCTATCTGTAAGTAATCAAAATTCTACATATTTTTCATTATAGACAATGATCTTATTTATACAAGAGTTATATTGTGATTGTTCTTAAATTACAGATTTGTAATTGATATGAAATGAAGAGAGGTTTAATACTGCCCTGCAAACTCGACTAGTTTGAAGAGACGAGTTTGGTTCGTAAAAGATGAAAACTTGTCTTGTAGAGTCCTTTTGTAAATATGTCATCGAGTTAATCAGTAAAAGGAACAAATTGAACTCGGTGTGTACCAGGAAGAATGCGTTCCCGAATAAAGTGATAATCCAATTCAATATGATTAGTACGAGTGTGGAGCACAGGATTTGAGACCATATATGTAGTGTTGTGACTATCGCAAAGTAAATTCATAGGCATGGATGTGGATGTGGCTGCAACTCCTGGAGCAAATGAAGTACCCATGTGGATTCGGTATAAACATGGGCAAAGGATCGGTACTCAGCTTCAACGTTTGATCGAGAAATAGTAGATTGTTTCTTAGCCATCCAAGAGATCAGATTGGAGCCCAAGAAAACACAAAAGTCAGTGGTAGAGCGACAAGAGTTATAAAAACCTACTCAATCAGCATCAAAATTAGCCTTAAGGGTCAAGGGGTAGCACTACACTAAAAAAAATGCCAAAGTTCAGAGTCCCTTTTGAGGTACCGAAGGATTCATTTGGTGGCTATAAGATGGTGTGTACGAGGTAGGCTCATGAACTGAGCAAAATGATGAACAGTATGGGTAATGTCTGGTCTGGTGAAAGTAAAGTACTGCAAGAAGCTAACCAATTGTCGATACTTGGTGACATTTGACAAGAGATCCCCGTTTTAGATGACAACTGAGTTTTAGCACACATAGGGGTGCTGCAAGGTTTGCGGTCTATCATCGAGAAACGTGCAAGAAGATCGATAGTACACTTGAGCTGAGAAAGATGTAGGCCAACAGAAAAGGAAGTTGCTTTAAGGCTTAGAAAGTAAGATAGGAAACCAAGGTCACTAAGCTCAAGCTCCTTGTAAGAGTAGTGATGAACGATAAAACTAGAGACGATTGATTGCCAGTGAATATAATGTCATCGACATAAAAAAAAAAAAACATCACAATAGATTTAGAGTGATAGGTAAACAGGGAATGACCAGCATAAAGTCAACTTACCTTCTCCACCGACCAGCCAATTATTGAATATTAGTTAATTGGTTGTGTCTACAATTCTACCGATCAGCCAATCAACACAACTCGGCATGGTTGCCTCTTTAACGGCTTGAAAAACCCTCTTTGTACACCAATCGTACTCGGGCACACCCAACAAGTCTAACATAAGCAAGTACGAGCCGAGGAAAAGGAGGTCGTCGGAAATTAAGGGCCTTCAAATTAGGAGGAACTCTCTACTCGGTTTTCCATGATCTACTCGGTTTTCTACAATCTATACTCGACTCGGTTTTTTACGATTTATACCCTAATCGTTTTTCCATAAACTACGTGGTGATGTTTTACATGTTCCCTCATACATCTTACTTGATGCATGTTGTTTTTACAATTCAACGCAAGCAGGAGAGAGCGAAAAGTACCACGTATTTTTTTTTATGTATATTTAAAGGAAGAAGAAGAGTGCCTTCATCGGCCTGGGGCGCCCTCATCATCGATGGAAGGATAACCATCCATTGCCATGTACTCCTCGAGCTGACCAAAGGGTTCCTTGATCTTCGTCTTCCGCACTCGACTCCGTGCCTCCGCTCGAATCCCAAAAATCCCTTTCATTCTCCAAGGTCATCTTGCAGCTAGCGACTTTCAATTCTTCCTCCTCGAACTTCTCCAATATTTCAAGCATCTTTGAAACAATAGAAAAGTAGATAGAGTCCAGAGAGATATACTGTACCCGAAGTTCCTAGATCTTGCAGAGATGGTGGTAGGCCTCACCTCCATTTTTTACTCTTTATTAGGGTCTCCATCCTTTGGTTATTATGGGTTTGCCTCTCTCGATTCTCATCTACTTCGCAATGGATGGAATCCATGCAATAAAGGTGAGGAGGACATAAATTACAAAAGATATCTCAAGGAGATGAATGAAAAAAATTGGGGCATACATTGCGGTTTAAATAGGCAGAAGGAAGGTGGCATGCCAAGAGGCGAGAACCATAAAAATCGGGTTTTGACGAGACTAATAAATGAAGGATATCAAAGGGCTTCAACAATTGCAGAAAATAAAGATTGTCCTTGAGAAGGCACGAACTGAATCAAATGTGTTGGCAATAAAGATTATCCTTTAGAAGTTACGCCCCAGATCAAATGTGTAGGCAATAAGGATTGTCATCGAGAATGTGCACCTGATCAAATCTTATTGGGCATAAAGATGCTAGGGTTATCCCTATTGCTTTCCTTAACAAAACTTGACCCCGAGACTACTCTCATAATAATATTCCCGAACACATCAAAACATGTGTATGGGAATAGGGGGCATCTAATGAGGAGAAATTCGGGTCAGGCACAATTTGGCGTTACGTGTTAGTCTGGCATGTGACATGCACAAGAATCTACGAAGCACACTACACTGATTAAGGAAACTACGTCCGAGAAGATCACTACCCCAGAATACACCATCACCGACTTTCCATCTCGAGAGGCAACAATAATGCCTCCCGCTCATTAGGGAAGGAGATGTTACTACTCCATTAATAACGGTCCATCACTTCACTGAATTTGCCACATTGACAATAATGGGCCAAGATTTGAGGAAGATTTGTCAAAAAAGTCTTCCCCCATCTACAAATACCTAAGAAGTGGGTCGAGCCGGGTATGCACATTCACTTGCACACATTCGGATCCGTGTGCACTTTTTTCTGGCGAATACTCTGTAAAAAAATTCTAGAAAACGATCAACTAATTCTCACACTAGAAGTACAATTAATGCTGGTAGACCTATGCGCGATGTATTGTTTTACAGGAATTTAAGCTTAAAGAGTAGTCTGAAATGGGAAGAATACCTCGTTCCTGCTCTCGAAGTGTCCTATCTAACGAGCCAGTTTTCGACATCATCGGGATGTTATAGTGTTCTTTGACATCATAAAAGTGAAATTTAACTTGGACCATCGTGGGAGAGATGTATAACTTGTGAGAAGGTAATTGCTCATTATACTCGTGTTCTTCATTAGCTGTCAAATATCAAGTTTCGCAATACATGTATCTTAGCTAAAGAAGCTCCATGCAATCAGAAATTAAGTGCTACTAAATCTAGAGATTGTTTATTCAGTTGGCATTAATTTTGGAGTACTTTACACGTGTACAAAAGGCGAACATAGGAAAATACAACACAAAATCACATTCATCCTCCAGCGAGAGCTCATTTAAATGGGTTTCGCTCTGGTTAGAAGTTTATGCGACGAGTAAAAAACACACTTTGCCTCCGAATGCAGCATCAATGCTCAGTTGCTACCAATTATCTCCTTGTAAGTGTCTTTGATCTTTCGAAATAAAGCTTCCCTGAAAATCCATCAAGTTTGAACGGTAATTAAATAACCAAGAGGAGGACGATAAAGCTTACGTTATTCAATTAGATGAAATGGAAAAAGTTACCTCTCTGGCTTGAAAATCAGGTTTTTGTATGCAAACCACTGCAAAATAAACAGAAATGTCGAAGATGCATGAGCTTGATGTTACTTCCAATGTCCACGGCAAAAGCTAGCAGGTTTCTTACCAGATCTATCTCGAGTTATCATTAATCAAACAAATAGGCATGACCAGGTGAACCCATGTATTGTGTGAGTGGTTTTGGGCCTCTCTCGACCCCAAAAACTAGCTAATGAGGCGAGGTTTTCCTTACACTTATAACCTAAGCCCCCTTCCATATCCGATGTGATATAAACCCAATATGTATGGAGCGGCTTAATTCCCATCCAAGTGATGACTATTATTTGGACGTATTACATTCGAAATGGCCCAACTCAACCAACCATTTTAAATTTTTTTACCCGATCTCGCTGGTTATCATCCATATGTTCACTATTATTGGGACAAATTAATTTCCAACAATCACCTAAAAGAAATACTGCCCCAAGTAGTATATACATTTGTTCAAGAATTGTAACGCAACATATCCGCCGCCAAGAAAAATTTAACTTACTCCAGTGTAGCCGATACCAACAAGCTCAAGAGCACCCGGAATCAATGGAATCCTGTCAATTGCCTGTTACAGATGCTACCCATTTCTCAGCACCTTTCTTACTATTAATTCATACTATCAAACCGCAAAAGAAATAAAATTATTTAATATTATATAGTCGAGAGAAATTATTTAGTATCCAACAACTGATCAGAATTCCTCACTGATATCATTCCGGAGGAGCCCCACACTGCAACAGCACCAGCTACTGCAATAGAAGTCACTGCATACTTGTCTTCAACTTTATCCCACTAAGTCAAAATATCAGTTAACCATTAAAACATATCCCGGGAAATTACGAGAATGTGTTTTTGTTTTATGCATATAAAAAGAATACTTACGGCTTCCTGAGCTGTTTTGAGAATGTCAGGCAACTCTGTTGAGGCAACTTCAGCTGGCGCCTCGCCTGTGGCCATGGCAACTACATTGCGTGCAAGTTTTCGGCCTAAAACATATTTTTGGGTCAATCATTGGAAATGTCCAGTTACAAAAAGAAACATTAGTTGGAGGAGAAGGTACGTACAATAGGCAGTGGTCTTCCAGGTGATGCGGCTGTGGGACTGCATTGGGGGCGGAGGGGGGCTGGGGAGTGTCACACATTGTGAGGATGCAGCCGCCAATTGGCGAGGAGGCTTGCAGTCAATAAGGGTTGATGAGGAGAGAGTTGTGGTTGATGCCATGGCCTTCAACTGAAGCTAGTTTTGTTTTGAGTGAGAGATTCTAAAGTCTCAGAAGATATAGAGAGAGTGATAAGAAAGAGATTAAATCCAGATATTATATGTTTATCTTTCTTTTTCAATTTATTTTTCAGGTAACTCGAAATGTTTGGAGTGGAATAAAATGTGTAGATTGTTGTCCTCTCAAAGCATGGAGACGGAGAATCACTCATTCCTTATCATGTAGATAGGGGCACTGCCGACTTGGCCATTGGATAACCGTTTATAACTTTACGCTGTTTCATTGGATAACATGCGCTAGGTTGTTCACCTTCACTCTGGTTTTGTCATAGACCCCGGGTAACGGTATTATTAGAATAATAATAAAATAAAAAATAAAAAAACTTTATTTTTAAAGTAATTAGGACTATAAGAGAGAATAAAAGATCCGAGAGGCCTTAATCCAGTTGATTAGGAGAGATGTCAATTTTCTTGTCAATCAGAGTTCAACACTCTTAGTCAACACTCTGGGAATTAAATATTGAATTTAATCTTGAAAACACCCGGCCGATATGAGTGAGTACGCCCTTAAGATTGTTCGTAGAGGTAATTAAGTCGAGGTGCATGTAAGCTGATCCTACCTTACCATAAAACCCCCAAAAAATATAAGAAATAATCAAACAATAAGGTGTGATGGTGCTAAGATGTATTGAAACAAGAAGGTCTACGAGAAACATCCAAAGCATAACAGAATTCGATGTACATAGAAGATAATGTCAAAAGTTCAAAAATAATTCACATTTGTTTATCAAATATAAAAAAAAAAAAAAAAAAAAACATATACCAGTCAAAAACAGTAACTCATGATTTCTCATTATCCACAATTAACTATCTAATTATGCACGTTGACCCACAAACATCACAATTTATTATAGTAAAGACTACACAATGTAACTCCACAATAATATAACCTATACTACATAAACTATTAAATAGAAAATTGGAAAAATCAAATTTTTTTCCTCAGCAATCCCTTAAAACTTTATTTCTTTCTAACTTCAAGAAACTTTACTTGCAGACTGATTCATCCTTGAGGGGCCTTCTGAAATTTTTGAAAAGTCGGTCTCGAGACTTCATGAGCTAAATGTCCACATACTCCTATGCAATGCATTCTCGGATAAAATTGTATTGAGTATCTATATGCTTGCTTCGATCATGGAATATTAGATTCTTTGCCAACTCGAGAATTGATTTATTGTAAATAAATATTCTCATTGGCTCTTCTTGAGGGAAATAAAACTAGTTTGAAAAGAATTCTTAGCCAAAACATATGAAGTAGCGACAACATACTCAAGTTAACAAGTAGAAAGTGTGACAGGCCAGTTTTTTTTATATTTTAAATCCTTGTAAAAACTGTATCTCGTATTAAAAAAAAAATACAATTTCGGCACAACTATTTGGATCATCCACATATCCTATCTAGTCCTTATAAAAATATAAAACAAGCTTGAAATGTTTAAAAATGGAGTAAAGTAATCCAAAATCAAGATTACCTATTATGAGAATATATCAGTTGCATCAAGAGATCCGTTGCATGTTCCAGTTGGCCCAATAACAAGGGTAAGGGCTAAAAGATTCAAAGAAATACTTAATAGGCTTATTCAATAGATTTGAGTCGAGTCTACAATGGTCAAGTTCAAATTAGACCCATTAGACAATCAAGACCAAGTCCATCTTATCAAGGCAAGTGAATAAGCTTAAAGCGTGAACCTAAACGATCCTAGGACTCAACCCACGAATTTTATTTTATTTATTTTATTATTTTAAGTCTTTTAATTCTTTTTAGGCTGATTTGTAAGGCTTGATTGCCAAGTAATCTTTTCCTTTTCCAACTTGGAATGTAAGGCAAATTAGGAAACTTCCTTATTTTTTATTTAATATTAGATATTAGAGTTTTCTTTTTCCTTCATGTAGGCCTGCGAATTTTTCAAGACATATTAGAGTTTCTTTCTTGTTCTCTTGGCCGCCTATTTAAGTGGTTTTGTAGACTTGGAAATTTCACAAAATTTTGATATTGATTAATATATTTTGAGAGAGTTTTCTCTTGAGTTCTTCAAAGAATTTTTCTGAACTTATCAAATTTTCTTGTGGCGTTCAATCTCTTTGATTCATGATTCTCTTATAATCATTGGGTCAAAGATTCTCCTATACCTTTAGTTCGCATTTCATTAATAAACGTCGGGTCAAGGCAATCTATCAACTTTTTGTATTTTCTTGTGTTCTTCATTTCAAATTTGAATTTAATTCGATCATTTGTGAAGAAACCCTAACTTGGTTTTGGGTTTCACTAATTCTTGGTGAGATTCGCATCATTTGGTAATTAGAATAAGGTCTAAATCAAGTTTCATTTATCATTTTCTTTTTTTATTTCGTCGTTATATATTCATTCCTACTTTAACTTTTCTTGGCCGAATAATCACATCTAGTCAAATTTTCATTTCTTTTTCTTTGTTACTGCTCATCTTCAATCCTGATTTAAAGTTGCTGCAAAAAAAAAAAAAAAAATCAGGAAAAAAAAAAGAACAAAATAAAAAAAATCCAGCAACTCCAAAATTTGAAATTTATTTCTTTTTGTTCTATTCCACAAACTTATTTTTGTGTTCTTTTTGTTCTCCTTGCTTAATTTTCTAAAAATCTCATTCTTAGTCATTCGATTTGTTGAGTTTAGATTGCTACAAGGAAATTTATGATTAGGGTTGGTTAAGTTCGATAAAGAACTAAAAGAGCAAACTAAAGACTGGAAATAGGCAAGAGCGTGTGATCTCATAAGAGAGAAAAAGCCGAGTTTGAATTAAACACGAGTGTGAGTGCCATCAATCTTGAGGGAAACACGTGAGGGAGTGTTTGTAAGGTTTACTAACATTGTTTTGCAGGTTATTAAACATGTCTCAAGAAACAAATAAAAGCTCATCCGATGAAACAACAGAAAATATGGACGTCAAACTTTTCTACAAAGCCTTAGAGTGAAAGTTTGAACGATTGAACTCGCAATTTGATGAAGTGCATAAGCGACAAGACAAAGTTGAGTTTAGTTCACAAAAGGAACAACCATCTAAAGCTCCTAATGTACAACGATGAGAGAGGAATCTGCCTCGGTATGAACATGAAGATGATGATAAGGATGACCTAGATGACGAGGATCACGACTCTAATGCGAGCTTGGGCAGATTCGGGCATGGATATGGGAATAGAGGAGATTGGTATGGGGAGAGGATCGATAATAACTTTCGGAAGCATCAAGGTGAACATTCCATTTTTCCAAGGCAAAAACGATCATGAAGCTTATCTGGAGTGGGAGAAGAGAATGGATTTAGTGTTTGATTGTTGCAACTACTCCGAGTTAAAGAATGCGAAGTTACCTGCCATATAATTCACCGATTATGCAATTGTATGGTAGGATCAACTTACCTTAAGTAGGAGGAGGAATGGGGAGAGACCTATCGCAATATGGGAAAAGATGAAAGCTACTATGAGGAGGCGATTCATTCCAAGTCACTACTATAGAGACTTGTTCCAGAAATTTCAAAGTCTTACGCAAGGTTCGAAGTGTGTGGAAGACTACTACAAAGAGATGGAGATGGCCATGATTCGAGTCAATGTGGAAGAGGACCGAAAAGTAACTATGGCTAGGTTTCTAATAGGGTTAAATCGTGACATTGCAAATGTGGTAGAGTTGCAACATTATGTTGAGTTGAATGACATGGTGCACATGGCCATCAAAGTGGAGCAACAATTAAAGCAAAAGGATTCCAAACGAGTTGGGCAACAATCAGGCTCTTCTTCTTCTTGGAAACCAAATTGGAATAAGAAGGATAAGAAACCTAATTTTCAGCTCAAGGCCGAACCTTCCAAAATTCACAAAGCTGGAGGTACACCGAACCAAGGTAAAATCGATTCCCAACCTTCTAGAAATAGGGATATTAAATGCTTTAAGTATTCGAGAACATGTCATATTACATCTCAATGTCTGAATAAGAGAGTGATGATTATGAGGGATAATGGAGGTATTGAGACCGAAGATGAGTCGGATGATGATTCGATGCCACCTTTGGAGGATGGACGTGATGTTGAATACTTGGTTGATAGAGAGCTTCTGGTTGCAAGAAGTGCTCTTAGTGCACAAGTCAAATAAGATGAGACGATACAATGTGAGAATATCTTTCATACTAGATGTCATGTCAATGATAAGGTATGTAGCATGATTATTGATGTGGGAGTTGTACTAATATGGTTAGCACCAGTTTGGTGAAGAAGTTGAATTTGTCAACTTTAAAACATCATAGACCATACAAGTTATAACGGTTGAATGATTGTAGAGAAATTAAAATTGAATAAACAGGTGCTCGTATCGTTCTCGATTGGAAGGTACAAAGACGAGGTCTTGTGTGATGTGGTGCCAATGCATGTAAAGCATATTCTTTTGGAAATACCATAGCAATTTGATTGGCAAGTAACTCATGATGGTTATACCAATAGATACTCATTTGTACTTAACAAGAAGTCAATTATTCTTATACCCTTAACACTAAGGCAAGTATATGATGATCAAGTGAGGTTACAAAGAGAGTGACAAGAAAAATGAGAGTAAGAGAAAGAAATGACATAGAGAAAAATTCAGAAGGTATAGGAAAAGAAAAGAAGAAACAAATGAGTTTTTATGCGAGATGGAGTGGAAAAAAAAACTTTGTTTTCAAACCAACCTTTTATTGTACTTTTGTACAAAGAGGTTTGTTTTACTACTAACAATCTTAACTCTTCTCTTTCTAGTATTGTTGTTTCTCTTTTACAGGATTTTGATGATGTGTTTCCCGAAGAGGTGCCTAATAGTTTGCCACCAATAAGGAGAATCGAGCATCAAATTGATTTTGTACCCGGAGCATCCATTCCAAACAGACCCGCATATAGAAGCAATTCCAAGGAAACAAAAGAGCTTCAAAGGCAGGTTAATGAGCTTATGGAGAAGGGGTATATACGTGAAAGCATGAGTCCTTATGCGGTTCCCGTATTGCTTATACCTAAGAAAGATGGTACGTGGAGAATGTGTGTGGATTGTCGTGCCATCAACAATATCACGGTAAAGTATCGATATCCCATTCATAGATTAGATGATATACTTGATAAATTGCATGGTTCTTGTATTTTTATTAAAATTGATCTTAAAAGTTGATATCATCAGATTAGGATGAGGGAATGTGATACGTGGAAAACCGCATTCAAAACAAAATATGGTTTATATAAGTGTTGGTTATGCCTTTTGGGTTAACCAATGCACCTAGTACGTTCATAAGATTAATGAACCATGTTTTACATGTTTTTATTAAGAAAATTGTTGTTGTATACTTTGATGACATTCTGATTTATAGCAAAAACTTATATGAGCATGTTGAACATTTAAAACTTGTTTTAGATGTTTTGAAAAAAGAAAAATTGTTTGCTAACTTCAAAAAGTGTACATTTTGCACGGATAAGCTTGTATTTCTTGGTTTTGCTGTTAGTGCTAAAGGAATTAAAGTGGATGAAGAAAAGGCAATGATTGGTCGAAACCTATAAGTGTGGGATAGATGAGAAGTTTCCATGGGATGGCTAGCTTTTATAGGAGATTTGTGAAAGATTTTAGTAGCCTAGCCGCACCTTTAACTGAAGTTATCAAAAAAAAAAATGTGGGTTTTAATTAGGATGATGAGCAAGAAAAGGCATTTAATTTGATTAATGAAAGATTAACTAATGCACCTTTACTTGCTTTACCTAACTTCACAAAAACTTTTGAGATTGAATGTGATACTTCAGGAATAGGTATCAGAGCTGTTCTAATTCAGGATCCCATTACCTGCTTTAGTGAAAAACTAAGTGAGGCAACCATGAATTACCCTACATACAATAAAGAAATATATGCGTTGATTAGGGTATTGGAGACTTGGCAATACTATCTTTGGCCCAAAAAATTTATGATTCACATGGATCATGAATATTTAAAACATTTAAAGGGTCAACAGAAGCTGAACAAGCGACATGCCAAGTGGGTGGAGTTCATTGAAATGTTTTCTGATGTGATCAAGTACAAGAAAGGTAAGGAAAACGTTGTGGCGGATGCATTATCTAGAAGGTACACCTCACTTTCTACTTTAGATACAAAATTACTTGGTTTTGAATACATTAAGGAATTGTATGTTGATGATTCTGATTTTTGTAATGTGTTCAATGCATGTGAGAAGACAGCGTTTGGCAAGTTCTTTAAGTATAATGGGTTTTTGTTTAGAGAAAATAAATTATGTGTGCCTAAATGTTCATTGCATGAGTTGTTAGTTAGAGAGGCTCACGAGGGTGGTTTAATGGCACATTTTGGTATATTTAAGACTTTAGATGTTTTGCATGAACATTTCTTCTGGCCTCATATAAAACATAAAGTGGAGAAAATTTGTGAAATGTGTATAGTTTATAGGCAAGCTAAGTCTAAGGTTAAGCCTCATGGTTTGTATACTTCTTTGCTTATACCTAGTGAATCTTGGGTTGATATTTCTATGGATTTTGTGTTAGGTTTGCCTAGGTCAAAAAGAGGTCGAGATTCTATATATGTGGTTGTAAATAAGTTTTTTAAGATGACTCATTTTATTCCACGTTATAAAACCGATGATGCATCACTTGTTGTTGATTTGTTCTTTAAGGAAATAGTTAGGTTGCATGGCATGCCTAAGACTATTGTTTCAAACAGAGATGCTAAGTTCTTAAGCTAGTTTTGGAAGACTTTGTGTTGTAAGCTCGGAACTAAACTTTTATTTTCTACTACTTGTCACGCACAAACTGATGGTCAAACTGAAGTAATTAATAGGACTTTATCTACTTTATTGCGTACTATAATGCAAAAGAATTTAAAAACATGGAAAGATTTTTTTGCCGCATGTAGAGTTTGCATATAATAGAAGTGTGCATTTTGCAACTAAGTTTTAACTTTTTGAAATTGTTTATGGTTTCAATCCATTAACTCATTTGGATTTAACTTCTTTATCAATGCATGAGCATGTGAACTTAGATGGGAAGAAGAATATTGATTTTGTTAAGCAGATCCATGAAAAGGCCCGATAAAACATTGAGAAGAGAACTGAACAATATGCTAACCAAGCTAATAAGGGGCGGAAGAAGGTTGTGTTTGAGCCTGGTGATTAGGTTTGGTTGCATATAAGGAAGGAACGGTTTTCCCAACAAAGGCGCTCTAAGTTACTTCCAATGGGAGATAACCCTTTTCAAGTGATGGAATGAATCAATGACAGCGCCTACAAATTAGATCTTTCAGGTGAGTTTAAATGTAAGTGTTACTTTTAATGTGACTGACTTGTCTACGTTTGGTGTAGGTGAAGATTTAAGGACAAATCATTTTCAAGAGGGAGAGAATGATGAGATTATATCAACTTTACCAAGAGATCCGTTGTATGTTCCAGTTGGTCCAATAATAAGGGTGAGGGCTAAAAGATTCAAAGAAGCACTTAATGGACTTTTTTCAAGAGATTTAGGCCGAGTCTATAATGGTCAAACCCAAATTAGTCTCATCAGACAATCAAGGCCTCGTCTACCTCATCAAGACAAGAGAATAGGCTTAAAGTATGAACCTGAACGGGCCTATGATTCAACTCACGAATTTTATTTTATTTATTTTATTATTTTAAGTCTTTTAATTCTTTTTAGGCTGATTTGTAAGGCTTGATTGTCAAGTAATCTTTTCTTTTTCCAACTAGGAATGTAAGGCAAGTTAGAAAGGTTCCTTATTCTTTATTTAGTATTAGATATTAGGGTTTCCTTTTTCCTTCATGTAGGCCAGCATATTTTCCTAGACGTATTAGGATTTCTTTCTTATTCTCTTGGCCCCCTATTTAAGGGGTTTTGTAGACCAGCAAATTTCACACAATTTTGATATTGATTAATATATTTTGAGAGGGTTTTCTCTTAGGTTCTTTAAAGAACCTTTCTGAACTTATCAAGTTTCTTGTGGCATTTAATCTCTTTGGTTCGTGATTCTATTATAATTATTGGATTAAGAATTCTCTTATACCTTTGGTTCATGTTTCATTCATAAACGTCGGGTCAAGGTAATCTATTAACTTTCTATATTTTCTTGTGTTCTTCATTTCAAATCTGAATTTAGTTCGATCATTTGCGAAGAAACTCTAACTTGGTTTCAGGTCTCAATAATTTTTGGTGAGGTTTGCATCACCTTTGATGTAACAAAGAATTTTCTTTACCTCCTTCAAGTGATTCATTGTAGGATCTTCCATATAACGATAACCAATCAAACACCAAAGAGAATATTTGGCCTCGTACTTGTCTAATGTCTCAAACTTCCAACAAGCCTTTTAGAAAATATCTAATTCACCTCTTCTCTAATCCTAAACTTGGATAATTTAATTTGATTGGCTTATTTATCATCTTATTATTTTAATTCTTGAATTTCTTAAGTAATTCATTGGAATAACTTTCTATAGAAACAAAAATACTTCATTTCCAAGATAATTAGGGAATAAGTCCTATGTTGATCTTTCTAATTCCTGATTCATCATCTTCTTGAAATCTTTGTACATATTTGGATTGATCTATGTATAAATCAAGTCATCCACAAACAAACAAACACGTGATGTATCTCCATTTTCATTCACCTTTGCATAAAGAGCACGTTCATGATGGAACTTAGAAAATTATTAGCTTTAAAATATTTATCAACTCTAATACTCCAAAACCGTAGTTCTTGTTTCAACCCGTATAAAGTTTGCTTAAAGTTCAAGATTTTTGTTTTCTTTTCCTTTCACGACATAACCGGTAGGTTGTTCAACATACACACCATCTTCAAGAAAACCATTTAAGACCATGGATTTCACATCCATTTATTTTATTTTTATACATATGGTATGGTCCAATAAATAATAAATCTAATAGTTTTTGAATGATCTACAAGTGCAAAGATCTCATCACAATCAATTTTCGACCTTTGGCTGTAGCCTTTTACCACTACCCTTACTTCGTATCTCTCCACTTAGCCTTTATAATTTTTCTTCACCTTGTACACCAATTTGACTTCAATTGCCTGGTTCCCTTTGGAATTTATAAGCTCTCATGTATCATTTCTATCAATGAATTCAATCTCCTCATTCATTTCATTTCTCCATCTTTTATCCTGTGTCGCTTCTTGATAACCTATGTGCCCAACAACATAAAAAGGACAAAATAATGTTAAATTGTTGAATCTTTTAATTACGTCAATGATATCATACATGTCTTGAATACTTATCATGTAAGATTCCCATTGTTTCGGTGTGGAACCTTTGAACCTGAGTCAAAGGTGAAGACAATGTAGTAGGAGTCATGAGTTACCGAAACTTATCACCATTTTTTTTATTCTTTAAAGAACAAGAAAAAAAAAACATATTACTCATGTGAAGGATTCCAATTTTACTCACCTTCTTCATTACATTCGGCATCTCTACTCACAACACTTTTTTCATTGATTGGATTGTAGAAATTATATCTTTTGGATCTTGAATAATAACCAATGAAAATATATTGTTCATTTGTATCGTCTAATTTAGTCGACTTCCTATACTGAACGTAAGCATAGGCAATGCCCCCCCAAAAAAAACACAAATAAGAAACGTGTGGCTTCACTCTATCCCGAGTATAGTGTTTTGTCATGAGCACTTTTAGTGGGATAACTATTCAATAAATAGACAACACAATCTATGGCTTCGACACAAAACTCTTTGGGCATCTTTTCAAGATATTTTTTGCCATGTTAATAATGATCTTATTCTTTCTCTCAATACTGTTAAAGGATGTTCGATTCTATTTTCTTCACAACAATTTGAACTCATTTGATGTGAATTCACTTCCTCTATTGAATTAGATTGCCTTTATCTAATATAAATTTACTTTTTGACAAGAGCTTTAATTTTTTGAAAATTCCAAACACCTCTAATTTTTCCATTAGAAAATAAATCCAAGTTTCTAGAGAAAAATCATCTATAGAAAAAAGTAACTAAGTACTCTTACTAAGTGATGATGCCTTGATTGGACCTCACACACTGAAATGAATGTGTTGAAGCGACTCATTTTCTCTTAAAATAACTTTCTTTTGAAGACTTATCCTTGATTTCTTACTAGAAAGACATCCTTCACGAAGTTGATCCGGGTGATTAATGGGCAAAACTTTTACCATTCATTTTCTAGACAATGACGTTGGTCCTCCAAAATTTAATTTCCCAAATCATAGATGGCATAATCAATGAGGAAGTTTAACATATGTTTTCAAATATTTAGCCACTTTACTCTAACTCTTTAATAAAAACATGCAATTCTTAATAATAGTCACTTTATTAACAAAAATTTTCAGTGAATCTTTGATTGAAGGATTACAAACTTTTATAGAAATATCATAACTGTTGAACCTAATGTTTTGATGAACAATTAAATATTGATATTTTATTAAACTAATATTTTAATTGACTGATTTCAGATTTAAGTTCCATATGTTGTAATGAGAATAAGATTTGATTGAAGAAGAATCATTGATGAATTTATAATGAGTGCAAAATGGAGACAATGAAGATTTGAAGAGTATTGAAGACATTGAAAATAACTAGATGAAATAATTCGTTGCTTTTATAGTCTTAATGCAACGCGAATTAAGATCACGCATGACACTTTAAAATAAATTAATTTTATGTGTGCAGTGATAATGTTAAAGTTATAATATGTCACGACCCGTCCCGAAATCCCGACATCCCGGGTTGGCGTGACGACATCATGACATCACCGAAAACAACCAACCAACCATCTATTACACGACAATAAGCATATATATAAATAAACCATCATCTATATGAAGCTATACATATTTCTGTTATGGGAACACACTCATTCCCCAAATATATTAACAGCAAAATATAATATCATGAACCCCTCACAGGTTCGCCTCAGAAAGCTTATCTCAACCCTTCACACGACTCCATCGTAGGACTTTACCTAGCGCCAGTAGAGGACCGACTCCTAATTGCTTCACCTGTAAGTGTACTGCCTTCTTAGTAAAAATATTTTTAATAATAAAACTCATTCTACAACATCTAACTGGATCAAGCGTAAGTATATAAATACAACATAACTCGTAAAATCTCCAATATAAAAGTAGGGAAAATAAAGCGACATAATTAAGTTCCATTCAAATTCAACTAATATAAAAATCATATTAATCACCATGATAATAAATATCAAATCAGCCAATATATGTAAAACACCACATCTCAAGCACACATCTCAAATACACTTTTTAAGCACACAACTCAAACACACACACTGGCCAACCCTAGTGATCGTTTTAACTTCACGATCGGGATTGCAACGGTATCGTACCATCCGTAGGATATGCCTTCCTACGAATACCCATCACTCTACCGAAGTGGATAATCACTGTGCAGTATAATTATCTAACATCACTCTGCCGAGGCAGATAAACATCACTCTGCCGAAGCGGATAAATACTATGGCATCGTCAAATCAAATACAGCATCATCGAATCACAACTCAATAAATATCGTCTACTCAACATCGTCAAATCACCACGTCTATCTCTTTTCCTCAAAACCAACTTTTAAATTCAAAAATCATATTTCACACTTTCTTTTAAAGGAAACGTCTGATTTTATCAAAACCACTTTTCCACCCTTTATTTTTAGAAAACCAGGCATTTTTAGAAAAACAGATGTTTTCTATTCTCTTTTAAAAACACCATCTCATTTCACCAAATCCAACAAAAATTCATTTTCAACTTCATTTCGAAAATCATCGAAATCTTCCGAAAATATAGTTTACCAACTCACCCAAATCCTACTTGATCCATATCATTTATAAATTCATACAGTTTAAGTAAACACATATTTTATCATATATATACATAGAAAAATAGTTTGGTAAGAAGATAGTACACTCACCTGGTTATCCGCTCCGTAAAACTTTCACTGACTACACTCTACCGAGACTCCGGTGTCTGTGAACCTAATAGTGATAGGGCCTAAATTAATATCTTATTTAAAATAACCTAATCGTGCAATGCAGGCCCTAAGTTTCACAATTTCTCCTGGTCCCGACATTTTATTATGAAAAATTATTATTCGGTAAATTACGTTTCGTTAACAATTATTGTACGCATTTGTTAATATGGACGGTGACAACATTTATTAGAATTAACGATTCCAAAATTATAATCTCGTTTGCTAATAATTCAATTTAACGAAAATAGTAATCGATTTAGATTTTACCTGTTTCGAATCGTCCGTCGGCCACAAGATGGATTTTGAATTTTATTAGGGTTGTTTATGTAATTTCTTTTCTCTCTTTTTTTTTTTTTTTTTTTTTTGTTCTGTTTCTGTTTGGAGCTCCTGCCGCGCCGCCTCAACGCCGGCGAAACTCTCACTCCTTCCACCGATCTTCACCTCCAACGTTCATGCACACACACACACAACACCGAATACACCCCATACCCACACACGCACAATCGCCGGAGGAACGACAACGAACACACCAGCGGTGACAACCGAACCCGTCATCGCCGATCCTCTCTCTCTCCTCTTTCCTCGCCAACTCCAGTGACCACCACCCACATACATATCTAAATGTCCAAACCTACCCAACACACACTGATGAACAACACACACACACACACACACCGCCTGAAAATTTACCGATCCATACCCGCAACACACATGCATACACACACCCACCCACCAAAATAATCAAAGAAATTACACACAAATACTCACCAACAGTCACCGTCGACCATCCAAATTTCGTCGACCGACCTGATCTACCCTGATTCAGCTGGCACGACAAACCTCCATATGTTGGAAAAATGCTCCGTTGTTACTGCCTGCACCCACCGCCGATGATCAACAGGAAACGGTCCACAGTTTTTCTCTCTAAATTCCACTACCTGACCTCTCTCTCAAACCGGATTGACGAGCCTCAATGTCGGCGATCACACCCCCATGCACCGTCGACACCCTCTGTCACACCCCACCCGGGACACCCGTCACCTAGGGGGCTGGCGTGATATCGACACGACATCACCTGAGCGACAAACCAAACTAGAAAGTGACAGTCTGCATTCATAATTATACAATCACAAAATCAAGCCATAAATATCTTTTCTAACTAGGGACACACTCATCCCTGAATTTTAATAACAACGAAAGATAAAAACAACAATGAACCTCTCCTAGGTTCGCCTCAAGCAGCACCTCCCGAAATACTCCCTCGCTATACCATCGACGGACTCTACCCAGTACCAGTAAGGGACCGACTCCTAGCTATTTCACCTGCGAGTGTATTGTCTTCTTAATAAAAATATTTTTAAAATAATAATACATTCTAGATAATACAACATTTAAATATGGATCAAATATAAGTATATAAATATCACATAGTTTGTAAAAGTCTTCATAATATATGCAGTGAAAATAAAGTATATATAAGTTCCATTTTTAAACCGTCCAGTATAAATATCATACCAATCACCATAACAAATAATAAATCACCCAGTATAAATAAAATATCACATCTCAAACCACCACTCCACCACAACACACACTGGCTAGCCATAGTGATCGTTTTAACCTCATAATCGGGAGTTACAATGGTACCGTACTATCAGTAGGATATGTTTTCCTACGAACACCCATCACTCCGCCGAAGCGGATAATCACTGCGCAGTATAAACGTCTAATATCACTCTACCGAAGCAGATAAACATCACTCCGCCGAAGTGGATAACATCACTCCGCCGAAGCGGATAACATCACTCCGTCTAATCAACATCGTCAAATCACCACATAATTTTTGAAAGCATCTAATTTAAATACAACTATTTTCCATCATAGATATGTATACAAATAATTTGGCAAGAAGACAATACACTCACCTCGTTTCTTGTGCTATAAAAACCGCACCGTCCAAAGCCTACTGAGGTGTTCGCGTCTGCGAACCTAGTAATGATAGGACCTAAATTAATATTTTATGTAAAATCACCTAGTCATGTAATGCAGGCCCTAAGTTCCGCATTTTTCCATTCTCCATATTTTATCTATGAGAATTGTTATTATTCTAATAATTTCGTTCTGTTAATTATTGCATAAAAATTTTGTAATATGAACGATCTCAAATTTATTATTCCGGTTACAAAGATTTTTATGCTAAGATTGAATTTAACAAAACTAAAATAAATTTAATGGAAAACGATATCCATTCCGAATCGTTCACGGGCCGCGAGATGGATTTGAATTTTTTGTTGGGGTTAGTTGTGCAATTTTCCCTTTTTTTTTCTTTTTTTTTTTTCTCCAGTTCTTGGTTTTTCTCCAGACCCGACGGTCGGCCCCCTCTCTCTCTCTACTGTTGCCGACCACTAGTAGCCTCCCACTCTTTGCCGATTCTCCCGTCGACTCTGCACCACCCACAACATCAATCAAACACCACCACCGGCCACCTCGCAAGCTAACCCGCACACCCACTAGATCACTGCTCACACACCCACGCACGCTGCGACACACACACCCCCATGCACACAACTAAACATGCATGCCCAATGCCAACGACACGCTACGGGACCAACGCCCCCTGCCGACAGCGACATACACACACAACGGCACACCGTAGGCGCACCCAACTTACACCACCGCCACCGCCGTTGATCGACCACTTTCTCTCTGTCTCTGTTTGTTTTTTTTTTCTTTGCTGGGTTCTCGTCGACACAACACACATACGCACACACACACTAACTGGACAATCAGAACACACACACACAAACCCACACGCTATCGGAAGAAGAAAATAGAGTACAACCCACACCGCCGGAAATTTACCAACCCAAGTCGCAACACTCATGCATGTACACACCCACCAAAATAATTAGAGGAATTACACATAAATACTCACTAGCCCGACGATCGTCGATGATTGGACGACGATCAGCAACTCCCGCTAACCGGTGATGCTAAAAATGCATACTGCCACGCCGTTGACGAACCACGCCAGCGGCCGAACCACTCTTTCTCTCTCCTGGAACTGTCGACGATGTTCACACGTCCACGCACACCCCTAACAGCCACGACCACGCTGCCGAAGGAACGCCGATTCCAAAAAAATCGATGACCCCCACTTCGGTTCTCTCTCTCTCTAGAATTTCTCTAATTTTTTTTTCCAGATTTGATCTAGGATTTGATCACTTCTTTGCATGAGAGGATATTTATTGCATAAATTTAGTGATTAATCTAATCCTAAGCACGCCACGTCGCCCCTCAATCGCTCCCTCCTCTAGCCGGTTGATCGTCTGTCACACACACAGCGGTTATATATATATATATATATTTAAAAAAATAGTTAAATTATACTTTTCTCCCTCCAATTTCTTTAAGATCTTAATTTTAGTAAATTTCAATTTTAAAAAGTTTCAAAATTTATAATTTTGCCCTTGACATTTTTACTTTTTGATTTTTAATTGCCAATTCAAATCTCAAGTTTAAATTTTTATGTTTCTAAATTCCCAATTTGACCCCCAACTTTTGATTTGAATTTTAATCAATAAAATTTTTACCCTAAAATTTTCTAATACTCTATAATGCAACTATTTATGACGTACGTTCTATAATTTAGGCTTTACACCCTCGCCGGCGATCGATTCTCACCCAACGCCGGTCTCTCTCTCTCTTTGATTTATGAATTTTTGATTTTCTCAATTCCTTCTTTTGGGATGGTTGATCACGATCTGCATGAGTTTATATATGCATGCTTATAGTGGCTTTGAGAATGGATTTTTCCCTGCCACGTCACCTCATTTCTTCGTGCGGTCTCCGGCTATCTTCACGATCCACACACACACACACGATATGTATATATATATATATATTATAGAAATTCTTTTGATCAAAATACCCTTTCCTCCCCCAATTTTCTTAAAATCACATTTTCGGTTCAATTTTCACATTTAACACTTTCTTAAATTGCAATTCCACCCCAAAAATTTTAATTCAAAAATTAAACGCCAATTTTGGATTGAATGTTTTCTAAATTTGCAAATTGACCCCAAAACTTTTTAAATCAAATAATAAATTACGCCACCTATCCCGTTATTTTTGAAACATATTAAAATACGACTTAAATAAAAAAATCAGGGTCTTACATAATATGTGTTTTATAATGTGATAAGTCGTAAAAAAATATTTTTGGTTAAGAGCCTAATTGAAAAAATGGTTTTTACACTTAAAATTGAGGTTTTTTAAGTTAATTCAGTCAACAGGAGAAAGGGGTTGGTCAACTAACCAAAACAGTGTTTTTAGAAAGTGGAATGGGTGACCTACTAGTCAATTTGGTAACCAATAAGTTGTGTCGGTCAATTAACGAATCCAGTAGCCGAAATTGGAAAAGGGAATGAAGTCCGATCAGTCAACCGACCAGACCACCACAATGGTCAAAATTATCATCGTTGTGAGGGGTTAGTCAATTTGCGAGTTTGGCTGGTCAACCAATGACTGTAGTCAATTCTTTGACTGATTTGTTTTTCGGTTAATACATATGTTATATGGGGTTTGGGATGTCATTTAGAGTTATGGCATTTGAAAATTAGCCGTTTGAGGTATAGTTCTAGGTCTATTAATATAGACCCTCGGGATTGAGAAAATGTAACTCAAGAAAATTCACATTTTGGCTTTCTAAGAGAGATTTTGTCTCTGAAATTCATACGTGAGATTATTCATAAAGTTCTTGATCTAAGGCGCTCAACATTCTTGTCACCGATTTGTGTTTTCCTATCGAGTTATCATAATCGTTTTCGATCAATTCTAGTGAGATCTTTCCAAGCTATCAGTTTTACTTTGTTATATTATTTTGATTAATTGCTTGGATAAGGTATTTGAGAAAAATTCTTTTCAATCTTAAGTTTGTGAAAATCTTTTTAAAAAGATTTTTTGAGAAATTTGATCACGTGCTATTTGTGTAAATTATTTAAATCAGATTTGTACCTCACATTGAATCTATCACATAATATTTTCGGGACATTAATTGAGTAAAACTGTTTTGAGGGGGTAGAAGCTCCTTATGGGAAAAAATTAATAAATTTTTTGTATTTACAAGTTTGAGTGGATTAAACACGTTTGGAATAGTGTCTAATCAGGGTAGCTAGGTTTTAATCTATAGCCTGTGGAAAAAAATTGGTGTTTAATCTTTAGCCTGAAAAAAGGATTAGGGTTTGATCTTTAGCCTGCAAAAAGATTAGGCTTTAAATTCTTCCTGTAATTTAATTTGAGTATTGTAAAGGTTCTTCCTAAACCTGTGAAAATGATAAGTGTAATACTAAGAGAGTGATAGGATGATTCTTAGCCTGTGACAAGAATCAGAGTTGTAAAGGTTGATTATAAGCTTGTGAAAATAATTAAGATTATAAGGGTTTAGTTCCCACACAGGGAAAAGAATCAGGATTTAGTAAATTGTGAATCTCTGTAGAGCTCGAGGGACTGGATGTAGGTAAGACTAGCTTGCCAAACTATGATGAATTCTTGTGTGCTGCTTTGTTATTTTTTCTGATTATTTGGTTGTGCATCTAAATTAATACATTTTCGCTACGTAAAAATATAATAATCGATTTAGAAAAATCAGTTATTCGTGTTTGAATTTATTGCTTAAATTTTTATAACAAATCAATGCACCTCTCCCGCCCCTCTTGGGTAGATCTTTAGGCCAACAATAACCTTTTTTTTCCAAAAGCTGACCCACAATCAAGTGTCTTTTTTTTTGTTTTTTTTTTTTTTTTTTTTTTTTTTTTTTGTATTAGACTGATGATTAACATTACAAATAAATCAACCCTTTTATCCTTCAAATAAATTAAAATATTACCTCTTCCATTCACTGGTGAGGCGTCCCGGATTTTGCTCGCAAATGACAACACAAACCGAGTGTCGGTGTTATATTCGAAATCACGTTCATTTTTTGAAAACAATTGATCTTTTAAAAAATCCTTTTTGATAAGCTTTATTTTTTAAAACATTTTAGGAAAAACAAGTCCAAGGACTTTTCTAGGCGTCGATTTAGAATTAATTTACTTGGGTCGAATTTTATGAAAGATTTGGAGTCGCCATCTAGCATTGGTTTTGAAAGGGTGTGCTAGGTCACCGGGTTTTAAAAAATTTAATAAAATAAAGAAAATAAAATCTTTTTTTAAAATGGCCCAAATTTGACTCAAAATTATCTTAACTAGAGTATTCTTTAATTTCAAAGGTTGGTTATGCTCGGAAAAGATGTTAGGCACCCCCAAACACTTGTTCAAAAAGGGTACCCAGTGTCTAAGTATTTCAAATTAAATCAAGCCCAAGTTTTTTTTTTTTTATTTGGTTGGTTAACATGATATTTTTCCTTATTTTTTATTTATTATAACATGTACATGATGTAAGGTTAATGAGAATGTAAATAAAGAAATAAAACAAGTAAAATAAAACAAGTAGTTGCAATATAAAAATGTCCCCCTTTTAGACCACCTATCAATTATGGATGAATCGACAAGTTTTGGTCCCAAGAAGGAAAAAGGTTTCTTTTTGTGTTGTTGTTATTGTTATTATTATTATTATTATTATTATAGTTTAAGTTATTATGGCCAATCTTATGTATAAAAAGAGAAAAGACTGAAAAATTGAAGGTAGAAGACTTTTCATTTATTTTTTAGAAAAGAAAGAGTTTTTGTTTATTTAAGAAAAAAAGAAAAATTAAAGACTAAGAATATTATTTTGCTGCTTTTATTGGTAAAAATTATTTAAGAAAATAAACAATTTTGATCTTGGAAAAGTATTTTGAGAAGAAAAGGGAATTTTTGTTTATAACAAATGATTAAGGAAAATAAAATTTTAAAGAAACATTTCTAACTTTAAAAAAAAGGCATTTCAAATGAAAAAAAAAAAAAAAAAAAAGTAAGAGTTTTGGAGAAAATTTAAGAAAACAATTTAAGTAGAAAAGAATTTTTGCTTAATGAAACAAGACTTGTTTTAAATTAATGGGAGAAAAAGTATTTACAAAAGAAAGATTTGAAATATTTTTTTTTTATTTTTTATTTTTTATTTTTTTTTTTGGAAAAAAAAACATTTTTTAAAGAGAAAAACATTTTTAGAAAAAGGAATATTTGATTTTTGAAAAAAGAAAATATTTTTTTTAGTGAAGAAACATTTTTAGAAAAGATTTTGTCTTCTTGTGAAGAAGACATTTTTAGGAATAAAATATTTTTTTTAAGAATTTTCAGTTTTGGAAAGAAAATGCATCTTTTTAAAAGAGAAAACATTTTTTAGAAAAAATATTTTTAAAGTATGGGAAACATTTTAAAGAGAAGAAAATATTTTTACCTTACTTAAAAGAAAATCTTTTAAGAAAAGGCATTTTTAGTTTTTAAGATGGAAGAAAATTTAAGTTTTATTCAAAGAAAACTTTTTTATAAAAAAGATGAAAAAACTTCATTTTTTTTTTTAATTATTATGGAAAGAAACTTTAAGTGAGGAAAAAGAAAACAAGAATATATTTTTTTGTAGTGTCATTGTTTGGAAGAAGACAATGAGACATGAATTTTCTATTTTTAAAATAAAACTAATGTAACAAAATTTTACCATAACAACCATAACTAAAACTATTTAGGGAAATAATTTCTTTAAACCCTTATTTAAAGTTTCTCACAAAATAAGAAATCTAAAAATAAGAAATAAGAAATCTAAAAATAAAGTATGAAAAATTCTTCCTTATGATTTTTTGCTTAGGTAAACTTCTTTTTTTATTGAGCAAATTATAATTTTGGTTCTCGTATTTGCACGCATTTTTCTATTTAACCCTCCAATTTTTATTTTTTTTTGTCAAAGTGGTCCTCGAATTTGCACACATTTTTTAAGTGACCCTTCTATAAAAAAAAAAAAAGGGTTAAAACTAACGGAATTTGTGAATGGTTAAATTAAAACTATAGGAATCAAATTGAAATAATGGTCAAACTTTAAGGGTGCAAGTGTCAATACCCTTTCTAGGTCTTCCAAATCCATGCCCAAATCATCGCCGGCAGCCACCATTCTCCTTACTCCGACCTTTTCATCCTCATCCTCTACTCCTTAGCCTCTCTCCTCGTCTCTTCTCCGCCACCGCTCGCCCATCGACGCGTTTTCGCCTAGATGAGCGCAGGCTAAGACAAACCAAATAGGCTCTCTTTTTCTTAACTTGTACGTTTTCTCATCATTATAATTCTCGCTATATTCTTCGTTGTTTCCGGTCTCCTCCATCTTCTTGTTAGATTCCTCCTGCGACCCTGATAGGTTGAATTTATCTATCTATTTTCAAGCCGAACTTGATAATTTTCAAGTATTCTTGTAATGTTTTAATTCGTTTTTATTTGTTTTTGTTCAAAGCAGGGGTTAGGAGCAAAAACGGTTGAAAATCGAGAAAATCAGTAGGAAGTCGGTGGAGAAACGTTGAAAAAGATCCAAGAATAAGCAAGCAGCCTCACCGCTGTAGGGGTGATTCCCATCGCTGCAGCGCCGGCATCAAGGGCCACTGACCCTTGACCACTGCAACGATGGCCCTTATCGCTGCAGTGGTGAGCCTACTGACATCCCACTATTGCAGCGGTGCTTTTGACCGCTGCAGCGCCGAAACCCCAATTGTAAAGTTTTGTTTATATATTTTGTTAGATATTTTGATCTCTTTCACCTTATCCCTTCATTCCAACATTTTGAGAACATAACTTGGAACATTTTGAGAGTGTTCTTGAGAGCTCTCAACCAACCAAAGAGGAGGAACACAATTGGAGAAGAGGAAACAAGATCAGAACGATTTTTACGGACGTCATCCTTCAAATAACGGTTATTCTCCTTTATTTCTCTCTATATTATTAACATGTTTTTAGTTGTTTGATCATGTATATATTGATTATTGTTGAATATATGGTTATGGCGAAGAGCTAAACGTTGATTATCTATGGGATTGATGTAATTTACTAATATATGTTGTTTGAGTAAATCGTGTTTCGTTAACAGTTGTTCATCCCAATTCGATTATATTTACCGTTTTATTACTTCTATTATATGTTTGTTATGGTATTTTGGTTGGTTTGAGAATACGGGATTTAACACTTGGGAGAGGTAATCCCAGATTCGGACTAAGGTTTAAACACAATGTGACGATCTAATGACTCAGGAGAGTATTAGAAAGTGTGCAATCCGTGAGGTTGGGGTGAAACTCATGTGATCGTTTAGACGCTAGATAGGGATATCAGTATCGACGCGAATTCGCATATTCCTTCACTTTACACTCGGGAGAGGTAGTGAGTGAGTTTTCGATACCTAGATTGTCGAATAGTTTCAATATCGTTAATGTCAACTAGATTGGATCAAACACATATAAGTAACGAAGTTAATCCCTAGATAATCTATTCTCATATAATATACTTAGTATTATAGTTTAATTAGTTATTAATTTAGTTTAGTATATATTCTTTAAACAAAAAAACCCTAATTTTAATCGCCTAAATAAAGTTCGGTTATGATAATCGCGGTACTTAGAGACAATTTAATCCAATCCCTGTGGATACGACAACCCTACTCTCCCTATTCTATTAAAACTTGACCAGTACACTTGTGGTAAAAGTAACAACGTAATATTCTGCTACCAGACCCCAAAATAGAGACCCAGATGAATATGATAACGTCACTGCCCTCTAGGGTCAATTACAACAGCTCTTCCATCTTCACAACTTGGGTATGGAACAATCTTTCATAGATACTCACGACTTGGGTGTGGATTAGTCCTTAATTCGATTGCGTTGTTTGCTTGTGTGAATTCAACTCTAAAAATAAGCTCAAGTTGTTGCCCAAATGTAGTCACGCCTTCCACATGGACTGTATTGATACATGGCTATTGTCTCACTCCACTTGCCCTCTCTATAGAGATAATCTTGTTCCTAATTTCTCACCGAATACCAACTGTTCGCCGATGTTACTTCTTCTCGAATCCGGCAACAAGACATCCAAAAAGATTTTGGCCGAGAGGGAAGGTAATTTATGCGCCACTAACTCGGCTAGAATCCAAAGATGTATAACTTTCTTTTTCTTTCTCTCTCTAAAACCTCACCCCCTCCCCCCCCCCCCCTCTCTTTATCTGCAACAATGGGCGTTTTGCTACCTCTCTGTTAAGATGATTGAGAAGTGAAAGAATATGAATCATGTATTGATATATGTGAAAGAGATACACATTTATAAACACCATATACACAAGTATATATAGGGGAAAAGGGGGTTAGAGTTTGCCCTAATGGGCCTAAATAAGCCTAAGCCCATTATTACATTAACATCCTTCCTCAAACTCAAGGCTGTAAATGAGAGGTGAACTTGAGTTTGGAAACTAGAGAGTGAAAATGTCCGGGTGGATAAGCCTTAGTGAAAATGTCTGTTGTCTGATCGGTTAAACTGACTGATTGTAGACGAACTATATTCTGGAGAATGTGATGACGGATGAAGTGACAATCAGTCTCGATGTGTTTTGTATGCTCATGGAATACATCATTGTGAGTGATCTAAATAGCACTCTTGTTGTCACATTGTAGGGTAGTAGCAGCAAGAGAAGAGATGTCCATATCAGCGAGTAGCCATCGAAGTCAGAGAAGTTCTTAAGTTGCTTCAGTCATGGCACAATATTCAGCTTCAAAACTGGAGCGAGAAACCATAGTTTGTTTTTTACTATGTCAGGAAATAAGAGAATTTCCTAAAAAGAAATAGTAACCAACGGTTGAACGTCTGTTAATAGGGTCTCTGGTCCAATCGACATCAGAATAAGCTTGTAAAATGGGAGCAGACTGAGCTGAAAATGAAGCCCATGAAATAAAGTACCCTTGACATACCGAAGAATGTGAAGAACAACCGAGTAATAGGTGGTCCGAGGAGCGGAAAAGAACTAGCTGACCTAATGAATGGCATAGGCAATGTCAGGGCGAGTGACAGTAATATATACAAGACTTCCAACTAATTGGAGATATAAAGTGGCATTCTAAAGAGGTGAACCATCAAGTGGGGTAAATCTAACTTCGGCCCAAGATGAGTAGTAGCAGTAGTTGAGTCAGTAATCCCAGCCTTGGAAATGAGATCCGAGGCATACTTGGCCTAAGATAGAAAATATCCATCAAAACCATATGAGACTTCGAGGCCAAGAAAGTAGGTGAGCACGCCAAGATCTTTCATCTCGAATTGACCACTGAGGAACTTTTTGAGTTTAGAAATACCATGTAGATTATCTCCATTAATAAGCATATCATCCACATATAGAAAGAGAAAGATAATACCATTAGCAGTATGGCGAATAAAAAGAGTCGAATCATGAGCACTAGGTGTGAACCCAAACTGATGAATAGTAGTGTTGAATTTGGTAAACCATGCACCTGGAGCATGTTTGAAACCATATAGGTCACGGCAAAGGCGATAAACTTTATTTCGAGGAGCAGCCAGACCGGGAGGGGTATGCATATAAAATTCCTCAAGAAGATCTCCATTGAGAAATGCATTTTTTACATCCATTTGAAATAGAGTCTATTTTCGAATGGACGACGGCAAGAAGTGTACGGACAGATGTTAGACTCGCCATTAGAGCAAATGTCTATTCATAGTCAATGTCATATTCATGAATAAATCCTTTGGAAACAAATCGGGCTTTATATAGTTCAACAGAGCCATCAAAAAACGTCTTGATCTTAAACACCCATTTGCACCCAACATGAGTTTTTATCAACAATATCCCAGGTATGTGTTTTGGGGAGGGCTTGAAGTTCTTCATCTATTACTTTCTGCCAAAGAGAATTAGTACTAGCCTCTTTATAGGATTGAAGCTCATGCAAATGAAGTATAGTAGAAAAAAATGAAAATCAGAAAGGTAATGTGGAGGATGAGTTACCCTGGTAGATCGACGAGGGTGATTTGGGGCGTAGGTTTCAAAGGAAAGCGATACAGAATCATCGGCCACAGGAGAAATCTCAGGTAGGGTCGCTGGAGTTGGAAGGGTGCGCTCAACTAGTGGTTCTGGAGTGGGTTCAACTGGTGGGTCTGGGGTGGACTCAGCATAAGGTGCAGAGCTAGGCTCAACTGGTGATACTGGAGTGGACTCAATAGTACCTGGAATTGTATCCTTTGGAAATAACTCAATGGATAGATCAGTAAAGTATCTGGAGTTGGTGAGGGTGGACATGTCAAATGACTATAAAGAAGAAAACATTTGATATTCCCAAAAAATGACATGTCACGAGATACGAAGGGTTTTAGAAATGGGATCCTAATACCGATACCTTTTCTGTTCAATGCCATATCCTATAAAATAACACAGATAAGCCCTTAATTCTAGTTTGTTGTGTTCATATGGTTTGAGAAGAACAAAATAGGTGCAACCAAAGACTTTGAGTTTAGAGTAATCGGGAAGTTTACCGAAAAGGTGCTCAAATGGAGACAAGTTTTGGATTGTAGCGGAAGGGACACAGATTATTGTGTAGACGACTGTGAAGGCAGCATCACCTCAAAAACGCTCAGGACATGATGAAGAAATAAGAAGAGCACAAACTGTGTCAAGAATATGTCTATGTTTGTGTTCGACTTGTCCATTTTGTTGGGATGTACTAGGACATGAGCAATGAGAAGCATGTCATTTTTGCGAAGCACATTAAGGAAAGCACGATCCTTGTATTCCATTGCATTATCTGAGTAGAAAACTTTAATATTTCTAGAAAATTGAGTTTGAACCATAGAAGAAAATTCAGAATATATTTGGAATAGTTCGGATCGACGTTTCATAAGAAACAACCATGTATATCTAGAGTTGTTAATTGTTCTCAATTTTATACTAAATTTCCACTCTTAATCTACTATTTTGATATTATTTTTATTAATTTTAATTAGTAATAAGACAATTTATTATTTTTTGCAGGAATAAATTCAAAAATAACGAAAGGCCAAATAAGAGTAAAAAATAGCTAAAGAAGACAAAATGGAACAAAATTGTGATCTGACCCTGAGATCCGACCCGCTTGCCAAATGGGTAATGATTCCCTAATTAAAGAAACCATTACCAATTGGAGTAGACATGATTTATCCATTACACATGAAGGGCTAGTTAATGCAATTTATTTTGTTCCTTATTCATTTCATGGGGAGCTAAATAGTAATCAAAGTTGGACTATATTTGGAATTGATCAATAGAAGTAAAGGGTGAATTAATGGAAATTAAAGGGCAAAGGGTCAGCAGATTATGAGGCGGCCAATTTTTTATGTATTTTCCATTTTTGTCTCTTTTTGCTGTTGATATTTTAGGGAAATTTTTCATTAGTCCGGATTTTTGTTATTATTTAAGTTTTAGTTTTTTCTTCTTCTTCATGTGTGGTTCTTGTGGCTATTGTTTGGAAAGTTCTTCAATGGATTACATTGGAAATCATTTAGGAAGGACAACCACTATGAACGGCTAAGGCAAAATCGAGTTAGGACTGTATTTCTTCTCAAAATTATCTATGTAATTTTGTTATTGTTACAAGTATATTTTATTCTTATGTATGTAAGGTTCTAAAACGAGGATTGTGATCTTAAACATTTTTCTGAAATAGTTTATGTTCTAAATGTTGTTATAAAGATTTAAATCTGAATTTATTCGTATCTCTAATGTTAGATCTAATACATATGATTTAGATTTAACAATTTTACAATCAGTTTTAATGGTATCGATACGACTTAATTGGATAAATTATACTAAACGATTAATTCAGCTTATGTAGGATTTGAATCGTGAAGATATTTTATCTCAATTAAGTAGTCGATTTATCTTCCGCGGTAATATTGACTTGTAGTTAGTATTACTTGATTACACACTGAATGAAAGAAATAGGAATAAAATTTACAAGATAAATTGATGAATTTATGCATATCCCTAACCTGAACCTTTATATGTATTTTATCTCAATTGATTAATTTTCTGTTATTTCATTATTAAAATTCAAAATCAAACCAAAATCATTTATTTCACTCAAGAAAAATAAAATATAAAATAAATAGTTACAATCCAATCTCTATGTTCGACACTCATACTTAAGCATTATACTACGAAATATTTTACGCTTAAATTGAGAATTAAATTTGAGCAATCAAATTTTGACGCCGTTGCCGGAGAATTGGCAACCTTAATTGTTAATTTGCTTATTTTTCATCCATTTGTGTATATCCATATTTTATTTATTTATTTATTTATTATTATTATATTGTTTTGAATTGTTATTGTTTTTTTAAAAAAAAAAAAAACTGTTACTGTTTTAATTTATTTATTTATTTATTATTTTTTTTTTCGAAAATCATTAAAAAAAAATAGTGAACATCAAAGAAAACAACAAGTCATATTTATTTCATTCTATTTGTCATTATTACCGTGCGAACACTCTATTATTACATATTGGAATTTGGTAACCGGGTTGAATTCAATTGTCATTACTACTTACGGACACCAGGTTCCACGTTCTAATTTACAAGTCTTGTTCTTTATTTTATTTTATTCTTTTTATTTAATTTTTTTTTTAGCTTATTGGATATTATCTCTTGAAAATTAAAAATTAAAAAAAATAAAAATAATTAATTGGTTTAGTATGTGTCATTAAAGAAACCTATGCATGAACAGTAGATGATCTCATAATTATAGGGATACACTCTTAGACTCTATTTTCGACAACGTTCCTAGAAAAGTAAGATCTAAATTTAATAATCCTATACTAGAACCAATTACTAGAGAAATTAATATGGGAGATATACCAAAATCCCTGAAGGAGTACTACACTCCTTCTACGTACGTATCCCCATCATGTATCCGCTTACCAACTGTAGCGGGTGAGAATAACTTTGAAATCAAATCATCAATAATTCAAATGTTACCTAATTATTATGGAATGAGCACAGAAAACCTATATAAATATTTGGATGAATTTTTGGAAGTTTGCACAATGTTTAGAATATGCAATTTATCTGACGATGTGGTTAGATTAAAGATTATTCTCATTTTCCCTAAAAGATAAAGCTAAACATTGGATGCATTCTTTCGCCCCAACTTCCATTGGAACTTGGGCTGATATGCAGAAAGAATTCCTTAGGAAATATTATCCTATAGGAAAAACAAATCAAGTGAAAAGAGCCCTTACTACGTTCACCCAATCTCCGAGTGAACAATTCCACGAAAGTTGGGAACGATTAAAAGAATTATTACGTCAATGTCCACATCAAGTTCCGAGATAGCAATTAGTACAAAGCTTCTACGAAGGATTAGATGGGAGTAACCGTCAAATGGTGGATGCTTCATGTGGAAGTACATTTCTAATGAAATCTGAAGATGAGGCATGGGAATTATTTGAAAACCTAAGTGAAAATTCACTACAACATGATGCATTGGGGAGAAGAGATAGAGGAAATTTAACCTCACCAATAACCAATCAAAGAGCTGGGGTTAATAAAATAAATCAAAATGAGTTGGTAACAAATATCTCAAAAGCCCTAGGACAATTGATGAGTAATAATCAATCCACATTTCCTCAATCTCAAACCTTTGAACCCTGTACGTTGTGTCAAAGTGTATCTCACCCGATAACGGATTGTCATCTCAGTTCTCAATATCCTGAATATGTGCAAGAGCAAGTTAATACTGCTCAATCAATGATGAGAAATGAGAACAATCCGTATTCTAACACGTACAACCCTGGTTGGCGGAATCATACAAATTTTTCATGGCGACAATCAAATCAAGGCCTACCAATGAATCAACCCCCAAGACAAAATTTTCAAAAGCAATCTCAGCAATACTCACAATCTCACCCATCTAATCAATATTCTCAATCCGTTAGGGACCCGCAGATGGACGAGTTAATATCTATAATAAAAAATCAATCTCAAGATATAGCAACGCTAAAGAATCAAATGGGTCAACTAGCTAACCAATCCCAAACCATATCAACTTAGAGACACAAATGGGTCAACTAGCCAATACTATGCATCGTAGGGATCAGGGAAAACTTCTTAGTCAACCTGTGAGTAATCCTAAGGGACATTACATGGCTGAGACTAGTGGTGTCAATGAACACGTTCAGACTATAACTACCCTTAGGAGTGGGCGGGTGATAGACAATAAGGTGGGAAGTAAGTTGAAGGAATAATTAGAGGAAGATAATAATATGGGTGAAAAGAGAGAAAATGAAGTGAAAAATAGTGAAAAGGTAGACTCACCGAGTGAGTCGGTGAGAGAAACTATTGAGGACCCCAATTCCACCTCACTACTTATTGAGAAGGAACAATCTAGGTATCAGCCAGAGGCATCTTATATACCTCCTGTCTCATTCCCACAATGCTTAGACAAACTCTTACCAACAGACAAGAAAAGCAAGAACATAGAAGAAATTCTTGAAACATTCAAACAAGTAAAAATAAATCTTCCACTACTAGAGGCGATTAAGCAAGTACCAGCATATGCTAAGTTTCTAAAAGATTTATGCACACAGAAAAGAAAAGTAAAAAATCACATGCTTAAAAAAATCTTTCTTACTGAACTTGTGAGCTCTATTCTGAAATATGACACACCACCTAAATTCAAGGATCCAGGCACACCTACCATTTCATGTTTGATTAGTGACTATACCATTCATCGTGCTCTCTTGGATTTAGGTGCTAGTGTAAATCTTTTGCCATTTTCGGTATATTAGAAACTTGGGCTAGGAACTTTGCAACCAACATCAGTCACTCTTCAATTGGCTGATAAATCAGTGAAGAAACCTCGAAGGGTAATAGAAGATGTCCTAGTTGAGGTAGACAAATTTTTCTTCCCTATTGACTTCATTGTGCTAGATATGGAGCCTGTAGCGAATGTGTCTCGACAAATCCCAATTATTCTTGGGAGACCCTTTTTGGCCACGGCCAATGCATGCATTAATTGTAAAACTGGGGTCATAGATGTATCATTCAAAAATATGAAAGTGCAACTAAATGTGTTTAATATTTCACAAGCACCTTCAAGGGAAGCTGACTCAGAATACTTTATATTTGACATTATTGATGAGTTAGTTGAAGTAGCAGCACCATTTGTCACATCCCGAGATCTTGTTGAGACAACTCCTTTCCATTATGGAGAAGAATGTTTGTCTACGGAGAAGAATATGAAGGAAGTTAATAGTGCGTTAGAATATGTCTCGCAATCGGAGTCGCCTACATGGGCACCTCGATTTGAGACTGCCAATGTCACAAAACCTCTTAAACCATCAATTGAATCACCACCACAACTTGAGTTGAAACAATTACCTAATTCTCTCAAGTATGTCTTCTTAGGTCAGGATAACACTTTACCAGTAATTATTTCGTCTACCTTGATGAAGGAATAAGAAAATAAATTGGTTGAAGTGTTAACTCATTATAAGAAGGCGATTGGTTGGTCAATTGCCGACCTCAAGGGTATTTATCCTTCTATTTATATGCATAGGACACACTTAGAAGAGAACACTAAACCGTCAAGAGAAGCACAAAAACTATTAAACCCAAATATGAGGGAGGTAGTAAAAAATGAGGTGTTGAAGTTGTTAAATATGGGTATTATTTATCCAATCTCTGATAATCCTCGAGTTAGTCCAACCCAAGTTGTTCCTAAAAAATCCGGTATCACTGTGGTACCAAATTCTGAAGGTGAATTGATTCAAACACGCGAGGTCACAGGGTGGCACGTCTGTATTGATTTTAGAAATCTAAATTTCATAACCTGCAAAGATCATTTCCCGTTGCCATTTATCGATCAAATCCTTGAGCGTTTAGCAAGTCAAATGTATTTTTACTTTCTAGATGGATATTCGAGTTATAATCAAATAGTTGTATACCCAGAGGATCAGGAGAAAACGACATTTACATGCCCGTTTGGGACGTTCACTTATCGACGAATGCCCTTCGGCTTGTGTAATGCACCGGCGACATTTCAAAGGTATATGATGTCAATCTTTTCTAATATGATAGAAAAGTTTGTGGAGGTATTCATGGATGATTTTTTTGTATTCAGGACATCTTTTGATGACTGCGTTCAAAATCTAGCTAAAGTCTTGGAGAGATGTGAAGAAACGAACCTCGTGTTAAGTTGGGAGAAAAGCCATTTTATGGTTCAAGAATGAATTGTTCTAGGACATATAGTGTCCTCTAAGGTAATAGAAGTAGATAAGGCTTAGGTTGATTTGACAGAAAGTTTGCCACCACCTCAGACAGTGAAGCAAATTCGCTCATTCTTAGGCCACGCAAGTTTCTATCTACGATTTATCAAAGACTTTAGCAAAATTGCCCGTCCATTGTGCCATCTCCTTACACAAGATACTCCATTTGTCTTTAATAAAGCGTGCTTAGAAGCTTTCAATCAATTAAAGAAAATGTTATCTACTGCTCCTATTATTCAGTCACCGAACTATGCTCTCCCTTTTGAGATCATGTGTAATGCATCCGACCATGCAATCAGAGCAGCTTTGGGACAACGGGTAGAAAAGGTCCCGAATGTGATATACTATGTGAACAAAACCCTTTCCAGTGCTCAATTGCATTATACAACAACAGAAAAAGAATTTATCACTGTAATATATACCTTGGATAAATTTAGATCCTACTGCCTAGGATGAAAAATTGTGATATTCTCGGATCACGCCGCTTTGCGGTATCTTTTATCCAAAAAAGAAACAAAACCTTGACTAATAAGGTAGGTACTCTTACGCCAAGAATTCGATTATGAAATCCGAGATAAAAACGGAGTAGAGAACGTTGTTATCGACCACTTGTCGAGGATAGTTATAGAGGGACCTAGAGATGAGGAACCTATTCAAGATACTTTTCCAGACGAACAGCTCTTAGCCTTATCACACACACTCACACCATGCTATGCCAACATTGTTAATTATCTGGCTACTGGAAAAATGCCATCTTACTAGTCAAAGCAAGATAAAGATCATTTCTTTTCACATGTGAGATCATTTCATTGGGAAGATCCTGACCTCTTTAAATATTACTCCGACAAAATCATTAGACGGTGTGTGCCGGAAAGTGAAATGGAAAGTATATTGAATTTCTGTCACACTCAAGCGTGTGGGGGCCATTTTGGAGGAAAGAAAACCGCAGCAAAAATATTACAATGCAGGTTTTATTGGCCAATACTCTTTAAATATGCACACAACTATTGTCACGCATGTCTCCAATGCCAATAGTTAGGAGCCACGTCTCGAAGAGATATGATGCCCCTTCAACCTATTTTAGTTGTAGAACTGTTCGATGTATGGGGAATTGATTTCATGGGACCTTTTCCACAATCTTATGGTAATTTATACATTTTGCTAGCTGTCGATTATGTTTCCAAGTGGGTGGAAGCAATAGCAACAAAAATAAATGACCATAAAGTTGTGCTGCAATTTCTAAAAGAAATATTTTGTCGTTTTGGGGTACCACGAGCTATAATAAGTGATGAAGGGAGTCATTTCTGTAACCATCCATTCGAAGCACTTATGCGAAAAATATTATGTTGCTCATAAAGTGGTCACCCCTTATCATCCCCAAACGAATGGGCAAACTGAGGTATCCAATAGGAATGTCAAAAATATATTAGAAAAGATGGTTAGGCCTGATAGAAAGGATTGGTCATTAAGATTAAACGACGCGCTATGGGCCTATCGTACCGCATATAAGACCTCGATTGGAATGTCCCCATATCGATTAGTATACGGTAAAGCCTGCCATCTCCCAGTTGAATTAGAACATCGAGCGATATGAGCAATTAAGGCCCTTAACTTCGACTTGAAAGAAGCTAGTACACTCAGAAAACTGCAACTAGCAGAATTAGAAGAATTGAAAAATGAGTCATATGAGAGCTCTAGAGTCTATAAGGCAAGGACTAAAGCTTTCCACGACAAAAATATTCGAAAGAAATCCATTGAGCCTAACCAGTGAGTATGGCTCTTTAACTCAAAATTGAGATTATTCCCTAGAAAATTATACTCAAAATGGGATGGACCATTTGTGGTCACTGAAGTATATCCTAACGGAGTAGTAGAGATTAAAGATCCTAAGGATGGTCGGGGAATGAAAGTTAACGAGCAACGACTAAAACCGATAATCGAAGTCACAGATGAATGAGGTGTCATTGACTCATTTCACTTAAATGATCCAATTTATACATGACACTTCATTTACGTCCAGCTGAAGACATAAAACTTAGCGCTAAGTGGGAGGCAACCCACTGAAATTATAAAATAAAATAAAATAAATAAATACAAACAAAAATAATAATAAAATATATATATATATATATATACAAATTTTTTATTAATAATATATATATATATATATATATATATATAAACTACTTCTAATAATAATAAATTAATAAATAAATAAATTACTATGAAACTAAAGGACATTCATATAATACTTAATCTTGTGCCTTTTATTTCTATATGTGCATAGTTCATAGGTTTGGAAGTATTTCAAGAAATTTCCATAGAAACAAGTCCAAACCGCTTTCGATATCAAGTTGTCCCGTTCCTTTACTCAAAGTTTTAATTTTTTTTAATTTTTTTTTCTACATTGAGGACAATGTTAGAAATAGGTGTGGGGAGGGTTACCTAATGTCTCAATTAAAAAATAAAAAAAAAATGCATATTAAGTTCAGGAATATATTTTTTTCAATCGACACATGTGAATCCATAGGGGTAAAATTGTTATATTATGAAAGTTGTATTTAAATTAATTTCAAGTTTTACTATTGTTCATGCACCCTAATTTTAAGTTTGGTAAACTTAACTCATGTTACCGAATTGTTGAATAGCAGCTAAAAATATGAATTTGTGTTCTTCTCTCTAAAAAAAAAAAGATAAACAATAAAAAAAAATTGTGAAAAAATAATAATAATAAAAAAAAATATTGATCTGTTAATCTCAAAACCTAGGATGTTTGAGTAATTAAGTCTTTTAGGGTGTCTCAACACCTAATGACCCGACCCAACTGGATTGGGATCATTGGCCCAACACTCGCTACATGGACATTCTAGAAAGCCTAGTGAGACTAATATTGCATATATCAATTGCTTAAAAAAACGATATAAATAAAATATCAGAGAGAAGAATGAAGTCCTTTTTTGAGGTTGAAATTCATCAATTTGCTAATGTTTGTTGAGATGACTTATACTTGAGAATGAGTTGTTTGAATAAAGTAAGACGTAAAAATAAATGGAGTATTTTTTTACAGAAAAAATAGTGATATCCTTCAATAAGTATGTGTTCCACTAATAAATATATTTCTTAACTCGACCTATTGTGCTTAATAGATTATTATAAGAGGTATAGATGTTTGTAGGTATCATCACTGTAAACTTTCACAAGACAAACTCGTCCACTAGAGATCGTCTAGGGGTTTAAAGGTTTATTGCATACGCTAAATGCAATCATGTTCCCTACGAAAATGGCATTTTCATTTTTTTTAGATTTTTGTTTTACTCGAGGACTAGCAAAATGTAAATATGGGGGTGTGATCGTTCTCAAATTTATACTAAATTTTCACTCTTAATCTACACTTTTGATATTATTTTTTTGTTAATTTTAATTAGTAATAAGACAATTTATTATTTTTTGCAGGAATAAATTCAAAAATAAAGAAAGGCCAAATAAGAGTAAAAAATAACTAAAGAAGACAAAATGGAACAAAATTGTGATCTGACCCTGAGATCCAACCCGCTTGCCAAATGGGTAATGATTCCCTAATTAAGGAAACCGTTACCAATTGGAGGAGACATGATTTATCCGTTACACATGAAGGGCTAGTTAATGCAATTTATTTTGTTCCTTACTCATTTCATGGGGAGCTAAATAGCAATCAAAGTTGGACTATTTTTAGAATTGATCAATAAAAGTAAAGGGTGAATTAATGAAAATTAAAGGGCAAAGGGTCAGCAGATTACGAGGCGGCCAATTTTTTATGTGTTTTCCATTTTTGTCTCTTTTTGCTGTTGATATTTTAGGGAGATTTTTCATTAATCCGGATTTTTTTATAATTTTAGTTTTAGTGTTTTCTTCTTCTTCATGTGTGGTTCTTGTGACCACTGTTTGGGAAGTTCTTTAATGGGTTATATTAGAAATCATTTGGGAAAGACAACTGCTATGAATGGCTAAGGCAAAATCGGGTTAGGACTGTATTTCTTCTCAAAATTATCTATGTAATTTTGTTCTTGTTCCAAGTATATTTTATTCTTATTGTGTAAGGTTGTAAAACGAGGATTGTGATCTTAAACATTTTTCTGGAATAGTTTATGTTCTAAATGTTGTTATAAATATTTAGATCTGAATTTATTCATATCTCTAATGTTAGATCTAATACCTGTGATTTAAATTTAATAATTTTACAATCAGTTTTAATGGTATCGATACGACTTAATTGGATAAATTACACTAAATGATTAATTCAACTTAGATTAGTTAATGTAGGAATTGAATCGTGAATATATTTTATCCCAATTAAGTGGTCAATTTATCTTTCGCGGTAATATTGACTTGTAGTTAGTATTACTTTATTACACACTGAATGAAAGAAATAGGAATAAAATTTACAAGATAAATTGATGAATTTATACATGTCCCTAACCCGAACCTTTATATATATTTTATCTCAATTGATTAAGGCTTGTTTTTGCTTGTAAATTAGGGCTTGTTTTTTCTTGTAAATGCTCTGAAGAGTAAGATAAGAGGTATCAAATCGTGTAACAGCAGGACAAAGAAGTTCAATATTCTTTGTAAAAGACCTCATCATATCTAAAACTAAAGTATGCCCATAAATGTACTTAACCACTTGTTTGGATTTTGTAACCGCATCTTCATGAACTTTTTAACTTGCTTATGTCCTCCAACATTAGATCAATACAGTGAGCTGCACATGGAGTCCAATATAATTGTCTTCTTTTCTCCATTAACCTCTTCCCCGCGTTCACATAATTCGTAGCATTATCTGTGATAACTTGCACCACATTTTCTTCCCCAATTTCTTCTACAACATCATCAAGATACTTAAATAACAACTCTCCAATTTTAATAGAAACGGATGCGTTGATGGACTTCAAAAACCATGTACCAGCAGGACTATTCATAAGAAAATTGATAAGGCATCTATTTTTTCCATCAGTCCAACCATCAGACATTATTGAGCATCCATATTGTGCCCAACCTCTCTCGTGTTCTTTCCAGCTTAAATTGATGTTTGTAACTTCATCTCTCAAGATCCACGTCTTCAGCTCATGCATCGTAGGAGGAACAAATCCCGGCCTATATTTAGCAATTCCATCACACATTGGCATAAAGTATGGGTCATTAATCTTATTGAACGCTAATCCACTTGAGAAAAAAAAAAAAAAAAAGGCGTCCAATTAGTCGACAGACCTCTTTTCTTTCTTCTTTCTTCCATTTCGAGTTGAGAGTGGTTTGTCGAGCTTGGCTACTAACAAAAGTGTCCATTGGACCTCTACCTTTTGGTTGCGATATCAAACCACTACTCCCGCTTTCCAAATCCACTAGATCTTGACAATTCCCACTTTCACTCTTACGCATCTCTTGAAGCACTAAATTTCGTTACATTTTAGTTTTTTGAGAATCCTGCAATGCCTTCTTACATTCCTCCACAACATTTTCAGGAACAGAAAGACATGTTTTTATCCCTTTGTGTGTCCTAGCCAAATGTTGTTTAAGCCTATTAATAGTGCCACTATTAAGTTGATTACAAAATCGGCACCTATGATATTTCTCTCCTGTAACTTATATTGCATACTTCCAAGCAAAATCCCTCTTTTGTTCTCCTTCTCTTTCTTCAGGTGCGACTTGAGAATTATTATCCATGAGAAAACTAAAAAATTATGTAAATTCATCATTAAATCCCAAGTGCCAACAAAGGAAAAACAGATAACGAGGAAATTAATCCCAATTCCCAATGAAATAGAATAAATCCCAAGTCCCAATTAATACAAAATTACAGATTTATTCACATAATTGAAAAAACAGAGGAAATTAATTCAGAAAAAAAAAAAAAAAAAAAAAAAAAAAAAAAAAGGAAAAAAAGGCAAATAAATTACAGAGTTAAATAAACAGCAAATAAATAATAGTAGTAAAGAGAAAAGTCAAATAATAGAAAACAAATATCTAAGGCTTGAAACACAGAGCACTGGACGATAAATTCATTAAAAAAAAAAAGAAAAAAAGATAAATTCATTAAAAAAAATTACAGAGTTAAATAAACAACAAATAAATATTAGCAGTAAAGAGAAAAGTCAAAGAATAGAAAACAAATACCTGAGGCTTGAAAAACAGAGCACCGGACGACAATTTCTCTCTCTGCTCCGGAAGACTTGCATATGAATTCAAGACTTGTTGAAGAGTTTTTAAGAATGGGAGAAAGCGTGAAACAGAATTCTTGAGTATTTTGAGTGTGTGCTGTAGAGATTCGGTGTAGAATATTTCTTTTGTAGTGCATAGGCTATGCATCCGGTTCCCCTGTTCTATTTATAACACACTGGTGCAAATTCTCTATCTAGGGTTTTTTAAATTATGAAGGGCCCAGTCTAGAACTAGTCAACATTAAAAAAAAAAAAAAATAGAAGCCCAAACGAGGGCGTACGCCCTGTTCACATGCGCCCTGGGCGGCGCCTAACATCACAGGGCGTACACCCAGCGAGACCGACGCCCCCCCAAGCGCCCTGGGGCACTTTTGCTGTGCCTCGCCCCTGGTCGCGCCCCATGTGTGCCCTTTACAACACTGCTCACAACAAAAAGGGCCAAACACATACTATTATTTTTCATAAATTTGCTGCACTGTACTGTACAAATTCGACTATTTGTGGCATTATCCAGAGCTTTCACGTTATCAAAATACATACAACATACAAAGCAAGCATATACACAGAGGAAAAGAAAATTTTATTCATATGAGTATGCTTCCTATACAAATTCTCTCGCAAGTATATCTCTACAAAGTCATTTAATACAATACAGAAAGTGCTCTATGAAAAATACGAGAGAAAAGAGATCTTCCAACAAATGCTGAAGAATCTATAAAAAAAAAGTTTGAGAGATCTCCAGCATAGACAAGAGAAACAACGTCAAGGACAGGATTCTCTCGACTTAAACAAGCACTATGAAGACCCACCCTTTTCGTCATCACAAAAGGAAAAGGGGTTAGAGACGACCACAGAATAACTAAAAATCTTCCAAAACTAGGAAAAGACGGTGCAGCAGCCTTCACATGTAGATTTCCTCAAACAGGTTAATGAGCGATCTCTCCGAGATGGCCATATCCATTAAGCCACGGCAGGCAAACCCGTTAACCCACTACAAGCTGACTCTATGAAGACTCGTCCTTGGAACTCGAAGCGCAGGAATTCAGAGCACAAGCTTCCATAGAGACAACCATCTCTGGGCCAGACCGACGATAACACGCCTCTTTCCTATCGCCGTAAGGATTCGTAAAGAGAGCTCTCATACTCTTCCATGACCAACAACCACGGGAAAACCCTCCCTGCAAGCTCCCTACTCATCGACAAAAAATGATTAGGGTTCATGCGCAAACGAACGACCAGATATTACGCTGGCATAACAACGGACTTTCTCTTGTGTCTTCCATGTTACCCTCGATTGCTGAAGCACCTCCAACTGTAGCCTGGCAGGCCATGCCCCTTCAGCCTCCAGTCCAGGCACCTTAAGACTTCAAGGCAGCTGCCATACACGACAACAAAAAGAACTTTGAATTCTTTGAAAAATAGGAGCATTGAAACTATCGATCATCTACTCTCAACTGTTGAACAAGGACCTTTGAATTTTGGTATTCATTACCTCGATCATCTTTAGTGCTTGTGCGAAGATGCATTGTAAAAAAATAAGGAGGGTAGAATGAAAAATTTAGGGATGAAAAAATAAGGTAGCAAGACGCTTCTTAAATAAGCTTCCAAGACGAAATGTCAGGGGACACGTGTCATTAATGATGACAGATAAGCACACTGCATGAATGGTTGATGGATGAAAAGATCGTCAAATCCCTAAAAGCCTGCATACGGATACGCTTCATAAAGATTGTGACCAAATATGCCCTGAGAAAGTTACACTAAGATACACCATAATCCTCCCCACCTTATGAGTAAGCAAAATCTAGCATTTAACTGGAGGACGACGAGTTTGAACTAACGCAAAGTGGGCTCCAGCCTGGATCTACTTGGATGAAGACTCAGCTTGGGAAAACGAAAAGGCCAAAAGATAGTAGGCAAACGAAGATAAAGAGTAACAAGTACACCTTCAATAAAAAATTTGTATATACCAGGGGCCATACCCTGTAGGACCGAAGAAGAAAAAAAGGAAAAGTACAAAGCTACAGCAAAATGCAGGTGCCCCTTGGGTCAGAGATCTCCTCCCCAAGCGGGCCTTTCATCTCTCTTCCCTCTGCCTAGTATAACGACAGCATGCTCTCGTGCATCTCCTTCACCATGGAGAATGTCCCTCGCCGCCACTTCTAACTCAGGAGTCTGCCAGAGCAACCGCTCTAACGACATATTCATTTCCACGGCATCAACAGCCCTTTGCTCGGTAACCTCTTACCTTGATCTCTCGGCCTCCTAGAGAGCCTCAAAAGTTACGCGCTCATCCTCCATCGCCCAGCGCTCGCTCTCTTCAAGCGGGCCCTTGCCTCATCTCTCTTCTGCTTCACTATATCGAGTCGGGACATGATCCCCTTTCATTCCTCTAGTAGAACGAAAGAACGCTCTACGGCCTAGAAACCACTAGAATAAAATTAGATGAATCCCAAGGCAATTATCAAAGTAAAAAAAATATCATTACCGTGATGGTCAACTACAAAAATAGCACCAAATTGCTTACCAACTCTGCAGCAGCCACCCTGATATCCCTCGGAGGGAACGCGGCTTGAGCCTACCTTGTCGTATCTTTCAAGCAGAAAATGATCTTTTCACCAACAAGAGGCTCCTCGATCTTGGGGGCCCATTCTACTAGATCCCAAGATGGAGACTATCCCTAGAAGGTTCGCCCATCTTTTCTTTCCCCTTCCCAGAAATAGCCGGAAGGGAACCCTTTTGCCCTCTTTGTTGTTCACTCGTCATGAACCACAATGTCGATAGTAGGATCATGCTTCCTCTTGTAAGAGTCAAAGACAAGGCAAAATGCCACCTTTGGGGAAGCCGCGAATGGGACAATCGTCACCCTCGCTCCTTGGACCACCAAGGAATCCGCCGATAAAGAAGATAGAATTGCAGCAACCCTAGCGTCCACTGAGACCTCTGGCTTAGCGTCAAACAGCTCAACATTAGCAAAATCTTTATCTATTACTAAAGTTTGAGACAAGAAACGACACAAGAAAATGAAATAGAGGGGGGGACTGTATCTCATTCTTCAGTTGACACATCCGAAAGAGACAACTCGAATCCTGATGAAGAATCCAAGTCTGGATGACCAACAGCCTCAACAGGGGCGACGAAGAAGAGATTAAATAAGTTAGCCTTAAGGGAGACAAAATCTCTCTTAGCCCCTGCAGAAGAGCATCCACAGCTTCTTTCGCCTCTTTGAGCACTTAACCGGCGGGAACTTCTGCAAAAGAAGAAAAAAGTCAAACTAGGGATAGTCCGCTATGAAAATAAAGTAAGAGGACAGACTTATCCAAATGCCACCACCTCTTCAACACGGGGTGGGCCCTATCTCTTCTCAAGGGTTGTTCCCAGGACCCTTTCATCAGATCCACCTATTCTTCCACCCCAGATCATTCTCCAGGATCCCAACAATGAGCCCCCTACTCCAAGCCCAAAATTGGTACCAGCAGTCAAAAGGAGTCACGTTCCTGGCAAGCTGGTAAAAGTAGAATAATAGAGAAGACAAGGGAGGGATGTCATTCTACGAGCACAAGATGGCAAACCCTACTGTTATCTTCCATGCATTGGGCGCTAATTGCAAAGGTACCAACTGGTCCACATGGAGGACCTCGCAAAGAAAGGGGTGAAGTGAAAAGGGCACCCCACCATGTAAGGCTTTATCGTAGAAGGCGGTGCAATCAGACGAGCATTAGAGCACATTGCACGATGGCTCAAGATCAATCAAATAAATAGTCTTAAGGATGGAGAGCTCCCGATGCATCTCGTGAACGTGCGCGTCTCTCAAGTAGCTCACCACAAGTCGGCCCGCTGCCTACTCTCGTTCCCTCGCCAATGTTATCTCAGGAGCAACCTTAGCCTCAAGAGTAAAAGGACAACAGGTTTCTGCCAGTTCTGCCCCCTTACCTCGAGCTACCACTAAATCGATCGCCCAGCACTGTCAACTGCCAGATTTTGAACATGCGAGCCTATCGGAGAACCCTATGAGTGTCACCTCGACCCTCAACAGGGGGCACCCTAGATGAGGGCCATAAGTCAGCATTGTCGTCGTACATTATGTACGATGGCCTAACATTGTCGTTGTCTCCATAAACTCTAGACAATGGCCCAGCCTCATCATCATCCTCATTTCTTAAAGGATAGGAAAAAGATCTAGAATCTCTCACCATCACAAAATATGCAAGATGGGTGCAGCAAATGCTCAAAGATAAAGATAATGCTCAAGAAGGCATAACAGGAGAGTTCACAGACTCTTCCCATTAAATGGGTCGAGCACAACTCCCCATCAATTGTCATTTGAGAAGCTGAATTGACCAGCCATCAAATCGAGTCATGCGACAATTAATACCCAACACTCTTAAAAGACAAAAAGCTACGACGTTAGGCCACCACCAATACCCTGACACAACACAACCCTTGAAGAGACGACATACGCCAAATCATCATAAAACGTCCAAATATTCTCAAGGCATAAAATTATCACACCACTGGGATTAGGGGCCATCTGATGAGGAAAAATTCGGCCAGAAGATACTAGGGTTTCACATGTCCTCGAACACACAATCGGCCTAAGAACTCCAAAATTGATCGGTCAGATGGGCCCGTCTATATACCTACTTCAGGTCATTATTGTAGATACCGCATTTTGTCCCACTCATTTTAATTTTAAAAAATATTGGGTCTAAAGTGCAAATTCTGTCAAATTTTAAATTGAGGTTTAGAGGGGCAAATTTTTTCCTTAGATTACACTTTCATATTAAAAATAAATAAATAAATAAATAAAAATTAAAAAAAATCGTCAATTCGATTTAATTTCAGTATAAACAAAAGTTTTGGGTCAATTTGAAAATTTCTAAAAGTTAATTGAGACTAAATAACAAAATTAAAAGTGGATTTTATATGGATACCACTTTTAATATGTTAGTTTTTAGTTTATACCCTTAATTTGAAGAAATTTCACCAATTACAATTACTTTACGTTTTGACCCCTAAAACTTTCGTTTTCATCAGTTTTGTTCAATTGACGGACAAAAATATTTTTTTTTTCAAAATTGGACTTTCCAATAATACTTTGGATAGTTTAATTTCATAATTAAATTTTTAATTTCCAAAAAATCAAGTAACAAAATCTTAATTAGACAAATGGGTACCCAAAACACCAAATTCACTACGAGCACACCCTCCAAGGGTATGAGAAAGTACAGGATTCTTCTATGGGAGTTTCCATAGAAAACTGGGAGCTTCCCAATAATGCTACTCTAAATGGAGTGCATTAAATGAGAATCTTTGGAAGATTTTTACTCCATACCAGATCTAAGAAGACTAGGGAATATCATCACTACACCCTAAATTAGTAGTCCCCCATCAATCAAATGGCATTTAATGCTTTTTGATAAGATTTTTCATTCATGAATGCGCAGACAATGATTTGTCTATAAAAGGTGTCCATTTTTCTTAAGGGCTACACGCTGATCATGACAGACACTCTCTCTCTCTAAGCTCAAATAACCTCTCGGGTTTCCTTAATCCCTAAGTTTTTCATCTCTCAAACAACTCCAAAAAGCTTCCAAAAATCCCTCAAAAGGTCATCTTGATACATTTTTACAAAGAGTTCAAGAAACCTAACAAGAAAATCAAGCAAAGAAGAAGAAGAAAAGATTGAAAGAAGGAGACAAATATAACTTTACTTAGGGAAATACCACTCTCATAAGTTAGATAAGTTTTCTTCAATCACTAATTTGTTTGTCTTTTTTGTTTTCTTTTAGTTTTGTGTATATATTATCTTTGTCTTGTGCTAAGAACAGCAAGAAGCTTTTGTTGTGCATAACATCTTTGTCTTTTGTCAAGGAATACAAGAAAACAAACTCAAAGAACCTAAAATAAACCTATTGATTACTGACTATTTCCTTTTTCTGGTATGCGCCTTTCTACGCTTTAGACTAGATCATGGCCTGACACTAAGTTTCAGGCCATGGACTAGTACCATATTTTTTTAGCCTAGATCATAGACTGGCCCTACATCTCAGGTCATGGACTAGAGCCCGACATAATACTATGTCAAAACTCTTGTGGCTAAAAGTTGGAATAAAGGAAGACCCTCTATTCCTTATGGGATAAGTGTGTGCCCTTTTCATAAATATTTCTTCCTTTTTAGTTGCTAGTAGGACTGGCCATATACTCTCTCTCTCTCTCTCTCTCTCTCTCTCTCTCTCTCTCTATATATATATATATATATATATATATATATATATATATGTTTTTCATTTTTTTTACTGACAAAAGCAAAGAATAACATTAAATTTTCCTAAGCAAGTTGTAAAGCCTAGTTTTTGCGCACGCATATTTCTAGTTGCATTTTAGAACATTTAGAAAAAATAATGGGGTGCATTGTGTTATTTAATATTTACTTTAAAAAATTTAGTATGTTAATTTTAATTTTGACTTTTAAAGTTTAGGGGATTATTAGGTTATTTAAAATAGGATTTTAAAAATTTTGAGATATAATTAATATTTTCTTTATTTCAAGAGGGTAATTAGTATAAATAAAAAAAATTACAAAAGAATGGCGTGGAATATCCTTTAACTATATATATACATATGTTTATTATATTATATTATATACATAAATTAAAAAAAAAAAGGATAAAATCAAAAAAATGTGGTAAAGGACACTTACACGTGTCAAGATTAAACACAAAAAAAAATGAAAAAAAAAGGCGGTGGACTTATCTTACACACACACATCACACGTATAAAATTTTATATATATATATATATATTGATAAAATAAAATATATATCACGTTTAATTCATGAGACTATCTATACGGACAAGTATACATGTATATTTATATGTCAAAATTATATATGTGAGTTTGAGAAATATAGTAGGTATAGATATATTAAACTTGCAAATAATACAATTTTAAATAAAATTTTAAATTTTATCAAAATGACAATTTTTAGTATTTCGTTGACTAATAAAAATTTTAACAGTCGATTAATATTTTTCTACAAATTAAATTATTAACAAGATTTTTTTCTTCGTTACTGTAATAATTTCGTACAATTAATATTAACTTAAGAAATTAGGCGTTAAATAATTTCGAACAAAAAAAATGAGAATAGAAAATGGTGCATTTTAGAGTCACACATTGTATATTAGAGTTACTTTAAATGAATTTTTAATTTAAGCCCTATCATTGTTAGGTTCACAGACAACGCCGATCACGCCTACATTGCGACAATAGAGTATTTAGTAGCATAAAAATCGAGGTAAGTGTATTGTTTTCTATGTAAATTGTCAAATTATATTTTCGTACTAAAATATGAAGAAAAAAATGGCTTATTAAAATGAATTATTTTACAACGTTACACAAATCAAGTAAATTTTAAATGTGAAAAGTGATTTTTATTATCCGACTATATCATAATTGTCTTCTCGTCGGAGGGCATGTCCTGCAAGATATAGATATATGTTGTTACCTGTCAGGCAAATCTTGTAAGGTTGATATATATTGTTACCTGTCAGGCAAGTCCTGAAGGGTGGATATATGTTGTTACCTGTCAGACAAGTTCTGCAGGGTGGTTGCTCCTACCATTGGAGATATTAAATGGTTCTGGCACTGATAACCACATTAGATGGCACAGTCATACAGATTACAGTACCGTCGTAACTCCCGATCGTGAGGTGAAACGATCTTATGGTTAGTAGGAAAATATGTGTGCGGTATTTTATTATATGTCAACATAATTTGATTGGGTGATTTAGATGCATTATTTTATTGCGATGATAGTTATGGTATGTTATTTTAGCTCAATGTGTGGTTATAGTTATATTATATTTTAAAAAGTGGTATTTGATAATTTTACTTGATCCATAAATTATTTTTATATTATGAAGATAGTACGCTGATAAAATATTTGGTTTCAGATTCCGCAGTTAAAGACGGATCCACTGCTGGTACTAAGTAGAGTCAGAAGGTGATGTCGTTTTTAAAAGGATAGTCGAGACAAGTGTGAACCATGAAATGTTCAGTTTTTGTAGCTTTGCTATGGATATTTTAGGGACACGTGTATTTTTGGGTTTGAGTTTGGTAAATATTATTTTTGGAAAAAAAAAAAAAAAATCTATAACAGTATATGTGCGTATTTATATATTTATGAGTTGGTCGGGTAATGTCAAGTCGACATCGCGCCCGGCCTCAAGCATTGGAGGCCCGGGGAAGGGTGTGACACAAGTAAATTTAGTTGTGGTGTTCTTGACAAGAATCAAACGTGCATATCATTACCTGTGTCATGTTTTGTTCTTATTTTTTTTTTTCTTTTTTTTTTTAAAAAAAATTAAGAGTTTTACATAAACAATTTTCTTCACAAAAAGGTACTTTGTGTTTTACTCCAAAACAATCTAGTTAACTTCTTAGAAATGGTCTTCAAGTTTCTTCTTAAAAAAAACATTTTTCTAAACTTCATGACCTTAAAAAAGTATATTTTTTAAACTTAATGTTTTTAAAAGGTATTTTTCCAAACTTGTTTTCCTAAAATTATTTTACATGTTGTCTTTAAATTTTTTCAAAAAAAAAATAATAATTTTTGTAAAAAGCTATTATGTCTTTTTCCAAAAGATGTCTTTAATAAGTTTTTTACAAAAACTCTATTTACTTTGTTTTGCAAAATATATTTTTTTCTTGTTTTCCCAAAAAAAAAAATTATTTTTATTTTAAACTATTATTGAAAATGAAGTTTTCTTCTTTTAAAATAATTTTTAAAGTTTTCTTGAAACAAGTTCTTTTAAAAAGATTGTATGTTTTTCTTAAGAACCCTTTTTTTAAATCATCATTTTCTCAAGTTTTTATAAAATTGTTTTTTATTTCCAAGAAATTTTATAAAAAAAAATAATGTTTTTTTATGTCTCTTCCAAATTCTTTTACTCTTTTATTTCAAACCCTTATTTTTCAAAACTAACAAAAAAAATTAAAATTTCTTTTTTTAACAAATATATTTTAAAGATGTATCCCCAAAGAAGATTATTGATATCTTTGTTTGTTTTTCTAAATATTTTTATACACTTTGTTAAAACTTTTGCTTGTTTTTTTATTATTATGTTTTATTTACTTAAAACATGGTTTTCCACGTTCCAATAAAATATTTTCTTAATTACTTAAATTTACTTTACCCTTTTTCTTCTCTTTAAAAATGCACACTAGTTTTTTTGTCAAAAAATTCTTAACTAAACAATAAAAATTCCGTGTCGATTCTTCCATAATAGATAGGCGATCTAAAAGAGGGACATTTGCTCTTTATTTATTTTCTGTTTTATCTATTGGTGCTTTAAAATATTTTTTTCTTTCTTAAATAAAAATAAACATAAAAAAGACAAAAATATTAAAAATGAGATTCTGTGTGTTAACAAAAACCAAATAAAATTACTCAGACTAGTATGAATTTAAATATTTATTTAAGCTTAAGTACCATCTTCGGACAGGTGTCTTGGGGGTGCCTAACACCTTCCCCGAATATAACCGACCCCCGAACATCAAAGATATATCTAGTTAAGACCAAACATTCTTCAAGTCAAAATTTGGTTCATTTCTAAAATAAATGATTTTAAAAATCTCGGTGACCTAGCACACCATTTAACTCAATGCTAAATAGAGACTCCATTTTTCAAACAAATCTCTACCCAAAGAACACTTTCAAAATCATCGTCTAGAAAAGCCTATGAAACTATTTTTCTAAAATGAATGATGGATTTTGAGAAGGAGGAAACAAATTGTGTATTTCTCTTATTCTCACTTTCTCTTTTTTCCAAAATCCGGGGTGCGTCAATTATATCCGTTTCGGATCTCTATACTCGTTTCGGGTCTCCATGTTTGTTTCAAAGCTCCATACTCGTTTCGGGTCAGAGTTGCCTCTCCCACAAAGGAAAATATCATTGCCATAACAGTCTCGCAATTTCTGCTTGCAATCCCAACCATCTCTATAGAAAGGAAATCAAGATCTACGTCACTTACCATACCTGTATCTGAAGAAATATGGTAGACTTGCCAAATGGGAGGTCTTCTCCCTTCCTATATAAAGGTCAGAATCCTAAAGGTCTAAGGTATCCTAAGTTTATGCTAAGCTTACACTATTTTATGTGCAACCTTACGCTTACATCATCGAGCTACCTCTCTCTCAGTACCCCATACTGATTCTCATACCGAAGGTGCAACGTCGACAAACCCACCCGCATTGCATTGTTTTGCAGAAAACCAGATCGAGAAAAAGTGAGATAACCACAACCGTCCATCACGTCTCCGATCTCAAAAAATGACGTGTCTGATGATCCACTTCTAGACATCATCAATATTATTTGTGTGCTTAAATTGAGTTAAATCATATATATTTTCTCATGTAGTTCTATCATGTAGTTTCGAGACATTAATTTAGCATAATTTACATTGAGGTGGTAGTAGCTCATGTGGGAAGAAACTTGATGTCTTTTTTTTTTTTTTTTTTTGTATTTATGAGTATGAGTGGATTAGACATATTGGGACAATGTCTAATCAGAGTAATTAGGTTTGATCTTTAACATGTGAAAATGATTAAGTTTGATTATGTCTGTAATTAAATTAGGTTAGTCTTTAGCCTAGTAAAAAGCTTAGGTTCTTCTTTAGCCTGTGAAAAGGGCAACTTGTAAAGGTTTGATTCTGAGTATGTGAAAAAAATTAGGTTAGCCTTGAACATGTGAAAAAGATTTTAAGGGTTTGATTCCTACTTGGCAAAGGAATCAGGGATTAGTGGTTTGCGAAAGCCCTGTGGAGCTTAGGGGACTAGATATGGGTAGGAGTAGCTTATTAAATTAGGATAAATCATTGTGTGTTGTTTGTTTATTTCTGTTGTTTGGTTGTGCACTTAGTTAAATATGTTTTCGTTGTGATACAAGAAAATAATCAATTAGAAAAATTGATAACTTGTGTATTTGATAAATTAAGGTTGTGTTTGGGTAAGAGATTTGTAGGGGGAATTTCATTTAGTTAAGGGATTTCAAAATCATTTTTTAATGAATTCCTTGTTTGGGGGGTGAAAGGATTTGAGGAGAGTGAATTTGTCAAATCCTTTAAAGAGTGAAATTGAGGATTTGGAAATACCTTTGGGAGAGCTTGCATTTGCCAAATCCTTCCCTTTCTCTTTTTTTTTTCCCTTCTTTTTTCTTTTTTTTTTTCCCCTTCTCATTCAAGCTTCTTCATCATCACCGTCGTTTTCTTCTAATTCAACGTTTTCAAATGTTTTTTTTCTTCTCATTCAACGTTTTCGAACGACGAAATCAAATCGAACAACGAAATAGGGTTCGAAATCGATTTTGTTTTCGAACGACGAAATCGAACGGCGAAATAGGGTTTGAAATCGTCGTCTGCTTCTTCATCGTCGCCGTCGTTTGCTTCTTGAACATCGTCATCGTCTGCTTCCTGACGAAATCTCTATTTCGTTTTCGAACGACGAAATCGAAATCGAACGACGAAATAAGGTTCAAAATCGATTTCGTTTTTGAAATCGAAATCAAACGACGAAATCGGGGTTTGTTCTTGAATTTGTTCATCGTGGTTTGTTCTTTGAAATCGAAATTGTGGTTTGTTCTTCGATTTCGAAGTGGTTTTTCGATTTCTTCTTGGATTTCAGAAATGGGATTTGTTCTTCGATTTCGTTGGGGATCTGTTCGTTGCCTCTGTTTTTTTTTGTTTTTTTTTTTGAGAAATTGGATAAAAATAAAACAAAAAAAAAAAAAAAGATTATCCAAACAACGGATTTGTGAAATGAAGGGATTTTGAAATCCCTTTATTTCAGAAATCCCTTGAATTTATCAAATCTCTTACCCAAACGCAACCTAATTGTTTAAATTTTTATCAATTCTCGATTCACACCCGAGATAGATCTGTGGGCCAATAAATATTAATATTTTTTTACTCTCTCCCCCTCCCTTCTTTTTTTTTTTTTGGGTAGGAGATGGCGAAAAATTTCTTAATGAAAATTATAAATTATTAGGTAGATCATTAATGAGTTTGGCGTCATCAACCGCCTAGTGAAGGGTTCAAATTTGATAGAGAACGTGTTTGTTGATGGTTTTTTGTTTTTGCGCCGGCAACCGTAGTGGTTTTCGTAGTCACGTTACAAAGGTAAAAAATAAAGACTTAATTACAATTTAAACCTTCAGTTTTCCTTACATCTTTTTTCAGTCCCTTATATTTTAATATTAAGGTATTTCGGTTATGATAAAATAATTACTAAAACACTTAATGTTTATTATTTTGTTTAATTTCAATAGCGTAAGAAAATGAACAATTGATTTGTAATATAATTGTAGTATATATCTGGAAAAATTTCAAATATCTTATGTAGAATTATGAAATATGACTAAAATGAATAAGTTGATCAAAATTAAAGTTTATCATAGATTTATTTTTAACGGATTTAGTCGTTGAATGGAGTTAATGGTAAGACATAAATTATTTTTTGAGTGGCTGTAGCCACGAGGCATTTACTAGTCTATTAATAAATTAGGACGGAAAGATATTTTGACGATCTAAATTTAATTTTAAAAGATAAATTGTTGAGATTTAAGTTCTGCAACTTCTAAACCCTCTAACTTCAAACTCGTCTACATCACTCAACCAACTCTTTCCCCAGTCCATCGTTACTACATCACCCGAATCATACTTCCCCGAATCCATCCACCATTTACAGGTTTAAATTGATTTGGGATGACTTAGTTGTTATGCGATTCTTAAATTAATAAGAAAAAATTAGAATTTTATAGTTATAAATGATATTAGTGCCTTTAAGCATGGGACATGGCTAGTTAAAATAAATATAACATTTACGGTAAACTAAAAGTGTAATTTACCCTTATAATTATTTAATCATATTATATTAAAGTTTAAACCCTACACACTTTTTGTTATTTTGAAAAATAATGAGGACATCTACTGTCATATTAATAATATATGAGATATCACTTATCTTTTTAGTCTTGTTACTTGAGACACCCTTTATGATATTTTGTTGACAAAAATATCCCCTCAACTTTAAAAGATGTTTTTTAAGTTTTTCTTTTGTTTTTATTTTCTACTTTCTTTCTCTCAATCTCTCTTGTTTTCTTTTTTTCTTTTTTTACTTTCATTATGTATTTTTTACTCCATTTGTTTTATTTTTGCATTTATTTATATTTTTGTTTGTGTATGGTGTTTATAGAAAATAAAAAGGAAAATCATAATAAAGAAAGTAGAAAACAAAAGGCAAAAAAAAAAAATCTGGAATAGAAAAAAAATGAATTCAAAAAAAAAAATGAATTCAAAAGCAAAAACAATAATAAAAAAATAAAACAAAAACTATAAAATTTTTGTTTTTCATTTTTTCAAATTCAAGCTTAATATTTATATTTTGTTTTTGTTCTTTAGTTTATTTATTTATTTTTTCTTTAAGCAACATGAAAAAAAAAATAGATGAAATAAAAACAATACAATGCCAAAGTGAAAAAAAAATAGTGACGAGAAACTATGAAGAGTGGTAAACTCTGAAATGAAAAATTGAAATAGTACGTTGCCCCAAGCTCCAACTCAAAGAAATACAACGAACAACCTTCAGAATATAGTGTAGCATAGTAGACGGCTCCTGAGATAACTGCACTGCCTGACAGCAGGACCATCTCCTATGCTGCACATAGCTCAATTAGGGTGGATGCTTTTCCTGAGTTAGCGTCTTTCTTCAATTCAATGAGCGATGAGTGATCTCCTTGTTCTTGTTCTGGATTGTCTCTGGTCGACCCAATCATGATATTGAAGGATATGGCATTTTCTCAAAAAACCCTAGATCCCGGGAAGAGTTGAGTTTAGCTAAGAGACTTTTGATTTCGTGAGCTCACATATTGGGTGTAAGGTCGAGGGGTGGAACTCTTTCACTAAAATAAAAAAAAATGAAAAAATAGAAAATATTATCATTTATGGGTGTAAGAGCATTTTGTCAACAAAGTACGAGAAGCCTTAGTCATTATCAATATGACAAAGAATGTTCTTGATATTTGTCCAAATGACATGAGATGTGTGAGATTCAAAGTTTATTATATTATTAGTATTTATACATTAAAAATTAAAATAAAATTTTGAACAAATGCGAACATTACTAAAACAAGTAATTATGCTCGGCCGAAACCCGTTCCACTCTAATCCACGAGCGCCTCTAACTCTAATTTTACCCAATCTTTCATTCTTCGAATCCTTTCCGGAAAATTAATTTTGTCTTTAAATTTGCTAAATTACAAATTTAGTCACTCAAGTTTCATATTTGTTTTAATATCATAAAACTAAAAACATTATTAATGATTTTGAATGAAAAATGCGCTACGTTTAACACGTGGTCTTCTAATAGGATATTTTTATTATTATATTACTTCACTAAACATAAAATATTTTTCCCCAAACGTGAGCACAACCTATTTTTTGTTCAAAATTACGTTTTCAAATTTACGGGATTGAAACAAACGTGGAACTTTTTAGAGATTAAACATACAATTCGACAAATTTAAGGGCCACATAGAAACCACCCCATATTTTAGGGACAAAAATATAAATTTCCCAATCATTTGGACAAACCAATGGGAAAGACCAGAGCCATGCTCTTCCCCGCTACTTCAATCACCTCCTGCTCGACCTTTCTTCGTCTCTCTAAAACCATATCTGCGCCAATCCTAAACTTACCGAGACCCTCCTCCCACAATCTTCTCTCGACCATGTCCATCCACCTCAATGTACATACCTTTGCAGGTAACCCAATTAAAGTTAAAACCCCTAAGCTAAATGATCCATTTTCACCCACCTATGCTCTCCAAACCCTCAGAAGCCTCCTTTTAGAGCATACGCATGAGACCGCTTCTCCTGATTTCAAGGTACTTCCCTTCAGGAAGGGAAGACCATTGGCGGGCTCGATCGGCAGGGACTCGGCGCCCAATTGGCATCTGGGTTGGTTGACTTTGGAGGATTGTAAGCATTACTTGGCAGATACTGGGGTTGATTTGAAGGAAGAGGTGCTGGTTTATTTGGGTTCGAAGGAGGAGGATAATGTTGTTTATTGGGCGATCGATGTGTCTGAGGCTAATGGTTTGGTGAATGAAATGGGTAGTAGACAATACTGTTTTGTTGAGCTGAGAACATTGATGGTCGCAACCAACTGGACAGATGAACGAGCTATGGGTGAACTTGCTGTTGCAGGTCATGTAAGTTTTGATTTGTGAACGTATTTGAATTGATTCCTTCTCATGTTATTTTTCAGTCATTTTTTCTCCCTAGAATTGTTTAGCGCATTACAGTTTAGCTGCATACTTGAATGAGATTGATGACAAATCGCTGCTTTACTTCTTAGGACGTAAAACTTATTTTGGCTATTTCACAAATGATGGTACTACTCATGTTTGTGTTATCTCTCTACCTGAAAAATGTTTTTTGAACGTATATTAGAAAATCATTTTTGACAGAGGTTGAAAACAATTTTAGGATCAGCAAAAATGATAACTATATTTTCAATTAACAATCAAAAAAGGCTACTTGCTCGGAAGTTTTGAATCGCATCCAATTCTGTGGTGCAGAATGGATATTTCTTAGGTCGATGAATTTGGCATTTGTTAAGTTGTGTTCTTAAGGAGAATTTCTGGTCAAGTACCTGCTTCCTCGCAGGATCTAATGTTTGATTTGGGATCCCAACTTTATGTGGTCACTTCCTTTGGTAGATTTTTTTTTTGTTTTTTTTTTTGGGGGGGGGGGGGGGGGTTGAAACTTTAATATACTTCTCAAGCTGCTAGAAAGTTCTTTCTTGCACCATTTTTGTTGTAACATATAGCAGTTATTTCCTTTTGAATTTGAATTTTATTCAAGCTTTATCAAGGTCTTCGAGCTCGATATTCATAATATTTTTGTAATTTTCTACCCTTGTCCATTTTGTTGCATAATCCTAAAAGATCTTACACTTAGTTCAAGAGGAAGAACTGCATCATGCCCATAACTCAGGGCGAAGGGCAAGTCTATTACTTGATCTCATTGAGGTCCTGTATGACCATAGAACTTCAAATAGTAGTTGGTGCCAATTTCTAGGATTATTTGTTATCACCTTTTATATGGCATTCTTAATTACCTTATTGGTAGCTTCTGCTTGTCCATTAGCTTGTGCGTAATAGACTAATAGGACGTTGAGTGGAACAATTTTATCCCAAATTCCCCGAGATAGACCGTTACATCTTCTCCATTAAAGACAAACCTTATTATCCGCGGTAATGCGTTCAGGGGGTTCCAACCTATAAATTATATCTTGAACAAAATTGATCAGAACTTGTTGACCAACACTTCATTGACTTTGTCTCTACCCACTTTGTGGAATAATCAATAGCTACTATAATAAAGCCATGTTGTTTCAAAGATGGGGCTATATATTTCTTATCATGTTTATTGCTCAACCTTGAAAGGGCTAAGGCTTAATGACATGCTTTAAGTTTTCAATGGGGACATGTTTTAGTTGGCCATGCTTTTGGCTCGCTTGACTTCCCCTAGTGTATTCAATGCAATCCTTTAAGATTGAGGCCAATAGAAACCAATGATGTCTAGCTAAACTTCTCATTTTCAGTCTTGATTGGTGGACACCACAAATCCCTTCAGAACCTCTCTCATTATATATATATATATATATATTTTCAAAGATGGAATTACCCCCCAGAAAGGCCACTCTCCTCATCTAAAGATCAACTGCAATCTAGAAGCAATTTCACCCACATCATTAGCTTTTGATTTTTTTTTTCTCTCTCAGGACGTAAGTTCAACTTGTATCCGAGAGTTCGAATCCAAGTGTTCCAACTAAAATGTTATAAGGCAATAATGCCATGCTTCGGTATTTAAATTCACCTTTAACTTGTTTAATTAATAACTAGGAATCTCCAAAGACTGTTGGGGGATAAGTTAGGACTGACAGATCATGTCATCAGGTCGTGTTATGGTCTGACATGAACACGATAACACGCAACACAAATACGACATGATAAATTAGCGTGTCATAAAACCTGAACACGAAAACGACACGAAACTTATCGAGCTGACACGACACAACAATTTATTGTTTCAGACAATAATATGAAACTTATCGGATTGACACGACACAACACGATAATTTATGGTGTTACACCATAACACGAAATATTGTCATATCATAATAAGATATCATGTCACAATAAGTATCTGTTTAACTCATTACACATTAAAGACTTGTTAATACAATTTATAGAAGAACAAAATATAATAAAATTATACAACTTCAAGAAAAACAAACCAAAAAAAATAAAGAATCCACCAATACAATGAAACAAAACAAAAAACAAAATTAAATTCACCAATACAATGGAACTTCCAAAACAACACACATGAACAACCACAAAATATCAAAGGTCTTAAAATAACTACCAACAATTCCATAACCATATCGTAAACTAGCAGATGACTTTCCAAGCACTTGATTCGTGTACAACAAAGAAATTGTATTTTAGAAAGACAATTTACAATATAATTATTTAACAATTAATGAAGTTTTATCCATACCATAATGCAAAAAGAAATGAGTAAACCTGAATAATGGTTGAGCATTGAGTCGACGTCTCTTCTTTGCTAACAACCAGTAAGTTCATCCAATTGAACCTTTGTTGTTTCTACATTTAAATTCTCATAGAAAAGAAATCAATTACAAATTTATAACAACAAGACAAGTATAAATTCAATTTGAATATATGTAAAATGAAATGAAAAGAATATTAAAAGTTACCGATAGCCTCAAATAACCAATCTTTTGTGCAAAGTAAACTTTCCATGGTTTCAAGTTTGAGTGCACTTCGAAATTGATAAATTACTCTTCCACTTATGCTAAATGCAATTTCAGAAGTAACAGTGGATACATGTATGCTCAACATATCACGAGTCATGGAAGAAAGCTCTGGATAACAAAATTGATTTGCTTTCCAAGAGGTCTTAATATTCAATTTCAAGTTTCTAGCTATTCTACGTCCAACTAAGTATAATTCCAATTGATTTTTTTTTTGCACTCATACTAAACTCATCACTCTCAAAATAATCAAACTCTTATAATAAAATTCAACAAAACAATCACCTCAAAATAAAAACTAATTAATAATTTCTTTTCAAACATAAATCTAATCAATATATAATAAGATATCAATAAAAATTAAAATTAGTTAAAAAATAATGATTTACTCTTAATAAATCTCTTGTTTCTATGCTACGACGATTTTCCTTGAGGCCACCTTGGCTACTACACTTGTCGGGACCGGGTGATGTGAGAGAAGGCTTGAAAGATTTCATATATTCATTAAAAAGAGCATGCGGATTATCCTAGACACGAGAACACTCAATTGAACCACTCCCATATAATTTTTTATGGCTAAAATTGACAAACTAAATCTTGTACCGAGGATCCAAGATCACAACAATAACTAAAACCATACTAAACTCTGACCTATTTCTCAAATTTAGTAAGCATCTGAATGGCCATATCCTTCATATATTCGTCTTCATAGTCTGTATATTGTTTCAAAGTCAAATATGCCATGAATATCGAAAGAAAATACAAATTTGCAGTAGGGTACTTAAGTCCGGAAAATTGACAAGTTATATCATAAAAGTAAAACATAGCCAAGAACTTCTTAATTTTTTCGTCTTTTTTCCAATCACTTGGAGAAGGAAAATGCTTATAGTTAGGATTACTTTATTCCAAGTGATAAAATGCTCCACGATAATTTAATGCACTTTCAAGTATTAGATAAGCCAAATTTCATCGAGTAGGAACATTGTTGGCCCACAATCTATTCAAGAGGGGTGAATTGAGTAGTTATAAAAATTAAAAAGTTTAAACAAATAATGTACCAATCAAACAAATCACCAATTTCCCTAATCTATTGTTATCTTGAGTTATAGCGGAAACGTGTTTATCTAAATGCACAACCAAATAAGCAGAGATAGAGAAATTGAACACACCAATTTATCCTGGTTTGGCAAGCTACCTTTGCCTATGTCCAGTCCCCTGAGCTCTCGCAGGGATTTCTCAATCCACTAACTTTCATCCCTCTCTCAGATAGGAACCAAACCCTTACAATCTTTTTCACAGGTTCATGACTAACCTAATTCTTTTACGAGGCTCAGAATCAAATCTTTACAATTTTCCTTTTACCAGGCTCAGGAAGAACGTAATTCTTTTTCACGCCAAGAATCAAACATATTTATCTTTTTACCAGGCTAATAACTAACCTAATTCTTTTACAGGTTGAGATCGAACCTACCTTCTTAACAGGTTAAAAACTAACCCTAATTAGATACCGACCCAATAAGTCTAATCCTCTCACACTCACAGAATACAAAAAATAATATTTTTCTTATTACAGGAGCTTCTACCATCTCAATTCAGGATATGCTCAATTAATGTCCCGATATACTATGTGATAGAATTACGTGAGAGCACAAATTGATATAAGCAATGAAAGCACAAAGATTATGTAAATTAGATTATCAGGCAAAACTCGTTTTGCAAGATATTTTAAGATTTTCAACAATAAAAAATGATTTTTCTTTAAACAGATTACAACAAGCTTAGACAAATATATATCACGTAAATCACAAAATGTAGAGCACTTGAAGTAATCAGAGAGATTTCACCAGAGTTTTCCTTGAATATCATAAAGACAAAAATATAGCGCAACAACCGATGATAAAACGATGAAAGTTTCGATCAAGATCTTCTTTAAAAATCTCTCTAAAAAACATATTTCAGCAAAAATGATTCACTCTTTTAAAATAGCTGATGTAAAACTCTTATTCTTTATTACTTTTTATTAAAAAATGGAGGTTAATATATGTAGGATTTAAACACTGTTTATAACGACTATATTTTGAAAGATAAGCCTATAAGTGCTATATATAGATCCCATATATCAAAACCTTTTAAATCTGAAATGTTTGACCTAGAAATACCCTTTTAAAACTCACAATTCAGTCCCAAAATATTTTGATTCAAATCCCTTAAAGATAGAAAATAGTTTTTTCAGTAAATCTCATAAAATCAAATAATATATAGACTAAATAATAAGATCTTCAAAATATATATTATATCCATGAAATATAGTCAAAACGCTGCAAAATCAGATTTATGACGTTCTAAGGCATAAGATTGGTAGAAGATCTTGAAAAATGTTATGGTCAAACTTGCAGAAGCACACCATTGGTCGATCGGCTATACAATTGGTCGATTGGTTGTACCCTCAATGACTCATTTTCTAGCCGTTGACAACTAGTCGGTTAATCAGGCAGTCGACGTTTTTAGGCTCAGAATCAACCGTCCAACTCATCGGTCAATCGGTGAGCCTAAAACCTCAAAACACCCATCCTGAATCTTCTGGTCGACAATTCGGGCCGAAAAATCACATTTTTCCATTTCAAAAGATTTTCTTGATCAATCTTTTATGAAAAACATTTTGACACTTAAATTTATCACTTCTAACCATATTTCAAATAATTCAAATTGCTTATAAGTGTTGTGCGTAATCTTAATCAGATTGTATCAAGATTATAAAAAGAGTTGAGTTGTTTTTACCTAGAAATACAAAAAGTCATTTATGCTCAAAAAATTTCAATATCTTTATTGCAAGTTTGCAACCATCTTGATCTTTCAATAAATATCTTCTTGAAAACAATTCTTTTTCTCATTTGCTCAATTGGAACTCAATTATGAAATTACTTAATAAAACCATTAGTTTCGTAAAATATTAACGTTAATTTGTCTATCAAAACATCTAGGGTCAACAAATATCTTGTCGTAAACCTTTCTTAGCATCTAAAGACAATAATTTCACATATTCCAAGAACTTTTGTTTCCTTACTTATGACCCTGCGATATATTTCACAATGTCACGAATCTTTTCAATGCATGAACTTATTTCTTTTAATCCATCCTGCACTATCAAGTTCAAAATGTCAGCACAATACCTTAGATGAAAGAACTCACCCTTACGCAAAAGAGTATTTCTCACGTCCAGTTGAGCAGTCAACATTTTGACAAATACATCGTTGGATGAAACATTATCCAAAGTCAAAGAAAATAACTTATTCTCTAGTCCCCATTCAGACAATAGAGTATAAGCTTTCTCACTCAAAGAAATACCATTATGCGGAGGTGGTATGAAACAAAAACTTTCTTTTTTTTTTTTATAAAATCCAATCACTATCAATAAAATACGCGGTGGCACATATATAGCCGTCAGTAGTGAGGGATGACTACAAATTAGAGGTTAAGCAAATTCTACCGGTATCAAAATATTTTCAAACCACACTTCTTTTTATTCTTTTTCGCTTAACTTTTGTGTCGTTCTTTGCATTGTCATCCTTTTGAGACTTATATTCATTTTCAATTTCCACGTAAATAGTTGATTCATCATTTGAATCCATCTACATGTAAAAGAAAACATAATTAAAAACAAATTAAACCAACTTAACGAAGGTATTAAAAAAATAACCTACAAACCATGATTCCATTTCCATATTTTTGGAGCAAAATGGGCTAATAAACCAGCTTCAATCTCTCTTGCTGTTGTTACACTGCCTTCTTTCTTAAATATTTTATTCAAAAAATTCAGGTCATTAAATTAAAGAAATAAATTATTAGTGAAAAAATATTTAAAATAACGATACAATAATTATACCAAAATCAGGCCCGTATGTTGTGTCATGTGTGTTGAAAAATAAGGTATTCAATCCATCAGTTGGATGAATCTATTGTTCTCATCCTCTCTCTAAAATGGCGTGTTCTATTATTTATGTTTATGTTCCGAATTACAGAAGATAAACAATTTTCAGTATGTTAGAATAATTCTCCCGCTCCCTGAAATTTGTTTTAGAAATCTGAGAGTAAAACACAAAAAATGTATATTTTTTTGATCTTATATTTTTGTTCTTGTTCTCAATTTTCAACAAAAGGGCCTGATTTCACTCATCAAGAACCACAAAGATGGAATTAGCACAAAATGAACAAGCAATTCAAAGAAATTTTAGAACAAACACAAATGAAAATTATATACAACTCATACAAGGGCTAAATCGTGATAAACTAAAATTAAAACAATCCTTAATTTTATAGCCAAAAAAAATATTATTTCCTCAATTAGATGTAAGGTATATAATGTTAAATATAAATTCCTCAATTAGATATAAGATATATAGTGTTAAATATAAATGCACATTTTGTATTTATGCTATATTTTGTTTTGATTTGAACTATTCTTTGTCTCCTAGGACATCAGACGACTGAGACATGTCTTGAGTTCTTATGTCTGTTCTGTTTTGTATAATAGATTGTAAATTGTAGTCGACGTTGAAGTTTATTATATTATTTCATGGGAATACTTTTTTTTTTCCATCTTATAATTTCTTTTTCATGTTATTCCGTTTTACTAATTTTAATTATATTTAATATTTCAAAATATAAAAAAATCATATTTCCAGGAGCCTTATTTCCCACACCCTGGGGCTTACTCCACATTCCAGGTCAAAATGCCCCTCCTTATTCAACCGTGTTTGTAAGTAATTCAAATTGGTTATTGCCTTTGGCGTATTAATATATTGTATCGTAATTATTATGTAGTCCTATTATAGACTATGCGCTGCCCATCCCCAAAGACTTCTCATGATGATGTGAAAAACAAAATTTTATGTGGTTTAATGTTATATCATTAATATAAAGATAAATATTTTCATCAGTCAACAATTAACTTAATAATTATATAATTTTAGAAAAATATTTCTCCTTAATGTGGCTGCATTTTGCTTAGGGGTGTTCATTGGATCGGGTTGCCGTATTTAGGTTGGACCCGAGACCCGACCCGAATGTATCATGTGAAGATTTTGCAGACCTGTTTCTGACTGTTCAACTAGGAAATCCGACTGCTTTCGGGTGTTGTCGGATCTGGTCAGATTCGGCACTAATGCAGCTAGAACTTAAAACAACAGACAGATAAATATCATTGATCTGTGATCAACAAAAACTCAAAACAGAAAATGTTCAACAGAAACAAAAGAATTAGTACTGCTAGAACCTAGAATAGACAAACACAAATCTTTGAAATTAGAACAGAAACAGAAACAATAATCAAACTACAAATTAGAACAGAAACACCAATAATTTAAAGTTAGTACAGAAATAAAAACCTAGAAAGAAAGTTAGAACAGAAACCGAAACTTAGAAGAAACAGGTACATGCTCCCTGTTCAGGTATCGTTGTCATTCTTCACTGGCGTTGCCTAATGTTTTCACCGTTATAGCATCTTCACTCACCATCACCTCACAGGCATGCACATGATGTATATTGATTTAGATAATTTGGGTTCCTATAAACGGGCACTACAACTAGATCTAGGATTCTAGATGATTTAAATGAGTAGATTGAAAATTTATAGGAAATTTCGGATGGGGAAAGGGAGTGACGGATGAGAATCAAAGAAATCGAAAACTTATTGGGAATTTGGAATGAATTGGGATTTTGGGAAGAAATAGAAGAAGAATTAATGAGAGTAGAAGACTAAGCGAAGAAGATGAAGCGAAGGGAGGAAGAAGACGGCAGAGGACTCCTCTGGATGGATTCAATGAACAAAATGAGAACCCTAAAATATTTCGGGTGGGTTGGGTGTACGCGGGTATTTATTGAAAGATACCAGCTATCCGACCTGGAAACAGAAAAAATTTACTCATTTAACCCGAATTCGACCCAAATTGTAAAAAATCCATGAAAAACGGGTGCAGGTTTGGCGGTTCTGCGGGGTAGGTCAGGTCTGGCGGATCAATGAACACCCCTAATTTTTCTCAAGTGTGTTGTGACATAATTAAGTGTCAGAAATATCAGATATTTTCATCAATCAATAATTCGAATATTATTTCCCTTTTTTCATAATAAAAAAGTCATTTGCTCTAAAGTCAAAATCACTTCAACCCGTAGTATTCTTTCTTTCTTTTTTTTTTTTTTTTTTTTTTTTTTTTTTTTTTTTTTAACAATTTATATTGATTGTACAACTTTTTTTTATCTCTCACATTTTGCAAAAAATTTCAATCAATCATAGTATGTTTACTTCTTATTTTTTTTAAATGCTATTAGCAAAAAAATTGTTTTTGAAATGCTTGTTTAAGTAAACTGAACCACTTTCAATTTGAAATTTTCAACAAATGCTTTATGTTTGCAAATCAAAACAACACTTGGCATTTTATTTTGGATAACAATTGGAGATATATTTATTTATATATGATTGGTGTACACCCAAAAAAAAAAAAAAAAGGGACCAACCGACCGACCAACCAATATTGACCACAATTTTCAGAATTGGTTGGTGATTATCTTTAGCGTTGGTGATTATCTTTAGCGTTTGCAGATAGTGTAAAATTAGGGAGCAATAAGTTCGATAACTTCGAGTAAACAGCGAATGGGTTTACATGGATAATTAATGGATAACTGCAATTTATCTGTTTTAAATCCAGTTAAATGATTATTCAACCCGTTTATATCCATTAAATTAAAATTGGTTCCCAACCTGCTTATAAGTGGGTTGATGTGGGTGGGCTGAAGGATAATGTAAACTATTGCCACCTTTAATATCAACTGTCGATTCAAAAGGACATTTTTTTTTGCCATTAGAGCACACTATTCTCTTGAAATATGCTTCTTGGCTGTTGGATGATGGATACCTCAATGTCATGTATAACTCTTTTTTCATGTCTTATTTTTTCTATTGCGAATGTACTGTAGCTACTTTTGTTACATTATACTGAAAACCAGTCTGTACTGGTCTTATTATGGTTTGGTTCATATATACCCACAGCTTGTTTTGTTCAGCCACTTAACCCATTGGTCCTCACTTGCATCTGCCTAGCTTGGCAGTGACTTCTTGTACTGCTGTGTTAATCCCTTGTTCCCAACAGCTTCTTCCCATGTGAACGTTTGGTGAACTTGTTCCGTGCATTTCCTCATAAATCAGGAAACACACTGTATTCTGTTCATTAAATAGAACCTGGAATACCAGTGATTATGGGCTATCGACTATCAAACATGTAAATAGTGGTAGAAGTAGAGGTCCGTTTTCCAGGATAGGCACGCACCATGAAGATGATCGGGTATTATTTGCGTCACTATGGATCGAGTCCAGACATCAAATGCTATTGTTGGTAACATAAAAATTATAAAATGAAAAAAACATGCTCTTAATTGCAAATGCTAAGTTGTCCAGTCTGCTTTGTGCCGTCTAATATGCGCTTGTGTGCACATATGTTTTTGATGAGCTCAGCATGTCAGAGGTGTTTACCATCTAATAGGGTGATGTTGTCATGAGCTCAAAAGCAAGGGCCTCAATCTGTAGTCCATGTTCTTGAAAATATATTGTTAAACTTGATACATGGTTTGAGTTTAATCTTGTTATTTTTTAATTCTATTTTTAAATAATTTCCTAAACTAATTTTTTTTGAAGTTTAAAACTGCTAGTTCTTTTGTCTACCATTGTCCATTGACAATTTCTTAAAACTTATTGCTTCACTTCAATGTTGATTGAGAACCCAACATAACTTTTCACCTTCAACACTTTACATATTTCTCATCGTTTAAGTGGTCTACAACATGTGTTACTGAGATTAGTGTTAAGTTATCGCTTTTGATATTTGATCAGGCCAGAGCATTGTTAGAATGGCATAACGTCTCACGTTTTTGTGGACATTGCGGACTGAAAACAGTTCCGAAGGAAGCTGGGAGAAGGAAGGAATGCTCAAATGAGGCATGTAAAAAGAGGATTTACCCTCGAGTTGATCCGGTGGGTACAATTCTCACGTTTTATGTTAGTTTGTTATTCTAGATACCGATGCTGATTGCACTGAATGTAATTTAGTTCTCTAACTGTGGCTCTCGCAACAGGTTGTTATTATGTTAGTGATAGATAGAGAGAATGACCGTGCACTTTTAAGTAGGCAATCAAGATTTGTACCACGCATGTGGAGTTGCCTTGCAGGTTTTATAGAGGTATGTGTTTTTCAGTCTTCTTGACTCTTAGCTTGTTTTGTAAATTAAGAGGCTTGCTGTGAAGCGCATGAAGCTTTGTAAAAAATTCCTTCAGTACAAAAGAAATTTGTTAGTCGTTGTTACTGACCTGACTTGGGCCGTAGGTTATCATCTTTCTTATTTTTTAGTTATTTATATCACGCAAACGTTTAATTAGGGGATTGGATTACTAAAATCTCGAGAGTTACTTTGTGTTATTGTTTCACTTTTATTTTAAGCCATTGTTCTCTTATCAGTTAATGTTTCATTATCATTTATACTGTTGTCAGTAGCCAGGAGAAAGCTTGGAAGAGGCAGTGAGGAGAGAAACATGGGAGGAGACTGGCATTGAAGTTGGTGAAGTTGTCTACCACAGTTCTCAGCCGTGGCCTGGTATTCTACCTTCCTGTGGTTTATACCTTAGTAGTTTCCCGTTTCCGATGTGTAAAGTTACAAAATCAAAGAGGGAAGCTATGTTATTTATTATCATCCCTGTAGCTTTTCCGATTTTGTATTAAACTTAATGCTTCTATGACATCGAATCATAATTGAGTCTATGTTCTAACAAAACACATCTTGTTCTAGAAGTTATTTCCACAGTCCCTAACAGAGAAAAAGAAAAGAAAAATAAATAGATGGACAAGCCGTTGCTAGTAGGCGTGCAAAAATCCATTGGCTTCCATAAAAGACATTAAATCTACTAGTAGCTGGGATGAAAAGCCCACATTTCACCATCAAATGAAAAGTCAAAAAGTAGGTCCACTAAGGAAGTTTAGTTGCTAGACCGATGACAAGGCAGGGTGGGGTTAAGTGTTGTGCGGTGTCTAAAGCGCTCTCAATGGTTAGCCCTAAGCTAAGCGCTTAGCCTTGTGCGGGAAAGCCAAAGCACTTACTGCCTTCCCATGAAACAAAGATAAGATGTGTAAAAATGAAATATCCAACAACAAGAACGAAACAAATTGAATAGAGGAACTCCCGAATATTTGGCGGTCTCAAAACCTTATTTGAATTTTGATGTAGAAGGTTTATAGCTGGAGTGATATATATATATATATATATATATATATATTATATTATAAAACAACTCATTCTATATTTTTTTAACCTATTTTAATTATATATTTTGGTTACATCAAATTTTTTGGAAAAACCTCTCTTCCTCATTTCCATTCCTCACCACCTTCCATTCTTTCATACCCTACTATTTTCAATGGACAAGTATATAAGCTGTACTTTTATTCTATTTATTTTTTAAACTCTTTTTTTTTTCCAAAACAACTTAAATTCCTTCACCTCATATTTTTTTCTTATTTTTTTTTTTCAATTTTTGATTTATATGATAAAATAGGAAATATTATACTTTCAAAATATATTTTTTAGAGACATTAATAGCTATTAGATTTAAAAATAAATAAACAACTTAGTATATATTTTTCGGAGATATTTTCAAAATATATTTTTAAAAGACATTTTCAGAACAGGTGGGTCCCATCATTCTCTCCATCTTTAACGGACAAGTATCCAAATCCTCCAATTCTCTCTTATTTATTTTTCAAACCATTTTTTTTTAATTCTTAACCACCCAAATTAAATCTCCTTATTTTTTCCTTTATCATTTAAGTTTTTTTCTTTATTTGTGATTTATCATTTATGTAATAAAATAGGAAATGGTAGCATTTTAAGGCAAAGATCAAAATTGTATTTGAGGAAAAAAATTAGATTCCCTCCCAAACAAAACTATGGTGGAACTTTTACTTCTCTCTCTCTATCTATATCGGACAAGTATTCAAGGCCTTCCATTTTCTCTTATTTATTTTAGAAGCCCTTATTTTTCTTTCTTATTTTTTCTATTTTGTTATTTTTTGAAATAAAAATAAAAATATTATTGTAGAATCTATTGGATTATTCTTGAAATAAGTCACTTATTATTCCCATTTTTCTTCTTTATTTTTTCGTATTTGAGTAAATGTTAATAAATTATTTGATTTTTTAGTTAAAATCAACTAAATTTTAAGTTCATATGATTAATATCAAGTAGGACTAAATAGTAAGTTGAAAAAGATTGAAAAATAAATCGCTCTAGAATTGATTTTTTTTTTTTTTAAATTATAGATGGAGGACTTCATAATATGATCAACAATATTATTTTAATTTTTGTTCCCCGAAAAATGCTATATCTACTTTATATTTGTTTTTTAACAATGCAATTTATTTTTTGACACTGGCATGCATTGTTAAAAAATAATTATTATTTTTCTTCTAATAAATTACAAAACGTGCATACTAATTAATTTTCTTTTTAACAAGTAATAAAATAGTTTATTACATATGTATGTAATAGAATATGAAAACTATATTCTAAAAAGATATTTTTTTATACAATACTATGTTGAATATTAAAGTTGCTCTTTTTGTTTCATTGCCTAAATCTTATAGTTCTTTGTTTTCTCAAATTATGGTTAGCTTTTTAGTTCAGGCATGGGTTATACGTTAGTATATATACGAGGACAATAAAAGAGACTTAATCAAAATTAATGGAATACAAAGTTCAAAAGCTTTTGTCACCTGTACCTCTATCATAGACGTCATGACATGAAGGCAAACATGTTTGGAGAATATCCTTATAAGGATATGCCAATTTCTGCCAAGATAGGACTAAAATAAACCAATGATTTGTGCAGAAAATCCAATCCTGTCAATTTGGAAAAAAAAAAGTAAAAAAAAAAAAAAAAAAAAAAACTTTTTTTGGATACTTCAAGCTTAGTTCTTGCTTATTTTGCGTCCCCAAATATTGAAGTGGAGGTGTCTATGGAGACAAACAGTACATCCCATCTCCAAGTTCCAATTCACCGATTGGGAAAGAAATGGTGGTGAATAAAAAAAAATGTCAGGTGTGCAAAGTGAGTCCATCACGTGGAGCCACCCATTAATGGTATTGTTCTCAGGGCAACAGGTAAATAAGAATAAGAGATACTTTTATGTTTATAAACAAATGTCACCTGCTAGAAGACTGATTATTTCCAATGCTACTGGGATAAAAAATGGAGATTGGTCAATTGTGTAACTTGGGTGTCCTCTTATCTTTGGGAGGAAAAAGATTCAATATTTATCTAGTATGCTTTCCAGCCTGAGAAAAAAAGTTAATGCCCGGCTTCTAAGTGGATCCCCGCTGGGGGAAAGATTAGTGTTGATCAAGCATGTGTTGCAGAGTATGCTAATGTACATATTGCCTTGCATATGTCCTCCCAATGCTTTATTGAAGGAGGTCAACAAGATTATGGAAGATTTCTTTTCGGACTCTTTTTATAACAAGACGAAGTATCATTGGAAGTCTTGGAGTGTTTTATGTCTTCTAGAATGAGAAGGTGGTGTGGGCATGAGGAACACTTCAGATGCTGCTCTTGCTTTTTAGTGCAAGAGATGGTAGAAAATCAGGCATAAAGACTTTATGGAAAGTTTTTATCACCTAGGTATTATAAGAATGGTGAAATATATTTTTTCCAATCTGAAACATAGAAAGGATTGTGTATTATTAAAGATATGGTGGAAGATCATGTGAGATGGCTTGTTGGCAAAGGGTATTTATGCTTTTGGTGGGAATCATGGGTGACTGAATTACCTTTGGGCTGCAACTTGTTCCAGACAATTTTAATATTCTGAAAATAAGGACGTTTGGATTAATGGGGAGTGGCACTTGAATCAATTGCACACATTGGTCACAACAGATTTGCTGCAGAAAATCATAAATTCTAAAGGGATTCAACCAAATGAAAGATGATCAAATCATTTGGATTGCCACAACGATGTTAATTTTTCTGTAAGAAGTGCATGGAATCTGCTCAGAAATCATAGGCCAATTTCTTGAGTTTTGGGATTCTCATTTACCCAAGAAATTGTATATATTTATGTGGAAATTGCACTCTAATTGTTTTCCTACTAATGATAACATTCAACAAAAAGGTATGAATCTTGTTTCAAAATGTTGTTGTTGCTTTCTTCAACCTACCTCTGAAAGTAAGGATACTCTTTTTTTTTTTTTTTTTTGGTTTGGGGATCTCGCTCAAGAGGTTTAGAGCTTTATTGCTGGTAGGTTTGGAATGAAGTCTTTGGATGTGGCCTCTCTAACTTATTGGTGTATTGGTGGGGATGTAACCAAGCCTCTCAGTTACATATTCTGAATTGCCATGTGGGAGTTTTGGAAAGCTAGATGTAGGGGTTTTAAAAATATTTGACCTTCTCAGTATATCATTAATAAGGTGATGTTTGATGTTTTTTCTACTGTGGGTGGTCATAGCGCACATTTTAACTCTTGGATGGATAGAGATCATATGATTGGGTTGGGCATTCCTCTGCAACAGGAAAAAGCTACAGATCTTCATGTTTTTTGGAACCCCCCTTCAACTTCTGCGGTAGTTATCAGCACAGATGGAACATCTTGTGGTAATCGTAGTGTTTTTGGAGGTGGTTGTGTGGTTAGACACTCCAAAGGTAAGATTCTCTCTGTATATTCTGCTCCTTTTCCGGTGGGAACTAATTTGGCTGCTGAAATTTAACCTCTTATTTACGGTCTGCAGTGGTGTGTTTCACATGGTTGTTTGGAAGTTGAAATGCAAAATGGATTCTAAAATTGTTGTGCAGATGATTGAAGGCCAGTGGAGTATTCCCTGGCATGTTAAATGTTTTATCTCTCATATTCAGAGATTGAGGACTCAAATTCCTTTTGTGGTTTGAAGTTCTAAAGGTCGCATTTTCATTGTTCGTTGTGATCCTTTTTTATTTATTTTTTTACTTGTTCGGGATGGAGACATGAAGGAAAAAAGACAAAATTAGGTAGAATAAAATTACAAAATTAATTTTACCATTAGAACCAACCCTTGATACTATGTTAAATGTAATGGAGGGTTCATTGGAAAAATGAGACGGCTTGACTACAACTAAATGACTGAAATGCTTTCTAACAAATAGGATATTAAATTTGTACTTCTACTTGCGATTTTACTGGTACTCATTTGGTTGGCTAAATTCTCTTCTTACTTGGTTTTCAATTGAATTTGGCAGTGGCCTTTTAATGGCAGTTGAGCTACCATATGGGGCTGAACTAGTTGTATGTTGACATTTATCATCTTTATTTCTTGTGAAAACATGCCATGATTTCTGGATCTTTCTGTTTAGCATCTGAATTGGTTTGTTTGCAGTGGGACCCAACAACATGCCGTGCCAAATAATGGTGGGATTTCATGCATATGCCAAATCTCTTGAAATAAGCGTGGATAAGAAAGAGTTAGAAGGTACATTGAAGGGTTAAAATTTAGTTGTTATTTCTTTTCTACTTGAACTCCTATAACTGGTTGGCTGTTTTCCTGATAAAGCTGTTACTCGAGATATAATTTTTTTAATTGTTGTTACTGTAGATGTGTTATCTGAGATTTTTGGTATACCTGATCGTTGAAGGTCTACATTCCTTACCTTCATTTGTTGTGGCACAGAAGGCATGGGGTCTGGCCACATGTTTTTTTTTTTTTTTTTTTGTATGCTTCTTTACCCATCTACACATTCCAATTAGTTTTGCTGAATAAAAATGATTTTTTTTTTTTGGGGGGGGAACTGGAATATACAAATAAGTATCCTGTATTAAACCAAACAACCAAGCCAATAAAGTAGTTTGAATGAGGTTATCAACTGATGAAAGGGTGCAGTAGCCCCTCGTATGTTGTGGGCTGTAGTGTGTAGATAGTTCATTATATGTGTTTTTTTTTTTTTTTTTTAAACAATTGTTGAGATTATTTGCTAGATGTTCTGTCTACAGTTCAAGGATGCTTCTGTGTACACATGATCTAGAGTGCTGATTAACCAAATCATCCTGATTCCTCAAAATTTGTGCTGTTTAAATTCTAATTGAACCCTTATTCTTCAATCTTTGAGAGAAGGATATTGATGTGATTACAAATTGAACAAATATGCATTATAAAATTAGTTATAATACCATCAAGCTCAAAATCGTTGCTTCAAAAAAAGTAACCATGTCGTTCGAGAAGGGTAATTGGAGAATATAGCAAAACAAAAGATCCTTTCAACATAGGAGTACCAAGTATGAATAAAAACCATAAATTTTGGTGGGTGATGTTGAGTCATTGACCAAAACTTAGAAGAGCGATTTTGATTCTTTAGCATGCCTTGAACTATGAAATGCCACAATCTGGTGGTAACTTATTTGAGATTTGTTGAAAAGCGGTGACCCAAGAAAAAGTGACATTGTAGTGGGGAACAATAACATTCAGATATGAGGCTTGAGATAATCAAATCATTGAGTCCAATTGTATATCCTTTTCGCCCTAGTTTTTGTAATTGGCTAAATACTGTGACTCATCGAGTTGTAATTTTTTTTATGAAAGTGTGGGGTTGTTATGGTCTTTGTATCGTTCCCAGCAAAGAATCTCGTCATTTTCCATCTTCTCAGAGAACATATTTCTGCATTCTGCCCAGTTCCAATGAGTTGTTAAAACCAAGGGAGTGATTGGTACAAAATTGACAGGTAACAAAGTAATTGATGTTCTAATGAATTGGGGTTGCCCTATGCATGCTGGATTTTGAAGTGTTCTGCTAAACTTACTTTTAAGATACCACTATACCTGAACAATCAAGAACCACTATAATACTTCCATGTACAATATTAAACTGATGCTTATGCAATGCACTGTTCTATTTTGTGAGCTCGAGGTTTTCTGTTTACTCAGATGCTAAATGGCATAGTAGAGAAGATGTGAAGAATGCGCTGACATCTGCGGAGTACGAGAAGGCACAAAGAACTACAGCAGCTAAAGTGGTACAGATGTGTAAGGGGGTCGAGAAAGGACAAAACTTATCTGCAGATTACAATGTTGAAAGCGGAGAACTTGCTTCGATGTTCATCCCTGGGCCATTCGCCATTGCCCATCACCTCATTTCTTCATGGGTTCTTCAGGATGGAGTAAATGGTGTTGAAGCACAAGGGAAGCAACGTAGTAGCTCTGTTTCGAATTTATAGCAGCTAAATATTTCTCAAGGAATCTCTTCATTTATTATATGTTCCAAGTTATCAAGGCATTCCCCGTCTTGTTTATAGTTTTACTTAAAGGCAATAAGCATTGTGAGATTTCAGCATACTAAAAGTTGGATTATAAAAATATAATCAATAGGGAGTAATTCTACATGTACACTGTTCTCCTGCATGAAATTAGAAGTGCGTGCACCTTATGCCTCGTCGAGTCTGTAATTCTATCCACCCACACGGAGATGAAAATAGTTATTTATACATTTTTTTGAACTAGCAAAACCAAAAAAAAAAAAGAAAAAAAAAGTGGGAATTAATGCTATAAACGAAATTTGTAGTTATAGATGCAAGTTATTTTATTTATTTATTTATTTTTGCTTTTTCATTTTTGTGTATGCAAAATCCATATAAAGCTAGTTAACTTAGGTACGATGCAATAGAATAGCTATGACATTACAATAGAATTTCTTCTGTTGAGATTTTGTTATTGCACAAATGTTTGCATTTTGCCTTTTAGCTGAAAATACACTTCAATATTGAAGTATGATGTTGTTCATGGCAGGTCAGGACTTGTAATTTTTGATTTATTGTTGTCTCTTTTTGGTGCCTTATCATCTAGAATCAAACAAGAGACCGCAAGAGCTCTATTCATGACAATTTTTGTTGACTTCGTTCACATCCTTTTTTGCTAACAGAAACATGTATAAGTTTTTGTTTCAGATATCTAACTAGTTGCATTCTACATGTATAAGTTTTTGTTTCAGATATCTAACTAGTTGCATTCCTAGAATGCATTTATATGGACTTACTGGTCCGTATAAATCTGGATGGACCTATAGTTCCACACAAACCATTCCTAGATGGACCTTTGGGTCCAAAATCATTCTCCAGATTATAAGTTTGCGTAATACATGTTTGCACGACCCTGTAAGTTCGAGCACATAGATCACATTGTGGACTTATAAGTCCGCTTGGGCTAGATCTCTGGAGACTTGTAGGTTTGTGTTAATGCATTTTGTTTGGACCTGTAAAGTCCAAACGTGATGGGATTTCATGAGTTCCCAAGTGATGAGAAAATAATAATGATAATAAATAAATAAAGTAATAACTTCAAGCTTTGTTGACTTTTTGGTTCACTACTCATGATTTCTTCGGATATCGGACATTATTTGGCTAAAATTATGAAAAAATATAGCTGCTAGGGATTGTGTTAGAGAAGGAGATTGAAGGTGGTTGAAGGGCTGTGTTGGAAAGGGGGTTAGAGGTAGTTGAAGGGTTTTCATTAGAGCAGGATGTTGAAGATGGTTGGAAGATGAGAGAATAAGAGATATGGAAGGCGGGAAGAAGAGTTTGATTTTGTGTATATGTGTTAAAAATATATGGGGGCTTACATTTACAAATATGTTGGCCCAAAGATGACCCAAGAGGGGGTGGGTTTATTTTTATTTATTTATTTTTTGGTTGGGGAGGGGGGGATTGAATTGGGTCTTGGATTTTTTTTTCTTTTTTTAAGTTTGTCTAATCCAAAATTTTCAACAACTTAAATAGTATGGTTAAAGCGTGCATCGGAGATACGAAATATTAGGTACACAATGCAAAATGTAGATACCGAAGAGAGTAAGAGATAAAGAGAAGTAAATACACAAGACAATTTTTTTTATAGTAGTTCGACAAGATTCCTTGCCTATGTCTTCTCCTAAGAGCTCCTGTTGCGATTTCTAATTCATTAATTCAATGATCTAACTTTCCAGGCATACATCAAAGCTCTTACATTTGTTGAGCCACTTAATAGGTGTGAATCAACCTCTATAATTATCAAGTTTCTCTCTCTTGGATTTCCTAATCTCTTTCCTAGGCAGAGATCAAACTCAACTATTTCAGATGAGTTTCTTAAGGTTTCTTCACATGATCCTCTTCACCAGAGAGATTAAGCCATCTCTTCTCCAAAGGCTCCTCCTTTGAGTTTACTTTCGATTTAGTTCTTATACTTCGCGATAAGTTTTCTTTTTAATAAATATATTCAATGATAATAAAACTCTCAAAAACAAATCTCTTTATTGAGTAAACAACCTTACTCAATGTAACGGTTTTATATTCTAAAATACAAAACTTTGTGGAGCTTTAGGTATACGACACAATTAACTCTCTAGTGTTGTTCTTACATGCGAAGTCACTTCCAATGACAGTTACACAAATGAAGTACAAGAATGAAAATGAAAAACAAGTTTACAACAAGAAAGTTGAAAAAATATACACAATAAAGTATGACTATTTCAAGTGTTTTCTAGATCTGATTTTTCTTTCTTTGAAGCAGAGTCTTTTCTTCTAATTTCTTTCAATGACTTTCTCTCTTAAAAAGATTAACCATTTAATAATAATATAAGAATGAATAATAAAGAACTTTGTCTCATCATTTTGATAAGTAATAGGGGATTTACGATCTCTTTGTGATCAAGTCACGCCGGTAGTACGAGTTATTCCTGTATGTGATATACTTTATCAAAATTTATAAGACTTATGCTAAAATATTATGCACCTAATCAATTCAATTTAATACTCAATTAATTAAGATATATAAAGATGATTCTCAATACACGGTTACACAATTAAATGATTTTAGCACAAATTTAGTATGCGAGTAATACAGCGTAGAGAAAGTACGAATTTACAAAATTTTAGGCAAAATAAAAATATTATAAAAAAAATGTCAGACTTCACTAAATCTTATGCATATATATTTGACTTAAGAATAATTTAATAACATATGCGAGTATTAAGTAATTTTTGCAAAGTGGTCTCACATAATTTTCATATCTCAACCGAATTTCTATTGGCAAGAATAAAACACAATAAAACTTAGACCTTCAACCAAACACCGTAGATCTAAAGCGGCTCAGTTTACATTCCAAAACATAGGTATTTATTGGGTATAATGAGACATATATACGAGTATGCTAGAAGGATCTATCACTCTTAGCAAAAAGCTACGTGACCCGTGTAATTCGATTTTATATAATTCACCAAAGCCTCTGAACAGAGTAGTATGATGATTGAGATGAGATTCCATCCTGGTATCATAAGGAATTGTGTTATCAATCAAATACATATGATTAGATTAGGATTTTTTACTTAACTATATCATGTTGGTCCTTTCGGATACACATATAGAGAGATCGCGGAATACGCATATCAAACTTGAGGAGGTTCTCTTGGTTAAATTTCTATTAACTTAACATAATTGTGATAAGTGGGTAAACGTGACACACTCAGAGAAAATGCATTAAGAAGAGAATCATTTTCTTCTAGAAGGGCAAAATTCCAATTCTTGCAATTTTATTGGTTAACTGATTAGTATAATAATTATTTATTTATACCATCTAACTTTTGGTATGAATCTAATGGATCACACACAAATATAAAATTGAAATTAGAAGAATCATTGAAAAAAGAATAGGGAGTAATGTTGAACTTAATAAGTTTAGGGGGGCCAAAGTGCAATTAAAGGGGAAAAATGGTTTAGGGTTTTAGACCCTGGACTATATTTATAAGGAAAAAAAGACAAAATGGACACTCATCCTCATAGATTCAACCATCACCGATTTGGTCACCCCCTCCCTCTATGTTTCTCTCAGTTTTTTATGTCTGTGAGATCTGTTTTCTTTTTGCACCAATGGTTTGAATCTTACTTTCTCTTAAATTCAAATCAAAGTTTCCTTAGAATCTTGGGATTCGATCAATTCTTAGAAATTCCAAGAACACTCTTCTCTATGAGGTTCTTTGTGAATACTGTTAAATGTGAGACATTTGTGTTACTTCTATAAAAATCAACCTCCTGTAGTTGCTTTCTTTGTGTTCCGACGCTACCTTTCACTCTTCCAAACCAACCCTTATGTTCATCTCTCCACTTTTACTTCAGCTCCGACGTTAGTGTCCACCACCACCAACACACTTCTCCCTCTCTTATTGCAGACAATCAATTACGTAATAGAAAGAGTCTAGAACTTGATTGTGCCTATTCATAGCTACAAAAACACAACCAACTCAAGAAACATTCCAAAGAGAGCAAAGGACTGATCCAGGAGAATGCCAAACAGCTGAAAATTCCACTGAAATTTCTTAGTGCAGATGGGAAAAAAAAAAAAAAAGGAATTCACACTCCATGGAATCAAAATATTTGGCCCAAAAAACTACCCAAGAGGGAGGGTGAATTGGGTAGTTACTAAAATTAAACAATTAATTCCTTTAAACACTTGATGAAAAATATTTAATTTTCCTAAATTAATTATTATCTTTGTCACGCAGTGTATATGTGTTTAATATTAAGTGCACACCCAAACACAATATATGAAAATAAACAATGCAGCACACAACGATATTGATGAGAACCAACAAGCAACATCAAATGACACATTGCATGTCCCGGTTGGGCCCATTACTAAGGCAAGATCCAAAAATATCAAAGAAGCACTTAATGGGCTAATTCAAGAGCTTTCGGCTGAATCGAAAACAATAAAGCCCAAATTAGGCCCAAATGACGATCAAGGCCTAATTCATCTCATCAAAACAAGTGAATGAGTTTAGACATGAACTTAAATAGACCAAGGCTTGAGGACCACGAAATTCTCAGCATATTTATTTTATTTATTTGTATTTTAATTTTAATTTAGGTTATTTATTTGATAATTTGTAAGGCATGATAGCCAAATTAGCCTTTTCCTTTTTAGATTAGGAGTAGGGTTTTCTTGTTTCTCTAGGGTTTCATTTTTTTTGTATTGTAGCTGCACTGTTCACGAGCACTGTTCACCGACACTATTCACTGCACTATTCATTACCTATTTAAGAAAGTTGTATACCATGAGGAAGAACACATTACTTTGATTAATAAAAATTGTGAGAGTTTTTCTCTTTAGTCCTTCGGAGAACTTTTTTCTGAACTTATCAAGAGTTTCTTGTGGCGTTCAAACTTATATCTTTGATTCGTGATTCATTATAATCATTGGGTCAAGATCATTATACCATTGGTTCGCGTTTCGTTCATAAACATTGGGTCAAGGTAATCTATCTTTCAATTTCTGTATTTTTAGCACATTCAAAATCTGATTTAGTTTTGATCTTTGCGAAGAAACCCTAAGTTGGTTTCGAGTCTCACTAATCCTTGGTGAGGGTTCGCATCATTTGGTATCAGAGTAAGGTCTAAATCAGGTTTCATCTATCATTTTTCTTTTTCGTTCTTTCATATCTATTCCTTCATAATTTATTTTCTTGACCAAATTATATCATCAGATCTATTGCATTTTTTTTTTCTTTTCGTTCTAATTCAAATCTGGTCCAATCTTGAAAAAAAAAACACAGTGCATCTTTGTTCTGATCATATTTTTCGTTTAAATATTGTGCTTCTTCAAATCTCAATTTAAAGTTGCTGGTTTTCAAAAAAAAAAAAAACAGAAACAGAAACAGAAAAAAAAAAAAAAAAAAAAATGGGAAAAATTCAGCAGCCCCCCCAACAAAAATTGAGAATAATTTCTTCTTGTTCTACTCTATAAACTTTTCTTTGTGCTATTTTTGTTCCCTTTGTTTCGTTCCTAAAATCTCATTCTTAGTGAATCAAATTGTTGAGTTTGGATTGCTATAAGGAAATTTCTGATTGAGATTGGTTAAGTTCAATAAAAAACTAAAAGAGGGAACTAAAGAGTGAAAAAAAACAAGAGAGTGTGAGCTTATAAGAGGATAAAAGCCGAATTTGAGTGATACACGAGTAGAGTGACATAGTTTGAGTGCAAACACATGAGGGAGTGTTTGTGAGGTTTGCTAACCTTGTTTTGCAGGCTACTAAACATGTCTCGAGAAACAAACAAAGGCTCATCCGATGAAGCACATGAAAGGATGGACATAATGGACGCAAAAGTTTTCTTCAAGGCCTTGGAGCAAAAGTTTCAACAGTTGAACTTGCGGTTTGATGAAGTGCATGAGCGGCTTGACAAAGTTGAGTCTAGCGCACAAAAGGGGCAGCCACCGAGAGCTCCTAATGTGCAACGAAGAGAGAGGAATCAGCCTCGGTTCGTGTATAAAGATGATTATGAGGATGACCTAGATGAAGACTATCGGGCCTTTAATGCAGGCTTAGGCAGAATTGGGAGTGGATATGGGAATAGAGGAGATAGACATGGGGAGCGGATTGATAATAACTTGGGAAGTATCAAGGTGAATATACCATCATTCCAAGGGAAAAACGATCCTGAAGCATACTTGGAGTGAGAGAAGAAGGTGGAGTTGATCTTTGAGTGCCACAACTACTCCGAGGAGAAAAAGGTAAAACTCGCTGTGATTGAGTTTATTGACTATGCTATAATATGGTGGGATCAACTTGTGATAAACAGGAGAAAGAACCATGATAGGCCTATCGTGACATGGGCGGAATGAAGGCCATCATGAGGAGGCGGTTTGTCCCTAGTCACTACTATAGGGACTTGTATCAGAAATTATAAAGCCTTACGCAAGGCTATCGGAGCGTGGATGATTACTACAAGGAGATGGAGGTCGCTATGATCCGGGCTAATGTCAAGGAGGATAGAGAAGCTACCATGGCAAGGTTCTTGAATGGGTTGAATCGGACATTGCCAACGTGGTGAAGTTGCAACATTACGTGGAGTTGGAGGACATGGTTCACATGGCCATAAAAGTGGAACGACAGCTTAAAAGAAAAGGAACTCGGTCATTTCAAAATTTAAGCTCCTCTAATTCATGGAGGTCGAATGGGAGGAAGGACGAATGGGCTGTTTCAAAGTCCAAAATCGAACCCCCAAAAAGGAGAGATGATGTTCCCATTGCCAACAAAGGTAAAACCGAAACCCAAACTCGTAACCGTGATATTAAATATTTTCGTTGTTTGGGAGTAGGTCACATAGCCTCACAATGCCCAAATAAGAGGACCATGATTGCACGTGTTGATGGCGAGGTGGAAACCAAAAGTGAGAGTAATGATGACCAGATGCCACAACTTGAAGATGCTTGTGATGATGATGTGGAGTACCCGGTGGAGGGAGAGTCACTTGTGGCAAGGCGTGCTCTAAGGGCCCAAGTTGCGGAGGATGACATGGAACAGCAAAGGGAGAATATATTTCACACTAGATGCCATGTCAACAACAAGGTATGTAGTATGATCATTGATGGGGGAAGTTGCACTAATGTGGTTAGCACTACTTTAGTAGAGAAACTGAATTTACATACCTTGAAATACCCTAGACCTTATAAATTGCAGTGGTTGAATGATTGTGGAGAGGTTCGGGTAAATAAACAAGTGTTAGTTTCCTTTTCGATTGGGAAGTACAAGGATGAAGTACTTTGTGATGTTGTTACAATGCATGCGGGTCACATATTGTTGGGCAGGCCATGGCAATTTGATAGGAAGGTTATTCATGACGGGTTCAAGAATAGGCACTCATTCGTCAAAGACAATAAAACTATTACTCTTGTGCCGTTGACTCCAAAACAAGTGTATGAGGATCAAACGAAATTGAAAAGAGAGAATGAGTTAAAAAAAACTTGTGAGACCGAGAGTTCAAAAAAAGATGAGAAAAAAGAGAACGGAAACATAAAAGAGAGTGAAAAGCAAAAAAGAAGTGGAAAAAATGAGAGAAAAACAGAGAAACAAGTGAGATTTTATGCTAAGGCGAGTGATATCAAGGGTGCTTTGTATGCAAACCGGCCTATATTTGTACTATTGTACAAAGAGGCGTGTTTTAGTGCTAACAAATTTGACCAATCTTTGCCTAGTGTTGTTGTTTCTTTGTTGTAGGAATTTGAGGACGTGTTCCCTAACGATGTGCCTAGTGGATTGCTACCTATTCGAGGCATTGAGCATCAAATTGACTTTGTGCCGGGTGTAACAATTCCTAACCGACCAGCCTATAGGAGTAATCCAGAGGAGACGAAGGAACTTCAAAGGCAAGTGGAGGAGTTGCTAGCCAAGGGACACGTAAGAGAGAGCATGAGTCCGTGCACAGTACCAGTACTATTTGTGCCTAAGAAGGATGGAACTTGGTGTATGTGTGTTGATTGTCGAGCTATTAACAACATTACGGTAAAGTATCGACATCCCATTCCTAGACTAGATGACATGTTAGATGAGTTGCATGGGTCATGTATTTTCACTAAAATTGATTTGAAAAGTGGGTATCACCAAATTAGGATGAAAGAATGTGATGAATGGAAAACTGCCTTTAAAACTAAATATGGATTGTATGAGTGGTTACTAATGCCTTTTGGGCTAACTAATGCACCAAGTACATTTATGAGGTTAATGAATTATGCATTGCGTGTGTTTATAGGCAAATTTGTTGTGGTCTATTTTGATGATATTTTGGTGTATAGTAAGAGCTTAGATGAGCATATTGATCATTTGCATTATGTGCTTGATGTTTTGAGAAAAGAAAAATTATATGCAAATTTAAAGAAATGTTCCTTTTGCTTGGACAAAGTTGTGTTTCTTGGCTATGTTGTTAGTTCGGAAGGGATTGCAATGGATGAGGAAAAGGTGAAGGCTATCAAAGAGTGGCCCACACCTAAGTCAATCACGGAGGTAAGAAGTTTTCATGGTTTGACTAGTTTTTGTCGTCGATTTGTTAAAGATTTTAGTACACTAGCCGCACCACTCACTGAAATTGTCAAAAAATCCGTGGGTTTTAAATGGGGTATGGAGGAAAAGCGTGCATTTAATGAGATTAAATAACGGTTATGTGGTGCTTCTTTATTAGCATTACCTAATTTTTCTAAAACTTTTGAGATTGAGTGTGATGCTTCAAGAATAGGCATTGGAGCTGTTTTGATGCAGGAAAATCGGCCAATAGCATACTTTAGCGAAAAGCTAAATGGGGTAGCACTGAATTACCCAACATATGATAAGGAGCTTTTTGCGTTGGTGAGAGCATTGGAGACTTGGCAACATTACCTGTGGCCGAGAGAGTTTGTCATAAATACTGATCATGAGTCCTTGAAGCACTTGAAGGGACAAAGTAAGTTAAATAGAAGGCATGCCAAGTGGATGGAATTCATTAAAACCTTCCCCCTATATAATCAAATACAAACAAGGTAAGAAAAATATTGTGGCTGATGCACTCTCCAAAAGGTACGTCCTTGTCTTTACATTAAATGCAAAGCTACTAGGGTTTAAATATGTTAAAGAATTGTATGCTAATGATGATGATTTTGCTAGTGCGTTTGGTGCATGTGAGAAGACAACGTTTGGTAAGTTCTATAGACTAGATGGGTACTTGTTTAGAGAAAATAGATTTTGCGTGCCTAATAGTTCTATGCGTGAGTTACTCGTGCGTGAAGCACATGGGGGTGGTTTGATGGGTCATTTTGGTGTGAGAAAGACTTTAGACGTGTTACATGAACACTTCTTTTGGCCAAAGATGAAACGTGATGTGGAGAGAGTTTGTGCTAGGTGTGTTACATGTAGGCAAGCCAAATCTAAAGTCTTACCACATGGATTATACACTCCCTTGCCCGTACCTAGTGCGCCTTGGATGGATATTTCTATGGACTTTGTTTTAGACTTGCCTAGGTCAAGGAAAGGTAGGGATTCGATTTTTGTGGTTGTTGATAGGTTCTCTAAGATGACACATTTCATATCTTGTAATAAAACTGATGATGCGACCCACGTTGCTGATTTGTTCTTTAGAGAGATAATACGTCTCCATGGTGTTCCTAAGAGTATTGTATCTGATCGTGATGTTAAGTTCCTCAGCTATTTTTGGAAAGTCTTGTGGGGAAATATGGAACTAAATTATTGTTCTCAACTACTTGTCACCCCCAAACGGATGGACAAACCGAGGTAGTAAATCGAACTTTATCTACTTTGTTGCGTACTATAATTCAAAAGAACTTGAAAAATTGAGAGGATTATTTGCCATTCATTGAATTTGCTTATAATCGGAGTGTTCATTCTACTACTGATTTTTCACCATTTGAGATTGTCTATGGTTTTAATCCACTAACTCTTTTGGATTTATTGCCTTTGTCAGTCAATGAGAGGGCTAGTTTGGATGGACAAAAGAGGGCTGAGATGGTGAAAAAAAAACTCCATGAAAGTGTACGACAACACATAGAGAAGAAAAATGAGCAATATGCAAAGAAAACAAATAAGGGCCGTAGACGAGTCATCTTTGAACCGGGTGATTGGGTTTGGGTGCATATGAGAAAAGAAATATTTCCAACCCATACTATTGTAGCCGCACTGTTCACCGACACTATTCACTGCACTATTCATTACTTATTTAAGAAAGTTGTATCCCATGAGGAAGAACACATTACTTTGATTAATAAAAATTGTGAGAGTTTTTCTCTTTAGTTCTTCAGAGAACTTTTTCCTGAACTTATTAAGAGTTTCTTGTGGCGTTCAAACTTATATCTTTGATTCGTGATTCATTATAATCATTGAGTCAAGATCATTATACCATTGGTTCGCGTTTCGTTCATAAACGTTGGGTCAAGGTAATCTATCTTTCAATTTCTGTATTTTTAGCTCGTTCAAAATCTGATTTAGTTTCGATCTTTGCGAAGAAACCCTAAGTTGGTTTCGAGTCTCACTAATACTTGGTGAGATTTGCATCAGATATATTTTGGTTCGTCCAAACTAGTCTTGCCTACATCTAGTCCTCCGAGCTTCACATCTGATATTCGTAATCCACTAAATTCTTTGATCCCTTTACCAAGCAGAAACCAAACTATTACAACGATTCTTTTACAGGTACATAATCAACCTTTACAAATTACCCTTTTCTCAGGTTAGTGATGAACCATATTTTTTTACCCGACTAAAGATTAACCTAACATTCTCTCACTTTTTTTTTTTCACAGGGAATGATGAACCTTTACAATTCACTTAAAATTAATTCAATTACCGAAAAAATTAAAATCTAATTCTTTTCAAGGGAAAAAAATAACCTAACTTTTTTTACCAAAACAAAGATCAAACTCTAATTTTTTCACAGAAAAAAAAATATCGAAACCAATCTACCATGTCTACACATCATCCCAAACGTGTCTAATCTACTCAAACTCACAAATAGAAAAAAAATGCAAGATTTTTTCCACAAGGAGCGTCTAGCACCTCAATACAAATATACTCAATTAATGACCTCAAATAATTACTATGTGATAGATACAATGTGAGACAAATAAAATCTGATTAATTAATAAAGTATGTAGCACAATTTAAGCACGTAATTAGATAATCAAACAAAAATTGTTTAAAAAATATTTTCAGTCTTTTAAGTTTAAAACGATTTTTTAATCAGTTCTATATCAAGCAATCAATAAAAATATAACTTCAAAATAAATAATAAAACTTTGATAGATCTCACCGGGAAACACCGATGATATTGACATAATAGCAATAGAACTCAAGTCGGTGATGCCAAACCACAAGTGCTTTAGATCAAGAATTTAAAATAAATCTTTCACAAAAATCTCAGCGTAAATATCACTCTTAGAATAGCTCAAACTGATTGTTCTTAATGTAATCAAATCAATTCTCGTAGGTTTATATTAACAGACAAATAACTAGCCCTCCAATGGCTAGTTTCTCAAAAATATGCCACTTAATGATAATCTTAGACCACATATATAATAACCTTTCATTTCAGGTGTATTTCACTTGAAAATAACTTTCAATTCTCCTAATTAAGTCCATAAAACTATTCTAAATTTAAAACTATAGAACTAGGAAGTATTAAACTATTTAAATTAGGAGAATCTTAAAATATATGGACTATATCAATAGGGATAATATAATAGATTGTTGATAGTTCAATTAAGTTCAAATCCCCCAAATTTCTCTCTTAGAATTATAAAAAAATGGATAGTTTTTTACCAATAAACAAAATCTCCCGAAATCTCAACTGACTTAGTCAGTTGACCAAATCCCATAGGTCGGTTGACCAACCTGTCCAACTCCAAATTCAACCGTTGACTTAAGGCTAGTCGGTTGACCGATCACATCCAATTGGTTGATTGATTGGATCAATGTGATCTTTTTTTCCTTTAATTCATCTATTGACTCAAACGGTTGACCGACCCTCTTCATTCGGTTGACCGATTGGATTTGTGTGCCAACTTTCTTCGCCAATTCAGCTACTGTTTAAAACGGTTGACCGACCAATTTCATTTGGTTGACCGACTGAATTAGTGGCACCTCATTTTAACTCCAAAACACACTATTTGATTCAATTGACCGGTTACTTTTCTTGATTGATCGAATTGACCCGAAAGCTTAACTTTTTATAATTTAAAACATATTTTCCAATTGGATCAATTATCAAATTCATTTCACATTAAGAGCACATACAATATCTCATTTTAGGATCTTAAACTTATCACTTCTTATCATGACACACATATAATTAACTCATTTTAAGTATCATGTGTGATCCTAATTCGGGTTGTATTAAGAGTATAGAAGTAGAGAATTATTTTTACCTATTTTCTTCACGGTCTTCAAAACTCTTCACATCTTCATTACGTCCATCTTCCACACTTTATGTTTTCTTCATGAGGTCTTCTTCTTAATCACATACATGAAATTATAAATCTGAAACACTTAATAAAACCATTAGTTCCACAAAAAATATCACTATTTAATTGTTCATCACATACTTTAAAGCAGGTACGCCACATACAAGACTCTTCTTAGACAGATTTGAAATTAACTTAATACTAGTATGCCCAAATCGTCTATGTCGTAACCAACTATTCTAAGATAATGCATTTAAACATGATAAATTTTGAGAAGAGAAGTCATCAAACGAACATGTATAAACATTTTCAAATTGTGATACAACAAGTAATATGTTATTATCACGCCCATTCTTAATAATGCATCTATCATGATCAAAGACAAGACTATAACTTTATCACATAATTGACTAATGCTAAGCAAGTTATGTTTAAGATCGTCTACTAAAAGAACATCTTTGATAGTAGTAGACCAATTACCAATATTACCTATATCAGTAATTTTACCCTTTGCGTTGTCTCCAAACGTCACATGACCTCCGTTTTTAGGTGTCAAATACGTGAATTTATATTTGTCACCTTTTATGTGCCGAGAACAACCACTATCCAGGAACTATTTTTCCTTGAATCGATGTTTTCAGAGTAACCTGTAAGGGGAATCTCAAATAGTTCCTAAGTGGTACCTAATCTAAGTGGGTCCGATCTTGTTAGTCAAGATAACGTTAGTTCTTTTAGGAACCCAAACTTGTCTGCATTTAGATACTTTACAAAAGTATTTACTAATAGTATGCCCCCACAATGTTACATTTAAAATATCTAACAAGATTCCTAGTTTCAGAAAGAAATTTATGAAATCTCTTTTGTTTAAGGTTTTTTTTAAGCCAAATTCCAGCTTTATCAAAGATACCTCGTGAACTTCCCAAAAGTATTTTTAGATTATTTTCACCATCCGTGAATTTGAGAACTATTGAATGTGAATTTGAAATTTTGAATTTCAATTCAATGTTTTCATATTTGAATTTATTACTTGCTTATTAAGTGTGTTAATTGTACTTTGTAGGGTGTTAATTTGAGAACATTGGTTTTTATAATCATGTGTTAGTTCTTGATAAACATCAAATAAATCATTGAAATCTAAAGGGCAAAAACTAGAATATTTCGTTACCACATCTCTAGTGGCCATCAAAGCAAGCATAGATAAATTGTCACTGCCGATTTTTTTGAGCTACTCAACTCAGAGTCATCCTAGGTGGCTTTCATTGATTTCTTCTTACTCTTATTTTTCTTTTTCTTATCCTTTATTTTTTTTCTCTTTTTCCTTCTTTGGTTTGGGATAGTCGGATTAGAAGGTCCGTTCTTATAAAAGTTGAAGCAATCCACATTACTCATGTTGAAATTTCTCTTTCCCCGGAATTTTTGTTGAGTCATTTTTCTAAAAACATTTGTGAGAAAAGCCATATCCTTTTCTTGCTCGCTGTCAGGACTGATGTCATCACTGTCATCTTTTTCTTCATTTTTTTTAACTTTCAATGTCAAAGACTTCTTTTTTATGTTTCCTGATTCATCCTCATGTCCTCGTATAGCCATCTCATGGGTCATTAGGTTTCCAATAAGCTCATCAATAGTATAAACTGTGAGATATTTAGCTTCCTCTATTGCCGTCACTTTTGGCTCTCAGACTTTAGTCAATGATCTCAGAATCTTTCATACTTTGTCCTCTATATTATAAGGCTTTCCGAGTTGACCAAGGTTGTTGCAGATATTATTGAATCTCATGTACATTTCCAGAATCAATTCCGCTTCACCCATTCTAAATAGCTCAAATTAAAGAACTAAGGCATTGATCTTGGATTGTTTCACCTGATTTGTCCCTTCGTGGGTGCTTTGCAATGTGTCTCACATTTCTTTAGTTGATCCACAACTTGAAACCCTGGTATATTCATTAGTATCTAAAGAACAAAATAGAATATTAATAACTTGAGAATTAATAGAAAGTTTCTGTTTATCAGAGGTTGTCAGTTGTTCTTTATTATTAGTCACTCCATTCTCCTTAGGAATGACTAGACTATCCTCAATGGCTAGCCACACATCATAATTAGTAGCTTGAAGAAAAACAATCATTCTGCCCTTCCAAAATGAATAGTTATCACCGGCAAACAAAGGTAGACGGTTCATAGACTGCTCCTCGCCTAGAGTGCCTATGGGGTGCGCCATGTAATCTTTCTTAGCAATGATTTTAAGTCAAACGAGCTAAAACAGATCTAGTACCAAGTGTTGGCCCAAAGAGCTATCTAATAAGAGGGTGAATTTGGTAATTTCTAAAATTAAACAATTAATTTTTTTAAACACTTAATGTTAAATAATCATTTTTTCTAAATTAATTATTATTTTTGTTACGCAGTGGATATGTGTTTAATACTAAGTGCATACCCCAACATAATATAAGAAAATAAATAATGCAGCACACAATAATATATCCTAGTTCGGCCAAGCTAGTCTTGCCTACGTCCAATCCCCCGAACTCCACGGATATCCGCAATCCACTAAACTATTTGATTCATTTATCAAGTAGGAACCAAACTCTTATAACGATTCTTTTACAGGCACATAATCAACCTTTACAAATTATCCTTTTCATAGGCCAAAGATAAACCCCATCTTTTTACCCGGTTAAAGATTAACCTAACACTCTCTCACTTATCCTTTTCACAGGGAATAATGAACCTTAACAATTCACTCAAAATTAATTCAATTACTGAAAGAATTAAAACCTAATTCTTTTCAAGAGAAAAAAATAACCTAACCTTTTTCACAGGAAAAAAATCAAAACCTAGCTACCCTGATAGACATCATCTCAAACATGTCTAATCCACTCAAATTCATAAATACAAAAAATGCAAGTTTATTTCCACAAGGAGCATCTACCACCTCAATACGAATATACTCAATTAATGACCCGAATAATTGTTATGTAATAGATACAATGTGAGGCAAATAAAATCAGATTAATTAATAAACTAGGTAAAACAATTTAAGCATGTAATTAGATAATCAAACAAAAATCGTTTAAATTTTTTTTCTTCAGATTTTTAAGTTTAATCAATCATATACCAAGCAATTAATAAAAATATAACTTCAAAATAAATAATAAAGTTTGGATAGATCTCGTCGGGAAACACCGAAGATAGTGACAGAAAAGCAATAGAACTCAAGTTGGTGACGCCAAACCACAAGCGCTTTAAATCAAGAACTTAGAATAAATCTCTCACAAAAATCTCAGCATAAATATCACTCTTCGAATAGATCAAACTAATTATTCTTGATGTAATCAACTCAATTCCTGCAGGTCTATATTAATAGACAAATAACTAACCCTCCAACGGCTAGTTTCTCAAATATATGTCACTTAATGACACTCTTAAACCTTAGATATGATAAACTTTCATTTCAGGTGTATTTCACTTAAAAAAAAACTTTCAATTCTCTTAATTAAGTCCATAAAACTATTCTCAATTTAAAACCATAGAAATAGAAAGTATTAAACCATTTAAATTAGGAGAATCTTAAAATATATGGATAACATAATAGGTTGTTGATAGTTCAATTAAGTTCAAATCCTCCAAATCCCTCTATTGGAATCATCAAAAGCAGATGGCTTTTTACCAAAAGACCGAATCTCTCGAAATCTCAATTAACTCAGTCGGTTGACCGAATCCCATAGGTTGGTTGACCGATCTGTCCTGCTCTAAATTCAACCGTTGACTTAAGGCCAGTCGGTTGACCAATCACATCCAATCGATTGACCGATTGGATCAGTGTGATCCATTTTCCCTTCAATTCATCTACTGATTCAAATAGTTGATCGACCCTCTTCATTCGGTTGGCCGATTGGATTAGTGTGCTCACTTCCTCTGCCAATTCAGTTATTGTTTCAAATGGTTGATCGAACAATTTCATTCGATAGACCAATTGGATCAGTAGCACCTCATTTTAACTCCAAAATACATTGTTTGATTCAGTTGACTGATTGATTTTCTTGATTGACCGAATTGACCCGACAACTTAACTTTTTATACTTTTAAAACATATTTTCCAATGAGGTCAATTATCAAATTCATTTTACATTAAGAGCACATGCAATATCTCATTTTAGTATCTTAAGCTTATCACTTCTTATCATGACACACACATAATTAACTCATTTTAAGTGTTGTACATGATCCTAATTCGGGTTGCATTAAGAGTATATAAATAGAAAGTTTTTTTTCACCTATTTTATCCAAATGAAACCCCTGTTAAAGCATGAAATTGGGATTTTCAAGAGAGAAATTAGTGACAAGACGGTCGTGGCGACGATCGGGACTCTCTCGACCTATGATTTGATGCCATACATTGATTTCGATGACCCGCCGGAAGATCTTGTTCAGTTGGTGAAGACGAGACTAGGAGATAAAAACTTAGGGGTAATGTTAGAATTCGTGGAGAAATGTTCTTTTTATCTTTTTTTTCTTCTTCTTCTTCAAGATGTTCCTTCGACGAGGAGTTTGTTGTGTTCAATCAGCATGGCAGTTCTGGCAGGTATTCTCATATGAGAAGGAGGTCAAAGGCCAATGAGTATTTTCTTAGGAATGCTTTAGTGGTTGTGATGTTCAGGTAATCATTCACCGTGTGTTGGGGCTTTTTTAAGAAAAATTATCAAATGATCTCAACAAGTGTCCAAATCTACCGAATGATCTCTCAACATTTTAACTGAACGGAATGGTCCATAACTTATGGAATTATATTTCTGATTAGTCTCAATTTCAAATCCGAAATTAGATTCAGACAATTTTGTCCTTCCACAATGTTGAATATAATACGAAAGTGAATTGTGTATTGAATATAACACGAATGTGAATTTCATATTGAATATAACACGAATATGAATTTTTTTATTTAAATTTGAAATTTTAGTTTTTTTTCTACAAAAACAATACCAAAAACTTATAAAAAAATACAAAATAAACAAATATATAAAAATAAAAAACAAGAGAGTAAAAAATAGAAATAGAAACTATAAAATAAGCAACAAAAAACATCATATTGTGAGGGTATTTGTATAATTAAATTAAGAAAAAAATATCATATTGAATTCAACATGATGTGAAAATAAGAATGTGAATTTCGTGTTGAATATAACACATATGTGAATTTTTTATGAAAAATTGATGAGCGTGATGTCATTTTGAAGATTTTATTCATATGTATCTGAAAATATAATTAGATCATAAAAAAAATCATATTGAATTCAACATGATGTGAAAAACTACAAAAGGTCCGAAATAACATATTGAATATAACACGAATGTGAAAACTAAAAAAATATGAAAGTACCATGTTAATGTACCATGAATCTAAATTTTTAATGAAAAAATTATAAACGTGATATTTTCTTGACGATCTTATTCAAACGAATATGAATATATAGTTAAATCGTGAAAAAAAAAAATATCATATTGAATTCAACATAATGTGAAAAATTACAAAAGTTTCAAATAGCATGGTAAATGTAACATGAGTGTAAAATTTGAAAATTTGAAACTATTATGTTAAATGTAACATGAATCTGAAAATTAATAAAAAAAAATATTGAATGAGATATAATTTTGAAGATCTTATTCAATACAAATTTGAATATATAATTAGATCGTGAAAAAAAAATATGTAAAACAATATTAATTTTGATTTTAATACCTACTTTTTATGAAGTTATCTATCGAGTAGTTGGAGGGGAAAGTCTGACCGAATAATTACAAATGACTATTTGGTAACCCACTAAAAAATGTTTAATCGGTAGTTTTTCCATTTACGAGGCTATCTCGGTAACTGCCCCTTTTTTATTTTGTTATACATTTATATATATATATATATATATATATATATATAGAGAGAGAGAGAGAGAGAGAGAGAGAGAGAGGAGGGGGGAGAGAGAGAGAGAGAGAGAGAGGAATAAGTTGAGTTAATTTGCAGAGAGATAAGCGGATGATGATGACGGAGGAGGATTATGTTATATTGTTATTTCATTTTGTATCCTTAAACTTTTCAATGTCTAAATTATCCCTATAAAATTACAGAAGAATGTTGACTTTTGTCATTTGTCCGTTACAGTTAACAGAATAGTTAACAATTGCACATAAGTATGAAGTACTGGGCATGTAAGTGGTATCGAAAATATCACAGGGGGTACAAAATACAATTAGATCTAAGCCTATACAGAATGTAATTAAGCCTTTATTTTTTTAAACTCCACTTTTTTGTTTACTATTTTTTTTTTCTTTTTTGCTTCTTACTATCTAATTTTTTTGCTTTTAATATTTTTATTTTTTTCAATTTTAATTTCTTTTTTTCTTGTTTTTATTTTTATTTTAGTTATTTTTATTTTTTACTTTGTTTTTTCACTTTTTGTTTCCAATGTTTTTACTTTTGATTTATTTTTTGTTTTATATTTTTTACTTTTTATTTTTTATTTTGATTTTGAGTGTTTATAACTAGATATAGTTTTCGAACCCAAATTGGTGACAAACAAGATGAAAAAAAATCAAAATAGAAAACAAATACCAAAAAAATAGAAAAAAAAATAAAGAAAAAGAACAAAAGATGTGAAAAAAGTAAACTAAAAAGATATATTAGAAAGAAAAATAAAATAAAATAAAATAGAAATTAAAAAAAAAACAACAAAAAATAATTTTCCACATCAATGATTTCAACAAGGATAAATTAATAAAAAAATGATAATGTCAACCAATTAACCTGAAAATAAATCTAATAGGCATTTGACATTACTTTTAGCAAATGATAAGGGGCCTCAAATAACAGGTGGTTTGGTTCTTATTTTTGTAAATGATCTGTTGTTTAATTGAAATTCATCTTTAATTTTTATAGTTAATATCAATTTGTCCTTAGTAGTAAGTTGAAAAAGATTAAAAAATAAATTAATCTAAAATAGGAAGAAAAAAAAAATATTAGATAGAAGATTTCATAATAGTATCACTGCCAATATTAGTTTAATTTTTGTTCGGCAGACAAAATATCATATTTGCATTATATTTATTAGTTGAACACTTATTGGTATGAGTTAGTTTATAATTATTATTTTTCTTCCAAAATTTTGCAAAATAGTTTATGCAAAGTGTTAAATTTTCTTTTTAACAATTAACAAAATAACTTATTACATATTTATATAATAGAATACGAAAAAATATGGATTCAAACTATATTCTCAAAAGATATTTTGTATATATGACTGAATATTAAAGTTTGTCATTTTGTTTGATTCCTAAATATTAAAGTTTTTTTTTTAATTAAGGTTATATGCCAATTAATATATATATATATATATACACACCTAATACTAATATATAACCCATACTTAGAATAACTAAAATATAAGATGGTATTTGATTACTGTTTCTACTTTTCCGTTTTTACTCCCAATAAACTGGGATGGAAATTATATTTTCATTCTAGAGTATTTAGGAAACATAAACAAATTATGACCATTGTCCTGAAATTATTTCCTTTAATTTATGAGAACAGAAACAAAGAAACACAATGATTACAACATATGTTCTTTTTTTTTCTATAAATGTATGGTAATAAATATACATATTTCTTAGACAACATATATTTTCATTCTAATTTGTTACTTTTTTAAATATATGATGGTGAGATGGTAACCCGCGTGGATGGTGGTGGCTAGTGGGGTGGCAACGATCAGCATGATGGAGGTTTGCGTTGTGGTGGCCGACAAGGTGGTTGTAGCCAGAGGGTGGTGGTGGCCGGAGTGGTAGTTCTCAATATTTACCTTAAGAAATAATTTGGGAATGATTTTGAAGGAACGAAACCAAAACAACGTTTTTTTTTATCTCAAATTCTAAATAATTCAGTAAGTATTTCCAAAATTTTAAGAATATTTGAATACAAGAACAAGTATAACAAACACATTTCTATACATTAATTTTTAAGAGCGGGAACCAAAATAAACGGGGCCTAAATAATATTTTCCCCCAAGTAACATTTTTCCATATATGCCACACGATCATAGCATGGCATAAACAGCAAACCACACCTAAAACTTTCTTGTTCTAGAACCGAAAATTCAGTTCCTATAGAGAAAAACGAAAACAAGACTCAGTACACAATGCGTTTCCGATGTCTGCTACCACAAAACAAGACAATAAATTAGGCAGAATGCAACAAAATTTATGAACGGCAATTCTTAGAATTTCTGAAATATTACATAATCATCTGAGGACGCAACAATTACTCCTAATTTGCAGGCATTGTGTTTCCTCACTTGCATGCCCTGGAGGATACAAGAAGTAATATCTCATTAGGTGGATGCATTAGTCACATAAAATAACTCGATAAAACAAATAGGGAAAAAAGCTAATCATGAAGTACCATTTGAAAGCTCATTTTTTAGAACAAGTCTAGAGGGCATCAACGTACACCAGACAATACCGAACTCACGAACACCGCCCAAAAAAAAATAGATAAATGAAAATCTTAAAACACATCAAATAAATAAGTAACCCATAATATATTCAAGAAAAATATTTTATCATTAAATAGAGGAAAATATGTAACCCTAAACCTGAAATGCTAAAAATGATAGTAACTACAGGAAAACAGTTTTTCAAAAACCCCAAGACCATACAACACAGATTCCATAAAGAATACATTTGGACTAGTATCTCCACAGCATAGTTTATGGACCATATTTGCCCACAAATATTCTCCCCCCACCCACCCACCCCCAAAGAAATGGAGAGAAACATTGAAATGAAAACAGATTGTTAATTATGCAACTGTCCCATGCTTGTTTTTATATAGCATGCAAAAATCAAACCAGACAAAAAAAAGACGTAAATAAAAACAAAAGAAAAAAATAATAGATAGCATATAGATGTTGTTGCTTGTTGAATCTCGCCTCATTTATGGATTGACTAGTAAGGATGCTTTCGACCCGGCTATGCCCCAGGAGGGCCAGCAGTACTAAAGATTTATGGGTTCCTATTGAAGCTTTCCAAATCATAGGGGCCATGTGTTAGCCCCAACGATGCTAGCATAGGAAATTGGCATGGACTTGGTGTATTTCCTAACCGGGCTTGGTGCTTGTGGCACGACCCAAGGCAGCTTTACCAAAATGCATGGAGGTTAGACCGAGTAGGCACAAGTGTTGGGCAAGGACAACAGCTGGTTAGCTAATCCTCGACACGGTGTGGCGAAGTTGAGATAAATTAGCACAAACACTGGTTTTTGGTCATGGCAAACGTGTTCGCATTGACTAGCAACACCATTATGACTCCTCAAGCACGACGACGTATATTGCTGCCACTTGGAATATTTTCCATATGATACTATAAGGGGACCCCTCCCCTTGAAGACCCTCGGCATGGCATTGAACCTTGGTGTGCTAATAGGTACTAGCACGGCATACACGTGATGGGACGCCTTTTGGCACGGCTTACCCAACAAGCTCAATTACTGGGGGACAAACAATGCCATGTGCATTGGGCGTCGTTGAAGTAAGGCTCAAGGTGATCCAAGGCACAATGTAGGTTCAGTGTTCATGGGCTAGGAATGGAGTAGGGAATGACATTGGCACGGAGTCAAGACAATGAGCATTAGCATGCATCGGCACAACAAGGTGTCGTCGGACAATATTGATGGCATTGGGCAGCGTTGGAGCAAGGTTCAAGGCAATCCTAGGCACATCGCTAGAATTGGGTTTCATGCGTACCGCTTGAAACCAAGACCGACCATGGCACGGGGTCGTCAAGTTAATGCAGCCTAAATATGGGCACAACATCATGGTCTGATCACGGTCATGCAAGCAGCATGACAAGCCCTTGGTGCGCAGCTCTAGAATGAGGATAGAATAAGGATGGGCCCAAGGTTAGTCGGGTGGCTTGGTGTTGCGGTGGTACCTATTTAGTGTGCACTAAATAAACTACCTATTTAGTATGCCGAAGCTTAGTACTTCTGCTAGGCATGTGGGGACAGTTACTTGGGCCTCTGCACATAAAGCAGGGTAACTGTCATTCCCGTCTATCTGGAAACCAATCCAAACAAGTGTTTGTTTGTGCCTGAACCTTAGTAGTTGGGGTGTCAACTGCCATATTCTTCCTTTACATTCATAGTTCATTACTCGAGTTAGAAGAGACAAACTGTTCCTGCAACCCAAACCAAAATTGAGTATATGTCCTTTTTCATTGAGTAATATAACAAGCTTGGTTTGGGTTGTAAATTGTGTGTGCCTGTTTCTATACCTGTTATCATACATTTCTAGTTACTGGGAGCTAAGTGTGTGCGTTTTATGTTCTTGTAAACGAGATGTGTGTGTTGGAACAGAGGTATGGCTGACTGGTTGGTGGGCCATCAGGCCATCACAGGTGCGAAAAATTCTATTTCGGAATTAAACCTGTGACACCAGGTGTAGTTAGGTAGTTCCAGTTAAACCCAAAATAGGAAAAGCTCTACCGATATGCAAATGTTCTTGCAAGCATATGAACCATTTAAAGGGAGGACTGGCAGGACCATATTGAACAGGAAAATGTGGCCGCAAGACCTAATGATCACAAGCAAATTGTATCAAATGGTACTCCACAAAATCAGGCATCCTACAAAGATTATAGGAAATCGATAGGCTGTACCATAATGTCAGCAGCATTTAACATTTCTTCACTCTATATAAAACCTATTTTTGAATTGTGGAAGCAGCTTCCCAGAAGACTTTCTCATCTCACAGTCAAGCTCAACTTCCATCAAACGATGGTTTTCTTTGGAACGTTGCATGGAGAAGTGAATAATCAAATCATCCCCTTCACTAACTGGTATAGAAGGATGCAAGAGGAAAACCTGCCAGCATTGAAAGAGAAGAAAAGGAAAAAGAAATTAGGTTTAACCAAAAAGCTTACAAGTTTTAATCCTTAAGATGAATCAGCAATGTTACAGGATCTCTCCAGATTACGAAGATCCAAAGCATCTCAAAGCCAATTTGAAAAGAAATAAATCCTAAAATACCTAGAACTAGTGAAAACAGGCAATTTTTCTTCTAATTTGATTTATTTTATGCCAAAAGACTCAAAACAACTAAATCCCACATAATCGAAGTTAGTGCTGGTACTAGTGAAGTACCGTTTGTTGGTTAGTTATATGGGGGAAGTAGTGACAGTTTGATGGTTGTTTGAGTATTCGTGACTCCCCAATTTCAGTGCAACTCAATTCTTATGAGTGGTAGCCTAATTGCATTATCAAACACAAATAATCTTTTGTTGCTAAGGTATTAAAAAGATGCAAGGCACGGTATACCATGCAAAAATATGATTGAGACCTTTCGAATTCTTCAAGGAAGTCGACAATTGAGAGACACCCTGATGGATAACCCTTGACCCAAAAAATAGCATGTGCAAGAAGGATTTTTCGTAAAACATTAACTAAAGAAAAGGCCCTAAAATCCCAACAATTTTTCTATTAAAATGATATTATTTAACAAGCACTTGTGCTAGGTGGCAGTGAATTGGGAATTAGAATGAGTATAAAAAAATTTAGTTTTATACATGCAATCATTTCCAATTTTCCATGAGACCAGAATTGATAAATTGTTGAATTGACTAATTAAAACACCTTACTAACAGTTAGGAAACATGGCATTGATATTCCCCAAAAAGCCGGGGCTAATACGAATGGGAAGACCATATTTATCAAACCTGACCGGCTCAGGTAAAACCAGTTAATCCGTGTACCAGCCACTAGGCCCTTCTGGGTCTCCTATTGGATGGATTGTTTGCCACTCAAACCCAACATAAGCATGGCTGGTTGAACTGTTAACATTATAAATTATTGTCTTAATTTCAGTTTGCCCCCTTCTAGTACACCCTCGCTGCACTTCACCCCTTTCCACAATTTTTTTTTTTTTTTTTGTTGGGCACTTAAACCCCTTAACAACAAAGTGTGGCTCCATTCTCTTAAATTTTCCATAGCAGTTATCAACAAAATGCAAGGAAAAAATCTCCAGAAAACAATCTGGTCAGCACCCCTCCCCCCCCCCACCACCCCAAGGAGCAATTCCCTCAATCCCTCCTACAAATGTTCAAAGATGTTTAAAAAACCAAACCAATAAATGGAATAAGAAATAAGAAAAGAAATGGGAAATCAAAGGGCTTTTGTTTGCTAGAGAGAGGGAAGGAGCTTTGTTTCCTTAAAATCAAAGGGCTTTGTTTCCTGAAAATCAATTATTATAGCATACCCACATGCATACTCCTGTCCTTCGTAAATAGTAGGAGGGGCATTCAGCCATGGGGTTTGGAATGGGCCTCCAATTTTTCATTTAAAAGGAAATTTGGTGACGAACTATGAAGCAGTGACACTTCTCTGATGGATTTGTGTCCGTGTCTGACACATCCCCAACACGTGTCAAAGAGTGTCGAATTATTTTTTGGATTTTCTCTAATCCCAATAAGTGTAGGACGCACACTTCTTGCCTGTCCGACACTTGTAGTTTTGTCATTCAAGAAATACAACTTGAAGCCCTAAAAGTATAAAAGACATGATTTTAAGGAATATAATGTAATGATTGTTTATGGGTGTTTGGATGATTAATGTTTATTGTTCATTCAATTGATGATGGTGTTGAACAAACTGCAGTTAAATGATTGAGTTGAATGATTTTGCTATTATTTTTTCACTATAAGATAACAGATTCAATTGTACAAAATTCATGTCATAATTTAATAATTAAAGTTAGTAATACATAAAAATTATACTTAGTTATTATCATGTCCTGCCATGTCAGCGTCGGAATTTAAAAAAAAAAAAAAATTATAGCCGTGTCCGTGTCATAACTGCATCATGTGCAAGTGTCGGTACTTCATAGGCAGCGAAGGTAGAGGTACCGACGGCGGTGGGTTTCTACAATTGTGATGGAGGATTTGGGGGGTTTTCTTATTTTCTTTTATAATTTTTTTTATATATTTGACTGTTCAGTTAATCAATTAGGATAGTCATTGGCACTCCAAAATGTTCATTCCTCTAATTTTATACTATACTAGTGGAAGCGGAGTGCATGTCAAGCTTTTCTGGTTCCATAAGTGTTTCTCAATCAATTAAAATTGAAAAAATATTTTTTTCCCAATTAATGTGTTTCTGTAATTAAAACCTTTTACTAGGAATATTTTAATCTTTTTCTAAGATTTCGTACAATTTGACTTTTGTGTAAGTCAAGGAAGGTTAAGTGCAATTTTTTTTTCAGGGGGTAAAAGTGCAGCGAGCATATACTGGAGGGGGCAAAGTGCAACTGATCCTAAATTCTTCAAACAATATTGCAGCTGCCAATACTAGAAACGCCAACCTCCAATGCCCAAGCATTATGCTTGGCTTGATGAACGTTGAACGTTGGACACGGTTGATTCTTGTTGAATTATTGGTATTGTCAATTCATCAAAAGAAATGCAGCTGCCATGATTTGAAAGACCGGCCCCTTCTGCTTAAGTCTTACGCTTGGTTTGACGACCGTTGAACCATAGTTGATTCTTGATGATTGACCCACAACATTGATCAAATACATATATAACCATATAGTTTGTTATACATGGTTCAACCAAATGACTCGAAAGTTAAAGCATTGACCAGTGACTCCCCTAGCTTGAAGAAGTTGAAGTCCAGTATAAAACCGGACAACAACCTGATGCTGCGCCACGTAAATGGCATAACATTAGCATCAAATCTATCTAAAAAGCAGTCAGATATGTTACTGCTTGAATATTTCCCATGACTGCACTAAGAAGTGGACAAAGTAACAGAACAATGGTGAAACTAGAACTCACTGGCAAGTCCTTTTATACCTCAAAAATTCTATGTAACATTTGAACTCACTGGCAAGTCCTTTTATACCTCAAAAATTCTATGTAACATTTGTCCCACTTAAATGTCAGGTTAGAAAATCATCATTTTTCTAGATACAAACCTGCTGGCCCCAATGTGTGCTGTGCTCTTCACTAGGAGCAGTATTCAACTCAATTTCCCGTCGTGCTGGATTCTCCTTCCTTCCCTAGAATACCAAAAAATATGCATTAAGTAGTTGTCCAAGTCATTATATAGATATTTGACTTGTGCTAAAGCTCACTCACTCGAAAATGAACATCAAACCATCCACTGAAGCCGCATAGCCTTGTGTCCTCTCCCGTGATGGATGATGAAATGCTTGCTCGAACAGTGCGAATGTCATCTATAGTTGCCGTTAAACAATCTATATCTTTTATAATGGCAGCTGTACCTATAACTTGGTTTGGATGAAGGTTGTTCCACAGAGATGTCTAGAGAATACAGGAAGACGGAAATGAACAATAATTAAGTAAATCCCAACAGATATAGTCAATAACTAAATGAAAATGAATCCATGCATTAACTTTCTTAACAGAACATATCCAGTAACGCCATGACATACACTAACATTAATTTGACCAGAAATCATATGAAGTTATCGTACAGAGGCATCTTATGGGAGAGATGACATGTTAATCCCGCAACTTTTTCTCTTCGGACGAGTAAACAACATTATATTACAATTTGAAGAAATTAAGATGGCATGCAAAACTAATGTCAAACATCAAAGGAATCATCCTCCCTAATATTGATGTACAATACCTCTAAAAGTTCCCATCAAGTAGATTATTCAACAAGATACTGTGGCAGTTCAAGCACAGGGGAGATATGTCAAAAACAAGTATATCATATAGAAAAGAACAAATCACAGAAAGGCATAACATAAACAATCAAATCACAGAACAATAGAAAAAGCAAGGGTCAGGACTCAGGAGACGTATCACCAGACATGCAGGAGTGTAAAAATCGAGTTTGAGAGAGAGAGAGGGGGAGAGAGTAGTATATTCTTACTGCATTTATAGGTGGAAAATCTATTAGAAGGGCTTAGTTTGGTTCCCCTGTGGTTTTTCAAAAGCAGTTGTTAAAAAGGAACTGTTGAAAAGAAGTTGTGAGTTGTTTGGTAAATCTGTCAACTAGTTGTCGTAAAAAGGAGATGCACGCAATGAGTGTTTGGTAAATAGTTGTGTAGAAACATTAAAAGAATTAAATTACCAAAATAGCCATCTATTATATTTATTTATTTATTTACTTATTCCTAAAACTAACTAAAGTATAAAAAACAAGATACATATAAAAGAAATATTTGCTTGTACTAGCATCATTAATATAAAATTTTGAAAACAAAAATATCTTACATCTTACAAATTAAACATTTTTAAATATTACTAAATCAAAAAATTAATTATCTTTCATCTTGCAAAAAAAAATATCATTAAATAAAAAATTTAAATATCATTTCCTAATAAGAAAATAAAAATAACGGCAATTTTGTCGTATAAAATTTCATCAATTAAAAAAAAAAACTCCTTTTGACTTTTAAAAGCGCACCATTCTCTTATCTTTTAAAATCAGCACAAAAAATGAGAAGCCTACAGGTTCCTTTTTTTTAAAAGTTAATTACCAAACAGGGGCCAAACTAAGTCAAGTCGTCTAGTGAAAACCTAAGGCACCTCGGTTGTGTAGACCTTTAAGCATACCAACAAACTTTTAGTCTCATTGTAGAGCAGTCTTCGTATTGCTCTCTCTCTCTCTCTTGTGTCGGAGTCGCAATTCTATGCTTCTCACTCTTAAAATAGCACCAAACTCGGTCCCATCATGTTAAAACCTTGCTCGCACCATCCTCAATTATATCTTAGCATTTGTTAAATAATTTTGTTTTAATAAATATTTTTATATAGAAAAACATGCTATAGGACTTTGGTAAAACAAAATTTCACTGTCAAATACATTATTTCAAACAAACCCCTTTTCACTAACCAAATACATTATATATGTAGATATATATGAAAATGTATATGCAAAACAGTTAAGACACTTTTGAAGCACTCCAAAACTTTGAAGGTTATTGATTTTAACAAGTCTCTGCTCCCGCCCTTGTGCCTGCTTCGGGCTTCTAAGACTTTGACAATCAAAAGAGTGATATTTATTGGAAAATAAAGAATATAAGAAGGCAAAACATGATGCTTGTCAACCTAAAGTAAAAATTTACGAGGAAAAATGCACTTTGAGAAGTATAATGAAGAGAAACGGAATATACAAAAAGAGAAAGCAAAAACAATAGTAACTACAAAAAAGTAAAGAGAGAGACAGGGGGGGGGGGGGGGGGGGGGGGGGGGGGGGGGAATTTAGCATGCTCCTACATCCTAATTTTGGAGAAAGAAGTTTCAGAGTCGAAAAGATAAAGATCGTCAAGTGTGAAATAGAAGGAAACACACAATTACTGGATGACTGAGACTCCACTTATTAGACATAGGGGTTCTTTGATAGCACAGTTAACCTCTTAAAATCATGCACTTAAACTGGATAAATTAAATACTATCAAATTAAGTGGTTTTCCTACTAAAATTAGGCCAACAGTTAACCTCATTTAAAATGGTACAAAATTTTGGTGATCTCCTGCTTATTACTTATCACTTTAAATCATCAAATTAGTCCAACTGCCATTAAACCATCACGACAACAAATTCCAGAGAACAAATTACTGAGAGAGATAAAGTAGAGAAAAATACTAAAAGAGTTGTAGAAAGAGAATTAGAGAGAAGTTGTAGAGGATATTTTACAGAGAAAGACAGTAAGTGCTAAAAAGAAAAATACTAAATAGATTCAGCACTTAAAATTCGAAAAGTTGAAATTTTAGTCCTTCTAAATTATCAAGACAATTCTCAATTTTATCAACGAGCACCTAACTCGTAACTGGAGGTAAAGCGCCCAACAAAATGAAATTGTAGAAAATTTCATTCAGACAATACCTCACCCATAGAAAAAAGAAAAAGGTCAACATCATAATGATTAGATACTTCCGAAATGTATATTTATATATGTGGGGAATAGTGGATGAATTGCTAACGTCAATCATAATTTCACCTGGATATGGGATACGTAATACACAAAAATAGATTTTTCTTTAATAATTCATAAACATATATGTGTGCTAGGAAGGTGATAGCCGTACATCAGACAGACATAAAAGAACACATAAAAAAAAGGTAGCATCTTCTACATACAGAAAATGAGAGGAAATGCTTTTGCATAATATTTGTTATTCTCATTATTGTACAACTAGTACTTGTTGCAAGAATGTCAAATGAAACCAAAAATGGAAATAATGAAAAAGGTAAATTCCTACCGTTTTGACCAAATACCAAACACGCCATCAAACCCGTCGAGGTAAGAAATCATGAACTGTAGACAGCCACCGGAGGACGGCATGATGCACACGGCCAGAAGTCGGCCACAATGCGCAAGGCCGGAATCCGCACCCAGACTTTGGGATAACTATTCGTTGAACCTATTTATTTTGTTAATATCAATGTTGCAAAATGCGTTTCTTGGGCGAGCGTAGAGGCGGGGCGTAGTCGAAACACCCCAGACTTTTGGACGGCACCCTGGGCGTAAAAATTGGGCGAAGCCCAGGGTTAGGGGCGTAAGCCCAAAATGCTTTTTCAAGTTTTTTTTTTTAATTCAATAAATTAAATGTTAATTAAAATTAAGTTATTTAATGGTTTTAACTATAGTTACATTTAACATAACGCAAGTCACTATTAGCAAATAACCTTAAAATATAATTAAAAGTGCTCATCTTCCCTTGTTATCTTATTGGGTGATTGAATAAATATTTTTAACGAGAGTTTAACTCAAGTCAATATTTGTAAAGAAAAAATAATGGACAACATAAAAAAAAAAAAAAAAATTATGCTAAGTTATTAACAAAGTAAAACAATAATAAGTCCTATAGGATAATAGGGGGAAATGCTCCTTGGGCGTATGCCCTAGTCTTCTGGGCAGCACCTTGGGCATAAAAATTGGGCGAAGCCCAGGGTTAGGGGCATAAGCCCAATATGCTTTTTCAGTTTTTTTTTTTTCAATAAATTAAATGTCAATTAAAATTAAGTTATTTTATGATTTTAACTATAGTTAACATTTAACATAAGTCATACCTCAAGTCACTATTAGCGAATAACCCTAAAATATCGATAAAAGAGCTCATCTTCCCTTGTTATCTTATTGGGTGATTAAATAAATATTTTTAACAAGAATTGAACTTGCATCTTTCTTATTTATAGTCTATTATCCTATAGAACTTATCATTGTTATACTTTGTTAATAACTTAGTATAACTTTTTTTATATATGTTGTCCATTATTTTTCCCTTGCCTTCTTATATTTTTTCCTACTATTATTTTTAGATATTTTTTAATTCTTATATATCTTAAAATATTAAAATTCATATCTCATAGGGCTTACGCCCAACACCTCGAGGCTTACGCCCTGCCCAGGACAAGTTAAAACGTCCAGCCTTGCGCATGGTCTTTTACAACACTTGTTAATATAACATTTATATTAAGTACACATTTTAATATTTTACTACACTACCACTTCGACAACCGAAAAATCCAATCGGATTGTTGTCGCCGCCACAATATGGCCCACAAATTTAGGAGACATGTAAGAGAGATCATCAGATCACCACACGTGCGCTCGTAAGCCGAACAAAGTCCAATCCGTACAGAAGGGCATCAATGGTTGTTGCCGCCATACCACGCCCCACAAATTTAGGAGTCGTGTGAGAGAAAAATCATCGCACGTGCTCCTGTAAACCGTACAAAGTTCAATCCGTAAGCAAGACACTCACATTCACAAGCCCCTCAGAGAGTAGGGTTGCAATAAAAACTAATCAACTTTGGGAATCTAGAGAAATTGTGGGATGAAGGATGTAACGTAGCGCCCTCACAGACGTGTCGACCACGCACCCCTGCTTGCTCACGCATAAGGGAAAGTTGTCACCCGGTTGTATTAACTTGATCTCGACATATGCTAATTATGCAAACCATTTATTACATCATTAATGAAATTTAATGACAGCACTTAAGTATCATTATACAGCAGCAGTATAAATAGTGGAACTTGGGGACTCATTCAGCATCGGATGATAAGTTATACAATTCAAACAAGGATAAAAAAAAATCGAAGAATCTTTACATCTTCAGCCTTAATCTAGAAACGTCTGAGGTCACAAAGTCAGTTCCCATGACTGCGTGACTTAACTCTCTCCCCCCCCCCCCCTTCGGGTTGACTGTCGTTCCCTCTCCCTTCCCAAACTTTCTAAAATCCATTCTGTGTAATGCACTTCCATACATATATTTAAATAAATTACCCTCCGTATTTTCAAACCCTCAACATTTTATCATAGCGGGAGGGTATTCACAGAAAATAATGGCTCCCACCTAGAAAAAGAGTACAAGCACAAGTCAAAATGAAAGTCTACAAAAAGAAAATTTCGAAAATCGGAGCAACTATGTGCCATGTGGACAAGATACTCCACATCCCAATGGCAATCAACAAATGTCTGTCGGACCCATCAATCTAGCAGGAATTGCTGACATTGTTGCCGCTACACAATAGGCCAGCATAGCATTGATCCAGGCATTGACTGCCATCTGAGAAGCTACCCATCCAGTCCCAGGGACCAACCCCCATGGGTAGCAACCCCAACAGAGCACTAGGAAACCCGAATCCCAGAGTAATAATCAATTATGGCACTGCGCAGCCGCAACAACCAAAGAATTGCATGCCTGCTAGTGAACAATTGTCGCCACCTCAAATGCAACCTTCAGTTGTGCAGTTACCCGCTCCGCCAAGCGCTAGATTTGCTACACTAGAAGAGGTAAAGGCTCTTCTCCTCTATATGCCCTCATTTTCCACTTGTAACTTCGATTTCCGACCAAAGTACTAGGAAGCTATTTATCGCGGGCCATATCCAGTTGAATTCAAATCCTGAAAATTCCATGGAAAATTTGAAAATCCCAAGTAACATGTTAATCATTTCGTCGACACGTTAGGAATACATGGCAGCAACCCTAACATCGGGCTAAAAGAATTCTCCAAGTGATTAACTGATCGTGCCTACATTTAGTACAACAAGTTGCTAACTGGATCCATCGTTTATTGGAAGACATGATCGGACGCTTCTACACCAAGTTCTTCCCAGCTGAGCAAGAGCTCACATTGTTGACTCTCACCAAGGAAACCCAGAGACCGAGTGAGAAGATGTCTCGTATCTTTTCCATTTTCGCGATCTAGCACTAAACTTTCATGAGTCCATCGATGAAAGCATCTTAGAGCGTGTGCACGTCGAAGGAATGCTAAGAGAATACAAAGTGCATTTGATCAACCTCAAACTTCCAACATTCAAACGCCTTGCCGATGCCGTTTGCAAACTCAATGAGATAGTTCATGTACCTCAACCACCATCGGCAAATAATTCCTAGAGAAATCCCACTGGTCACAAGCCTACCATGGTTGTGGCCATGTAGTTGAAACGATGGAAAGATTATTTCGCAGTCAACAGAAACCAACATCATCAGGATGAACCCCTGCAACAAGGCTGAAGTTGAAAAAATATTCGCTAATTGGATCAAATACGGAGAAATTACGTTGCCACTAGGGGAGAAAAACCAACGCGAGGAACACGAGTGGAAAAGTATTATTCCTTCCATTGCAAAATAACATACAACACAAAGGAATATCGGGCTATCTGACAAATATTCAACAAACGTCTCCAAGACGGATAAATCTAGTTTAAGGATCAACCCAACATAAATGAACACAATTCCCCCAACATGATTAACCTCCGTCCATACATATCAGGTAGAATAATAAATGTCAAATGGAGAAAAGGCATATATACTTTGAGAGAAAAAATCATTTGCAATCCAATTCAATTTTCACTTAATTGCACAAATACAACAATGCCTTCGAGATGATGACAGATTACCAACAAAAAAATAAAAAAATTCATGCGCCCAACGTTAACTCCGTCGAGCACTGCCCGAATCCAATATTGGCGTCGCAGCATGATCACCACCCACTGGACGCCAAATCAGAAGTCTCCAAGGCTGCCCAACATCAGAGCCAAAGTCAAGTTCCGCTAAATACCTCCATCAATCCTTTGAGGAAAATCATGACACACAAGTTGCACATTGCGCAATTTATGGTGGATCCTCCAACTGCTGTGTTAGCCCAAATGGTTTCAACTTCTAAAACCCCTATCAAGTAATTTTGACGATAACCTCTCATTTGACGTTTTAAATTATATAATGAATTTTGTGAGTTTTGTATCCTAGATAGATGAAAGCCAGAATGTAGATACCAAAGCAACCATGACAACATCAAAGTATCAAGAATCAAGATATGAAGAATCAACTAATCAAGATGTGACGATTCACAGATGTTAAGATTCAAGTGATCGAGATTGAATAGTCAAATAATCAAGAGATTAAAGATCAAAATAATCAAGATTGAAGAATCAAATGATCGACATTGAAGATTCAAGTGATCGAGAAATTGAAGAATCAGAATTGCATTTTTCCTTTTCTAGGTAACAACACTTTGCAATTGAAATATATGATGACTTTGGGATCACAAACACATACTCATGCATATTCAATCAGAATTGCATTTTTCCTTTTCTAGGTAATAGCACTTTACAATTGAAATATATGTCAACTCCAGGGGATCACAAACACACACTCATGCATATTCATACGATTTCAATTGCTGTTTAAAAATGATTTTAAAATGGCCTCATTATGTGTGGAAATTATTTTGAAAAGATGTGTAAGAAATCACAAACTTCAAGATTATAGGGAGATGGTGGAATGGAGAATGTAAAGCAGGGCCCGCTAGGACGTGTCGACCACACGGCACTGTCTGCTCGCGCATATGGGAGAGTTGTCAGCCGGTTGGGTTGGTTTGACCTCGAACATAGGCTCATCATTGAAACCACTTATTACTTCATTAATGATATTTAACGAGTAATGATAGAACTAAAGCAGTAGTATAAATAGTGAAATTAGGGGATTCATTCAGCATCAAACGACAAATGATACAATTCATACGAAGATAAAAAAAATAAAAATCTTTACATCATCAGTCTTAGTCTAGAAAAATCTAAGGTTATACAGTCAGTTCTCAGTTCCAACGACTGTGTGACCTAGCTCTCTCCCCCCCTGGATGAGTTGGTCGGCGTTCCATTTCGCTTCTTAACTCTAAGATTCATAATGTGTAACACCCTCCATATATATATTTACTAAAATACTCTTCGTATTTTCTGACTCTTAGCAAAGAACACCAAAAAAATAGAGGCTTCAATGATTTACTTTCGCCAGAAACTAAATGCGCCTTAATCAATACTTTTCAGGAATTTCTAATCAGCGAAATTAAATTAAATATAATTTTTGAACTTATATCCATGAAAATGTGCCTAGCAAAAAAATATCAATGAAAATGTAGCACCAACCTGTAGATAGTATTTTCTCTGTTCTTCAGAAAATGGTTCCGTTAGAGCACTCATATCAACACCATAATAAGATTTAGTGTCGTTAACAAAACAGTACCAATCGTCCATAGCACCTTCAAAATCACTCATTTTTTTATTTCCTAATCCAGACCTGATTGGTGCCAGCCACATGCGAGCATGGCTTGGATACCTGCAACACCAAATTAGTTGAGTGAACCTGATATCCATACACACAAGTTGCATTTGTGAAAGTCCAAGAACAATAAGATATCTATATACAATTTGAAAATCTGCACATTTTATTAAAGCTGAATAGAAGCTACGATAGTCGTGCTTCGATTCACCCATATCAAACCACGAACCACAACACTCATAATGTCGACTGATGGAAATATAGATTTATTGAAGGAATCATTTTGTCGGTGTTTCATATAACCTAACTGCAATAATAAAGCTGCAAATCTTTAGTTAAAAGTAACCAAGAATGAAAACATCAAAGAAATTTGACTTCTGTTTGCAAGGTTTTAAATCGCGGTATCGGGTTACGTAACGGTAACGGTCGCGGTGTAACGGTATCGGGAGTATCGGCTTGTCCGTAACGGGAATCGGCCGTAACGGTCGTGAATTTATTAAAATCACCAGAACATCCTCAAAAACTCAATAAGAGTAATTGTTTTACTCATTTAACCTTTAATAAACACATTATAATAGGTATTATGACATTTTAGGGTTATATACAATACAATAAAGACAAAAAAAAGACAAAAAATAGTCATACTTAACAATCTTAAAAGAATAAGATGATGCACACAATACTTAATAAAAATATATTACACAAATATAATAAAAGAGTAAATTATACTTCTACATCATATTACAAAAACAATACACTCATATAAAATTATCAATACCAAAACGAATTGCACTCAGGCTCTTCATAGTCGGCGTCGGCATAATTCATACTATTTACTAAAATCATAATTAAAGCTAATTAATACTAAATTAACCATTATATATATAGTTATACATATAATGTCATAAATAATAATGACAAAAAAAATGCTATAAAAATAAAAGTTAGAAAGTTTTAGGACTAAATTGTAAACAAGTCATTTATCATTTTATAAATCAATATTATTTCCAAACCCCCCTAATTATCAACCAAACACACCCATGACCCACCCAAATCAACCGATACACTCACTCACACGCCCAAATGAGATGGAGAGAGAGAGAGAGAGAGACGAACGGAGTGAGGCGAAGACGAGGAGCTGCGACGCGACGGAGAGAGCTGCGACTGTGACGTTTCCGGCAACGGTGAGAGCTATGTTTGGCGACGAGTTGTTTCTGTTAGGGTTTGACAACGCCGCGATTGATATCAGCTTTTTGATTTTCTGCTAATTGGTAAGTTTTTTTTTGTCTTCTACTATTTTTTTCTTCACCTCTGTTCAATTATATGGAAGATTCTCTGAAAAAAGCTGAAAAACTGGAGCTCACATGGGTGTCGGACCTGAAAATAGAGCTGTAACGGCCGTAACGGCACCGTATCGGTCCGTAACGGCCCGATACGGTGCGAATCGTCCCTAGACTCCGGAATCGGCCGTGTAACGGTATCGGAGGGTTCGATTTCCGATACGAATCGGCCGTTACGGTACGTAACGGCCGATATTTAAAACCTTGTCTGTTTGTTAAAAAACTAAAGACTGAGTCTCTTAAACAACCATAAAATAACTGCTCAGTGGCTTGCATTCCATAGAACCACGGCCTATTTCCGGTGAATCCTCAATTCTATATAATTGATGACATGCTAGGTAAATAAAATTTACAGCTATAACTACAAGAAATGGGACATTTGACTGCGATTGTTTTTGGTGACGATTTAATAATCTTAGCCAAAGGATTGTATTGGCCACAAAATTAAATGTTGTAGCCAAAAGTGCTCACCTTTTGGCGACGAACCCGAATTTCATAGCCGTATATGATCAAAAATTGGGCAACGATATTTTTGAATTCGTTGCGATTTTTCATTTTCTTCCTGGCGCCAATTAAAAGTAAGAAATTTTCCCGAAAATGTATTCACGATGAGAAAAAGTCATCGCCCATTTTACATGTCAATGTTTAAACATTTGGCGACGATATAATTCCGCCGTGGAAGAATTGGTTGCTTGCTTATTTGGTGACGAGAAGATCTTGACTGTGAATATGTAGCAAACTAGCAATACTACATAGTATTAGTTAATAGCGAAATAAAACTTCATAGACAATACTTGGGCTACAAATTTCGGAATTCATACTTAGAGTATTTTAAGATCGTTGGTAAAAAACGGGGAAAAAAAGAGAGAGAGAAATTTTCCCATGAAAATTTTGGCGACAAATCCAACTCGTCACCAATATACATGTTCAGAATTAAACATACAGCTAAGCATATGAATAGCCGTGAATTAGTTAATTGTTTCCTTATTAGGCAACTACCAATACAATGCATTGAGCTAGGGCTAAGGATAATGTTTTGTAGCCAAACTCTGCCTATTTCTTTTTCAATTCCATTCTAACTCTTGCCTCCGTTGTAAGTAAACTCTACACCTAATTTTTATTGTTTTCCCTCACTTCATATAGTTTCGGCAACTTGAGCATAGTTCCCAAAACCAATCCTCTAACCATTCATCTGGAATCTTGAATGGCGAATTCCTGCATTTCTTCTCTCATATTCAACTCTCCTATCTTCTCATACACTAATCATTTGCCCTTCTCTACCAAAATGTCATCTCTCCCCTTCGAATCCCTTCGTTCCAGGTATTCTTTCTCTTGTGCATTTACCCTCTCCCAATCTCACCATTTTACTCATTCTTATTCCTTAATTGCTTCCTTAATTCACAGGAAATGGAGAAAATTGACCGGTGATCAGAAGAATCTCTCTTTCACAAAGTCTGTCCACACTGATGAGTCCAATTTGCCACAGAGGAGTTCACGGCAGGGAATTTGGTCCATTGGGTTAGGGTTTTATGTCGTTACTTACTTGATTTGAATTGTCTTCTTATTCTTGATTTGATCAGTGTGTGAATGGTTTCATGTAGAAGTTTCGTCTTCCCCGTTCTTCCCAGCATTTGCACAAGGAGGACAACGGGGGCCTCGACAGAGCCATGATCGTCTCCAGGGTACTATCAATCAGCTTTTTGAATATGTAAAATGTTGTGTTTAGTGTTATCAGTTTATCATTTAGAAACGAATTTCAACTGTTTGATCTGGCTCTTAGTTACTGATAAAAGAATTTTAATTGCACACTTTGTAGAGAATAACATGCTGTTGTGGCAAGACTGATTGCCATATAGCAAAAAATGTTGTCACCCAGATTCTTTATCTTGGTTCAGTTGATCCCAACAAGGTATGATACGTCCTACAAAGTATTGATTTTCCTGTTCAAATTCCGTGAGCGATTCAGGTTATTAATTACAGGGATAAATGGGTGAATAAATATACAGTGGGACTGGTCTTGCTTTGATAATGCGTCTCGATATGCTTAATTTGCTCATGAGAAAACTCAGTACATGCTATTTGAATTTTGAATTAGGATTCTAATCTGAAAATCGGAACTCCATAGAGCAGAGATTAAATGATACGAAAGAGGTGCTGGCATGAATTCATTAACTACTGGAACTGCATAATGAACACTAGGTCAATTAACAAACAAATAGCAAGGCCTCCTGTAGGCTTTGTCTAGCTTTTGCAATTTGTCGGAAGTTCTTCATTGATTTTTCAAACATACTTGATTTTTGTTCGAAACCCATGAACTTCATCATATTATCTTTTGTAATTAATAAAATTGTTAAATGACGTATTAAATTCATAGAAAGATCTTCTTTTGCTATATATGATCTTAGTCAATACTTAGTCGAGCCATAGCAACAGGATTTCTGAGTTGAACTTTCACATTCATGTGTTCCTTATTACACGTAATTGTTGCACATGAATTTATGAATCTTATGATGTAAACATTTTTATTTTTAATGGGATTCACTGTGGAAGGATCAAGTATTAAACAATGCTAATATTTTTAACAGGATATTGTGATGCACATGAACTCTCCTAGAGGGTCAGTAACAGCTGGTTATATCTAATTTTAAAAAATGGATAGCTTCCCATAGAAATTTGACACTGTTCTGTGAAATAGGTTGGGTTATGTTGTTACTTTTTTATTTTCTTAATGGTTTTCAACCTTCAATCCTCCTAGGCATGGCCGTATTTGATGCGATGAGGTTTATTCGGCCTGATGGTTCCAGCATGTCTTCGAATGGCTGCTAGGTAAAAAGATTTATTGCTATAGTTTCTACTTTTTTTTCTCGATGGAACTTTATTAAATATTCTTCTTTTGTAATTTCCTCAGCTGAGCATGGTAAAACTAAAACCTTATATGCCCATAGGTTGGGATAGTGCCTTCGGCAAATATGTTTGTTTTGGAGGCCTCATTAAGCCTTGTGAGACTTACTGTGCAATAACAAGACTTATAAATTCTTTTTCTAGAAAGAGAGAAACAACTGTCATTTAACCAGTTCATGCCAAGGATTAGCATGAACTTAATGTTGCCAGATCAGTTTTTGATGTAAAGTTTTAATCTTAAGGCCAAGGGTAATAGTGGAACAAAAAGAATAAATCTTTTTTGTAGTGCAAAGAGATAAATTGGTAGTGCCAATAAAAGCATTTGTTGGCAGGTTGGCAACAATGTTGCTCCCTGCCAACATGGCGGCTACCGAAAGCAAGGTCAAGACATGGCGGCATGTTGGACACTTTATTAAATTAAAGAGCGTCCTCCTTAACACCAATTGATTTTGGGGTTTATACCACTCACCTCCCCTGTCATTTTGCATTAAACCAGATACCTCTCTTGTCATTTTACAAATACCAGTCAACCCCCTTGTCATTTTGGTCAATGACCACTTACCTTCATTAATGCTATTTTAAAAAAATTATATTTTTATTTTTATAAAAATTCATTAACACCCCCTTATTTTTAAACTTATTATTTTTACTCTTAATTTTTTAAATAAATATATTTATCTACCACTCTATCGCACCCTCTCACCGCCACCGCCTTACCACCACCCACGCTACTGCCCACCACCCTAATTTGGTGAATGACATTTATACCCTTAATACTTTATTACAGGTTATTTTAACACTATTAGAAACTTAAGAGGGCCATAAGTGTAATTTCCAAGCTTCTAAATAAAAAATGATGGGGTGCCACCAACTTGGGTTTGATCGGAGAAATCCTTGTTGGGACACCGTCGATCTTAGGAATCTTCAATTTGGGTGCCGGAGTTTCGGATATATAGCAATTTCACAGTTTCTTCTTCCTATAATGGATGCGGAGACGACTGAGGAACAAAAAACGAAGCTTTGCCGGAGGTACTGGCGCCGCAACCCATTTGGGTGAAAAGGGTATGATTTATGCACTGCCAATTGGAAGTACATACAAGCTGGGGGGTTGTATTAGATGGAAAACATCCCAATCCCTGTAAAACCCTCCATAAAAACAAGCGCTCTCTCTCTCTCTGATTTTCTCTCTCTGCTCTCACTCCTCTCTCTCTGTTTTCTCTATCTACTCTCTCTCTAAAACCTCTGCCACAGTAGAAAGAGAAAACAAAGACTGAGATCGAGGGAGCTCCGGTGGGTTGTCCGGCGTGGACATTTCGCAACAAATTGGGGCCTCGCAAGGTTTTAAATATCGGCCGTTACGTACCGTAACGGCCGATTCGTATCGGAAATCGAACCCTCCGATACCGTTACACGGCCGATTCCGGAGTCTAGGGACGATTCGCACCGTATCAGGCCGTTACAGACCGATACGGTGCTGTAACGGCCGTTACTAAGGCTGTTACGGCCGTTACAACTCTATTTTCAGGTCCGACACCCATGTGAGCTCTAGTTTTTCAGCTTTCTTCAGATAATCTTTCATATAATTGAGCATAGGTGAAGAAAAAAATAGTAGAAGACAAAAAAAAACTTACCAATTAGCAGAAAATCAAAGAGTTCATCGCCAAAAGTTGAGATATCAATCGCGGCGTCGCCAAACCCTAACAGAAACAACTCATCGCCAAACATAGCTTTCGCCGTTGCTGGAGACGTCACAGTCGCAGCTCTCTCTGTCGCATCACAGCTCCTCGTCTTCGCCTCACTCCGTTCGTCTCTCTCTCTCTCTCCATCTCATTTGGGCGTGTGAGTGAGTGTGTCGGTTGATTTGGGTGGGTCATGGGTGTGTTTGGTTGATAATGAGGGGGGTTTGGAAATAATATTGATTTATAAAATGATAAATGGCTTGTTTACAATTTAGTCCTAAAATTTTCTAACTTTTATTTTCATAGCATTTTTTTTTGTCATTATTATTTATGACATTATATGTATAACTATATATATAATGGTTAATTTAGTATTAATTAGCTTTAATTATGATTTTAGTAAATAGTATGAATTATGCCGACGCCGACTATGAAGAGCCTGAGCGTAATTCGTTTTGGTATTGATAATTTTATATGAGTGTATTGTTTTTGTAATATGATGTAAAAGTACAATTTACTCTTTTATTATATTTGTGTAATATATTGTTATTAAGTATTGTGAGCATCATCTTATTCTTTTAAGATTGTTAAATACGACGGTTTTTTCGTCTTTTTTTTTGTCTTTATTGTGTTGTATATAACCCTAAAATATCATAATACCTATTATAATGTGTTTATTAAAGTTTAAATGAGTAAAACAATTACTTTTATTGAGTTTTTGAGGATGTTCTGGTGATTTTAATAAATTCACGACCGTTACGGCCGATTCCCGTTACGGATAAGTCGATACTCCCGATACCGTTACACTGCGACCGTTACCGTTACATAACCCGATACCGCGATTTAAAACCTTGGGGCCTCGACTCGGATTCAAATTATATGAAGAGGTTGATCTGGGTTTGTGGTATGATAGGCATGATGTGGTGGTGGCCGTCGGAGTAGCCAGAGAATCCTCGCCGGAGAGAGAGAGTGTGTGTGTCATGGTGGTTCGTCATTGGAGCGGTGGTGGTGGTTCGTTGTCGTCCTCTCCTATTTATAAATCACTACCCACCACCGCCTCTTCCTCCTCCATTCTCTCTCTACAATTCTCCATTTTCTCTCTCTAAATGGAAAATCAATCTCAAATTCACCCCACCATTTTTTGTTATTTCTTCTAGTTATTAGTGATAGTGACCCTCAACCCACCAGCGACGGTGACTCACAACCTACCGGCGATGGCTCTCTCTCTTCTCTAGTGTCCGATGGATGGTGGGAGATGGTTGAAAAAAAAAAACATTTTGGCCCCTAACCTTTAGAGTTTAGATTATTATTAAAAAAAGTTCTATTAATTTTTTAAGGGTAAAATAGGAATAACAATTGTGTATTTTGGAAGAAAATAGTATCCCACTTTCACAAATGGCGCGTGAGGTGCAAATTGGATGGAAAAAGTTATTGTTGTAGTTAAGTCCAAGATCATAGGGGGGTAAAGTGCAAAAGATACAAACCACAGGGGGCAAAGTGCGATTAACCCAAAAAAATGATATGAAAAGATGAAAAATACACTTATGACCCTCTAAGTTTCTAATGGTGTTAAAATAGCATGTAATAAAATATTTAAAAGATATAAATGTCACTCAACAAGATAGGGTAGTGGGTGGTGGTGGGCAGTGGCGGTGAAAGGGTGCGGTAGGGTGGAAAGTAAATATAATTATTTAAAAATTTAAGAATAAAAATTATAAGTTTAAAAATAAGGGGGTATTAATGAATTTTTATAAAAATAAAAATATAATTTTTTAAAATAGCAGAAGGGCATTCATGTCATAATGGAAGTAAGTGGTCATTAACCAAAATGACAAGGAGGTTGACTAGTATTTATAAAATGACAAGGGAGGTATCTGATTTAGTGCAAAATGACAGGAGAAGTGAGTGGTATAAATCCATTGATTTTGGGAGAATAGCATGCATGAGATCCAACAAATGGTATCTTACACAATAAGGCAAGTCACGTGTCCAAATTGCGGGAGCATCATTTTTGGGGGGAGAGGGAATTGTTGGCAGGTCAATAACAGTGTTGCTCCCTGCCACACAGAGGCTGCCGAAACTAGGGTCGAGACGTGGCAGCATGCTGGACACTTTATTAAATCAAAGGGCACCCTACTTAACACCAATTAGTTTTGGGGATTGTGGCGTGTCTGAGATCCAACAAGTGGTTTAAACTTTCAAGCATTAGGGACCCCTAGTTAAGTTTTGATGATAGCAACTTATTAGTAGTTTTATTGACCAACGCTTTTGTCTAGTATGCGTGTTTGCTTGTAGTAGTTGATGCATTAGAGTTACAAAAGAAGCTATGGAATGAAGTCTAAGTGATTATAGAAGCTATGGATTAAAGAATTCAAGTGGTTTAAAGAGCTTCGGTATAAAGAGTTCACAGGAAGCTTTACCAAAGATCAAGACTCTTATTTTATTTTCTAGGTAAATAAAGTTCTTGTGGATTACTTATTGACTCATTAGAGTTCACATACACCCCCTCATCATGCATTAAATGTTTTAAAATCAATCTACCCTTATTTTTGCTTAAAACGGTGTTAAATCTCTTTAAGGGTAATTTGGTCTTTTCACAAAGTGAGTTGCGAAAGTTTTGGAAAAATACTCTACATCATATTTGTGCATAAAAATTATCTTTAAAATGTTTTATAATGATCTAGATATTGGAAAATTATATCAGAATATACGAATTCGGAAAACAAGTGAAAAACACTACTCTGCCAAAATACACGCCCAACTTCCCTATGCACCTAAAGTTGGCAGAGGGTTGTGTTTGCAGAACAATCAAAGTTAGGCCCAATATGCCCATTTTAGGGGCCTAAACTTGATTGAGAGTGGAGTTTTTGGTGTCAAACTAAATTAGGCGACTAATTTGGGTACTTTAGGAGCTAACTTTGGCAGACAAGCAAGTCTAGACTTTGGCAAAAACTTCCAAAAAGATTTCCGAAGGTTAGGTTCTTTCCTTACGCTTGAACGGCTACTACACTATTTTCCCTATAAATGTATGATTCTTAAAGGATTTTAAACATCATTATAGACACAAGAAAGTCATCTAACATTATATCAAAATCTCATACACACTAGTTCTTCATCTATTCAAATGATTTTATTAACTTTTCCAGATCTACTCTTCTACTACTCTCGTCAACTTGTGAAATAACTCTATATTCACATATTGTTTATCATTATAATACTAGTGAGTTACATTGTTTTCATCTTGAAGATTGTCATAGAAGCTCCATGGATATTCTTGTTCAATCCAACTACAAATGAGTTTTGGAATTTGATTGTAATCAAGCAAGGGTCATTTGCTTGAGTTGAGAGAATCGAGAGGAGAGGACTTCACTTGATTTTGAAAGGTCTTGAGATAGTGTGTTTCAAGCATGGTTTAATCTCTATTTGTGAGAGAGTAAGGAAAATCCAAATGAGGTACCTAAGGTACCTTTGGTGGATGATTCTCACTCGTAAGCAGATCATTGGACTAGTGAATTGAACTCTCGGAACTCGGAAGGAGCTCCAGGTGAACAGAGCTTTTATGATTTGCCATTTTGGAGTTTAGTGTGTTATCATATCCATGTCAACGTCCATGATTTGTAGCTATGGAACAAGGAGAATGATTCTAAAAAACAACGTTGAGCTTTGATGTATCAAACATTAAATCATCCGTCACATAGAATACTTACATAACTCCATCAGGATTCAGCCAACGGTCACGAGCATAGATCACCGAATCAAACATGGATTCACGAAGAAGGAAATACCCCATCCATTCTGAAATAATTATATCAACTGCCCAACAAAAAACCATTAACGTTTGAAATTTAATCAAAAATTTAGACAATTCTTAAAATAGTATATGTAAGGGACAAGTAGTTCAAGAGAAGATAATAACGTAAACCTTTCTCTGGCAAGGTAATTTCTTCCATTGATCCCTCTATCACTTCCACCACATCCTGAAGGTTATTTGTTTTGACAAGTTCACGGGCATGTTCTGCCATCTTGGTAGCTTCCACTGCATACACCTTTCTAGCACCCACTTGTGCCGACCAGATTGCTAGTATGCCACTGCCTGTTCCTACATCCAACACAGTCTTCCACACGGATTCACCAATTCAGTCCCATACTCGCACTCTTGAAATGAAACCCACAGTAATTTAAGTAATAGCAAAGAAGCTTGCATTTGCATGTAGAGAAACATGTTCCGTGCTGAGAAAAAATTCCTAAATTACAACGGCTATACCAAACTCATAAGAACAAAGGTTCAAAATCCATGTTGTTCTGCTAGTGAAGAGTATACTATTTGCTGAGAGAAAAGGCAAGATATATTAGTTCTGTTCACACTATTGGGACTTCTGAGGTACAGATTCCAGAACAACATATCCACTCGCCAAAAATAATAGAACTATTCAAGCATGATAACGTTGTAGACATTATTCGAAAAATAAAGTAACATACAAAATCTTTTTCCGTTCTATACCCCTCAATTACTCAGCAACCAAACAAAGATCATTCTTTTTTAGCATGTTATTTTAGAACATGTAATAGTTATTTATATTTTACTACTCTTGTTAGCCTGTACGAATCCAGTTTTCTAACTACAAGCATATGTGGCTGATAGCTTCAGATACATGCATAAATTTGGTTATTGGGCAAAAGTAAAATAAAGGGAAACATCATAATCCGGAAAATTTTCTGCTTCGATAAATTAAACCCGAAGTTATTCAATTGAGGGGCATTATCACACTTTATGAGCTCAAAAAGTACTTCATATCACATATAAATCGGTTCAAAATTTCGAACAAAAGCACAATATTTCAGCTTCTTTTCAGATTTTCTCCACCTCGGTTTTCACACAAACCACAAAGAGAAAGACAATGCGTTTACCTTTCCAGTGAAGTGGTTCTTATTCTCAAAAATGGCGTTGAAGTAAGCGTCCATGCGAACGCGATCACAGAGCATCTCCTTCTGGTGGTAGAGAAAACCGTAGGTGCAGAAATAGTTCGCGAAATCAACGCCCTTATCCACGGCGGTGGCGCTACCCTTACCGCCGGCCGTAAAGTCGATGGGTACGCCGTTGCTTGAGCTTCCCATGTCACTGCCAACGTCAACGTACTCTGTGGAGTGCGAAAGCGGCACCGGAAGACAGAAAAAGAGAGTTTGAACGTTAGGGCAGTTCGACAAATTGAAAAGAAAAGGGAGGAAATATTTTTAAGTAGAGGGTGGATGGGTTTGTCAAATTTACATTTCAACTCTTAACTTTTTTATTAATTTCACTCCTATTAATTTAATATATATATATATATATATATATAGCAACAACCATCTAGATATCAGTTCTTTATTTCTCACATAAAGACCGATCTAGATTACTTTTCTAAATTAATATAAATATATAAAAAATATTTATACCTTATCTTATATAATTTATACCTAATTGAAGAGAGATAAAATATTTTTTTGTATAGTTGAGGAGAGAAAATATATTTTTTTTATATATACAAATCTATAGAAATAATATATAGATATTAAATTTAGAAATAATACTAAAACATTAAATTTATAAAAATTAAATTAAAAAATATAATACACAAAAATTATAAAAATAATATATGAACATTAAATTTAGTAATAATACTGAAGCATTAAATTTATAGAAATGAAACGTTAAATTTATAGATATTCGATTAAATTTAGTAATAATAAAATAATATTAAATTTATAAAAATTAATTTCAAAAAAAGTAATATTAAATGTATAAAAATTATAGATATAATATATGAAAATGAAATTTACTAATAATATTGAAACATTAAATTTACGAAAATTAAATTTAAAATATATATATATAATACACGACAAAATTGGGCATTAAATTTATGAGATCGTAAAAATAATATATGCACATTAAACTTATTAAAAATACTAAAACATTAAATTTAAAGAAATCAAATTAGAGAAATAATATAAAATGTGAGATATAATATATGAAAATTATAGACATTGAATTTATTCAATTAATGTATGCAAATTAAATTTAGTAATAATACTGAAATATTAAATTTGTAAAAATTAAATTAAAAAACAATTTAAAAGAAAAAATATAATATACATAATATAATGTACAAAATTATTTATACTAAATTTATAAATATATATATATATATATAAATAATATATGAACATTAAATTTTGTAATAATAATTAGATATTAAATTTAAATGAAATTAAATTAAAGAAATACTATAAAAGAGAGGATATGATACACCAAAAATTATGGATATTAAGTTTACAGAAATTATAGAAATAATATATGAAGATTAAATTTAGTAACAATACTTTGATATTAAATTTACAAAAATTAAATTAAAAATAATATAAAAGAGAAAATATAATTACAGAAAAAATTGTAAAAATAATATATGAACATTAAATTTAGTAATAATACTAAAATATTAAATTTATAAAAATTAATTTAAAAAATAATATAACAACGAAAGTATAATACACGAAAATTATAGACATTAGATTTATAGAAATTATAGAAATAATATATGGATATTAAATTTAGTAATAATACTAAAACATTAAATTTACTGAAATTAAATTAAAAATAATATTAAATTAGGTTCTCTCTAGTATATTAATAATTTTGAATAGAAAATGAATTATACTCGACATTAGTCTTTTAATGGATATATTTTTATCATTCTACTAAATTTAAGTTTTTTCTAGCAACGATTTGTGCTTCTCTATCTCATTCTTTAGACAAATCATGTTAGAGAAATATTAGGGCAAAACACTAAGGTTTAGTATAAAATGACAAAACATCTCCATTAGGTTTGTGTTGAGCATAACCTAATTTTCATTCAAAATTATTAACGACATATTAATTTTATGTGATTGAAACAAATGTAAAATTTAAGGTACTAAATGTGCAATTTGACAAACTTTAAGGTTCACATAAACACCCACCCCATATTTTAAGGAAAAAAATATAATTTCTAAAAAAATAAAGGTTAGAGAAACTAATCGGAGAAAAATGATTGTACTAACTAAAACTAAAAAAATACTATAAATTTATATAAATGATGACATATATGAAATTTAAAATAAAATGATGAAAAATATATTTTCAAAATAAGGGAGACAAACTTGGAAGGAAGAATTGAGTACATCAGATAAGATGGTTGTGTTAACTCTCTTATAAATTTCGCAACGTAAATCACTAAATTTTAATAGCAAAAGCTGATTGTTTTTTATTACTTAATTCGAAAAATGCATGTCTCTATATATAGACTATTAACTAGACATATAACGGCTAGTTTTCAAATTATAAGACCTAAAATATCACTTTAAGATCTTATATATCATATACTATCAAAACAGGTGTATTCCATTCAAAAATACTTTAGAAAATCTTAATTTGGTCCCCTAAACTTTTTAGATTCAAAACACTTAAAGATAGGAAGTAGTTTTACTAATTCAATTCAAAGAACAATTTAATATGTGGACCAAATCGATAAGATCTTAGTAATATATGATATATAATAGTAAAATACCTAAATCCCTTAAAAATCTCTCTTAAATCGTTCAAAACAATGAGATTTGGATAAAAAATTGAAACAATCAAACTTTAACTGTCTGCCACTATCGGTCGACCGACCTCAGTTCAGTCGATTGCCCATCCAATAGTCAATTTTCTAACCGTTGCATCGACTTTCGTCGGTTGACCGACCTCCCCATCGGTTGATCGAATTGCCTAGAGAGTTTTTCCTTATTTCTTCGTTTCAGCTACTAGATTCGTTAGTCGACCGACTTATCTCATTAGTTGAACGAATTGGTCAGTAAGTTTACCCTTTTAACTCCCTCAAGCTACTGTTTTCTTTAGTCGACCAACCCACTTTGTTGGTTGACCGAATTGACTAGAAAACTCATTATTTCATGTGTTAAAACTATATTTTCACTTAAACACTTTATTAAAAACATTTTTATAATTTAACACTTTATAAAAACCATTTAGGATCTTAAATTTATCACTTCTGACTATGACGGATATAATTTTATTCATTTTAAAGTGTCGTGCGTAATCCTAATTCGAGTTGCATTAAGAACATAAAAGTAATGAATTGTTTTTACCTAAATGTAAGACCCAGATTTTAGCACGTATGTAATTTTAATTGCATTCTAGAGCATGTAGAAAAATACGAGATGTAAATGTGCCAATTAAAATTAAAATTAAAAGTTTAGGGGTCAATTTATAAATTTAGAAACATTTATTCTAAACTTGGGATTCAAATTGTCTTTCAAGATATAAAAATTTAAATTTTATATGGGGAGAAATTACAATTTAAGAAAATCTTAAATGTTGAATTTGACTGAATTGATGATCTAAAGAAATTAGAAGGAGAAAAGAGTAATTAAAACAAAAGATTATATATATATATATATATATATATATATATATATATATGCATGCCTGTGCGTGCGTGTGCCGTGAGATCAGCTGGAGACAGGAGAAGATGGGAGAGGGGCGACGTGACGTGAAGAAATAAAAAACTAATTCACTAAAACTCATGCAATTAAATGATCCATAAAAATCGTGATCAAAAGCCGGAAAGGAAGGAGAAATCAGAGGAATTAGAGAGAGAGAAGGTCGTCGGAGCTGTTGGTGATCACCGGTGGTGGTGGGTGCTTCGGTGCAAGTGTGTGTGTTCCTCTGGTTGTTTTGACGATTTCATGTGTGTGTGTGTCGTTCGTCGGTTCTATGCGACAGTGTGTGGGTGTATGATCGGAGTGTGGTTCTGTTGTTAGTTGTGTGAGTGTGCTCTGTTCAATTCCGCCCGGCAATGAGTGGAGAGTGATCGGCTTGTTCATGTGTGTGGTTGGTCGTGGGTGTTCTATTTTATTTCATCGTTGCATAAGTGTGTTGTTGTGTATGTGTGTGTTGGTCATTGAGATGGGGTGGTGAAAGAGTCGCCGAAGTTAGTGAAGAAAGAGAGAGAGTAACGACTGTTCTAATCAAAGTAGACGTTGATCGAAGAAGATGACATTCGCCGCAGCGGTGAAATCCGTCGCCACGGCGGTGGCAAGTTAGTGAGCAAAACAAAAAAGAGAAGAAACGTTCACCGCAGCGGTAAAATTCGTCGCAGCGGCGGTGGAAAGTCAGTAAGCAAAACAGAGAAAAGAAGAAGCGTTTGCCGAGGCGGTGGTGAGTCAGTAAGAAAAACAAAGAAGAGAAGGAGCGTGTCGCCGTGGCGGTAAGGCAACGGCCGCGGCGGTGAACCAGAAATAGAAAAACTGTAGAACGTCGACAATTCGAAAAAGGGTAAAACTTCGACCGATTTCTAATTTTGTTAAATTTAACTACTAACATCAAAATTTCGTAACTGGAATAATAAATCTTGTGATCATTCATATTTATAAATTGTGTACAGAAATTTTTAGCGGAACAAAATTAACCGAATAATAATCTTTCATAATAAAATGTAGAGAATGGGGAATTGGTGAAATTTAGGGCCTGTATTGCTTGATTAGGTTATGTTGAATAAAATATTAATTTAGGCCCTATCACTATTAGGTTCGCAGGCACCGACGTACCAATAGAGTTTGGTTAGTAGCAATTTTGCAGAGTGGATATTGAGGTGAGTGTATTGTCTTTTACGTAAATTACAATTTGTATTTTCGTATATATTATGGAAACTATGTTTATTTAAAATTAGACGAATTTGCAACTTATATAGATCAAGCGATTTTGGGTGTTTGTGGAAAAATGTATTGGTGGATTATGTTGGTTTTAAAAGGGTGGAAAATGATTTGTTGAATCTAGTTGATTTTTAAAAGGGTGAAAAAATGATTGTGGACCGAGTCATTTATTTTTGAGGTGGAAATTGATATTTAGTCCGAATATGCCATAGTATTCTTCCCGTAAGGGATGTGGATATTCTTCCCGTAAGGGATATGGATTAACCCGTCATGGAATGCAAATCCTGCGGGTGGTACGATACCGTTGCAACTCCTGATCATGAGGTTAAAACGATCCTATAGCTAATCGGAGGGTAGTCTGGTGTTTTGACGTATACGATGAACCGGTTTGATATATATATATACTAGCGTATAACCCGTGCCTGAAAGCACGGACGAAAAAAGAAAACCTAATACTTACACAATTAAGTAGAAAAATCAACAGACCCAACATAAAAAAAAAAAAAAAAAAAACATTACAGAATATACTGCCAGTAACCACAACCACAAACATAAAAAACAATAATGAATTTAAATTGTTAACACGTGTTTTCAAAGACAACAAATCTGTGCCTGAAACAAACATTACTAAAACAAATAACAATAACTTAATTACCTTATAATATCTCTACCAATATAGAACTTTTTCACCCAATTCGTACAACAATCAACGAAATTAATGAATGCCTTTATACATTAAGATGGCGTTTCACTTACCCATGGCTCTTCCCCAATATTTTCTTAACCTCTTCGGTAGTATCATTATGTAAAAAACATTCAACTCACTATTAATTTGATCTGATTAATCTTATACAAAAGGTTCAATAACTATTCAATTAATGAGAAACAATCATCAATATACCCAAATACAAATAAACTATACAATGGGAAACAATTTAACAAAATTTACAATTACAAATTTACAAAGCACATATGCGTCGCCAATACAGAGAATACTGGGTAAAAATTCAAAAAATAAAAAAATACACTTTGATTAAACAACATTTAAAATTATTGACTCCTATTTTCAAATCTATACAACCAATAACCAATATAACCACTAACCGATAACCAATAATCAAGTACTATAGAGTATACCTTGTAATATCTTGCACACATTGAGCCTTCCAATTTTCAAACATAGATTTACGGATTGCTCTACTCAAGCTATGGATTCTGTAAAACACCTAATGTTAAGAATAGAAACGGAAACAGAAACAGGGAACGGGAACAGAACAGAAACAGGGAACAGAACAGAAACAAAAACAAAAACAGGGAACAGAAACAGAAACAGGTAACAGAACCTTTGCCGCTCGACATCAGTCCATTTCCGTCCTAATAGTGCTTTTCCCGACGATCTTGGCAGTTGGGCACGGCGCCAGTGTATAAAAGTTGTTAGAATTCGTCGTTCTAAGCAATGGTCCACGACTAAATCAGAAAAAGAAAACTAAACAAAAAAAAATTTGCTTCTCTTTCTATTCTTTGAGACCAAAAAATAGAAACCATAAATCTAAATTTTGAAACTAAAAAAGAAAACAGATTGCTTTCTAGAACAAAAGCAGAAACAAAAACTTTGGGACCAAAGCACAGAAGCAGAAAACTAAGACAAACGCCTCAGATGCATTTGATCAAGTTGAATTCAAAATCAAAATCCAAAACCATTAAAGTTTCTGAGAATAGAAACACTAAACAAATGCCATCTAAATAAACCATAAACAAACGCCATGAAAGAGAACAATAAACAAATGAAAAGAGAAATTAGGGTTGAGGTTTAGCCCGAATTCTGTAAAACACCTAATGTTAAGAACAGAAACGGAAATAGAACAGGGAACGGGAACAGAACAGAAACAGGAAACAGGGAACAAAAACAGAAATAGGGAACAGAAACAGAAACCGAAACAGGGAACAGAACAGAAACAGGTAACAGAACCTTTGCTGCTCGACATCAGTCCATTTCCGTCCTAATAGTGCTTTTCCCAACGATCTTTGAAGTTGGGCACGGCGCCTGTGTATAAAAGTTGTTAGAATTCGTCATTCTAAGCAAAGGACCGACATGAGCCAACAGTCTCTTCTTCATAAGTGTACTGTAAAATTCAGGAAAATAATATAAATCATAGCACATTTTCTTAAGACCAAAACTTGATCAATCAAAAAACAATTTGCATCTCTGAGTTTTCAATTAGCCAAAACCAAAAGTGCGACGTTACTAAAACAGAAACAGAAACCAAATGCGACGTTACTTTTTTAGTTTGATATTTTAGGACTGAAACAGAAATGGGAACAGAAACAGTAAAGAAACAGAAACAGAAATGGGAACAGAAACAGTAAACAAAAAAACAGAAATGGGAACAGAAACAGTAAACAAAAAACAGAAACCAAATGCTACCTTGATTTTTTTTTTCGGATCAATCTTTTACGATTCATAAACAGAAACCAAATGCGACGTTACTTTTTTAGTTTGATATTTTAGGACTGAAACAGAAATGGGAACAGAAACAGTAAAGAAACAGAAACAGAAATGGGAACAGAAACAAAAAAACAAAAAAACAGAAATGGGAACAGAAACAGTAAACAAAAAACAGAAACAAAAACAGAAACCAAATGCTACCTTGATTTTTTTTTTTTCGGATCAATCTTTTACGATTCATAAACAGAAACAGAAACAGAAACCAAATGCGACGTTACTTTTTTAGTTTGATATTTTAGGACTGAAACAGAAATGGAAACAGAAACAGTAAAGAAACAGAAACAGAAATGGGAACAGAAATAGTAAACAAAAACAGTTTAGGGTTTTTTAGGGTTTCTGTCATTTATGGTTATATGCTAGTGTATCAAAAATCATTGCAATTATATTAGATTTAATTATTAATGGACTGTTTATGGTTAACTACTTCTAGACAACTGTTCCCAACCATTCATTCCCAACCAAAAATATAATTAAATCTAATATAATTATCAACCCAATTATATTAGATTGTTCTTGGGTTGTTCTTGGTTTACTACTCTGCTATAGTGTATCAAACCATTCCTTCCCAACCAAAAATGATCCTAGTGTATTAGCAGTGATGGCAGTGACAAATCTTGCTTAACAATCAAAATAATCAAATAATTCAAAAATTACAGGAAGTAGTAGAAAGAAGAAGGAGATTCAATCAAAAAACACCAAATACTTCATTTTCCAATTCAATCGTAGAAATAAACAATCTTGAAACAGAAATAGTTACCGAAATGCAAAATTTGGAAAAAAGAATAAAACATAAATAAACACTAAACAAACGCCATCAAAGAGAACATGAGAGTAGAACAGAAACACTAAACAAACACATTCGTGTTCCAAGTTCTTTGAGAACAAAAACACTAAACAAACACCATCTAAATAAACACTAAACAAACGCCATCAAAGAAAACAGGGGAATAAAACATATACACTGAATAAAAAAAATAAACAAGCACTATCAAATTAGTGAGAAGATTGAAATTAGGGTTGAACTTACCGAAATTAGAATTGAGGTTCAACATACCTGAAATTTCGGAGAAATAGAGCGTGAGAATTTGCTAAAACCGAAGCTACCTGTTCGAGCATTAACAAAAACACATTAGGGGAGATAATTGATCTCGTTAAATAAACACTAAACGAATGCCATCGAAGCTCATTAAGAAACATTAAACTAACGCCATTTAAGCTCACTAAATAAACAGTAAATGAATGCCATCGAAGCAGAAGCAGATAAACTAAACGAACAGATAGTCAGACACAACTCTGTATCTGCTGCGTCACTCCTCTATCGCCCTTCTCTTCCATCTCCCAACTTTGCCACTTCCACCACCACTAAATCAAGAACAGATCTGATAAGGGGGGATCTGAACAAAAGAACTGTATTAGGGTTGAAAAGAGAGAAAACAAATAACTAAAAACAAATAAAGGGAAAGAATCAAGAACAGATTTGCAGTTCCACTGCTGCTGCTGGACTTCATTTGCAGTTCCACTACAAAAACTAAATTTTAAGCTTGATTAAAAAAACCAATGAGCAAGAATTTGAATAGTGAGGACGCCGCCGAACCTTGAAGATGGAAAGAGAAGCGACGGGTGGCAATGAATGAAACCGTCTGCTCAGCCTCCTCTTCAAATTCATCCGCCATTTTTCACGAATCTGGAACAAAACCTATAACGATTATTTCAGATCTGATAAGCTCCTTCAAATTCATTGCCTCCACAATCTATAACGATTATTTCAGCTCAAATCGATATCTAATTGAACAAAACCGCCAATTCATAAAAAAATTACCTGAGAAAAACAACAACAGAAACAGAATCAAATTAGATGAACAAAAATTAATTCAGAAAAAACCAGAATCAAATGCATCATGCGGATTCAACCTCACAGCAACACTATAAGATTCCTTCACACTGTGTAACCCGTTTCAGATCTGTTAAGGAATAGAGGGGAGAAGAGTTTTGAAATAAAAATTGAAAAACAGAGAAATGGCTTCAATTTTAAGGGTTTCGAAACCCAAAATCAAGAGAGAACCCTAATTGCAAAAACCCTAAAAAAAAAAAAAAAAATTCAAACCCAAGGAATTTCAAAACAACGATTTTTAGTTTGAACTGCTGCAAAATTGAATCAAGAGCTGTGAACAACAATCAAAAGGGTTATTCGGAATTGAGAGAGAGAGAAAGAGGCTTACCAGGGAATCTGCGACGTCGGGAGCGAGGATCGTGAGCGATTGGAGGAGTCGACTATCAACGGAGTTGTGACATTAGATTCGGCCGAGAGCTAAGCCACCGTCGTCGTCTGAAGAACGGGAGAAGTCGTCGCGAGGGAGAAAGAAGAATCCGCTGCCGTCGCGAGTGAAGGATGACGGAGTGGATGGCGAGACAATGGCGGAGGAGGCTGAGAAGGAGTGGATCGCGGGAGACTGAAAAAGAGAGGAGATGAAGGCGATGGCGATAGCGATTGTCGGAGAAGAACAACGACACTAAGCAGATGGTAAGTCTCAAAAGATGATGAACCGTGGATTGGAGGGGACGAATTCTGTGGAGAAGAAGAACACACTGAGCAGCGCAGCTTTGATCATGGGAAGTCTCAAAAGTAAGCCTAAACAGTAAATGCAAGCACTGTTGATGGTAAGTTTCAACAAGTCACGTGATATGTTAGATATTTGTATAATATGTATATAGATTTGTATAATATAAAAGTAATCATACGGTTGGGAATATTTTGATGTTTATTATATAGATATTGTATATATATGTTGTATATATCCAGAGACATCCAACGGTTACGAATATCTAGAGACATCGGACGGTTGTGAATGTAAATGAGCTGATTTATTATATATATACACACACATTACTTTACACTGGATTGGTGTATCCATATATATAGGTGTATTTATTATTCTGGTTGCTTTACACTACTTGGATAGATATAGTATTCTGGATGATTTTCATTGCTTGGACGGAATGTTATAAATATATGAGTTTATTTATGTGATGGCAGGAAAATCGAGTTTCCGTGTGGTATGTGATTTTTATATTATTTTTGACATGTGGTATTCAAATTTTTACACTTGATCTATACAAAATATTTTTATTATGAAGACAGTACACCGATAAAAATTTTGGTTTAAGGTATTGCGGTTAGGAGTCAGTCCCCTACTGGCACTAGGTAAAGTCCAGCGATAGTGTCGTTTGGGAGTGGGCGGTCTGAAGCGAACCCGTGGGAGGTTCAGTTTTATTATTTTGCTGATATTATTTTGTTATATATATATTCGGGGATGGATGTGTCCCACTTTGGGAGGAGTTGTATGGTTGTATGCCTATATATGTTGTTTTCTGGTTGGTTAGTTGTTCAGGAGGTGTCATGTCGACGTCACACCGGCCCCGGGTGACGGGTATCCGGGATGTGGTGTGACATTTGTGGTATTAGAGCCTAGATTATAGGTTCTGTAGACTTGTCAATTGTCGTGTCAGTAGTGGACCATAAGATAGGAAGACGTGTCAGTCATCTAGTCGGTAAGGGACTTTGAGATAAGATGTTGGTGGGTGATTTTGGCACTCGCGTGGTAGTTATTTAAGTAAATTAGTTACTGTCATTTCCTGGTTGGCCTAGTTGGTTGTTGAGTTGAATTCTTTTGCAGATAGTAGGTGTAGAGCGTTGAAATGAGAGCTCTAGGAGCGTGGGACCCCAGAGGCAAGTGGAACCCCGGGAACAGGGTGATAGGGTGCAAAGGAGCTTGGATGCTGCTAAAAGAATTTTGCAGGCTGCTGCCCAATTGACAGAGCAGTAGGAGAAAATCATGAAATGTCAAAAGGCCCAAACTGATACTGCTACATCCCAGGCAGTACTCTTGAAGAGATTTAATGAGTTGGATCCTCCGATTTTCACCGGAACAGCGGGTCTACCTGATGCTGAGAATTGGATTAGAGGCGTGGGTCATGTGTTCGAGGCTATGGGGATTGTTGATGATAGTCGAGTACCTCTTGCCACTTTCCAACTGAGCGAGGAAGCCGAACATTGGTGGGAAGAGGTGAAGAGATTGATTACCGTTTCCGATAAGGAACTCACTTAGGATCGTTTTGTTGTGGTATTCAATGAGAAGTATTTTCCTGAGTCTTACCGGTTCTATATGGAAGAAGAATTTATAGTTCTGAAGCAGGAAAAAATGATCATTCAACAATACGAAGTCAAATTTGATGCTTTGTCCTGTTTTATCCCTGATCTGGTGAAAACGAAAGAGGCGAAATACAGACGATTCCAGAAGGGACTTCATTTATAGATTCATTCCAGGTTGACAAGCAGGTAGATTAAGAGTTACGCAGAGTTGGTAAATACGATAAAACTAGTGGAGAGAGATGTTCGAGAAGCCGTCGAGAGTCGGGAGTAGTAAAAAAATAGCAGATTTGAGTCGCCCAATAGATTTCCAGGTGGCATTTCATGGGGGGCAGTACCTCGACCGCCAGCTGCTCGGGCCCCATCGTTTGGCCAATCCATTAGGAGTTGTGGTCCTCAACAATTATACTTTGGGCGACATCAGAGTGTATCTAAATCAAGTGTCGGCCTGCAAAGGCAGGGAAGGAATCTGTCGTCTAGTCAAGCTGGGGTAGTTGGATGCTATCAGTGTGGGGGCACCGGATCACTTCGCTTGAGACTGTCCCATGGGAGGACTGATATGTTTATGTTGTCATGAGTCTGGTCATATATCTATGAATTGTCCAAAATCTACTGCTACATATGTACCTTCTAAGAGCAGTATGGGTAGTACTGGTCCTAGCACTGTCTAGGGGCGTGGAAGAGGATCCGCTGGTAGACCTCTGACGCGAAGCCATGTTTTTGCTACTACTTAATAGGATGCACAGGCTACTCCAAACATGGTCACAAGTATCATATCTTTATATGATAGAGATGCACGTGTACTTATTGATCCCGATTCTACTTATTCATTTATTTCGACAACCTTCATGATACATGTAGACAAGTTTTCCATTTCTTTATCACATAGTATTATTATTTCTACTCCGATGGGTGAGTCAGTATGGATAGATAGTGTGTATAAAGACAATCCGCTTCGGATTGGTGATAGGGAATTATTGGCGGATCTATTACACCTGAGTATTCATGATTTTGATGTGATACTGGGTATGAATTTGCTATCCGGATATCATACCGCAATGGATTATTTTAAGAAATAAGTGATCTTTTGAATCTTAGGTAAGCCGGAGTTTGTATTTTCGGGAGACAGAATCGTCATTCCTGTTAGTTTGATTTCAGCCCTAGAAGCCAGAAAATTATTGAAGAAAGGATGTCAGGGATACCTCGTGCTCGTGATTGACATCAGTCAGAAAGAAGTTCAGGTGGCAGATATTCCAGTGGTTAGAGATTTTTCTGACGTGTTTCTAGAAGAATTTCCAGAGTTACCAGTAGATAGGGAGATAGAATTCATGATCGAGTTACTTTCAGGAACTGCTCCTATATCGATTCCACCCTATCGTATAGCGCCTACCGAGTTGAAGAAATTAAAGGTACAGTTGCAAGATTTATTAGATCGTAGGTTTATTAGACCTAGTGTTTCTCCATGGGGAGTCGTGAAGAAGAAGGATGGCACATTGAGAATGTGTATCGACTATCGGCAGTTGAATAAGGTGACGGTTCGTAATAAGTACCCGTTGCCTAGAATTGATGATTTGTTTGACCAACTTCAGAAGGCTAAAGTGTTTTCCAAGATAGATCTTCGATCAGGGTATCACCAATTGAAAGTCAAAGACAGTGACGTGGCGAAAACGGCGTTCCGTACGAGATATGGACATTATGAATTTCTGGTTATGCCCTTTGGTTTGACAAATGCCCCTGCTGCTTTCATGGACTTGATGAATCGGATCTTCCAACCTTATTTAGATCAATTTATTATTGTGTTTATCAATGATATATTGATCTATTCCTAAAGTAGAGAAGAGCATGCAGAGCATCTCCAGATTGTGTTGCAGACATTGCGTGAGAAGCGGTTGTATGCGAAATTCAGTAAATACGAATTTTGGCTAGATCATGTAGTATTTTTTGGGCATGTTATCTCAGGAGATGGTATTCAGGTGGACCCATAGAAAGTTGAAGTTGTTGTCCAATGGGAAAGGCCGAAAAATGTGACTGAAGGTCGAAGCTTTTTAGGATTGGCGGGTTATTATCGTCGATTTGTGCTGGAATTTTCTGTTATAGCTGCCCGGTTGACCTGATTAACCTGCAAGGAGTCTAAATTTGAGTGGACTGATAAATGTGAGCAGAGTTTTTAAGAGCTGAAAAAAAGGTTGATATCGGCACCAATACTGTCTCTCCTGACACAAGGGGGTAGTTTTGTGATTTATAGTGACGCGTCACACCAAGGGCTAGAATGTGTTCTAATACAACATGGTCACATAATCGCATATGCATCTCGACAATTGAAGAACCACGAGCGTAATTACCCGACGCATGATTTGGAGCTAGCAGCGATTGTGTTCGCCTTGAAGATTTGGAGGCACTACCTGTATGGCGAGACTTGTGAAATATACACCGACCACCAGAGTTTGAAATATTTTTTTACTCAAAAAGATCTAAATCTAAGGCAAAGGAGTTGGATAGAGTTGATTAAAGATTATGATTGCACCATCCACTATCATCCAGAGAAGGCAAATGTTGTAGCAGATACGTTGAGTCAGAAATCGGCGGGTTCGGTCGCACACATTAAAGTTATTCGTACTAATCTGTATGTTGAGTTGAGATCATTGCGATTTCAGTTAGCGGTTGGTCAGACGGCAGGGTTGCTTGCGACATTGACTTTGAGGCCGACATTAATTGACCGTATTATTGAAGCATGAAAATCAGCTGTTCAATTGGAGAGGATTCGGGATGAAGTGAAAAATGGTCGCAGAGTTGATTATCATGTCAGGGATAGTGTGAAGCTTTGATGGTTGAGAACAGACTGTGTGTGCCTGATGACGTCAATTTGAAGAAGGATATCTTGGAGGAAGCGCATAGCTCTGCATACACGATGCATCCAGGCAATACCAAAATGTATCGAGATTTGCATGAGCATTATTGGTGGATCGGAATAAAACAGGAAATCGTAGAATTTGTGGCCAGGTATCTTGTTTGTCAACAAGTTAAGATTGAGCACCAACGTCCAAGTGGATTGTTGCAACATCTACCTATTCCAGAGTGCAAGTGGGAGCATATCACAATAGATTTCATTTCGGGATTACCCCGTATTCAAAAAGGGTATAATTCCATCTGGGTGATCGTTGATAGACTTACCAAGTCTGCTCATTTTTTTGCCATAAAGACGACGTACTCTCTTGATAAGTATGCCCAATTGTATATTGATGAGATCGTTAGGTTGCATGGCGCACCGGTTTCTATAGTGTCGAATAGAGATCCGAGATTTACTTCAAGGTTCTGGGCGAGTCTCCAAACTGCTTTGGGTACCAAGCTGAAAGTTAGCACCGCTTTCCATCCCCAGACAGACGGACAATCAGAGCGTATGATTCAGACATTGGAAGATATATTGAAGGGATGTGTTCTGGAATTTTCTGGTAGCTGGGATGATCATTTGTCATTGATGGAATTCGCCTACAATAACAGCTACCATTCGACAATCGAGATGGCCCCATATGAAGCGTTGTATGGTAGGAGATGCAGGACTCCAGTCTATTGGACCGAAGCGGGAGAAAGGAAATTGTTGATGTCAGACATAACCCAGATGACAGGAGACAAAGTCAAGGTGATTTGGGAAAAATTAAAAATTGCTCAGAGTCAACAAAAGAATTATGCAGACAAGCGCCAACGGGAGTTGGAATTTGAAGTGGGGGATCATGTGTTTTTGCGTATTTCTTCATGGAAGGGCGTAATGAGGTTTGGAAAGAAAGGGAAGTTAAGTCCAAGGTTCATTGGACCATATAAAAGTTTAGATCGAGTTGGCACGATAGCTTATAGATTTGCCTTATCGCTAGAGTTGTCTCGACTACACGACATTTTTTATGTATCGATGCTTCAAAAATATGCGTCAGACCCTTCGCATGTGTTGACTTCGCAGCCGATTGAATTGGAAGAAGATTTGACATACGTTGAGGAGTCAGTCCAAATCCTAAGCCGTAAGGACCAGGTGTTGCGGACGAAAATGATCCTATTAGTCAAAGTATTATGGTGCAGTCATGTAGTGGAAGAGACGATGTAGGAGCGAGAAAATGAGATGAGGAAAAGATACCTGCAATTATTCGATTAAGGTAATAAAATTTCAGGATGAAATTTCTTTAGGAGGGAAGTGTTGTAAGACCCAAATTTTATTACGTACATAATTTTAATTGCATTCTAGAGCATGTAGAAAAATACGAGGTGGAAATGTGCCAATTAAAATTAAAATTAAAAGTTTAGGGGTCAATTTACAAATTTAGAAATATTTATTCTAAACTTGGGATTCAAATTGTCATTCAAGATATAAAAATTTAAATTTTATATGGGGAGAAATTACAATTTAAGAAAATCTTAAATGTTGAATTTGACTGAATTGATGATCAAAAGAAATTAGGGGGAGAAAAGAGTAATTAAAATAAAATATATATATATATATATATATATATATATATATATATATATATATATATATATAGCATGTCTGTGCGTGCGTGTGCCTTGAGATCAGCCGGAGACAGGAGAGGATGGGAGAGGGGCGACGTGGCGTGAAGAAATAAAAAACTAATTCACTAAAACTCGTGCAATTAAATGATTCATAAATATCGTGATCAAAATCCGGAAAGGAGGGAGAAATCAGAGGAGTTAGAGAGAGAGAGGGTCGTCGGAGCTGTTGGTGATCACTGGTAGTGGTGGGTGCTTCGGTGCAAGTATGTGTGTTCTTTTGGTTGTTTTGACAATTTCATGTGTGTGTGTGTTGTTCATCGTTCTGTGCGACAGTATGTGGGTGTATGATCGGAGTGTGGTTCTTTTGTTAGTTATGTGTGTGTACTCTGTTCAGTTCCATCCGGCGATGGGTGGAGAGTGATCGGCGTGTGCATGTGTATGGTTGGTCATGGGTGTTCTGTTTCAATTCATCGTTGTATGTGTGTGCTGTTGTGTATGTCTGTGTTGGTCGTTGAGGTAGGGTGGTGAAAGAGCCGCCAGAGTTAGTGAAAAAAGAAAGAGAGTGACGGCTGTTCTAATCAAAGTAGACGTTGATCGAAGAAGACGACGTTCGCCATAGTGGTGAAATCCCTCGCCTCGACGTGGCGAGTTAGTGAGCAAAACAAAAAAGAAAAGAAGCGTTCGCCGCAGCGGTGAAATCCGTCGCCGCGTCGGTGGCGAGTCAGTAAGTAAAATAGAGAAGAGAAGAAGCGCTTGCCGAGGCGGTGGAAATCTCGATGAGGCGGTGGAAAGTCAGTAAGCAAAACAAAGAAGAAAAGTAGCGTGTTGCCGCGACGGTGAACCAGAAATAGAAAAACTGTAGAACGTCGACAATTCGAAAAACGGTAAAACTTCGACCGATTTCTAATTTTGTTAAATTTAACTACTAACATCCAAATTTCATAACTGGGATAATAAATCTTGTGATTGTTCATATTTATAAATTGTGTACAGAAATTTTTAGCGGAGCAAAATTAACCGAATAATAATATTTCATAATAATATATGGGGAATGTGGAATTGGTGAAATTTAGGGCCTACATTGCATGATTAGATTATATTGAATAAAATATTAATTTAGGCCCTATCACTATTAGGTTCGCAGGCACTGACGTACCGATAGAGTGTGGTCAGTAGCAATTTTGCAGAGCGGATATCGAGGTGAGTGTATTGTCTTCTACGTAAATTACAACTTGTATTTTTTTATATATTATGGAAAATATGTTTATTTAAAATTAGATGAATTTGCAACTTATATGGATTAAGCGATTTTGGGTGTTTGTGGAAAAATGTATTGGTGGATTATGTTGGTTTTAAAATGGTAGAAAATGATTTGTTAAATGTAGTTGATTTTTAAAAGGGTGGAAAAATGATTGTGGACCGAGTCGTTTATTTTTGAGGTGGAAATTGATGTTTGGTCCAAATATACCATAGTATTCTTCCCGTAAGGGATGTGGATATTCTTCTCGTAAGGGATGTGGATTGACCCATTAGGGAATACAAACCCTACGGGTGGTATGGTACCGTAGCAATTCCCGATCGTGAGGTTAAAACGATCTTATGGCTAGTCGGAGGGTAGTGTGGTGTTTTGATGTATACGATGAACCGGTTGGATATATATATATATATATTACTTTATACTGGATTGGTGTATCCCTATATATAGGTGTATTTATTATTCTGGTTGCTTTACACTACTTTAGATAGATATACTATTCTGGTTGATTTTCACTACTTAGATAGAATGTTATAAATATATGAGTTTATTTCTGTGAAGACAGAAAAATCGAGTTTCTGTGTGGTATGTGATTTTTATATTATTTTTGACATGTGGTATTCAAATTTTTACACTTGATCCATACAAAATGTTTTTATTATGAAGACAGTACACCAATGAAAAATTTAGTTTCAGGTACTGCGGCTAGGAATTGGTTCCCTACTGTCACTAGGTAGAGTCCAGCGATAGTGTCGTTTGAGAGTGGGCCGTCTGAGGCGAACCTGTGGGAGGTTCAGTTTTATTATTTTGTTGATATTATTTTGTCGTACATATATTCGGGGACGGATGTGTCCCACTTTGGGAGGAGTTGTATGGTTTGTATGCCTATATATGTTATTATATATGTTGTTTCTGGTTGGTTGATCGTTCAGGGGTTGTCATGTCGACGTCACACCGGCCCCGGGTGATGGGTGTCCAGAGTGGGATGTGACACTAAATTTATTAAATTCCTTCAATGCTCTAAAAATCTTCAGTATCTTCATCTTTGCACCCGTCTTGAATTTCTTCATCAATTTCTTTGAGTCTTCATGGATCACTCCATAAATTCTTCGACTTGTAAATTTTCAACGATTAATCATTTTGACTCTTTTTTTTTCCTCATTTCAATACATGAAACTTTTAATCTAAAATCACTCAATAAAACAATTAGTTTCATAAAACATCAACGCTTAATTGTTCATGACAACATTAGGTTCAACACCAGATATCCGTAGGAATCTAATTTCTAGATTGTTGCTGAATAAGAAGGGATTCAAGTTACTTACTAAGAGTGGTATGTGTGTTGGAAAATGTTATATGAATGATGGCTTTTCAAGTTCAATGTTATGACTGTAATCACAAATAATAATAATAATTACAATTTTGGTCCTCGTATTTACACATATTTTTTTGTTTGACCTTCTTTTTTTTTTTTTGTTAAAGTGGCTTTCGTATGCACACGTTTTTTAAGTGACCTTTCTATCAAAAAAATGGGTTAAAGTTGACGGAATTAGTGCATGTGGTCAAATTAAAAATATAGGAATCAAATTGAAATAATGGTTAAACTTTAGGGCCGCAAGTGTCAATACCCCTCCTGTGAACTCCATCATATCTCTCCCTCCCTCCCTCACTTCTCTCTCTTCTTGTGAACTTCTCTTCCTCTCATTCATTGTTTCATCAATGGAGTCACAGACAATTATACACTCTTCCAATTATAGTATATATATATATACACTCTTCCACTTATAGTGTATATATATATGTTTCTTCTCTCTCCTCATCATCTTCTTCTCCTTCATGAAAAAGAAATTATGGTACTGTAACTGTGATGTCTGCCATGCTTATCTCATATCAAGCTGGTCCAAAGACTTCAACAATCTCTGTGACTGGTATACCCATCTTCTTCAAAAATCACCCACCCAAACGGTCCATATCCATGTCATCAACAACGTCATCACTGCCGACCGGCGAAACTTCGAGCACATTCTCAAGACCCGTTTCGACAATTACCCGAAGGGAAAGCCGTTCGCCGCCATTCTCGGCAAAGGATTATTCAACATCGATGGCGAATTGTGGTTCCTGCAGAGAAAAATAGCGAGTTTCCAGCTCGGAAGCATTTCGGTGAGGTCCTACGCTTTCGAAAAAATTAATCAGGAAATAAAGAATCGGCTTCTTCCGATTTTATCTCTGGTGGCCGGAAAAGATGCAGAGGGCAGAGTTCTGGATTTGCTGGACGTTTTCTAGTGATTCTCGTTTGACTCGTTTGGGTTTGACCCTATTTCAGATTTCGCGGATTCATTCGATCTAGTGACGAAGTTATCCGTCGAGAGAGCAATTTCGCCATCGCCGGTGATCTGGAAAATCAAACGGTGGCTGAACGTCGGAGTTGAAAAATGGATCTGTCAAGCAATTAACAAACTCAATGTGCTGGCAACAGAAATCATAAGACAAAAAAGAAAACAAGGGTTTTCCAAATCTCAAGATCTTCTGTCCAGATTCATGCTAGTGACAGAGAAAGAATTATTCTTGAGAGATATCGTCATAAGCTTCATACTCGCCGACCGGGACACAGTACTATTTGTTCATCGATGGCGGTGAGATTTCGTGGATGGCGGAGGCGGAGGCGGAGGCGATGGCGTCGGGATGCGTGTCGGCGGTGATTACGAGTCGTCTGATTCAGGACCTTCCATTGATGGACGTGTTGACGTGGTCGGAGATGGTAGTGTTTGTGGAAAAAGGCATCGGCGTCAGGGAACTGAAACGAGTTTTAGGCGGAATAGGTGACGATGAGTATGATCGAATGAGAGAGGGATTTGGGTTGGACGGAGGTGAGGGTGAGGAGGGAGAGAGAGAGGAGGGGAGAAATGACCATTGGAGAGGAGTTGGAAGCACTGTATGATTGTTGGGAGGTTGAAGACGATGGGTGATTTTGAGAAATAGGCAACGGGTCAAATGCAGAGAAGAAGATGGAGGAAGTTCAATAAGAAAGGAGTATTGACACTTGCACCCCTAAAGTTTGACCATTATTTCAATTCGATTCCTATATTTTTAATTTGACCACATGCACATATTCCGTCACTTTTAAACCCCTTTTTTTTTTTTTTACAGAAGGGTTACTTAAAAAAATGTGTGCAAATACGAGGGCCACTTTGACAAAAAAAAATGGGAGAGTCAAACAGAAAAACGCGTGCAAATACGAGGACCAAAATTATAATTTGCCCTAATAATAAAGCTATTACTTCTTCAACTTGTATGATTGAGTCTTTGGATATGTGGTATGGTCGTTTAGGACATGTTAATTATAATACTCTATGTAAATTAATTAATATGAGTTTAATTCCCAAATGTCAAGATAATACAAATAAAAAATGTGAGACTTGTGTGGAGTCAAAATTGACTCGAACTTCTTTTTATTCAATTGAATGAAAAATAGAACCTCTAGAGTTAGTGCATACATATGTTTGTAATTCAAAATTTATACAAACTGAGGTAGAAAAAGTACTTGTTACTTTTATTGATAATTGTACAACATATTGTTATATTTATCTTTTAAGAAGTAAAGATAAAACATTATACATGATTGTACATTATAAAACTGAAGTTAAAAATCAACTTAGTAAAAATATTAAATTGTTGCGTAGTGATAGAGGTAGAGAATATATTTAACATTTTGGTAAGTTGTGTGCCCAACGTGGAATAATTTACCAATCTACAACACCTTATTCACCTCAGCAAAATAGAGTTTCTACAATTTGAAAGAAATGATGATTTTTTTGTTAATAAATTATATTTTACCTACCTCATAACTTCTGGGGGAGACTGTTTTAACAACAAATTTTGTTTTAAACAAATTATCTTAAAAGAAATTAAATAATGTCTCTTATGAATTGTAGAAAGGTAGAAAGCCTACACATTCATACCTAAAAGTATGGGGGTGTCTTGCAAAAGTTATGGTTCCTGATCTTCATTAGGTTAAAATAAGACAAAAAACTATTGATTATGTATTCATTGGATATGCACAAAATGATAGTGCATATCGATTTTTAGTTTATAAATAAATAAATAAAAAAAAAAAACAAGAACACGATTATTGAATAAGGAAATACATCATTAACTGAGAATATTTTTCCTTTTAAGACTCATGTTGGGTCGAGTTCTTTAAAGAGAATCAATTATCCTACCTCTAGTAATTCTTAAAAGGATGAAATCGAACCTACACATAGTAAAAGGATAAAAGTTTCTAAACCTTAAGGGAGACTATGTTTACACTTGAAGCACCTCTTTAGAAAGAGGTCATGAATAGTGAAATTGAGTCTATATTACAGAAAAATATGTGGGAACTAGTGAATCTTTCATCTGGAACAAAACCATTGGAATGTAAATTGATCTTTGAGAGAACGATGACAATAGATGGATCAATTAATAAATATAAAGCAAGACATGTATCTTAATGTTATAAGCAAAGAGAGAGTATAGGTTATTTTGATATTTATTCACTAATAACAAGAATCACATCTATACGTATGCTTAAAATAACAATTGCATCTATATATAATCTGGAGATACATCAAATGAATGTTGATATTGCATTCTTTAATAGTGAATTAGATGAAGAAATCTATATAAAACAACTAGAAGAGTTTGTGGTTTCTGGAAAAGAAAAGAAAGTGTGTCGACTTGTAAAATCGTTGTATGAATTAAAGCAAGCGCCAAAACAATGACGTCGAAGGCTTAATACCGTGCAACAATTACTTCTTAATAGATTTATCTCAATTAATTATATTAAGTCAAAAGATAACACTGCAAATTCATTGACTAAAGGTCTTACACGAGATAGAGTAAACTGCTTATTGAAGGGAATGGGCTTAACGCCTATTACGAAATAGTCATCATAATAGCAACCCAATCTAGTTGACTAGAGATTTAAAGATCTAGATTCAAAGGAACAACCGAGTTATTAAGGTGACCATGAGTGTATCACTGAGTAGAAAAAAATTTACGGCTCATTCCTACGATATAACAGTGATATCTGCAATATGGTTAATAAGGGTGTGCAGATACTTCCACCCACCCACGAAACCACCCTGACTTGGCTCTAGAAACTCGCAGACTACTCGTCCAAGCTGAACCCAAAGAGCTTGCAGATCCTATAGCCTCAACCAGAATAGTAGATGGGCAGTTCAATGGCTATTCTTCTTTATCTGCGGGTTGGCCTGACCAGCTCACATTAAAGCCTAAACGACGTTGTTTGCCTTCAAATATATATATATATACATAAAAAGAGTTCCTTCTAGTGCTAGGGTTTCTTCAATTCAGTTTATAAGGCGCTGATAACTCACTTCTTCTTCAGTTTGCAAATTGCAATTCGCATATTGAATCGCATGAAAGTTAAAGACTGTACTCTCTCTCTTTTTCTCCCCTGGATAGTGTTCTTTTGATTTGTTTTTCATCGATAAAATGACATTTTTATACTTGTTTTGTCGGCCCCTATGATGTTTTGTGTTTAATAATCTTATTTTTTTATTGGAACCTTTCTGAAGAATCTTTTAGAGACATTTAGGGAAGCATTTGAAATGGGTTGTATTAGAATATATATATATATATATATATATATATATATATATATATATATATATGCCGAACTATTGTACATCTATTTTCCTAAATCCTGAACTTATCTGAACATTGTTCAAGAGAAATTTCTTTTTTTTTTCTTTTTTTTTTCTTCTTCTTCTTTTTCTTCTTCTTCTTCTTCTTCTTCTTCTTCTTATTATTATTATTATTATTTGTTTGCATATAACTTCTACTTAGTTAATGGTTCATGCTATTAGCTAGGGGTTGATTTAGCTTCGGGTTGTTTTAATTTAGATGTTGGCTATTTCTCTTAATGTTTATATGGGTCTTAGATGTAAACCCACTTTCAACTATCATTTCCTAATGAATATATTCGCTTGTTTTCATGTTGATATTCACATATATAAAGTCTGATAATTTTCCCCCCCTCATTGTGTGAATAAATCTTATAAGGTTATGTTCTTTGCTCTTGTTCATTAGTCTCATATGCTAGTTTTTGTTTGCCACAAGTATAAATATTTGGAATTGCTTGGAGTTTTGGTTTGATTCATTTCTTATATTCCATAGTCATACAATAATGTCTATGTATCAATACATGTGTATTTCCAAGAGCTCCAAGATATTCTCTTCCTTTGTCAAGTTCTTGAAAAGCAAGGACCCAAGTGATGAGTCTACTACAGGGGCACTAGAAGCGGCCTTAACATAGACTTCGACACCAATGTTTTTGTTTCATGTTCCCATGTTTGCGTGTTTTTGTTTCTATACATTTTATTTTTCTGTTTCACTAGTAATGTAACGATTTTTCTTTTTAGCAATAGTCATTATATTTCAAGCGAAAATACTTGGGCAACCCACGATTCTAATTAGCCCAACTTGAAACTAGGCTCAAATCGTACACTATTGGGAAGTCCTTGGTTTAAACTAGCCAACCCGTATACTCCAATTCTCCCAACCCGTACATTAATAGGCAAGCAGTCCACGATTTAAATTAGCCCAACTTGCATAGTATCAGATTGGTCTACGATTTTAGCCCAAATCGCCCCAAACCATCCGTTGCCTACCCCTAATGGTGAAGGATGACTTCTAATGATTTCTATATCTTGAAATTTCAAGTTGGGTACAATATGATGCTCTTTATAGAAAATCACCAATATAAGTGAGAACTTAGCCAATTTTGGGAGAATGAAAAAGATAAATTCTCTAGAAGTACTCATGAAGTACTAAGGTATTCATGGACAAAATGAATGTAACCATAGATCGAAAATTGTTTAGAAAATAACTGTGTAGTTTTTATTACCTTGATTTACACAAAATGTTGACGAATTCAAGACATCACATTCAACTATGTAGTTTCTACTAGGGAAGGTTCAAAGATGATTTTTGGATTGATGTGGTAGACTGTGGATTCATAAAGATACACCTCAAGAAGGTATGGATTCTGGAGTCCACGCATTCATTTTACAACCACAAGCCTCTCGGAACGAAATAATGATCCAACCCATCTAAAGTATATATTTGAAAAACTTTTGCTAGCCTAAATGGATCCAATAAAGTATATATTCGAAAAACCTGTACTCATGGGAAGAATTTCCAAATGGAAAATGTTGTTCACTGAGTTTGACATTGTGTATGTGACTCAAAAGACAATCAAAGGGCAAGTGATTGTTGACCAACTCGCTGATAATCTGAAGGCCGGTGAGAGGTCCATGGAGACTGAGTTTCCTGATGAGCCTGTGGCGTTTTCAACTAGTGATAACGGTAACCAAATGTGACAAATGTACTTCAATGGAGCTAGCAACTTGAAAGGGGCCGACATTGGTGTTGTCCTAATCTCTCTGACATGTCAGCATTTTCCAATCGCAATCAAGTTAAAATTCTCCAACACTAATAAAACTGATTACAAAACATGCATTATGGGCCTAGAATTAGCTATAAACCTCAAAATAAAAGAGTTAAAGAGTTTATAGTATAAGGGGACTTAGAGATGATCATAAACCAGATAGCCGACAAGTACGCGATAAAGGATGCAAGTTGGTCCGATACAACAATCACCTAATCAACCTTTGTGAAATCTTTTCGAGGATCGAATTTGAGCATGTACTACTGTTGAAAAATGATTTTTCCAGTGCTCTCGTAACTTTGGCGTCCATGATATTTGTGATTAAGGGGGACGACGAAGAAATCCCCACAACAATGAAGGTATACTATCAACCAACTCACTGTAATTAGATTGAGTCCAAACAAAAAAAAGAACCTTGGTATGTAAATATCCAGAGATTTTTGAAAGAACAAGAATATCCCGAAGGAGCTAATAACCTAAGCTAAAGAACCCTGCGAAGACTGGTAGGTTAGTTTTTTCTCAGTGGTAGCATATTATATATGAGATCATCTAATCCAGGTCTCTTACGATGTTTTGGCACCCGAAAGGCAACACAACTAACAAAGGAAGTTCATAGTGGAGTCTGCGAATCTCACATAAGTGGGTTCATGTTGGCTAAAAAGATCCTGTAAACTGGTCATTTTTAGTTAACCATGGAAAGTGATTGTATATATTTCATGCGAAGATGTTAGAAATGCCGAATGCAAGGTGACTAGATCCACCTTTCGCCAACAAAATTACACTGTATAGCTGTCTCGTGTCCTTTTTCAACGTGACAAATGGATGCCATTGGTCCGATTACACGGATAGCTCCAAACAGATGCCAATTTATCCTAGTAGCTATTGACTACTTTACCAAATGGGTGGAGGCAGTTTTGCTTGTATATGTCATCCAAAAGACCGTAACGCGGTTCTTCAAGGAGAGTATCTTATCGCGCAATGGAGTACCTCAAGCCCAAATCACGGATAATGCCCAGAATCTCAAAAAAGGTATGATGAAATCTATATGTGCTCAATTCAAAGTCGAGCACAAGAATTTTGCACCCTACCATCCTAAGACAAAGGGAGTAGTAAAGACCTCTAATAAGAACATCAAGAAGATTCTAAGGAATATGGTAGAAAATCACAAGGAATGGGACAAAATACTCCCATTTGCTCTAGTGGCTTATCGGACATCAGTCCAAACTCAACTGGATCTACTCCGTACTTACTTATATACAGAACGAAAGCAGTAATCCCAACAGAGGTTGAGATCGCCTTTCTCAAAATTCTTGTGGAAGTCAATTTGGACGAAGCCGAATGGGTACAACAAAGGCTCGACCAATGATACATAATAGATGAGAAAAGACTTACTGTTGTTTTCCATAGACAATGTTATAGACAAAGGATGGCCAGAGCTCACAACAAGAAAGTTCGTTAACGAATCTATAACGCGGGCGAGCTTGTACTAAAGAAGATCTCTCTGTTCCAGGAAGAAGCCAAAGGAAACTTCGCATCAAATTGGGAAGGATCATTTGTTGTCAAGAAGGTTCTAGGGCATAAAGCCTTAATGCGTCAGGAGATGGATGAAGAAGAGTTTCTGGAGCCCATCAACTTTGATGCGTTAGGAAGTTTTACAGCTAACAAAAAAAAATATAGTCAAATAAACCTAGACTCATGATCGAAATGAGGTAAGGGCAAAAGAGGGTAAACATTGTACGACTTGAGGACGTGGTAAAAACCCAAAAACGCATTACGTGCAAAAAAAAATAGGGATTGTAGCAAGATAAAAAATCACCAACCTAGTGAAAACCCAAAAGGGCACTGAGGTACAAAAATGTAGGAGCCGATCTTAGTGAAAACTCGAAAGGGTGCTAAGGGAAAAATTGAAATATATAAAGAAAATGGGGAAAGAATGAAGGCATCAGGTTTTGGTCATTTTGTCGATTATCCGTGGAAATTTTGGGGTTTGTTTAAAGGCAACTATTTATATTTGGGTTAAGAAACCGACAAATTCGACTGGTGATTTAGAATACTTCGGGTTTTGAAGGAAGAAAGATCAGAAGTTGTTAGAAATCTTGAAACCTCTGATAAATGACTAAGTCACAGATTGTAGAAAGTATTTCAAAAAAATAGAAATATACTATGATTATGCAAGCCCTTGCTTAGTAAATTATAACTACTGATTGTCTATATGTTATTTTTATTTCATGACTAACATTTTAATACATATAGCATAAATTACGAATGACATAAAAGCAAGGGGAAAGAGCAAGGGGATTATTCTTCAATCAATTTTGTTCCAAGGATGCCTGTTATCATCACTAAATCAACGGTAAATAAAACATCAAATGTTAACACCTCCTACTAAACCTCGATCCCCAATTAAAAAATCAGATGTCAATATCAAGTCGTGGACAAGAAAACCATTATATCTCCTTAAAGACTTGGATTTTTTATATTAAGAGTCGATTTCGAGACAAGTTTGGTATGCTATGGATTTGCCTCCAGGATCGCATTCGAAACAAAAATATCCTAAGCAATAACCAGATGGGAAAGTGGAGGCTTACCATTCGATCCCAACCATTGATCTATAAGCCTTTGTACCACAGGTACTCATTCCACCTATTCTGTCTAGACTTAATAACAAATTAGATAGCTCGGGTGTTTTACCAACGAATAAACCCTCGAAATTTGTTTATCTTCGTAGTAACACTTTTTTGTTACCACCTGATAATGCGCTAGCAAGCGAGTCTAGGGATTTACCACCTTCATTTTGAATTCATTTTTCATCACCTCTATTAAAGACATGGTTTATTGATTTAGCTTCTCTTATAGCGGCTATTTCGTCCTCTCCCCGGCCGGCAAACTGGGGCATATTTTACACCCGTCTTATTCCGTAACATTGGTAAGGAATGAAATTGATCCCTTGCAGAACTTATATATTTGCCACCCCAATCAAATATTGGGGCACATTTTACCTTATTTAGGATCTCCCTACAAGCGTCCGTATCTGTTTTCGTCCCTAGTCTTAGTTTGAGATGGTTTTGTCTAGAATAATTGAAGCATGAACTATGTTTTGACCTGATTCTGACTCAAAAAATGAGGATACATAGGCAACCCATGCGGTTTTGGTCATCCAATTAAAATAGAATTATCGCCATGAGTCAAACTACGTTTTGACCTAATTCCTAACCTAAAAACTCAGGATACGTAGGCAACCCATATGGGTTCGGTCGTCCAGTTAAAACAAAATCATTACCATAAATGAACTACGTTTCGACCTAATTCCAGACCTAAATAATCAAGGTACGTAGGCAACTGAGGTGGGTTTAGTCGTACAATTAAATAAACAAACGTTGTCCAAAACTACATGACACCTAACTTAAGCAACCCACGCGATTTAAGTCTCTTTTTAATACCAAATAATTTTACGGCCTAGAAAAATGTTCCTTAACCTAAACAATTGATTCGAGAAATACCGGCAGACCAAGGCGGGTTTTGTCACATCTTCCCAAGTACCTCGGGATTTACTCATTTGCCCCAGTCTAGGGCTGGGACACATTATATCAGGTTTCTCGCTCGCGGTTTCTTGATCTGATTCACCTCCAGCCATGGGATAGGGCAAATTCAAAACCTATGATCCATTTCGTTCAAGAAGTATAAACAACCGAGCCCCAGTCTTAGATTAAGGCACATTTTATCTGAGTTAACTTCTTGCAGAAAGTTGTCTAAGCTTCATCGGCAGTCCTAGGCTGGACGCTGAGCCAAAACTCCACTGAATGTTGAGTTTTCCCGTTGGTTTCTCTTCTAAGAACCATCTTAGTTGTCTTCAATCTTGGATCAAGATGACACCCCTAGATCGATTTCTCTAATCAAGAACTTTTACCAACCCATTCCTCATTTACTTATTGTCAATGATGCCTAGGCACAACCCTGGCTTCACTTTTCTAGATTACTTACTTCAGTGACTTCTAGGCTAACCCCGGAATGCCATTATTGGAAAACTACATTTGACCAGATTCTCAGTTTGTCTGAGAAGTATAGGAAACCCTACAATGGGTTCAGTTAAACGTAGGAGATGTTGATGATCAACATTCTTCACCCCCCTTGTATGATGTTTTAGTATTATCAGTAGTTCTAGGCTACCCTGGAACGTCGTTCATTTACCTACAGTGATTTTAGGATAACCCTGGATCACCTTCTAGATTTCTTAATCCGTTAACTTCTAGGTTGACCCTTGAACACCAACTTGTATTGTTAGAACTGTATTTGACCTAATTCTTAGTTGGTCTGAGATATGTAGGGAAACCTCGGGTTGGGTTCGGTGAAACTAAGAAGATGTTGATGGTAAACATTCTCTGCCCTTACACTATGGTGTCTCCCTTCTAAGGCTAGTTAGTCGAATCTCCTTAGAGCTTTATTCCTAGCCTTTTATGGTAGGACTTGTTAGAACTACATCTAACCTGATTCTTAGCGAGGCTGGAATATGTAGAGAAACCCCTGGTTGGGTGCGGTCAAAACTCTGGAAATGTTGATAGTCAACATTCTCTGTCCTCCTACACTGCGACATATTCCAATAGGATTGGTTAACTAACACTCCTTTGAGTTGATTTCTTACCTACTAGGAAAGGATTGATATTTACTAATTTCAGTGTTCCTTGGCTACCCTTGGTTCACTATTAAATTTATTACTTGTTGTGTTCCTTGGATAACTATTTATTGTTTTCATTGTTCCTTGGCTACCATTGGTTCAATATTTAAATTTATTTCTTTAATTTTTCCTTGAATTCCCCTAGTTCACTATTTAATGTTTTTAGTGTTTTAGGGTTACTCTTGGTTCACTATACAAATTTACTACTTTTAGTGTTCCTCGGCTACCTTTGGTTCACTATTTACTATTTTCAGTGTTCCCAGACTATCTTTGGTTCACTTTTTTAATGTACTACTTCCGGGTTAATCCCGAATCTCCATTTGTTTTAATTACTGTCAGTGATTTCCAAAGATATCTTAGAAAATACCATTTTCATTTCCTTCTTTATAAAAAAACTAATCTAGACTACTCTAGGTTAGGTTTCTTTCCTTTTTGTATCTCACATAACAAAATGTTTGTGTCTCTTATATTTTTCATTACGAGTAAACTTGAACGACAAAGATGGGCAGCTGTAGACACCCCATTTTTTACCGCTCGTTTTACTTTTAAAATTTTTTGGGTTTAAAGTTAACACATGGACAAACTTTAAACTGAGGTTTATAGAGATGAATTTTCACCTTAGATTACGCCTTAATATTACAAAAAAATAAAAAATAAGAAAAACATGACAAATCGCCAATTTGATCGAATTTTGGCATAAACAAAAGTTTCGGGTTAAATTAATTTTTTTTGAAAAGTTAATCAGGGACTAAAATGATAAAATTCAAAGTGAATTTTCTATGGATATCACTTTTAATATATTTAATTTCAGTTTTTACCCTTTAATTTGAAGAAACTTCACCAAATACACTTACTTTACGTTTTGACCCCAAAAACTTTCGTTTTCACCGATTTTTATCAAATTAACAATAAAAAATATTTTGTTTTTCAAAATTGAATGTTCCAGTTATTTCAATAAAATTAATTAATGAGTCTTTAATTAGATAAATATGTGACCAAAACACAAAAATCACTAAGAGTATACACCCTGAGAAAAAGATGAAGTATTGGATGCTTAGCAGTTGCAATAGTCAAAGTTGAGTATCCCAATGTCATTTCCATAAATGGTATGCATTGATTACGGAAATATAGAAGATTGCACACGCAATACCATTTATAGGGGTCTAAGTTTCACAATTACACCTTAAGGGGGTTAGCCCCCATCAATCAGGGGGCATTTAATGCCCTCTAGTTTGCTTGCGCATCTAGGAATACGCAGGCAAACTAGAGGGCATTAAATGCATAGGCAAGCCAACCTTATAAAAATGGGGTCATTTTTTCAAGGGACCACACACCTCTCTGATTTCTATTTCTCTCTCTTAGTAAAAAAAAAAGTCTCGGGTTACTTTGATTTACAAGCTTTACACCCTTCAAAAACTTAAAAAAGAAGCTCTCTAAAATCTCTCCAAATATTATCCTAAAATCTTCTCACAAAGAGGTCAACTACCATACAAGAAAGGAAAGCAAAAGAAGAAGAAGAAGAAGGAGGAGAAAGAAGGAGAAGAAAGTAAATTCTAAAGGAAAGACCACCCCCTTAAGCTAGGTAATCCTTTCTTCAACCCCCATTTTGCATATCATTTTTGTCTTTGTCAAGAAACACAAGAAACCAAACTCAAAGAACCTAAAACAAACCAACTAACATAACTACTAACTACTTGCTATTTATTTTCCCGCTTTGTGCTTTTTCGCGCTTTACTTTTCCTGCATTTTTTTTTCTTTTTTTAGCCTAGGCCATAGACTGGCACTATGTCACGGAAATGGCCTGGCGCCCTTTTTTACTTTTTTTTTTTAGCCTAGGCCCTTAACAAGTAGTAAGTCTCTGACTCTGGCCTGACATCATTTTCTTTTTTCTTTTTTGAGTCTAGGCCCTTGACTGGTATTAAGTCTCAAACTTTAGCTTAGCACCATTTTCTTTTCTTTTATCCTAGATCATGGATCGGCACTACGTCACGGACAATGGACTAGCACCATTTTTCTTTCTTTTAGCCTAGATAATAGGTTGACACTAAGTTTCGAACCATGGACTGGCACCCCATATATATGTAAGTTGAGTCTTCAAACTGGCCCCTATTATAATCTATGCCAAGTCCCTCGTGGCTAAAAGGTGGAATAAAAGACGACCCTCTACTCCTCAAGGAATAAGTGTGGCCATCTTCAGAAACATTTCTCCCTTATTAGTTATGGGTAGGACTGGCTATATATATATATTCTTTATTTTATTTTATATTCCTTAACTAACAAAAAGCAAACAAAGACATAATCTTGCCTGAGCAAGTTGGTTTGGTAGTGGTGTTCTTGACACAAACAAAATGTATTTCATTTTTATTCGATGTTTTGTCCTTGTTCTTCCTTAAACAAAAAAAAAAAAACTAGAAAGCATGAAAAAAGAAAAAATGAGTTTTACACAAAGAAAACAGGACTTTTTGTTTTACTCCAAAAAATAAAGCTTTAGTTTTCTTAGAAATGATTTTAAGGCTTCTTTTCTTTTTCTATTTTAAAGGAATGTCTTAAAAAAATGTTTTTCTTGACTTGTTTTTCTTCTCAAAATCCTTTTAACTTTGTCTTTAAAAATATTTTTTTCAAAAAATAATTCTTACAAAAATTATCTTTTTACCAACTATGTTTTTTTACTTATTTAAAAATGTCTTTTAACTTGTCCTCAATTCTAAAAATATTTTTCCCAAATTGCTCTTGCAAAAAGAAGGACCCTTCTTCAAAAATAATTTTAAGATCTTTCCTAAACAAAGTTTCTTTACAAGTTGTTTTTTCAAGAACCCTTTCAAAAATCATCTTCAATCCTTAAGTCTAAAAAATGGTTTTTGTTTCAAGAAGTTTTTCTAAATGCCTCTTTAAAACTCTTTTTTTTTTCCAAACTAGACAAAATCTAAATTTATAACTTCTTTCTTAAAAAGGTTTTCCTTAGAGACTTTTCCCAAAGAGTATTCCTGAAATCTTTTTATCTATTTATTTATTATTATTATTTTCATCAATAAATGTTTTTTTTATACCTTTTTTTATAGTCAAAACTTTTTTTCTTTATTTTTATAAATATTCTTGAAAGTTTTTTAAACAAAACTATAAAAAATGTTTTATGTATTATGTTTTCTTTAACTAAAATATGGTTTTCCCATTCAAATAAAAATATTTTTTTAATTACTTAAATTTAGTTTACTTTTTTTTCTTCTCTTTGAAATGCGTACTAGCTTTGCTAAAACAACCTAAACCAAACAATAAAATTCCCCCGGGGGGCAAACTTGTTGATTTTTCCATAATTGATAGGCGGTCTAAAATTGGGACATTTGTTCTTTATTTATTATTTGTTGTTGTTTTTGTTGTTTTAAAAAGCATTTTATTTCTTTTACTTAAAAATAACATAAACAGTTAAAAAAATAAAAAATAGGAATTAGCATGTTAATGAAAATCGAAGAAAATTACTTGGACTAAAATGAAAAACACAACTATATTAAATAACATGAACAACCTAAACACAGACAATCTAAACATAACGATATGCCAGTTTTGAATTCTTCTATCGACCAAGTCATTTTCCCTCAACAACCCCCAATCATATCGAGTTCAGATGGTAAAACGCACCATACGATGTTATAGAATTTTGACATTCAATAATGGTAAACACCATTCTAGATCCTTTCAACGTGTGTGTGCGAGACTCAATAATATAACTATCCAACAATCGGATTGGATTATCCACCAACGAAACTCACGACTTATACCATAAAGGATTAGGATATCCATACGCCTGATTAGGTTCCATTCTCCACTAAAGTAGGCTTGGAAATTCAAAAGGATCAATAGGACTTGGTTCGGTTTCAGAATATTTGGCCAAGGGTATATCGGAAATATAAAACGGGTTAACGTTGTTAACGTAACGATACCCGAGGCTAAACACTTGACACACTCACACTCGAATCCCCATAGATAAATTGGAACAACCCTGAATATATATTTAAGACCGATGTACTAACTTTTCAAAAGAAACGCAAATTTAACAATATTTACATATGTTTTTTTTTAACATACCATACCCCCCAATTTATTCGATTTTTACAATTTCATGGGTATGGTTAAAACGAAATAAAAAAAAATGACAAGTGAGTACTCGAATACTGAACCAATAAGAAGTTCATCCTAAACCCAACCGCTCACTTCAAGTAACATACACGAATACTAATTTGATTCACTCAAATTGTGCCTTCAATTTAGCGATATAGGTTTGGAAAAAGTTCAATTAGCTAGGGTATTTGTTAAGTGTTCAGAATTGAAATGGAATTTAGGCTTCGACAGGGTAACGAGAGATATGCATATTGCAAGGTAAGCTTCAAAGGCTCAAGCGACAAAATGAATGCCTAAATCACGTCTCCTGAACTACCTTACCTAGGATTTTGCCTCAAGCTTCCCCTCAATCAGGTTCTAGAATCCTTAAATTGTCATGAGTTTGGCTAATGGATAATTATCCTCAATTCAATTGAATAACTATACATTGAGTCTATGTACTCATGCAAATTAGGATCCACAATAATTTTCACCAAAACGCATTCTCAAGCACATAGAACACACATGATAGGGTATTACCCTTGACCTCAAAAACAACCAGGAGTAATATCATCATCGGGTAATGGCCCGGATGAACGCAAAACTCAGCATGCAACAACAACAACAAACATAAACACATTCTACCCTAAACAAATATGCAAACAATAAAACAATTAAACAATAAAACATACTAACATACTACATACTACACTTCACCACCAAACTTAAAACGGACAGTGTCCTCAACAACCCATCAGCGATCCCAATGAAAGCATAAAGCATTATAATGAAGACGGGGGTTTAGAACACGTACCTAGAAGGCGAGACAAGCTCACCTCCGAATGAATTTGGCGAATATAGATTTAATTTATTTTTTTACTGGCGTTGCCTCCTAAGAAGTGCGTGGTTTATTGTCCTCGGCCTGACACGGAAAACGGCTCGTCAAAGAGCGGCTTCCGTCTATAGTAAGTGTCGTACAACACTACGTATGGGTATTGGTTCAGAATGCCCTCAAGACTGGTGAGATTTGGCATTGATCGACTCAAGCTTTCAACAGGACTCTCTATCGGCATATGTGCTTGGTGGGCATAAAAGAACATTGTTTTTGGCGGCAAAGAACAAGCAAGCTACATCAGATCCTCGTAGATGTAATCGTTTGGGATCGATGGTGGCATCACAATTTGGATCTCCAATGGTGAAGAATCACAATCGTCGATCCACCCTTGAGTTCCCGTCTCATTTAATTCATCACTAGTGAATGCTCCCAAGCTCCTCCCGCATGTTTTCGATTCCTTATGGTGGCTTTCAAATGATATGTCTTGTGTATCTCCCAGTTCCACCGTATCTGACTCAGCCTCAATAAAGCAGATTAGCTAACCGATTTGTGTCTGAAAAGACGTTACGGTCATATCGATTTCAGCGCAGACCGTCTCAATTTTGTCAAGACGATCCTCGTGCTTATTGATCATGTCATTCGTCTCCCTCCAAGAAGCTCGAGTCTCCCTTATAAATCCATCTAGCATTTCTTCCAGGGGGAAGACTCCACATCTTGGACTGGGGTGTCAATCCATGGCTCTAAAGCAGTGAAACTATCCCCCAAGCTTTGATAACTTGGTGAATAATTCCAATACTGAAAATCGAACTCGGCCATGTCTTCCAACAATCGATAAGCTTCATCCGTGGTTAATTAGTTGAAAGAGGTAGTACCGTTTTCTCTTTCAACACAATTTCTGGTTGCGGCTAATAACCCATCGGGGAAGTTCAGTAGTTAACACTCCCTCGAAAAATGATGATTCGGAAACTGGAATAGCAATTCCTTGTAATGATCCCAAACACTATAAAATAGCTTTGAATACCGTTGAAAGAAATGCAAAAGCACTTGTTGATCTAACATCGTCAAGTACCCTGCAGGAGAAATAAAAAACAAAAACTACAAAGAAAAAAGATTATAAACACTAAAAAATGCCTAAATTAAAATCAAGTTATTTACTCACAATATCAACAATAATCTAAAACAATATCCCCAGCAACGGAACCAAAAACTTGGTAGTGGAATATTACGTCGCCACTTTCACCGCAAGTGTACGGGTTAAGTTTTAGTATAATGGAAAGAGTTAGGGTTGTCGTATCCACAGGGATTGGTTGAGATTATTGTTGAGTACCGTAATTATCATAATCTAATTTTATCTAGGCGATAAAAAATGCAGTTTTTAATTAATAAATACTAATTTATCTAATTATACTATATTACTAAATTGAGATGTTTAGGGGGGATGGATTATCTTGGGATTAACTTCATTTACTTCAATGTGTTTGAATCGTTTGACTTACGTTAACGGTGTTCAACTTATCTGATAATCTCTGTATCGTAAACTCGCTCACTCCCTCTATAACATTTTTTAGATCACATAGTCACATGTGTCTTGCCCCAACGTCATTGATTGCACACTTTCTAACTCCTTCTCGGGTTATTAGATCGTCGCGCTGTGTTTAACCCTAGTTGGAATTCGGGGTTACCTTTCCCGATTGTTAAACCCCGTATTCTCAATATCTAAACAAGCATATAATCGAAGAATAATGGTAAACACAATCAAAGAACGAAGAACAACCATTAACGAAACACCGATTTCAAATAAACCACATATTCATAAATTATATTAATCCCTAGACAATATACGTTTAGCTAACGGCCATAACCGTATACACAATGATAAATGAGCTAAACATGCTCAAATAATAAACCAAAGTTAATAAATAAAGAAATAAACGAATAGAACTAACCGGTATCCAAAGATTTGTCGCGAAAACCGTTCAACGATCGCTTCTCCTTCTTTGTGTTGTGTTCTCACTACCTAAAACCTCTCTCTAACTATTCTAAACCCTAAGGGGTCTCTCATAGCAGAAATAGAGGAGATGAGGAAAAAATAGGGAACAAAATATCTTAAAAAATATCTAAAATCTGTGTAGAGTGACTACCACGGCGGTGGGTATCTTAGCAGTGGTTACCGCCGCGGTAGTGGATACAGCAGTGGGAGCAGAGACATTCTTTTCTTCACCATAGCGGTGGTAGATTTGCAGAGAGTTTAGTCCTTTCTCTGCATTTTGACCACTGCGACGGTGGGCTGCAGGTTCTGAATTTTGCCCTTTTGCTTTTTTTTTTTCCACCGTTCTTCCGCCGCTCTTGATCCGATTAGATCGTTTATAATCTGTTTTCATCTCTTTTCATCCTACATACTTGATTTATACAAAAATAATAAAAACGTATTAAAACATATAAAAACGCTATAAAAATACTCAAAAACTAACAAAACCGGCTTGGGAATAAATATATAAATAACACCTGTCACTCTCTCTAAGGTATGGGCACCAAATCACATCTTGCATCTCACAACCTTATAATAGGGACTACAATTCATGTGCGGATAGCCCACCAAGTTTGGTCTCAAAACCCTATAGGATTAGAAAGAGCAGTCAATGAGCTAGGTTGCGCGGTTTGTCCACTGGGATCGATTTCGAAACTCGCCTCGCTCAGATCACCAACCAACGATGGATGTTTCCTAGGGAAAAACTCCAAAGGATTGAAGATCTGGGAACCGGACCTTTCTAGGATGCATTAGTAGGAAAGCCGTGAAGATCATATAGTGAACCTAGGATAGAATGATATCAAAAACCCTTCTACATTAGGGCACTATTTTGGAGAGAGACATTTTTCCCTGATTTATATATATTTTGTCTATATATTTTTTCCTGAAACCATACAAAGAAAATCTCTTATACTAGTAAATAACGAAATTGCTAGCGTAGGAGTTTCCATTCTCCCTCACTTTTATGAGCTTGTTCAAAGTCAAATATCTTTTCCAAAATGCGACTGTTGAGCAAGCTATTTAAAAGATAATGTAATTCCTTGCTTTGACCATGCAGGGCTTTATTAGACTTGAAAACTTCATTTTGTCCAGATCCAGGCCTTGCTTTAGTTTGAGGTCGATAGTGGCAAAGAATTGAGATGAGATTTTCATTAATCCAAATAAAAGTGTCAATCAAGTCTGTAAATTCAAGAAAGGGCTCCCTGCCTGTAGGGGGTAGTCATGTTAAAAATAATCCAATTAAACATGTCAATGCAAGAGAAATAAGTATGAAATAAACTATGGATCTAAATGTACTAATAAACTACATTTTTTTTTTATAAAATGATTCTTCCTTAACTCATATCCTAAATTATGTGTAAAGTGAGTCCACAATGTAGTGAAAAATGAAAGGTTCAACATGGTAACCTATTTCAATGCATACTTATGATTCTAAACGGTATAAGAAACCTATACCTAATTTGTTAAATATTGTATGCGTACATGGAATAGGTGATATGCGCATGGAACGTCCAAATGACATACATATCCAAAACATAAATACACTAAGGTGGCGTTCGGTACGCGGGATTCGAGATAGAATTCGAATAATCATTATAATGGTCATTCTATTCCTATGTTTAGTACAAGGAATTCAATACCATTCTCATTAACAAGAATTCCCTAATCACACAAAACATGGGATTAACCAATAACAAGATAAACTTGGTATTAGTTAATCTTAATTACATGAGATTAGGTTTTAATCATTCATCGGCAAAAAAACTAGACCAAATACTAACCAAATATTTGAATTGGAATGCAATTTAATTAAATGAACTATTATACCATTTCAAAATTTAATCAAATTATTATTTTATCATTTGGGGTCATTCCAATACCACATATAATCATTTTTGTCACCAAACATATGATCTAATCAAGATCACATATTTAACCCATGCTTTCCTAATCTATTAAATGTTGTGATAAATCACAAGAGTAAAAATATGAATAATGGAGTACATGATATCCTAGAGTGAACTGTAAAAATACTAAGAAATATTTTAAAATATATGAAAAATGGCCTAAATGTCTACATGCTTAAACAACATGTATGATGTAAATTAAATGTCGCTGACATGCTCTTTTTTTATTTTTTTTATTTTCTCAATTGGATTAAAGAAATCCACATCACAACATCCCCTTAAATCCTATGGAATTAGAATTAAGGAAACACCGTGAAAACGTATTTTTGTTGAAACTAACCTCGAGAAAACTTTAGTTGGTTTCAATGAAATGACGTACCAGAGTAGCGATTTCCTAAATAGGCCATTTCAAAATCCATTTGGGAAATCAAAATGGATACATAAGAATCGCTCCTTAGTTCATCAAACCATTGAACTCACCACAAGACTTAACTGGTCAACTTTTACGAAAACACACTTATTGATTTTTCACTTTTTGAGCCGAAATTTTAGCATAGTACTCATTTTTTTTTAAAAAAAAATCAAATTTAAAATAAACATAATAACGAATTTTTTTTGTGATTTTTTTATTATTATTTAGGAATTTAAATTGATAGAATAACAACATAAAAAAAATGAGAGAAGTAATTGTCAAGAAATCTAAATGTGCATAAATGTAAAGAATCCTCATCTAACGCTTGAAGACCAAGTTTGAGAGGTATCCTAGTCCTGACATATCATAGAATCATTATATATAAAACGATATTTAAAAGACGAAAAGTAAAGTGCAAGGAAACTAAATTGTGGTATTTAAAGATGGTATGTAAATGACGAGATATGGATATAGAAATCCAAGCCGAAATATTCCAAAATCTTAGATTGTCACCATTTCCAACGAGGTCTAGAGACTAATTATACTAATATCATCTAGTATTCAGGTATCCAAGATCTAAAGTAAAAAATAAAAAATAAAAATAAAAAAAAAAAATAAATAAATATATATATATATATATATAATGGGTGGGAGAGATGAACATGAAACAGAAAGTATGTTTTGGGATGAACTTCAGGGAGTGTATTTATGGATTTGGAGGAAACTAGAGAGAGACCAGTAAAATAGAGCTCCATAAGAGAGCATTTTCCGAATTCGACCCTTGTACGTAGAAACAATGGAGGATATTAATTGTCCCCAGGAGCTTAGGATGTATTAAATGATGTACCCTTGTGCATGAGCCACAGTTCCAACTACTTCCCAACCATCCACGTGTTAAGCTCCCATTGGTTGCACATATTGTCAAGTGTTTTACTTGTCAATTTTACTTGGATGGGCCACAACTGAACATATTCTAGATGTTTCTGATTAAAAACATTTAGAAATGAATGGAAATGCATTAATATTTAATTTTCTTGGGAAACTCTTATTTAGTTATATGTGACACATGTGACAATGTGATTAGAGATGTCGATGCCAAGATGGAATGAGAATGATGATCTTTCAAGTGATGCACGGGTTATGCAAGCGATAATAATTTCAAGTGAACCCAATCCAAGTCTTAATTAATTTTTAAAAAGACCAATTAATTCATTGATTGAAATATAATCGAATGCCGAATTCCAATTATACCCTTTGAAGAATTAGCCGAAATTCAAGAATTTGATAATTTTTTAGCGGGAATAATTGGTTTTCAAAATACAATTATTCATCAATATCAATTTTAGTTAACCATTTTCGAAATTAACTAATCTTTGGAATATCCAATTTTGAAAAGTGATTTTTGAAATTACAATTTTGCTCCTACTTTTTGAAATTCAAAATTGGCCTTCTGAAATGCCTCCATATGTCGTGAATGTTTTTTAGCAAAATCGTCATCAAGTTTTAAGCCATATTAGGTCTTTGGATCCTCCCAATTCAAAATTCAAAATATTTTTAAGAATCATGCTTTAAAACCAAAGCTTTGAAATTTTCCTTAAAAAGCTCGATTTTTAACAAGACTTTTTCTACCTAAAATTTTCAACAATTTTCCAATTAATTGCATTTAAAATATATCCTTATTTTTTTGGGATTATGTCTATTCTATTTTTTGGTTTTCAGTAAAAATGTTGAAACTATATGTCAAACACGAAGTCCAAGTGGCGGAACAAAATGCGATGTCTACAATTATCGCTATTTGTCATATGTGTTTCACTTGATCTACAATGAAAGGATACACACATCATTTGGATGGATACAAATGAAAAATAAGACGACATATGCAGAATTATAAAATATACCCCAGCCCAAGGCTGGGGCAATGCATATTCGGGAAAAAAAAAAACTTAACTAGACTTGAACCTAGATAGATATGATTGTGAAATCCTCTCTAAGATATGACCAAACCCATGTGGGCTACCTACATAATTTGGGGATACCAAAGATCAGGTTAAACGTGTTCATAAAATTCCCCTCGAAGAAAAAACAAATGCTCGTGACAAACATTATTCATTTAGAGGTAACACAATAATGAAAAGCAATCACGATGAACAATGGTTGTTTAGAGAATGAATGAGAAGAAGATCATGATGAACAAAGTTTGTTTAGAGGGAGAATGAAAGGGAACTCATGATAAACAAAGTTTGTTTAGAGGAGGAATAAAAAGGATCTCAAGATGAAAAAAGTTTATTTTCAGGAAGAATAAAAATGAATTCATGATGAACAAAGTTTGTTTAGAGGAAATAAAAGGAACTCATGACGAACAAAGTAATTTTATAGACGAGAATGGAGAGGGACCCATGACAAAGGAATCAAATTCTCAACTCATTAAAAGTGCCCAGCCTGTGGTTGGGAAAGATCCAAATTTGAGGTGGTGCATATGGCATAAAAATGGATAAATTTTATATAATGTGCCCCGGCCTATGGCTGGGACGATGATGAAAGGATAATATATAAAATATGCCCTAGCTTGTGGCTGGGGTGACAGATTTAGACTTTTGCTCAAGGATTAGAGATAGGTAAACGCCATATAATTTGCCTAGCTTGTGACTGGGGAAGACTCAAATTCGAAATGGTACACGTCGCACATAAATAGACAAACTTCATATAATGTTCCCCAGCCTGTGACTGCGGCGATGATGAAAAAATAATGTATAAAATGTGCCCTAGCCTATGATTTGGGCGAGAATGACAGATTTTGTCTTTTGATAAAGGCCCATAGACGAGTAAAGACCATATAATATGCCCAGCCTATGGTAGAAGAGAAGATGAACGAACAAAATATAATATATGTCCCAGCCTATGGTTGGGGCTTACACTATTCTTACACTTTTGGAAGTTTCGAGGTCAAATTGGAAATATGAAAAGAATTGGTCTAGGGTTTTAAACACTAAAAAATTAATATAAAAAAGGAAGGCCATCATTTGCTACTCCCAAGTAAAATTTCGACCAACATTCCTTGTGTCTGATCTCATTGCTTCTTTTTGAGTTTGTCCTACTGATCTGAAACTTACTACCACCTAAATTCAAATTAGATCTACTTAGTATCTTAGGATTATAATACAATTCTTAGAAATCTTAAGATTACTTTTATTTTAGAGTTTTCTATGTGGATACTATTAGAGGCAAGCCAATTGTATTGCTTCTAGGAAAATCGTATCTTTGTTGCTGTTACTTAATCAGATCATGCTGCTCGTGGAAAGGCCTTTTAAAATCACGCCTCAGGAATGATCGACTTTGAGAATGAAAAACTGTAAGAGGAATTCAAATTAACTGTGATTTAATTTTTTTCTATAGTAATTGTTTTATATTGATCCAGATATGTCCGACTTAGAGGAACATGTATTAAATTGTGATTTTTTTTTATATATATTTTGTTACGTAAATCTAGTGCTTTTAATATTTGATTCCTTTAAAATATTATCAAATCAGATTTGATATCTTATTCAAAATGTAAATTTTAAACTTCCTAAATTAAATATTTAATTAATCATTTTAAATTGTTATGAGATAATAATTTATAGATAATAATATTATTATTTATTTAAGTTTCATATTATCCATATTTAAAATTCAAAATATTTTTTTTTTATCTTTTATTTAATACATAAAAGATACAAATTTTAAATACGGAATAATTTTGAAATTATACATGTTTTTTTATTTCAATTTTAAGGTTATTAGATAATTTTAATGGATATGTAATTTGAGTAATTCAAAAATTTATATTGGATTCTAATATAATTATTATGAGATAATTTTTTATATATATAAAATTTAATTTAATTTGAAATAATATTCTTATGAGATATAAATTATTTCCTAATTAAATTAAAAAATATTAATGTTTATACATATAATTAGATTTCGTAATAGGATTAACAAGTTATTTATCTTTTACATAATATGTATTATATAAGTTAGTTATGGGATGATCATGGAATAAAACTATATGATTTACGTGATTGATTTCTGGAATGGTTGTACTTTTAGGTGACGTTTGGTAACCGTTTCTGTTTTAATTCCAGCAGTGGGATGGGAATGGGATGGGATGGGATGAGAATTTTGTTTTCTTTTTGGGAGTAGAATTGCGTTTGGTAACGATAATTTTTTTTTTGTTTTGGGAAGGGAATTGTGTTTGGTAACGATTTTATCCTAAAATCTTTTTTTTTTTTTTTTTTTTTTCTCTTTTCAGTTTTGGCCTGACGGCGGTAGCGCCGTCGCCGGCCGGCCAGCAATGGCCGGCGACTGTTCTCCGGCGTCGGAGACGGCGGTGCCCCCGCCGGCGATGACCGGACGGTGACCGGCGGCGGCGGCGGACGGTGGTCGGCAGCGGTCGGCGGCGGCGAGCGGTGGTCGGCCAGTAGATGAATAGTGATCATGGGTTTTGGGAATAGAATGGGAATAATGAGAAACAACTTTTTTTTGTTTCTCATTTCTTAAGAAAAAAGTGGGCACAATTCTCAAATGGGAATGAAATGGAAACGGAAACAAAAATTACCAAACGTTATTCCCAAACAGAATTCCCAAAAATCTGGGAATGGAATGGGATGGAAATGGTTACCAAACGGGGCCTTAGAGATTTGATAGTTTATGCGAATCAAGTTTTAATTTTTTTTATTGAAGGCTTTTCATGGGCTTGTAGGCTCTTCCTCATCTTTTTTTTCATCGTATTGATCGCCTTCTAGATACATCTTCTTCCTATAAAATGTATCCTCTTTTATTATTATTATTATTACTATTATTATTATTATTATTATTATTAATTTAAATAAGACGAAGAGGAAGCCCAACATTGATAGATAAAAAAAAAGTAACCTAATCAAGAGCATGGAGCAATGGAGGTCAGGACATTTGATGTCCAAGGTTGCCCATAAGATATGTCTACTTTGGCTACATAATTAATTACATAACTTAATTAAACCTAGATTTTCCTGGTGCCTAGGATCAAATCGAGTTACAAGTCGATGATCATCCTTGCTCATTTATATGTGTACCAGACTATTATTTTTTTAGCTTTATTTATGCCCCAATTAGCATGCGAGTATAGAGAATTTATTTATATGAGATGCATGTTAAACAAACTAAATAAGTTAAAATATGTAATATAAATAAATATCGCTCAAATTAAATATTAAGTTAAAAGCACAAGCATATGAGATATGCGTTGTCGTGGTCTTCCACTGGGGGATTTGTTTGGGAACGGGTTCCATAAACCTAAAGTTGACCCTTAGCTAATGGGCAAGATTGTGTCTTATAAATCAAGCACACGATGAACTTATATTTATGTAATAACATGCAAAAGAGTATAGTAATAAGCTTTAATACCTAATAGTGTGGGGTTAATTAGGACTAGTTTAAAAAATGCTGGGTGGGTATAACCTAACTTGGGAGATATATCCTTAGCTGATGGGCAAGCTATGATCAAACTAGAGTTTGAATGTGAACTGAATCTTATCCAAATAATAATAGACAAGAGCAGCCTATCCCCCACGATCAATAGTCCCTTAGCTGATAGGCGGGTCCTGCTGATAGATTAGGGATCATTCATTCCGTAATGGGGACATTTAGAATATACATGTTTCTAGAGGGATATGAGATTCAAAAATTTTAGCGGGCGTAATATAGATTCATAAAAGGACTTTGATCTAAAATTAATGTATTAATTTATACATTGTATTTACTTTCTCTTTGGATATCATAATATCAAAACCAATGCAAAATGTTCTTGAGAAACATACTTTAACAAGACCCAACTTCTTTGATTGGCTGGTAATCCTTAAACTAGTTTGGCTTCTAAAAAATTGGACTATATTATGCAAGGTCCTAGACCTGTGGAATTTTGATGCCAACACTGAGGAAGAATGTGTCACAATCTATAAATAGATAGACAATAAACAATGTGCTTCAGAAACAGCCTGAATCGCTGGGGACCTCTTACGAGATTGGGAACCCTAAAAGTCTCTCTTTGGCAAGAACAATCAGACTAATTGGTACAACATCTAAAATATATTTTTCAAGATCACGATGACATCAATTCATTAGTTAGGGACCATGCCCTTAATATGATAGGTCAAGTTGAGGAGCCAAAAAGGTTAGGGTTAGCTATTGATCACAACCTAGCTGTGGACCAAGTTATATATTCTCTGCCTGATATATATGCCAATTTGTGGTGAACTTTGAAATAAACGAGATCAAAATTACACTTTTGGAGATTCTTGACATGTTGGACCACTGAGGGAACCTTAAAAAGTCCAATGGTTCACTGCTCTTAGTGGACGAGCCTTCGACCTCAAAAGGGAAGAAGAATGAGGCAAATCTAGCTTATTTTTGAAAGTAAACTGAAAGTCAAATAAATAGAAGACACCTGATACAGGGAAATTATTTCACTATGACCAAAAAGGGCATTAGAGAAGGAACACCCCCACTTCCCAAGTTTCATGGGCAAACCTTCCGAAGGTATGTTTGTCATTTTTTGTTGTTTGATAGCCTGCTATGTTTCAAATTGGGTTTTGGACTCTGATGCTTCTTTACATGAACGTAATACTATGCAGGGTTTAAAGGGGAACGTAAGGCTAAGTAAATGAGATATCTCTTTATATGTGGAAAATGGAGCAAGAGTTTTTTCATTAACCATGGAAGCTTTTACTTAATAGTTCATTCAACATACATTTTAAATTTAAAGATTATTTATTTATGCCTGTGGTTTTTAGAAACATTAATTCTATTATTTTTCTTAAAGAAGGAAGATTATTCAGTTTTTTTTAGAATAATATATGTATTATTTATTTCAATTCAAAGTTTATAGGCCTGGGCATACTTGATAACAATCTTTATTATTTAAAAACATGGGGTGACATTAATAACATGGCAAACGAAAGTGTAACAAATAAATGATTGAAGGATGAAAATCCTACCGACTTGTGGAATCTCAGAACATGCCTAATTAGTGAGAGGAGGATTAAAAAAATGGTTAAAGATGGGCTTGTGGGCCCATTTGGTTACAGTCATTACCGACTTGTTAATCTTGTCTCATAGGAAAAATGACCAAGACACCATTTGTTGGACATTGGGAAAGGGCTACTAACATATTGGGTCTGGTACATACGGACATATGTGGACCTATGAGCTCTACCGCTCGGGGTTGATATTCATACTTCATTACCTCTATGGACGATCCTTCTAGGTATGGTTTTATGTATCTTATGAAACACAAGTTTGGTTCTTTTGAAATATTCAAGGAATTTAGAAATGAAGTAGATAACTTAAAAAGAATATTAAGGCACTCCGATTAGATCGAGGTAGTAAATACTTATCAACGAAGTTTATAGACTATCTCAGACTTAACGACATATTTTCCCAGTGGACTCCTCCTACAACGCCACAATTAAATTGTGTATCAAAAAGGAGAACCTGACCCTATTAAATATGGTTAAATCGATGATAAGTCGCATTGATTTACCCATTTAATTTTGGGAATATACCTTAATGACCACAACTTATTTACTGAATAAGGTTCCAACTAAGTTCATACCAATTAAACCATGTGAGATGTGGAACAGGAAAAAAGACATCCAAAATTGTTAAAGGAACAATTTCTCTAAGAATCCAACACTCGGCAAAAGATAGAAGTAAAGGAGGTGTTGGAGACTGAGTACGTCGAGTAAACAAGAAATATGAAGATAATTTCAATAAATGCATCCAGTACTCCTGTGGCTCGTATATCTAATAGAACCTCAATTCCTCCTTATATAAATCTAGGATACCTTGGACATAAGGATAGAGATGAGATACTTCTAGTGGACGATAATGACCCCGTTAACAAAGACGAGGCGATGTTGGACATCAACAGTAAGAAGTGGCAAAGAATAATGAAATCTAAAATTAACTCTATGTACACAAACCGAGTATGGACACTTGTGGGTCCACCTAAGGGAATCGTTCCCATTAGGTGAAAATGGACATTCAACAAAAAACTAGACTCAGATAGTAAAGTGGATATGTTCAAGGCCAGATTGGTAACGAAAGGATATACTCAGTGTTAAGGTGTTGACTCTGAGAGGACTTTTTCGCAGGTCACCATGTTAGACTTATCAGGATTTTATTGGCTATCATTGCATATTGCAACTATTAGATATGGAAGATGGATGTAAGGATGAATTTCCTTAATGGAAACAAAGAGGAAGATATTTACATGCAAAAACCGAAGGGCTTCATAACCGAAGGCGAAATCCAAAAAGTATGCAAATTGTAAAAGTCTATTTATGGACTTAACCAAACTTCTAGAAGATGGAACATCCATTTTGATGAGGTAGTCAAATAGTTTGGTTACCTCCAAATTGGGCTTGTTTCTTTCGGGATAACCAAATTTTCTTCTTCTCAACTCCCTCACAAATTTAGAGCATCACAAGGATTGTCTTGAAAGACCAACTCTAGGTTTGGTACTCATAAGATCACACTCTTATTTTTATGATATTTTCTCACACTATATCAATAATATAAAAACAAAGAGGTATGTCTAAAAGATGGTAAACATATATCAACGAAGTTCAGAACCTCACCCTTATGAAATTTGTGCAACTAAGTAGTGTTTATATAGGGTTGGTCAAAGTAGTGATTGTTGCACTAAATTTGTGATCAAAAGGTTGTTAATCTATTCTAATTAATTAATTGAAGCTTATGGGCACGTGATATTATCACTAAAGGCCAACTATAACGTTCCAATTTAATTAATTTGGGAAAGAACCCATTGGGAGACAAGGTACATCAAGAAAGGTTGAAATTTAGGGTTAAAAAATAAAAATAATTGAACATCAGATTTTCCCTTTGATTTTGTTCAATAATTCAGAATTCTTCGATAGGAAATATATTTAACTAAATATTAAAACCATCTAGAATTAAAGTGGTGTTCAAAACAAGGTTGAATTTGAATTTTCTGTCAATGTATATGAACATGTCTCATAATTCAGTTGACCGATTTGGGGAATCGATTGACCGATGTTCTTGATAGGTTATTCTGGAAAGCCTACTAGTGTGATCAGTCGACTAAGTAAGACGGTAGATTCACTGATTTTTCAAAACATACCAGTTTGAGACTTACTACTATAATTGGTTGGCCGACATACACCTATCGGTTGACCGAATAAAAGTTCAATCGACCGGGACTATTGGTTTATTTTTTATTTTTTTTTTAAATTTTAGGCTACTAGTAGGATTGATTGATTGATTAGGCAAATCGATCGACTATTTTATGCAGGACTTGATTTTTAACCTGTTTCTACAACTAATTCTTAATCAATTTCAATTATATTTGTCTTAATTGCAATATTAATCATTTTATACATTTAAACACACATATTTTCAACAATTAAAAATGTCACTTAATAATGATGTAAATTCTTGATATTTTTTGCAATGAGTCTTTTGGATTCATTCTTCTTCGTTCATCTTGATGGCCTCGTTCTCATTCCATGCGTTATCTCAATCTTCTTATATCTTCCTTCCTTAGCTTCTTGTTTTATTCGTGAATTTGTGCTTTGGATTTCTTGCAGAATTACTTACTCAAGAGTCCTATCATGATTAGTACATGGTTAGTACAACAAACATATTCAATCTATATATATATATATATATATATATATATATATATATATATATATTCCCTAATGATCACTTGCATATATAGACATGGTATATCTAAAGATCCACAGGTAATCACACGTATCACATATGCATGAATAATGATATCTTAGGTATGACATAGATTGGTATGGCGTAATTACATAGTCAAAATAAGATATAAGCATATAAACATATGCGTATGATATAAGCATGATACAACATAATCCATTACATTGATATCCATAAACATATAAGCATGATGTAGGCATAATACAATTCAATCCATTACGTTGATATCCATAGTATGGCATCATCAAAATTTAATATCTCAACAGGTATGGCTGAATTGAGCACAGTAGAGGAGATAGTGGTGTCGTCTGATGTGGTTGTTCGAGGTAAGCCAGTGGACAGTCACAAGGGTTCTCTAGAAAGGTATTGTTGGACATGTTGAGTTTATTCAATTAATGTTCCAACATTGAACCCCCCAAGGGAAACGCATCTCCCGGTAATCTACATGGTTAAGCCAATGGTGTCCTCGTTGGTTTTGGATCAATCTTGATTATTGGATTCTGAACAATCGTGGCAATTGTGGGCATTTCTTGGCGGCAATTTTTGATATTGGTGGGTATTTTGAAGGGATAGCCATGGAAGATATACTTATAGGCATTTTGTGAGCTTCAGAACCAAATTTTCCTTAATTTCTCTCAATTGTTCTCTGCTTACCTTCACCCCAATCTCATTTCCCATAATTTCTCTCACTGAAAATCCATCTCTCCTAATTTCTTTCTACTTCTTCGCCCAAATCTCCTCATGGGTGTTGTAAACATTCCATCGCCAACAAATCGAATTCGGAAAATCATTTATCTATAGAGTGATTATTGTTTGGATAAAGAATTTTAAGCAATACGCCACCGATTATTCATCTCAGAGCAGTGTTCTCCACATCAATCTCTGACAGCATGGGGAGAGAACCACATAGAAGGGGTAGTGGTCTGTATATATTTTTTAATCTTTATTTTTATAATTAAGATAAACAAATAAATAAAATTTAAAAAAATGAGATAATTTTGTCAATTTCATCCAAAACTTAAATTTCGTATTCAGCATATTCCGTTAAATAAAACTAAGTATACTAGTTTCCCACTTTAGTTAAAGTAGAAGGAGATATATAGTGCAGGTTTTGAAAGTGAAGAGGCTAAAGTGATACTAAGTCAAAATACGAGGAGGTAAAAAGGTAATTTCCCTTACAAATGTGAATCAAGATAAGAATCCTACCAAAAGACTAAGAATATGGACAAGTAGGATATGAACTCTTAGAATGACTGACACACGAATAAAGAGGGTAGGGTTTGTATTTATAAACTTAAACCTTAACATAATTTAAAACGTAGCCTTCCAAATCGCAAATAAATAAATAATCAAAATACGGTAAAGAATATCCTAAAATATCATTGATATGGCACGACGTACATATGAACAATTGTTTTTGCTGTATAGACGGTTCCCCTGCAGATGCTGTATCCATTTTACTAAAATCCCATTTTTAATTAATTTTGTCTTTGAAAATCGTGCAGGGTTGTGCAAATGATTCTATATGTGTACAATAATAGATATTACCTTGTCGAAATCGGCCGAAATGCAAGAAGATATTCGTTGAAGAAGATGACAACCGACAAGCAAATAGTTCAAAGAAAGAAACATGCAAACCACTTTAAAACGCATACATCAAGAAAAATGAATATCAACTCGATGAGTCAGTGAACTAAGACAATTACAAAAACTAAGGACCCAACACGTGCAGGTAGCCATAATAGCACAAAATCGCTAATAAAATTTAGACAAATTACAAATTTAATCCTCCTATTTGCAACATGTTTTCTATGTGGCCCTCTAATTTATTTATTTTTCAATGTGGACCTCCTATTTGCACACGATTTTTTATGTGACCCTTCCGTTAAAAATAAGAGTTAACTTTGACGAAATTTTGTCATGTTACAGCACATGCTATCTTTTAGGGGTAAAATTATATTTTTTTCATTTTTTCTTTGAGTAATGAAGTGAGTGCTTGTTACAAAGGCGCACTGGTTTAAGCCCACAATTTCGACGAGCAAAGAGATGATGTTGGGAAAACAAGCCATCTTCTTCCACCAAATATAGTACCATGGCAAGCTCAGGAAGCTCATTGTCTAGGATTTCATGCTGGAATCCATCAGAACATTAGAATAATTGAGAAGCAGAATATTGGGTAAACATGGAGCGATATATCGATATTTAAGAAAAGTACAATCGTAGAGATTTACAAATGATCTATATATAGGAGACTAGGAAAACCCTATTAGGGTTAGGGTTTAACCTAACAGGTCAAGCTCATATACATATATTAATATTCTCCCTAAAACTCAAGGCGGTAATTTAGACTTGAACTTGAGTTTGAACACTAGAGTGTGAAAGCATTCGTGTGGACGACCCTTGGTGAAAACATTTGTTGTATTATCGGCTGAATTGATAGATTGTAGATGAACAATATTTTGGAGAATGTAGTGACAGATAAAGTGACAATCAGTCTCGGTGTGTTTTGTACGCTCGTGAAAAATGTCATTATGGGTGATCTAAATAAAACTATTATTGTCACAAAGTATAAGAATGGCAATAGAGGAGAAGACTCTTATATCAACGAGGAGCCAACAAAGCCAAAATAGTTCTTGTGTTGCATCAGCTTTGGCATTGTATTTAGCTTCAATGTTGGAGTGGGCGACCACAATTTATTTCTTATTGCACCAGGAAATGAGAGAGTTTTCTAAGAAGAAACAATAATTAGTGGTTGAATGTCTGCTAGTTAGATCTCTAACCCAATCGGCATCAAAATAAGCCTGTGATGTGAGAGCAGACTGGGTTGAGAAATGATGTCCATAAAATAAGGTGCCTTTGACATATCAACGAATGCAAAGAGCAGTCGAGTAGTGAGTAATCAGAAGAGCAGACAAGAACTGACTAACTTGATAGACAGTATAGCCGATGTCTGGGCAAGTAACAGTGAGGTATACCAAACTTCCAACTAGTTGGTGATATAAAGTAACATCCAGAAGAGGTGAACCATCTAGTGGAGTGAGTCTAATATTCGGCTTGAGATGAGTATTACAGTGGTGGAGTCAGTGATGCCAGCCTTGGAAATAAGATCAGAGGCATATTTCGCTTGACAAAGAATATATCCATCTGAGCCAGATAAAACTTCGAGTCCAAAAAAATAGGTGAGTAAGCCAAGATCTTTCACCTCGATTTGTCCACTGATAAAAAAATTTAGCTCAGAGATTTCACGTAAATCATCTCTTGTAATTATCATGTCGTCCACATATAGTAGAAGGAGTATGCATGTAAATTTCCTCAAGAAGGTCTCCATTGAGGAAGACATTTTTCACATCCATCTGAAAAATAATCCATTTACGAATGACAGCGGCGACAAGAAGAGTACAAACAAATGTGAGCCTAACCACTGGAGAAAATGTCTCTTCATAGTCAATACCATTTTCCTGAGCAAATCCCTTAGCAACAAGTCGTGTTTTATAGCATTTAACAGAATTATCAGAAAATGTTGTGATCTTGAACATCCACTTACATCCAATAGGAGTTTTCCCGGGAGGGAGATCAACAAGATCCTGAGTATGAGTTTTTGCCAAGGCCTAAAGTTCTTCGTCCATTGTTTTTTGCCAAAGAGCGTTAGTACTGGCCTACTTATAGGATTGAGACTCGTGTAGATTAAGTATGATAGAAAAACAATGATAGTCATTGAGATAATAAGAAAGATGAGTTACCCTATTGGAGCGACAAGAGTGATATGGAGGATAGGTTTTAGAAGGAGTCAGTATAGAATTATCGGACATAAGAGGAGCCTCAAGCATGGTCGATGAAATTGGAAGAGTGAAATCAACTGGTGGTTCTGGAGTGGGCTCAGCTATTGGTTTTGGAGTAGGCTCAATTGGTGGTGCTAGAGTGGGCTCAGCGATACTTGAAATTGCATCCTTAGGGAATAACTCAAGAGATAGATCAATAAAGAATCTGGTGTTAGTAATGGTTGATATATCAACAAACCGTACATAATAAAATATTTGATAGTCCCAAAAAATAACATGACTTGAGATACGAAAATTTTTAGAAATGGGATCCCAATACTGATACCCTTTATGTTCAATGCCATATCCTAGAAAACAACAAAATTAAACCCTTGGTTCCAACTTGTTGTGTTCATGTGGTTTGAGAATAACAAAACAAGCGCAACCAAAGACTTTGAGTTCAGAGTGATGGGATGTTTACAAAAAAAAATAGAGACAGATGTTGAATTGTAGCAAATGGTACACAGTTTATTATGATGAGGGCACGAACTGTGTCAAGAATATGTCTATGTTTGCATTCAGCTTATCCATTTGTTGGGAGATTATAGGACACGAGCAGTGGGAGAGCGTGCCATTTTTGTGAAGCGGGTTGAGGAAAACACGATCATTGTATTTCATTGTATTATTTGAGCAAGAAAAAAAATGATATTACAAGAAAATTGAGTTTAAACCATTGAAGAAAACTCATAATATATTTAGAATAGTTCAAATCTATTTTTCATAAGAAATAACCATACATATCGAGAGTAGTTGTCCACAAAGACAACAAAATAATGAGAACCACCAATTGTTGCATAAGGAGAAGGCGAAACATCAGAATGCACTAAATCCAAGGGTGCAAGAGAAATCGACTGACTCTCATAAACAAGTAAGGTTGGTTGTTTTGCAAGTTGACAATAAACACAATTGAATGACTGATGTTGAACTAAACCTAACTACAGCTACAAATCACTAATATGAGTTGGCCAGATGAAGTGTGACCCAACCAGAATACCAAATATAGGATGATGAGGAGGAACATGAGTAGAAGGAGGAGGATGGTGATAGTGGTAGTGGCGATGGTGGTGGTGGTGGTGATGAGGATGGTGGTGGTGAGGTTGCACAGGTTGATGAAGGGACATGGGGTAGTGGTGGTGGGGTTTGAGGTGGAAGGTAAAAATTGTTGAGTTCAAATAGACATCCAACTTTACGACTAGCCCTAAGGGTTTCTGTAACGACCCGATTTCCCAAGGCCACCACGCAGTTTCTCCCTTTTGAGAATGAATACCAAAATCGAATCACCACTATTTCGTTTTATAAAAATCTAAGAAATTTATTAATTAATCGAATAAGTTTTATAACGACAATGATTTATACAAATATTACCAAAAAAATAATACATAATAAATACAATTACTCTATTACAATAAATAGAATAATTACTAATCGCATCTTTGAAACAGTATTAAATAATGGTGCACTAATTTATTTAATTTTCTATTTTATTAAGAAACTGAATCAATAGATTACTTGTTTCTATTTTGTTAAGAAGCTAATTTAATTTTCTGGTACACATAGATTCTGTTACAACTGTCTTAAAATCATAGAATTAAATTATCAAATATCAATATATATAATATTATGATATAATTTGAATAATTTTTGAAAATAATCCGTCAAATAAATATCAATTAAATGGATAAATTTTGAATATGAAAACTTATAATTTTCGGATAATTTACAAACTACGACGATAATTTTAATTATCGAATTGTCAAGTTAATTATAATTTATAAACTACAGGAAAAAGGTATTTTCCTTGTGGTATGAGACATTTGTATATTATGAGATTTTTATTTGATTTGTGATATTTATATGTTTTATACTTGATCCATCTAAAATGTTTTTATTAAGAAGACAGTACACTCGCAGGTGCAACAGCTAGGAGTCGATCCCCTACTGGCACTAGGTAGAGTCTGGCGATGCGGTAGTGAGGGAGTATTTTGGGAGGTGCTGGTTGAGGTGAACCTATGAGAGGTTTCATGGTTGTTTTATCTTTGTTGTTCTTATAATTTTGTAGGGACGGGTGTGTCCCCAATTAGAGAATGTGTGTGTATATATATATATATATAGTCTGATTTTGTGATTGTGTAATTATGTATGCACTTGTCGTTTCCTAGTTGATTTGGCATGCAGGTGATGTCATATCAACGTCACGCCGGCCCCAGGGTGATGGGTATCCGGGGTGGGGTGTGACACGTTTAATAAAATTTCAACCCCTCTAATACGTGTATCCAATCAAACCCCAAATAAATATATAAACATGTATCTCACATAAACTATACAATATAAGGAAAGATTAAATACATATATTAAAAGAGTTAGAAATTCTACTTGAAATCCGAGCCAAAATTCGACCGGAATAATTTTCTCACTCCAAAACATGTATACAAATTATATAGTAACTTTTCATATATCTAATCTATATAATTGTGGCCCTAAACCGTAACTTATATATATATAATCACTATTATTTTTATTGTTGCTATTATTATTATTATTATTATTATTATTATCAACATGTATACACCCACGTGTTCCATCTTATAACCACATCTATATTGACATTAGTTTCCTTCTTTAAGAATGAAACTAATATTTATCCTTTATTTATTTATTTACACAAAGATCCCCTTAAAATAAATAAATTATTAATTATATTTCAAAACTCTTAAAAATATATTTTAAATAACACAATAGTCTCAAAAAATTTAAAAGTCAATTTAAAATTAATATTTAACCCTAAAAAATTATCAAATATTTATTTATACTATAATTTTTCATAATATACAAAACAACCCAAAAATATGAAACTTATATAAAATAATATTTTCAAAATATAAATTTTTGGGGTATTACAGTTTCTCCTGTCCGAAGATCCTGCACACGACAACCACTACTAGAAAATATTAATTCAAGTCTCGATTCACAAAGTTGCCCAACAAATGAGAGATTTGAAGTGAATTTTAGAATTAAATACGTGTCAAAAATAGAAAGATGTGAAGTAGAAATCTAACCGGTATGAGTAACATGTATTTAAGAACCATCAATGGTATGAATGCTAAGAACATTCATAATGGATAGTTTGGATGAGAAGATGTTAGGATCAGAGGGCATATGATTACAACAAACAGAGTCAAAGAATTAAGAAGAATTACTTGTAGTAAGTGAAAGGGCAAGGGAAACGTTTGTACCATACTCGAAGAAAATTCTGTGGAAGAGTAAAGACATATCCACAATAGAGATGGTAACAATAGTGGAGGTAGGATCATAACCCTCTTTGGCATTGAGAATAGTCGAGGAAAAGCAACCCTTAGACATCGTCATTGAATCGGATCAACAATATACAATAAATTATATCGTACGGTATGAATATTGAGAAAGTGAGACCACGGATGGATTCAGAATACTGTAATTATCCAGAAATCAGTCTATAATGGTGAAGAAACAGTTGATGAACCCTTGAACCGGTAAAACCACCATGATGAACCGACTCAACAATATAAAAAGAACTACACTATATGATCTAAATTTGATCAAACAAAGGCCACAAATGGATTTGGAACACCAAAATTAGCCAAGAACCTGTTTCTAATCGTGAATAACCGATTAATGAATCTTTAAATCGGTCAAACTACCGTGATAAACTAAATCAACAATGTAAAAGAAACTATATTGTATAATTCGAATTTGAGTAAACAGAGGCCACCAATGAATGTGGAACGCCAAAATTAGCCAAGAGCCGGTGTAATATCTTCAAGAACCGATCAATAGAAATCTAAATCGGTCTAGAGGTACGTGGTTTGACAGCAACAGAGCAACATAATCTTCAGAGGTGCGTGAGGGAGCGTCCCATGTCTTCTGTGGATGATTTTGGTGTCATTGGAATTATCTCAACGAGATGCTTCTGATAATATGTTTTATGATGAATTTAGGTTGATATTAAATCCTATAGGACTCAACGAAGTTAAAAACAACGGTGGGAATGTTGGTGGTGCCTGGAGGCTCTTATTTCAATAATTTTGGTGGTTTTGGAATCGTCTCTTCAAGACGAAACTGATGGTGTGATGAGTGTTGATATCGGAGTGACTGTGAGACCTGTAGCAATCAACAGATACCGCAGACTTGTAGTGGCTTGAAGTAGCAAGTAGAGGTGCCTGAGAACTTCGATGGCGGTAATTTTGGTGTCATTGAACTCGTTTTGATGAAACGAATTTGATAGTGATGATGAATATGATGTTGACGTATTAAATAATGTAAACGAGATGGGCAACGACGCGGCGAAAGACTTGAAAAGATTGGGGTTAGAAAAAAAATTAGTAGAAATAGGACCAAGAAGAATTTACGCTTGATAAAATGTTAGAATAATTGAGAGACAGAATATTAGGAGAACATGGAGCGATATATCGATATTTAGTAAAAATACAATTGTAGAGTTTTGGAAATGATCTATATGAAAGAGCCTAGGGAAACTCTATTAGGGTTATGGTTTAACCTAATGGGCTAAATCCATATACATATATTAACAAGAACCATCGTTCCCGACATTGAATCGATCGCCATTGATACTCTCCGATCTTTAGAAGGAAGCTTAATCTCCACTTTCCAAGAAATAAAAATAGTAAGTCCCCCCTTCTCTCTAGAAATTGGGGAAAATAGAGAGTACTCTCTCGATTTATAAATGGTAAAAACCCGTTTTGGGTCCAATTCACATTGAAAATTATTGATCCACTTGTCTCTCTCTCTCTCCATTGTCTTTCTCCCTCTATATTAACTTCTCTCTCAAGAAGAAAAATGAGAGAAAGTAAAGAAAAAAGAGATTTTTTTTTATGTTTTTACCCTTTAAAACGGCATATACAAGTCACATGACCAAATTCCGTTAAAGTTAACCACTATTTTTAACAGAATATTCAGATAAGAGGGTCATATTGAAAAATAAATAAATTGGAGAGCCACATAGAAAACACGCTGCAAATAGGAGGACTAAATTTATAATTCTCCCAATAAAATTATTATGTGTGGTCACAAAAAAATTGGGCCAAAATGACCTAATTCAAAACATAGTTTATTATGGCTCTTTCGGATGGATGTTTATCACACTTCATAATGTTTACATCATGAAGGCACCAACACCAACTACACAATATTATATTGTTCATTATTTTAATTTTAAATTAGGTGACAAATTTTTAAAAATAATTCCAAATTAATATTATATTTTTATTTTTGTGGGATTATTTTATTATTAATAATTATTATTATTTAAGTTACAAAAAGTATTGCAATTATCTTTTTGAATTTCATTCAAATATATGTTAGTGTTATTATAATATTTGTGGTTAATTAGAGATTTTATTTATAGGAATAATATGGTTGCTTATTATTAACTTGTCACTTACCTAATCAATATACTTTGGAGTTATATTTTTGAATTTTACAGTCGATATTTCTTTAAAAAATATAGTATATATAGTGCTATATATAGACATGTAAAGATTGAAAAAAAATACAGAGATATAAAGAAAACGCATGATTTTATGAGATATAATATTATTTCATTTTGATATATTTTTTGTTAATAATTTTATGAATTAATTGGGTTCACAATCAGTTAACCATGTTTTGCTACCACTATGACACCTTAGGATTGTTATATGTTGACAATATTTCGTCATTCAACCAATATATTTTTTTATATTTTCTATTTATTATTTTATTATTAACTTTATATAAATATGTTAAATTTTTCCAACAAAAAAATGCAAACAAAATTAAGCCAAAAAAGAAAAAGAAAGTTATGTCTGAAGAAAAAATTCGGGCCATCTCCTCAAGATCAAATCTTAGTTGGGTGTCGATTTTTATGTTCCTTTGGTTGCTAAAAATTCAATAAACAAGAAGGTTTCAATCCCACTTCAAAAGCAGCCACAAAAAAGCATGGAAGAACCTCAACAACACCTTACGATCCCCCAACCCTATTGTCGCCTCCCAAACCTGATCCTCATGTTAACCATAGTTTGTGAAAAGACCATAAAGAAATAATTACAGTTTCTTCACATGGACATGATCAGAAATATTTTAATTATTTAATTAATATATTTCACCGTCTATGTGAAATTAATGGGTCACACAACATATAATTATTAAAATAATTTTGATGATCTTTTATAAAAAAAAATGGAGAGGTATATAAACCTACCCATTAATTGGGTTAATAGCCGGGTGTACCATGTGATTCTGTTGCTCATTCATACACTAGATCCAACACAAGTCTTTCAATCCGATTCTTGAACCACTTTGCCAAGTCGCAATATTTAGCAAGAAGGCTAAAATGGAATGTATATAAGATTGTTTATGGATTGAAATGTAATTATCATTACCATTCTCAAACTATTCAATATATTGTGGTGCCAAATATTAAAAAATCAAAATGAAAGGACAATTTTAATTAAAAATAAGCCAATAAAATCTGACAACATTTCGGTGTCATTAGTGGACTTCTGCCAACATTTTTGTAACAATGCTCCGACTTCTAGCGATAGTCCTGTAACATTACTGAAACTCTGATAAGATCTCAACAATGTTATAAATGAACCTGTGACGTTTCAGTAATATTTTCTGAGAATACTCCAAATATGTTATCGAAACTCCGATGACATTCCAACAACGTTGCTAGAGTTCCAGCAACATTCTCGTAAAGTTGCCAGACATCCGGCAATATTTCAACTAGGGGTTGTTGCCAGATGTCCGACGACATTCTGGTAAAAGTTGTTGGCCTTGGCAACAACAGGCAAGCGCATGATAGAAGCAATTGCTTTACCAATATTTTTCCATTTTGAATCCCATAACTCACCCAATCTAATACCATGTTTGATTTGAGGTTGCATAATTCCACGATTTGTAAGATTAGCGAATACTTAGGAATGAAAATAAAATTAATCCCACACACCAAACATAGGAATGAAATAGTCGTTTTTATAACTATTTCATTCCTGTACTTAAATCATGCATACCAGCAAGAAATACCAACCTAGTCACAATGTAGGAACAGATTTGTCTTGAGGGAGAGATCTTGTGAGGAGCTCCCAAAGTGGCTAGAGCCCCTGTAGCAAATCATCCATAGAACCATAGTTCAAGTCCGCCTGCAGCTTCATAAACATTGCTCTTGCGAGGGCCTCCAACCAATTAATCACCCATTAAAAACGAAATTATGAATACAGGGACGCACCCTCAGATAGATGAAAGCTATACGGACTTCCTAAAGAAAAGAATTGCATAAAATAACAAAACATTAACTGTCACCATATATTATTTTCTTTGTTGAAGAAATATAATTTCAGTCTCCCCTTGCCTCGTTGACTCAGAACTCAAAAAGTACAAATCGTATACCGGGGCACATAAATAAGAGAACTGAAAAAGTTTGAAGATTGCACATGAAAGGAAGGACAAAAATGCATAAACAAATTGCTCATGCAAGCACACTAAGTCAGAAGCGACATAAACCAACTCCAACAACAATTTACCACAACCTAGAAAAACATCGATCACGCCAAGACTGCAAAAGAACCAAAACCTGCAACTGCAATATATCCCCAAAGCTGTGAAATTGGTCAAAACCATACGCAACACTTGCCCTCCAAGCAAGAGTGGTATGTGACCCATACAGAATCTCAACAAGAACAAGGCTCCAAAAAAAATTTGCAACTGCATATGCAGACTGTATCATCATCATTGAAGGGACCCTGAAAGGTTAACCATGGTCAAACATCATCGTTTTCTCCCAAGTGAAGAACAAAAAGATTATGAACTTGACGATAAAGAAGCATATTTCCATAACTAAGACTGAATTCAAGACATGGATTCTGATATATATATATATAAACATACAACATACTTTTTTTGGCTTCAAACAAAGTTGTCAATGTGAGTCAATGTGAAAATACAAAATAGGGAATCTAAATAGTAATCAAAAGTTGTCAAGTGCCAACATGTAAAAATGGAACCCAAACTAATTAAGATAAGTAAAAACGTGTACCAAGGGATTCTTCCAAATGGGAAAGGGGCCGGTAATAGAGGTGGATGGCATTCAGAAATTGGTTACAGGAGCTTGGTGTGTTTTGAACCACTAAACAATAGCATCTATGAAATAATTAAATAATAATTAGACTTTTTCTGTGGTCGTGCCAAAAAGCAGCTTTAATATTATTCTAATAAAAACTAAATATGCAATTTAAATTTTTAAATGATTAACTTAAATAATTTAGTTGTTTTGAGTTAAATAATCAGGCTCTCACTATATAGTTCTCTATTCTGGGGGTTTTTAATTTTTTCAATTTATAATGCAACTTAATTTTTAGTTAACTTATTTTAATTTATTGTTTAGTGCTTACCAACTTATTTTTAACTTAATTTCTAGTCCCTTCCAAATATTTTAGTTAACATTCAATATGATAACAAATGCGAATTTCACATCTAGTTAATATTAAATCGATAAATTTAATATAGTTAATGGTAACTAAAGGATTAAAAACTTATTCGAAGAACTAAAAAACAAAAAGAGGAAAATAAAGGATAAATTGTAAGTGACTTATTTCAAGGACAACTACTACTTTCCCCATAACTAATTTAGTTTTAACTCGAAACTATTTGTGAAGATGTTGTGGAGTAAACCTCAATCATTCTATTGAAGAGATATTTTCACTTATTAGGTCATCTTTTAATAGATCTTCACCATTCACTGATTATAATTATTTTATGGATTCACACTGTTTTGATTTATTAATAATTAAATAATTTTAAAAAATAATAATTAATCTACGTAATGTAATAGTTGAATAAATTCAAGAGCATTTAAGTATGTAGCCCTCGAAAATAGCGAATATCACTCCATTTACCAAAACCACCTGTTAGTAGATGTTATTTTTAAGTCCCCAATACGCCTTTTCTCAAAATAACCCCGCATTTAGCGAAAAGTAGACTTTTAGAGTCCTATTTTCGAACCCTACCATCGTCATAAATTTCATGCACTGCATACATTTGAAACACAACAACTGAACCATCAACATCAAAATCAATGACCCCTCAACGAAAAACTAAAAAATCAATCAGTTACTGTTAACTGAGAATATCAAAAAATAAATCATAATAATCATCTTCTAATCTTTACAATTTGATATACATATCCATTATTTAAAAAACTAAAATAAAATAAAATAAAAAATCAGCTAGTTAACTTAACTAGTAAGTTACCAGTACCGCAGTAGTGCCCATTAACCCATTTCCTAAGAGTCACTGCATACCCAACCTTACTGAAAGATGCACTCAGCAAACTTCGATAACACAGAAAACCAAGAAATAGTTAATGTTAACTATTCACTTGTTCAATCATCTAAATCATCCACAATGTAAGTACTTCTGTGAAATAAATATGTTTTTTCCTAAATCTTACTTAACATCCACTAACATGTGACTGACACAATTTCCATAGATATATATCTTAGTCAACACTACCAGTCATTTACATTACACATGCATATCTGAATTAATAGACGTATATTAATTATCATCTGCTCACATATACACAACAAGATGTAGTTTACATTTACTAACATGTAATTGTCACAAATTCTATAGCTACATAATCTTAGTTAACATTCAGTAGTCACTCATAATACACATGTATATCTGAAATAGTATGCATTCGCTAATTATCTACTCACAAATTCACAAACTATGCATGCAGGAAACATTACCTTAATTCCACATAAGCAAAGTTCAAATATTTTGTACACGTTAAAGCATTCACTAACACATAACTAACATCCAGTAACACATAACTGACATGGTAAACCAAAGTTCAATCTTTTGTACACGGCATGGATGTAGAAGTCGGGGTTATATATAGAATTCAAAAGTCAAAAAACAAAAAACGAGAGGAAAACATGAGTAATGCACTCAAAGGGTAAAATGGTAAACAATGTTATTACCGGAAATATATAGAGGATCAAAAAATAATTTGTTTTTAGGAAGGGATAAAACAAATCAAAACAGAGGATAAAAAAAACATCCTCCAATTTTCTGGAGGATAAAACATTAAATTTCTCTAATTCTAATTGATCACTAGCATGACCAGGAGAGAACTAGTGCTGTTCTAAGACTAAACCGGTCTGCCAATCTAACTACCAATCGACTGACTATACTAGGGAGATGAAAGAACCTTAATCGCACTTAATTGGTTGACCATCCTCGCTCATTCAGCGACTGACTCAATAAGAGGATCAATGATCTTGAACTTTTAAGAAGCCTGGACGACCGACTGCAACGACCAGTCGACTGGTACACTCATATTTGAGTTTCCTTTCATGATTTTGTTTCAATCTCAACATTGTTTAATATATTATGAATATTTTATAATGATTTTTGAATGGTTTAAAATATTGGAGAAATGAATTTTTCAAGGCTTTTGAAAAATAAAGATATCCTTTGATTTTTTTTCAGATTTCTCTCATTACCACATCCTTAGTTTAAGGTGGTTGACTGACCAGATAATTTAGCACATTTCTAAGCACTCTCTCTCATGTATCTAGCACTTGTGTTTATCACATTCAAATCATCTTCAAAAGAGTGTTCACTTCTACACTACAATTAGACTAAGTCAATTGATATTATTTGAATTGGAAGAAGCTCCTGCGAGAAACGAATATCAAGGAATTTCATTGTAGTTTTGAACTAGGGTGCTAGTTCAAGTGAGAGTGTTTGTGTGAGTGAAAGGGATTTTCACTCAAGGGTTGTAAGGGGTTGATTTTTCACCTAGGAAGAGGATCACCGAATCAGTTGATTAGAACTCTCCGTGGGAGATCGGAGGAGTACATGTAGACAAGGAGGTCTTCCCGAACTACTATAAATCAGAATGTCAAGTGCCTCAATCTCTCTTTATCTTGTGTATTTGTGCTTGTGTGTGTGATTATTTGCTTACTGTTTCTGTTGAAATTGTACTAAGTGTTCACACTTATTGAAATTAACAAAAGTAGTAATTCGGTTTTGTGTATAATTTAGTAAAGTTTTTAGACCTACCCAATTCGATAACACCCCACTCCCCTGTTTCTTGGGTAGCTTTTGACGCAACCGCGCTTTTTCAATTACAAAAGGCAAACATATTAACATGGTTACAAAGATTTAATCGCTTTGATTTCTCTTTTGGCACTTGAAACATGTCTTTTTGAAATCTTCGGATTTAGTCTCTAGGACTTTTTGATCATTGAAGATATCAAACAATTCTAATATTCCAAATTGTTTGGTTTTTTATGTAACTCGTTAGACATATATTATATAATTGATTGTATTAACATACTAAAATGCCATATAATAAAATTAAGTGTAATAATATCTTTATTGCTACAACAACAACAACTAAGCCTTTGTCCCACTTATGTAGAGTCGGCTACATGAATCCATTTACGCCATAGAGATCAATCAAAGGCCATCCCCTCCGTCAGGTTTAATGTCGCCAAATCATTTCTAATAATCTCGTACAACGTTTTTTTAGGTCTACCTCTCCCTCTAGTAGTTCCCTGAACTTGAACTAAATCACATTTTCTCACTGGTGTTTCTATGAGTCTTCTATGCACATGCCCAAACCATCGTAAACGATTTTCTCTTCGATAATAATATCTTTATTGCTAATAAATAAAAAGAAAAATTATATTTTACTTATTTGATATAGTATGTGCCCCACTTCGCTCAAGCGTTCACCTCACCTTGCACCTTGCACTTAGGATCTAGAAGATCTTGGCCCCTTGGTGGGCCTCAAGCTTTTGACAACTATGCTATTAAAGACATTTTTTCTGGGACACACACCTTCTTCCCATCTTATATAGTTGGTGCATCCATTTGTTTAGAAAACTGAAAGAAATAAATTTGACAACTTCCCCATCTCTTTAAAACAATTAATTTGTCCCACCCCACAAGGCCCCCTTGTCCGGAATATGAAAACGGGTGTTTCATGATAAAGCATACTAACACAATATGGAACTTAAACTTTGGTAAACTAAGCCACTGAGAGTATAACATACCTTTAGAAAGTTTTCTTAGACAATGGCAAGATTATAGGAGCGGCAAAGCTGGAGCAGTGCTCCTTGATTTGCATGATCAAGGTATTCAGCAATGATTTGGGGGTACCTCCCTGGGGAAAGAGCAGAGAGATTCACCAATGACGTCACCAAAAATTGCTTTGGGTCCTTAATTTCTTTCAGAGGGTCCTCCTCTTTCTTTCCAGCATTGTAGAGATGAACAAAAGTAGCATTATAACCAACAGTTTCTCCAAAGTCTGGAACTTCCACTTCATCCTCAACTCTATCCTGCTCTGGCCTTGAAAGAAGGGTAACAATGCTGTCAAGCATTTTTCCCCACAGTCTAGCTGCTGCAGGCTCCAAAAGTGTAGGACTTTCACATAAAAGTCGAGTTGAAGCAACTGAAGTCAGCTTAGTTTCAATTGGACCCGTGATCAATTTAAGATTCGGTATCCAAATCTGCTCCAATATGACAACATATATATTTGGCTGTACAGAATTCATGGATTCCACAAGGTTCGAGCAACCATGCTTGATCAGAAAGAGGGACATAAATATTACAAAAGATTTGACAAGCTTCATTGTTTGCTTATTTTGTAGTCGTGTGAATAAAGCAGCCCAAATGTGGCCCATGTACGGTGCAATGACATCATATCCGAGGTACTCAATAACTGTGTTGAGAACATAAAATCCTTGTTCATCCGTGCTAGGAGATGAAACAAGCTTGTTGAATATGCCCAGCACATGGGTCAACCTACCTTCTCGGCTAAGTTCATGCGGTGCCTTCTGGAGGAAGGCCTGAAGCAAACGCACAAGAGCTGGAACATTCGCAGATTTTTTCCACGATTCCGGTAATAGGAGGATCTCAAATATCTGCATATAGTGCTGTGGAATGGGCGGTCTATTCAACTCAACAAGCTGAGCCAGCAGTTGGAACGCATAAGGAAAGAACTCAGTTACATCCTTAGACAAGATTAACTGGAGACTGGGAAAAAGGCTTGTTTCGAAAGCTGAAATAAGTGTCGCGTTCTTTTCACAGGCCCGCTTGACAAGAAGAGCTACTGCCTCAAAGAGATAATGATTAAAGATAGGATTCTTTGGGTTCTCACATACTCTATTCAAAACAGAAGTTAGCCCAGTAATGCAAGCAGAAGCAACCTCAGGAATAACATCAGCGACTCCAAGAACCCGCATAATACATTTCATTACATATTGATTCTCTTCAGACTCTGGCTTCTGCAAGGCACTAAAAAGATTAGTCATCAATTCCGGCAAATATGGACCAATATCTGATGTTGTATATCTTGCTCTTGACCCGTCGTCCTTGACCAGCAAGAGTTTCTCAATGCAACTTGCAGCATAAGAATGAACTACATTTGAATCGGAAGACAGGAACCTAACCACATGAGGTAACAATGCCACTGCAACAGGCTTCAGAATCTGATTCCTAAACATAGAAAAGAACTTCAATGCACCTGACTTTAACATTGAAAACTCATTCACATTGGTGCTTTGCAGTTCCGGTACGATAACAGATCCAAAAAAGCTATTAACATCCACAAGATCGGTTGATACGGAACTTCCACCTGCCTTTTTGGTGGCTAAGGAGATAATTAAATAAATGGCGCAGTCTTTATATTTCCAATTCGCGGCTGGATTTTCAGCAAACAGAGCCAAACAACTCTGAATCTGGCCTGAAACCTTCTCCGTGACCTTCTCTTTGTAATTCATAGCAATCCCCTTGAGGAGCTCACAAGCAATCCTCCTCCTGGTATCAAGGTCACTCCCTTCCATGTCCCTCCTAATGAACTCAACGTAATTCATCTCAAACAACTCCTCATCCTCATCCCTCAGCATTACATTGGGGATAACGATGCTCTGACAAATCTGTTGTAAGACATCATCTCTCGCAAATAAAGTGTGATGCACACTCGTACTCACTGTTGTCAAGAACTTGATTGCCGTCACTGTTAACCGCTCGCGACTAGAAGCAGCAGAAGAAACAACGAGGAGACTCCACACAGCTTCCACAAAACCACCCAAGTACCCCTGAAACAACTCCTCCTCCTTCTCCATGTAAAGGCTTATGTTTTCGCACACTGCAGCTCGGAGCTCATCAGCAAGTGAGAGCCCATCGCCACCACCGTCCTCGAGGGCGACATACTTCACAGTCAAATATTTCTTAAATTCAGTCATCCATTTTTCCATGTTATCCTCAAAAAACTCTGGCACGTCTTGAAAATTTAAAGAATAAAATATTCTACAGCATAATCTCTGTGACTCGATAAGTGGTCGAAGCGTTGCAGCCAGCCCCCCTGAAGCAACTGCATTATCAATTCGTCCAGCAGTTGCCAGAAAAACTTCCAAAAGAGGCTTGGCAAAATTATCAAGACAATACTTCAAATCAAGAAGCAACTCGTTGGTCTTAAACTGATACCTGAATTTCTTAAATATAGAATTGGCAGTACCCAAAATCCCATTAACAGAAACATAATCAGAAACCTCAGTAGCCTTGTACAGAATTGAAACGAGTTCAGGAAGCAATGTGGGCCACAATTTGGGGAAATCGTGTTTGCTAATCACAGCCAAAGCTTCACTGAGCTGAGACTGAATACGAGGAGAAGATGAGAGCATCAGACTGACGATTAAGGATTTTATTTGGTCCTTCTCGGGGTCCAGAATTGAGGTTGGGGTGGGTTCTAAGTGTGGGGAGGGTGACCACCTGACTCGAAGGTGGTTTTTAAAGCTAACCGCAGCCGCTTGACGGATCTGCTCATCAACGGAAGGTTCAGCTACAAGGCGGAGAACGGCGAGTGCATAGTTGGGTTTATCAGAAGCATCAGCCAGAGCAGCCTCCGCATGGCGGCGGGGCTCGGGAAGAGGAGAGAGAGTGTTTAGAAAACATTGTGAGAGGAATCGTAGGGTTTCAGGGTTCCACTCCATGTTTAGTGCCAAGGAAGTAGGTTTCTAGGGTTTTTACTGCAAGTGCGTATGGACAAACAGTTGTCGATGTAAACCTAGGTCTGAATGTACGACAGAATTAATCGAAAAACACGGCGAGAATGGATTTGTGCGTACCAGAGAGAGAAATACCGATCAGCTCCACAATTTCGCTGTCGCGGCTGATGAAAAGGAGAGAGGAGTGTTCAACATTTGAATACGAGTGTAGAGTGATTTGGCCATTTGGCCTGGGTTAAGTGGGAATTTCGATACGTTTATGCCGTAAACCCCACCCTTGTCCCCTTTTCATATTTGAAGGAAACCCATTGACCAAAAAATGGAAATTTAATTAGATCCCGGTCATTTGTAATGTTAACGAGCTAATTCACTCTGTAACATACATAAAAGAGAGGTTTCAAGATTCTTTGGCATTTTTTTTTTCCAATACTGACCATTAGGGTAATTTCGCACAATTCAATGGCAAATAAGGGTGGCAAATCGTGTGAACAAGTCGTGTTTCGTTTCGTTTTGTATCGTGTTATGGTCTAACACGCACACGATAACACAAAACACAAACACGATAAGGTATCGTGTCAAATTACCTAAATACGAACATGACACGAAAATTATCGTGTCGACACGACACGATAATTTTTTGTGTCACACGATAACACGAAACATATTAGGTAAACACAACACGATAATAGGTCACAATAAACACTTGTCCTACCTATTACACATACCTATTAACATATTTAAAGAAATAAAAATAATTATACAAGATCAACAAAAACAAACCAAACAATACAACAACAAAAAAATCCATCATTTCAATAGATCAAAACAAAACAAAATAAAAATATTCACCAATACAAATATCATTCACATAAACACAAACAAATATAAATTGTCAATAAATCCATAATACAAATCATAAACAGTTTTCCAAGCACTTTACTCCTGTACAACAACAGAAAAAAGAAATTAGAAAGACAATTTATAATATTATTATTCAATTATACATAACAAAATGCAAGAAAAAAAATAGTAAACCTGAATAATGGTAGAATATTGAGTGAACGCCTCTCCTTTCTTAATATTCAAATTCAAGATATATTCAGTAAATTCCTCCAATCGAACCCTTGCAGTTTATGCATTTAAATTCTCATATAAAAGATATCAGTAACAAATTTATAACCACAAGACAAATATTAACTCAATTTAAATATAATGAAAAAGAAATGAAAAAAATACAAAAGATTACCGATAGCCCCAAATAACCAATCTTTTGAGCAAAGTAAAGCTTCAACTATTTCATGTTTGAGTGCACTTCTATATTGGTTAATTACTTTTCCACTTATACTAAATGTAGATTCTGAAGCAACAGTGGATACAGATATGCTCAACACATCATGAGCCATGGAAGAAAGTTTTGGATAACGAAATTCATTTGCTTTCCAAAAGGCCAAAATATCCAGTTTCATATTTCTTTCCATTCTACGCTCATCCAAGTACAATTTTAATTGATTTTTTTTTTGGGAACTCAAACCAAACTCATCACTTTCGAATAAATCAAACTCCTATAATTAAAATTCAACAAAATAATCATGTCAAAATAAAACTAATTAATAATTTAGTTTTCAAACATAAATCTAATCAATATAAAATAATATATCAATACAAATTAAAAATAGTTAAAAATAAATAAGTTACCTTCAATACATCTCGATTTTTCATGTTAAAAAGATTTTCATCGAGGCCGCCTTGACTACTAGACTTGTTGGGACCAAGTGATGTTATAGAAGACTTGGAAGATTTCATGTTTTCATTAAAAAGAATATTCAAACCATCCCGAACACGAGAGAACTCAACCGAACCGCTCACATATAGCTTTTGGTAGCTAAAATCAACAAATTAGATCTTATACCGAGGATCCAAAATTAAAGCAATAGTCAATATCACATTAAACTCCGACCAATATTTTTCAAATTTCTCAAGCATCTGCTTAGCCACATTCTCCATATATTCATCATCAAAATTTCTATATTGTTTTAACGTCAAATATGCCATAAAAACTGAAGGAAAATACAAATTGACCGTAGGATACTCAGTTCCAGAAAATTGACAAGTTATATCATAAAACATGGCCAAGAACTTCCTAATTTTTTTTCCTTTTTCTCAATCACTAACAGAAGAACAATCCTTATAATTGGAATCACTTAATTCCAAATGATGAAATGCACCATGAAAATATATTGTACTGTCAACCATTAAATAGGTTGAATTCTACCGAGTAGGAACATCTTGCCATAATCCTTTCTTAGGATCTAAAGATAGAAAATTCACACATTTCAAGAACTTTTGTTTTCTTACTTGTGATCCCTTGATATATTTCACATTATCACGGATTTTTTCAATGCATGAAATTATTTCTTTTAATCCATCTTGCACCACCAAATTCAAAACATGGGCACAACACCTTAAATGAAAAAATTTCTCACATTCAATTGACTAATTAACATTTTCACAAACACATCATTGGACGAAGTATTATCCAAAGTCAAAGAAAATAACGTATGGTCTATTCCCCAATCAGATAACAGAGTATAAGTCTTCTCACTTAAACAAACACCATTATGCGGAGGTGGCATAAAGCAAAAGTTTATTACTCTTTTGTGTAAAATTCAATCACTATCAATAAAATTAGTCATAACATATATATAGCCATTGGTAGTAAGAGATGACCAAATATAAGAGGTTAAGCAAATTCTACCAGGAGTTGTTTGAAACATGTATTTTGTTTTTTCCTTCTCTTTCTTATACATTTTCAAAAAATCGGCCTTGGCAGTATTCCTAGAGATGTGAACTACATCCTCATTCAAATACGATAACAAATCTCGTATGCCCTGGTACTCAACAAATTATAAAGATAAATCATGCATGACAATGACAGAAATCAACAACTCACGAAATTTCTCAAGATCAATTACTCGACTTTTAATTGATAATGAGTTTTATCCTTGACCTAATATTATTTGTTTAACATCGTAAGTATTAATTTTAGGACAAGCTTTAATGTGACGATTCATATTTCCCGTCCCATGTTGATTATCCCCGACTATTTTTTTTCCATATTTGGTACATTTGCATAATTATTTACCATCACCCATTCTTCTCATTGATTAATTCAAAAAATTTCATAACCTTACTTCTCTTTACTCTTTTACGCTTACCTTTAATGTCATTGTTGGTATTGCCATCCTCTTGAGACTTATCTTCATTTTAAATTTCTACGTCAACAATCAGTACATCATTTGAATCCATCTACATGTAAAAAAGACATAATTAGAAACAAATTAAAACAAGTTAATGAAGGTATTAAAAAAATAGCCAACAAACCATTGATTCTATTTCCATATTTTTGGAGCAAAATGGGCTAACCAACTAGATTGATTGATTCTATTTCCATATTTTTGGAGCAAAATAGGCTAACAAACCAACTTAAATCCCCCTTCTGTTGTTACACTGTCTTCTTTCCACAATATTTTATTAAAAAAATCTAGGTCATTAAATTAAAGGAATAATTTTTAAGTGAAAAAATATTGAAATCGGTTAAAAAAAATAAGCACTCTACAACCCCTATTTTTAGAACTGACATTAAAATATGCACAAATATGAGAATATGAAATATGAACAACCCTTATTTTTAGAAGTTAGAACTGATATTAAAATATGCACTCCACAATCAAAGATTAACAAAATTCATCCTAAAATAAACCATTTTCTTTGATTATTTTCCTTGTAAGAATCAAAATATTAGAAAATTTTCTTCTTCTTTTTTTTTATGTTTTTTTTCCTGCACCATGACAAGTACTTGACAGAGGACGACGACAAGTAGTCCCTCTTACAAGACCGTAACAACTCCTCCAACTCCATAAATGGTATTAAATAGTATTCACCTAGTGTTCAAGTGAAAGCATGGCTAGCAGACCAAGACACCAAGCTTTGAGATACCAGAAGATGCTTGCGAAGGAAGAAAATGTTGTTTGTTTATATCTCAAATAAGTCTAACACTACAAAAATGTTATGCTCATATATCTCAATCAAAAGTTGTTGATGTGCCCTATTTCATGAGTTTACTTTTGTGATCACTCTTTCTTAGTTCATCTCCATCAAACTTTGATGAGAGCTTGGGCAATAATAATTCTATTAGAAATTGAACAATTCTTGAGGCTTTTGATAAGGGTTTCGGGTATAGTAAATTACATATATTATGTATTCTTCTACTTGATCTGATGTTAGGTAGAATTATTCATTTTTTTGCTAAAATCAATGCCTATTCTTGAGCATCATACATTGTGAGTATAAAAAATATGGTGATCAAATTACATTAAAATGTTAAATTTGATCGACAGTATGGATTGCAACCGATGTTCTTCTCTGCAGGTGCTGTCAGGCATCGCTATAAACAACGGGCCCATTTTCTATTTTGATTATAGCGGTAAGTATTCATTTCTCTATGTATATATTCTCTACCTTTTTTACTCACTTTTTACTAAGTGTAGACTGCATATTTGAGATATTCATTTTTCTCTTCATTTCTTTCTGTATATATTCTCTACCACCTTTTTCTCACTTCTCACTAAGTTTAAACTGCATATTTGAAGATCACTCTGTAATAATAATTAGTCTTTAGAATTAATGTAAGATGATTTGTACTGCATGTAATATCTTTGTAGTTTATTCTTTATTCTAATGTAAATCAACTTCCTTATGCATGATTTTTCAACATAACATGTAATTCGGTGGAAGCATTAAGAAAGTTTGGTTCTTCGTACTGATGTCATGTTTGCAATTATTGATAACGAGAGCTTACTGCCACATCTTAGTTAATGCTATTGTTATTTTTCATGCACATTTCTCCCGACACCTAAATCCAACCACTAGCCACTAAGAACATGACTTGTGTATTTTTGTGACAGAGTGAACATTAAGAGATCGCCTGAAAACTTAGCAACTTTAAGGTAAAGCTTCTTTTGCTGATGAAAAACAAGTCATACTCCATTTAATGCATTGTGTAAATAACTGGTTAGTTTGACCTTGTAATGTTAAAAGTGTGAGTCATGATGTTCTCACATTGATCAACTTCCGACTTACTTAAATCTCTTAGTTGATGGAATTAGAGCCTTGGAAATGGAATTAAACAATGACGCACGCAAAAACTTCATAATTTTTATGGGTTCTTTTCCATTGCCAAGTCCAAGGCTCAATTCCTTGTAACAAAAATGCTATATTAAAGTTTTAAGATTTCATTTTAACCGAGCAAATTGTTTGTTTTGTTGTTTTCTCGTCTAATACTCGTTTTTCATGATATGTTGTTTCAATGTTTTGTATTAAAACGTTTGTGTCATAAGAACTTGCCATTAATTGACAATTTTGAATTGAACATAAATGTCTTTGTATTTTTCTAAACTCAATGTCATCGTTATAATTAAATTATTTTCTCCAACGAGTACGTGCAAAGCACATACCCTTCCCTAGTATATGTATAAAAGATGCTCCACTGACTCTGTCTCCTATATTTATCCTTCGTCGATAGTCTTTCTCTTCATATTCGATAATTTTCCCAAGTTTCTTGCTTTACTTAGGTAATTTCTTCTCCCTCTCATTTATATATTTGTGTATGAACTATATACATATATATGTACACACACAATATATATGTATATGAGAAAAACATATGCGCGTGGGTTTGAGAATATATAGTTGGTATATATCTATCTATAAATTGATAACTTTGTTGGTGAAATTTTAATTTAAAAATAAATTATGAATTTTATTAAAATGATATAGTTAGTAAGTCGTTGACTAATAAATTTTATTAACAGTTAGTCAATATTTTTCAGTAAATTAAATTATTGATTAAAAAATTTGTATTGCAATTAATATTGATTTAATAAAATAGGGTGTTTAATTTTAATAAATTTTATATAATTAGGAAAATTTGGGAATTAATGGGAAACAATAGCATTTTAGCTTCACGCATTTCATGGCATATTAGATTTATTTAGATAAATTCTTAGTTTAGGCCTTATCGTTGTTAGGTTCCCAGACGACGCCAATTATGACAATGTTTCGATAGTAGTGTGAAAAAGCAATGTAATTATCGAGGTAAGTGTACTGTATTCTATGTAAATTGTCAAATTATATTTTCGTACAAGATTATGAAAAAGAAAATATTTATTAAAATTAACGGTTTTATAACATTTCGTAGATCAAGTAAATTATTAAATGTGAAAAGTGACTTTTATTATTATTCTGCTATGCCATAGTGTGATCTCGACAGGAGGCCATGTCCTGTAGGATGTTGTTAGTCCTAACAAGAGGACATGTCTTGCGGGTGGTTAATATATATATATATATATATATATATATATATACTGTTGATTATCATTATGATATGATGGTTTATACCACATGTTGGTTTCTACCATTGGAGATGCTGAATCACCCTGATACTGATGACAATCTTAGATTGCAAAGTTGTACAAGTTACGATACCGTTATAACTCCAAATCGTGAGGTTAAACGATCCTATGGCTAGTAAAGTATGTGTGTGATATTTTATTACATATCAAAGTAATTTGACTAGTGGATTTAAATATGGATGTTTTATTCTGATGATATTTGTTGAAGTTTGATATTACTCAAGTGTGCAATTACATTTATATTTTGAAAAGTGGTCTTTGATAAATATATCTAATCCATAAATTATTTTTAGATTATGAAGATAGTACACCGATAAAATATTTTGTCTCAGATATTCTAATTAGATACGGGTCCAATACTGCTATTAGGTAGAGTGATAGGGTGGTGTCGTTTTATTTTCTGGGCTATCAGGAAGGGTTAGGATTTGGTACTTTTGCTATAGCATATTTTGGGATATGTGTAATCTCAGAATTTTGAATTTATAGTATTAAAATTTTAATCAGTTATGTACGTATTGTACTGGTTGGGTAATATTAAGTCAAGGTCATGCCTATTATTTTTTTTATCATAGTGGCGCAGCAGAAGCTTGGCGGTGAAGTGGTTTGTCTTTTATCTCAACTTCTCTGTAACAATACAAAAAAATGAGAAATCAAGTGGCGGTCGTAGGAAACTGGGTTGTTATACCTTTTATTTAAAAAATGAGAAGAAGTTTCATTTACAAATCCTTTTCAAATAGGTATCATTTAAAAATCCATCCAAGAGAGTGATTTTAGAATTCCTCACGTCGTGAGCTCTCATCTTCCTCATACATTCGTCAGAGTCGCGAGTTGTCCTCTTTCTCAAACCTTCGTCATCTTCGTCCACCTTCGTCTTCAACCTTTGTCATCATCGTCGTCTATCTGTTGCGCTCCATTGCCGTCATCGTCCACTACAGTCCACTGCAGTCCATTGTCCTCATCAATCGTCCAGCTATTGCGCTCTACCACCGTCGTTCGTCGTTGTTGCATCCACCTTAGATTTAGGTTTGTTGTTTTAATTTCTAGATAGATTTAGGTTTGTTATTCCAATTTCTACCTAGATATAGGGTTCTTTGTTATGTAGGTATGGGTTCTTTGTTAGTTTGTGAATTTTGTTAATTTATTCGAGTTTTTTGTTCCAATTTATATCTAGATCTAGTGGTATTTGCTATATAGATCTAGGGTTCTTTGCTAATTTGTGCATTTTGTGGATTTTGGTATTAGGAAGTACGAATTTCTTGGGTATGTTTTCATTTTTTGGATTTTGTTCATGTAACCTAGGAATTTGTAGTGCATTTTGGGCATTTTGTGGTGATTTTCATCAATAATTATTAATATAATTTTGTGATATTTTTATTTTATTTGTATGGCTACAAGAGTAATGGATCGACAAATCATACAAAGAAATCATAAGCGCCTAAGAAACTAGGAATAAGAAGTTTATGAAGTTGTTACCGTGATACAAGGCTTGAAAATGATGTCCTTTACCGGGCATTGAATTGGCTTCTCGAAGATGAGAATAAGTTTGAAGTACTTAAAAACCTCCCAGAAGAGCATAAGAATAGTTGCCTCTCAAATAGTTTGCCGAAAGAATAGATTGACCAATTATGGATTAATTTTATTTTTGTGGACAAGCATGTTTAATTTTGTTTTTATGGACAATCGTGTCTAATTTAGACTTGGAGAATGTTAATCTCTTGCATTGAATTTTTTATTTTGAATTATGTTAGCATGTTGTTAATATTTATATAAACTTAAAATTCAATGGACTTGCAAATTTCGTTTACAAATATTTTACCTATCCAAACAAAAAAATTATAAAAGTACACGATCAAATTTTTCAGTTAAAATAGTTATCCAAATAAGGCATTTGTAAATGATGGAATTTCAAAATTCAAGATTTTGAATTCCTATTTTTTATAAATCCCTTACCCAAACGCAACCTACATTTACGAAAATTGAATTAAAGAAATAATATAAAGGAGGAAATATAATATACAAAAATTATGGACATTAAATTTAAAAGAAATTATAGAAATAACATATGCACATTAAATTTAATAATTACCCCCAAACTTAGAGTTTTGCTAATCCTTGAGCAAAACACTCACTAAAATAAAAAAACACAACTAAATTAACTAACACAAAAACTAAACACGAATAAAAACACAACTAAATTAACTAACACAAAAACTAAACACGAATAAAAACACAAACTACCTAAATATAACGACATGTGAGTTTTGAATTCAACTATCGACCAAAATATTTTTCCCTCAACAACCAACCCCTAATCATATCGAGTTCAGAAGTAAAATGCACCATGTGATGTTCTAGAATTTCGACATTCAATAATGGTAAATGCCATTCTAGATCCTTTCAATGTGTGTGTGCGAAACTCAATAATATAACTATCCAACAACCGGATTGGATTATCTACCAACAAAGCTCACGACTTAAACTGATAAGGATTAGGATTTCCATACGCCTGAATGGGTCACTTTCCACTAATGTAGGTTAAGCAATTCATAAAGATCACAAGGACTTGGTTCGGTTTGTGTACGCCGAGGATTTACACCCTTGAAGTATATGACTACTCGCAAGTGTACGAGGCCAATGTTTTAGTATAGTGTGATCGTGAAAGATCAGGTTATCGTATCCATAGGGATTGATGTCATTACTATCGAATACCGCGTTTGTCGCGACCTATCTTTATCTAGGCGAAAAATAAATGTATTTAATTAATTAAACTAATACTAATATAACCTAAATTAACTATACTAATATGCTAATATGTTTTAGGGTGAAGAATTGCCTAGGAATTAACGTGTTTACAAATACGTGTTCGATCTCGATTTACACATGTTTACGGTGTTCAACATATTTGACAATCTCGGTACGTAAACTCCACCGCCACTTCTCCTGAGTGTAAGACGGGGGAATACATGACTTCGAATCAACGAAGAAGTCCCTCTCAACGTCTTAACGACCCTAGGTCATGTGAGTCTCGCCCAGCGTCATTGATTGCACACAATCCAACTCCCTCCTGGGTTATTAGATGTGCGTTGTATTTACCCTATCGACAATCTCCGTTCTAAAACTGTCTCGCCATCTCTCCTGAGTGTAAGACGAGGGATATAACGCAACTTTGAGTCAACGAAGAAGTTCCCCTCAATGTCTTAATGACCCTAGGTTGCGTGAGTCTTGCCCCAACGTCATCGATTGTCCACAATTCAAACCCCGACCGGGTCATAGAATCGTGGCGTTTGTTTACCCTAATCCGAATTCGGGGTTTGTCAAAACCCCGTATTCTCCATTTATCAATCCAAGTATAATAAACAAACAATAGGATAAACACAATCAAACTAAGAAGAACAAACATAAACGCAACACCGAAATCATCCAAACAAACATATTTAAAAAATATACCATTAATCCCTACTACAATCCATATTTAACTCGTGGTCATAAACGTATAAACATATAAATCGAGCTAAACATGCTTACAATATCCTAAGATAAAGAAATAAGGAAAAACAATCGAAGAACTTAGCCTCGTCCGAAGATAAACCGCTAAGAACGCTCAACGATCGATTCGTCGTCTTCTCCACTTCGGGATGTGAGATCCACCTCTAAAACTCTTAAACCATAGCCTAAATATAGCTTAAGGTGCCCAAATGGCTGGGGGGGTCGCAAAGGAGGAAGGAGGAAAAAAGTATAAATAGACAAAATATCTAAATAAATATCTAACACTGCGTAGAGGCCACCGCCGCGGTGGTGGAGTATGTCGGTTAAGGTTTGCCGAGGCGATGGAGACAGTGGTGGATTGGAAAAAAAATTTGCTGGTTCACTGCCGCGGCAGTGGATTTTACCGCCGCGGCGCTGGGTAATCAGTAGCCTATTTTTGTTCTCTGGTTTTTCACCGCTGCAGCGGTGGTCCGTCAGTAGCCTTTGGTCTTTCTCAGCATCTTCACCGCCGCGACAGTGGTCTGCATGCTGCGGCGGTGGGCTTGTTTGCAAAATCTTGCCGCCTTACTCATTTTTCCACCGTTCTTCGACCGTTCTCGATACGAATTGATCGTTTATGCTCCGATTTCATACCTTTTCACCCCACGCACCTGTTTTAAAACAAAAAGAATAAAAATATATTAAAACATATAAAAATAACTATAAACGTACTCAAACACTAGCAAATTCGGGTTGAAAATATACAGATAATTTACACCTATCAGTTTGGAACATGGCCTAGGGTATATCGGGAATATAAAATAGGTAACCGTTATAATTCAACGATACCCGAGGCACAAACGCTTGTCGCTCATTCACTCTTGTAACCCCAAACACTTAAAACTCAACCCTGAACAAATATTTAAGAACTCTGTACTCACTTGTAAAAAAAAAACTAGAATAGAACTATATTTACATTTTTTTTTTTTTTTTTTAACATGAACCACACCCTCAAACTTATTCGATTATTAAAATTTTACAGGTATGGTTAAAATGAAAGAAAAATGATAAGTGAGTACTCGAATACCGAACCAATAAAAAGTTCGCCCAAAACCCAACCACTCACTTCAAGTAGAATAAACGAATGCTAACTTGATTTACTCAAATTGTGCCTTCGGTTTAACGATTTAGGTTTGAATTTTTTTTTATCGGCCATGGTATTTGTTACGTGTTTAGAATTGAAACGGCTTATAGGTTTCGATAGGATAATGAGAGATAAACATATTACAAGGTAAGCTTCAAAGGCTCAAGCGACAAAATGAATACCTAAATCATGTCTCCTAAACTACCTCACCAAGGATTTCGCCTCAAGTTTCCCCCAATCAGGTTCTAGAATTCCTTAAATTGTCATGAATTTGACTAATGAATAATCGGCCTCAAATCAATTGAATAACTATGCATTGAGTCTATGTGCTCGTGCAAATTAGGATCCACAATAACTTTCACCAAAACGACATGCCAAGCACACAAAACACACATGAACGGGCATTACCCTTCACCTCGAAATACAACTAGGGGATAATATCATCATCGGGTAATGGCCCAGATGAACGCAAAAACTCAACACGTGCACAACAACTACAACAAACATACACATACTAACACTAAACAAACATGCATACAATTAAACAACAATTAAACTTAAACTACTTAACTAACAAAAGAAAACATACTAACATACTATACATCACCCCCAAACTTAAAACGGTTAGTGTCCCCAATGACCTAATCATCGATCTCAACATTTAGCATGCATTATAGTGACGAGAGGGGGTTTAGAACACGTACCTGGGAGGCGAGACAATCTCGCCTCTGAATGAAGTCGGTGGTAATGATCTAATTTATTTAGAAACTTGGGTTGCCTCCCAAAAAGCGCTTGGTTAATGTCCTCGGTCTGACATAGAGAAGTGTTCGTCAAAGAGCAGCTTCCGCCCATAGTAAGTGTCGTACAACACCACATATGGGTCTTGATCTTGAACACCCTCAAGCTTGGCGAAATGTGGCATTGTTTGGCGCATGCTCTCAACTTGACTTTTCACCGTCTCATGTGCTTTGGAAGCTTGAATGAACGGAGTTGGAAGTGGTGGAGGAAAAGCGAGCCACAATGGATTCTCATAGAAATATTTGGCTTTGATTGGTGTTGGAATCACAACGTGGATCTCAAACGATAAAGATTCACAAGTGTTGTCTTGAGATTCTTTACCATCGATCAATTCTTGGGTCTCCTCCTTATTAGAATCTTCATCATCGAACGAACCCAAGTTTCTTCCATTTGTATCCGATTCTTCATGGTGGCTTTTACATTCGGATGGGACTTGAGTGTCTCTCAGTGCCATTGTTTCTGCCTCGGCCTCAATGTAGCAAATAAGTTTACCGATTTGCGTCTCAAGAGACTTTATGGTCGTGTCGATTTCAGTGCAGATCGTCTTAATATTATCAAGTTGATCCTCATGCTCATTGAGACGATTTTACATTTTCCTCAAGAAAATTTGAGTTTCCCCCATAACAATAACGAACATTTCTTCCAGGGTGGGGGGAAGACTCCACAAGTTGGTCCGATGTGTCAATCCATGGCGCTAAAATATTGGAATTATCCCCCAAGTTTTGGTGACTTGTTGAAAAATTCCAAATCTGATAGTCCAACTCAGCCATGTCTTCCAACGACAAATAAGTTTCGTCCGGGGTAGGTCGTAGAAAGAGGTGGTACCATTTTCTCCTTACACCCATGTTCTCGTTGCGGCTTGTAACCCGTCGAGGAAATTCAGTAATTGACACTCCCTTGGGAAACGATGATTGGGGAACCGAAACAATAACTCTTTGTATCTATCCCAAGCACAATAAAATGTCTCAGAATCTCGTTGAAAGAAATGCAATAACACTTGTTGATCTAACATCCTCAAGTACCTTACAAGAAAAAAAAATAACAAACAAAAATTATAAACAAAATAAATGCCTAAATTAAAATCAAGTTACTTACTCACAATATTAACAATAATCTAAAAACCAATCCCCGACAACGGCGCCAAAAATTTGGTAGCGGAATATTACGTCGCTACTTTCAACACAAGTGTACGGGGTCAAGTTTTATAGAATAGAGAATGAGAAGAGTTGTCGTATCCACAGGGATTGGATTAGATGATCGTTGAGTGCCGCAATTATCATAATCGAGCTTTATTTAGGCGATAAAAAATGGGTTTTTTGTTTTTATAATATAAACTAAATTAAACTAAACTAATTAAACTATAATACTAAATATATTATATGAGAATATATTATCTAGGGATTAATTTCATTTTCTTATACGTGTTTGATCCAATCTAGTTTACATTAACGACATTTACATTATCCGACAATTTAGGTACCAAAATCTCACTCACTACCTCTCCCGAGTGTAAAATCCCGTATTATCAATATATCATAATAAGCATATAATAGTAGAAGAACGGTAAACACAATCGAATACAATTGAACAACCGTTAACAAAATATCGATTTATTCAAAACACGTTTTCATGAAGTATATTAAGCCCTCAACAATATATGTTAGCTATACATGGTCATAACCCAATATTCAACTACAAACAAGTAAACATTATCAAAACTAGCAAAGGTTTAAGAAATAAGAAGAGAAACAAAGGAGAAAAGCCTTTATTTGAAGAACCGATGCTTCCACGTTCGTGATTTCCACTCCGAGCTTGTTCCCTCTTCTTCAATTTGACGATCTCCTCCCTTTGATATTGTCTTGGAGCTCTCAAGACTCCCAAAAATGTCATAAGTGTTGTGGGCAAAGAGGTGTTATAATGGGATCCTAAAATATCAACAAAATATCCTAAAAGATCTAGTGTCAGACTGCTGCAGTAGTGGGGAAGTCAGCAACCTTTTCTGACTGGTGAACGCTGCAGTGGTGGAAAGCATCGCTGCAGCGGTGAAAAAACAGCAACTCTCTGCATTTTGACCGCAACTGCGGTTGAATTGCAGATGCTGGAAGGTCTTTTTTGCATTTTTTTCGTCGTTTTTTCACCGACTTGCTCGTTTATGGATTGTTTTCGTCCATTTTCGTCTCAAACACCTGATTTATACATAAACATATATAAATATATTAAAACACTATGATAATACTCGAAAATTACCAAAATCGTCTTGGGAATAAATAGATAAATTACACATATCAATAATAAATTGAAATATTAAATTTACAGAAATTAAATTAAAGAAATAATGTAAAAGAAGAAATATAGTACACCAAAATTTTGCACATTAAATTTACGAAAATTATAAAAGTGGTATATGGATATTAAATTTAGCAATAATGTTGATACAATAAATTTTAAAAAATTAAATTAAAAAATAATATCGAAGAAAAAATATAATATACGAAAATTATGTATATTAAATATACAAAAATTATAAAAATAAAATATAAAATTTAATTTTGATAATATTATTAAGATATTAATTTTTTTTTTTATTTTTTTTAATATTTGTACCTACATGCACGGGTCACATAGGCTAGTATATAAACATGCGAATGTGAGCAAGACGGTGATAGGCGGCAATAGGCGTACTGGAAATTGAGAATACGTTGAATGGGGCGAGAAAAAAATGTAATAAATTTGAAAAAAAAAAAAAGGAAAAAAAATAGGAACAATGGGTTTTTTTGGGTAATTTCGAAATAGTTTAAAATTAAAATAATTTAAAAATTGAGGCGGTATCTTATTATAATACTTAAAAGTGAAAGACAAGCCTTTAGAATGAAATATGATTAATCTCTGCAATCTCCTTACTCTTATTAAATCAATGGTCAAGATCTTTTCTTCTCATTATCAATAACATTAAATGAATGAAAAACTACTTTAATTCAAATTAATAACATTGAAAAGAATAGAAAATTGCTTCAAATTCTAATTCTATACTAGTTTTTAACCTGCATTATATGCGAGTCTATAAAAGAAATTATTATATATTTTTTATTTGAATATTACACCTATCGTTTAATTGATCTTTTACTGTTATATTTATCATATTTTATAAAAGTGTAACAAAAATAAATTTTAATACTGAAAAATAAAAATAAAATTGTAACATAGAAATTATTTATGCCAACTTTCGAAACTCTCTTCACCACTCATATTTATTTTTGTAAAGTAGTGAATAATAAGTAAATAAGTTCCTAGAATGGTTTTACAATTTTTTAACATTTTTTTAAATAATAGTTTTAAAATAATCTAATAGGTCATTTTTATATTGTTTAATGGTCTCTATTATTTTGTTACAAATGTTAAAAAAAGTACATAAAATTGAATAGATTTATATGTAATTAATAGATGCAAAGAAATAATTTTATTAAATGATAGGAAATAGATAAAGAGATGAAGAAATATGGTAACATATAATTATAATGAAAATAATCAGTAAATTTTAGTGAATCCTTGTCATTCAGAAATCTTATAACGATATCCCTTAACATTCAGAAAATATTTCTGACACTCCTTTCTATTAATGTTAAATCTAAAATTATTATTTTTGCCCTTTTACTATACTACTAAAAAATTAATTAAATTTGTCTAATAAATTTTTTAATATATATAACCCTCTAAAGAATTAACATCTTTGTCAAGTTTGATTTTTTTTTTTTATAAATTTGGTTTATGTAACACATTTTCAATTCCAATTTGTTTCATTATTTTTTAGATCAAATGATGAACATTATATTTTTTTTTAAGTATTTAAAGAGTATTTGGTTTAGAATTTTTGAATTTTAAAAATATTTTGAGAATTAAATTAATGTTGATTCATGTAATACATTTTCATTTTTATTTTTTTACTATTTTTGGGATCAAGTGATATTTTTTTAACAGTTTTTTAGTATTTAAAGAGTACTTACTGCTGAATTATTCTAATAATTACATTTTTTATTTATTTATGTAATTTAGTTATTGTTTATATTTCATTTCATTATATTTTTTAAATTATTTAGTGAAGTATTTATATAAGATTTCATTTAATAATAGTTTCACTCATATTAGAAAATGGTGGGCTTACAGATTTTTGGCATTATTATTGTTTATATATATACTATTTCATTTAATTATATTTTTTTAATTGTTTGGTGAAGTATTTATATAATATTTTATTTAGTAATAGTGTCACTTAGATTAGAAAACAGTGGGTTTGTAGATTTTTTAATTGTATTTTTAACTCTTATTATTTTTGTCATTTTAAAGCTCTATTTGTATATGAAATTGGTTGCCTAAAAAAATTCAATTACTTTTATCAACACTTAATATGAAAAAACAATGGAAAAAAAATATTTTTTAAATAAAAATTCTTGTAAGGGAGTCATTATAGTTTTTGGTTATTTAATGTAAAAATTATTTTTTATTTAAATAAGAAATATTACTATTTTAAATATATAAAAAAAAATTAAAATGCATTAAACCTACTATGATAGTAATAAATAATAATTAAATTCATTAAAATTAAAATTTATTTAAATAAAATAAAATATGAATAAAGAGAGAAATTAAGAAGAATAAAAAAGAAATCGGTTGCATAAAAAAATATCTTTTAGTTACTTTCAGCAACACTTATATAAGAATTAAATAATATAAAAAATTTTAAAAATATTTTTTAAAATAAAATTCTAATAAGCGAGTCATTATAGTTTTTTGTTATTCATTTAAAAAATTATCTTTTATTTAAATGAAAAATATCACTATTCTAAATATATAAAAAAAATTAAAATTCATTAAACCCACTATGATAATATAATAAATAACAATTAAATTCATTAAAATCACTATATTAATGATAAATAATATTTAAAATTTATTTAAATAAAAAAAAATATTAAAAAAAAAAATAAAGGAGAATTAAGAGAAATGGTTTTGTGTGTTCTCATTCATTCTAAGAGTAGTTTTTTAATTTTAATTTCTTATATAGAATATAGATATTGTAAAAACTTATCTTTTATTCAAATAGAAAATATCGCCATTTTAAATATATAAAAAAATGGGATTCTAATTTTATAGTCCCTAAGAGATTTGCATCTTATAAAATGAACATTTAACAACCTAAATAAATTTTCGAGATCACATAAAAACTTAGCAAATGGTCTATGACTTATGCCCTTTTCATTTGGTTCTATTTACGCATGCTTGCCATCAGATTCTCTACAATTAACAGAGAAGAGTATATGGGAAGTGACAGTTCACACTATTACTCTCTCGCTCAAGAAAACAGTCGATTCATCATGATTCTTTCGTCCAAAATCGATAAAAAAGAAACCAAATTATTCGAAAAAAATTTCTCTTTCTAATGATGTATTTTTCAAATTTCTTGGGTCCGATTTCAGTGTTTGCGAACATTCATCGTATAAGTCTTTTGCCTCCCGTTTGGTGATCGACGACGTTTTCCTAAAATGTCAAACACATTTACCACTAATAAATCGGCCCCCTACCATATAGGGCTTCTGTATTTCTAAATTATTGCTCATTGCGAAGACATGCTCGCATCTCAAACCTAGAGCATTTCGATTGAAACCCTAAATTTGGGTTGATAAACGGCGCTGCACCGTCTGAAAAAATGATGAAGAAGCTTGAAACGCAGTCCTCTCCATCGCGAAAGCGAAAGAATCCCGAAACATTCGCAAGGTCAGTGCGATTTTGGTCCGACGAGTATGTCAATTTGGACTGTGAATGTTCGTAAATATTGTGAATGTCCATGATTTGGCTGAGGTTGTATATTTATACATACTCCGATAATTATGTTCTATTCAGTATAATACAACGCCCCACGTGTTTTATGTTTTTCGGTGGTTGTTTTTTAATGCAGAATGTTCTTGTAGGTAACCATGTTCTTGTGGGTCACCATTTTTACTTTTGATAATGTTCTGATAAGTGTGCACTTTTTGTTTGTTGCTAGTGTGTAAATGTTCTTACATTTTACAAAAGCGAGCTCCGATTTTTTGTGATTGTTCTTACATGAAACTTACCTGTTTGTTAATGTAGTGTCTTATGTATGTTTAATTTGATTGTGAATGTTCGTTCGTCTGTATGAATGTCAAAATATTAACATGCATGTGTTTCCATTGTACCTTGTATTTTTTCTTTATGATATGCTAAAGGTCCGATTAAATGTTTGGGGTCCATGTTCCTGTGAGTTGTTTTGACGAATATTTACTTCCGGGTTTTGTTACTTTTTGTGAATGATCTGATAAGAGTGCCTAATGTGAATGTGTGTTGGTTTTTGACAATGCCATTAGATTGTGAATATGTACAAATTGAGATTGTGAATGTCCATAATTGTTCCAATTTGTGAATGTTCTTACATGAACTTACCTGCTGATGTAGTTTGTTGGTGTAATTGTTCATTTGATTATGAATGTTCCTAGTCTCGTGAATGTCCATGTTTGCTATTTGTCTACTTCTTGTGCGTTGTTTATGAATATTTACTTTAGTGCATACACATACGCTGACATTCTCTCTTTCAAAAAAATGGTTTATAGCACTGTGGATTGTGAAGCCGAAAACTGAAAATAAGTCTCAATCTCATAGCAGATAGTTTTCGTACCAATGTAATCTCAAACAAGCAGTTGACCTTCTTAAAGATTGCAAACTTACCGCGAAACATAAGGAATTGCTGTCGAAAATGCCTTTTGCAAAAAATTTTGAGGCATTATATGACAATAAGTTGTCATTGGAGAACGTTCAAAAGAACGATAGCCTGATAGAGCGAGGGGTTTTGAGTTACAATCCGTCTAGGGGTACGTTCAAGTTGGGTGATAAGAGTGTTAGTATGATACCGTTCGATATCCAGGTGATATTCGAACTGCCTTTGGGGGATGAGCCCGTCGTTCAAACTCGATACACACGGGCCGACTCTGAATTTCTTAGCAAACTAACGTATCAACCCCGCGAGTTCAGTGTCACGTTCCTCAAATCATTGATTAAACAACGGGTATCGCGAACAGGTGAAGATGACGTATAAGATACTATGAAACTCATATGTTTGCACTTGCTGACGACATGTTTCTTTGCAACCACTGGTCAACAAGTCCCTAAGTGGTTGGTGCGCTATATTGAGAACATTGATGATATGTGTACCTACAATTGACCACAAGCGATCTTCACAGATTTGAAAACTAGTTTGAAGAAGTCATACACAGAACCAATGTCGGTTACAGGGTGTGTCATTACGCTGCAGGTAATTAGTTGTTTTTAACATTATGTGTCAGTCATATTGAATGTTTACTTCTTTTTTTTTTACATTGGATTTTTCTTCAATTTGACAGTACTGGGTTCAATGGGTTTCGATTTTATCCAGGCTGAAAGTACTGTACCTACCCAACAAACACAAGACATCGCAGTCGATGACGTTTATCATGCATTGGACGAAATGCAGGAAGACTACTACATGAGGAAGTTGGAGGCTGAAGAACGTAATGAAGCACGGCTGAAAGTGTTGGTAAATGTAATAGTGAAGAACATAAACCAACAAACTGATACTGAAGGGCTAGCCACGTCACTTGCAAGCCAACAAGTCAAATACGATAATGATGTGGGTACTCTCAATGCAAGGATCGCAGCTCTCGAAAAGGAGAGGAAGACAATACTTATCGAGATGGGAGTTCACGAAATCATGCAAAAACATAGGGATCAACCGGTGAATACTGAACTTGAGAAGTTAAAAAAGAGATGCGCAGATCTCGAATTAAAGGTGAATGTGGCAGATCAGATCGTGAAGGAGGCAAATGAGTCGCAGAAGGCTGGTCGTAGAAGCTACATCTCGAAAATTAAGGAGCTTGCAGACAAAAACAGGGAGTTAGAGGATTGAATCAGCAAGTGCGTGGATAAAGACGTACTGATTCTGCTTCCGTTGCCCATGCGGGAGTTGTGGCCGGTGAACGTTCTGTACCATCGTCTGCGACTTCCAAACGCGAATCATCTTCTACTACAACTGAAAAACCTTTACGTTTCCCACGTTATAAAAGGGTGGACCTTATAGATATAGAACCGATAACAATGATTATACCCAATGACGACGATGTGGTAGATGTGACTCCAACGCCACGTTTGACCTGTCCCCACAACCAACTGATAACACGCCAAAAGTCGGTTCAATGATAAAATGTGTGAAGGGTAGGGTGAGGAATGAACGTAAAATAGGTAGCGATTATGTGTATCCTAATGAAAAGGGCAAAGGAAAGATCGTGGAAGAAAAATACTTCATCGATGTCGATCAGCTACCCGAGAGAGATTATGAAGACTCCATAAAAATGCCCATCCGGAAACGATTAAAAAGGGCAACGATACTTGACGATAGGGATTGAGAGTTATTGCAGTTGATACATACTAAGGAGGGGGTCGGGTGTGTGCTGAAAACTTTTATACTTGTTACCTTATTTTTTCTGATGACGTTTTTGAGTTGATTGCTTGATTCTCGTTTTTGGCAGTGGATTTGTGTGGGGGTGGTGAGGGTCCGACTTCAACATTCACATGCGGTGACGCGATATGTTTAATTAAGGGCAAGCAAGTTGCTAATAATGTATGCAACTTAACCGACATTGTTGTTTGTGAGATGTTTATTAAAATTATGATCCCCGTAATTGTGTTTGTACGATATTACATGTGAATGTTAATGTTTTCATTTTTTTTTCACTTTTTTAATTCATAGGTTATTGATTCGTTTGGCGAATTCTTGGAAATATGGATGCAGACAATCAACGTCATACGCAATACAAATGGGGTGGGGATGCTGGACCAATCGAAGTTTGTTAACACGAGTGTGTGGGTAAGCATTAATTGTCTAAATTTGTCTACTATTAATGACATCGGGGCTAACATATGATTTATGCCACACAGACTGTTCTAAAGAAAAAACAATAGAAACTCTTAGATTATTTACACGCAATGATCCAAGCTGCGTTTATCAATACCTACCGGTACCTACTGTTCCCCATAAATTCAGATGGACGTCATGCGTTATTAGTACTTGATATAAAGAAAAAAAAAGTGGACATTCTATAACTCCCTCTTGCCTAGGGACCCGATGTCTGACCACTACTTCAAGGATGCTCGATGGGTGGTATGTAATATACGGTGCTTAATTTTCTTGCACATTTGTTTGCAAAAAAACACAAAAAAATGCTAAAAAAATCTTTTTGTGAATGTTCTATAGACTGTCGTTGAGTTGTTTCTCAACAAACAAATTGACCACGAATGGGAGGATGCTTCCATTGAACAATGTCTTGGAACACTGCAGCAGAAAAGATCGTAAGTGTGTATAACTACTTTTTATGTACCAACCATTTTTATGTAAATGTGTAAATCAAAATTTCTTTTATCGTTCACAGGATCGATTGTGGTGTGTACGTGATGTATATGATGCTCCAGTATGCCGAGAACAAACCCTTTGCAAAAAAATTAAAAGCGAAAGAGGTTAAAAATGTCCGTAAGACAGTCCTCCATTACTTGTTAAACGATCGGAAGCGAACTTGGTCTCTTTCAGCTGCCAGATTGCGGAAGAAGTATGACGGGTCTATTAGGTGATTGAACAATTAATGGACTTGTGATTTTTGGGTTCTATTTTGTTGTAGACATTTAGTATGATGACTTGTTTTGAATTTGGTTATTTGTACTTAACACGGATTTTGATTTTTGGGTTTTGTGTGCACATTCACAAAGAACACCACCATATACCACACCTTCATCACCAAAAATCATATCTGAGTTAGTAAACGTTCATGTGCAACCTGAACATTCAGAATGCACATAGAATAAACAGATGTTTTGCATATCTGAATGTTCATATATGGTTGTGTTGTGTAAGTTCATGTTTGTGGCGTGAAAAAAGCTATAATTAAAAAATGAACATTCAAGAAAATGTATATAGAACAAACATATATTTTGAATATCTGAAATGTTCATGTATGGTTGTGTTGCATATGTTTATACTTGTGGGTGCGAAAATTCTGTAATGAAAAAAAACGTAAAAAAACAAATGATCACACAAGAATTTTGCAAAAAATAAAGGGGAGACTAGATATATACCCATCTTAACAAAAACAAAATATAAACATCCATACCCACAAAAGAAAAAAAAATTGAACTTAAAACATATGTGTTCGTAGATTAATGTATCAAAAAAGAGACCCAGGTTAGATAATCACTCTGCCATGTCGACGATTCGGTCAGCGCCGGTGGAGTAAAACCTGGGCCAAGGTAGCTCCTCAGACACTCGACCTCTTCTTCTAGGTCAGCAACACGTCTGCAAAGATACTCCACTTCCACCCTCATTTTGTTAGTCTCGTCGCATTTGTCGTGTTACCTTCAGCGTGCCCCGCCCATCCTCCATTGCATTGATCTTGCTAACTTCAGTAGTCTCTTGGCATCCTCGTCCTATCGACTGACTTGTGCATCAAATGCATTGTTCGCGTTGTTTTGCTAGTTGACAGCCTGGTTGTTCCCCTCGTTATCCATTGCCTAACACACAAAGTCAACCCATATGAGTTTGTCAGTCCGAAACAACATGAAAATAGTGTGTGAGATTCAACCGCACACTAAAAAAAATTTGAAAAAATATTCATAAATTGGAATTTATAAGTGGGAAGGGATGAACATTTTTATAAGGAGGAAAAATGTTCCCCCCTAGTTTGCCCGTATTCAAACACACATATTCAAACCATCGAAACCTTGGATGGAAAAAAGAAGACGTACTAACCATGTGTTTTCATAAACGAAACATGTATCTGTATGGAAAAAAACAGTATACTACATACTACAGATGTGCGGATGAGTAAATGTGGATCTTAAAAGAGGGCTAAAAAAAATTTAGAACCACCAACCAACAAAAATATCTTATGGATGTGTTACGACAGTCTGGTCGCAAAAATCCAAAAGCCATATGTGTGCTAACACATATGAATTATAGATTTAGAACGGTAAATAGACTTACCAATATCTCGTTGTGTTCTCGCCGGTGGAACTTCGAACGTTATTTTATGAGGAATGTCAGGTAACTCAAAATTGATCTCTCTGTGGGCTTGGATTGGAATGCAGACCAAATCAACCAAGCAAGACTTTACCACATTTAAATTCATGTTTGCGTTCCGGGTCGGCATATACTTCCATATGTAGAAAAATCCATTACTCTCATCCACCCTCCCATATACTTCCCATTTGCAACCTATTTCTTCATTTTGTGAACATTCTGTCGTGACTCTCTTCTTATCGTTTTTTTTCAATTTGAAGGTAAAACCTCTATGAACAACAAACGTCCTAAGAATTTCCCTAAATTCTGGTACCTCGCCCATAAAAATTAGTCCCACCTCTTTTATGCCTTCACCCTATCGATCCGATAGCAATGCTTTTTGTGACAACGGACGAAAAATCGGCAACAGATCATGATTTCTTGATTCGTCTCCTTCGTTGCCCTGACACGTTGAGGGCTTGATTGTCATTATGGGTCCATTGTTATCCGATCCACCCCCGCTAACACATACTTTGATGTCGACACAAATGTATTCGAACTTCAAAATCCGAGAAATGCTACAGACAACTTCAACGTCGGCTTGGGATGACAGTATACACTTGTCATGTCCAGGGATGGAGTAGTATAGCTCAAATGCGTCACGCGGCAATATCTCCCACCTTGCTATTATTTTTTGAACCAACGTGTCAAACGTGAGATGATCCGCGCATTTAATTCCGTATGAATACCCATCAAGCTTGCACATCAACATTAGTTCGTATGTAGTATCCATTTCGTTTGTTATCTGTCCATTTAAAAACTAATGCTCACAAAAAATAAAATAGTAGTGTGTACAAAAAATTCGGAAGTATGCGACCATTTAAAATGCAGTTTAGAGTTTCTCTGTCTGTTTCAAACACAACAATTGATAAGGTGATTTTGAAAAACATTCACACCGTATTAACATGTTAAAAATTCATTTACAAAGAGATGTTTCTTTGTTCATTCCATGCACACCCTTCACATGTTGAACATTCACTCCGCCCCTGAACATTTCGTATTCATATGTTCATCCTGTGAATATTCTCGAATGTAAGCAAAAAATAACATTTTTCGTAACAGTTTAGTGAATGTTCTCTAAAACTCCCCCCCCCCCGGGCGAATATTCTCATACACTGTGTATTTTTGTGACTTTGTTCAGGTCTCAAAACTATGGATATGGCAAAACAAAACTTTCTTTGTGAATATTATCGAATGTAACCAAAATATGAGGTCTTTCATAACATGTAGTGAATGTTCTAAAAACTCTCCGGATATTCCCATATGCTGTGCATTTATGTGACTTGTTCATATCTCAAAATTAAGAATATAGCAAAACAAAAACGAACTAATTTTGCAGAATGAACATCGATTTTTGCAAAAAACATAAACGGGTGAAACTTTGACAGTCGAAAAAAAGACAATATACTCACCACACCATACAATATCTTGCTTTCGTTTCAATACATAATCTCGAGCTTGATGGATCAAATAAATCGTGACTACAATCCACCGTTCCACCTGTTCTTTCTAATGGGTTCGAAGTTTGTTTTGGTCGTCTCTTCATTTACTAAAAATATGGGTTGATTGAGATGAGAAAAGATGCCATAAATAAGATGGATTAATTAACCTACCTAATTAATCTGTGAATTGGAACTTACCATAATCGCCTGCTCAGCCAACATAGGGGTATCGACGTCCATGCATTTGGTATTTTCAACCGTCGGGGATCATATTATTAGAATGTTTTATAAAAGGTTGAAATAATAATCTCTATTCCATACTGGTTTGATGAGGAAAGAGAATAAGCAATTTGGTCTAAATAATAAAAATCCCTAAAAAAATTCATTCAACCCACTATTATAATAATAAATAACAATTAAATTCATTAAAATTACTATATTAATGATAAATAATATTTAAATTTTATTTAAATAAAATAAAATCTTATAAAAAAGAAAAATTCATTTAATTTTTGCTTAATTTTTTTCACATTTATAAATTTGACGTTTTGATTTCGTTTAATCAATCTCTCCTAGAAAAATCAAGATTTGTTTTTGTGCAAATTCCAGTTCTGCGTTTATCTATTTAGTTTTTTTACGCTGGAAGTGGTGTTTAGTATTGGTAAATGTTTGTTGTGGTGATTGACGGTGTAAATGTTTAGTATTATAATAATAAATAGTAGTTGTGAATGTTTGTTATTGTGGTGGTGGTGGTAGGCAATGGTCACGAAGATGGTGATTTTTTTTTTGTGGTAGTGGTAAAAGTTTGTTATGTTGGTCGGCAATGATTGTGATGATGGTAAATTTTTACATTGTGATAGTGGTAATTATTTACCACAATACGAACAAATTGAGAAATTTTTTATTTATTAAAAAAAAACTTAATATATTTTATGAAACTTACATTACCCCATATTGAATGATCTTTAATTTTTTTAGGACAATGAAATTAGTGTTTCACAAATTAAAATATGAAAGAATTTCTTTATTCATATAAGAATTGGGAATTGTTGGGGGGATAAATTTTTTCTAAAAATATTCAATCTCAACTCTCTATTTTAGCCAAGATATATTTTTTTTTGAAAAAATAATTGAGATATACTATTTAGGTATCAACAACAATGAAATATAGACTCCTATTTTCTTGATTTTTTCTACCAACAATAATAAAATATAATTCACATAAAATATAAATATAATTTTCTTAATTATATAAATTTGGTCTCAGCTCCATATTAAAGTTCTTAAAATCATGAACTGAAAGAGATAGAATTCCCTGCACTGATCCATCGCCAAAAAATGAATGAAAGGGAAAATTAAACCCCCATCGCCAAAAAACTTAATATATTTTATGAAACTTACATTACCCCATATTGAACGATCTTTAATTTTTTTAGGACAATGCAATTAGTGTTTCACAAATTAAAATATGAAAGAATTTCGTCATTCATATAAGAATTGAGAATTGTTGGGGGGAGAAATTTTTCCTAAAAAATTCAATCTCAACTCTCTATTTTCGCCAAGATATTTTTTTTAACAATGATTGAGATATATTATTTAGGTATCAACAACAATAAAATATAGACCCCTATTTTCTTGATTTCTTCAACCAACAATAATAAAACATAATTCGCATAAAATATAAATATAATTTTCTTAATTACATAAATTTGGTCTCAACTCCATATTGAAGTTTTTAAAATCATGAACTGAAAGAGATAGAATTCATTGCACCAATCCATCGCCAAAAAATAAATGAAAAGGAAAATTAAACCCCCACAAACCCGACTTACTTTGCAAACCTAAGAAAGAGCTTTGCACACCAGAGCATTTTCGATTTTCATGAATAGTTTAAGGTATTAAGAGAAATCTACACCACTATCGTCGACAACCCATTTGAAATTTGCAGCAGTCGCAACACAAAGAGTTGAATGGTGGCTAGATCCACATATTTTTCAGGACAAACCTGACGATCCAATCCAAAAGATATGGTCTTTTCTAACAAAGAACTCAATCTCGAAATGACCAGGATTGGAACTTGGCCTGAACACCTGGGTGTATCACCGTTCGCCAAGAATCGACTACAGAAGAATTGTAACTGTATCAGTCCCCCTAAATATAAATTTTAAAAATTATAAAAAAAAAATATTTAGATTATTCATATATTTGGATATCAAAAAATCATACACATATATATATATATATATATATATTGAAGTATAAATGCTACAATATTAGGATTAAAATGTTCTAAACTCCATAAATTTAGTCAAATAAATAGTTGCAACTCTACATATCACTATTTAGAAGAAACAAAAAAAATAATCAAAATATTGAAGGAAAAATCAATACAAATGATAAAAAGAAATGAAAATATATTAATGCATATATAAATAGAATACAAAAAATACCCATAAGATTGCAATCATGTCGGAGTCTTCAGACTTGTCTTATTTCTCTATTTTTTGAGCATGTCCGACTATTCTATGAAATGAATTATTTTCAGCAGACCAGGTTGGCCATGACAATTTTCGTTTGCTTTGTGATATAAAATTTTGCATCCCGAAGGGGTATATGTTTATGTGTGTGAGGTTAATTTATGATGTCTTCTCAAATTCTTTAACTTATGGTGAAATTAGATACAAGTTGAAAAAATCACTATTATTAATTGTTATAAAGAATTCAAAATGATTAATTTATTATGTCTTCTCAAATTCCATAATGGATGGTGAAATTAGAAACCAAAATTTCAAGAATTAACATATCATTAATTGGAATAAAGATATTAATAATAAAGATGACTTGATGCATGTATTTTTGTGGCTTTAAAATTTCACAATTTAAAACTAAATATGAGGCAAATTCACCAAAAAGAAGTAATGGGGTATTGGAGAGCTCTCATTCTCTCTTAACTTTAAGCTTCCAATTTTAGGTTTCTTATAAAGATTTGCATAATAAAATAAATTATTATTTTCAATTAATAATTATATTTATTTTTTATATTGTTTTTTATTATCAATTCAAAATTTCATTCTTTAAAAAAAAATTATATTCATAATATTGATTTTTTTTTTAAATTAAATTAATTTTCATTCAAATAAAATTGTTTCTTAATTAATAATTCTATTTATTTTTGTTTTGTTATTATTATCAATTCGAACTTTCATTTATTTTTTACAAAAACAAAAAATATTCATAATATTGGATTTTTAAAAAAAAAAAATAATTAAATTGATTTTTATTCAAAAAAAGGGATTAATCATATAGGTTGAGAATGATGGTCCCTCAAAGATTTTTTTTTTTTCAATAATCTATTTTAGCATTACTCTTATCCTAAATGCATATATTTTTTCCCATAATTGAAAAAAAATGGGTTCTTGATGAGCATTTCATAAATTAAAAATGATTTTTTTTCTTTTAAATCCAAATTTTATGATTTACTATTTATCTAATCTACAAAAGTTATTGTAATTTTTTATATGAAAATTATAGTTATTTTAAAGTAGTATAATAATTTTGGATTCATAAAAAAATTATTATACTAACATGGAATACATTGACTAAAATTTTAAGTTCATATACTATTCAATTTTTTTAAAAAAAAAACTTATGTCCATACAGTCTATTAACTCATAGGAATTTTACAAAACTTGAAAAACTCGCAATATATTGATATTTTTGGCTTCGAGGTCAGAAACCAATTTTTTAATTATAAAAACTTGCAATATGTTGATATTTTTGTGATTTTTTTGGCTCTGAGGTCAGAAATCATTTTTGTCATTCCATAATTTTGTGATTTTTATTTTATTTATTTATATTTTACGTTTTCTAACTCCTATTATGTTTTTTCGAAACGCGTCTTGCACAAAAAACTTGAGTATTCAATCAATTTTATTAAAAATATCAAATGCAAACATCATGAGTAAAAAAATATGATTTCTATTGGTGTAACATCTAAATAGTAAGCAACTATTTTGTATTATTATAAGAAAATTTAATTATTTGGTCCCCAAAACTTATCGTATTCCGAAAATGGGCCTCCAACCGTTCCTATTTAGTTTTCAATCCCCTGTCACTTCTTAGCCTTCAGTCACTACTAAATGCCCTTCTATGTTTGTCAGTATTTACGATAGTTGCCACTCTGCAAAATAACCGTCTGTTCGTTTCAATATATGTGACAACTTGCTTTTTCAAGATTAACTAAAACACAAAATTAATCCTGTGAGATTTTTAAAAAAAAAAATACAACAAATTAATCTAGGAAAAGTTATCTTTTAGATGATATAATTTTCAAAAATTTTGGATGATATTTTGCATTTTGTGAATATTCATATTCTGTTAATAGATTCACGATATGAATATTCACCAAAATAACTACAAACATTTATCCAAAAAAATCGATACGAACATTCGCAAAAAAATTAAATAAAATCAACACAAAACAAAATGACGACATGAACATTCACCAAAACAAACGTGAATATGAACATTTACCAAAAAAATTGATATGAACATTCACAAAAAACAAAAACACACATGAACATTCATTCACAAAAAACAAAGAGACACACATATATGAATATTCACATATAATGAATAGACGATAAACGGACGATGTGCGCATGGCGGTGTTCGTCCGTTTATTGTCTTCGCAAATCAGATCTAAGGACAAGAGCACGGCGACAGCGGATTGGAGCACTGCGGCGCAAATCGCAAAATTGCAAATCAACTACCGCCAAATCGCAAATCAACCACCGCAAATAGAAAAACTACCACCAACGAGACGCGATGGTAACGGACGGTGGTGGCGCATTGGAGCACGGCGGCGCAAATCGCAAATCGAAAATCAATCACTACAAAAATCGTAAAATCAACCACCGATGAGACGATGCAGCGAGCAACGAGGAATGACAGTGACGGCGGCGACGATCGTGGTTGGGTGGCAATCGTTCGGCAGCGATGGTTGGTTGTCGTTCGTCTGTGGAAACGAGATCTAGAGAGAGGGTTGGGGGAGGCAATTGCAGGCTGTGCAAATCATTGATATTTAGAAATTTAGGGTTTATATATATATATATATATAAGTGTATAGTTGTTCACTTTTTTTTTTTTTTTTTTAATTTTGAAAATGGCTTTTTTAGAAGAATGTTTTTTAAAAAGGTTAAAAAATATTTTTTTTTTCAAAAAAAGAATTAGTAAAGAAAGAAAAAACTCAAAAAATCCAAACAATAAAAAAAACCTTATTATAAACAATTTTTTTTTTCCTAAACCCGCGCATACGTCCGCGGGCTAAAACTAGTGTTTAGTTAAATTAGGTGTACGAATAGACGCGCCCGTCCCTGACTCGAAGACAATGGTAGACAATGTATCTACATCCACCCAAGAGGAGAGCTCAGATGATGTCTCGGACTACTTACCGCTCCAGCTGATCAAAGCTGATGCGATCCCACCGGCCTCGGGGTCGTCCGAATCAGCAATCGACTGGTTGCCGGAGTTCGCCGGGTACTCGTGGATCGCCTACGGCGCCGCCTCGCTCCTTGTGGTCTCTCACTTCCCAAATCCCCTCCGCCAAAATGAAACCCAAATCGGCCCAATTTTTCGGCAAGTATTTGAACTCTCCGTCTATGGCTCCGGCAGTGTTTCGGCAGTTTCCTGGTCTCCGGCCACTCCTTCAGCCGGAGACGTCGCTGCCGCCATAGATAATTGCATCGGCTTGTTTTCGCACAATTCAGATTTTCCTAAATGTAAGACTTTTAGTTTATAGCTGTTTTAGTTTTGCATTTCAATTTCACAAATTTGTTGGCATGATTCTTTATAAAGTTTGTTCACATATCGGTATACATCTCAAAACATAAATGCGTAGAGAAATAGTATGGTTCTTTTGGTCGGGGGTGGGATTTTCCTTGAGGCAAATATAAAATAATACAATTTAAATCGGTAAACTGTGATGTTATTGAAATTTGTTTTGTAGGTTAATACAACGCAACAAATCCTTTATCGGCTAACTAGGGACGGCTGCATGTTTGTAGGTGAAGACCTAGCAAGAAGGAAAAATTGTTCATAGGTGAATATTTTGGTGTTAGTGTTCTTAGTAAACTGCGAACGAGATAGGAAAGACCTCTGGAAATATATTATTGATGGAAAAAATAGATACTCCACTAAGCACTGGCCACTGGGTTATAATGGGTGACTTCAATGCAGTCAGGAATAGGCAGGACGATATCGGAGTTGTTAAGAATTGGATTGTTTCAATGGCTGATATCCTGAACTTTCATGATGCTCAACATAATGATATGAGGTACTTGGGATCTTTCTTTACTTGGACTTATAGAAGAACTGGGGATCAATGTGTGTGGGGCCTGGGCTGCAAAGTTTGACAAAGCTTTCACATATTTAGTTAATTCTGGGCTATCTGACAAGAGGAAAATGAAGAGGAAACCCTTTAGCTTTCTAATTTTATAGCAGAGATAAAATATATTTGCCTATTATGAAGATGGTGTAGGACATGGATATAATAGGATCTAGATATCACAAAAGTGAAAAGTTGAAAATGGAATTGAAGAAATTGAATAGGAATTTGATGATAATCATTTGATGTGGAGGAAACCATCAGTGTGGATTTATGGAGGACGAATATGGGTGCGGGGATTTGCGATTCAGGGATGCAAGTTCGAGAATTCGATTTTTTAAATTTCGAGAATGCAGGTGTGGTAGGGATACACAAGTGTGTGTATATCGCATGTATAGCATATGCACACACATAAATACAATGACAATATGGATAATGTTGGAATGCATAATAAAATAGTTACTCGCTAGTTACTCACTCCGTCCAAATATAATTGTCCTGCTTTCCATTTTTGGATGTATCAATATAATTTTCTAATTTCCTTTTTATCACATAAATTGTTAGCACATTTCCCAAACTAATCTTCTAATCCACTCATTCAAAGGTCAAAAAGTTAAAAACTCTTTTTTACTTTTCACTTCAAAGGACATAAGTGGTTCGACCTTTCTTTGGACTCCGCTCATAGCGGGAGCTTTGTAGCACTGGGATGCCCTTTTTTTACTTCAAGGGACATATGGTAAAATAAAAAATATTCTAACACTACCTAAAATTTTGTGCAAAGTCAAAGAGGACAATTATTTTCAGGCAGAGAAAGCATTTAAAAGTTCAATATTATTGTAAAATACTCTCTCCGTTCAAAATTTATTGTCACATTTGACTTTGAACAAAGTTTTAGATAGTGTTTGAATATTTTTCACTTTACCATACTCCATACTACCCTTATTGGGAATAGTGTCTAAGTGATAGAACTTTTTGAAATTTGAATATGTGGTTGAGAAGAGGGTTATTTTGGGAAATGTGATAAAGTGTATTTGTTAAAAAAAGAAATGTGACAATTAATTTGGGACATCTTAAGAAGGAAAGTAGGACAATTAATTTGGGACAGAGAGGGAGTATTTTTTAACTAAATATTCAACCACCAATAGAAATCAAGATAAAGTATTCAATTTCCCTTCATTGTTGACAAATAATAATAATAATAACAACGATAATAATAATAAACCACAAGAAGAAAACTAATGCCACGTATTCAGTTTCCCTTCCTTCCCATGACATCATCATTGTAATCTCCGTCATTGGTAAAAAGTACTCCTTCCATGTCTTGGCTCATCAAGGTTTGTAGTTTATAGATTTGTAAAATGTGTATAATTGAGGAAGAAGATTATTGTGTATGAACTACAAACCTTAAGGGCCTGTTAATAAAATTGAAAACTAATTGCTGAAAACTTATAAGTGATGAGTTTTAAGTGTTGACATTATAAATACTGAATTCATTAAATGCTGTATGTGTTAAGTTCTTATATTTTTTAATACTTGTAGCCTCATATAGTTCATCTCTAAAATAATAAATTTTCATCTCTAAAATAATCTTTAAAATTTCTCTTTCTAAAATATTTTCTTTCTGTAACTCTCTCTCTGTTTCTTTTTTTTTTTTTTTTTTTTTTTCAATTTAACACTTTCTCTCTCTTCAATAACTTTCTTTTTTCGAGATCCTATTGTAATGGTGTTGAATAGTGGTTATGGTTGATAGATATTTGATGGTTTAAGTGATAAGTGCAAAAAAAAAAAATAAATAAATAAAAAAAATTGAGTCCCACATCACATAAAATTTTGAATTATTTTTAACTAATGCTTATATTTCAAGTGCTCGCTTCACATTTTTTTTTCAAACACACCTAGTTTGATAACTAAATTCATTTAGTTGTAAGTGCTTAATTATGTTATCATATGGGCGCTAAGTCTTCAGCACATTGAAGTTAAATCTTGTTCTTCCTCATTGAATTAGTAAAAGAGTACATGCTCTAGATCTTCTGATAGCAAGACGAAAACATAATTGACCAAGTAGTTAATGCCAAATTTTTGCAACATGGGCAGAGGATCGTGGCAAATCCACCATTTCTTTGGATCAAGGCATCTTTGTTCATGCAAGAAATCAAGTCCACAAACACATCTGCAGCGCCCAAGAATCTAGTGAATTCAATATTTATGCTTCCGTTCTTCGGCATTTCGGAAGTATCTTCTCCAACACTGGTTTCTCTCTGTAGAAATTTCAACCTCTCTATGAGGAGGAATACTGTTAGGTTATTCATCATGCCATTGTCTTCTATAGTGCCTAGAAAATGAGCAAAAAGACTACTTCAAATAATTTGGAGTATAAAAACCGACTATTGAGAAAAAAAGAAGAAGTTACCTTAGATTCAAAGAATGTGCTAAACAATGCAGTAAAGTAGTACTTTTGTTGCATTGATCAACAATAATTGAATCCGCAATTAACAAAACACGTAGTTATTGTCTTGCTTCGTTGAATCGAGTGAAGGATAGGCTTGTCAGTATCAGCAAAGCTTGATCAGCAAAGTGTGATCAGTAACCACTAGCATGTAATCAGGCTTATCCCACCATACACCATTTAGGATCATTTCCTTCACCACAATGAGAAGACCATTTTCATAAATAGTTATAGCTTGAAGTCCACATTTTATGAGTTCGAATCTATTCAACATCAACATGATCAAGACAAATTTTATTGGCACAAGCTCATTACATGTATCCAACCGCATCGAATGATTGCTTATGAAAGTTTTTTTGAAAATGGCATCATCGGCAATATCTTTGATCCTCCAGCGACACCATAAAAAGTGTTTCTGTATTTCTCGCCACACAGGTATTTTTAAATGCAAGATTAAGTGTGTGTAATACACAAGGAGTCCAAAAAGTTTTGGGATGTTGTGCCTCAACAAGCAACGTAAGTGATTTACAAATATGTGCATTAACTAATATTACTTTGGCCACATATTCAGACCCAACCTCCCCAATCCCATTCTATGATGGGAGGTGGCAGATTTCTCTCCCCAAAAACCTGCTCCACTCAGTGAGTGGAGCAAAATCAACGAGATCCCTGAGATGAGGGGAGGAGAACTCCTGAGTGATCGGGCAAAGTAATTCTTTGTTTGTGTGATTTAATGAAGCACTTATGTTTTGATTTCTCTTAAGCTTGTTGTTGACTTGAGCGTCGAAGTCCCTTTGACCGGAACCACACTTGTACCAAGGTTGTAGGTTAAGAGGTCAGATGTCTAGATACCATTACATTAAGCTGAGGAGGTAGATTTTTTTACCTATACAGTAACCAAGGCTGCTAATGCTAAAGATGAGATGGATAAGTCTGAATGTGACCTCACTGATAACTGAATCTGCCAATGGAAGTTTGAGAAATCAGGATAAGCAACTGAATTGAATTTACTTGGAAGCTTTGAAAGATAAGTCAGAGGTCCACAAGCAAAATTGAACAGTTAAATGGCTAAATGGAGATAATAATTCCAGTTTTTCTTCAAATCTACCACGCAAAGCTACATTAGGTAGAGAATTATGAGTGTGTACAGAGAAAATGGATCTCAAACTGGCACCAAAGAGAAAATTCACAAGAAGTGGGTTTTTATGAGAAATTATTTGGAACTATTACTAATCGGAATCGAAACTTGGAGGAACTCAATGAACTAGTTGTTAATGGCGTTCTTGAAGCTGTGATGGATAGTCTTATGGCCACTGTCAGGAGATTATAATTTTTCTTTGGTCTGATGATTTGAAGTCCCTTGGTCAGATGCATATAATAACCTATAAGTGGTGATGATTCTTGCTATCATTGAACTCTTTCAATCAAGCAACATCCTGATGTCTGTTAATGCACAACCTTGACACTTGGATGTCTGTTAATGCACAACCTTGACACTTGGTTCGTAAAGCTATTAACATTTCTAGAATGACAGAATTTATACTGATAGCTTGTTGTAGCCTTCTAGACTTCTAATACAAAGGTATATCTAAAATCATTGTTGGGATATTAAAGAGGGCCTTTCTGAAGATTGTTAGCCTGAATGAATTAGCTTTTATGATGGGAGAAGCATTAATGATGATATTTTGTTAGCATAAGAGTTTTTCAGAGGATATCATTCTAAGGAGTTGCTATATGTGCAATGGAGGTGGACTTGATGGAAGTGTACGATATTGGGATTTCCTATTTGGTGCTTTGGGTGCACTTCATTGCATTTTACTTTAGTTTTCACTAATTGAATTAGATATTGTGTACCTATTGCATCCTTGTCAATTTGGTGCTTCATTGACTTATTTAAAGGGAAGAATGGTTTGAGGCATGGTGATTCAATGCCCTCCTATTTATTACTCATTGTGATGGAGATTTCAAGTCATATAAAATAAGAAGTTTAGCAAGTAGAGAGTTCGAGTTCAAATTCCATCTGATATGTGGCATATTAAGGGTATCAGAGCTATGTTTTGCAGATGATTTGTTGGTATTTTTTAGAGGAGATGCAAGTTTTGCTAGAATTCAGATGGAGGAATGGTCTACTTTATAAGCTAATCAGAGTAAGAACAATTTGTTTTTGTCTAGGGAATCTGAGTCTCTAGTTGCCCTGGAGATTCTGATGATCTTATGCTTAGTTTCTTCAGTTTAAGGCATCGAAACACGTATCCATCCCCATTGTTTCTCTAGCCCAACTCGGTACTTCTATTGCCCATCTTTACTGTCTCCCTTTCCTTATCATACCATGGGTGATAAACTTGGTTGCCACTTATCACATGCCAGGTACCCCTTCCCTTTTTAGACACCTTCAGTCATCTCCCTTGTTGCGTCCTATTAAAGTCGCTGATGGTTCCATAGTTCCTTTGGTGGTGTGTGCACCATGAAACCCTCATCCTCTTTCTCTTTATCCTATGTCATATAGATTTCTTTGTTTTCTTGTAATCCGTTGTCGGTCAACTAGCTTGCTAAGCATCATAACTATTTTTGTTTTTATTTTTCCTAATATCTATTGTTATTCACGATTTGAGGACACAAAAAACAGTTAGCATCGGGTATGATGAAATCCGCCTTTAGACGATCAAGGACGTATCTTTGCTATACCACCCATTGTTCGTTTGACGATTGTCTCTGCCCACCAAATTAATTGTCACCTTGGTTATCCATCCCTCGTCAATCTCAAGCTTGTTATGTCACTAGTCGTCCTTAGATTGTGAGTTTTATCAGTTGAAAAGAGTCATTGTATTTCATTTGTTTCTTGAGTTAATAAATGAGTATTTTATTTTTAAAGAGAACCTCGTCGGAGTGGCGAAGGCTGTATTGATCTCTAAAGAACAAATAAAAAAATAAAGGGGGGGGGGGGGGGGGCTAAGCTTGACCTCAAATCAAATCAAAGCAACCAACAAATAAATAATAATAAATACAAGCAACTTCTCGAAAATTAGGGAAATGAAGCCTATCCAGCCTTAGACATTCGCAAATAGATGCCGGGTAATTTGATTCAGACCAAAATTTTTGATTCTCACCATCACTCCGAAGTTTGGCCATAAAATCAACATCTGTGTTAGCTTTTCTGTAACAATGAGAGATCGAAGTATGGACCTGAGAAGTCAATATCCTTATATCCCTAATCAAAGACAACGTCACCAGAGAGTTTCCAGGACCCACAACGACCAACAGAGCATTGTTTGTAACAATATCCACATATTCCCAATTGAAATCAACACAAAATTGAAGCATGATCTGCAAAGTTTTAGTCTCAGCAAGCAAACTAGTACAATATATTGAGAGAATCCAAAAATTAAGATTCCCTTAGCACCACGAAGAGTACTATCACCACCAATATAACCTGGGTTACCTCTAAACTTCCATATAAGTTGAACTTGAGTCTGTCACAAGGAGGATTCAAGAAAACCAATTGAACCTTCGACTTCTTTTTCTCAATGGAATGCAAGGCTAGTCATGGTTTGATGAATATTGAATAGAATTTGCTAAATGTCATGATGAGCCCCAAATCTAACCTTATTAAGCATTTTTCAAATTTTCCAGCAAAGCACAGAAGGAAGAAGCAAGGCACGATGCTTCTGAAGAATTAGAGATCTATGATGCTGCTACCAACCAACCAATCAATCTATCGAACGAATCTCCATTCCACAGAGTCGACCCAAAAGCGGCCTACACACTCTTGGCCACTCTCCCTTGAGAAAATAGATGATCAACGAATTAGCTTGAGGCATACAACAACAATTACATTGAGAGTATATCATCACACCTTTCTTCTGAATCACTTCATCCATAGGAACAATGTGGTGTAAGAGTCTCCATATAAAGACATAAATATTAAAGGGAAGGAATTTATGCCAAATCTTCCTAAAGAAAGGATGAGCTTCCTCCTGTTTCCTAATAGGCGGATTTAACCGAGAAAATTCCTGATTTAGAAGGCTGTCAAACCATGACATCATGATAATAAACATTAAGAACTTGAATATCCTCCAACCGAATCACATATCATCAGGAATAGGAGTCTGAATAAGATGCATCTTCCATTCTCCATTAGCTAATCGAACATCTTTAACTTGAAGATTAGAATATCTCATGTCTACGAATAACAACTCATCCAGTGGAGCTGAAGTAAAGGAAACATGCCCAATACCTATTAAAAACTAAATATGATATCATAGAATTTGCCTTCAAGTAATGAGCCCCCCACATGACTTTAATGAGCAACATTTTGCACTTAGCTGTTCGACAAGCCCGCTGGTACTTTCAATTAAAAAACTGAGCCTAAAGAGTTGAACCTTCTTTAAAGAGTCGCAACTTCTCTAAATCTCCACGAAAGCTTAATCTGAAAAGGTAGAACGACATCCTGTAAGTCTCGAATCCTTAGGCCACCCTCGGGAGTAGAGAAACAGAGATTTATCCATCTTTTCCAATGAAAATGGTTGAGAATATTTGTGTCATCCTTTTACTTCATTTATATCAAAGTCTGGTATCCTCCATCAATTCACTTGTTCTCATGATCACAACAAAATGGGAAGCTAAGAATGAGAATCAACACCTTCGTAAGGTGACTAGTACTTTGCTATTTGAGGTGAATGTTCCCAAGTACCTTTGTGTTGATGCAGTTCTTAATGATTTCTACTTGATGAATCAAATGTCGTTTTCTATTCTGAATGGCCAAGTCCCTACTAACTTCTTTTCCTTCGTTCTCCCTTCTTACCACCCCATATTTTCGGTTGCATCTGCTTTGTTTATCCATAGTTCCTTACGAAGACAAGTTAGATCCTTACACCTTGAAATGTGTCTCCGAGGCTACTGCAACACCAAGGGGTAGTGTTGTTATAGTCCATATTTGGTAGGTTCATTTGTGTGTGCTGATGTTGCCTTCTTCGACTCCATACATTACTTCTCAGAGTCTCACTCTCTGATTTGGATCTTACACTTCCCTTACTGCGTTTCCTGCCCCTGCTTTACCCTCATCTACCCCTGGAACCCATCTCTTACAAGGTGTCCCTCTTGTCTTAATTTGTACTCTACACGAGTCGGTAGAAGGTGATTTTTTGCTACTTTACCTCCGTTGCTACACTCGCTATCTCCCTGTCCTCAAATGCTTTATATACTGTTACACAATCGTTTGATTTGAACATGCCCATTACTATCCAGAAAGTAAGTGCTCTTCTACTAATCATCTTTTCTCTAATTTTTTCCTCGTTGCGCATTTATCCCCTTGCTATTCTTTTTTTTGTTGCTTCTTTGCGCTCTATTTCTCTTCCGAACTTTGTTTATAGGTTCTTTCTCATCCTGGTTGTAAGAAGAATATGACAGGGGATGAAATCTTGGCCTTATACCACAATGGCATTTATGGCTTATTTGGTTGGATGAAATGAAATCAAAGTTGAATGGAATAGGAGAAGGAATGAAATGACAGAAGGAACGTAATGGATTTACCAATGGAATCACTATTCAATTATCTTGTTTGGTTGTAATTGTATGCTTAAAGGAATTGAATGGAATAATGTTATTTTAGATATCAATTTTGAGATCAAATTCATTCATGATATATATATCTAATAATAATTTATTTTAAAAAAATGACTATAAAATATGAGTAATATCCCATGTGAAAAATATTCGAAATCTACCAACTAAAATCGTTTTGTTCTTGAATTTTTGTTTTTGCTTTGGGAGCATAAATAGATTTTATGCTCAATGGGTTTAGGTTCAACCTCAATGGGAAAATCAAATGGAGCACTGGCAATCATTGTCGATTCCGGCTTCATGCAGACGAGTTGCATGTGAATTGAATTGGCAAATTAGTTGATATATTTACCAAACCATTCGGGGGTTTAAGGATAAGGTACACTAGTAACAACTAGGTAGGAGCATGTTATATATATGGTCCAACTAGAGGGAAGTCTTGAAGGGTATTTTAGTCATTCTCTAATATATAGGATTTTTTTTGTACTTGTCTCATTGATAAATAGAGCGAGAGGCTCATCGTTATAGTCTTGCCATCTCATTCTTTTCTTGTTCTGTTGTCTACTTTAACACTAGTATCCTGGTTACAAGATGAACATTTAAATAAAAAAAAATGTTTTTTATTGGTTCCTAGATTTTCCCAACTCTATCACCTTGATTTTTGTATTTAATTTTTAAGTAGGAAACAGAATGGCTAATTATTTAGCCAATTTAAAGGATGGATAATCATAGTTGTGTTTGTTTTTCATTTTATAGTGGTTTCTCACTACTCTAAAGAAGCTGATTTTTGAAGATGTTACGTACATTGTTTACTTTAGATTGTTATAGGGGTTTATGGCATTGTCAAACCCCCCCACCCCAAAAACACACACACACACACACACACACACATACACAAAACAAATTAAAAAAAACACCCACCCACCACACACATTCTTTTGTTTGATTGCAATAAACTTTCCTGATAAAGAAAAAGAAGCAATTAATGTTTGAGAGATAATAAGCACATTGGACCGCAAACTCTCTTCTCCTGCTTTCTGTCTTTATGTGTCTGCCTCAGTCTCGTTGTCTTATGTTTGAACTTTTTACTCATGATCAGGCTATTTTTCCTGGAGCATGAGTTGTATACTGGTGCAATCAAGCAAAGTGGAAGCTATCAGATGGACAGGTTCTGGAGATGGGATAGTTACGGGTGGCATTGATGTGGTCTTGTGGAGAAAGAAAGGCAGCAGCTGGGGTGTGGTTTGGAAATTCAGGCCAGAACTGCCTCAAACTCTGGTTTCTGCAACCTGGTCCATTGAAGGACTTTCAGCAACAGCACCTGATATACAACACATTCACGGATCACTTTCCCTCATCAATGATACAAGCAAATGTGTGTTGGTGTGTTGTAGTGATGGGAGATTTGGGTATATCAAAACTGAACTACGCCATCCACTGCCTGTTTCTATGATTCAGTGGAGGCCGACAGCAGGAAAAGAATCAAACAATGAGGCCTTGCATCCATTAAGGCAAGTGTTGTTAACATGCTGTGTGGATGGAACTGTAAGGTTATGGAGTGAGACTGATGATGGGAGGTCCAGAAAAATTGGGAAGGAAGTTAATGATCGGAATACTACTAAACTTTGTTTTCGTGTTGCAGCTGTAATTGAAATAAACCAGGAACTGAACGGATCTTTGGGATCTGATATTTTTGTGAGGTGGGCAGTAGAGAAAGAGGATATGTTGACCGCTGCCGGTTATGATACTGATCAATATTTTTCATCTGAAGAGTGTCAGCATGACAAAACTGGCAGGTGCGAGTGGTTAGTTGCGTTTGGTCCTCAAATGATGGTGACATTCTGGGCCGTTCATTGTCTTGATGACGTTACTCCCTTGAGATTTCCACGAGTGACTTTATGGAAGAGACAAGAACTCATGGGGTACAGAGCAGGAAATAGTAGTTTTTTACTTGATAAAGTTGTTATCTTGAGGAATCATGTTTTTAGTCCACCAGGCATATGCTCTTTAGTTCGGCCACTACCTTGCAATTCTTTATCATGGTTGCAGTTATGTACTCAAGCACCGAGTGGCATAGAAGACGAATCATCAAATAAGGAGAATTTATTTTCATGTGCTGGTGGATTGTTAAACATTGATGGTCATAAGGGCAAAATTTTACAAGTTGCTCTACATCCTTGTGGATATACATTTGACATTGCGGCTTCTTTGGATACCGAGGGATTGCTTCTGTTTTGGTCGATTTTCACCGTATCTAATAGTGTTATAGGCATTCCGGTACTAAATCCTGCATGGAAACTTCTGGGAAAAACTGTAATACAGGAGTCTCATCTCAACTACACATGCTTGAGGTGGGCAAATACAGTATTAGATGGAGATCGGGTTCTTTTTGCAGGGCATGCAGGGGGTGTTGATTGCTTTATAATTGATATTGCTGAGGGTGAAGAGAAGAAAATACTGTGTCACAAATTGTGCACTATACCTTTTATCAGTTGTGGTCGTGGAGAAGGGCCGACTAGTATCTTTTCTTTTCCTTTGCCTTCTACCTGTAGGAAAACCTTAGTTTCCAATAGCTTTTTGCTCCTAGCATTATGGAAGGACGACTTTCAGGCTATTTCATGGAACATTACATTCCATCCTTGTGATTTGCGTGGAAGATGCTCTGGATGCTGTTTTGACCTTAAAGATAGTAATGGAAGTGGCATACTGATATCTGAAAGTACTTTTGATGGCAAGAGATATTGCATCAATGTTGAGCCTCTTTCATCTGTATTTCCAGAGCCGCACAACCATGACCATGTAACGGGTTATGCTGTGGTCTGTCCCTCTACCTTCCTTACAAGAGAAGAACAAACTTTAATTCTTGATAATGGGAAGTGCCCCTACTATTCTGCTTATCACATGGTCACTGGGTTAGCTAATGGTACTCTCAAACTTTGGAGAAGTACACCAGCTAAAGAATCAAACTTTGTTTCTAGTTGGGACCTTGTTGGTATCCTTGCTGCACATCAAGGCCCCATAACAGCAATATCTGTAACTGGTTGCGGTCGAAAGATTTCAACTTATTGCCCTGCAGGTCAGTCAAATACTTCTAATGCTCTTCATATCTGGGAATCTGCACATGTTGCAGGTGTAGGAAGCTTTATACTAGAAGACATTTTATTTCTGGATGGAAAGGTAATTGCTTTGAACTGGTTGACAATGGGGAATGGTCAGCTAGTACTTGGGGTTTGCATGCAGCATGAGTTACACGTGTATGTTGAGAGGCGCTGTGTGGGGCAGAACATGGTAAAATCTGGAAAATCTTTTGAGAGGAACATTTGGTTTTGCATTGCAATTGGTCATACTTGCCCTCCTATTCGTGATTTCCTTTGGGGCCCTAAAGCAACAGCTGTGATTGTTCACGATGATTATTTTTGTCTTTTTAATGAGTTGTTATTCTTGCCTGATACAAAACATAAGGCCGAATGGCATTCACTAAGTTACATTGGCTGCCTAAATTGCAATGGCCTATCAAATAAAAATATGATTTCTGCAGTTTTCTCTGATGCTGATGTCAAGGAAACATCAGTGGAAGATAATGGTAAAAGATGCATGTTAAAGTCTCTTGCAAGGATGAACAGAAAACCGGACGTCTCATCAAGAATTGTTATGACAAGCTTTAAGGAGAAATGTAACTCCGATAAGAAACTTGGCTTCTGGAGCATTTTAGACGTGGCAGAGCGGGTTGGTGGATCTCTACCGGACTATCACCCTGAGGCACTCATGTTGAATATATGTTCAGGTATAATGTGTTGATTCCCCCTTATTTGATGAAATGTCACATTTTCTATTGGAACTTCAGAAATTTGATCTAAATTTGGATCAAGTAAACTTACAAGCATTCGCGATTCACCTCATTATGTCCCTCAACCTTTTTTTGCTATATTTTGTATTTACCTAATCTGCAAATATATTAGTCTTCAAAAAGGATGTTCTCTTCTGTTTTTGGCATATGACTTGGACACAGTTTAGGACATGGCAGTTCGCATGACTTAGGTTCATATTGAATCATGACGTTGGTGATTGCATGTGGATCTCATTGTGGAAAAATGTGATAGTGTGATTCTACTGTGTTTCTCACTACTGTTCCTTCATCAGCTGAAGGAGAAGGTTTTATTTCACAATTTTCGAATTTAACATGGAATCTCCCTCACTATTTGACTCACAATGTTATTTTCCTCAACATTTCCTTTTTTACTATTAATTTTCGTATTCTCCATGTATTAGCCAGAGATATACATCTTTAGGGTAAGATTGTTCTCTCTGTTCTTTCTGTTTTTTGATGTGTTTGACCTCAAACATTTAATCTGCATAGGCAACTGGAAGCGGGCATACATGGCTTTGAGGCATCTGAATGCATTTCTTACGTCTACTAATGATTCCAATGAAAAATCATGCTCTACAAATTCTAGTCATGTCATTCCACCTATCATCTTCTCAAAGTATCTTGAAGGATTAACCACAACAAGTTCAAGTAACAAAACATTTCAATGGAGTGAAAATGCTTCCAATGATTCATTCACTTCATTTCCTGTAAAAGCTGAACTTAGTGGTTTTGTTGAACCACTTGAAAAGTTGTACGATCTTGCATCCATAAGCAAAATTGAAAAGAAGCAAATGTTTGCCATCATTGATCTTCTCTGTGAAATCATTGACAAGTACTCTGCCTATGAGAGTCTTGATGAACCTGGCCGAAGGTACTCCTGAAGTTCTCTTGTGTTATTCTGCGTGCTTGTTGAATTCATGATTATATTCTTTGTTTTATTTTTCGTTTTCTTCTTTCCCTTCTTTGGGTTAGTTTCCCTGGTACGATCTCACGATTAATATGTGAGGTTATTGGTTTTCTTTTGGGTACTAGTTTCACTAGCTTGTTGGTGTATTAAATTTCTCTCCACTTGTAGTCAGATCATTGATTTTTGGAATTCCTCTTCGAATATTTTTTTCCTTTTGAAACTTAGGTAGATATTGTAAACTCCATTTTAGGGATAATATCACATTTTTTTTGTGGCAATACCTTGAACTAAATAGTTGATGTTGCTATATCCTTTGGATGGATAGACTTAGCCTTTTAATAAGAGACTTGTGGAAAGGCTTGCACAATTAACGTAAAAAAAGCATCACCCAGTTTTGTTCTTAATAAGTGAGGGTATGAGAGGCGATAGATTGGAAACAGACCTAGCCTTTAACATTATTACACAAAGTGGTTGCTCTCGCGACCTCAAGGTTATTAGGCCAAGATTAAATATTATACATAGGAAGTTATTGAAGGAGACAAAATAAATAGTTAAAGAGAGAAGGAAGACATCAAGTGCATACCAATTCCTTGGTCAACTTTACATATATTATGGATATGAAGCATCACTTGTAGTGTTTTTCCTTTTCACTGATACCATTTTGATTTATATATTTTCCTTCCAGGTTTTGGATTGCTGTACGGTTTCAGCAACTATATTATGTACGTAGATTTGGCAGATTTCCATCCAGGGAAGACCTTCATGTTGATTCGGGGATGATAGCATGGGCTTTCCACTCTGATTGTCAAGAAACCTTGTTTCAATCTCTCCTACCTAATGAATCTTCTTGGCAAGATATGCGGAAAATGGGGGTTGGATTTTGGTATACAAATACAACGCAGTTGCGACCGAAGGTAAAAGTTTGAGCTAATTGTCTTGACTAATGGATCCTTTAGGATGTTCCTCCTACTTAACAATATTTGAGAAACTCTAGATTTTTTTGGCTTGTAGAAAGATATACTTGGCATAATCCACAGTCACGATTAAGTTTCGGCATCTCATTTGCTTTGTCAATCATCTGATATGTAAGACCAGTCAAGATGTAAAGTAGCATTCAATGTGCTTTTGTGATACCATTTTGATTTATATATTGTTAACTGTGTTTCCTCTTCGTACCACTATGCTGAGAAGTTAAAGAGGTACAGACCAGATCGTGTTAATGCTTTTCTCTACTTATGGAGATTTATTGTCCCCTGCTTGTTTTTGTTCCCACCTCCAACCTCTTTTCATTTTTCCCAGACCTATAGGAGCAAAATGACTTCCATGTGGCTCCCTCCCTCTCTCGTTCTCTCTCCCTCCCTCCCTCCCTCTCAATAGAGAGGGTAGACCTCTATGAATATACCAATATAATAAAATACTTTATTTTCCTTTCTTATATCCTTTTTGGTATCCAGAACCTAAAATTAAAAAAAAAGGGAAAACACTAGCTCTTTTCCTTTACAAAATCCTAGCTTAGCCGCAGCTGCTGCAAATGGTAGCCGTTGCCGCTGTTGCCGCCATTGCCTCAAACCCTAGCTTAGCCACCGTCCCCTCAAAGCCAAGCCTTGCCCTAGCCATAAACTGGCCGCAAAACTCTCGGATCGTCGAGTTAAAAATGCTCCTTGAACCGGTGCAATAGCTGACGTGGCTCCTACCCCACTAGAACCTGCTCTTATTCACCCTGATTACACTTAACTTCAGGCACAAATAGCTCAGCTCCAGCTGAATTTAGGCTTGACATCATATTCTGGCCTCATTTTCTTCAAATGATTAATATCCAATACAAAATAGTTGTCTGCAATATTGATAATGTTAGGGAATTCATATCTAATGAATTTAGGTCAAAATTCAGCAAACAAGGCATCCTTCAGCAGCTTACTTGTCCTTATATTCCTGAACAAAATGATGTGATAGAATTTAAGAACCCTCAAATCATGTTTGTCGTTTGTTGCCTTTATGTGGAATGCATGTTCTCACAATTTTTTGGCATATGGCAGTTCGGCAACCTACCTTATCAATTGTACCCTTAGTCGAGTCCTTCACTGCAAGGCATCCCTACCCCCACTCCAGCTTGATAGTCCACTCTTTCCCATCTTACTTCTTGTATTTTGGTGCACATGCTTTGTTCAGAATCGTAGCCCCTCCTGCACCAAGTTGAATGATAAGGCTATCCGATATGTCTTTTTCGAGTATTCCTCCATGTCTAAAGGATATAGGTGCTATGATCCTGTTATTCATCACCTACACCACTCTATGGATGTCACATTCCTCGAATCTGTGCCCTGTTTTTCCAAACATTCCCCTTCCATAGACATTCCCGTGTCCTCCATAGAGGATGCACTTGTGCTTCTACGCCTTATGCCTCTGTTTGACATATTCCACCCACCACCAACATCTAGTGTGAGCCCATGCTAGTTGACTTCTCCCCTGGCCCATTACAGGTCCACTCTCGCCATCCATGTACTCCCGATCCTCTGCCGACATCTTCTTTGGATTCAGGTATTACCTATATCTCCCTAGTTTCTGATCCTGGACCTCCTCTTTACCCACTAGAGACCATCGCCTCCCTTCCTGTTATCTTCTTTCCAGTTGTACCAATCATTCGATTGCCAAGTATATGTCTTTTCAGGTTCTCCTGGATCAATACGAATCATTTCTTGGGCAAGTCGTCAGTCTCCCTTCCTCGCTCTGTTCATGATGCCCTCCAGGATCCAAAATAGGTAGAAGCTATGAAAACGGAAATAGATGCCCTTCAGTAGAATTAGACTTTTGAATTGGTTGATTTGCTGCCTGGTGAGCGACCGGTTGGCTGCAAGTGGGTGTTCAGTGTGAAGTATCTAGTTGATGGTTCCATTGATAAGGCATACCTCGTTGTCAAAGGATTCACGCAGATAATGAGTGGAGACTTCGGTGCTACATTTGCCCTTGTTGCTAAGTTGACAATTGTTCAGCTTCTTGTCTCCTTCGTTGCCTCTCACTCTTGGCCTCTTCATCAGCTGGATGTTAAGAATGCATTGCTCAATGGCGATTTGTTTGAAACTATCTACATGTACTATCCATCAGGTTTTCAGGCTCAAGGGGAGTATTTCGGGAACGTTTGTCGCTTTTGAAAATCTCCTTATGGACTTAAACAGTCCCCACGGGCATGGTTCAACCGTTTTTGTGATTTCATCCTCGCTATGGGATTTACTAGGTGCCATCTGATCACGCATGCTTCATTCGTCGTTGTCTTCGGAGTTAGTGCATTCTTATCTCCATTTATGTGGATGTTATCATCATTACATGGGATTACACGCAGGGCATGGACTCTGTAAAAATGACCTCGGAAGGTCTTTCGACATCAAGAATTTGGGTCCTCTCCGATACTTCCTTGGTATTGAGGTTGCTCGATCAAATTAGGGTATTTATACCTATCCTAGCAGAGATATGCTCTTGACCTCCTTCAGGATACGGGCATGGCTGGACAGACCTGCCTCTACTCTTATGGACCCAAATCTTAAGTTTTCACAAGAATCTGGGGAATTACTGTCGGAGTCATCTGTATATAAGTGGCTTGAGGGGCGCCTCATCTATTTAACTAATATAAGGCTGGATCTTACTTGTGTTGTGAGCGTTGTGAGCCAGTTTATGCATACACCACGTACATCTTACTTGGATACAGTTTATCACATCCTCCGGTATTTTAAGACGTGTCTGGGACTTGGCCTCTCTATGTTGCTGGGTCGCAGGAAGGGCTCTCCTGCTTTACAGATGCCGATTATGCAGGATATATTGATAACTAAAGATTGACTTTTGGTCATTGCAACTTTTGATACAACCAACTCATTTCATGGAAAGCAAAAAAACAAACACTTGTCTCTCGATCTTCCACCAAAGCCGAGTACCGTGCTATGGCTTAGGGAACGTGTGAACTTCTTTAGCTACTTTCTTTCTTGACTGAATTAGGATTCTTTGGAATAGGCTCGTCTACACTATTTTGTGATAACTAGTTTGCTATAATGTTATCTTCTGATTCTATCCTGCATGGTAGAACCAAGATATCAACTTCATACAAGAGAAAGTTCGGTCTAGAATCATTACTCCTACCTCCATCCCATTGTCTAAGCAGGGATCTGACACATTCCCCAAATCAATTGGACCATCTCTTCTCCAGTCGACATTGTCAAGGTAGGACTCATCAATATCTTCAGCTCAGCTTAGGGGGATTGTCGAAATATTTATTTCCTTTTTTGTGTTCCATTTATTGTCCTATTGATAAGGGCATTATATTCCTTTTTATTCTGTTGTTTCAACTACATAATAGAGTTTGTATATATCAATACAATGAAATACTTTATCTTCATCTCCTATATCCTTTTTATGTATTTTCATTCACATATATCTATTAAATTCCGAACAGAAGTGTAAATAGAAACACTAATAATATAAAGAACAAGCAGCATATAACAAAAGAGTTGTTTAAAGTTCCATATTAATGTCTGGTAGTTTCCAGCAAAATATTCAAACTCCAAAAGGAAATTGAGCTAACGGATTCCATTCATTGTGGACAAATATAATGAACAAAAGGACGACATTGAAAAAATAACAGTCAATGTATATTCTTTGTTTTCATATTACTATTAAAATGAACAAATAAAGGAAAGTTTGAAAAAAATTATCCCGGTTGCACTCCTGAGATGCACCGTAATTCAGTCTAATGAATCTCGATATTCAGACTCATCCCCGACGTATCCTTGGCAAATTATTATTTTTATTTATTTTATGACATTTTTGAACTATCGAACACACCCTGGAGAATCTGTTCTGCATGCGTCTAGTACGTGTGAGGCAATGGTTATATGTTTTAAAAACACGTGTTTTACTGAGAAATAACATGTGACAAAAATTTCTCAAAAAGTTTGGACAAACCACCGCGGGGACAATTTTTATATATATCAACCCAAATTGTGGATGAATGTTTTGCAGTTAAAAACATTCACCTTATTTTCACCATCTTATAGTTAAAAAGCAATTATCATATTATTACCAATTTCATTGTTTTGAAAAGATATCTCCATTTAATAATTTATGAACTTAATAGTGTTGGTTTTGTTTGTCTCTAGAGTTCAATTGATTTTGAGTAGGAATAATGATTGAGAGAGTATTTGGTTTGTTTAAATTTAAGTTGTCGTTACTGTTTTGAGTGGGAAGAATCTTTCTTTTTATTAGGTTTACTAGACGCCATTTGTTTGAAGTTGGACAAATCTCAACCATTGTAATTGAAAGACATTTTGAGCATTTAGGCTTCATTTAGTGAAATCCTACATATTCTTTTGAAAGACTTTTTTTTTGGAAGGGGTAGACCTTCATGATTTGTAATGTAGATTAGCGTATAACCCGTGCTTGAAGGCACAGATAAAAAAAGATAATCTTAATTTTAAATATTAACTTTAATATTTAGGTAATGAAGTAAAAAGATCAACGGACTCAACAACAAAGATATGATTAAAGAGTATAAGCCCACCACCCAAAACAATAAACATCAAAATCAATAACCAACAATTTAGTTATTAATATATGTTTTCAAATGAATAATACACTTTCACTGCGATGATTCTAAAAATTTAGAAGAAAATGACAAAATTCTCTCCATTTATACAATATTCCGAATTTCTCAATTCATGTTTTTGAATGAAACCAACAATAATACCTTAAGAATACTGGTTCAAAATTTTAAATTTTTTTGAGGTAATTCCGTTTGTTTATACAACGTTCTCAAATTTTCAAATATTATTTTCAAAGACAATAGAGTGAAGGAACAAAGATACTAAAACAATATCAATAATTCAATTACCTCATAATAATATTCCCATCAGTGTAGAATTTTTTCACGCAGTTCCTACAACAATTAACGAAGATAATGAAATATTAATGATAAAGAGTTTATAATCAAACAACAAAATAAATTATTAATTGAATTATCCTACCAATACTTCAGTTGAGATCTTCACAGCAGAACTTTTGGGTAAACAATGCTCATTGTAGATAGAGACTCGTCTTCAGAGAGAAGTATACTGAACAATCAAATTATATGCATCCTGATCAAGCAACATGAAATTGGCCATGACAAAAATCTGGTGTAGTCAAATCAACTCCAACCAATTTCACATATTACCCGTGTGATTTATTTATTGTCATGGTTGCCAAACGATTTGGGAATTGTCAACAAAGAGCACCCGACTGATCGTGAGTGAGACAACGGGTGATGGAGGGTTACTTCTAGTGAGGGAGCTGTGTGTTATAAGAGAAAATAGAGAATGATTATTGCTGGAAAAGGATTTTTGTTTATGCTTTAGCTGATTCTTATAGAATGTGATAGTGAAAGGTGGAATTTAATTGTATTTCTATAATTTCCGTATATTAATTAGTGAGAATTATTTCTAATTAGAGGGAATTAGAATTTTTTGTAATTATTTCCATAATTTTCGTATATTAATTGGGGGAGCTATTTCTATTATTTTCACATATTAATTAGTGAGAATTATTTTAACTATGGAAATTATTTCTAATTAGGGAGAATTAGAATTTTTTATAATTATTTCTATAATTTTGGTATGTTAATTAGGGAGAATTAGAATTTTTTGTAATTATTTTTTTATAAATTTTGGAATGTTAATTAGGGGGAATTAGAAATTTCTATAATAATTTTTATAATTTTTGTATATTAATTAGGGAGGATTATTTCTAATTACGGGGAATTAGAATTTTTTAAATGATTTCTGTATACTAATTAGGGAAAATTATTTCTAATTACGGGGAATTATTTATAACCAGGGGTAATTATAAATTTCTATAATTTCCTTATAGTAATTAGTGAGAATTATTTCTAACTACGGAGAATCATTTCTAATTAGGGAATATAGAAATTTCTATAATTTTTGTATATCAATTACTGAAAATTGTTTCAAATTAGGGGGGATTAGAAATATCTATAATTATTTCTATAAATTTTTTATATTAATAGGGGGAACTAATCTATAATTTCCGTATGTTAATTAGGGGGAATTGGTAATTTCTATAATTATCTCTGTAATTTACGTGTATTAATTAATGGAAATTATTTCTAATTTCGGGGAAATTAAACATTTCTACAATTTTTATATATTAATTAGTAGGAATTATTTCTAAGTACGGGGAATTAGAAATTTATGTAATTATTTCTATAATTTTGGTATATTAATTAGTGAGAATTATTTCAAATTAGGGGGAGTTAGAATTTTGTATCATTATTTCTATAATTTCTGGATATTAATTAGGGGAACTATTTCTATAATTTCGTTATGTTAATTAAGAGGAATTATTTCCAACCAGGGGTAATTATAAATTTCTATAACTATTTTCATAATTTCTGTATATTAATTAGAGAAAATTATTTCTGTAATTTCCAGTTATAATTTTCGTATATTATTTTTAGTTTAATATTTCTTTATATGGTCCTCAAAATGTGGAGAGAAAATATGTAGGCAAAATGTATACCATCCTATTTTATTATATAGATTAATTTTAAGTAATAAATTAATAAAGATTAAAAATTCTTTACGTTTACGTATACTCTAAATATTTCAGTACTATTACTAAATTTAATACCATATATTTTTTTCTATATTTTTATAAATTTAATGTCATAATTTCCATAAGTTTTCATATATTATTTCTAATTTAATGTTTCCGTAAATAGTCCTCAAGTATACATACAAATATATTCTTTCCTCAATTATATGTTATATTTTTTTCGATCTGAACCATTCTTCTCTTGAGACATCAGACGGCTGAGAAATGTGTAGAGCTCTTATTTCCGTCCTGTTTTGTATAATAGATTATCTGAATTTATTGGTGCTGAGATTAGAACAATTTTATGGTATTTCAATGTGTACTTAACTTTCAGAGGTGGATTCAGGGGAAGTCGGCTCCCCCCTCCCCCCACCCCCCACCCCCCACCCCCAACGTCCACCCTATAAAAAAATGGATAAAAGGAGTAAAATGAAACCCCCTTTAGTATACTGATATAATCTGCAGTTCTTTATAAATTTATATCCACTAGCACCCTCCAGATTAGATTCCTAGATCCACCATTACTTTTTAATTGTTATGCTGACTGTATTGTACTTGAATTGTGTGGATTGTCTTCATTCGTTATGATTTTGTATGCCATGTATGCATGACTTTTTTCTCATGCAGGATTCCGTACAACTGTTAAATGCTGTAATGGTTATATATTGAATTAGTAGCTAATTCTCAAAAAAAAAAAAAAAAAAAGAAGAAAAAAAAAAAGCGAGAAGGGAAAGAGTGACTCATGTTCTATAATTGCGTCTGTTATTATTCAATTCTGATATAGAATGTTTTGTCCTATAGATGGAGAAGCTGGCAAGGCAACAATTCTTAAAAGATAGGGATCCCAAGGCTTGTGCTCTTCTATATATAGCGTTGAATAGAATTCAAGTTTTGGCTGGTCTTTTTAAAATTAGCAAAGATGACAAGGACAAGCCACTGGTGGGATTTCTTTCACGTGATTTCAAGGTATATTTTGGATTTATATGATATAAGTTCATTAACTTATTTATGATGCTCTTTTTTTGGTATCTATAGAATAATTCGGAAGGATTAGTTATTCATGCAGTTCGTGTAAATTCCTGGTTTAATCATATTGATTATTAGGTCTTTGGTCATTTCTGTAGAATAAATAATTAATAACTGAACCTTTTGTAGAATCTTTTTTACCCAATTTTTTATTGTTGGGTGAAATAACTGTATGTTAAATGGTGACAACTGCTATAGTTACATTACATTCGCTTATTCTATATGATGCTATTCCTTTCCTAGTTCCTACTGATTAAGTGGGTTGAAATTTTATTGGTTGTGTGAAGTTATAGATCAAGAGGTGATTTTGTTTCAGCATCACTGGAAGATAAATTTAAGAAACTTTCTTGAAAATTCTTCATTAGGTTTTCCACATTATAGATAAAACTCACCTTTATTGGAGGTGTGTGAAAATTAGGGTATGTGAAGTAATTTAAAATTTAAAATTAGGGTATATGAAGTAATTTCAAATTTATTTTTGAGGCACTGACATGGATACGGGAATGATACTGCAAGACATGGAAATGACGATACGACAAATTTAAAAAACAGTAGGATACATTTACAGTTAGGATACGGCATGTATATATATATATATATTTATATGATAAAAAATCAATTGATTTACCTCTACTTAGAGGAGAATCAACAAAAATTTAAAGAATAAATAAAGGAGCACTAGCCATTGCTGACATGTGATAGTACCCAATAATTTAGTAGATTTCTATTACTTTTGGGAAGAGTGCACTGCAGGTTTTGAAGAATATGGAATTAGTGTTTGCTCCATCTTTATATATCTAAATATTGAACTATATTAATTTTTGAAAATTACTTGAACAACCCTGCACGGCGTGCCCTTTGTGTGTCCAAAAAGTATCCAAGCAAAAACAAAAAGTACTAGAGCATGGATTTATGCTTGTTAGATATGTGTGGCTAGACGTGTCTACGGCTTATCCATGTCGGTTACCTTTCCGACACGGTTACTTTGGCCTCATACAAGTGTTAGTGCTTCCTAGATTTTTTCTGTCAATTAGGTAGATTGCATTTTGTTCATTATACAATTGATGCAGTGAACTTCTTTGGCAGTCATAAACTGGATGATTTTTTTTTTTATATTTTTTAATCTTGAGCAGTCACATCAGTTTGCCATTACAGGAGGATAAAAATAAGGCTGCTGCTTTAAAAAATGCTTATGTCTTATTGGGACGGCATCAACTGGAACTTGCTGTTGCTTTCTTTTTGCTTGGCGGTGATTCTACTTCTGCGATAAATGTTTGTGCTAAAAACCTTGGTGATGAGCAGCTTGCCCTTGTAATTTGTCGCCTTCTTGAAGGTTATTGTGGGCCATTGGAGAGCCATCTCGTATCAAAGCTCCTACTCCCATCTGTGATTGAAAGTGGTGACTTCTGGTCTGCAAGTTATCTTGAGGTGATACATCAAAAGTTAGTGTGTTTTCATGACGATTTTATTTTCCTTTTATTTCATATCCTTGACTAATTGTTTATTTTCTTCATGTTGTTAATCTTGTCATATTTGATTACTTATCTGCAGTGTCTGTTGGGGAATCACCTGGAAGCCTTTACGCACATGCTTGGTGTCCAAATGGACACGAATAAGTCAGTCCTCTTAGCCAATCACGCTTCTTTTCTTGATCCCAGCATCGGTCAATATTGCCTTATGTTGGCAACCAAAAATAGCATGAAAACTGCCTTAGGGGAGCATAAGGCAGCTATTTTTAAGAGGTGGTCAATTTTGATGAGTGCTACAGCCTTAAACAGATGTGGTCTGCCTGTAAGTTCTTTTTTCTTCCTGGTTTGGGTTTCCGAATGTGATAATGGTTTTATAGTGTATTGTTCCAGGGGACTTTACGTGGATATATGACTTATGATATTATGCATTATAAGTGCTTATTAGATAAATGGATGATTCGGATGGAAAGGTTATAGACTTCATGGTAATATATATCATATATGCATTTGCATTCCATCCACCCCACCCTCCATGCCAATTTTGGGCATGATGATTGATCTATGTTCTGTTTAAGGTGAAGCTCACAAAAAAGCTAGCAGATATCCCTCATTCACGATTAACCTATCAACCATTTGGCTGAATCAGTCACCAACAACACCACAGAATACTGTCAATGAATGATTGAAGATTTAATTCCAGTCCAGCACCCTTCATGATGTTTAGACAAGATAACTGTAGAACCAAATGTGTTCGTATCAAATTAATTTTAATTGTCTACTGATCAATACAACTGATGGAATGAAAGGAAGGAACAGGAAAAGATGGGGAAAATAAAAACAGAAGGGAAAAAGAAAGGAACAGGAAAAGAAGGGAAAAAAGCAGAAGGAAAGAAAAGAAGGGAAAAAGAACAAAAGGGGTAAAAAAAACACAGCAAAAGAAACAGAAGAAAAGGGGTGGGGGTGGGGGGGAACAACAAAAAGGAATGGAATAACAGTCAACGCATATCCAATATGCCCAGGAGCCAACTAGCCCAACTCAAGTCAACGAGACCCTAATTTCTTGTAACAGCCTCTTTGTATGAGCCAATAAAGCCAAGTCAACAATACCAAATTCCGAGCCCCTTCACAGCTAAAACAAAGCGGGACTAGCCCGACACTACCAAACAAAGGGGGGGAGGGGGGGACAGCAAAAAGGAATGGAATAACAATCGACGCATATCCAATATGCCCAGGAGCCAACTAGCCCAACTCAAGTCAACGAGACCCTAATCTCTTGTAACAACCTCTTCGTATGAGCCAATAAAGCCAAGTCAACAATACCAAATTCCGAGCCCCTTCACAGCTAAAACAAAGCGGGATTAGCCCAACACTACCAAACAAAGGCGGGGGAGGGGGGGTGGAACAACAAAAAGGAATGGAATAACAATCGACGCATATCCAATATGCCTAGGAGCCAACTAGCCCAACTCAAGTCAACAAGACCCTAATCTCTTGTAACAGCCTCTTCGTATGAGCCAATAAAGCCAAGTCAACAATACCAAATTCCGAGCCCCTTCACAGCTGAAACAAAGCGGGATTAGAATCCATTTCCATCAACATTCACCACTGCCACTTGTTTTGAAAACAAGGTAGGTTGATCGCCTTCCATCAACATTCTCGTATTCTTTCTTCTGAATGGAATAAACTGTAGCATGAAGAGTGATCTAGTTCACATTGATCTCTTCCTTTCCAGAGCTCAGAAGCATTCTCAGTAACAATTTCCCAGTTAATAAATTTGAATTTAAAATTCCACTTCCTTTTAAAGAATTGCTAAATTCTGTTAGAATAGGGGCATAAGAAGAACAAGTGATCAAGAAATTCCTCATCATTTTTGCAAAAGGTGCATTTTGAGTCTATATTTTGAACAAATAGCATGATTCTGTCCTTTGTAGCCAGCCTCCCCTGGATACTAAGCCATAGGATTACCCCATGCTTATGAGTGTTGCTTTTAAACCAAGGAATTGGTGCCACTTGATTTTAGCAGAATGAACTCTTTGCCAAGTTTCACGAGCATTAGAATTAGAATTTCCTGAAGTAATCCATATGATCTCAGCTACTTACTTCGGGTATTGAATAAATGGGTGGCAACTCCTGTTTAGTCTCATCTGGGGTCAGACCTGCTAATAGATTCATTTCCATAATCTAATTGGAGTTGGACAATGGCCAATTCCAGTTACTATCATATGAGATATATGAACAGTTTTAGGAAGAGCAAGATCATACATAATTCTAACCCCCCCCCCCCCCCCCCCCAATTGAGGATTAAAGGGCCTTTAGGATGCCACCAATCTTAAAACAGATTAGTAGTTCTACCATCACGAAGCTCATGAAAAATGCAGCCTCTAGCTAAATCTCTTGTCTTTCAGTAATTTCTTGATCCAAGCCCAAGAACAGCGTTGTGGTGCTTAAATGCTTTCACTTCCCAGAACCTTCTTCATCGCATATAGGCTAACCCAAGAGGACCATATAGAGTTGTTCTTCTCAGTGAATAAATTCCTCAAGAACCAAAATACCATTCCATTAGACAGCACTTCTGAAACCAAGGCCACCTTCCTGAATAGGATTGCAGACTTTGTCCCAGGCTATTTTTTACCATGATGACTGGTTTCCACTCCATTCCAAAAGAAAGACCTAAGGATGTCACCAGTTTTTTGTCGTTCAACTTTTCAAACCATTCTTGATCATTCATAACGTGAAACATCTTGCAGCCGTTGATATAGTTGGCTGAATCTATTTAACAATATTTAAGAACTAATTGATATCAGCCATGTAATTGAAACTTTTAAAAGCTGAGCCTGTTTTCGAAATTACATCACCAATATGATTTTTAGAAAGGCAATGATCGGAAATAGATTGATTTATAAATTCTGCATAGATACTTCTAAAGGTTAAGTTCCAAAACACATTAACCAAGACCTATGAAACACGGGCACAGAAACGAGACACGGACATGACAACAACACAATATCTCAAAAATCCTGACACGGACATGGCCGGGACACGCCAATAAATAAAATAGATATTTTTATATATGTTAGCGTAATTAACGAAATACATGTGTCATAAAGCAAATTCATTCAACAAAATCTGTTAAGTCAATAATCATAATATTCAAAGTTTAAATCAACATTTACATTTACAAATTCTCATAAACAAAAACAAGAAAGACAAAAAAAATTTCACTCGAGCTTGATTGATTGATTATGATCTTCACACCCTTCATTGGTAGGTCTTTCTCCTTTTTCGTTTCTCCAATTGTTAAAAACCCATTCAATAGGGTTATTTAATATCAAAGTACAAGACCCTTTAAATAATAATGTGATTATAGTCAGTTAATAAAAAAACTTACAAAACTGACCTCCCAAAAAAATTCATGACATAGGCTTCCGGAGTGTCTGACTTGTTTATCTCGCGTATTAGCGCCGTGTTGAAATCTAAAAAAAAAATAAAAAAAAATTGGACACCCTCCGACACGTGTCAGAGATGTGTCGGATGCGTGCCGATGTCGGACACGTGTCTCCAAGGTTTTAAATATCGGCCGGCCGATACATACCGGAAATAGGACCCTCCCGATACCGATACAGGGTCAATACTCGAGTCTAGGGACGTTTCACACCGTATCGGGCCTGTAATGGGTGTTACAGAGAGGCGTAACGGCCGTTAAGCTGTTACAGTTGTTTTCCAGGTTTGCCAATGTCTGCTTTGTTCAGTGTTTGAAACCAAAAAGCTACTGAAGATAAGGAAACCCAAAAGCTTGCAAAATTCGCCAGAAATCGCCTTCGCCATCGTTGGAAATTGCCATCGCCACCGGAAATCGCCATCACCGAACATTGAGTGCCCAAAATCGCCATCACCAGAATAAATGATCAAATATTCGCCATTGGAATTGGAATCGGAACGTCCGGAATCGTCATCTCCATCACCGAACAAACGATCAAACATTTTCCATTTGCTTCCCAGCAAGATCACAGAGGAGAGAGAGAAAGAGACCTTTGAGTTTTACAAGGACAAAAGTGGGGGTGGAGTGCAGCTGTGCAAATAGAGATCTTATCTTCTTATCTTAAAATACATAAATTACCCTATAAAAATTTTAGAATGTGCTTTAAGCCCAAATATCAAAAAATAGCATTTTAAAATAATAATTGACTCCCAAAATTTTTAAAATCAAATTAAAATTAACATATTAACCCTCAAAATTTTTAATAAAAATTTAAAATTACACATTTGTGTATACTATATATATTATATATATATACACATGTAATTATGTATATATATTTTGTAAATTTTAAAATGTTTTACATATTCTGACAATTTGTTTCGGTAATACGACGGTTTTTCGTCTTTTTTCATATCTTTATTGTGTTGTGCATGTAGTTAAATATCATAATATATATTAGAATGTATTTATTAAGAGTTAAATGAGTAAAACAATTATTATTATTGAGTTTTTGAGAATGTTCTGGTGATTTTAAAAAATTCACGACCGTTACTGTCAATTCTCGTTACAGTCAAGCCGATACTCCCGATACCGTTACATTGCGACCGTTACCGTTACGTAACCCGATACCGAGATTTAAAACCTTGCGTGTCTCACACCAACACTCAGCTTGTGGCGGAGTGTCAGTTGTTCCTTGAACAAGACCCTGTTCAGCTTCGTAGTAACACAAGTATCACCAGTTCTTTGTCAGATGGACCAAGTGAAAAGGTGCCCCTGCTAATTAAGGTCCATCCATTCTGCATTTTGATGGCTGCAATTAAACTCTCCCATGGCTGAATTCCAATTGTTCCCATTTGTTTCGTGAGTACCACTAACAGCCTTGAAATCATCCACAATCAACCAAGGATATCCTCCAAGCTGCCTAGCATTATGTTCCATATCAAACCACAAACTTTCCCTATCTTCCTCATCATTTGAACCGTGGGCAACAGATTTAACTGGAATTCAGTATGGTTACGCAGAGGTTTAATCAAACATGTAACTATTTGGGAGGATTGAGTCAAATCAGGAAATTTCAAAGAAATTTCGTTCCAGTCTAACCAAATTCTCCCCCTCACTTGCTCTTCATAATTACCTAACCGGTTCCAAGCAGCAATATCTCATAATATTATCATCATTTTACTTTACGATTTTATTTTCTACAAGCACCTTTAAATGAATATGATCCAATCATTAGGTCCAATCACCAGCAAGATCTAATATTGTCATCATTTTGCATTACAACTTTGGTTTCTACAAGCCCATTAAATGAAAAGCTTTCTGGAATATAAGGGGCCTCAGTCACCGGTCCACCCCAGTATTTACATACACTTGTTGTATACTCCATGTTTTTCTGCTGATTTTGTTTAAAAACTAAGTTTGACCCAATTCTTGTGAGACTTGAGATAGATAAGACGTCCTAATTGAACAAGGTCATTGTAATCAAATTTCCATTCTAAGCTAACCAGAAATTCTAGGATAGTTGAAAAATGTTAGTGATGACTGATGACAAAAGTCAAATTTCGTCTAGAAAAGGAAATGTTGTTAGTTGTTACATAACTCGTTGAGAGGGGCTTTGACCGAGGTACAACATACTTGGATTTCTATGTGAAAACGTTGTCACTTGTCAGTCTTTTATGGTGTATTCTACAGTCTACCTCACAATTTATAGTTTCGATATATGATACATCATACATGGAGTCATAGACTCGGTTTTGATTGTCAGGGTTAAGTATGTGCCTAAGTGTCACGGTCCGAGCCTTTCGAGGTTGGAAAGCAGGCCGTGCGGCGCTAATTAGGGGATCGCCTAGTAGTAAGCCTGAAGATTAGAGAATCTTTAATAGCGGAAGCGGTTTCAATAGCAACGAGTTTCCTTACAACAACACATGCCGACAATGTAGAGAAGAATACAATTACAATAATAACAACAATTGTATTAATATCAAAGGTTACAAGGTGTGAAAGGCTTGATTGATTTCAAGAGTATGTCCTCCCACATAATACTTTAAGCAAAAAAAAATACAAGTGACCACAATAGATATCATTATGCTCGAGGAGTCATAATGGTGTCTTTCTACAAGAAATGAAAGAAGTAAACTAAATTAAGTTAATGTAAGCTAAATTAGTTTAGAAAACAAATGAAAAGGGTCACGGACAAGGGGCCATGTGCGAGAACAAGCAATGGACAAGCTAAGACTGTGACACTAAGCGTCAATCTCCTGATCTCATCTACTCTTTGAATTCATAGATTTATTACTGGCATGAAATTTTTTAAGTGCTTTGGTGGAATTGAGAATTCAATGATTTATCCTTTTTTGGCTTTCATCTTGTCCCATTGCTGAGAACTAATCTAATTATCTTATTAACCTTTTAGTAAAATTGCTTTATAGCTTTTACTATGTGAAGCTTATTGCGTACAAACCCACAAATTTTGAAAAAATTCTACAAAATGTACATTAAAATAAATGCTATTCGGTCTATGGTTTTACTCACTATGTATGCTGTTTATTTCCTAATAATTTGTGTTAGATCAGAAAATGACTGTTCTTTTCATTATTATTTAAGCTTGAAGCAATGATGTGCCTATCATCTTCTCTTGGTACTTTTAGTGGCTCTGATCAAGGAAGCATCTCAGATAATGAAAATGTTGAACATATATTTAAAATTCTAAGGCCGTCTCCTGATTATTTATCCTCTAATTGGATATCTGGTGATGTGGGTTTTCAATTGGAGACACATGCTAAACTGGATTTAGCAATGAAGTACATATCAAAATTATTACGGCAGCATCCAAGCTGGCCATGCACCAGTATCAAATCCGATGGAGCGTTTACATTATCTGGTTCTGAAACTCATCCGGAAACAATGTTACTTGAAGATTTTCTGCATGAAATGGTAACAGTGTTGGCATATTTTGAACAGAAATTCTCCTTGGTTCCTTTCGATCTGATTAACAAGGTATTTAGTTTATCTATCCATCAGTTTGTCTCATTTTATTTTGGGTTAGGCATTCCAATTTTGTTTTCCTGGAGGAACTCATCTATGTTTCTGACTTTTTACAGATTCTGACTTTCCTCTGCAACAATGGTTTCGCTTTTATTGGTTTCCAAATATTGCAACATTATATTTCTAAAGACCCCTCAGTAGATAGAAAGAATGTGTTTGGTGGCTTCTTCGACTGTATCCTACCGAAGTTATTATTAAAGACTACCGAAGAAATATCCTATTTATTTTCAAGATATATCATTTACTGTAGTATAACTTGCCCTGGATTGGAATCATATTCAACTGAGGCTTGTATGGCTGGTGAAAATAAATTTGGCAGGTTCACCTTTTGGATTGTTCATTGGCAGGATCTTATGCAATCATTTTGGAGTTTAAGAGCTTCATTAAAGTTGTTTAACGGTTCCTACGGGGATGGTGTCATCAGCTTGCCCTTTTTGATCCTTGATCTATGTGAATATTATGTATATTTTTCCTCATGTTGGCTCCTACGAAATCATGAAGGCCTTATTGTGACTGTGAAACCTCTTTTGATCGCTACCAACAAGCATGCTTCATATAGGACAAACACGTCAGACTTAAATAAACTCCTCCCCCAGGTTTCAGAGTTGCTGTTTCGTTCTTTGTTGATCAATGATGTAGGAGATGCTGTTCATGTTAGTGCGCCGATTCAACTTGAACCACATAGAGACATTAAACATTCAAGTCCAGAAGGTGATAGATGGCAAATAATAGGGGCATCCATGTGGGGCCATATGTCAAAGTTCCTCAAACATCAGCTTGATTCATTGCCTCAAAAACTTGAACCTAGTTACTCACTTCGTCCCTTATCCGCACTGCTCCCCTCAATGCCTGTTTCTAATAGTTACGAACCTGACGGTAATTTTCATGCCGAGATCAGTCTAGTTTCACTTGTTTTGTCTACGTTTCTGAAGACGACATTTACCCATATATCTTCACACAGTGCTACACAATTTGCATCTTTCATGCTGCAGAAAGTAGTACATGGATCAAGTGCACCTACTCTTTTATGGTTAGAAGAATTTAGTCGAACTCAGTCCACGGATGATCATAAGAATTCTACTTGTGATATTGATGGTTTGGACATGTTGAAAAATGAAAATGGGTTATCAGAGTCTGAAATACTATGGACCATCTTTGGCAACCTTAAATTTATTTCTGGAGTTCTTTCACAAGATAAGTTGAGGTGGTCAGATTACACTAGGCTACAGCACTATAATGGATGGAGTCATGCTTCTAAAAGCATAATGAGGGAACATGAAACTGAGGAAAGAGGTAATCAAGAAGGTGTGAAAGGTAGTAGTTTTGCTGGGAAGGAGACTTCTTCTTATGATCAGTTTTTTTCAAAAGATGTGGTAAAAGATTCAAGCTTTACAAAGAAAGTTATGCCGTTCCATGCCCCTAAAGAAATTTGTAAAAGAAATGGGGAACTTTTTGAGGTAATTCTTACTCTCTTTCTTATTTCTGTTTTTGAAACCTATTTAGGACTCTATTCTCTTTGGTGAAACTTTGGGAGAATGTGGTGTGGGGAATGACTTGATGTAAATCTTAATAGCAGAACAAATCCTTTTGAGATGTCTTTTTTGCGCACGGCATAGATGTGCCAATTGAGTTGTCTTGATATTAAGTTCATGTGAATAACATCATAATTACATGTTTTTTTCTCATTTATTTGAACAGGCGATGTGTTTAAACTCCATTAATCAACAAGAAGCTGCCCTTGCTAGCAACAAAAAGGTTGGGATCTTTGCATATTTTTTTTGTTTTATTCTGTTAGGTGCATCCATGATCAGACCTAAAACTATGCAGCTATATGTGGTGTAGCCCCCATTAAATTGATGTGGGACTTATTTGATCTGAAGTATTTGATTCTCTAGGTGCGTTGTAAAAGCTCTTAGAATGCGTTTGGACAAGGGATTTAATAAATTCGTAGAATTTGTAAAATGATGGGATTTTGGTGGGGATTGGATAAATTTAAAATCCCATAATTTCGCAAAGTCTTTGTGTGGATACAATTTTAAGTCTCTTCTTAAATTATAGAGTTAATTGCTTTCCCCCCATACTTTGGTCTTGCTTCATTTTAACCCCTATACTTTAAAAACCTACACATCCACCTCCTTATACTCTTAATTAAAGGGTGAAACTCATATTTTATTAAAAATAAATAAAATGAATTAGATTTGATATTTAAAGGTAATAAACGAGAAAAATTGACATTTTCTCCCTCTAGCTCCCTTTTTCTCTTTCTATTTTATTTTTTGTTCTATTATTAGCAAAGGCAAAATAAAATAAAAAAATTAATCTGAAAGGTAATTTTGTCCATTTCATGTAAAATTTAGATGAAAAGTTCAATTTCATCCATTTTTAGCATATTCGGTTGAGTTAACGAGAAATCCTGTGAAAAACATGATCGCCTGCCAGTGGAAGGTTTTCTACGTTCAGTCAATCTACGCAGAGTGAATCGGTCCCTAAGGAACCCCCGAAAGGGTTGCCGTCTGATGGGTACCCGAAAGTGACGAAGTTGCTTTGACTACAGAACCATGCCTGTCTGTTGGAGCAAATTGGATGATCGGGCCGAGGCCCAAGAGTCACTCTCCTTTCCAACATATGAACCTTGAGTCATCAAAGCCTTTTTGACTCGGCCTGGCCTGGCCTGGTCGCCCTTTGCATCTTCTTTAGGGCCCTTTAGTCTTTTGAGTAGGGGTCGCGAGAGAGCAGAGCGTACCGCGCTGCCATAGTCGCGAGTCTGTTTATAGTCGCTAAGGTTGTCATAGTTGACTGAAAAAAAAAATTAGTTTTCAATTTAAGGGGATAAAAGGTAGTTGACCCTAAATCATGCAAAATCTCTTGGTGTGAATCATTATAAAAGAAAAAAAGACTTGGCTTAATGGGCTTGTGACCTAGTTTACGTCATTTGTCTTCTTGAGATTGTGGGTCTTATCAGTTGGGAAAGTATCATCGTACTTCATTTGCTTCCCAAAATCATATTCGAGCATCGAGTCATTTTAGTTTAGTTCATTCAAGTGCTTGAGGTCTTTCTCATGTTGCTTCTACCTTAGGTTCTCATTATTTTCTCACAGTTGTGGATGATTTTTCAAAAGTTAGATTTATTTAATGAAAGATCGTTTTGAATTATTTTTCATTTTTTCCTCCTCTGTGTTGAAATTAAAAATTCATTTAACGTGTCAGTGCATATACTTCAAAGTGATAAACCTCGAGAATATTTTTCTTAGCCTGAATATTTTTTTTAGCCTTTTACTTCTTTTATGTCACACTTTGGTATCCTATATCAGTCTTCTTGTCCTCACAAACAACAAAATTGAGGAGTTGAGTGTTAGAATCAACATCCCTGAAAGTGGCTCGTACTCTCCTGTTTGAGATGAGTGTTCTCAAATACTTTTGTGGCAATGCGGTTCTTACAGCTTGCTTTTTGATCAATACGATGCCATCTTCTACCCTAAATGGCAAGGTTCCCCGTTCCATTCTTTTTTCCCGTTCACCCTTGTTTGGTTTATCTCTTCTTATCTTTGAATGTGTCTATTTTGTTCATCAGTTGACTCTTGGTAAGGATAAATTAGATCCCTAGGCCTTAAAATACTTCTTCCTCGGTTATTCTCACACATAAAAGGGCTATCGTTGTTATAGTCCATCTTTACGTTCATTTGTATGTGAAGATGTTAACTTCTTCGAGTCCACGCCTTACTTTTCTATGCTCTACTCTCAGGATGATCTGGATGTTACACTTCATTTGTCGAGTTTTCCAACCCTTCCATCTTCTTCTGCTTCAGAACCTGTTCCACGCTGTCAGTCTCTACCAACTTTGCTGGTATACTCTTGTCACCAGAAGGTTGCTTTTGCTGTTGCGCCCATCGTCCCTGTGCCATGAGATCCTTTTCCAGTTCATTCTTCCACTTCTGATTTGGACATGCCCATTGTCGCCCGAAAGGGTAAATCCTAATGAACTAACAATCCTATTTCTCACTGTCTCGTATGCACTCCTATCTCATTCATTCTCTTCCTTTGTTGCTTTGTTGTCCTCTATTTCTCTTCCTACCACTATCTCAGAGGTTCTTTCTCGCCCTGGTTGGACGACCACAGTGGAAGAGGAAATGCTAGCTTTAAATCAAAATGGTACTTGGGACCTCTTCTTGCTTCTGCCTAGAAAAACGTAATTATGTAAATTGGTGTACACAGTCAAAGTTCATCTAGATGATACCGTTGATCAACTAAAGGCATACTTAGTTGCCAAAGGTTATACTGAGGTGTACGGTCTTGATTACTACAAGACTTTTTTTTCCTTTTGTCAAGCTCACATCTGTTCATTTGTTCATCTCTCTTGCTGCCACCTTTTGTTAGCCGTTACATCAGCTCAACATCAAGAATGTCTTCTTGAATGGTGATCTAACTGAGGAAGTATACATGGGGCAAATTCCTGGGTTTGTTGCTTAGGGGGAGTCTGATTTGGTATGTCGCTTGAAGAAATCTATTTATGATCTCAAGCAATTTCCTCAAGCATGGTTTGGGATATTCAGTGACGTGGTTACCAAGTTTGATCTTTTGCATTGTGGGGTCGATCATTTAGTATTCTAAAGGCATGTGCAATTGGGATAATATTGTTGATTACTTGATTGTGTATGTGGATGACATCGTGATTACTTGAAACGACCAAAGTGGTATTCAAGAACTCAAATAGGTTTTGCATAGTACGGTTCAAACCAAAGATTTGGGTCAGTTGAACTATTTCTTGGGTATTGAAGTTGTTTAATCGAGACCTTTCTTAGAGTAAATATGTCCTCAATCTATTGAGCGAAACAGGAATGCTAAGAGTTAAATCGATTGACTCGCCTATGGATCCAAACATAAACCTGTAAGCAAATCTGAGAGTACCACTGGCAGATTCAATGTATTACAAACGGTTAATTGAGAAATTTGAATTGCTTGATTGTTACGGGACTGGTGTTAGTGTTATCAGTCAGTTCATGGATCATCCCACGATTTATCACTGGGATGCAGTGATTCGTATTGTCAGATATATGAAAGTTGCTTCTGGTTGTGGTTTACTATATCAGAACTTCGGTCACACTCAAATAAAGGGTTATACAAATGCAGATCGGGCTGGATCTCCCTTACATATGTAGTCTTCACTATGGGTATTGTGTGTTTGTTGGAGGTAATCTTATCTGTTGGAAGAGTGAAAAGCATATGGTAATGGCCCAATCAATTGCAAAATTGGAATATAGGGTGATGGCCCTACACTACTTGTTTGCTAACTTGGTTGAAGCATTTATTGGAAGAACTTGGATTTGAACACTACTCGCCGATAGTCCTAGTATGTGATAATCAAGAAGTACTTTACATTGCTCTAATCCAGTTTACCATGAGATAACAAAACACGCTCAAGTTGATTGATTGTCACTTCATACGACAAAAAATATTGCAGAAGTTGATTGAGACTAGACATGTAAATTCGGTTGATCAGTTAACCGACTTATTTACTAAACCAGTGGGTAGCTCAAGGATAAAATACATCTATAACAATTTCGGAGCATGCAATATATATGCTCTAGCTCGAGGGGGGGTGTTGATGGGTATTTCTGTCATTTCCGTATTGTTTGGGGGTTTTTCGTGTTATTCTCTTATTTCTATTATAAATATAGGGAGAGACTGACACAATTGTTAGGTTGTGTCATTCTTTTTATACTCTCTTGTTTCTTTAATAGAATGTGTTAAAGGGTATTTATGTCTTTTCTATTACTTAGGGTTTCCTGTATGGTTTCCTAATTCTTATCATAAATAGTAGGAGAGGCTAACACTAGTTAAGTCTTCTCGTTCTTTTCATATCATGTTCTATTACTTTAACATGGTATCTAGAGTAGGTTATGGGAGATTGATTCCATAGATCTGTTCAAACCAATTTTTTTTTTTTTCTTCTTCTCTTGTCTACTGTTCATACAAAAAAAAAAAGAAAAGAAAAGAAAAGAAAAGAAAGAAGAGCTGAAACCTTAGCAGCCCACTAGTCCTCACCACCGCTGCTGCTGCCGCCACCGCTCAACACACTCAGATCCGCGCCTCGCCGCCGTCGCCTAGGCTATTCCGAGCCTCGCTGACCGTCGCCCAGGCCATTTCGAGCCGCCGTCATCATCGCGAACCGTTATCGACCCCAAAATCGCACTGTACCATCATCGCGAACCAGTTCTCCTACCCGTTGTCCTCCTCTGACTTCGCCGGCCCTCAACGAACTTCGCTGGACCTTCGCTGGCCTTTTGTGCTGACTTGAGACTTTTTGTTTGCATTACGATAGAACCAACTGCAAACCCTTGTTAAACGATCTTAGCAGCGCTTTTGCATTCTGGTTATGCTTCTTGTTATTGTTCGTAAGACTTGAGACTTCGGGTTATGCTTCTGGTTATTATTCGAAAGACAACCCTACAGATGTTCGTGAGTATTGTTCTGATTTTAATGTTCTTTGTTTAAACCCTACAGTTGTTTATATTGTTGGTTTGTTTCCCTTGTGCAAGTTATTTGTTAGTTGTTGTATTGGAGGGTACTAATGTCGATGGCTACACCTCAACCATTATCAACCCGCAAGTTGAACGGAACCAATTATTTAAATTGGTTTAAGGCTGTGAAAATAGCCCTCACTGGACAAGGGAAACATCGTCACCTTACAAAATCCGCCCCGGCAACAAATGATAAAAAGTATGACGACTGGATTCAGGTTGATGCGCAGATTGTAGCATCGTTGGAATTCGATGGAGTCTCAAGTGGCTCTCTGTACTCATCTCGATACGTGCAAAGATATATGAGAGTATCTTCGTGTATTATATTCCAGTAATCTCACCAGGATGTATGATTTATCGGTCGAGTACTTCCAACTTCAGTAAGACACGTAATCCGTTACAGATTATTTTGTCACATTCAACAGCCTCTATGAGAAGATGAATACTATCTTACCGATGACTATCGATCTGAAAGAAATGCAAAAGTAACGTGAGCAGATGGTTGTCATGAAGTTCTTGGCTGGATTACGCCCAAAATTTGAACCAGTCCGATCTCAGATCCTTTCCAGTGCTACTCTTCCCACTATCACAAAAATGTATTCTCGCGTCTCGTGTAGCACTACCAAGGATAATGTGTCTGGCTTGAGTTCGTCTGCGTCGTCTGAGCATTCGGCGCTTGTTACTCAAATTCCTACACGAGATTGTGGTATTCCACTCAGTGGTGGTCGTGGTGGATTTTTTTGTGGTGGCGGCCCTCAGAGTGGACGTAGTGGTCGTGGCTTATATTGACAGTGCTCTTTTTGCGGAAAGGATAATCATACTCGAGAAACATGTTGGGATTTAGTCGGTCGTCCTCCCAAATTCGCCAATGCAGTGACATCTGATCCAAATACTCCTACTATTCCAGAATCTCAGGCGGCCAAGGACATCTCTGATGATGAATATGTTCAATTCCTTCAGTATAAGGCATCCCAACAGGCATCTCTTCCCATTGCTTCTTTAGCTCAACAAGGTACTTCTGCTGCCTGTCTTTCAATTCACCCTTCCCCTCCCACACCCTGGGTCATAGATTCTGCAACTACTGATTACATGTCAGGTACTTCTTCCCTTTTTACACATATTCAGTCCTCTTCTTCGTTGTCTCCTATTACAGTTGCTGATGGGTCTACTGTCCCTATCCGTGGCATTGACACAGTGGCACCCTCACCCTCCTTATCTCTCTCATCTGTCTTGTATATTCCTTCGTTTTCTTTTAATTTGATGTCAGTCAGTAAGCTCACCAAACACCTTAGGTGGCGTTTGGTAACCGTTTCTGTTTCCATTCCAACAGTGGGATGGGATGAGAATTTTGTTTTCTTCTTGGGAGTAGAATCGCGTTTGGTAACGATAATTTTTTTTTTTGTTTTGGGAAGGGAATTGTGTTTGGTAACGATTTTATCTTAATTTTTTTTTTTTTTTTTGTTTTTTTTGTTTTGGCCTGACAGCGGTGTCGCCGTCGCTGGCGACGACCGGACGGCAGTGGCGCCGGCGATGCCGGCAACGGCCGGACAGCGTTGGCGGGTGGGTGACAGTGGTCGGCGGTCGGAAGTGGCCAAAAAATTTCCGGGCGGACGGTGACCGGCGACGGTCGACGGAGATGGCCGGTGGCGGCGGCGGACGGTGGTCGTCCGGCGGGTGAACAGTGACCATGTGTTTTGAGAATGAAATGGGAATAATGAGAAACAATTTTTTTTTGTTTCTCATTTCTTAAGAAACGGAAACAAAAATTACCAAACGCTATTCCTAAACAGAATTCTCAAAAATCTGGGAATGGGATGAGAATTTCTGGAATGGAAACGGTTACCAAACGGGGCCTTAATTGTTCTGTTTAATTTTTTCCCAATTCTGTCGTTCTCCAGGATTTGAGGACGCGGAAGACGGTTGGCACCGGGCGTGAGGAAAATGGCCTATATTACTTTGATGACCATGACGAGAGTCCTTCTATCCTACCTACTGCCTGCCTTGCTGTTGCCTCCGCTCACCAGATCCATTGTCGCCTTGGTCATCCTTACCTTGGCAACCTCAAGTTACTTGTTCCTAATTTGAGTCATTTGTCTTCGTTAGAGTGTGAGTCTTGTCAATTGGGTAAGTATCACCGTATTTCATTTGCTTCCCCAGCTCATGTTCGAGCATCGAGTCCGTTTAGTTTAGTTCATTCAGATGTTTGGGGTCCTTCTCGTGTTACTTCTACATTAGGTTTTCATTATTTTGTGATATTTGTGGATGATTTTTCCAGAGTTACTTGGCTTTATTTAATGAAAGATCATTCAGAATTATTCTCTATTTTTCTTACGTTTTGTGTTGAAATTAGAAATCAATTTAATGTACCAGTTCGTATTCTTCGAAGTGATAATGCTCGTGAATACTTTTTTCAGCCATTTACTTCCTTTATGGCACACTCTGGTATCTTGCATCAGTCTTCTTGTCCTCACACACCGTAGCAAAATGGAGTTGCTGAGTGTAAGAATCGACATCTCCTAGAAGTGGCTCGCACTCTTCTTTTTGAGATGAACGTTCCCAAACATTTTTGGGGCGATGCGATTCTTACCGCTTGCTTCTTAATCAACAGGATGCCGTCCTCTACCCTCAACGGCAAGGTTCTCCATTCCATTCTTTTTCCTCGTTCTCTCTTGTTTAGTTTACCTCCTCGAATATTTGGGTGTGTTTGTTTTGTTCATCAATTGACTCCTGGCAAGGACAAGTTAGATTCCCGTGCCTTAAAATGTGTCTTTCTCGGCAATTCTCGCACACAAAAGGGTTATCGTTGTTATAGTCTATCATTACGTCGCTCGTTTGTGTGTGCGGATGTTACATTCTTTGAGTCTATCCTTTACTTTTCTGCTCCTTCCTCTCGAGACGATCTGGATGTTACGCTTTCCTTGCCAAGTATACCAGACCCTACACTATCTTCCTCTACTCCGGATCCTATCCCGCCTAGTCATTCTTCAGCTCCTTTGCAGGTCTACTCTCGTCGCCAGAAGGCCCCCTCCGCTGTCGTGTCCATCGACTCTGTGTCCTCAGATTCTTCTCCAGCCGACCTATTCGTCTCTGACCTGGATATGCCCATTGCCATCCGGAAAGGTAAGCGCACATGTACTACCCATCCTATTTCTAACTTTGTTTCATATGCACACCTATCTCCTTCGCACTTCTCTTTTGTTGCTTCTCTGTCTTCTGTTTCTTCTTAATTCTGTTTTGAGAGGACCTCACTCACCATGGTTGGGAAAAAGTAATGGAAGAAGAAATGTTTGCCTTACATCAGAACGACACTTGGGATCTCGTCTCGCTTCCGTCTGACAAAACAATAGTTGGATGTAAATGGGTGTACACTATCAAAGTTCATCCGGATGGCACCATTGATCGACTCAAGACTCGCTTAGTTGCTAAAGGCTATACTCAGGTATACGGCCTTGATTACTCTGAGACCTTCTCTCCAGTTGCCAAGCTCGCTTCTGTTATCTTGTTTATCTCTTTGGCTGCCACTTTTCGTTGGTCTTTACATCAGTTTGATATTAAGAATGCTTTCTTAAATGATGATCTGACTGAGGAAGTATTTATGGAGCAACCTCTTGGGTTTGTTGCTCAAGGGGAGTCTGGATTGGTATGTCGTTTGAAGAAATCTATTTATGACCTCAAGCAGTCTCCTCAAGCATGGTTTGGAAGATTTAGTGAAGTGGTCACTGAGTTTGGTCTTTGACAATGTGGAGTTGATCATTCTGTCTTCTACAGGCATAGTAAAGTCGGGAGAATATTGTTGATTGTGTATGTGGATGACATCGTGATTACCGGGGATGACCACTGTGGTATTCAGGAACTCAAAATTTTTTTGAATAGTAAATTTCAAACAAAAGATTTGGGTCACTTTAGTACTTCTTGGAAATTGAAGTTACTTGATCAAGTCAAGGCATTTACCTGTCTCAGAGAAAATATGTCCTTGACCTATGAGCAAAACAGGAATGTTAGGAACTAAACTGATTGACTCGCCTATGGATCCAAATACCAAACTGTTAGCAGATCAAGGTGTACCACTGACAGATTCAACATAATATTGAAGGTTAGTTGGAAAGTTGAACTACCTGACAGTTATCAGACTAGATATCTCCTTTGCTGTTAGTGTTATCAGTCAGTTCTTAGATCGTCCAATGACTTGTCACTGGGATGTAATGATCCGTATTCTCCGATGTTTGAAAGGTGCTCCTGGTTGTGGTCTGCTATATCAAAACTTCGGTCATACTCAAATAAATGGCTATACAGATGCAGATTGGGCCGGATCATCCTCGGATAGGAAGTCTACTACTTGATATTGTGTATTCGTTGGTGGTAACCTTGTCTCTTGGAAGAGTAAAAAGCAGATTGTGGTGGCACGGTCAAGTGTAGAATCGGAATATAGGGCAATGGCCTATACCACTTGTAAGTTAACTTGGTTGAAACACTTGTTGGAAGAACTTGGGTTTGAACACTCTTCACCGATGGATCTGGTATGTGATAATCAAGCAGCACTTCACATTGCTTTCAATCCAGTCTTCTATGAGAGAACAAAATATATTGAAGTTGATTATCATTTCATTCGAGAAAAATTGTTGCAGAAGTAGATTGAAACTAAACATGTAAATTCAGTTGATTAGTTAGTTGATATATTTATTAAACCATTAGGGGGTTCAAGGATAAAATACATTTGTAATAAGTTAGGAGTATACAATATATATACTCTAACTTGAGGGAGAGTGTTAAAAAGTATTTATGCCTTTTATATTACTTGGGGTTTCCTGTATAGTTTCTTAATTCTTATTATAAATAGTGGGAGAGGTTAACACAATAGTTAGGCGTTCTCGTTCTTTTTATATCATGTTCTATAAGGGTTATTAGCAAAGTATCCAATCTAGTTCATACTACTCACCTCTATATACCAGTAGTGGTAAAAAAGCTGACAGCCCACATGGTTGATGAAGTAAATGCAATTTTTTTTCAAACAATCCAAACCAGAGACCAACAACCCTATTCAATACAGAAAACAACCAGAAAATTTAAAAAGTGGTCTCTATAAATTTGAGAAAAAATTCCAGCAACCAAAAAATCGAAAACAGAGGCGGGAGTTGATTGACAACAATCAGGAAATTCAAAACATTCTCCAAGAAGTTCTGAAAAAGTTCAGGGACCAATGAACTTGAAAACAAGACTGGAACCGTGTGGATATTAATTAAAAAAGTACGAAAAATTTGAAACAGTCACCAAATGTTTCCAATTACCCTTGGGCAGATTCAAACACTATAGATGCATACTGTAGCAGCGAAAGAAATTGGTAAAAACAGTTTCAAAAATCCCAAACAGGAGATATGAGAAAATGAAAAATAATTTCACTTAACATCTCACAAACAGAAATGAGCCATCCAACGAACTCCAAAGCAAAATTACCACTGGATTCAACATTAAAAAAGAGCAGCTTGGTCTGTCCCATGTCGGTGCAGTACTTACGTCATCATGACTTCATGGTGTCAGCAACTTCTGGTGGTGGGCAATCAGATTTTAGAATATTCTGAATTTTTCTACTCTTCTTGGTTCTGAATGGACCACTTTAATGTCAAGTGTGTGAAGAAGAGTAGATGAGAGAAAAAGATATTGCAACGGTTGTAGAACGTATATCCACTCTCACATCATACTTCTCTTAATAGCATTATGAATAAAGAAGATATCAAACACCTTTCTAATGTCACTATTTTGGAATACAATGTTACTTTTTGGCACTAAAACTCTATTTATGCTAAAAGATTTAGGCAGAGGATAGAAATGATTGCTTCAAGCATTGAGATTTGAAAAAAATTATGTGAACACATCTCCTGTTTTATATATCAACAAAGGCTTTGGGGGTATTTGATAAACTATTAGAAGATTGTGTCATGATTTCTCCCAGACTTGCACAGATAATTCCCAGTGCTCCATTCCATTCTAATTAAATGATGATTCATTGGACTACTGAATTTTTATTTATTTCTGTTTTTGAAAAGATCTTTGTTTTTGGTAATTGCTCTTCTTGGCAGTTTTTTGTAATATTATTTCATATCATATATAGCCATCATATTCTATGTTCAGGGAATAATATTCTTTAGCTGGAAAGATGGGGGTCGCTCTAGAGATATGTCCGAATATATCTGGGCGGAGGCTGATTGGCCACGGAATGGGTGGCCTGGGTGTGAATCTACCCCAGTTCGTACATATCTTTCAGATGAGGTTGGTCTTGGGAGCAAGAAGGGGGCACATTTCGGACTAGGTGGAGCAACAATTGGGGTTGGATCTCTGGCAAGACCAAAGAGAGACCTAACAGGTGGTGGCACATCTGTTGTTCATGGTTATGCTGGTATTGGCGCAGCTGGCCTTGGTTGGGGCATTCAAGAGGACTCTGAGGAGGTTTTTGATCCACCAGCAAATGTGGAAAATGTTAATAGTAGAGCACTCTCCGCTCACCCTTCTAGACCTTTTTTCTTGGTCGGCTCTAGCAATACACACATATACTTGTGGGAGGTATAGAACTTCACCTTGGAAATTCAATAATATGTTAAACATTAGTATTCTATAATGTGGGAACCCATTTTCTGATTCTTGCTTCATCCTTTTGGTTATGTTTCATTATAAAAGCATTTTTGTATCATAGATATTATTACTATGGTGGAGTTTTGTTTTTCCTTTTTTATTTTTTTTATTTTTTATTTTTTTATTTATAATTCCATCCTTGTCGTTTATGGCTACACTGATGCTACCATTGTATATGTGGATTTTTATTTTTTTGTGTATGTGTGGGGTGACAAATGTAAGAAGAAACCAAACGTCTTTGATAGTTTTTAATGTGTTAGCAATTAACAGCATATGAGATACTACAACTGGCAAAGAATCTTGGATCCAACCGACCTCTGGCAATCCTTTCCAACAGTGGCATAGAAAACTTAAAAGGCTCATGTCAGTGCTCCATGAATGGAGTTTCAATGCTTTTGAAAATATTTTTGATGAAATCAAGAAGTTTGAGGAAAAAGTGGACGACTTAGAAAGACAATTTGTTAATGATCCTAACGTTGTTCCTCGACTTCAGGAAACTGAGGCTCAACTAACGAAGGCTTTCTTCCATGAAGAAGCATATTGGAAGCAAAAATCTGGAATTAAATGGATGAAAGAAAGTGACAAAAATACAAATATTTTCATGCTTGTTTTAATCCAAAAAGGAAGAGGATGTTCATCAAAAAGATTAAAAATGCTAGGGGGGAATTGATCGATCATGATGAAGAAAATCAACATATTTTGGTAAACCACTTCCAAGGATATCTGACTAACTTTTCGAATACAGAGTTCAACGAGTTACTTCATTGCGTTCCTCGAGTGTTGTCCGACCAAGAAAATCAAGATTTGGTCAAATGTCCTGATATAGAAGAATTGCAGTAGACCATTAAGGGCATGGATGGAGATAGTGCCCCAGGTCCAGATGGTTTTTCCAGGAAATGCTATATCTCGTGTTGGGAGATTATCAAGGAAGATTTGCTAAATTTGAAGACTTGCTTTTTCAATGGTACAGTTTTCCCCACTAGTGTCACTAGTACATTGGTTGCCCTCATTCCTAAAATGGAAAATACTGTCGATGCCTCCGATTTCAGGCCTATCAGTTTATGCAATTTCTCTAACAAGATGATATCCAAGATCCTGACTAATAGAATTGCTTCTCTGTTGCCAAAAATCGTATCTCCGGAACAAAGTGCTTTTGTTAAAGGTAGAAATATCTTGGACAACATCCTTTTAACGCAGGAGATGGTCAAGCGATTTAATCAAAATGTGAAAGGTGGAAATATTATTGTCAAACTGGACATGGCTAAAACATATGACCGAGTTTCGTGGGGATTCTTGATTTTTGTGTTATGTAAAATCTGTTTTTGTGAAGCTTGGATTGATATGGTGTATCAGGTGCTGTCTAATAACCATTTCTCTATTTTAGTTAATGGGGTTGCGAGTGGTTTCTTCAAATCTCAGAGAGGTTTGAGACAAGGGGATCCTCTATCTTCTAGTTTATTCATCATTGCTGCGGAAGTTTTCTCTAGGGGTATTAATGAGAAGTTAGCCAAAGGAGATATTCAAGAATTTTCTCAACCGGCGACTGATAATCCAATCTCGCACCTTTCATATGTTGATGATGTGGTGGTATTCCTCAATGGAAAGAAAAAGTCAGTCGAGAACCTTATGAAATTTCTTAAAGATTTTGAGGCATGTTCGGGCCAGATGAAAAATGTGGACAAAGGCCAAATCTTTTTTCCAGATTATATTGCTTCTCCTCACAAAAATTGGATTCTCAAGAAAAACGTGTTATTTGAAGATATTCTAAGGAAGATTAGAAAAAAGGTTGCTGGATGGCAAGGAAAGCTGCTCTCTAGTGGCGGTTGGCTAATTCTGTTGAAACATGTGCTTCAGAGCATGACGTTCTATTTGTTCTTGGCGATATCTCCTCCGATCTCGGTAGTTCGAGAAGTTGAAAAGATTTTAGCTAAGTTCTTTTGGGGATCCACTCTTGAAAAAAAGAAATTGCATTGGAAGAGTTGGAACAAGATTTGTTTCCCAATAAATGAGGGTGGTCTAGGGATTCGCGATCTTCAGGATGTTATTCGGGCTTTCAAGATGAAACTTTGGTGAAGATTTAGAGAAGGATCAACTCTGTGGGCTAGGTTCTTGAAAAATAAGTATAACCGAAGTGGTCCAGCCTCGAAGTGCAGAAATTTCTCGTTCCAAAGCCATATATGGGGAGCTCTGCGTGAAGGTATATTTTATGCCGAGGACCATATTCAATTCTTGATTGGAAAAGGAAATGTTTCTTTTTGGTGGGATGCTTGGCTGATCTCAGTTCTGCTCGGTGAAGTCGTGGTGGTCAATTCGAGTTTATCTAATCTTCAAGTCAAAGATGTCCGTCTTCTTAACGGGGAATGGGACATTTCTTTGATTCAAGCTCTTATTCCAGCAGACTTGGTGAGAGATTTGAAATACCTACATGCTCTTAACGTTTCTGATAAGGATTTCATGATTTGGATTCCTACCAATTCGGGAGATTTTACGGTGAAATCTGTCTAGGAAGTGGTTAGAAATCATCAGGATGCTTGTCTGATCTTAGTTCCGCTCGGTGAAGTTGTGGTGGTCTATTCGAGTTTATCTAATCTTCAAGTCAAAGATGTACGTCTTCTTAACGGGGAATAGGACATGTCTTTGATTCAAGCTCTTATTCCAGCAGACTTGGTGAGAGATTTGGAAAACCTACAGGCTCTTAACGTTTCTGATCAGGATGTCATGATTTGGATTCCTACCAATTTAGGAGATTTTACAGTGAAATCTGCCTAGGAAGTGGTTATAAATCTTCAGGTTGCCCATCCTTTTTTTGACAAGATCTGACACAATTCTCTTCCGATGAAAATTTCCATCTTCATGTGGAGGCTCCTTCATAACATTGTTCCGGTTGATGAGGCAATCTAGCAAAAATGAGTGAAAATTGCTTCCTGATGTAATTGTTGTCATAGGCCTCAGGTCGAATCGATGATTCATTTTTTTTCACAAGGAGAGCTGGCTAACACCGTTTGGATTGCTGTTGGAGGGACATCTCGGAATGGCAAAGTGTTTGGCAGGTTAGTTGGATGGTGGCAACATCAAAGTTCGTTCCCTCTTAAATTTTTTTATGATTCTCTCATTCTCTCGGTGCTTTACTGGGAAATCTGGAAAATGCGTAACAAGATTAGATTTGATGGGATCCGGTGTGATGCTCAAAAGGTTATTGAAAATATTCACCAGACGTTGTTCAAGATTGCTCCTCTGGTCAGAAAACCGAAATCATCGTTTCAGTTGGTTTATTGGAATCCTCCTCATGATAGGCTCAAAATTAATTTTGATGGAAGCTCTAGAGGAAACCCAGGCTCTATTAGCGGAGGGGGCACTGTTTGTAATCCAAATGGGAAGCTGTTGTTCGGTTTTGCTTGTTTGTTTGGCTTTGGCTCCAGTTTACTGGCAGAAACCAAAACCTTAATGATCGCGCTTCAGTTTTGTGTTGAGTTTGAGTGGTCCTCTCTAGATGTGGTTAGCGACAATGCCCTGCTAGTAGACATGGTTGCTGGTAGAGCTAAAGTCCCTTGGCGTTTAATGTCTTTGATAAGGCTTATCAAGGATCTGGCTGAGGTGCAAGCTTCTATCTCGCACTGTTACAGGGAAACTAATACGGTTGCGGATATGTTAGCTAAGTTAGGGCGTGCTAGTATCAATCGAACTTTCCGTTCAGAATCAGAATGCCTGTCTTCTGTTCGGGGTTGTTTAAAACTGGATAAACTTTGCTTCCCAAACATCTGGAAGTCCAAAGATAAGTCTTTTATGGTTTAGTCTTGTAGAGTTTTCTTTTGTTAGATTGTTTCTGCGTTTGTTTTTTCGATTCAAAGGTTAGGTCTCGCCCCCCCTCCCCGTGACTTTTTATCTTGTTTTTATTTTATAAAATTTCCCCTCGTTTCGCCGAGGTTATCTCCCCCCCCCCCAAAAAAAATAAAATAAAAATAAAAAATAAATAAATAAATTTGTCTGACTTAATTTGGCTTGGTTACGTGAATGTGAATCTGCTCATTCCAGGGATAATAACATCTATTAGGTTTGTTGCAATCAAGTCCTTGAGTTTCCCAAGTTCCTCTCCCTCCTATTGCAGCATTGCTTAATTTGTGCTACTCTTAACTTCTTTCTTTTTTTGCATATTTCTAATTGTATCCATTGTTGTATTAACACTCCACCGAACTTTTTTTTTTAACTACACTATTTTGTGGTTATGCTTACTGCTTACTGCCAAACACTCCAATCCATATTAAAACGTTCCATTTAGCTTATGATTCCCATATCTCTCCACTTTAACTACCATGAGTTGGTTTTATGGGTTCCCTCAGTTTATAAAACATAAGCGTCTAAATCGATTAAGCCTCAGTACCACATAATCTCCAATTTCACCATGTTCTCATCTCTAGTAATTCATATTACAGCTAAGATGAACTCTTATGAATGCAGTTTGCTAAGGACAAAGCCACTGCAACATATGGGGTGCTTCCTGCTGCAAATGTCTCTCCTCCATTCCCACTTGCCTCAATATCGAGGGTTCAGTTCAACTACTCTGGACACAGATTTGCAACTTCTGCATCTGATGGAAGCATTTGCACATGGCAACTTGATGTTGGGGGAAGGAGTAATGTCCACCCAACAGAATCGTCTCTCTGCTTCAACAGCTATGCATCGTACGTACTGAATACTATTTCATTGATGGTTTGACTAAGTTTTGTAGCAGTCACGTTCTATCAGTATTCCATTATTGTTTTCATAATTCATGATTGGAGCGGAAGAGTTTTCATTAATTTTTTTGATAGTACAAAGCTTTTACTACAGTGAAAGTTATTTGCTTTTGACGCCGGCTTATGGAATGCAGCCCAACTCTATTATAAATAGTGGGAGAGGCTGGCAAAGTTGTCAAGTCTTCTCATTCTTTTCATTCTTTAAACATGGTATTAAGAGCAGGTTATGGGATACTAATCCCGTAGTTTTGTTCTACAATTTTCTTCTTCTTTTGTTTTCCCACCCTCTCGTACAAAAGAAAAGAAAAAAAGCATCGGAAGGTCTAGATCTTAGTTATTCACTCACCACTGCCATTGCCGCTCTCCGCTTTGACCTCCGGCGACCCCAAAACCACACTTGTCGGTCATCCTTCCACCTTTGGAGAACCCATACATATATCCTTGGCGCAGATCTGTTTGCTCAGACCATCTTTGCCCGAGACCCTAGCCGCCGCTGACCTCACAGCACTCATCTAGCATCGACCAAACCATATGTTGTCTCTCTGCTGCTGTTCAGACCTCTCTGCTGCTGTTCATACCTTCGTCGACCCTCCTCTGTCCTCCACTTGCAACGGCCACGCTCCAACCACTACCATTGATTCCCATTCGGAACCCTAGCCAATGTTTGTAAGTTTTAAGGGGGAAAAAAAAAAAACAGAAACAAAAATAAAATGGTCGTTTTCATTTAAGCTACTATTCTTACATGTTTGTTTGTTTCCCTTGTCCATTTTTTTTTTAAAGTTGTAGTTACTTGTTGCAATGATGTGGAGTCCCCCCCTCCCCAACCCAAAGCCCCTGTGTACTGTATTATTTGCTTTGCAGGCACTAATGTTGATTGTGTCACCTCAACCATTAACAACACAAAAATTGAATGGAATTAATTACTTACTATTAAAATAAACATAAGTGGAAAATATTTAGAAGGCTCACACAATATGTTAGCCTCACTTCTATATTTATAATAAAGGAGACAATAAGGTCCCGTTTGGTAACTGTTTCCATTCCAGAAATTCCCATTCCATTATCAGATTTTTGGGAATTCTGTTTGGAAATAACGTTTGATAATTTTTGTTTCAGTTTTCATTTAATTCCCATTTGAGAATTGTGCCCACTTTTTCTTAAGATATGAGAAACAAAAAAAAGTTGTTTCTCATTATTTCCATTTCATTCCCAAAACACAAGGTCACTGTTCATCCACTGTCTGCCTGCCGCCCGCCGCTGGTGGCCACTGTTACCCACCCTGCCACCGCTGCCCGACCGTCGCCGGTCGCCGGAGCTGGAGCCACTGCCGTCCGGCTGTTACCGTCGCCGGAGCCACCGCCGTTACCGGGGCCGGAGTACCGCCGGCCAGTCGGCGACGATGCCACTGCCGTCCGGCCAAAACAGAAAAAAAAAAAAAAAAAAAAAAAAAAAAAAAGATTTTAGGATAAAATCATTACCAAACACAATTCTCTTCCCAAAAAAAAAAAAAATTATCGTTACCAAACGCGATTCTACTCCCAAGAAGAAAACAAAATTATCCCATCCCATTCCATTCCCATCCCATTGTTGGAACGGAAACAGAAACGGTTACCAAACGCCACCTAAAATACCCTAAAGAATTGAAATGACGATGGTACCCTCTAGCACCCCTCTCATGTTGGAGCATTTATTTCGTATGCTCCTAATTTTTTACAAATGTATTTTATCTGTGAACCTTCTAATGGTTTATTAAATAAATCTGTTAATTGGTCGATAGAATTAACATGTTGTCTTAACTCCTGTAATATCTTCTCGCGAATGAAGTGACAGTCAGCTTTAATGTTTTCTTTTCTCTCGTGATAAAAAGGATTGCATTCAATGTGGATTGTAGCTTCATTATCATACAACAAGTTCATAGGTGAAGTGTTGGAATATTCAATATTGGTATTATTTGTATATAGGGAAAGTCAAATATGTAGATTAGGAAGGTATTATCTGTAATAGTTAATTTCTTTATTTAGTCTTAATTACACCTATATGTAGCCTAATTGTACAATTAGAAAGACACAAAATTGATTAATTCATTTCAATTTGGCATCAGAGCTAAAACCAAAAAAAAAAACCCTAGCCTCTGCAGCTGCCGCCGGCCCTTTACAAGCTTTCGACGTTCGCCGCCGGCAATTGTAGTCGTCGACGACGTTCGCCGGCATCCAACAATAGCCGACGAAGGTTCGCCAGCGTCCCTTACAGCCAGGTGACGAACGAAAGCTCCCCTACAGCCGACGACGAGCCCTCATTACAACTGACGAAGCCTCGCCGGTCCTCTACAGCCGCCGACGAACACTCTCCGGCCTTCTACAACCGAAAACGAAGCCTCGTCAGTCCTTTATTCAACGCTGACAGCCTCGCCGAAGCCCTAGCAGTCGACGAATTTGCCCTCGCGAGATTTGTACGAAACAGATCTTGCGATTACAACTCGATTGCACTTCATGAGATTCAATTGCAGCCACCGACGAACACTCGCGGCCCTAGCCACCGCCACCGCTGTCGGATTTGCTTGAAATCGACGAAACCGAGTCAACTCAGTGAGTCAACTCAGACGATTCTCAGTGAGTCAACTCAGACGATTCTCAGTGAGTCAACTCAGCATCAAGCAGCTTGGTTTCGCGAGATTTACTCGTTGAAGGCCAACCAGACGATTCTCAATCTCTGACGATATTTCCCCTTGTCTTCACCATGTCCGACGTTACCTCGGAATCCATCCCAAGGTCCAGCAAACTTACCGAACCAAAGCATCTCCCTTCCGAATCCCACTCCATCCAAATCACCTCTGTTCGTCTGAATGGAACCAATTTCTTGCGTAGGTCTTAATCGGTGCGAATGTATATCCGTGGACGAGGACGGATGGGATATCTAACCGGTGATGCAAAGGAGCCCTCCATCAAATATCCGTCGCATACAACTTGGGATGCTGAAAACTCTATAGATGAGGAAATAAGCTCCAACTATATGTGCTACCCTACGGCGAAAAGACTTTGGGACAATGTAAATAAGATGCATTCTGATCTGGGAAACCAATCTCAAAAGTATGAGCTGACTCTAAAACTCCGCGATATCCGTCAAGGCGAAGACAGTATCACCAAGTATTTCAATTCATTGAAGAGAATATGGCAAGATCAAGATATGTTCGACGATCATGAATGGCATTCGACCGAGGATTATAGCCACTATAAGAAGTTGGTGGATGATGATTGTGTTTTTAAGTTACTGGCAGGTCTGAAACCGGAACTTAACGAAGTTGGGGACGAATCATTGGTCGTCAACCTCTTCCCTCAATTAATGAGGTTTTCTCGGAGGTCCGAAGGGAGGAGACCCGTCGGAACGTTATGCTTAACAAGCCACAAATTATCAGCCCTACAGTTGCTCCAATTGACCAGTCTGCTTTGGCTGCTGCTAATGCTCACTCCAGCAGGTTTCTACGCCGAGCAGAGGAATGTCCTCGTATATGGTGCGACTACACGGGAAACATGCTGGAAAATCCATGGGAAACCGGCAAATTTGAAGAGCAACAAAACGGGAGAAAAATCTAACCGATCTTATCCTTCCGCGCATGAAGCTGCCACCACTCCATTCAACAAAGAGCAGATTGATCAACTTCTGAAACTGCTGATTGTCAATCCATCATTTGGTACTCCTAATGCTTCCTTAGCTCAAACAGATAGTAACTTTAGAGCCTTTTCTTGTTCCTTAAACTCAGCACTTTGGATTATTGATTCGGGTGCTTCTGATCATATGACAAGTTTTTATTACCTTTTCAATACCTATTCACCGTGTTCTGGTAATGAAAGAATTAGAATTGCAGACGGTAGTTTCTCACCCATTGCAGGAAAAGGCCAAATAACAATTTCAGATAGTATTAATCTAAAAACGGTCCTCCACGTTCCTAAACTTACTTGTAACCTCTTATCTGTAAGTAAATTATTGCGAGATTCGAACTGTCATGCATTATGCTAGAAAACTAATTTCAAATGAAATATAGCATTCTTCGCACAGATAATGGAATAGAATATTTCAACGAATGTTTGGCAGTTTTTTGAAAACAAATGGTATTCTACATCAATCCACGTGTCGTGACAAGCCCCAACAAAATGGCATCGCTGAACGAAAAAATAAACACTTACTCGAAGTCGCACGTGCACTCATGTTTTCTATATGCATATTCCAAAATATTTGTGGGGTGATGCTCTTTTAACAGCCGCATATTTAATAAATCGCATGCCTACACGTATTCTAAATTACACCACACCATTTGATAACTTCAAAACACACTTTCCAGCTTCTAGGATATCAGCTGACCTGTCTCTTAAAATATTTGACTGCACCTCGTATGTTCATATTCCTAGCCAATTTCGGTCTAAACTTGATCCTAGAGTAGAAAAATGTGTTTTCATCGGTTATGCACTAAATCAAAAAGGGTATAAGTGTTACAATCCACAAACCAAGAAAATTCATGTTAGTATGGACGTCACGTTTTTGGAAAATGTTTCTTTCTTTGACAAAAATCCCTTTCAGGGGGAGAATGTAATGGAAGAGAATTTTTGGGTCACTGATGATCCTCTCCCTACCACAATCTTAGAAATTTTTCCTCTAAATCAGTAAAAAACAAGTGATGACAATATTGAAAAACAAAAAGGGATCTCTACTAGTACACTAGTGCGAGCATAATTCCTTCGATGAAGGAATACCACGATCATGTACTGATTTGCGGGTTTATACTCGGAGAGGTACAAAAAAGAATACAGATCAGCCTACTGTTCTAACACAAGGTCAATCCGACTCCCCAAATAATGATCCAGGTAATCCTATATCTTTACCATCTCCTAATGAATCTTCTCATTCCAGTACTCCTCCAGATCTTAATATCCCTATAGCCATCAGGAAAGGAGTTAGAACTTGCACCAATCACCCCATATCTAGATATGTATCCTACACAAAACTTTCCGAACCTTATAGAGTCTTTATTTCTAAAGTTACTAATCTGTTTATTCCAAGGAACATTGAGGAAACACTAGGTGATACAGGTTGGAAGCTAGCACTTCTGGAAGAGATGAATGCTCTTAAAAGGAGTGGTACATGGGAAATAGTTGATTCGCCAAAGGATACAAAGATAGTCGGGTGCAATTGGGTATTCACAGTTAAGTGTAAGGCAGATGGAAGCATAGAACGGTACAAAGCAAGGCTCGTGGCTAAATGGTTCACGCAGACATATGGAATAGACTACCAAGAAACATTTGCTCCAGTTGCTAAGATAAACTCGATTCGGGTTCTATTGTCCTTAGCTGTGAATCTTGATTGGCCACTACACCAATTAGACGTGAAAAATGCCTTTCTAAATGGAGACTTGGAGGAGGAAGTGTTCATGAGTTTACCACCGGGTTTTGAAAGAAAGATAGGACAAGGAAAGGTGTGCAAGCTAAAGAAGTCACTATACGGCCTAAAACAGTCTCCAAGAGCGTGGTTTGAACGCTTTGGAATCACTGTAAAAGGTCAGGGTTATCAACAAAGCCAAGCAGATCATACTATATTTTATAGACATTCAATTGATGGTAAGATTGCCATTTTAATTGTCTATGTAGATGATATCATCTTAACAGGAAGTGATAGTGACGAATTGAGAAGACTTAAAGGAAAATTTGCTGATAATTTTGAAATCAAAGACTTAGATCCATTAAAATATTTTCTTAGAATGGAATTTGCTAGATCAAAGGGAGGCATATTTGTGAGTCAAAGAAAGTATGTACTCGACTTACTGAATGAAACAGGGTTACTCGGGTGCAAAGCTGTAGAAACTCTAAGTGAACCGAATGAGAAACTACAACCGGCCAAACCTGAAGCTGTGATGAACCAAGAACAATATCAAAGACTGGTGGGGCGGTTAATCTACTTATCACATACCCGTCCGGATATAGCCTTTGCCGTAAGCATGGTCAGCCAATTTATGCACTCATCAGGACAAGAACACTTCGATGCTGCCTATAGAATACTAAGGTACTTAAAGGGTACTCCTGGAAAGGGAATTTTGTACAAGAAACGTGGCCACCACCTTTAAGAGGTTTATACCGATGCAGACTGGGCTGGGAGCATCACGGACAGGAGATCGACCTCTAGTTACTGTACTTTTGTTGGTGGGAACCTCGTCACATGGCAGAGTAAGAAACAAAATTTCGTAGCTAGAAGTAGCGCAGAAGCGGAGTACAGATCAGTGGCTCACGGCATCTGTGAAGTGTTATGGATTAACAGATTACTCGGAGAGTTGGAGATATCTAATTCAGTACCTATAAAGGTAAACTGTGATAACAAATCAGCCATTGCGATTGCTCACAATCCGGTGTTGCACGATCGGACAAAACATGTGGAAGTGGACAAGCATTTCATCAAGGAAAAGATCGAGAGTGGACAAATATGTTGCCACATGTACCGACTACTGAACAGATCGCAGACATTCTAACAAAAGGATTACCAAAGAAGAGATTCGACTATCTAGTATGCAAGCTGACAATGGAAGATATCTTCATACCAGCTTGAGGGGGAGTGTTGGAATATTCAATATTGGTATTATTTGTATATAGGAAAAGTCAAATATATAGATTAGGAAGGTATTATCTGTCGTAGATAATTTTCTTATTTAGTCTTAATTACTACTATATGTAGTCTAATTGTACAATTAGAAAGACACACAATTGATTAATTCATTTCGATTTGAAGAATGATCTATATAATGTTTTTCCAACATATATTTTGGCCAAATCATTTTGCAAGTATGGGTCATGGGTATATATTTAGATTCGACACTTGATCGAGCCACCACTGTTTGTTTCTTACTCTTCTAATGTATCATATTACCTCCACCAAACAATAGCTTATAGTAGATTTCCTATATGAAGATGATCAACATCTGTATATCCTGCACATGAGTATGACCCTGTAGGTGCACCTATTAAATATCTGAGAATGCTAACAACTTCTTCCCAGTGAGTAGTTCTTGAATGGTCTAAAACTAGCTGATAACACTAACTACAAATGAAATATCTTGTTTGGTAAGGTCAAGTAATTCAACTACTAACCGTTTGAACCGTCTAGAATATGATAATAATTCTCTTGATCTGCATGTAGTTTCATGTTTGGATCATAGCATTCTTGTTTTGCTCAACAACTCAAGGACATATGTCTCAGCGAAAGGTAAATGGCTTGACTTGATCGAGTAATTTCGATCCCCAAGAGGTACTTTAATTGGCCCAATTCTTTAGTTTGAAATTTACCATGCAAAAACATTATGTGCTTTGATGTTATCAAGGTCATCTCCTGTGACAACAATATCATTCACATATACAATCAAGAAAATTTTCCCTGTTTTAGCATGTTTATAGAATACTGGTGATCAATACCACATATCTGAAGATCAAACTCAATGGCCACATTACGGAATCTCCCAAACCATGGTCGAGGTGGCTATTTGAGGCCATAGATAGACTTTTGTAGGCAACACACTAACCCTGACTCCCCCTAAGCAACAAACAATAGAGGTTGTTGCATATACACTTCCTCAAGTAATTGATAGCTAAGAATGCATTCTTTATGTTCAATTCATGAAATGGCCACTTATATGTGGAAACAAGAGAGATAAGCACGTGGATAGATGTGAGCTTCTCAAATTGTGAGAAAGTCTTTGAATAATCTAGTCCATATATTTGAGTTTAACATTAAGCAACCAATTGGGCCTTAAGTCGGCCAATGGTTCCATATGGATGAACTTTGGGCCTTAAGTCGGCCAATGGTTCCATATGGATGAACTTTGACTGGTATGTACCCATTTGCAATAAACAATCGTTTTGTAATGTGGAAGAGATACGGGCTCCCAAGTGCTATTCTGGTGTAAGACAATCATCTCCTTTTCCATTGCATTCTTCCACCCAGGGTAAGAAAGAGCCTCTGAAACAGAACTAGAGGGAGAAATGGAGTTCAAAAAAGCAATAAATGAAGAATTTGATACATTTATGGTAATTTACTACCTAAAGCAATAGATGAAAAATATGATACATTTATGGTAATTTACTACCTTACTTTGGAAGTGTTTAGAAGATATGGAAAGAGACGTGGCCAAAAAAAGAAATGGAGAACAAACATTTATGAAGAAGTAAGAGAATTCATTAATTATTCCAACATTCTATGCATTATTTTGCTATCGTTGTCTTTGGATTTTAAACTTTTTGTTGTGTATTGGTTGGTCATGTTTATTTAAAACATAAAAATATATATTATTTTTTAGGGCATAAACAACAAACGAATAGAAGAAGCTTACCTAAGCGCACGATGACCAGAAATAACGTACTAGCTAAGCCTACTCTTGATCTACTGTGTACCGTGCATAGCATCTTATGGTGTACCCGTACCCCTATCATGTACCTTGGTGTCCTATGTCCCATGTAGCCCTATATTAAATTGGGTTTTGACTTCAACACAGAAGGCCAAAAAGATATTGAATAACTCATAATGATCTTTAAGATAAAACCAAGTGACTCATGAGAAATTGTCTACAAATGTGACAAAGTATCAAAAACTAAGTGTAGAAGAAACACGAGAAGGATCCCGAACATTAGAGTGAACTAATATAAAAGCACCCAATTGCCACTTGTGAACTCAAGAAGGAAATGATACTCGGTGACACATCCCCCGTTAACAAGACTCGCAATCTAAAGATGTAGATGACTCAAACTAGGGATGAAATGTTTTCAATTGGCCAAGGATGGGTGACCAAGCTAGAATGAATTTGGTGGGGAGGTGGGGCGGGAACTATAATGGAACACGTGTGGGAGAGGTAGTGAGTTTATCCTGATCATCAAAGTAGTAGAGACCGTTGTACTGACGTCTTTCAACAATTATCTTCCATGTCCTTTAATTTTTGAATAACTGCAAAATCAGAAGAGAGAGTAAAAACATAGAGAAATGTTAAGGAAACAGATTCCATTATTTTTCTATATTTACAAGATATCTTATAAACTCTACAATGCATAAAATCTGGAAAATACCAAATATAACTATTCTAATTTAAGTTATGCTAATTTTCAGGGATACACTGATACAACAACTAAGCCTTTGTCCCACTTAAGTAGGATCGGTTACATGAATCCGTTTACTCCATAATGAACGATCAAGGGCTATCCCCTCAGTCAGGTTCAATGTCATCAAGTCAGTTCTAATAGTCTCGTCTCAAGTCTTCTTAAACCTACCTCTCCCTCTAGTAAACCCTCCACACTTGAACTAAATCGTATTTTCTCACTGGTGCTTCTATGGGTCTTCTATCACATGTCTAAATTACCATAAACGATTTTCTCTCATCTTCTCTTCAATGGGTGCTATTCCTAAATTCTCTCTAATAGTTTCATTCTTAATTTTATCCATTCTCGTCTTCCCACTTATCCACCGTAACATCCTCATTTCTGTTACACTAATTTACTAGACATGCTTTGTTTTTACTGTCCAACATTCTTCCATTGCTAGCTTCAAGCTCTCAAATTATTTCTTATGTAGTCCTTTTGTAAGTATACCTGTAATTTGATCTACAGTTGGAAGCCTGCAAATCCGTCCACTGTCTAGAGTGTTTGTCAATTTCGACGTGCTTCGTTCTGTCATGAAGATTCGGGTTATGAGCAATTGAAATTGCTGCCTTATTATCAATACAACTTCATGGATAATGGGCTATAGATCTTTAAGTCTTCAAAGAGTCTCTTAATCTGTAATACCTCACAAATTCCATGAGCAGTTGTCCTAAACTTAGCCTCCGCACTACTTTTGCCTCCACAATTTGCTTCTTACTATGCCAAGTAACAAAATTACCTACGGCGAAGGTATAATAGCTAGATGTCGATCTCTTGTCTGTTATACTCCCAACCCAATTAGCACTAGTAAATATTTCAACTTGTAGGTGGCCACGATTTTCATAAAGTAATCTCTACTTGGAGTTCTTTTCAAATGACTTAGAATTCTATAAACACTATCAAAGTTTTCTGATCTTGGTGAGTGCATGAGTTTTCTTACCATACTGACTGCAAAGGCTATACTAGTCTTTGAAACTGATCTCTGTTCACCACTTTTTCAGGCTTGGTAGGTTGTAACTTCAAGTTACGTCACTAGTTGTCCCGACGACCTTACACCCAAGTAGATCTGTTTCATTTAGCAAATCCATCACATATGTTGAGAGAAAAATACCTTGCTTTGATTTGGAGAACTCCACTCCAAGGAAGTACTTAAAGCACGTAAATCCTTGATTTCAAAGTCATTATGAAGTACCTTTTTAAATCTCTCAAATTCCAAATAGCCATCACCTGTCAAAATTATATCATCCACATAAACAACCAAAATAGCAATTTTCCTTTCATTTGAATGTTAATAGAATATAGCCTGATCAACTTGCCTCTGACAGTAACTATGATTCCTTACAGACCGAGACTATCAGGCCAATAGTGATCTTCGGGATCAAGTCAACTCAATTAATGAAAAGCTCGGTTGAATCGGGAAAAGAGAGTTGAGCGTTCAAGAGATGTTAAAGAGAAATGTCCCATCATTCACTGCTTGGGCGTTGCGAGAGAAAGTGTTCTGAACTTCAAGCTTCCGTCCCATATTGGGACATACCAAGGAAATACCAACCACGTCGAGCACCTGGGCTCGTACCACACTCACATGGACCTGCGAGGAACGTCAAATTCAATTAAATGCTAGGCCTTCCAAGTGAGCCTGGCCGGTACAACCCGAAAGTGGCATGTATGTTCGATTTTTCGAGTCTTTATGTACTGCTTTTGTTAATAGACTCTTGAGCAATAAACGACGAACCAAGAACCCTTTCTATCTTTTGTTCGTCCGACAAAGAAAAGAAGGCTTGAAGCCTTCTCGGAAAGATTCATAAATGTCCACCAACATTCCTCAATCATGCCATATTTTGCCAACGCTTGTCGAGCACCTCATTCCAAAGCCTACCAGCATTGTCCAACAACAACCCATTTTGTTGACCCATGCTGACGCATATTGACGCTTCTTGCGTTGATCACGTGCCAAGGTCTTGCCCGGTGTCATTCCTTGCCCATGAGCACCGATCCTATCACCATGCCTAGGATCACCAGACTTAGCTTCAAGGATGCCCAATGCCCACTGGGATTGTCCCATGACGCCTTTGTATGCTGACTCACTGCACGCCGAGTTCCTCACCAAACCAAGATTCTTGGGTATGCCATCCCTTAAGTTTTCCATCACGTGTAAGTCATGCCTCACACCTTACTTGATGTGCCAACATCCCCTGGCACAGAATGCTCACAGCCACGCCAAGGATCTTTTCGAGGAGAGAGGTCCCCTTATAATACTTTAAGCAAAATAGTAGAAGCAACAACAGTAGATATCAAAATGTTTGAAGAGTCATAATGGTGCTGCTCGTCAAGGCCAACACCTTTGGCTTTGGCTACTGCACCCACATCCGTGCCAAGTTACCCCAACTTGACAACATTCCGTAGATTTTTTGCTAACCAACTCTTGTCGTCGTCCAACATTTATGCCTACTTAGGTTAACCTCCACACCTTTTCGTACCAACACCTTAGTAGCATTTGGCGCATGCACCACGTCCGATTAGAAAATACACCATGCTAGTGCCATTTTGCCGTCGATGCCTTGGGCATGTCGCTAGCACCAAGACCCGCTAGGGAATGCACCAAGTCTGTGCCATTTCCTAATTCCACATTGTTAGGGGCTAACGATAGGTTACTTCATCTCGAGTATGGTTCTAAAGACAACTTTGCTCTTTTGACACGTGGGCTCAAATTTCTCTAGCATTTTTGCTTCATATTGCTTTTCTACCACTTGTTCTTTGTAATATCGTGATGAAAATTTATGCATCAAAATTCTTTTCATTCTTTAGTCTTGACCACCAGCGAATATGAATCTTGGTTTGTTTAAAACGTGATTCATTCGAGTTCAACCACCATCATATTATTGGACCTTTAAGCTTATACGGTAACATACTTCCACATTTCTTGTTTTGGAATATTCATATATTCAAAAAAATCTTCAATTTCGATACGAATTCATAAAATTTTTCAAAAACAAGAATCCCATTGAATTTTCACAAACTATCATAGTATATCTCGACGAAGAGGAGCAGGTGCATCAACGTAATGATCTCTGTTATCTCCACGATCTCTGTTCTCGTCATTGGTGAATATTTCAATTGTCATCTTCAATAGTTGTAATTCTTGAAGACACTTACATTTGCCTTCTTGGAATTTAGTTGTCCGCCGGACTTCCTTTCCATGAAATATGCTGTGGATCGGGTGCCATCATCATGTCTATTATTCACCATGTCAGGGTATGTCAAAGCTGTGATATCAATTGGAGCAGTGGAATAGCGATGAAAAGTCAGGGTATCGTTCTTCTATACGGAAAAATGGTTGGATAGAGTTCTAGTGGTTATTTGTCAATACTTGAATGAATATCTATCAAATAAATTACATTGTTGGTAGGATTTTGACATACACAGATATAGAGTTCGACTGATTTTATTGATCATTACATACAGGGGGCTCTTGAATCCACAAGAAAGGATTTTGAATCCACAAGCAAGAGAAGCAAAATCTCAAATTATATTGAAATTGAATAATGGAATATTTTAATATATGAGAAGAGGTTGTCAAGGGTTTATTTAGACCCCTCAACCAATCCCTAGAGTGGTTGAAAAAGAAAACCTAAACCTCTTAGAAAGGGAAACTAAGTAGTCCTAATACTTGTAGGAAAAGAAAACATAAAACTAGGAAACCTGCCAGTACTAGTGTACCTATAGCCAAAGAAAAGTACCTACTATACTATGCTAATAGAACTCTAGTTTGACTAAATTACTTTTTAACACCTATTAAACTACAAAAATAAAATATAAGAAAAATAAATTCCACAAAAAATAAAAAAATGAAAAAAATCGTAATCTTTCCGGGGTCTTTGTCCTACATCAACTTTCTATCTTCTTCCATGTTTTAAGGTAGCTCTTTTTTTTGGAAGTACTCTACTAAATATTATAAACAGTAGAGTTCAGCTAGAATTCAACATACGATTTTAGTTGAACTCTACTAAATAATATAGGTAATAGAGTTCAACTAAGTTGAGCTCAACATTAGAGTATAGATCTCAACTAAGTTGAACTCTACGTTAGATTGGTGAGTTTGTCTAAAATTGTATTTTGAACTGAATGCCTAAGGTATAACTTATGGTAGAGATCCACTAAAAGTACAACCTGAGATAATTTAGTTTAGACAGTGGAGTTCAACTAAAATCGTAACAAGTAAAATAAAATAAAATATAAATCGTGATATCATTTTCTTGAGTTTTTTAAGAGGAACAAGTAGTCTTGATTGAAAGTAAGTGATTAGTTTTGCTCAAAAAAAGAGACTATAGATAGGACAATAAATGCCGTTTTAAACCATGCGAAATGAGAGAAAAATAATGGCAAAAATGTAATGTTCAACTTGCTTTATGGGGATAAATTGGGAGTAAAATGTTGGAGGATAAAATAATAAGTGTTTTAGTCAACAGAATTAAATAACTTAAGAACAATTTTTAAAAGACTAAAAAAAAGGGAACCCTTTAATTTAATTAGATAAGGATTGTTTCAATTCTTGCAATTTTAATTAGACTAGGCAAATTTAAATATTTAGGCCTCATTCTAGATTTTGGTGAGAATGTTCTGGGCCCGATTTAATTTGTGTTGTATATGAATTAGTTGACCGTTAAACTTTGTAATTGAAGTTGAATAAAATGATTTTTTGCTTCATAATATAACGTTGAAATAAATGGAGATAAATTTAAATAGATGTGAGTTGTGTTTACAATTTATTAATTTTTGTATGGAAACTAGACCAATAAGAGTTCCCTTTTATGTTTTTAATATGATAATTTTTTCTTTGCCATATCAATGTAGTACATGTGCCGAATTTGAGTTATGCCTTAAGGCTGATGGATATCTTGCACAGATTGTTGCCTTTTCTGTTGAAGCTCATTTTAGGGTTGAAAAAAGGCAAAATTGCAGATAATGAGATTTGCTTCATGTGATGGCTCAATCTCTTTTGAGTTACTCTTACAACAAGAACAACTTGAGATTTTTTTTTTTTTTGACAAAGTGCCTGCGGGCTACACAATTTGAGATGCCACACCACCTCATCTCACTGGTGTCTATATACACGGAATTACCACATTGCTAAACTGACATGTTTTCCATTCTTCATCTTCTCAAAATTAATTTTAGCGTTTTTTAAATAATTTAAGGGATGTTATTTATGCTACTGGATGTGGCTCCATCATTGCTGCTGCTGGTTATAGCTCCAATGACCTTAATGTGGTTATATGGGACACACTTGCTCCACCCAGGACATCTCAAGCTTCCATGATGTGCCATGAAGGTTTGTTGCTTTTAGTTTTAGCAAGCGAAATTGGTAAATTTTTCTTCTGTGGATTTTAAGTTTTGGATAAATAGAGAGTGATATAATCCTTCAATTTGGCAAAAGATGATGCATTCTTTTGCTTGATCACCAAGGCAATTTTGGATTCAAGCTACTGATGAATTGATCATTTCCTTTTGTCAACATCAAATTACCATCTGTTTTCGAAATGCATGTGGTGCGTCACCGATTCTAGTTTGGATCGATGGTAATCCACTGCATGAAGCTCAAGTTGGAATTTGTATTGTGAATGTTGGTCTTTATTATTTGCTTTTTCTTTTCATTTGTTACCTTCCAAACTCATATATTACTCACGAAGTATCAGTAGGATAAGTTTCTCATTGTATATTATGAAATTCCTTATTCAGTATCTATTAGCCTAGTGGGTGTTGTGCTCTGTTTTTAACAATTTATAAATTTCTTAACTGTTAAAAGCACTTGGTTACCTTTGTATTTTAAACGTACAAACATGATGAAACATTGTAAATGGAAATCTAAACGGGAGAAACCCGGTGCTGCTTTCAACATACTAACCTCATCTACTAAAATTGAAAGACTCACTTATGACGGGGAATACGTTACGTGAGTTACGTCTATACTAAGACACTAACCTAGCCCACACAGTCCTTGTTTTATCTCCGTATTGCGGCTTGGACCTTGCTCCATTTCAATTACCCCAGTTTCGGTTGAATGCACGAACACTTCTCATACACTAACCTAGCCCACACAGTCCTTATTCTATCTTCATATTGCGGCTTGGACCTTGCTCAACTTCAATTACCCGTGTTTCGGTTGGATGCACGAACACTCCTCATGTTCGATTTCCGTGAATCATGGCCTGACTAGCACCCGACGAAAGATGATGTGAATATGAAAAAGTAAAAGTGGTTTAGAAATCTCTATCTCACATAGATCCGTCTATTTAACTTCCTATTAATCTAGAGAAGATTAAGTCTAGCACAATGAATTGTGTAGCTATACAAGCTTTTGAGTGCATTGATCTATGTTTTGAATAGGTGTAGAAGGTCTATGTGTAACAAAATTGGTGTATACCTATACGGTAAAAGACACCGATTCAATAAGGAAACTGGACTGTGAAACTGTCTTAGGTTTCCACCCAGCTCCCAGACACTCCTTAAGTGGCGTTCGGACACTTGACACAATGTTCCAAATTTCATTGTTCTACTGCATTGGGCATCCAGGTAACTCGCTTGGCCGTTCGGATGCTCGACTCACTGTTTTTTCCACTCAATGAGCAGTGTGTTGAGATGCCTTAACTAGGCTGTCTTGAAGCTGAGTCCAGTTTGACTTCGTGTCTGCTGCAAATACAATTTTAGCTTTTTTGTAGTTCAACTAGACAAGTACAACCCAAATATGAAATGCAATTTTTATGCGTGTGCTTACCATCTGGGCACTTTGTAGAGCGTTGTCGATTTTCAAGCCTTTTTTGTGTTCGAAAGTTGTTGATGTGCCAAATGGAGTTTCTTATACACTAATTTCCTATTTTCTGGTATTTGATTTACCGAATTTTCCAGTTACATAATATCAACTTAAATTCTCCCATTCGGCAATTCAGTGACAACAAAAAAATACAGTAAACAGTAAAAATCCTCCTTTTTCACAGAAACTGCCAAAAATGTGCTCCCTGTATCATTCGTAATCGGATCTGGTGGAAACCTCCTTAGCAGTCCCAGATGCAATAGTCACAGCTGTGTCAATGGCTACATCGACGCCATCTCGCAGGTTGCGCGGGAACATTTCTCCGTAACATTGAAGATGGTCTAGTTTCTGCTCAACACAGGATGCAGTCTGCTCAAGGTGGAAGACACGGTAGCTGGGGTTGCACTCTCGCCAGCGAGATATGAATAACGTGGCCCCAGATATAAGATGTGGCAGACTTTTAAAATTCTGCACCCTCCATTAAGTTGGCTTAGAATGCTTGGGTGATGTCAAGACAAGAGCTCAGAGAAAAGTAGCCCAGGTTCTCCATTCAGCCACTCACTCTTAAGCTGGGGGTCATCATGGGATTTTTAGTGATTTGGCACTACCGGCTTTGAATAGAAGATCTCATGATACCAAGTCTCATCAACCCCGGCAATGAATTTAGTGGGCAGAAGCAATGGCTGGACAAACAGTTGTTGGTTGTAGGAATATCCCCTTGATCATCAAAATAGCAGAGTCCCTTTTTCTCACACATGATGCCAATTATCTTCTGCTTGCTACAATCTTTAAAAATAATAAATTCAAGAAAATGTGAAACCAAACAGTTAAGGCATTGAGTAAGATTACTGATAGATATCACATTAAAACAAAAGAGGGAATATACAGAACAAATGACAACGATAAAGAAGATCAGGGTTGCACAATGCCTACACTAATCGGTACCTTGGAACCATTTGGAATAGTAACATGATGTAAGGAGGGAGATAACTGAATGGGTGTAAAAGAGTGATGGGGTCCCTGTCACATAGTCAGTGGCAGCGAAATCTATTACCCATGGAGTGAGAAGGAGGACGAAAGAAAAGACATGCAATAGAGGGACCTTGATGAGCTAGAGACGCAATGGGGGTGGAGGCTTGTTGGGATGTCTAAACTGAAGGAGCCGGGCATACTCGTCATCAGAAATTGCCCTAGTAGCTGGAGAGTCGGACGATGGAACAGGATCAACCTGACTAGATGTCACCACATGGGCATACTTAGGAGGAGAACTAACTAAATCCCAACAAGTAGCTCTAGTATGATTTACCTTGTCATACAACGAACACTGACGAACTTTATCAAAAAGATTGAGCATTCTTTTATTGTGAGATGTCACAAGAACGGAGTCCTTCCCAGCAGCAAAAATAATGATGAGCCTTATTTGATTCATTTAGTAAAGTCAAGCTTATTAGGTAGTAGTGCAAGAAGCCGAAGGGTTTGATTCGGATTTCAATCTCTGATCAAATCCGTTGGCCCAACTTAAATGAGATACGATAGTTTCTTAGGAGAGAGAATTTCTTTCCTTTTTTCTCAATCAAGAATGCCTCAACTGGATAAATTTACGATATTGCGACCACGACTACCTCAGTCACCTCGAGAACCACTACTGTGGTCACCTCGGGAGTGACCACAGCCACCACTACTAGACTGATCTTCAAGATTACCCTAAGAGGTATGTGTAACCAGGGGAAAGATCCAACAAAGGAGATTGAAGGTCGAAATAGTATCACGAATAGTGGCACGTTGAACCCAAGAATGGGTCTCAGCAAATGAAGGGTAAGTGTCCCCCTTCCGCCCGAAGAATCTGAAAGCAAATGAGCTCAAATTGTGGACGGAACTGGCAAGGAACTTTAGGACAACAATCTCTTCCCATTGCTTTTGTATGTAACATCGAAGGACACTGGGAGAAAGACATTCATCTTTTCTTGAAGTCTCTTAATTGTGGCAAAGTATTCGGTGATAGTTTGTGTATCCGATTGGACATGAAAGTATTCCACCGACCCATTATTCATCCTAGGAAGATTGTTAGCAAATAACAACCGAACTAACTCCTACAGTTCTTTACAAGTCTCTATGTAGTGTTTGCAATTTGAGCCTCCATAATGTTTCATAACTGAGACAAAATTTGAGTACTTGACTGTATCCACTCGTCAACTTTCTTCGTACCCTCTGAAGTAGGAGAGTGAGATGACGATGTTTCTTTTGTCTAATGAGGGCTACTTTGACGGCCTTAGATCTTTGAAGATAATTACTATTGAAGATATAACTTAAAGAAAATCTTACAAGAGCAGACATATCTAAAAGATAATTACTCCCATTCAACTTTTGTATGTGTAAGGGAGGTAAAAAATATGAGTAGAAAAAGAATAAAAAAAATTTGGTAGAACAAAACTATGAAATTATTGTCCCATGAGAACCTGCTCGTGATACCATGTTAAAGTAAGAAGAGAGTAGGAAAATAATGAGACGATTTAACCTTAGCATCATGTAGGGGTGAAACTCCCGCCCAATATGCCTCTTGAAGGTAGCTATTGGGCTCATCTGACTAGGCCCAAAGGTAAGCACTAAATGATTAGAGAAGGTCCAATGAGACCACCTTGAGATAGGCCTCAAGGCCTATTTATAATGACATCTGGGCTCAGACCCCCAAAAAACCTGGTCTGACCCTAACTGAGCACCATCCCATGGATGATGGAGGCCAATTGAAAAACAAAACTAATAATATAAAGAAGAAAACTTTGCTCAAATAATTCAATAATCAATTATTCAACGATGTCTTTCTATTACAATAAAGACTGATTATATATGCTTAGAATAACAAACAATAACGATTACTTGACAAAATAGGAATAATGACTACTTGACAAAATAGGAATAACAGCTACTTTATCAGCTATAGTTACCTACTGCGGGAAAAGCGACATGATTTTTTCGCCCCCGCCGCACATAAGTTCGAAGTGGTGGACTTAGTCTATCCCCATCAATTCTCCTTGGCAGAAAGAACTCGCCTCCGGAGAGTTACAAGAATGGTATTGCTCCAACAGATCAGGTGCAAGTCTGCTTAACTCTTTCTAGAATCCATGTGGCCTTTGAGAGTGATCGACCCTTCCATTTGACAAGATACCTTTGATATCCACCATGTGACGAGCCAATGATCCCGTCATTTAACTCCTTTTCAATCTGATCGTTGTTATTTGCTGACAGATAGGCAGCTTCGGCGTTTGCACAGGTGAATTAACATCTTTCCTAGGAAGAGTACCTGCGGATGCGGAAACAATAGGAGGCTCGAATGTGCCTCGATAAGTTAGTAAATCTTCCACATTGAAAAGATGACTAATACATATGAGATGGTAAATCGAGTAAATAAGCATCAAGTCCAATTCTACGGAGAATACAGTGTGGTCCCATAGCCCTAGCATGCAATTTCTTAAAAGAGTGTTTTGGGTATCATTTAGGGCGAACTCGAACCATTACATACTTACCCTCCTTAAATTCTACATTCCTACTATGAATATTAACAAGAAGCTTGTAATTTTCATTACTCACAGCTACCTTGTGCCTAACATTAGCTTGAAGATCACGAATATGTTGGACAAACGATTCAACAGCCTCAGAAGGGTGCGAATCGAGGGCCAAGGGAATAAGGTCAACAGGTTGGCAAGGGAAGAACCCATGCACAATCTCAAAATGGCTTTTACTAGTGGAGCAATTGACCAAATCATTATAAGAAAACTCTGTAGTAGGCCACAATAAGTCCCAATTACCTAACTTATCACCTATTAGACAACGAAGCAAATTACCTAGACTACGATTGACGCCCTCAATTGGCCCATCAGTTTGTGGGTGGAAAGCTAATGAAAATTTCAGAGTGGTACCAAAAAGCTTCCAAAGTGTCTTCTGAAAGTAACTGACAAACTTAACATCCTGATCTGACACAATAGAAGTAGGCAATCCATGTAATCGTACAACTTCTCTAAAAAACAACTTGGCTACATGTGACGTGCCAGTCGACTTGTTGCAAGGGATAAAATGGGCCATTGTAGAAAATCTATCCAAACTATTCATCTAAAACTGTTCGTGAAAGTAGTTCGGCCAAAACTATTCATCGAAACAGTTCGGCCAAAACTGTTCATCGAAACATTTCAGCCAAAACTGTTCATCAAAACAGTTAAGCTCATCTAAAACTGTTCGTCAAAACAGTTCAACCAAAACTGTTAATCAAAACAATTTAGACAAAACTGTTCCTTAAAACAGTTTAACTGTTTGTCAAAACAGTTCAGCCAAAAATGTTGATCAAAATAGTTCAACCAAAATTGTTCATCAAAACAGTTAAGACAAATCTGTTCCTTAAAACAATTCAGTTAATCTAAAACTGTTAGTTAAAACATTTCGGCCAAAACTGTTAATCAAAATAGTTCAACCTAAACAGTTCAGAAAAATTGTTCCTTAAAACAGTGCAGTTCATTTAAAACTGCTCGTTAAAATAGTTCGGCCAAAACTGTTCAATCAAAACTATTCAGTTTGCCAAAATTGTCCTTTAAAAGGGTTCTAGTTAACCGAAATTGTTCATTAAAACAGTTCAACTAGAGCAATTCATTCAAAACTATTCATCAAAACAGTTTTAAGTCCTAAATGGATCAACAAAACATTTCTTGGGAACAAAATTCACAGTTGATCACCTGAACCTAAGTCAGTTAGTTATAACAACTTCGATGACCAAGAACAGAATGGAAAAAGTCATGAAGAAATATAAACTCAGAAATATGACCTATCCATTTAGCTAAGTCATGGGGGCAATCGAGTGCAGAAAGAACTGTTACAGAAAAGTAAAGACAAAATCCACACAGGTAACCAAAAAAAGAATTCATTATATGCTGTATTCTTTACCCAAAACAAAATAGAAAGAAGAAAATAAAAGAAGAAGCATAAATCTTCTTACACGCACAAAAAAGGGGGGGGGGAGAGTTTTAAAGATGTTCTTCTTGTTCAGATTCTTCATCCGATTAAAACTAGGACCAGGAGCAAAGAGACCCACATCAGAACGGAGGTGGAGACTCATTCTCGTCAGAGGAAGAGAAATCCTCCACCTCTTTAAACATTTTAAGCTCGGCGATGAGAGCCCGGATCTTGGCCTTTTGGCCTCATTTCGGACCCATATCCTCTTGTGGCACTAGGTAGCAATCCGCAACTGGGACTGCAACAGATATGACTGCGTCACTTCGTCTCCAACGTAAGTGGGGGTGATCTTTTTCTGAGTCAACGAGGAGATGTGGTTCCTAGCTACCCTCGGGCCAAGTTGAAGACGATTGCGGAAATGGAGGAATTGCAAACGGCGAGGCGCATGATGGGGGGCAGACCTGGCGGAGCTCTTCCTCTACTTTAAAGAGACAGATAACAGTTGGTTCCTCTTATTCTGCGACATCTTCTTGGCCTCAACTTGGAAAGGATTCAGGGTCAGCTCTTTGTGAGATTGTACTTAGGGAACCAAGAGTTTGGACAACACTGCAGCAGTAGCCGGACTGAGTGGGAGGCTCTTGAGAGTTTCTTTGCCTAAAAATAAGAAATGAAGTAGTTAGTACATTGCAACCTAGGAAGCACGGACACGGACACGGCATGACACGGACACGGTGACATGACAATTTTTAAAAAACCCTGACACGGACACGGCATGGACATGTCAATAAAAAAATATATAATTATATGTGTGTATATATATATATATTAGTTTATTAACGAAATATATATTATCATTAAGTAAATTGATTTAAAAAATATTAAGATAATTATAATTATATATCAAAAATAAAAAAAGAAAAACAGAAAATATCATTTTGTTTTTTTATTATTAACCTAAAGATGGAAGTTATAGTATAATAAGTTATAATTTATAAATAAAATAATGCTATAATTTATAATTTAAAAAATATTATAAAAAAAAATAAAACAGAAAAATTTTATAAAAAAAAAATCAGAGAAAAATTCAGATTAAAAAACAAAAACAAATAATAGAATAAAAAAAAGATAGATTCAAAAAGATATTGGGTAATGGGCATTAGCTGTAACTTTTTTTTTTTTTAAATTTATTTATTTATTTATTTATTATTATTATTATCTGAACAAGTCATTAGCTGTATTCCACTAAGTCAAAAACATATTCCCTATCTCGACGTACTCCTGCATCAAACGACTTCCTTGTTTTTTTTTTTTTCTTTACCGACACCGTCGTCCAAGGAGAAGCATTCGTTGGAGCCGTCGCCGTCGTCCACCCTCATCATCGTCGTCGTCTTCGTCCACCCTCGTCATCGTCTCCATCGTCGTCCAACCTCGTCATCGTTGCTGTCCTCGTCCACGCACGAGGTCTTGCCATCATCATCCATGCTCAAGGTCGTCGCCATCGTCATCCATTTCGAGGTCGTCACCCTTGTCATCCACGTTTTATCACAGTTGACAACGAGGCCCGATCGAAATCTGCGTAGCAATCCCTCGATGCATGCTCGGTGAGTTCTCCATCCCGTTAGGTTTGGTAGATCGGAGGGTATCATCTCACCACTTGACCGACATGTTTACCTTCGCGTGTCCGACATGGTTACTTCGCGTGTCTGCGCCGTGTCGGAATTAATAAAAAAATAAAAAATTCCGACCCGTTCTGACACGTGTCGGACATGTGTCTGAGCCGTGTCGGTGTCCGACACGTGTCGGACACCGACACTCCGCCTCCGGTGGAGTGTCCGTGCTTCCTAGTTTGCAACAAGGTAAATCTTTAGTAAACATAGATCAGCATAGAGATTATTACTTGGATTACAGAAACCATTTGGGACTATTGGGTCTAACCTTGCCTCCTCAGGTGAGGACTCCCAATCTCCACTAAAAAATAGGCAACAGTTCTTCCATTTTTTTACCGAGGTGGGGAGATCAGTAAGAAATTGGCAATTAGATGGGATGAATATATAGAATCTTCATGAATCTTTTTTGAATTTCATAGAGTATACGCTTCTCACCATTTTAGGAGTGAGGGTAACATTATTAAGATGAGAAAGGGTTATTGCACCTATGATGTGATGAACACTATTTGGTCCTAACTGAGCAGGGCTAATCTCCAATAGTCTAAAAAAGTTGTGAAGAAAATGGGTAAAAGGAAGACGAAGACGGTACTCAAACATCCACAAGTAAAAATTGATCTAACCTTCCCTAGGTGTGAAAGGGCTCTGCTCTCAGGCTCGCTAGGAACCCTAATAGTAACCAAATCAGGGATTCTGTACTGATTCCTAAGCTCGGGAATTAATTCCTCCTAGAATTCGAAGGGGCCATGATCTCCCCCAAAAAAGGAAACCAATTTAGAGAAACCAAGTCTAGCGGTGAACTAACCTCCTAAGCTTGGGAGTTAATTCCTCCTAGGGTTGTCGGAAATCAAGTCTGACGGTGAACTAACCTCTGCCACACTACCCGCAAAACTAATTAAGGGAATGATATCCATGAGAGCTATTCAAATTCAGAGAAAGCTAAGGAGGCCTTCAGAGCATAAATGAGGAAACGAAGGGACAGGAAGACTTACTAGTGATTACTCCGGAATACAGGTCTAGTGACTTCTCGCTTTCTTTTCGAAAATAACCAAGTAGTAGGGGGGGTAAGTGATGGGGATGAAACTCCCATCCAATAAGCCTCCTGAAGTTAGCTATTGGGGTTGTTTGACTGGGCTCGAAGGTAAGAACAAAATTGAGTAGGGAGGTCCAGTGAGATTACCTTGAGATGGGCCTCATGGCCCATTTGGAATGACATCTGGGTTCAAACCCACAAAAGACTTGGTCTGACCCTAATCCATGATCAGCCTATTATGGCCACTCAGCCAATAACGCGGCGACATGGAGATATTGAGAATGCAACCAATCAGTTACCTACGTAATGCGTGAAAACAAGTATAAGTATATGGAAAATTCGCACGGTTAAGATAGCTACAAGTATCATATCTCTCAAAATATATTAACTCATTCTCACGCCGAAAGTTCTTTGGTTGACACCACACCAGTGCCATCCTTAGTCTTCTAGTGTTGCAGGTTGACAGGTTTTTGGGAGAGGATTTACTACATTAGCATCCAACTCCTCTCTCTCTCTCTCTCTCTCTCTCTCTTTATAATAAAAATATGGGTCGTACATGCAGTCCCCAATACAAGGATAAAAACTAAAGTATCCTTTGACATAGACATTCAAGTATAAACGATTTTCACTCAGAAACTGAACAGAAGTGCTGCTTTTGACACATCGACCGAATCTACCATAATTTATGAGTATAGTACAAAATCTTATGATAGGTAGATCCTTATGTCCAGTCGGACGCTCACCTTCAATGAAATTTCGTACGAGCCCATGAATTTTTCTTTCGTGTTTGCAATTGTGGTTCTGGACCTTGCCCTGATCTTGTCTTCTGTAACCTGTTTAAAGATGATATGAATATGAAACATATAAGAGTTTCCAAATCTCTAGATCTTGCAGGTGCATGTCTAATTAAGTATCTGTTGATCTGGATAGGATGCAAGGATAGCACAATGAATTGCGTAGGTATGTGCTTTCAAATGCTTAGATATGTGCTTTGAATTGGCATAGAAGGGCACATGCATATAACAAAATTTGTACATGCCTATATGGTAGAAGCAACCAGCCCAATAAGAAAATTTGGCTGTCAAATCGCTATAGGTTTTCCGCAGCTGCATCGTGGCACTTCAAATGGTGTTCGGACGCTCGTTGTTCCAGTTTGCACTCTTTTAGTGCACTGGATGTCCAGACGATTTGCCTGGACCATCCTGATGCTCCACTCACTTCTCAGCTTTCACTGAGTTACTGATTAGGGCACCCAGATGCCTTATTAGGCCGTCCGAATGTAGGCGACTGTGGCTCATTGCCCGTTGTGATGAGAACCAACAAGTATCATCAAAGGATTCGCTATATGTTCCAGTTGGGCTTATTACTAGGGCAAGATCTAAGAAGATCAAAGAAGCACTCAATGAGTTAATTCAAGATATTTGGGCTGAGTCTAAAATAGTGAAGCCCAAGTTAGGCCCAAATGACGATTAAAGCCTAGTCCATCTTATTAAGACAAACGAATGAGTTTAGGCGTGAACTTGAATGGGCTTAGGCGTGTAGACCGCGAATTTTAGATCATTTATTTAATTAATTATAGACTTTATTTTTGTAATGTTTTAATTTTATTGTTGATTTGTAAGGCATGAATGCCAAATTAGCCTTTTTCTTTTTAGATTCGGAATTAGTCATTTTCTTTTTAAATTAGGAGTAGAGTTTCCTTGTTTCTCTAGGATTCCTTGTTACTCTAGGGTTTTACTTTGTGCCTGCCTATTTAAGAGGCAATGTAGGCTACGAATTTTACATTAATTTTTGATTAATACAATTGTGAGAGTTTTCTTTTAAGTTCTTCAACCAATTTTTCCTGAATTTATCAAGAATTTTCTTGTGGTGTTCAAACTATATACCTTCGGTTTGTGATTCGCTTATAATCATTGGATCGAGATTTGTTCTCTTTATACTTTCAGTTCGCGTTTCATTCATAAACGTTGGGTCAAGATAATCTATCCAAATTCTGTATTTTTGTATTCTTCCTTTTTGTTTATAAATCTAAATTTAATCGATCCTAGTGAAGAAACTCTAAATTGGTTTCGGGTCTCACTAGTTCTTGGTGAGGTTCGCATCACGTTGGAAATATAGTTTTAACATTTTTAAACGTCCATCGACTAGAGTAAGTGCCTCTAAATATAGAATGCTATGTGCATGTATGCACTTACTTACCGGACACTGTTTGGAGCGATGGCTCAATCATCAGTCACTTGTTAAGCAACTATCTGTCCCTCATCAGTGCAAATCTAGTGTGTAATTGCTTCTTTGTTTCCAAGTTATCAAAATATAATAGTTGCCACTAGCAATAAAAGGCAGAATAGGTACCTTCAAATTTTAAATGCCATTCGTAAAGCAATCAACTAATTTTGTTTGAAACTTGGGTTCTGAGTTCTTATTTACTAGCAATGAAGGAAAAGAAGGACTATTTTTTTTCTTACCAAACTCTGTTAGTGTTTCTGCAGTGTATAAAGTTGTACAGTATAAGTTCATGACTTTCACATTAAGAGGTTGTGCTTTATTTATTTGTAGGCGGTGCACGCTCCCTATCCGTGTTTGATAATGACTTAGGAAGTGGATCTATTTCGCCCTTTATTTTAACTGGCGGAAAAGGTGGTGATATTGGACTTCATGACTTGCGCTATATAGCAACTGGAAGGACAAGGAAACACAGGCTTTCTGACAATAGTGATCAGAACATAAATGCATCAACTGCTTACTCAAAGAGCAAAGTAGGGGTCCAGAATGCAAATGGGATGATTTGGTATATACCAAAAGCTCACTCAGGTATTCCACTTAACACATATATGCATTCCAAGTAATTATGATTCACTATACATTCAATCTCTTTATAATATTTGGGTGAAGGGGGTGTGACAAAAATAGCAACCATCCCCCGTACGAGTTTTTTCTTAACCGGAGGAAAAGATGGAGACGTAAAACTATGGGACGCAAAGAGTGCTAACTTAGTACATCAATGGCCAAAACTGCATGAAAGACATATGTTTCTGCAACCAAGCTCTCGTGGCTATCGAGGAATTGTTCGGGTAATCTCCTTGACCATTTAAGATAAAACTTCTAATTTTAGTCAATGTTCGTGGTGAATTGGCTTGGTTTCCAATTCTAGTTCTTTCCAATATTGCAGGCTGCTGTAACAGATGTTCAAGTTATTTCTGATGGTTTTCTTACGTGTGGGGGTGACGGTTCTGCAAAGCTAATTCAGCTTGGAAGATTTTCCACTGGGAATGTAATTACGTAAAAGCCAGATGCATCATAGAAACCTTTTTAACAGAACTTCAAATGAGAGGAAACCGATCATAAACAATGAGGTAGTCATTGGTCACCTTTTATTTGGCTATTCTGAATCTTGAACATATCATGGCTCATGGTTCTGATGTTGTAAACATAGAGATCATTTACTATAGTCCTTGTGTTCAGCGAACGTATTGTCTTCACTTATATAGATCATAACATGGTTTTTCGTAGCTGAGGTTCGGTTTCTGGATGATGGCGCTGAACAAAATCCCAAAGTGACCACTTTAATCCACTTTCAAAAGTTCAGTTTTTTTAGCGAAAACTATTTTTATCTTTATTTTTCTTTTTCTTTTCCGCTTTTTGTTTGTAAAGAAATCACCTCACCTTTCTGCATGTGGTAGGAGGTGATGGACTGTATCATGTTCTTCTATAATGGTCTTGTTTTTATCCGTCTTTTTTGCATATTCGCCACGATAAGAAAAAGATACCAGAGAAATTTGTTTATTGAATTTTCCGCTGTTGGCTACTCTGACCCCCGGCTCTGGCATCAGAGCGCAAAGAAATTAATGTCTTATAAGATATTTGCTAAAATGGAAAATTGTGAAATACGAAGTAATTTCTTGCGCATAACGCAAAGAGACTGATGTCTTATAAGATATTTGCTTAAATGGAAGATTGTGAAATACATGAAGTAATTTTTTGCGAAGCTGATGATAAAAAAACTAAATAGTATTGGATTGTCTAAAATATGTGATGTCTACCTACCTGCTACCTCTGTTGTTGGATATCATTTTGTTAATTGGTTAAAAGAAAATATGAGCAATACTTGTGAAACAATTAACTGTACTAATTATGCCCTAAGTGAATCAAATTTACCTGAAGAAATAAAATGAAAAATAAAATGGTTCATATTAAAAGCTTTAAATGATTTTTATGCTAATAGTTCTCGTTGTCACGATGAGAGAAAGATATTTACTTTCGACGATGGGACGATGTACATATTTGATGATTATGACTTCTGTGTATTATTACTCTGATTAAATATTAAAAATTCGTTCAAAGAAATAAGTTACAAAAATTAGAAATTGACAATAGAAAAAATTGATGAGAATACGGAATTGCCAAAAGGCCTTGCTATAATAGCTGCTAATCAAGAAAAGATTATTCAGGCTATTGAAAATAGTGAAATAACATCATACAAAAAATAGATAATAATCCACCTGTATACAAGGAATTAGAGAAATGATGCCTTATGGCCGAAGTCTAAGAATGTTAAATATTGATGACAATGACACAGCTTCTATAGACTCTGATGATTCTATTGAAATCTTGAAAGAACTCAATGTATTAATGAATACTAATGCTAGTGGTGTTAGACAACTAGTCGATACACAAACTGACCAACCTTCTACCAGTGCTAGTACTCATCCCTAGGGTAGATCTACTGGTATGGCTCAAAATACTTTTTAAAGAGATCTTGTTAATTTTAGTACACCTGCTATAAGCGAAGCTTTTCCTGAACAAACCAGACAAAATATTGCTTTTAGAGACTTTAGGAGAGGAATGAGAGATGCCAGAAACGAAGTAATAAGACAATGGTTTAATGAACCCCGAACTGAAAATATATTCGAAACAAGACTATATTTGAATATTGATAATTATATGAGCAATACTTAAATCTTAGAAAAACTAATAAAAAAATGGATAAGATCCTTGTTTACTATTGCTTTATTAAAAAACTTTGTTGAGGGAGACGAAATGACTAATGATACATTTTTTAAATGGATACTATGACTTTTATGGGAATTGTTAGTGATTGGTGGACTAATTTAGCGCTTGTATAAAAAACACGAATAAGAACAGGAGTATTTCCAAGAACAACTGAAATAATAATTACTGATACTGACCCACAAAAGGTAATTGCTAGAAAAGGACAATTTTGGGAAAGAAATGCTGAAGAAGCCCAAAGAAGGATAAGATTAGATGCTACAAATCATTTGGTAAATATGAGAATATGCAATATGTGTTACTTCGAAACTTATACCAACGAATTTACTAAATACTATTATAGAGCCGATTTCAATGAATTCGAAAGAGGTGCTTATTTAGATATGTACTTCGAAAAAACACCTACTCATTACGCTAGAGAAATGCTAATAGGATTTAAATCTATAGCTAATTGGCAAGTTGAAGATTTAATGGGTGCTAGGGTTGCTTATGCTCAAAGACAAGTCGGAATCTGGTGTGTTGCTGCCAGAAACGCAGAATTATACAGAAAGGATAACCAATTGGGACTTTACTGTGAAAACCAAGGTGAAGCTTCTAAGCAATTTGGATGAGCTGATATTTATCCAAAACTAGGAATTGCTAAGAAAAATAAATATAGACTAAAAGGGTCTTTTAAAAGAAACTTTAGGCCAAGGAGAAATTTCGTACCTAAAAGATTTTTTAAAAAGACGATTTTTTTTTTTTTTTTTTAAATAAAACTACTAATAAATCTAATATAGTGAGAACGGCTCAAGAAAAAACTGCTAAAACGTGTAAGTGCTGCGCATGTAGTGAGATAGGACATTATGCAAATAAGTGTCCTAATATAAAGAACAAAAACAACTCTAAAATGAAGATGTTCCTTGATCAAAGTGAATCCGATATAAGTGAAACCGAATATATTTTGGATATTGATTCTAAAGAAGAATTTTTCTATCTAGAAACAAGTGATGAGTCAGGAAGTGAATACGAATATTGATTTCTTTATAGACTTTGTTGAAGAAAAAAACGATTATAGGGCAGACGCTCTAGTTGATTAGAAATTGCTTAAAAAATTTTTAAAAGAAGGATTTTTTTTTTGGGGAAAATAGTGAATTGTTTCAAAAGAACTTCATCAAAAAATTTAATAGGAAAAATATATATCACTATGGAACTTGTCAATTTGAAGTTGTTCTAAATACTGAAGATTCTAGAGGAAAAATAAATATTCCTTTAACAAATCGTGATATGATAGAAAAACAGCTAGAGAAAATCGAAAAAGATAAAGAAAAAATTGGTTATATACATATTGGTGGAATACAAATTATTTTTAAATCCTTGTTCAGAAAAGGTATTAATTTCCCAATCAAAGTTGCTATTCTTGATAATAAAATAAACAATAGGATAGAAGCTTTCTAGGAATTGTTCATGGAAATCTAAATCATAGAATTTTAGAAATAAAAGTTTTTTCTAAATATGCTGTTAGTATAAAGGAACCAAAGGATAAATGAAATCTTCAACCTTGCTCATGAATGTACTAGGAAAGATTTATGAAAAATGGAAGATTTCCTTATACAATAACATATTATGTTGGCTATTTTCTAAGTAATAGTCATCATAGTGATAAATTTATAAATCATGATTTTATTGAAATTGATAAAGTGTTCGAACCAATAGCTAATATTTGTCCTCCAGAAACTATCGATGAAATAGACTTACTTGTTGACTGTAAACTTGACATTAGCGAAAAACCAATAAGAGACTTAACTACTAGAAGGCAATCGACTATTAAAAGATGTTGGAATATTCAATATTGGTAGTATTTGTATATAGGGAAAGTCAAATATATAGATTAGGAAGGTATTATCTGTCGTAGTTAATTTCCTTATTTAGTCTTAATTACTCCTATATGTAACCTAATTGTACAATTAGAAAGAGATACAATTGATTAATTCATTTCAATTTGGCATCAGAGCTAAAACAAAAAAAACCCTAGCCTCTGCAGCCGCCGCCGGCCCTTTACAAGCTTTCGACGTTCGCCGCTGGCCATTGTAGTCATCGACGACGTTCGCCGACATCCAACAACAGCCGACGAAGGTTCGCCAGCGTCCCTTACAGCCAGGCGACGAACGAAAGCTCCCCTACAGTCGATGACGAGCCCTCATTACAACTGATGAAGCCTCGCCGGTCCTCTACAGCCACCGACGAACACTCTCCGGCCTTCTACAACCGACAACGAAGCCTCGTCAGTCTTCTATTCGCCGCCAACAGCCTCGCCGGAGCCCTAGCAGCCAACGAACTTGCCCTCGTGAGATCTGTACAAAACAGATCTTACGATTACAACTCGATTGCACTTCGTGAAGTTCAATTGCAGCCACTGACGAACACTCGCGGCCCTAGCCACCGCCACCGCTGCCGGATTTGCTTGAAATCGACGAAACCGAGTCAACTCAGACGATTCTCAGTGAGTCAACTCAGCATCCAGCAGCTTGGTTGCGCGAGATTTACTCGTTGAAGGCCAACCCGACGATTCTCAATCTCTGACGATATTTTCCCTTGCCTTCACCATGTCCGACGTTACCTCGGAATCCATCCCAAGGTCCAGCCAACTTACCGAACCAAAGCATCTCCTTTCCGAATCCCACTCCATCCAAATCACTTCTGTTCGTCTAAATGGAACCAATTTCTTGCGTTGGTCTCAATCGGTGCGAATGTATATCCGTGGACGAGGACAGATGGGATATCTAACCGGTGATGCAAATGAGCCCTCTATCAAAGATCCATCGCATACGACTTGGGATGCTGAACTCCATGATGATGACGTGGCTCGTAATCATGTGCTACCCTACGACGAAAGAACTTTGGGACAATGTAAATCAGATATATTCTGATCTGGGAAACCAATTTCAAAAGTATGAGTTGACTCTAAAACTCCGTGATATCCGTCAAGGCGAAGACAGTATCACCAAGTATTTCAATTCATTGAAGAGAATATGGCAAGATCAAGATATGTTCGACGATCATGAATGGTATTCGACCGAGAATTATAGCCACTATAAGAAATTGGTGGATGATGATCGTGTTTTTAAGTTCCTAGCAGGTCTGAAACCAGAACTTGACGAAGTTAGGGGACGAATTATTGGTCGTCAGCCTCTTCCCTCAATTAATGAGGTTTTCTTGGAAGTTCGAAGGGAGGAGACCCGTCGGAACGTTATGCTTAACAAGCCACAAATTATCAGCCCTACAGTTGCTCCAATTGACTAGTCTGCTTTGGCTACTGCTAATGCTCACTCCAGCAAGTTTCCACGTCGAGCAGAGGAACGTCCTCGTATATGGTGCGACTAGTGCAACAAGCCCCGTCATACACGAGAAACATGCTGGAAAATCCATGAGAAACCAGCAAATTTGAAGAGCAACAAAACGGGAGAAAAATCTAACCGATCCTATCCTTCCGCGCATGAAGCTGCCACCACTCCATTCAACAAAGAGCAGATTGATCAACTTCTGAAACTGCTGACTGTCAATCCATCATTTGGTACTCCTAATGCTTCCTTAGCTCAAACAGGTAGTAAATTTAGAGCCTTTTCTTGTTCCTTAAACTCAACACCTTGGATTATTGATTTAGGTGCTTCTGATCATATGACAAGTTTTTATCACCTTTTCAATACCTATTCACCATGTTCTGGTAATGAAAGAATTAGAATTGCAGACGGTAGTTTCTCACCCATTGCAAGAAAAGGCCAAATAACAATTTCAAATAGTGTTAATCTAAAAACGGTCCTCCACGTTCCTAAACTTACTTGTAACCTCTTATCTGTAAGTAAACTATTGCGAGATTCAAACTGTCATGTCATTTTCTCTGAATCTCAATGTTTCTTTCAGGACCAGAGCTCGGGGAAGATGATTGGCAGTGCTAGATTGGTGGATGGCCTGTATTACTTCGATGATAACTCCTTGAGGAATAAAACAACTCATGGCACCAGTGGTATGAGTTCAACGTCTGTTCGTGATAAAATCATGCTTTGGCTCCTTAGATTAGGACATCCAAGTTTTCAATATCTTAAACATTTGTTTCCGACGTTATTTAAGAATGTGGATTGTTCTTCTTTTCATTGTGAAAGTTGTTTGTTTGCAAAAAGTTAGCGTACTTTTTATATTTCAAAACCATATCGTGTATCTAAACCATTTTATTTAATTCACAGCGATGTATGGGGTCCCTAAAAAATCACAACATAATCCGGAAAAAGATGGTTTGTGACATTTATTAATGATCACACACGTTTATGCTGGACATATTTGATGCGTGCAAAATCTGATGTAGCAGATTTATTTAAAGATTTTTGCATTATGCTAGAAAACTAATTTCAAATGAAACCTAGCATTCTTCGCACAGATAATGGAACAGAATATTTCAACGAATGTTTAAGCAGTTTTTTTGAAAACAAATGATATTCTACATCAATCCACGTGTCGTGACACACTCCAACAAAATGGCATCGCTGAACAAAAAAATAAACACTTACTCGAAGTCGCACGTGCACTCATGTTTTCTATGCATATTTCAAAATATTTGTGGGGTGATGCTATTTTAACAGCCGTATATTTAATAAATCGCATGCCTACACGTATTCTAAATTACACCACACCATTTGATAACTTCAAAACACACTTTCCAGCTTCTAGGATATCAGCTGATCTGCCTCTTAAAATATTTGGCTGCACCTCCTATGTTCATATTCCTAGCCAATTTCGGTCTAAACTTGATCCTAGAGCAGAAAAATGTGTTTTCATTGGTTATGCACCAAATCAAAAAGGGTATAAGTGTTACAATCCACAAACTAAGAAAATTCATGTTAGTATGGACGTCACGTTTTTGGAAAATGTTTATTTCTTTAACAAAAATCCCTTTTAGGGGGAGAATGTAATGGAAGGGAATTTTTGGGTCACTGATGATCCTCTCACTATCACAGTCTTAGAAAATTTTCCTCCAAATCAGTCAAAAACAAGTGATGACAATATTGAAAAACAAAAAGGGATCCCTACTAGTACACAAGTGCCGAGCATAATTCCTTCACAAACAGATGAAGAAATACCACATGTACTGAGTTGCGGGTTTATACTCGGAGAGGTAAAAAAAAGAATACAGATCTACCTATTATTCTAGCACAAGGTCAATCTGACTCCCCAAGTAATGATCCAGGTAATCCTATATCTTTACCACCTCCTAATGAATCTTCTCATTCTAGTATTCATGCAGATTTTAATATCCCTATAGCCATCAGGAAAGGAGTTAGAACCTCCACCAATCATCCCATATCTAGATATGTATCCTACACAAAACTTTTCAAACCTTATAGAGTCTTTACTTTTAAAGTTACTAATCTGTTTATTCCAAGGAACATTGAGGAAGCACTAGGTGATACAGGTTGGAAGCTAGCAGTTCTGGAAGAGATGAATGCTCTTAAAAGGAGTGGTACGTGGGAAATAGTTGGTTCGCCAAAGGATACAAAGATAGTCGGGTGCAAGTGGGTATTCACAGTTAAGTGTAAGGCAGATGGAAGCATAGAACGGTACAAAGCAAGGCTCGTGGCTAAAGGGTTCACGCAGACATGTGGAATAGACTATCAAGAAATATTTGCTCCAGTTGCTAAGATAAACTCGATTCGGGTTCTATTGTCCTTAGCTGTGAATCTTGATTGGCCACTACACCAATTAGACGTGAAAAATGCCTTTCTAAATGGAGACTTGGAGGAGGAAGTGTTCATGAGTTTACCACCGGGCTTTGAAAGAAAGATAGGACAAGGAAAGATGTGCAAGTTAAAGAAGTCACTATACGGCCTAAAACAATCTCCAAGAGCGTGGTTTGAACTCTTTGGAACTACTGTAAAGGGTCAGAGTTATCAACAAAGGCAAGCAGATCATACTATGTTTTATAGACACTCAATTGATGGTAAGATTGCCATTTTAATTGTCTATGTAGATGATATCATCTTAATAGGAAGTGATAGTGACAAGTTGGGAAGATTTAAAGAAAAACTTGCTGATAATTTTGAAATTAAAGACTTAGGTCCATTAAAATATTTTCTTAGAATGGAATTTGCTAGATCAAAGAGAGGCATATTTGTGAGCCAAAGAAAGTATGTACTCGACCTACTGAATGAAACAGGGTTACTCGGGTGCAAAGCTGTAGAAACTCCAAGTGAACCGAATGAGAAACTACAACCGGCCAAACCTAAAGTTGTGATAAACCAAGAACAATATCAAAGACTAGTGGGGCGGTTAATCTACTTATCATCTACCCGTCCGGATATAGCCTTTGCTGTAAGCATGGTCAGCCGATTTATGCACTCACCAGGATAAGAACACTTCGATGCTGCCTATAGAATACTAAGGTACTTAAAGGGTACTCCTGGAAAGGGAATTTTATACAAGAAACGTGGCCACCACTTTGTAGAGGTTTATACCGATGCAAACTGGGCTGGGAGCATCACGGACAGGAGATCGACCTCCGGTTACTATACTTTTGTTGGTGGGAACCTCGTCATATGGCGGAGCAAGAAACAGAATATCGTAGCTAGAAGCGGAGGACAGATCAGTGGCTCACGGCATCTGTGAAGTGTTATGGATTAACAGATTACTCGGAGAGTTGAAGATATCTAATTCAGTACCATTGAAGGTCTACTGTGATAACAAATCAACCATTGCGATTGCTCACAATCCGATGTTGTACGATCGGACAAAACATGTGGAAGTGGACAAGCATTTCATCAAGGAAAAGATCGAGAGTGGACAAATATGTATACCACATGTACCGACTACTGAACAGATCGCAGACATTCTAACAAAAGGATTACTAAATAAGAGATTCGACTATCTAGTATGCAAGCTGACAATGGAAGATATCTTCATACCAGCTTGAGGGGGAGTGTTGGAATATTCAATATTGGTATTATTTGTATATAGGAAAAGTCAAATATATAGATTAGGAAGGTATTATCTGTCGTAGTTAATGTTTTTATTTAATTTTAATTACTCCTATATGTAGCCTAATTGTACAATTAGAAAGACACACAATTGATTAATTCATTTCAACTAAAGATTATCTTCATTAAGAATAATTGATGATGAAATAGGAGAAAGTTCTAATAAAATGATCAATGATAATAACGATAAACTACTACTTATTAAAGAAATAAACAGTCCCATATATAAAATTAAAATAAAATATTATAATGGAAAAAAATATTATGACATAAATGTTCTAGGTAATACTGGTGCTTTTGTTAGTCATGTTTCTCCTTATATGCTATCACCTGAAATACCTAGGATAAAACTTGATGAGCCTTACGTATATAAAGATCTTAATGGGTTTAAACATACTATTACATAAATTGCTGATATTTCAATGATAATTGAAAACAAGAAAATAACCTACCTAGTATATATTGGTAAGGATGAAAAAACGGAATTATTACTTGGTAATAATTTTCTTAATTATTGTTATTTATATACAATTGCTTATGACATGATTGTATTTACAATTGAGGGAGAATAGATAATTGTTCCGCGGCTTATATGAAAAATCCTATTTTCTTTGAAGTAGGAATTGAAATTGATAATCAAATTATCTATATACCGTGTCTAATAGACACGAGTGCTGATCTTTGTTTAGTGAATAAGAAAGTGCTTCCTTATAAAATGTGGAAGAAAAGTGTTAAATCTACCATCGATGCTAGTGGTTTTGAAGGAAAGACCCAGAATTTAAATATCATTGCCAAAAATATCGTGCTATTAATTGGAGATCGATACATTAAAATTCCAATAATATATCAGCACAATACCAAGGGAATACTAATGCTACTTGGAAACAACCTTATAAACTTCTTTAAGAAAATATGTTTTACTAAAAAAATTGTTGAATTCCTAACATCTTACTTGCACTGAATAAAAATACCATGCTTAAATATCGTAAAGATCGTTTACACGCGAAAATGTGGTGATATTTACCTTACCATAGAATTTTTTTAGAAACTTGCTAATAATTTTTGAGAAAATCAAACTGCGCTTTGGGATATTGATAAAACATATGCACACATAGAATTGCTTAATCCTACTGACATCATTAGGGTAAGACCAATGAGATATTTTGATAAAGATATTAAAGAGTCAGCTACACAGATCCAAGAATTGCTTGATCTCAAAGTAATTCAAGAAAGTAAGAGTCCTCATTCAAGTCCTGCTTTTATGGTTAGAAATCATTTAGAAATTAAGTGAGGAAAAGCTAGAATGGTGGTTAATTATAAAAAGCTTAATGAAAAAAATTAAGTTTGATGGATATTTCCTACCTCATAAAGAAAGTCATGTTAATAGAACTAAGGGTAAAAGAGTATTCTCGAAATTTGACTATAAAAGTGGTTTTTGGCAAATCAAGTTGACAAAGGAATCAATACCGTTAACTTCTTTTAGTGCTCCCAGTGGTCATTATGAATGGTTAGTAATGCCCTTTGAATTAAAGAATGCTTTGCAAATATTTCAGAGAATAATGGATAAAGTGTTTGGTAAGATACCTAAATTTTGCCTAGTTTATGTTGATGATATACTTATATTTTCTGATAATGAAAAAGATCATCTAAAATATCTTATGATTTTTGTAAATTTATGCAAAAAACATGGAATCATGCTTTCTAGAAAAAAAGCTGAAATCGGGAAACAAAAAATAGATTTTTTAGGATTAATAATTGATGCTATTGGAATAGAGATGCAACCTCATATTTGCGAAAAAATAACATTTTTTCCTGACATTCTTGAAGATAAGAAATAAATGCAAAGATTTTTGGCTGTTCTTAATTATGATGAAATATTCATTGAAGGATTAGCGAAACACAGACAACCCTTTCAAAGGCTATTAAGAAAATGTATTAGTTTTGTTTGGACTGAGGAACTCTCTAATAAAATCAGAGAAATTAAAAGTCTAACTGCTTATTTACCAAGATTGACATTGCCAACAGATGAAGATAATATGATCTTAGAAATTGATGCTTCAAATTCCTATTGGAGTGCTATTCTTAAAACATCTAGTGGAAAGATTTGTAGATATTCTATTGGTACATTTATTGAAACCCAAGTGTTTAACCTCTAAAATATGTGTGTGTAATTCCTCCCTCATGAAAGTTTATCAATATTATCAAATAAAATATTTGAGTTTCTCAAATAAGTATTACGATTCTCTAAACAATTTTATCCATATCACCTTCGAATTTTATACCTAGTTTTCTATGAGAACTTGGAGCGATCGAAGCTTAGTTTTGTCTCTGGAACCTTGCTGCCCTGTTTGCCATTTGAATGTGTGTCTTCTTGGCATTTTGGGCATCTTAGGTTGAGATTGGAAGACTGAAGTGTTCCCAGAAGGATATAATCGTTGGTTCAAGGAAAAAAATATGTGGTGGACCCTTTAAAGTTATAAGGTAAACTCTGGTAAGGAATGGTATACTTATCACGAAATTCCATATTTTATGAAATAGATTGTCAAAGAAGTACTCTCTCTCAAAAAAAACTTAGAACACATGAACGAACAAAGATTTTTAAATAATTTCATACCCGTGTTTGAAGAAATTGATATAGGAACTGAAGAAGATGTTTATAGATTTTATGATGAAATAAACTTTGCTATAGATGGTATGTTAAATTTAGTAGATAAAGCCTATGCATACTCTAAGAATCCAATTATTAATATAGCTTATGAAAATAAAAGAATAAGTGATAAGGTAAAACTTTATCTATTATATGCAATTAGACATTATTTAAGAAACTTAATTGTTAATCATTATGGTAAAAATGATCCAAATGGAGGCAAAAGTCGTACTAGAAGAAATTTGTTTATTGAATTTTCTGCTGTTGGCTACTCTGACCCCCCCCCCCCCCCCGGTTCTAGTATGAACTGGATAAAAATACTGCGCTTAAATGCCGTAAAGATTGTTTACACGCGAAAACGTGGTGATATTTACCTTACCACAATTTTTTTTGAGAAACTTGCTAATAATTTTGGAGAAAATTTAATTGCGCTTTGGGATATTGATAAAACTTATGCACACATAGAATTGTTTAATCCTAATGACATTATTAGGGTAAGACCGATGAGATATTCTGATGAAGATATTAAAGAGTTTGCTACATAGATCCAAGAACTACTTGATCTCAAAGTAATTCAAGAAAGTAAGAGTCCTCATTCAAGTCCTGCTTTTATGGTTAGAAATCGTTTAGAAATTAAGCGAGGAAAAGATATAATGGTGGTTAATTATAAAAATCTTAATGAAAAAACTAAGTTTGATGGATATTTCCTACTTCATAAAGAAAGTCTTGTTAATAGAACTAAGGGTAAAAGAGTATTCTCGTAATTTGACTGTAAAAGGGGTTTTTGGCATATCAAGTTGACAAACAAATCAACACCATTAACTACTTTTAGTGCTCCCAGTGGTCATTATGAATGGTTAGTAATGTCCTTTGGATTAAAAAAAATACTCTACAAGCATTTCAGAGAAGAATGGATAAAGTGTTTGGTAAGATATCTGAATTTTGCCTGGTTTATGTTAATGATATACTTATATTTTCTGATAATGAAAAAGATCATCTAAAACATCTTATGATTTTTGTAGATTTATGCAAGAAGTATGAAATCCTACTTTCTAGAAAAAAGGCTGAAATCGGAAAACAAAAAATAGAATTTTTAGGATTAATAATTGATGCTACTGGAATAGAGATGCAACCTCATATTTGTGAAAAAATAACCTCTTTTCCTAATATTCTTGAAGATAAGAAACAAGTGCAAAGATTTTTGGGTGTTCTTAATTATTATGAAACATTTATTGAAGGATTAGCGAAACACAGACAACCCTTTCAAAGGCTATTATGAAAAAGGTGTTAATTTTGTTTTGGACTGAGGAACTCTCTAATAAAATCAGAGAAATTAAAAGTCTAACTGCTTATTTACCAAGATTGACATTGCCAACAAATGAAGATGATCTGATCCTAGAAACCGATACTTCGAATTCCTATTGGGGTGCTATTCTTAAAACATCTAATGGAAAGATTTGTAGATATGCTATTGGTAAATTTATTGAAACCAAACAAAAATATCATAGTAATCTAAAAGAACTACTTGTTATTAAAAAGGGAATTGAAAAAATTCAGATATTTTCTTATTCCGAAGAAATTTATTGTTAAAACCGATAATAGACAAGTTAAAGGATTTATCTTTAACAAACTCCCTACAAGTCCTGAATATAATAAAATGAATGGATGACAAACAGTTTTCTAGTACTATAACTTTGAAGTGGTACATAAAGCTGGAAAAGATAATGTACTTGCTGACTTCCTATCCAGGGAAGGCCATAGCTACTGAAAAGAAGGAGTACCAAATCTCAGAAGAGGAGGCCGAAATACTTAAAAAATACTGCTCCAAGGGGAAATATTTCCTCAGTGCTATGGAAGAACTGATTGAAAATATCACAATTAGAAGTGCTATTGAGAGTGGAAAAAAAAGGTTATGTTTATCCCAGGAGTACAGAAGGATTGTTAATCCTAACAACTGAGTGCAAAGAGTTTTATGGTGCTGCCAAACAAAGTGCTAGAAGTTTGCTTAAAAAAATCAGAACTGTTAATTTTGCAGCAAGTGATGATGTAAAGAAAACCGTATGCAGTATGCTCAAACATACTTCTGGAGGCTGCTAATATTGCAATAATGGAGAAAACAAGACGAAGTGGGCTGATAGGACAAGTGAAAGTGACAATGATAGTGACACATTCCTAATGCTCTGAAGCATCACGATATGCATCATCAAGATAAGGACCGATGTAACAGATGTGGCCTAGTGTTTTCCGCTAATAAAAGCTGATGAAGACTACATGATGTTTTATCTTTTATTTGGTCTTACCCTAATGATGTCTGTAGGATTAAGCAATTCTATGTGCGGATATGTTTTATCAATATCCCAAAGCGCAGTTGGATTTCTCAAAAATTATTAGCAAGTTTCTCAAAAAATTTTGTGTCAAACGATCTTTACGGTATTTAGGCGCGACATTTTTATCCAGTGCAAGCAAGGTGTTAGGAATTCAACAAGTTTTTGAGTAAAACATGTTTTCTTAAAGAAGTTTAGAAAGTTGTTTCCAAGTAGCATTGGTATTCCCTTGGTATTCTGCTGATATGTTATTGGAATTTTAATGTATCAATCTCCAATTAATAGCACGATATTTTTGGCAATGATATTTAAATTCTGGGTCTTTCCTTTAAAACCTCTAGCATCGATGGTAGATTTAACTATTTTCTTCCACATTTTATATGGTAGCACTTTCTTATTCACTAAACAAAGATCGGCACCTGTGTCTATTAGACAAGGTATATAGATAATTTGATTATCAATTTTAATTCATGCTTCAAAGAAAATAGGATTTTTCATATATGCCGTGGAACAATTATCTGTTCTCCCTCAATTGTAATTACAATCCTGTCATAAGCAATTGTATATGGATAACAATAATTAAGAAAATTATTACCAAATAATAATTCTTTTTTTCATCTTTACCAATATGTATTGGGCAGGTTATTTTCTTGTTTTCAATTATCATTGAAATATCAACAATTTGTGTAATATTATGTTTAAACCCATTAATATCTTTATACACGTAAGGCTTATCAAGTTTTTTCCTAGGTCTTTCAGGTGATAGCATATCAGGAGAAACATGACTAACAGAAGCACCAGTATCACCTAGAACATTTATGTCATAATATTCTTTTCCATTATAATATTTAATTTTAATTTTATATATGGGACTGTTTATTTCTTTAATAAGTATTTGTTTATCGGTATTATCATTGGTCATTTTATTAGAACTTTCTCTTATTTCACCATCAATTATTCTTAATGAAGATAATCTTTTAATAGTCGATAGCCTTCTAGTAGTTAAGTCTCTTATTGGTTTTTCGTTAATGTCAAGTTTCCAGTCAGTAGGTAAGTCTATTTCATCGACAGTTTCTAGAGGAGAAATATTAGTAATCGGTTCGAATACTTTATCAATTTCAATAAAATCATGGTTTACAAATTTATCACTATGATGACTATTACTTAGAAAATAGCCAACATAATATGTTATCGTATAAGGAAATCCTCCATTTTTCATGTAATCTTTCCTAGTACATTCATGATCAAGGCTGAAGATTTCATTTATCCTTGGTTCCTTTATACTAACAACATATTTAGGAAAAACTTTTATTTCTAAAATTCTTTGATTTAGATTTCCATGAACAATTCCTAGAAAGTTTCTATCCTATTGTTTATTCTATTATAAAGAATAACAACTTTGATTGGGAAATTAATACCTTTTCCGAATAGGGATTTTAAAATAATTTGTATTCCACCAATATGTATATAACCAATTTTTTCTTTATTTTTTTCGATTTTCTCCAGCTGTTTTTCTATCACAGCACGATTTATTGAAGGAATATTTATTTTTCCTTTAGAATCTTCAGTATTTAGAACAACTTCAAATTGACAAGTTCCATAGTGATATATACTTTTCCTATTAAATTTTTTGATGAAGTTCTTTTGAAACAGTTCACTATTTTTAAAAGAAAATCCTTCTTTTAATTTTTTTTAAGCAATTTCTGATCAACTAGAGCATGTGCTGTATAATTGCCTTTTTCTTCAGTAGAGTCTATAAAGAAATCAATATTCGTATTCACTTCCTGACTCATCACTTGTTTCCAGATAGAAAAATTCTTCTCTAGAATCAATATCTGAAATATATTCGGTTTCACTTATATTGGATTTACTTTGATCAAGGAACATCTTCATTTTAGCGTTGTTTTTGTTCTTTATATTAGGACACTTATTTGCATAATATCCTATCTCATTACATGCTCAGCACTTACACGTTTTAGCAATTTTTTCTTGAGCCGTTCTCACTAGATTAGATTTATTAGTAGTTTTATTAAAAAAAAAATCGTCATTTTAAAAAATCTTTTAGGTCCGAAATTTCTCCTTGGCCTAAAGTTTCTTTTAAAAGATCATTTGTCTATATTTATTTTTCTTAGCAATTCCTAGTTTTGGATAAATATCAGCTCATCCAAATTGCTTAGGAGCTTCACCTTGGTTTTCACAACAAAGCCCCAATTGGTTATCCTTTCTGTATAATTCTGCGTTTTTGGTAGCAGCACACCAGATTCCGACTTGTCTTTGAGCATAAGCAACCCTAGCACCCATTAAATCTTCAACTTGCCAATTAGGTATAGATTTAAATCCTATTAGCATTTCCCTAGCGTAATGAGCAGGTGTTTTTTTCGAAGTACATATCTAAATAAGCACCTCTTTCGAATTTATTGAAATCGACTCTATAATAGTGTTTAGTAAATTCGTTGGTATAAGCTTCGAAGTAACACATATTGCATATTCTCATATTTACCAAATGATTTTTAGCATCTAATCTTATCCTTCTTTGGGCTTCTTCAACATTTCTTTCCCAAAATTGTCCTAAAAAATCTTTTCTAATAGCATCTTCAAATCTAGCAATTACCTTTTGTGGGTCAGTATCAGTAATTATTATTTTAGTTGTTCCTGGAAATACTCCTGTTTTTATTCCTGTTTTTTATACAAGCGCTAAATTAGTCCACCAATCACTAACAATTCCCATAAAAGTCATATTATCCATTTAGAAAATGTATCAATAGTCATTTTGTCTCCCTCAACAACGTTTTTTAATAAAGCAACAGTAAACAAGGATCTTATTCATTCTTTGATTAGTTTTTCTAAGATTTGAGTATTGCCCATATAGTTATCAATATTCAAATATATTCCTGTTTCAGATATATTTTCAGTTTGGGGTTCATTAAACCTTTGTCTTATTACTTCATTTCTAGCATCTCTCATTCCTCTCCTAGAGTCTCTAAAAGCAATATTTTGTTCGGTTTGTTCAGGAAAAGCTTCGCTTATAGTAGGTGTAGTAAAATTAACAAGATCTCTTAAAAAGGTATTTTGAGCCATACCAGTAGATCTACCCTGGGGAGGAGTACTAGCATTGGTAGATGGTTGGTCAGTTTTAGCACTTTTACCAGTTTGTGTATCGACTGGTTGTCTAACACCACTAGCATTAGTATTCATTAATACATTGAGTTCTCCCAGGATTTCAATAGAATCATCAGGGTCTATAGAAGCTGTCATTGTCATCAATATTTAACATTCTTAGACTTCGACCATAATGTATCATTTCTCTAATTCCTTGGATAACAGGTGGATTATTATCTATTTTTTTTATGATGTTATTTTTACTATTTTCAATAGCCTGAATAATCTTTTCTTGATTAGCAGCTATTATATCAAGGCCTTTTGGTAATTCCGTATTCTCTTCAATTTTTTCTATTGTCATTTTCAAATTTTTGTAACTTATTTCTTTGAACGAATTTTTAATATTTAATCAGAGTAATAATACACAGAGTCATAATCATCAAATATGTACATCGACCCATCGTCGAAAGTAAATATCTTTCTCTCATCGTGACAACGAGAACTATTAGCATAAAAATCATTTAAAGCTTTGAATATGAACCATTTTATTTTTAGCTTTATTTCTTCAGGTAAATTTGATTCACTTAGGGCATAATTAGCACAATTAATTATTTCACAAGTATTTCTCATATTTTCTTTTAACTAATTAACAGAATGATATCCAACAATAGATGTAGTAGGTAGGTAGACATCATGTATTTTTGGCAATCCGATAATATTTTGTTTTTTATCATCAGCTTCACAAGAAATTACTTCATGTATTTCACAATCTTCCATTTTAGCAAATATTTTATAAGACATCAGTCTCTTTGCGCTCTGCTACCAGAGTAGAGGTAGCTCGTTGGTACGTTTGGCCATCCTGGTTTATCTATCGAGATTGGTACTAAAAGTACCTTGCTCATATCACTGACTTAAAATGGTTGTACCTAAGACACCGGAGATTTCAAGATTCAGGAACCAAGCTTTTCTAAGATGCATTAACTGAAGTTTTGAACATCATATAGTGATCCTTAGCTAAAGTATTGTTCAAAATCCTTATAGAACACTATGACGTAGGATACAGAAGGAGATTTCAATAGTTACATAGTTCATACGTGGAATATTTTGATTGTGGAACCTTAAGTACCTGATAGAGATTAAGTTAAATGGAAAAAAAAAAGGGGAGACCCCCTTCCCCCCCCCTCCCAAAAAAAAATAAAAAAATAAAAATGATTCCGATGTGTTTGATTTGCCTTAAAAAATGGAAAAAAAAAAACATCATTTTCTTAGTTACTTAATATAAGCCACAAAGTGGGTGAAAATCCCTTATCATTTCATTTTTTTTTTTTTTTTTTTTTTTTAACTTAAAGATGGAATAATTGGTCAGATCCATTTTCTTTAGTCCAAACCGTGCTGATAAAAATGTTCGTTCAAGGTATAGATCAAAATCAAATGAGATGAAATTTCGAGATTTGACAAAGAGTCGAGGCATGAAAATTAAAAGAAGATTTCCACTAATTTCATAAAATGCAACAAGTTTGCAATTTACCGATCATATATTTTTTTCAACAGTTGCATACTATTATTTTGTTGCACAAAGTTTAAGAAATTTGACACCATTTAGTTAGTGTTTAATTTCGAAATGAACGGAATCCCCTATCGTTATGACAACGCAGGCGCTCAATGTCAAATACCAAATTTCATACTTGAGAATCACAATGTTTTTTTACATATCATAAAAAGTTAATAAAAAATTAAACACAATAGAACAAAAAAAACTGTTGCTGAAAGTTTAGCTATTTTTTTCTACCAAAAAATAATTAAAAATAAAAATAGAGGAAATTGCCACCAATTATGGTCCTCCAACTACCCAATGCCGATTTAATATGATAGTACCTCCAGTAGTGCAAATTCTAAATCTTGTTAAACCACTCCTGGGCCATGTTCCCATGATTGTGGTTCTAATTCCTCAATCAACTCAAAGCATCTCTTCACTGCGTCAAATGCCTTACTTCCACAAACTTGGTTGAAACCTGTAACCAATATACGCTACCCAACATACATCAACTGCCTCATCTACCCCCCATATGATCCCCGTTATCCACTACTCGCATCTTGATTTCTTTCTAGGTTCTAGGCTGGTCCAGTAAGATTGAGGCCTCGTGTGCCCACCCCTTTACTTAGTCATCCTTCTAAGTTGAAAGAGATTGTCTTTGTAATGGCCTTAAACTTTCAATGAAATGCATATTGTTCTTGTTCCAATATTTTCAAATATTGATTTTCCAAATGTACTACGAATAACATGAGTTGTGGTAATTTGGTTTCAATATTAAACTAGAATATAATCCAAAGGGGCAAAAAGAGAAATGGCGTATCTAACCCGAAGGATGATGAGATGTTGAAAATGTGGAATCATTACACATTTTCCGACTACGGATCCTAGAAAATCCAAAAGTGAGAAAAACTATAAAATTTCAATGCTTTGAGAATGGATCAACCCAATCCATTAGAGTAATTAAAAAAATTGGAAAACAAAAGCCACCAAGAATTGTAATACAAGCTTACCTTTGGTCAGAAGAGTTGTCAAAGGAATGATCTAACCCACAAAAGGGTGATAGACAAACAACAGTTATAGCCAAGAAAAGCCATCCACGATGGGATAATTTTTTCAATAAACACCTAGAGATGGGCTCATTTGTATCTCACTTTTAAAGATGTATATTTTTTGAGAAAAAAACAAAAAAGAAGAATCAAAAGGAAAAAAAAAAAAAAAAAACCATTAACTGATTTGAGATTTGAGTAGTTCGAGTATTAAGTTGTAGGGGTGCCTCAATACATAGTACTTGGGTCAAACTAAGTCCAAGAAATACTTTTTTCGGTTTTTTAACATAATAATTCCCTTTTTTTATATATATATGTATATATTAATTTAGTATGCATATGTGTGAGTGATTTTATTTCCTGTTTTACTTCTTGCATGTTTTACTTCTTGTATTTATTTCGTGTCTTTATTTTCTCGCAATTTATTTTACTGCCTTTATATTTCTGCATTTTATTTTCTATACTCTCCAAGGCACGAGCACCATGTTTCATTTGCTTATTATGAGAAACCGAAAGTCGTGGACGTCATTAGGAGGCCGACACTAGGGGTTGAAGTTGTGCAATTTCATCATGCCGATCTTAGCCTCGAAACCCTGTAGGATTAGAAAGAGGAGTCAGTAGAAGCAAGACCACGTTGTGTATCCGTTGGGACTGATTTCAAAATTCGCCTCGCTCAAATCACCAACCAACAATGGATGTTCCTCTGGGGAGGACGCCGAAGGTTTGAAGATCTGGAAACCGAACCTTTCTAGGATGCGTTAGTAGAAAAGCTGTGAACATCAAAGAGTAAACCTAGGATAGAATGATACCCAACAACCTTTTTTGCATTAGGACACTATCTTGGAGAGAGAAATTTTATGTTACCTTACGTACATTGTTTATACACCTGTTGTTGTTTTGGATCTGTAGAAAAATTTCTAGGACTAATAAAGGGGCATAATAGACAACATAAGTGTTGAACCTAATGTTTTGATGAATAATTAAGCATTGATATTTTATGAAATTAATGGTTTTATAGAATGGTTTCAGATTAAATGTTCCATATGTTGAAATGAGAAAAAGAAGAATCATTGAAAAATAGTGACCGTTGTTCATGATCGGTCAACCGGCGAGTTTGGCCGGTCAACTGAAGGTCTGTAGTCAAACTATTGGTTGACTTCGTTTTTGGATCAAATCACCTTGGTTTTGACTAATTCAAGTGAGGTTTTTGAGAGAATTAATTGTATTTTGGATATATATATATATATATATATATATATATATCATATAGTAAGTTTTTTCTATTTATTTGGTTCACATATTTATTTATTTTTAATTGAATTGATAAAATACTTTCTATTCTAAAGGATTTTGATTTGAAAAAATTTTAAGGACCAAATTGATATTTTCTAGGAGTATTTTTTTCATGGAACATACTTATTTTGAATATATATGATATATGTGGTCTTGATGCGTCATTTAATGACATAACATTTGAAAACTAGCGGTTATAGGCCTAGTTCTAGGTATATTAATATAGATATGCGGGATTTAGAAATGGGCATCAAGAACATTTAGATTTTACTATTCTAAGAGAGTTTCTTTCGCTGAAATTCATACTTCAGATTATTAAGAGTTCCTGATCGAAGCACTTAGTGTTTTTGGGTCACCGGTTCGTGTTCATTATCATGCAATCATAATCATTTTCGATGAATCTCGGTGAGATATTTCCAAGTTATTGATTTTACTTATTATTTTGATTTATTTTTTGGATAAGTTATTTGAGAAAATCATTTTCAAACTTAATTTTATGAAAATCTTTTAAAACGGTTTTTATTTGAGAAATCTAATTACTGCTTGTGTGTTAAATTATCTTAATCAGATTTGTGTCACTAAATTCTATCACGTTGTATTTGGGATATTAATTGAGTATAATTGTTCTGAGGTGGTAAAAGCTCCTGTGAGAAGAAACATGTTTTTTTTTGTATTTGTGAGGAAGAGTGGATTAGACACATTGGGATGGTGTCTAATCAGGGTAACTAAGTTTTAATCTTTAGCCTGAGAAAAAGATTGGAGTTTAATCTTTAACCTGAAAAAATATTAGGGTTCGATCTTTAGTCTACAAAATGATTAGGTTAGTCTTTAGCCTTTGAAAAGATTAGATTTTAATTTTTCCTGTAATAGAATTGAGTGATTGTAAAGCTTCTTCCTAAGCCTACGAAAAGGATAAATGTATTAGTGTGAGAGAGTGATAGGTTGATTCTAAACATGTGAAAAGGATCAGGGCTGTAAAGATTGATTTTGAGCCTACGAAAAGAATTAGAATAGTTTGGGTTTAATTCTGAACCTCAAAAAAAAATTAGGTTGGTCTTTAGCCTATGAAAAAAATTGTGAGGGTTTGGTTTCTGATGTGAAAGGAATAAGAGTTTAGTGGATTGTGAGGGTTTGTGTATTTTACCAAATCAGGATATATCGTTATATACTATATTATTTTATTTCTGATTGTTTGGGTGTGCATCTAGATAAACATATTTCCGCTGCGTAATAAGATAATAATCGATTTAAGAAAATTGATTATTTGTGTTTGAATTTATTGCTTAAATTTTTGTAACTACCCTATTGGGTAGACATTTAGGCCAACAATAAGAATTCTTGTTCTGTCTCATGTTTTGCAAGCTCGTTAAATGTCAAAACTTTCAAAATCGGACTAGTGAACAAGCCGTACGAGAAGAATGTAAATCCTTATTTTTAGTACGGGAAACTCTTTAATATAACATCAAACTCATATGAATCATGAATGCCTCTTGCATGTGAAATAATACATATAAAAAGCTTGCCTTAATAATTCATAAATACATTCACCTTTTGAATAATGTTCATAAACACCTTACCTCAATAAGTCATCTTAAAACAACCTTTGCTAAAAAATCCATCTAAAGGTTCGTCCACTAAGACGACAAGATGGAATCTACATCGATTACACAAAATCGCGCTAAGTTTACCAAGATGGAAGAAAGTGTTGCCACCATGTCAAACCAAGATAGTGGGATATGAATAATGTACATACCTTGGGTCATATCTCCTTCAAATTTACATGCCACATCCTAAGTGCGATGTCCTTTCTCTTAAGCCCATATAATAGGAATCATGCACCATAAGGAATAATGTACATAGGGCCTGTTCCAATAATTCATTCAACAAGATTTAGGTTCAAAACTGCTTAAGTTAGCCAAAACCTAGTTTGTTAAGAAGCCAACTAAGGTTTGTCCGTCAGAATGTCAAAATAGATTCACCCTCAAAGAGACATCATGAATTCAAATGTATTTCAGACCCTTCATCGAGTCCTAGAAGCAATGATTCATATTTTGAAAAGAAAAAGACAATAACGCCATAATCCTATAACTATAACTTCAAAGTGGAGGAAGACTAAAAAATCCCAAGTTACCCTTCTTGTCCTACGAAACCAAGTCCAAGCGAGGTCTGTCCAAAACATATCTTAAAGTTGCCTACTAGAGCTACATCTTCCTAGAACTGCATACATACATCACGAACATAATCATTCATTCATATATACTTATTTGTACATAGACAAGAATACAATTATGTATAAGGATAATTTGCACAGGAAAATTCTTATAGTTCATTAGTTAAGACCAAGGTTTCTAATTACTTAATAATCCAAGAAAATTTGTTTTAAGTAACTTTTGCTGAAATGACATCCAAGATCTGCTAACAAGATTATAAAATGGACCCAATCTCTCCCTCTACAGGGAGTACTCAAAACAACTCCAAGATTTCTACGATGCAAGGAAGCGTTACCTTTCTAAAACAAGCTTGAATCCAGATGAACCCAACCTCTCTCTTTTGAGAAAAGAGAAACCAATCACCGCCATTTGAAGATAACCTTAGCCAGATAAATGATTGGGGCATTTACACAAATCAAGAAGCTCCCTCATAGAAAATGGATTACCATAGAAAATTACAGTAGCTTTGCTAGACAAGAGGAAAACATTGATCAAGAAAATTCAAATACAGGAGACGAAGTCAAAATAACCAAAAACTCGGTCAACATTTGGGCCAACGCCACAAGCTAAGAACTACCTAGCCGGGAAAAACACCCCAAATCTAAGGAAAACTCAATCCAATGAGAAATTTTCAAAATATGGAAGTAGGTGAACTACATGGAACAATCAATCAAAGAGATAAAATAGCCCCCACTAGCTTTTCAGCACTGTAGTAAGTTCAATACCCCAAAAGATGGAAGCCTGCATATGACCCAATAATCGGGACCGCTATCCATCCATAACACCAACCTTTCATCTGTTCTCTATACTTTACTTATCCAATTACCTATCATCAAACCCGTAACGAGCTTCGAACTCAAATTCTACTACCTTATCAAATCTTCAAGCCTGCTCAAACACCTAAAGAGAAGAGACAATTCACTCCACCCCCTGTTCCACTATCTCAAATCTACCACTATTGCTTCAAAAATAAATTGTTACCACGAATCCCCCCTCACCGTGGAAACCCTCAAGATCCGAGGTTAAACCCTCGTAATTTCTGTTAATACCACTCTGGAGGGGCTAGACATCACACCGACCAATAGTACAACCTCAGGCACCGCTTCAAGGATCTTATCAAACTAGAAGTCATAAGCTTCTCAAAAGACGAGGGAATTTATGAAGGCAATATATATATTTGTCTTTGCCTTTAATTTCTTAAGTACTTTTCCATGAATTAGGCATTATCATGTGTGCATGTGTATTAGATCTATGCATCACTAAATGCATGTTTATTTTATATAAGGTCGACTCAAGTCTTTATACTACAACTTAAAAAAATTAATTAATTTTTCGTAATTTGCACACCGTGAACAATCAAAGTTATGAAAATATGATTTCAATACTAAATTAGACCATCATCCAAAGAAAAATATTAAAATAAATATATTGTTTCAACCAGACGATGGTGAGATATTGATAAAAAGTTTGAGAAAGTTAGAAAGAAAACCAAGAACCCTGATGTGGAATCGTTATATATGTTCTAACCCGGGAGCTGTGAAGAAGCCATATGAGACTTGTAGTTGACGTACCTATCAAGAAAAACTCATAACAATTGAAGAATGACCTTTGGCTGATATCATTCATAAGAAGCTCTAAGAAAGAAGGAAGAAACTTTGGAACCTAGCCGCACCCAAGAAAAAAAGAAGGCAGGTGGCCAGAAAATTGTTCTCAAGGGAAAATCAGGTAGCCAGGGTTGCGTTTCCAAAAATTGAGGTTTTGTCAAAGAAGTTCTTAGAAACCTGCGAGAGGCCTTACCCAAAATTCTGAAAAGGAGTAAGGCAGGCAACCAGAAGAATCTTTCCCCTAAGGAAGAAGGAAACAAGGTAGAAGAAAACAAAAAGACACTATAAGGAAGAAATCAATGATAAAGAACCAACATAGACAGGGAAAAAAAATCAACAAAGACCTCGAGATTGACTCAAGTTTTTCTATCATCTCTGTGTAATGTCTTGCTAGTATGTGTTAAGAAAAGAAAAGAAAAAGAAAAAAGAAAAAAAAGACTAATCTCAAAAAGTTTTTAAACACTGAGTGGTCATACGAAGGCGATCTGGTTGATTAAAGCTTTCTGCATAGTCTGAGTATTAAGTCGTAAGGGTGTCTCAACACCCAGTGACTTGGGCGAACAAGACCAAGATCACTACCCAAAGCTCCCTACATAGACTATTTAAAAATGCGTGAGACGCTAGTTGCCCCAGTGGGGAAAAAAAAAATTCTCTCAATACTTTTTGGATTTCTACTTCATAGAGGCCGAATGGGAAGAAGGACAAAATGGTTGTTTCAAAGTCCAAAATCGAACCACGAAAAAAAAAGAGATGATGTGCCCAATTCCAACAAAGGTAAAATCAAAATCCAAACTCATAACCATGATATTAAATATTTTCATTGTTTGGGAGTAGGCCACACAACTTCAAAGTGCCCAAATAGGAGGACATGATAGCACATATTCATGGAGAGGTGGAAATCGAAAGCGAGAGTGATGATGACCATATGCTACCACTTGAGGATGCTTGTGATGATGATTTAGAGTACCCGATGGAGGGAGAGTCACTTGTGGCAAGGCGTGCTCTAAGTGCCCAAGTCGTGGAGGATGACATAGAACAATAAAGTGAGAATATTTTTCAAACTAAATGCCACGTCAAAAAAAGGTATGTACTATGATCATTGATGGGCGGAAGTTGTACTAATGTGGTTAGCACTACTTTGGTCAAAAAGTTGAATTTACCAACCTTGAAACTCCCTAGACCATATAAGTTGCAGTGGTTGAATGATTGTGGGGAGGTTTGGGTAAATAAACAAGTGTTAAATTCCTTTTCAATTGATAAGTACAAGGATGAAGTACTTTGTGATGTTGTTCCAATGCATGCAGGTCATATATTGTTAGGCAGGCCGTAACAATTTGACATGAAGGTCACTCATGATGGGTTCAAGAATAGGTACTCATTTGTCAAAGACAATAAAACCATTACTCTTGCGCCGTTGACTCCAAGACAAATGTATGAGGGTTAAATGAAATTGAAAAGAGATAATGAGATGAAAAAAACTTATGAGACCGAGAGTTCAAAAAAAGATAAGAAAAAAGAGAGTGAAATAAGAAAAAAGAGAATGTTTGTCATACACACCGGCCATGAGTCCTTAAAGAACTTGAAAGGACAAGGTAAGTTGAATAGAAGGCATACCAAGTGGATGGAATTCATTGAAAACTTCCCGTATGTAATCAATCACAAACAAGGTAAGAAAAATATTGTAGTTGATGCATTATTCAGAATGTACGCTCTTGTTTCTACTTTAAATGCAAAGCTATTGCGATATGAATATGTTAAGGGATTGTATGATAATGATGATGACTTTGCTAGTGTGTATGGAGTATATGAGAAGACAACGTTTGGTAAGTTCTATAGAATGGATGGGTACTTGTTTAGAGAGAATAAGTTTTATGTGCCTAATAGTTCTATGCGTGAGTTGCTTGTGTGTAAATCTCATGGGGGTGGTTTGATGCGTCATTTTGGTATATAGACGTGTTACATAAACATTTTTTTTGGCCAAATATAAAATGTGACATGGAGAGAGTTTGTGCTAGATGTGTTACATGTAGGCAAGCCAAATATAGAGTCTTACCATATGGATGATACACTTCTTTTCTTGTACCTTGTGCGCCTTGGGTGGACATTTCCATAGGCTTTGTTTTAGGCTTGTCTAGGTTAACAAAAGGTAGGGATTTGATTTTTATGGTTGTTGATAGGTTTTATAAGATGCCCATTTCATATCTTGTAATAAAACCGATAATGCGGCCCACATCGCGAATTTGTTCTTTAGAGAGATATTATGGCTCCATAGTGTTCCTAGGAGTATCGTATGTGATCGTGATGTTAAGTTCCTTAGCTATTTTTGAAAGTCTTGTGGGAAAAGTTGGGAACAAAATTATTGTTTTCAACTACTTGTCACCCCCAATGGATGGACAAATTGAGGTAGTAGATCGAACTTTATGTACTTCGTTGCATACTATAATTCAAAAGAACTTAAAAAATTGGGAGGACTGTTTGCTGTTCATTGAATTTGCATATAATCGGAGTGTTCATTCTACTACTAATTTTTTATCATTCAAGATTGTTTATGGTTTTAATCCATTAACTCCTTTGGACTTGCTGCCTTTGCCAGTTAATGAAGGACTAGTTTGGGTGGTCAAAAGAAGCCTGAGATAGTAAAGAAATTCCATGAAAGTGTGTGACAACATATAGAGAAGAAAAATGAGCAAGTTATATCCTAGAGGGGATGGTCCATTTCATGTCCTTGGGAGGATCAATGACAATGCATACAAGTTGGATCTTCCAAGTGAGTATAACATTAGTACTACATTTAATGTTTCTGATCTTTTTTCATTTGATGTAAGTGACGATTCGAGGTCGAATAGTTTTGAATAGAGAGGGAATGATGAGAACTAACAAGCACCATTAAAGGATCTGCTGCATCTTCCAGTTGAGTTTATCACTAGGGTAAGATCCAAGAAGATCAAAGAAGCGTTTAATGTGCTAATTCAAGAGATTTGAGCTGGGCCTAAAATAGTGAAGCCTAAATTAGGCCCAAATGACGATCATGGCCTAGTCCATCTCATCAAAGAAAGTAAATGGTCTTAGGTGTGAACTTGAATGGGCTTAGGCATGTGGACTACGGATTTCAGATCATTTATTTATTATAGAATTTATTTTTATAGTCTTTTAATTTTATTGCTGATTTGTAAGGCATAAATGCCAAATTAGCTTTTTTCTTTTTAGATTATGAATTAGTCTTTTCCTTTTTAGTTAGGAGAAGGGTTTCCTTGTTGCTCTAGGGTTTTCCTTTGTGGCTGCTTACTTAAGAGGCAATGTAGTGTAGACACCACATTTTATCCTACCCATTTTAGTATCCGATCAAAAGTACAAGTTCGGATAAAATTAAGCTGAGGTTTAAAAGGAACGCATTTCTACCTTAGATTACATTGGATACTACAAAAAATAACAAAAATACAAGAAAATATAAAATTGTCAATTTGACTAATTTTGCTATAAGTAAAAAATTTGGGTCAACCTCGAAATTTCTAAAGTTAAGAGGAACTAAAATAAAATTATTAAAGGTTTATTTTCATGAAATCACTTTTAATTTGAATAAAACTTAGTTACTACCCTTTAATTTAAGAAAATTTCACCAATTACCCTTATTTCCCTTTTTGACCCCTTGAAACATTTACTATTACAAGTTTCGTCTTTTTGAAACCAAAAAAATTTCTTTAATTTTTTGTTTAAAGTAATAATCCTCAAGAAATCAATCCAAAAGCCTTGATCAAGTCAAAGAAACTACCATGACAAGTCTAGTTACTCAAAGTAACTAATGCAAAAGACTCAATTTAGAACCAACCAAATCGAAATGCCATCATGACAAGTATTTAAGGCCCATCACATCAAGGCCATATCATGCATTTAATGAATCATTAATGAGCATTAAATGATAAGATCTTTTCAAGATATTCCTATCAAAATATCTTGGATGGAAACCTAGTTACTTGAAAAGTAACTAATGGTTACAAAACTAACTGGTTTGGTTTCCCATCACATCATGTCCACTACAACAAAAATGGACATCAGCAGTAATTCTATTAGTCGCTAAAAACTCATTTTTTAGCCGCTAAAATTTTTAGCAACAATTCATAAAACTGCCGCTAATACTGCAGTCACTATAGGTTATAGTGGCTAATTTATAATTGTCACAAAAAATTAGCCACTAAATATAAAAGATTTAACGACTATTTAAATTTCATATATCAGTAAATTTACATACCACTATAAACAAATATTAAATATTTATTTATATATTTAGTGACAAATAACGATTTAGCCGCTAATATAAAAGATTTAGCGACAATTTAAATTTTGTATAGCGGCAAAATTTAATACAAAATTTAAATGCCACTAAAAAAAAATAAAAAATATTAAATATTTATTTTTATATTTAGTGGGAAAAAATAATTTAGCCGCTAAATATACAAGATATTTAGCGGCTAACTTAGATTTTGTATAGGGGCAAATTTAAATGCCACATTTTTATATTTAGTGGTAATTAACGATTTACCCGCTAAATATTTCTAAGATAATCTCAATGAAATAAGATAAATTTTAGTATTAATCACCAAAATCCGAATGAAAATATATACAAATAATTGAGAACGTAAATCTAATATTCCCAAACAATGCTAAAAAAATAAATACATCAATAAAATACTATTAAATTGAACTCCTAATTTAATGTAAATCAATCATCTAAACTAATAATCTCCGAAATCCCTTGGAAGAGTGCCATGAACATAAAGAGACCAATTAGCCAAAAAAAAAAAAAACACTTGCATGTGTACGGAGACAGAAAAATTCGATACATAAAAAAAAAAAAAAAAAAAACATAAATATTAAAATAGTCATGCAAAAAAATTCAACATAATTCCCTTTATTTATTCAACATTCTCAAAGTACTTATCACTTAACACTATCAAATATAACCTATACCAAAAAGATAATAACCAACAAAACCACAACAAGCAAAATAGTGTTCAACAATTATTTTCGAAATTAACAATATAAACGACATATAAGTCCACCACCCAGGACATTGGAGCCCACGATCCAGGGCTACTGGAACATACCTTAAGTATGGATTATCAAAACCATATGATTGCTCTTAAATCACTTACGAAGCACTTGTCTATTTTTCTTCGCCTTTTCCATCTACAATACAAAATGAAATAAAATATCGATAACATATTGAAGTATGCTATGTTTTTGTTTCGAGATTATAACATAAAATCACAAATCCATAAAGATTGTGAAAATAATAATGTTTTATCAATAATATATAACTCAATTGTTTAGAACACCTGTTTGTTTTACTTGTGTATTCCTCAAAATTTTCTTCCTTGAACATAAAAAATCATTTTCATTTCCACAAAATAACATAATTAAACCTCAAACTAAGTTATAGACACAAAATTATTTAAAACGCCAGAATGAAAAATTATCAACAACAATTTTTGATATTCAAAGCAGAACATAACACAACAGAAAACAAAACAAACTAGCTATTCTATCCCGTAGAACAAAAACAGAACAGAACAACTATTCTATCCATAGAATAGAAACAAAATAGAATAGCTGTTCTGTTTATCTTTTGTGGACAAAACAGAAACAACAGTTATGTTTTATTTCTGTTCTGTTTTAACAGAACACCTTGTTCTATTATATTTTTCAAAACAAAATAGAACTTCTGGAACAATTTTGACAGGAAACAGAACATTTCTGGAAAATTCGTTATCACTCAATTCAGCACAACGATTTCAGTAAACAATCAAAATTTCGACACAACAATTTTAACAAATTTTTTTGTATCACCCAATTAAACAATAATTTACCAATGGAACTTATAGGACAAAGTAAAAATTACTTATAGGATTTTTGGAAGGTTGAGTTGGATCATTCGGAATATAAGTAGATTGAACCTATCAAGATTAAGTAAAAAATAAATAAATGCACATGATAATTACAACATAACGTAATAGATAAAATATGACTTCATTTCCTTCTTTAATTGAGACTTATAGTTTGATGATGATAAAGTTTTGCAAGATTCAATTGAGTCATTCAAAGTATAAATAACTTGAACTTATAAAGATAAAGTAGGGGGAGTGAATTGGGTAGTTATAAATTATCAACTTATAACACTTGAAAATTCAAATAATTAATTTTATTCTAAATTAATTATTATATTTTATAGTAGCAGATATGTGTTATTTAAACTTGGTGCACACCCAAACAATTGAAAATAAATAAAGTAAAATTGTAGCACACTACGATGTATATTGGTTCACCAAGCTACTCTTGGCTAATCCAGTCCTCCGAGTCCCATGGAGAGTCACACCCACTAAACCACTATGATTTCTTTAATCAGATAGGAACCAAACCCTTACACAACGATTTTTTTTTTCACAGGCTAAGTAAGAACCTCTATTTTTTTCACAGGCAAAAATTAACCTAGTTCTTTTATACTTAGGCTAAGAATTAAATCTCACTAAAATCACTCCAAGTATCCTTTTCACTGGTAAAGATTGAACCGTTACAAAATTACTCAATTTCAATTATAATCAAGAAGAATTACACCTATCTCTAATCAATCCCCAATCATATCGATTTCAAGAGTAAAACGCACATTGTGGTGTTCTAGAATTTCAACATTCAATAGCAGTAAGCGTCATTCTAGATCCTGTTCAAATGTGTGTGCAAAAACTCAATCATACAACTATCCACAGACCGGATTAGATTATCCACCAACAGAGTTCATGACTAAAACCAAAAAGGTATAGGAAATCCATATGTCAGACTAGGTTCCACTTTCCACTAATGTAATCTTAGAAATTCAAAAAGATCAATAGGACTTGGTTCGATTTTTGTCAAATGGCTAAGGGTATATCAGGAATATAAAAAATAGGTTAACGTTATTAACTTAACGATACCTGAGGCACAAAGCTTGGCTCAATTACACTCCTAACCCCACACAGATCAATTTGAAACAACCCTAAACTTATATTTGAAAACGTAGTACTCACTTGTCAAGACAAAACAAAAATAAAAGTACATTTATTCTCTCTTTTTTTTTTCCCAACAAACACACCCCCAAACTTATTTTATTTGTTACAATTTGACGGGTATGGAAATATGATAGAAAAATAACAAGTGAGTACTCGAATACCGAACCAATCAATAGTTTGCCCAAAACCCAACTGCTCACTTTAAGTAGCATAAACAAATGCTAACTTGATTTCACTCAAATTGTGCCTTAGGTTTAGCGATAAAGGTTTGGAAAAAAATCAATTGGCTAGGGCATTTGTTACGTGTTCAGAATTGAAACAGTTAACAGGGATAAATGATATTACATGGTAAGCTTCAAAGGCTCAAGCGATCAAAATGAATGCCTAAATCATATCTCTTGAATTACCTCGCCTAGGATTTCGCATCGAATTTCTCCAAAATCAGGTTCTAGAATCCCTATTGTCATGAACTTAGCTAACGGATAATCGACATCAAATCAATTGGATAACTAGTACATTGAGTTTAAGAATCGTGCATGTTAGGATCCACAATAACTTCTACTACAACAAAACGTCAATCACACAGAACACATATGAATGGGCATTACTCCTGACCTCAAAAAACAACTAGAGGATAATATCATTATCGGGTAATGGCCTAGATGAACTACAAAACTTAGCACACACAACAACTACTACAAACAATAACATACTAACTAAACTAAACAAGAATGCATACAATTAAACAATAAATTAACTTAAACTATATAACTAACAACAATAAAACATACTAGCAAACTGCACATCACCCCCAAACTTAAAACGGGCAGTGTCCACAGTGACTTAATCATCGTTCTCAACAATTGAAATATAGCACGTCGACGAAGGGGGTTTAGAACACGTACCTGAGAGGCAAGACAATCTTGCATCCGAATGAAGTCGGCAGTGATGGATCTAATTTATTCTGAAAACTTGGGTTGCCTCCCAAGAAGCGTTTAGTTTAATGTCCTCGGCTTGACATGGAGAAGGACTTGTCAATGAGCAGCTTTCGCTCATAATATGTGTCATACAACACCACATATGGGTCTTGGTTTAGAATGCCCTCAAGCTTGGCAAAATTTGGCATTGATTGGCCTGTGCTCTCAACTTGACTCGTTTCTGGCTCATGTGCTTTGGAAGCTTGAATGAATGGAGTTAGAAGTGGTGGAGGAAAAGTGAGCCACATTGGATCCTCATAGATGTGATCTTCTTGGATCGGTGGCGGCATCAAAATATGGATTTCAAGAGGTGAGAACTCAAAATCATCTTCTGATTTGTCATCAACGAATAATTTATGAGCCTCGTCCTCTTTTGAATCATCTCTGTTGAATGCTTCCAATTTCCTCCCGCTTTTATTCGGTTCTTCCTGGTGGCTTTCACATGTGGATGTAACTTGTGTGTCTCTCAATGCCACCACTTCTAACTCGGCCTCAATAAAGTAGATAAGCTAACCGATTTACGTCTGAATAGATATTATAGTCGCATCAATTTCAGCATAGGTTGTCTCAATATTGTCAAAACAAACCTCATGCTCCTTGAGACGGTCATTCGTATCCCTCCAGAAAGCCTGAGTCTCCTCCATAAATTCAGCGAACATTTCCTCCAGGGTGGGGGAAGACTCCTCCTGTTGGTCCGGGATGTCAATCCATGGCGCCGAAATGGTAGAATTACCTCCCAAGGTTTTGTAGCTTGTTGAATAATTCCAACTCCGATAATCAAACTTCGCCATGTCTTCCAACAACCAATAGGCTTCGTCCGCGGTTAGTTGGTCGAAAGAGGTGGTACCGTTTCCTCCTTCAACCTAATTTCTTTTTGTGGCTAGTAACCCATCGAGGAAGTTCAGTAGTTGACACTCCCTCGTGAAATGATGGTTTGGGAATCGGAACAACAACTCCTTGTATCGATCCCAAGCACGATAAAACGGCTTGAAATCGCGTTGAAAGAAATGCAACAGTACTTGTTGATCTAACATCTTCAAGTACCCTACAGGAAAAACAAACTATAAACAAAAACTATAAACAAAATAAATGCCTAAATTAAAATCAAGTTACTTACTCACAATATCAACAACAATCTAAAAACCAATCCCCGGTAACGGCGCCAAAAACTTGGTAGCGGAATATTACGTCGCTACTTTCACCGCAAGTGTACGGGTCAAGTTTTATAGAATAGTGAATAAGAATGATTGTCCTATTCACAAGGATTGGATTAGATGGTTGTTGAGTACCACGATTATCATAACCGAACTTTATTTAGGCGATAAAAATTGGGTTTTTGTTTTTATAAATAATATACTAAATTAACAATTAATTAAACTATAATACTAAATATATTATATGGGAATAGATTATCTAAGGATTAACTTCGTTTACTTATACGTGTTTAATCCAATCTAATTTACATAAACGGTATTCAAATCTATCCGACAATCTAAGTATTGAAAATTCATTCACTATCTCTTCCGAGTGTAAAGTGAATGAATATGAGACTTCGCGTTAATGCCGAAGTCCCCCTCAAGCATCTGTACGACACTTGGTCACATGAGTCTTTTCCCAACTTCATAGATTGCACACTTTCTAATACCCTCCCGGGTCATTAGATCTTCGCGTTGTGTTTAAACCGTAGTCCAAATTCGGGGTTACCTGTAAGACCCTAATTTCACATGTACGTCATTTTAGTTGCATTTTAAAAATAATTGGAGAAATTCAGGATGAAATTGGGTTAAAAAAAATAATAAAATGAAAAATAAAAAATAAAAAAAAAATCAAATTTAAATGTTTAGGTGTCGATTTGTAAATTTAGAAAACATTCAACCCGAAATTTTTGTTTAACTTTTAATTAAAACTTTTTGGGATGAAATTGCAATTTAGAAAATCTTGAATGTGGAAAGTGGATAAAAACGAAGTGTTAAAGAAATAAAGGGGGAGAAAGGTGTAATTAAACAAAAGACATTTATATATATATATATACACATATACATACGGGCGTGCGTGTGCCGTGAGCTCAGTCGGAGACAAGGAGGTATGGGAGAGGAGCGACGCGGTGTGAAGAAAACCCAAAATCCATCCACAAAAACCCATGCAATTAAATGTTATCGTGATCAAAAGCTGGGAGAGAAGGAAAAAAAAAATCACATAAGTTAGAGAGAGAATCGGAGGGTGTTCAGCGGTGTACTCAGTCCGATGTCATGGTTGTGGGTTCTGTCATTAAACGATCGTGTGGGTGGGATCAGTCCGATCCCTGTGTGTGTGTGTGCATCTTCGGTTGTTCATTCGATGATCCTGGGGGTGAGATTGTCAATAGTGTGACCATTTCCGTTTGTCGCCGTCATTTGGTAAGCGTATACATTTAAATTTCTATGGTATATGTATATATGTGTTGTGTTGATCATTCGGGTGCATGGGTGCATGTGTGTGATCATCGCCACAGTGCGGCTAGCAGTGTGTGTTGCTGCTGCAACAGTACGTGGGCGTGTGTGTGATTTCTGTTTCAGTATAGCGCAACAGAGTGTGGGTGTGTGGGGAATCTGTTTAGATCGTCGGTCGTCAGTCGTCGACGATCATAGGTGGATCACTGTCGGTCAGTAGTGATCGTTGCACTGGAGGTGGGATGGCCGGCGGTGAAGGGAGGTTAGAGAGAGAGAGAGAGGGTCGGAGTGTGGGTGTGTGATCGGTGTGTGGGCAGGTGTGATCGTACTGTGTGGAAGTGGTGTTAACGACAGCGGGGGTGTGGGCACTGTTATGTGTCGCTGCCGGTGAGAGGGACATGAGGGGGTGGTGGTTGATCAGTGGTCGGACGGAAACTGTAACAGCAAACAGAAGAAAAAAAAAAAAAAAAAAGAAGAAAAAAGAAGAAAATGAATAGGGAAGAATAATTACACTAACCACCCCAAAAATAAAAATAAAAAACTAAAAACCAAATTCAACTTCTTGGCCTGCGGATGATTTGGAAATGGGTGAAATGTCAATCGATTATTATTTCTCGTTAAATAAAATCTTTAGCGTTACAATTTCGGTTATTGTAATAATTTTCATAACGGTTAATTGTAATAACGTTATACATAAAATATTATCGTAATGGAATGGGGTGAATAATAATTTTCCATAATAAAATGTGGGGACGGAAAAATTATAGAATGTAGGGCCTACATTGCATAATTAGATTGTATTTTTACTCAAATATTAATTTAGGCCCTGTCACTAATAGGTTCGTAGGCACCTGAGGAACGGTAGAGTATAGTCAGTAAAGGTTTTTGGGGAACGGATCACCAGGTGAGTTTACTGCCTTCTTGCAAAAATCTATTTTCATATATATATATATATATATGATGATGAAAAAATGTGTTTACTTGAAAATGGATGAACTTTCTAACTTACATGGATCAAGCATTATTTTGGGTATTTCTAATATTGTAGATTTCATTGGATGTTGTTGAGGTGTCAATTGATGGTGGATGGAGTTGTTGTTGTTGAGGTGAGGTGGAGATTGGTGGTGGATATTCACCCCCTTGGCATAGTCCAGCGGAGCGTTGTTTCACCCATCTGGCATAGTCCAGCGGAGCGTTGTTATATCCCGCTAGGAAGGCATATCCTATGGAGTACGGTACCGTTGCAACTCCTGATCATGAGGTTAAAACGATCACATGGCTAGTCGAGATGTAGTGTGATGTGGAGTGATGTGGTGTGGTGAGGTGTGGTGTGATGTGGTGTCGTATATAATGTTTTGTCATATATGACATTTATATATACTTCATTTTATACTGGCTTGGTGTATCTATTTACGACGATATATCTATTATTTCAGTTGCGTTATACTATATGGTTGCTGTGACGTTCTGGTTGATTTTTTACTGCTTAGTTCAAATGTTATAAATATATATACGTTGATTCTGTGGTGACAGGAAAAAGGTGTTTTCCTTGTGGTATATATATATATAATATGAGATTTGTATTTGGAATGTGATGTATATATGTTATATGCTTGATCAATTTAAATGTTTTTATTAAGAAGACAATATACTCGTAGGTGAAATAACTAGGAGTCGGTCCTCTACTGGCGCTAGTTAGAATCCGACAATACGGTAGTGAGAGGGTATTAATTTTGGAGGTGCTGGTTGATGCAAACTTATAAGAGGTTCAAGATTGTGTTTTATCTTTGTGGTTATTATAATTTTTGTAGGGACGGGTGTGTCCCCAAATTAGAGAGTGTATTAAAATAGTATAGTTATTTTTGGTGGTTGTGTATTTACGTATGCATATGTCGATTAGCAGATGTTTTGGCATGCAGGTGATGTTATGCCGGCCCCAAGGTGATGGGTGTCCAGGGTGGGTTGTGACATTACCTTTCCCGAGTGTCAAATCCCAATTTCTCAATATATCTTAACAAGCATATAAATTAAGTGAAAGAACGGTAAACACAATCGAATAGGCAAGAACAACTGTTAACGAAACATAGATTCAAACAAACAATATATATTAGTAAACTACATCAATTCCATAAATAATCAATGTTTAGCTCTTGGCCATAACCATATATTCAATAATAATCCATATATACATGATCAAACAACTGAAAACGAGTTAAGAATAAAGAGATAAACAAGGAAGAATAGCTATTATCTGAAGGTGGCGTCCGTAAAAATCGCTCCGATCTTGTTTCCTCTTCTCCAATTGTGTTCCTCCTCTTTGGTTGGTTGAGACCTCTCAAAAACACTCCCAAAGTGTTCTCTAAAAAGTGGGATCGGCCTTGGAAAAAAAAAAAGAACAAAACAAATATCTAGAAAATATCCTAAAATACTTTACAACTAGGGGCTTTATCGTTGCAGCGGTGGGGATGTCGGTAGGCTCACCGATGCAGCCGTGGGAAGTCAGTGGGTTTCTTCCCTTTCACCGCTGCATGGTAAGCGATCAAAAAGTTTTTGACCTTTCTATTGTTTCACCACTGCAGTGGTGAAGCTGTTGCTTAATCTTTTGATCCTCTTCATTATTTTTCCACCGTCTTCCTACCGATTTGCTCGTTTTTCGACCATTTTCGCTCCTAACCCTTTCTTTGAACAAAAATAAATAAAAATGAATTAAAATATAACAAGAATACTCGAAAACTACCCTTGGTCGGTTGACCGATTGATCCAGAGACTTCTCTATTTCCCAGCCACTTCTTATCGGTTGACTGGTCCTCATTGGTCGGTTGATCGATCCTTGCTAGAACACTTCCTCCTTAATTAATTTTAACTCCAATTTTCGACGTTTTTGACCCTTTAACCGATTTCTTTTATTGGTTAACTTAATTGACACTTTTAATCAATTTTAAACAGTAATCTTTCTTAGGTCAGTATCTCTTCTTCAATTTCACATTGGAGCAAATATGTTTAACTAATTAGGATCCTAATAAAAACACATATAAATATAAATTCATTTTATGTCAAGTGTGATCCTAATCGAGATACATTAAGGATAAAAATTAACCTGAGTTGTTTTCGCCTAAATTCTTTAACAGCTTCAGACTCTTAATGTCCAACTCTTTGAAAGTATTTTAACATCCTTAGCATCTTCAACAATTTCTTCATGATAATAACATCAATCAAACTTTTACACTGAAACACTCAAAAAACTCGTTAGTTCCACAAAAAATATTAACACTTAATTGTCCATCAAAATCTTAGGATCAACACTATGTATATTTCCTTTTTCGCATTTGTGCAATATAATTTTGACTAGAGTATACTCTGATAGTCATATTAAAAAAATTCTATCACTTTAGTTATTATCATGATTTCTACATCGGATTAATCTAGATTATGATAAATGTGATTTCAATAATTGTTGATCCTAAGATTTTGATGAACAATTAAAAGTTGATGTTTTTTGTGGAACTAACGGTTTGATTAAGTATTTCAGTTTATTAGTTCTAATATGATATGATGACAAGTAATGAATGTATGCTAAAGAGACTGACAAAGACGATAGACATTAAGAGACCGAAGATTTTGAAGAATCTAAGGGAAAACAACTCGAGTTAATTTTTATTCTTAATGTATCCCGATTAGGATCACACATGACACAAAATTTTTTTAAATTTATGTGTGTTTTTATAGGATCCTAATTAGTAAAATTATCTGCTCCTATGTGTAATTGAAAAAGAAATATTGATAATTAATTAAAATTGAATTTAAGAATTTAGTAGAGCTAATTGAGAAAAGAAATCAATTAAAGGGGCAAAAACGTTGAAGAAAATGAATTAAAAACAAATTTAGAAGAGGTTCCCAGCATTGACAAGTCGATAGGTAAGTCGACCGGAGCATAAAAGAAGAAGTCTATGAATCTCCCAATCGACAGATAGGTCGACCTATGCTTAAAAGATGAACTCTCTGAATCGTCCGGTCGACAGATGATGGATGGGAGGTCGACCGATGGGCGAAGGAGTTTTGGCTTGGCTAGTATCCTGAATCGAGCGGTCGACTTATGGGTGTTGGTCAGTTGACTGATGAGTCTGTTTCAGGTTTAGAGGATTTCATGGATTTGATTCAAAACTTGCCGTTAACAGGTCGTTTTTGGCTTACTTGATTGAGATATTGTAGGAATCTGTACTTAATTGAGACATGGTCTATATATTTTATTATCCCTATTAATTTTGTCTATTTAATTAAATGTTCTTTTAATTAAAGTGCTTTAATATTTATATTTTGATGAATTTCGATTTAAAAATGTTTAAAGGCCAAAATGAGATTTTCCAAGAATATTTTTAAATGAAAAAGATTTATTTTGATTATATATGATGTATGGGGTCTTGGGGTGTCATTTAATGATATAATATTTGAAAAGTAGTTGTTATAAGATATCTTTGAAGTTCCTATATTTAAACTTGCGAATTTTGAGTTTAAATATTGCTATTTTGGTGGAGAATATTTTGAGCCTAAAATATGGGAGAGATTTAAGGGATTTTGTTTTGATTTTACGATTTAATCCATATATTTAAATATAATTCTTTCTATATTTTCGTTGATTAAAATCAAATTATTTTGGGGACTAAATTGAGAGTTTTAGAAGTTATATTATTGGTTAAATATAGTCATTATAAATCTATATGATATATGAGATCCATATGTGTCATTTATTGACATAACATTTGAAAACTAATCGTTTGTGGTCTAGTTTTAGGGTTATTAAAAGAGACCTGCGGATTTCACATTAGAGATATAATATCAAGAACTATTCAATTCCTAAGCTTTTCTAGAAGTTATCATTATACTATTATACTGAAAAATATTGTAAGATTATTCTGGAGTTAAAGTTCTTGAGTTAAAGTGCTAAATTATTTGGCGTCACCAATCTGAGCTGTTTAGCGATCTGTTTTGCAATCCATTGGTGTTTTCCTGGTGAGATCATTCCAAAGTTATTCTTTAATTGAGTATTTGATTATTATTATTTTCTTGGTAAATTAACATTTTTGAGAAATCATTTTTGAACTTTAAAAGTATAAAAATCTTTTAAAACGATTTTGTGTTAATCTGATTACGTGCTTAATTGTGTTACCTACATTCTTTATTATAATCAGATTTTGTTTCCTCACTTTATTTCTATCACTAGTATCGGGACATTAATTGAGTATTAATTAATTTGATATGGTAGAAGCTCTGAGTGGGAAGAACTTATCAATTTTTGTAATTGGTAAATTGTGTGTGGATTAGATACTATTGGGAGTGTGTAATCAGGGGTAGCTTGGTTTCAATCTTTTCCGGTAAAGAGATTGAGGTGTTAATTCTTTTTTTTATAGAATTAATTGTGAGTGATTTGTAAAGGTTCCATCCTTACTTGGGAAAAAGATAATTGGAGTGTTTCTGTGAGGTTTTGATTCTTGAGCCTAAGGTACAAAAAGAATTAGGTCGTGATTTTTCCTGTAATAGAATTAGGTTATTCTTGAGCTTGTAAAAGTAGAGGTTATTTCTAAGCCTGTAAAAAAAAAAAATTAAAGGTTGATTTTGAGCCTGTAAAAGAAACTTTGTGAGAGTTTGGTTCCTACCTTTAAAGGGATCTTAAGTTTAGTGGGTGCGAATCTCCATAGAGTTCGGAGGACTAGATTAGTCAAGAGTAGCTTGGTGAATCAGGATATATCATGGAGTACTGCTTTATTTATTTTACTTATATTATTGTTTGGTGTGCACCTAATTGATAACACATATCTACTGCTATAAAGATAATAATTAATTTTAGGATAAAATTAATTGTTTGATTTTTGAAGTGTTATAAATTTGAATTAAATTGTAATACTACCCAATTCACCCCCCTCTTAGGTAGCTCACTGGGCCAACAATAATAATTTAGACCAAATATCTGTAGTTATTAGTTGAAGAGGTAGTCTAGTTCAATTCCATCAAGTTCTGATAAATGATCTTTTTTAGGATCATTATTAGGATTGCCTAGGCCCTATATGTTACACGAGGTTTTTTCAATGACTATGATTCACTTCTTCTATCTTAAACTGAACGCAACTGGAGTGGGCCTTCTCGAGATGACTCAAAGAAGAGAGAAAAAAAGTGATAGAGAAACAAGTGTTAATTAATAACGACTAACAAATGTTGTTTTATCTGGTAGAGTTGAGAAAATCATTTATTATTATTATTATTATTATTATTTATTTATTTATTTTCACTCTAGCAATTAGGGACTCATACTTCCTATATAATTCCTATAGCGAGCTTTAGGTAGTGATCCTGGTCCAATTGACCCAAGTCACGAGGTGTTGAGACACCCCTATGACTTAATACTCAGATTATATAGATAATTCACCCTATTGTCTTCATGTGACCACTTAGTGTTTAAAAACTTTCTGAGACCAATCTTTATTTATATTATTTTTTCCTCTTAACACGTACTTTTTGGATTTACATTTTGGAGAGTTAAGATTGTTTGAGTCAATCCCGAGGTCTTCGTTGATTTCGCCCCTATCTAGAATACTTCTCCATTATTGGCTACTATCTAGTAAAGTCTCATTGTCTTCTTCCAACTCGATCATCTTTTTATTTAAATTTAAAGATACATCATACTTCTTTATTTTGAGTAGGTTTAATGAGTTTCCAAAACTTTCACTTACAGATCTGCTATTTCTGAGCAAGATCTCAGTCTATATTATTTCTTCTTAGAAGTCCATTTTCCTTTGTTCACCTGCCCGGCCTTTTCAAGGACTTTCCTTTTTGGGGATGTAAGGTTCCAAAACTTTCTTTTTCAACATTCTTATCATGAATCTTTCAAATATTTCTTTCTTTTATTTCGGTTGAGGAGGTCTTCTACAATTCTTCCATAGCTTCTTAGACAATCCCAAGTTGGAACATATGTAACGATTCCACATCATGGCTTTTAGGTTTTCCTTCTAACTTTCTTATATTTTTTGTCAATATCTCACCATCATTTGGTTGAAAATTTATTTTAACATTTTTCTTTGGATGGTGGTCTAATTTAGTATTGAAACCATATTATCATAATTTTGATTGTTCGCGGTGAGTTAATTATGACAAGCAAATTAATTTATGAAAGTTGGAGTATAAAGACCTGAGTCGACCTTAGGTAAAATAAGCATGCATTTAGTGATATATAGATCTAGTACATAGGCGTACAAGATAATACCTAATTCATTAGAAAGTATTTAAGAAACTAAAGGAAAGAAAGATATAGATGTTATTCCCCTACCCTTTGATGTTCAAATTTCCTCTCGAGATACTTATGGTCCCTATCTGGATAAGATCCTCGATACGGTTATTGAGGTCGTGACACTGGTTAGTATGATGACCATCCCCTCCAGAGTGGTATTAATAGAAAGTGCAAAGGTTAAATCTCGGATCCTAAGAGTTTCTATGGTGAAGGGAAATAGGTGCTAATATCTTATTTTTTAATCAGTAGCGGTAGATTTGAGAGAGTGGAATAAGGAGTGGGGTGAACCATCTCATCTCTTTAGGTGCTTGGGTAAGCATGAATATTTGATGAGGTAATTGAATTGGGGTTTGTAGTATGTTGTGGGTTTGAGGATAGCTGCTTCGATATGGAGAATAGATGAAAGGTTAGGCGTTTTGGGTGGATAGGGGTCACGATAACCTGTTTGATCTCTTTAATAGATTGGTCCATACAGTCCATTTGCTTCTATATTTTGGAAATTTATCTTTAGACTGTGTTTTCCTTAGGTTCAAGGTTTTTCTCCCAACTGGGCAATGCTTGGTTTGTGGCGGTGGCAAAAATGCCACCCTTCTATTTATCAAGGCTAATGTAATTTTTTGTGGCAATCCATTTCTCATGAGGGAGTTTCTTGATTTGTAAATCATCCCAATCCTTTTCATTTTAAGGGTATCTCCAAGTGTCGGTAATTGATATTCCTTTCTTTTTTTTTGAAATAGCGAGGCTGGGTTCATTAGGCTCAGAGCTTATTTTTAGAGAGGTAATGCCTCCTTGTGTCGCAGAAGTCTTGGAGTTATTTTGACTACTTCCAACAGAAGGAGGGATTTGATCCATTCTATGATCTTACGAGTGGATCTTGAATGGATTTTTAGCAAAAGTTACCTAAAGCAAATTTTCTAGGTTTATTAATTGATTAAAAATCTAGATTTTTGCTAATGAACTTATATGAGTTTTCTTATGCAAATTATCCTTATGCATGATTGTATGCTTGCCTATCTATGAATAAATATGTATGAATGAATGATTATGTTCGTGTTGCATGTATGCAATCCTAGAAAAAGATAGCTCTAGCAGGAAACATTGAGACATAAACCTTGGCTTCGAGTAGGTTTCGTAGGACCAAGGTTAACTCGAAATTATCCTCAATTTAGAAGTTACAGTTTTCACGACCCGTCCTGGAATCCCGACATCCCGGGCTGGCGTGACGACATCATGACATTATCGAAAATAACCAACCAACCATCTATTACACGACAATATGCATATATATAAATAAACTATCATCTATATGAAACTAAACATATTTCTATTATGGGAACATACCCGTTCCTCAAATATACTAACAACAAAATATAATACCATGAACCCCTCACAGGTTCGCCTCAAAAAGCTCATCTCAACCCTCCACACGACTCTATCGTAGGACTCTACTTAGCGCCAGTAGGGGACCGACTCCTAACTGCTTCACCTGCGAGTGTACTGCCTTCTTAGTAAAAATATCTTTAATAATAAAAACTCATTCTATAACACCTAAATAGATCAAGCGTAAGTTTATAAATACCACATAGCTCGTAAAATCCCCAGTATAAAAGCAGGGAAAATAAAGCGACATAATTAAGTTTCATTCAAATCCAACTAATATAAAAATCATACTAATCATCATGATAATAAATATCAAATCAGCCAATATACGTAAAACGCCATATCTCAAGCACATATATGAAACACACTTTTTAAGCACACAACTCAAACACGCAACTCAAACACACACTGGCCAGCCCTTGTGATCATTTTAACCTCACGATCGAGAGTTTGCAACGGTACCGTGTCATCCGTAGGATATGCCTTCCTACGAACTCTCATCACTCCGCCGAAGCGGATAATCACTGCGCGGTATAAACGTCTAACATCACTCTGCCGAAGCAAATAAATATCACTCCGCCAAAGCGGATAAATACTATGGCATCGTCAAATCAATACCATCATCATCAAATCACAACGTAATGATATCGTCTAATCAACATCGTCAAATCACACATCCACCTCTCTTTTCCAAAAATCGACTTTTTATCCGAAAATCATATTTCTCACTTCCTTTTAAAAGGAAACGTCTGATTTTACCAAAATCACTGTTCCACTTTTTATTTTATTTTATTTTATTTTTTTGAAAACCATACATATTTAGAAAAACAGATATTTTCCACTCTTTTTTTAAAACCACCAAATTTCAGCGAAAAACCATTTTCAACTTCCTTTCGAAATGAACACAATTCATCGAAAATCCATTTTCTCAACTTACCCAGAAAACTGCTTGATCCATATCATTTTGAAATCATTTTATTTAACTACAACCATTTTTCATCATATATATATATAAATAGTTTGGCAAGAAGACAGTACACTCACCTGACTATCCGCTCCGCAAAACTTTCACTGACTACTCCCTACCGAGACTCCGGTGCCTGCGAACCTAATAGTGATAAGGTCTAAATTAATATTTTATGCAAAATAACCTAATCAGGTAATGCAGGCCCTAAGTTTCACAATTTCTCCCGTCCCCACATTTTATTATGTAAAATTATTTTTCGATTAATTTTATTCCGTTAAAAATTACTGCATAAAATTTAGTAATACGAACGGTCCCAAATTTATTATTGCGGTCACTAAATTTTGATGCTAGAATTTAATTTAATAAACTAAAATAAACTTAACGAAAAATGTTACCCGTTCCGAATCGTTCAAGGGTCGCGAGATAGATTTTTGGATTTTATCGGGGTTTTTTCTGTAATTTCTTCTTTTCTTCAGCTTCTGTTCCAACCAGCGACCAAAACCTCTCACCACCAGACCAGACGACCGATTCACTGACCAATCCCACCACACACACATAAATGGCAGCACACATACACACACACGACGAACACAGTACCACCGTCACCGCTGGAACACACACACACACACACACACACATGGTCTGACGACCAACGCACATCATCGACAATGACACACGCACACACTCGTCGGAGGAGCACACACACTCCGTCAAGACCGAAGAACACCCACACACGCACGCATCCGAACCACCTCAACCCACGAAATCGACAACGTCCACCGGCCGACGACACCCTCTCTCTCTCTACTCCGGCTACAACGGCGACCACACCGACACACCTATCTGACCGAACAATCACACCCCAGAGATGCTGAACAAACCACACAAAACATGCACACACACTTTACCGAACGACGGCAATGATTACGCACCACCAGACGAACGACGATCCCACACCCACCGGAGCGAACCGCTCTCTCTCTCTCTCTGAAATTTGACGACGACACACCCACATGAAGAACATGAACATATACCCACGCTGCGTTTCTATTTTCTGTTTTGAATTTTCGTCGCCGGTGAGCTCTCTCTCTCTCTAACCCACCACCGGCGACGAATACCGACTGTCCGACCCTACTCTCTCTGTTTATCTTTTTTTGTGCTTCTCATTTCCTCCCTTTAAATTGAGTCTTCATGCAAGTATATAATGCATGAATCAAGTGGTCTAAAGATTTGATCTAAAAATGCCACGTCTCCTACTTCCCGATTCTTCTCTACCTCCGGCGGATCGTCATGGCACACAACACACACGCACAAAATGGGTATATATATATATATATATATATATATATATATATATATATATATATATATATATTAAAATAAAACTCTTTGTTTAGTTACTCTTTCTCCCCCTAATTTTTAAAATCCTCTTTTTAGTCCCATATCAACTTCTTTAAAAGTTCTAAAATTGAAATTTCACCCCCTTTTAAGTTTCAATTTAAAAAGTTAAATGCTAATTTTGGATAGAATGTTTTCCTAAATTTTCAATTTGACCCCTAACCTTTTTAATTTGAATTTTTAATTGACTCAAATTCCCCCGAATTTTTTCGATCAACTAAAATGACGTACGTGCTACGATTGAGGTCTTACAACAGTCCTCTAGGCTTATGGAACAATTGATATTTTATCCACAAAATATCAATCATTTCTCTTAGGATTTAATGACAAAATTATCTTTTTATTAAAAAAAATAAAAATGAATCATTACTCCTAGGACTTAATGACAGAATTGTCATTTTCTTCCTAAAAATTGATCATTGCTCCTAGCTGACATAATGACAAAATTGCCCTTATTTTCCCTCAAAACATGGATCATTTCTCCTAGGACTTAAATGATAGAATTGTTCCATTTTGTTTTCTCAAAACATAGATAATTTCTCCTAGGACTTAATGAAGGGCCTAAAATACTTTTGAATTTACGAAATCGCACGACTTCAGCCCCTACTGCCAACCTCATATCCTTATGAGGGTAGTGGCTCTAGTCTTTTTATTTTATTTTATTTTTTATTTTTTATGATATGCAATGTAAAGTGGTGCTCATGCTTTGGAGAGAGTTTACAGAAAGTAAAAATACAGAAATATAAAGACAGTAATGTAAAGGCAGTAAAGTAACTAACAATAAATAAATGAATGCAAATATAAACAAAACATATAAGAAGTAAAATAAACGATTTTTTTTATTTACTTTTTTTTTTTTTTAATTTTCTTTCTTTCTTTATTTTTTATTTGAAAGGGAATCATTTATGTTTAAAACCAAAGACATATTTCTTGGATTTTATTTAATCGAAAAAAAATAGATTCCAACTAGGCTTAACCCTCAAAAGTCCCCAACGGAGTTGCTAACTGACGCACCCCGAATTTTGGAAGCAGAAATAGAGAACGAGGAGAAAAGCAAAACAAGATTTTGTTTTCCCCCCCCTCAAAATCTTATGAGCTTTTCTAGGTGTCGTTTTTAAAAACGTTCTTTGGGCCAAAATTTAGTTTAAAAATGGAGTCGCCACCTAACATTGAATTAAATGGTGTGCTAGGTCACTGGAATTGTAGAAAAATCATTTTTCTTTTTAAATGACCCAAGTTTTTACTCAAAAACCAAAGATTCCTTTTAAGTTTGGGGGTCGATTATGCTAGGGGACGGTGTTAGGCACCCCAAGACATGCGTCCAAAGACGGTATCGAAGTCTAAATGAATCTTTACGTTTAAACATAGTTCAAGTAATTTCATTTGGTTGTATTTAACATTCTAATTCCCATTTTTTTAATGCTTTTGTCTTCTATGCATTTTTATGTAAGAAAAAAAAATATTTATTTATTTAAAGTAGCAATAGATAAAACAGAATAAATGAAAATATTTTATTTATTTTTAATGCCGACAGAACCTGTGAAGGTTGCCTACGTATCTTGGTTTTCACAGGGAATCAAGTTAAAACGTAGTTCGCCACAAGATGGTTTTATTTAAACAGACGACCAAATCCACGTAGGGTTGCCTATGTATATTAGATTGCTGAGAATCAAGTTGAAACGTAGTTCATCCTAACAAAATGATTTTTTTTTCTTTCATTTTAGATAAGATAAGAACATAAATGGTACCAATGGTAAATGGATATACACTTTTGATTTGTTCAAGAACATTCTTACTGAACTTACTTGCTTAGGCAAGTTTAGTGTTAAGATTTACTTTATTAGTCCAAAAGGAAAGAAAATATATCTTATACGTGCCAGTCCTACACGTAACTAAGAAGACGAAAATGTTTCTGAAGAAGGTGCACACTTATCCTCGAAGGAACAGTCCTCTTTTTATTTCGACGTTTAGCCATAAAGGTCTCGACGGAGTAATATATAAGGTGCTAGTCATCCTCGTAACTAAGAAGACGAAAACGTTTCAGAAGAATGTGCACACTTTTCCCCGAAGGAATATATATCCTCCATTTATTCTGAATTTTAGCCACAAGGGGTTTAGACGTGATAGTATATATAGGGTGTCAATTACAAGCTCGAGACTTAGTGCTAGGATGTGATCTAGGCTAGTGCGAAAAAAGTAAATGTCAATTGTTAGTAGTAAGTAGTTAGTAGTCCTTTATCTAAAGTTTGTTTTAGATTTATTGAAGTTTGGTTTCATGTGTTCTTGACAGAGCCAAAGACGTTATGCATGAATCATAGTGTTTATGATGTTCTTGATGTGAACTATGGTATTTACACTATGTATTTAAACAAAATCAAAGAAGAGTTTGAGATGACTTATCTAACTTAGGAGAGTGGTCTTTTCCTAAGTGTTTTTCCTTCTTTTCCTTCTTTGATCTTCTTGGTTATTCTTGGCTCCTCAACAATTTCTTAAGATCTTGTTCTAAGAATCTCAAGAGAACCTATTTGGAGCCTTTTTGACAAGATTTAAGTGTGTTTATGGATTGTATTGCTTAGGAGATCCAAAGACTCGGGAGAGAATTCGAGACTAGAAAGAGAAGGGAAATGTCCAAGCATGTTTCTATATGAAAAACAGGCTGGTATTTATAAGCTCGAGTTACCCTACGCATTGGGGAATGCGTAGGCTTCCCTAGCCTGTTCCTCATGGTGTGTTTAGGCTAGCTAAGACCCTTTAATGTCATTTAATGCTAGGTTTAGTGCCATGTGATGAAGATTTGCTTAAATTTCCTACGTAATCATTAGATTTGGTAACGATTACCAAAACTTGGAAATATCTTGGCCATCATTGCTTATTTTAGGCTTTAACATGGGCCATTAAATGCTCATTTAATGCCCGATTTGATGTATTCTGGTTTAGTTTGCTTGGTAAGTGCTAGTTACTTGGTTTGGAAAATAGGTTCCTCAAAAAATATCATTCAATGCATACCTAGAATGTAGTCATTAAATGTCATTCAAGTCATTTAATGCATTGATGGAATGTAAATTGGTTTTAGTTATGTAACCGCTAGTTACTTTACTTTACAGTAACTAGATTGCCTTTAAGATATTTTGGTAAAAATATCTTCTTCATTTAATGCCATTAAATGCATACATTGAATGGATTTATTAATGGTCATTCAAGCATTAAATGTCATGACTTGACATTGACTTGATGGGTCTTAAAACTAATTTTTTTGTTACATTAAAACATCAACTCTTTCATTTTAATTTAGAGATCAATTTTAATAAATAAATTAAGAAATATAATATTTATATGGATCATTATTGAGGCAATTAAAGATTATGCATGAATGATTAAAATATAAGTTAATATCCAAAATAACTAAATCATCCACAAACATGACCAAAACTACTTATTACAGACTAAAATGTTTCTAGATCGAGTTCTAAGATCAACAAATTTTAACCAGTAGAAAAATCATAATGAAGAGGTGAATGAGTTTTGAATGTGTTGGATGGACCCACCGAAGAATGGAGAATTGGATGATTCTGAATCAAATCACACATCTGATTTACCCTGGTCATTGCATTGTCAACTTTCATTGATAATCCTTGAAGCTTCATATCTATTGTTTGCATAAAATGATCAAAGTGTCAAATTCTTACACTATTTGATCAATCTCTTTACTAATCTTGACTAACTTCTCAGCTTCTTCTTCTTCATCAAGAATGATCACATCATCTTAACCTTCACTGTTTTCTTTGTGACAATAATCCATTGATTGAACAATATTCATACTGAGAACAACTGTGTCCTTCAAATAATATTTTGTGCATTCATCATCAATTGGAACCCAAAAACTTTGAATAAGATAGAATATTACATCGCCATACGGTAGAACACGAGACTCAACATTTAATTAGTATTGCATGTGCTCAAGCATCAAGGATGAAAGAACAATATTGACCTCCCTTACAACAACATTCAACATATAAGCATCGAATTCGGTCACCATAGAAAAATGACTTCCACAAGGAATAATATTACGAATGACGATGTAATGATAAAGACGTTTTTCATGTTCTAACAAAGATGCCCTAAAGTCAACAACTTCCAATTTCGTTCGCATTTGTTCAATTTTCATATTTTGTTGAAGCCATGGCTGGGAGTTTTTAGGGACAATAGTTCCTCTCTTTATCTTTAAAATAGTAGCAAAATCCTCAAGAGATATTTCAATTCTAATTTCATTTACAGACGAACAAATTTTTTTCCTAACAATGTTAAAATTACAATAGCACAATAATTTTACCCAATGACTAAAACATGTCTTGTTCTCAGCAAGAAACTTACCCCATCCTAACTTCTTGAATTTCGATAATATATCAATTTCACCAGATAAAATATCATTAAAATCAATAGCCCTAAACCATACCACTTTCCTATTACTAAAATCATTTTGATACTTGACTTGATTTGCAAAATTTAAGAACCTTTTCTTGTCAAAGGACTAACCTAAAGATTTAGCGCCATTAAACCAATTTAAAAATTCCAAGTGTATAGTGATGAAAGTTTAGCCAATAAGACAAGAACTCAAGGAATGGATCTTAGTCTTACCAAAATATACTGAGATTGAGAGAGCGAAACTATGAGATTGTAGAGACTTCTTCAAACCAAGCGATCTTTTTCCAAAATAGTTAAATCCTTCTTCAATCTTCACAACATTTACTAGATCTAGCCTTTTGATTGAGGATTTCTAGAAGAACTATGATATAGAGGGCCACTCAGAGAGAATATGAAAAGAGAGGCCAAAGTGATGAGAGAACCCTAGTCTGCTCATTTTAACATGATTATGGTCGGTTGACCGAAAATAGAGTTGGTTGACCTGTTTTTTTTCTTTCTTTCTGAAAATCGTACCCATACTGATCGCCTATTTTTGGTTGACCGAATACCTGGTCCGTCAACCGACTTACCCTGTGTTTGAACCTTTTGTTTTACTTAGCCTCATTCATTTCTCAATTTGATCCACATAAATATTTATTTCAAAAATTATTTTGTCATATTAAATTAACATACACAATCAATGAATTTAGTTAGTAGAGAAATGTGATGCATTTGTCTCCCTAACAAAATTGACATATTCATATTCAAAAAAATTTGACATACCTGGTTTATCCTTGGGAGCCCTTGGTGTGTATACCTTAGATTGATTTTCAATTTGAGTCTTCATTTCCTTTGAATCAACTTATTGATCTTTTGATTGATTTACCTTGATAATGCCTTCTTTTTGTAAGATAGTATTCTGAACATTTTCAGTGATAATCTCCTTGCCTTTATAGGATAGTTGAGATTGATTCATATTGCTACGATCTATAATGACTTTATATACCGGCTTCTTTTGATTCGGATTTTGTAATTTTCTTCAGTGATAATAATTTATTTGTCTTCCATGCTGAAATTGTGACTTTCTAAAATTCCCTTTAACTCTTTACATATCATACTTGGGTAACCATGCAGTAGTAGGGGTGGTCGCTGGGCTCGGCCGGGCCCAAGTTCGAGCCGGGCGTTGACTAGGGTATTACAAAAATATGTTAGGCCCTAACCCGATCCGACCCTATGGTTGGGCCTTACCTTCATGTCCAAGCCCGACCCTATAATTGTTTTTAATTTAAAAAATAAATAATAAAATTACAACACCAAAGAGAATAACTCCAGGAACATAACATGATCATAATTTTTTGTTCTCGTTCTTTGTTTATGTTCCCAAAAAAACTGGTAATAGAAGTATAAATACAGGAACAAAAAAAAGTTAATTTTGTTTTGTTCCCTATCGTTAAGAGCATAAATTTGGACCATAGTAGAATTGTTCCCAAATTCTTTGTAGGAAAATAAGTAACAAACTGGAGCAGAAACACTAAACAATGGCCATCTTAGTTTTTTGGTTTTTATTCCCAAAAAAATTTTCAAATAAGAAAAAAATTTTGTAAAAAATGTGCTTGTTCAGATTCCAAAAATTTGTTCTTAAAAATCTGGGAACGCAACAAAAAAAATACAAAACAAATACCACCTGAGTGTGCGATAATTGGATACTTTTTCTATATTTTTTAAAAATAGTAAATTAAATAAACCTGTACAGGGTTAATCCGCTCACATCCACAATCGATTGACAAGTTCCTTGAGAGGAACACCTTCTCGGGCATCTCTCAACTGAAACAGATATAGAAGTTTGCTTTGAAGAATCACCACCAATAGACTGCAAATGCCTTAATCCAAAACCCCAAGTCCCTCAGCGATCAATGGTGAAGGAAATCGGTGAACGGGATTGGGTTTCGGGAACACAGACAGTGGCGACGGCGTGGAAATACAGACAGCGGCGAGGAACTAGGATTTCGGGAATGAAGATGAGTGAAGAGGAATGAAGAATTGGGTTTTAGGAATGAAGATCACTCAATGATTAGGGTGAAGATGAATGAAGATCGATCGACAATATGTTATGTGAAAATGAATGAAGATTGTGAAGAGGAATGAAGAGAAACGACTGTTCGGTGGATGAGGGGGAATGAATTAGGGTTCGAGTTGTATTGATATATATACATATTATTAAAAGTTCTCGAGCGGGGCCGGCCCAGCCCTATAAAATTTTGGCCTTGCCCAAGCCCAACCCTAAAATTGATTGGGCTTGGAAACCAAGGCCCAGGCCCTGCCCATAGGCTTAACATTAAGGCCCAAGCCCTAAAAAAATGGGGTCGGGCCTTGCGGGTTGGGCGGGCCCCTGGGCCCATGACCACCCCTATGCTGTAACACCATTTGTTTAGATGATCAAATTTTTCGTGACGATAATATCTAAAATTATTCATATGTTTCCTAGGATAATCAACTTTCCATGTAGGAGTACGATATCGATACTGATATTGAGGAGTTGCCTTAGGGTTTACAGGTTTTCCAAAAACTTTCGGTTGCTCAAATATTTTTGCATTTATCCATTGCCTCATTAAGGTGGGTTCTTTTTTTTTTTTTTTTTTTTTTTTTTTTTTGCGTCTTTTCAAGTGACCATTCCAATTAATTAACGTTCACCTAAAGACCAAATTTTTTCTTGCGCATAAATTCAAGATCATTTTTGAGAATTCAACAATCATTTTCTACAAAATGAATTTTCAAACAAGCCCTATCAAGCTCACGCCTTGAATTATCCACTTCAATATTTAAAGCCTCATGTAAAGTTTCTATATTTTTATTTTTGAATACATCTTGTTGAAGATTTGAAATATCATTCAAAAAGAGAAAAATATTTTCTTCATCAAGGGAGTCAATTTTTTCAAGAAGAGTGCTTGTCTAGGATAGAGCATTAAAAAATTTAGTAGTTTCAAAATACTTGTCTAAATTCTTCTCTTTAAGAGATATAGAAGTACTGAACTTTTTATTTTTAAGAATAGCAATTTTCTATGCAAGTTTCAATTTTTCTTTGCGAATAACATATGTAAGAGCAATCAATGTCTCAATAGCCTTATCAACAGCGTCATTATCACTATCTTTATCATTCTCACTGACAAAACCTTGATTATTGGAGAACGCAAGAGATTTACTCAATACATTAAGACAAGTAAGAGATTCACCTAAAATATTAGGACAGAAGATTTCCGCAAAACATTGTCCTCAATGCATTCCATGTGATCGTGTTTCGCTAAGATGTTAAGTCTATCGAGCTAAAACTAGCTTTGATCACACAAGTTGTTGGCCCACAGATTTACCAAAGAGGGGGGGAGAGGGGGATGAATCGGGTAGTGATAAAAATTTAAACAATTAATTATCAAACACACAAATTACCAATGTCCCTAAAGATTATAACATAAACGTATTTAATGAAGTGCACAACCAAACAACAAGAAATAAAGAAATAGAACACAACAAGTTATCCTGGTTCGCTAAACTACTCTTACCTATGTCTAATCTTCTAAGCTCCACAGGGCTTTCGCAATCCACTAATTCATGATTCCTTTCCCAAGAATGAACCAAACCCTTATAATCCTTTTCACATGTTCAAGATTAACCTAATTCATTTTATAGGCTCAGAATCAAACCTTTACATTTTGCCCTTTTCACAGAATGAGAGAAAACCCTTATCTTTTTCTTAGGTTAAAGGCTAACCTAATTCTTTTACATGCAAAATCAAACCTAATCCTTTTCACAAGCGAAAGATCAAACCTAACTACCTTGATTAGGTACCATCTCAAATATGTCTAATCCACTCACACTCACAAATACAAAAAATAACAAGTTTTTTTTCCTACAAGAGCTTCTACCACCTGAATATAATGTATGCTCAATTAATGTCCTGAAACTACTTGATATAATTATGTGAGAAAATAAATCTAATTTAACTCAACTTAAGCATGCAAATAATATTAATCAAATTTCACAAGTAAAACTCATTTTATAGGATTTTCAAATTATTCTTAATTAAAAACGATTTTTCACACAAAATACTAGTAGCTTAAATAAAATTAATACTCAGTTAAAGCACATATAATATTGAGTGAGTGATTAGGAACAATCTTACCGAGATTTCTTTTAAAAGATCGTAGGAAGGACTCAAAGTCAAATATATTAAGAATGCTAATTTCTTCAAAGTAAACTTTAACTCTTGAAATCACTCTCAGCAAAATAATTATCTCTTTAAGAATATAGTTAATTAAGACTCTTGCTCTTGATTGTTATACACTTAAAAACACAGGTCTTATTATATAGATTTCAAATTATGCTAATAATGACTATTTTTCAAAACATAGGACCATTTATGACACTTTCAAACCCCATATAAAATACTCTTTCAAAACACATGTATTTGGTTTAAAAATAACTTTTGAAAAGATCAACCTAATCCCCAAAACTTATCTGATTCAAAATTCTTAAATATAGAAAGTATTTTTTCCAATTAAACTCATAGAATCAATTAATACAAGGACCAACTAATAGGATATTCAAAATACGTGGCATATATTTGAAATATAATCAAATTCCCTTAAAATCTAATTTTTCAACGTTTAAAATCATCGGATTTGTGTTGAAGATCTAAAAAATTAAAAGAGTCAAAGCGGACTGAATCTGCTGCTGTCGATCAACTAGACACCTGTTGGTCAACCAACCCTGCTCAATGGTTCAAAATCCAACCGGTTGACAGTCTGTGTCGATCGACTAGACCTTTCAATAGTTAAATGTTTTGGCCAGTAGCTCCCTTCCAATTTTTCTTTAAATCTACTGTTCTTATTAATCGACCGATCCTTTTTGCCCTTCTCATTTCATCTTTTAAAAATATTTTCTCAAATTCAACATTTTTATGAAAAATATATTCAGGATTTAGCACTTTATAAAAATCATTTAGGATATTAAATTTATCACTTCTTACCATAGTACACATAAGAATATGCAATTTTATGTGTTGTGCATGATCTTATTCGGGTTGTGTTAAGAGCATAAAATTATTGAGTTGTTTTTACTTAAGAATTCAAAAAATCTTCAATGCTCCCAAAATTCTTCAATATCTTTGCTTGCAATCATCTTGAATCTTTTATAAAACATTATCCTGTAAATATTCAACGATCAATATCTTTTACGATTTAATCTTTTTTTTTTTTTTTTTTTTTCTTTTGAACAAATGGAACTCTAGTCTGAAATCACTTAATAAACATATTAGTTCCATAAAATATCAACGTTCAATTGTCCATGACAACATCTAGGGCCAACATAAGTAATAATCAAAACGGTATCACCCAAACCCCTTAACGAATGATTTGAAAATAATTGCAATGCTTCTCGATTTCGTAGGATAATTAGAGTGCGTTCAACTGAATTTTTTCGATCAAATCAACACTTTCACGATCTAGAATTTCACAAGTATTTTTGCCTAAAATAATTTCTCAGAAAATATATTTTTCTCTTACTAAAAAATCTAATTTTCTAGATGTATATAATCTGAAAAATTCAGGTATTGATATAGGTTTTCAAAGATATACTTCAATGGTTATATTTCAAATATATTGCCTAAAACCTTTTCCATAAATTCCTAATATTTAGCCCAGTCAATAATGGTTACTTTGACCATGTATCAAGTCTTTATAGTGTCCAAAATTAGCCTAAAAAAATATTTAGATATCAAATCCGAAATATATGAAAAGAAGTTTTATTTAAAATATCACGAAATCTGGAAAATAGAAGGAGCAAAATATGTTTTTAATAAAACCTTATAAAAATATCTTCAACCTTTTCAAAACATTTTAAATTATTTAAAAACAATTTGGAAATATTTAAACACAAAAATCAAGGCAAAAATATCATGGAATAATATTCAAAATATTTGAAAGAATCTTAACTAATTAGTCTGTAAGACCTTGATTTTTATTTAAGACGTATTTTCAAATATTTCGAAAATAACGGGATAGATGGCGTAATTTATTATTTGATTTAAATATTTTAGGGGTTAATTGGTAATTTTTAGAATATTAAAATTGGAATTTGGGTTTAATTAAAACTTTTTGGGTGGAATTGCAATTTAAGAAAATGTTAAAGGTGAAGATTGGACTAAAAAGAAGATTTCAATAAAATTGGGGGAGGAAAGAGTATTTTGATCAAAAGATTTTTTATAAAATATTGATATATATATATATATATATATATATATATATATATATATATATATATATATATATATATATATATATACATATTGTGTGTGTGTGTCTGTTGCCATGAAAACAGCCAAAATGAGAGATAGGCAGGTAGACGACGTGGCATTAGGAGAAGTGAAGAGAGACACGTGGCAAAGATTTCTTATACATATATATATATATATATATATATATATATATATATATATATATATATATATATATATATATCCATGCATATAAGTGATTATCAAAACAGTAAAAGAGAAAAATGGAAGAGGAGAGAGAGTGCGGTCGCCGGTGTGGGTTTGACGGTCGGCGTGGCGGTGTGATCATCACTATTGTCGTCGCCAGTGGGGTGTGTTCCTCCGGCTGGGTGTGTGTGCGTTGATCGTTTGTCATCGACGGAGTATGTGGGTTCGGTTTGTCGGCGATCAACGGTGGTAGCGATGGCCTGAGTTTGGTGCACTGACAGTGTGGGGTGGTTCGCCGACGTGTGTGCGTGGGTTTCGATTATGCATGTTGTGTATGTTGCGGTGTGTATGTGTGTGTTAATCAGTCAGTGTGTGAGTGTCGCCGGCAGTGAAGGGAGTGTGTGTGTGAGTGTGTTCTGGTCGTCGTCATCGTCATTGTGGTGTGTATGTGTATTCTGATTGGCGACGGAGAGGGGATTCCATTCAGTGTCACCGGCGTATGTTTCGTCTGGTTGTGTGTGTGTCGAGAGTGCGTGGGTATTGTCGGCGGTGGACGTTTGTCGCCAAACTTGTGGGTTGCATGTAGGTGTGGGTGTGGCTCATCTACTGCTCTGTGTGTGGGTATGTGATCAAGTTGTAGGTGTGTTCCATTCAGTCAGATGGGTGTGTCGGTGTGGTCACCGACATCGCCGGAATTGGCCGGAGAGTTAGAGAGAGAAAAGGTGGGTTGTTGTGTTCAGATGGTATTCGAAAGTGTGTGTTCTGTTCACTAGCAGTGGGTTGAGTCGAGGGGTTGTTATGTGTTGTTATTCAGCCGAGTGGTTTTGTGGGTCGATGGTGTGTGTTTCGTCGTAGGGTGTGTGATCGTTGTGGGGGTGTCGCAGGTGGGGTATGTGTGTGTCGCCAGCGATGAGTAAATGAGCGTGTGTGTGTGCTCTTCCGTTCAGTTGGTTCGTTGACGGTGGTGGCTTCGGTGGGCTAAATGCAAACGGGAAACAGGAAGCAGGAACAGGAAAAGGAAGCAAAAAAAGAAGCGGGAAGAAGGAAAAAAAAAATTGCATAAAACACCCCCACTAAAAGACCAAAATCCAATCTCACGACCGGTGAAAAAATCCGAAAAAGGTAGAATTCTGAACTTCTTTAATATATGCATTTAATTGTCTTAATGTGAAATACGTGTTATCATTATCGGTGAATTTAGTGTTAGTTGTTCACATGAAATATGTTGATATTGTTTGATATATTGTGTGAAGTGTTACCTATGGAAATTATATGAAATGATCTGGACGATGTGGAATTTATGTGACAAGCCTGTTTACATGATTTACGTGTTATATAGATTAAATGTACGTATTAGAGGGGTTGGAGTTCTACTAAGCGTTAGCTCACAACCCCACAGTGTTTGGATTGTAGGGTCGACTGGGAGAAAATGAGAGAGAGAAGAATTTATTTGAAATTCGAGTTGTAATAATTGTAATTATTATTTATTGTTGTAATCGGAGAAAACGGTAATATTAATTATCATAGTTGTAAAATATTTTGGTGAATATATTCGGTTGATAAAATATTGGAAATATAGTTTGAAACTATATTTTCGGAAATTAATGATAAAAATTACTCAATTATTAGTTTTGTTGCCATGAATTATTTTAAATGAGAAAGATCATTCAAAAATATATTAGATATCATTAAATATTAAATTCAGTCGTTTGGTTTTCCAAAAATCTCTAAATTTTGGGGAATTAATAAATATCCGGATTTCAAATTATAATTAACTAAATTAGTAGTATTGTCGTCACTATCTAGATAATCCGTGGATTAATATAAAAAATAGATGATTGGCCCTTTGGTGGTATATAATTGTTGAATATTATATTTAATGATTTTTGTCGTTAAATGGAAAATTAATATTTATCGCCTTTATTATACAATTTATCGTATTGGGTAGATCGGGAAGTCGGATAGTTGATTTTAGGTGTAGGATTTCTCTATAGGAGAAACCGTTCTCGGCCCTAGGAAACCGGGTCGTGACATGGTCGACTGGTTCCTTAATCAATTGATCGGTTTAAGTCCAACATTCAAAAACTTTCACAATCTCAAGAAGTGTTGATCGATCGAAGTCCCTTGTTAGTTGGTTGATCCCAACTTTCTAGGAATTTGTATCTGGCATTCAACCTTTCAGTCCACCGATTTTTCATTTTTCCTATTTTTTGGGAACTTGTATCTGTAAGTCGACTGATCATCTTACCAATCGACTGTTTTGGACTTTCTTCAGCTTTTTAACTACTTTCAAAATTTTGTTACAATCAGTTGACTGGTTTTTCAAATCAGTTGACCGATTCTTACAATATTATTCTGAGAAACCCTTTTAAAAACATATCTCCATACTTCTAACCACATAATCAATCACATGTAAGCAACTAAGTCCATTTTCATGTGCACTGAGTGATCCTAATCTGGTTATATCAATAGTTTATAAAAGTTAGCCCTATTTTACCTAGGAATAACAAAAACTCTTTCATAAATCATTTTTCATCATCTTCCATTGATATCATCTTGCGAGTTTTCAAATTGATTTCTCATTTTTTGTTTCAACTTGATCATCCTGACTAATCTCTTTAATCACATCTTCAATAAAACCATTAGTCCCACAAAACTTTCAAGTTAATTATGTCATCAAAACTATCAAATATCTTTTAGGGTTAAACAATTTCTCCCTTTTTTATGATAACAATTAACTTGATCTTTTAGGGATAAACTACACTCTCCCTGAATATGGGAACGGGTTTTGTTAATTAATTTTAAGCTTGGAATGAGAAATTTATCAAAAAATTAGGATTTTTTTTTAGATAGCAAATTTTAAATTTCAACTTGAAATGAGAGTGAATACATGAATGATATGCACATTTTCACAAATTATTTTTCAAGAACATCATAAATTTTCTCCCTTCGTCATCTCAAAAAGTTGGGGGACATTTCAACAATTTTTGGATAAATTTTCATGGCATAATTAAAGAATACATAATAATATGATAAATTAAATTTTGATTTATTAAGGATCGCTTGAGATGAAGATAAAGAACAAAATTTTAATCCAAACAAAATTGATTCAAATTAATAATGACTTAGCAAAACCATCAAATATTCAAACCAAACATCCAAAGCTTAGAAATAGATATTACAATAAGATAGTATCCAAGGGTGAATGAAGTTTTAAATTACATAAAATAAAATAAAAAATATTAGAATAGACCTAGATTAGGGTAAAGATAATAAGAGTGAGAGAGACAAAGAGGTGATTGTGGGAAGTAAGATCCTAATGGACCAAAAGGACCAAGAGCTAGTTGTGAATAGAACTGATTGAAATTCTACATCATCCCATGAATCTGCTCCACCAAGATAGACATTCTTCCTACCTAAGAATATGATGAGAAACAACAAGCACCATCAAAAGATCCGCTGCATATTCCAGTTGAGCCCATTACTAGGGCAAGATCTAAGAAGATCAAATAAGCACTCAATGGGCTAATTCAAGAGATTTGGACTGATTCTAAAATGGTGAAGCCCAAATTAGGCCCAAATGACGATCAAGACCTAGTCCATCTTATCAAGGCAAGAAAATAGGCTTAGGCTTGAACTTGAATGGGCCTAAGCATGAGAGCCATAAAGGTTTTAGCTTATATATTTTATTTATTAGTCTTTTAATTTTAATTTGGGTTATTTATTTGATAATTTGTAAGGCATGATTGCCAATTTGTCTTTTCCTTTTTAGACTAGGAGTGTAAGGCAAGATAATGAAGCTTTCTTATTCTTTCTTTTTGTCTTGTAGTGTGAGACACTAGGGTTTTATTGTATTTTTTATTGTGGCCACCACTATTCACGGGGTACTGTTCACGCACACTATTCACAGGTAGGGTTTTCTTGCATTCTTTAGCCGCCTATTTAAAGAAGAGATGTAAGGAGACACTACTTTTTTATTAATACAATTGTGAGAGTTTTCTCTCAAGTTCTTCAACGAACTTTTCTTGAACTTACCAAGAATTTCTTATAGCGTTCAAATTCTATATCTTCAGTTCGTGATTCCCTTATAATTATTGGGTCAAGGTTTGTTCTCTTTATACCTTTGGCTCGCGTTTCATTTATTAATGTTAGGTCAAGGTAATCTATCCAAATTTTGTATTTTTATGTTCTTCATTTTTCGTTTATAAATTTGAATTTAGATCGATCCGAACAAAGAAACCCTAAATTGGTTTCAGGCCTCACTAGTTCTTGGTGAGGTTCGCATAAGAATATAAGCCATCAAGACATTCATCCACCATTTTAGTGTACTGTTGGAAGTTATCAAACTACTCTTGGACATGGTCGAACCTTTGAAAAAATCGATCATCAAAGCTCATTCTTGTTTCACCATCACCGTTATCTCTCATTTTTACATATTCTTTTTCTTAAGCTCTTCCTCCCCTTCAAACCCATCGATTTCCAACGAACTCGTATCCCATCAATATTATTGTGTGAGAGTTTAAGATAGAATTATTTGGAACAAGACAAGTCATACAGTCATTATCAAGGAGAACTTTGAAATTCTCGACAGGCAGACACACAATATCACCATAAGGCAAACAAGAGAAGAAACATCCAATTGATATCTCATTTGTTCTACCGAAAGAGTGGTAATGTCTATTTTGGTGTCATAAATAATGGAATGAAAAAAAAATGGCATTAATTTTTATTGTGGAACAACTACCATCACAGGGAGCAAAAGAGTATGTAATAATGGAACGATAAGTACACTGAACAAGATCAAGATGTTTTGTCCCAACATCTACGACTAGCAATTCTTCTCGGGATCTAAAAAGATTGCAACTATTCAAGATCAAATTGCTACTATTTTGCAGGAAAACAATGCCTCTGGAAACGCCGTGAAGATTGGCAAGATCATCCAACAAAAAATCAATTTCAAACCCATTAACATAAGAATAAAACCTATCCTCCATACAATAGATGCTATTGTAGAACATTTTTACACAATGACTAAAGTAATGCTTATTATCGGATAAAATATCATCCCAACCTAAACCTTTAAATTTGTTTAATAAAATATGTATACCCTTAGACCCTAACTCTTCAAAATCCATGGGTCTACCACAAGCAACTCTACACTTGCTAAGATCGAACCCGAACAATTGGTTTATAAGGAGATCCCAAGGATCAAAATCGCGAAGAACACACCAAATCACACTTTCTTTGTTTAGTTTCACACTCACATTGGCTTGATTGACTTAGATCTCAAAATTTATAGCTAAAGAATCAAGAGATTTAATGTTTTCGAGTGAATATGAAGGGTTTCAGGGGATTTAACATGTAGAGATATAGAAAATGAACCAAAGCAATTAAATGAACCTTGTGTTGATCCTAAAATTTTAATGGACAATTAAGTATTGATGTTTTTGGTAGAACTAACGAGTTTATTGAGTGTTTCATGTAAAAGTTCCATTGATAATATTATCATGAAGAAATTGTTGAAGATGCTAAGGGTGCTAAGAGACTATCAAAGAGTTGGACATTAAGAGGCTGAAGATTTTGAAGAATCTAGGTAAAAACAACTCGAGTTAATTTTTACTCTTAATGTATCTTGATTAGGATCACACACGACACAAAATGAATTTATATTTATGTGTGTTTTTATTAGAATCCTAATTAGTTCAACATATTTACTCCAATGTGAAATTGAAGAAGAAATACTGACCTAAGAAAGATTAGTGTTTAAAATTAATTAAAATTGTCAATTAAGTTAACCGAGAAAAGAAATCAGTTAAAGGGTCAAAACCGTTGAAGATTGGAGTTAAAATTAATTAACGAGGAAGTGTTCCAGCAAGGATCAGTCAACCGATGAGAAGTGGCTGGGAAATGGAGAAGTCTCTGGATCGATCGATCGACCTATGGCCGATACCTAAACTTTCTGAATCTATCGGTCGACAGATCATGGCTAAAAAATAGCCTGGAGAGTTTCTTGAATCGATCAGTCAACTGACTCATGGAGTATCGGTCGACCGACCGACGAATAATTTTGGCTTAGGCGACAACCTGAATCGTTCGGTCGACTGGTGAGTTTTGGTCAGTTAACTGATGGTGCTGTTTTAGGATTGAAGGATTTTGTAAGGGTTGTTCACATGAAATATGTTGATATTGTTTGATATATTGTGTAAGGATTACCTATGGAAATTATATGAAATGATCTGGACGATGTGGAATTTATGTGACAAGCCTGTTTACATGATTTACGTGTTATATAGATTAAATGTACGTATTAGAGGGGTTGGAGTTCTACTAAGCGTTAGCTCACAACCCCACAGTGTTTGGATTGTAGGGTCGACTGGGAGAAAATGAGAGAGAGAAGAATTTATTTGAAATTCGAGTTGTAATAATTGTAATTATTATTTATTGTTGTAATCGGAGAAAACGGTAATATTAATTATCATAGTTGTAAAATATTTTGGTGAATATATTCGGTTGATAAAATATTGGAAATATAGTTTGAAACTATATTTTCGGAAATTAATGATAAAAATTACTCAATTATTAGTTTTGTTGCCATGAATTATTTTAAATGAGAAAGATCATTCAAAAATATATTAGATATCATTAAATATTAAATTCAGTCGTTTGGTTTTCCAAAAATCTCTAAATTTTGGGGAATTAATAAATATCCGGATTTCAAATTATAATTAACTAAATTAGTAGTATTGTCGTCACTATCTAGATAATCCGTGGATTAATATAAAAAATAGATGATTGGCCCTTTGGTGGTATATAATTGTTGAATATTATATTTAATGATTTTTGTCGTTAAATGGAAAATTAATATTTATCGCCTTTATTATACAATTTATCATATTGGGTAGATCGGGAAGTCGGATAGTTGATTTTAGGTGTAGGATTTCTCTATAGGAGAAACCGTTCTCGGCCCTAGGAAACCGGGTCGTGACATGGTCGACTGGTTCCTTAATCAATTGATCGGTTTAAGTCCAACATTCAAAAACTTTCACAATCTCAAGAAGTGTTGATCGATCGAAGTCCCTTGTTAGTTGGTTGATCCCAACTTTCTAGGAATTTGTATCTGGCATTCAACCTTTCAGTCCACCGATTTTTCATTTTTCCTATTTTTTGGGAACTTGTATCTGTAAGTCGACTGATCATCTTACCAATCGACTGTTTTGGACTTTCTTCAGCTTTTTAACTACTTTCAAAATTTTGTTACAATCAGTTGACTGGTTTTTCAAATCAGTTGACCGATTCTTACAATATTATTCTGAGAAACCCTTTTAAAAACATATCTCCATACTTCTAACCACATAATCAATCACATGTAAGCAACTAAGTCCATTTTCATGTGCACTGAGTGATCCTAATCTGGTTATATCAATAGTTTATAAAAGTTAGCCCTATTTTACCTAGGAATAACAAAAACTCTTTCATAAATCATTTTTCATCATCTTCCATTGATATCATCTTGCGAGTTTTCAAATTGATTTCTCATTTTTTGTTTCAACTTGATCATCCTGACTAATCTCTTTAATCACATCTTCAATAAAACCATTAGTCCCACAAAACTTTCAAGTTAATTATGTCATCAAAACTATCAAATATCTTTTAGGGTTAAACAATTTCTCCCTTTTTTATGATAACAATTAACTTGATCTTTTAGGGATAAACTACACTCTCCCTGAATATGGGAACGGGTTTTGTTAATTAATTTTAAGCTTGGAATGAGAAATTTATCAAAAAATTAGGATTTTTTTTTAGATAGCAAATTTTAAATTTCAACTTGAAATGAGAGTGAATACATGAATGATATGCACATTTTCACAAATTATTTTTCAAGAACATCATAAATTTTCTCCCTTCGTCATCTCAAAAAGTTGGGGGACATTTCAACAATTTTTGGATAAATTTTCATGGCATAATTAAAGAATACATAATAATATGATAAATTAAATTTTGATTTATTAAGGATCGCTTGAGATGAAGATAAAGAACAAAATTTTAATCCAAACAAAATTGATTCAAATTAATAATGACTTAGCAAAACCATCAAATATTCAAACCAAACATCCAAAGCTTAGAAATAGATATTACAATAAGATAGTATCCAAGGGTGAATGAAGTTTTAAATTACATAAAATAAAATAAAAAATATTAGAATAGACCTAGATTAGGGTAAAGATAATAAGAGTGAGAGAGACAAAGAGGTGATTGTGGGAAGTAAGATCCTAATGGACCAAAAGGACCAAGAGCTAGTTGTGAATAGAACTGATTGAAATTCTACATCATCCCATGAATCTGCTCCACCAAGATAGACATTCTTCCTACCTAAGAATATGATGAGAAACAACAAGCACCATCAAAAGATCCGCTGCATATTCCAGTTGAGCCCATTACTAGGGCAAGATCTAAGAAGATCAAATAAGCACTCAATGGGCTAATTCAAGAGATTTGGACTGATTCTAAAATGGTGAAGCCCAAATTAGGCCCAAATGACGATCAAGACCTAGTCCATCTTATCAAGGCAAGAAAATAGGCTTAGGCTTGAACTTGAATGGGCCTAAGCATGAGAGCCATAAAGGTTTTAGCTTATATATTTTATTTATTAGTCTTTTAATTTTAATTTGGGTTATTTATTTGATAATTTGTAAGGCATGATTGCCAATTTGTCTTTTCCTTTTTAGACTAGGAGTGTAAGGCAAGATAATGAAGCTTTCTTATTCTTTCTTTTTGTCTTGTAGTGTGAGACACTAGGGTTTTATTGTATTTTTTATTGTGGCCACCACTATTCACGGGGTACTGTTCACGCACACTATTCACAGGTAGGGTTTTCTTGCATTCTTTAGCCGCCTATTTAAAGAAGAGATGTAAGGAGACACTACTTTTTTATTAATACAATTGTGAGAGTTTTCTCTCAAGTTCTTCAACGAACTTTTCTTGAACTTACCAAGAATTTCTTATAGCGTTCAAATTCTATATCTTCAGTTCGTGATTCCCTTATAATTATTGGGTCAAGGTTTGTTCTCTTTATACCTTTGGCTCGCGTTTCATTTATTAATGTTAGGTCAAGGTAATCTATCCAAATTTTGTATTTTTATGTTCTTCATTTTTCGTTTATAAATTTGAATTTAGATCGATCCGAACAAAGAAACCCTAAATTGGTTTCAGGCCTCACTAGTTCTTGGTGAGGTTCGCATAAGAATATAAGCCATCAAGACATTCATCCACCATTTTAGTGTACTGTTGGAAGTTATCAAACTACTCTTGGACATGGTCGAACCTTTGAAAAAATCGATCATCAAAGCTCATTCTTGTTTCACCATCACCGTTATCTCTCATTTTTACATATTCTTTTTCTTAAGCTCTTCCTCCCCTTCAAACCCATCGATTTCCAACGAACTCGTATCCCATCAATATTATTGTGTGAGAGTTTAAGATAGAATTATTTGGAACAAGACAAGTCATACAGTCATTATCAAGGAGAACTTTGAAATTCTCGACAGGCAGACACACAATATCACCATAAGGCAAACAAGAGAAGAAACATCCAATTGATATCTCATTTGTTCTACCGAAAGAGTGGTAATGTCTATTTTGGTGTCATAAATAATGGAATGAAAAAAAAATGGCATTAATTTTTATTGTGGAACAACTACCATCACAGGGAGCAAAAGAGTATGTAATAATGGAACGATAAGTACACTGAACAAGATCAAGATGTTTTGTCCCAACATCTACGACTAGCAATTCTTCTCGGGATCTAAAAAGATTGCAACTATTCAAGATCAAATTGCTACTATTTTGCAGGAAAACAATGCCTCTGGAAACGCCGTGAAGATTGGCAAGATCATCCAACAAAAAATCAATTTCAAACCCATTAACATAAGAATAAAACCTATCCTCCATACAATAGATGCTATTGTAGAACATTTTTACACAATGACTAAAGTAATGCTTATTATCGGATAAAATATCATCCCAACCTAAACCTTTAAATTTGTTTAATAAAATATGTATACCCTTAGACCCTAACTCTTCAAAATCCATGGGTCTACCACAAGCAACTCTACACTTGCTAAGATCGAACCCGAACAATTGGTTTATAAGGAGATCCCAAGGATCAAAATCGCGAAGAACACACCAAATCACACTTTCTTTGTTTAGTTTCACACTCACATTGGCTTGATTGACTTAGATCTCAAAATTTATAGCTAAAGAATCAAGAGATTTAATGTTTTCGAGTGAATATGAAGGGTTTCAGGGGATTTAACATGTAGAGATATAGAAAATGAACCAAAGCAATTAAATGAACCTTGTGTTGATCCTAAAATTTTAATGGACAATTAAGTATTGATGTTTTTGGTAGAACTAACGAGTTTATTGAGTGTTTCATGTAAAAGTTCCATTGATAATATTATCATGAAGAAATTGTTGAAGATGCTAAGGGTGCTAAGAGACTATCAAAGAGTTGGACATTAAGAGGCTGAAGATTTTGAAGAATCTAGGTAAAAACAACTCGAGTTAATTTTTACTCTTAATGTATCTTGATTAGGATCACACACGACACAAAATGAATTTATATTTATGTGTGTTTTTATTAGAATCCTAATTAGTTCAACATATTTACTCCAATGTGAAATTGAAGAAGAAATACTGACCTAAGAAAGATTAGTGTTTAAAATTAATTAAAATTGTCAATTAAGTTAACCGAGAAAAGAAATCAGTTAAAGGGTCAAAACCGTTGAAGATTGGAGTTAAAATTAATTAACGAGGAAGTGTTCCAGCAAGGATCAGTCAACCGATGAGAAGTGGCTGGGAAATGGAGAAGTCTCTGGATCGATCGATCGACCTATGGCCGATACCTAAACTTTCTGAATCTATCGGTCGACAGATCATGGCTAAAAAATAGCCTGGAGAGTTTCTTGAATCGATCAGTCAACTGACTCATGGAGTATCGGTCGACCGACCGACGAATAATTTTGGCTTAGGCGACAACCTGAATCGTTCGGTCGACTGGTGAGTTTTGGTCAGTTAACTGATGGTGCTGTTTTAGGATTGAAGGATTTTGTAAGGGTTTGGTTCTTATCTGATTAAAGGAATCATAGTGGTTTAGTGGGTGCAAATCTCCATGGGGTTCGGAGAACTAGATTTGAAACAACCCGGTTTCCCAGGGCCGCCACGCAATTTCTCTTATAGAGAATTTTGTCCCAAATATTTCACCATTTATAAATAAATTAGCATTCTGTCATAAAATTTATTAGTCAATGAAATATTAAAAATTAGTATTAATGAAATTCTTAATTTATTTTTAATTTCTATTTCAATAGATAGACCATAAACCCAAACTCGACATGTATTTATTTTCCACACATAGATATATATCTTTTATGTATATATGCATCAATATGAAACAAAACATATACCAAGATGAATAAAAGGAACTTACAACAGTGAGGTGAAAAGAGAGAGCCGAGAGAGAGAGATGGATGATCATCCCAAAATCCAAAAAAAAAAGGGTTTTAGATATATAGAGAGAAAAAGAGTTCCACCACCTTGTAATTACCTTAGTCCACATTTTTCTTTTCAATGCTTTGTTGGGGTTTAAGGCACATAAGCTTTAGTGTCTTATCTTGATCATATGATATGCTTTGGGTGTATTAGTTCTACAAAAGTCACGTTTGATTACCAATTCCAACATCTTGACTTGATAAGGATCAAATGATTTGTTGCCTTAATTACACATATGACCCCTTAAAATCATTAATTACATCCAAGACACCTCAAAATAATTAATTACATCCAAGACAAATTTATAGATATTTATTCAATCCATAAAACTCTTAAAAGGAAATTTCTAAATCTTAAATTAATCCCTAAAACTTTTTAAGTCAAATCCAAACTAACCCATTAATTCTCAATGTTCTTAAAATTATTTTTATTATTCTTATTTTTTAATTATTATTTTTATATTCTAAGATACAATTAAAAATATGTACATACAAAATCAGGTCTTACAGGATTAGCCAAGAGTAACTTGGTGAACCAAGATATATCATGGTGTTCTGCTTTGTTACCCTATTTATTTTCAATTGTTTGGGTATGCACCTAGTTTAAATAACACATATCCGCTGCTATAAAAAAATAATAATTAATTTAGGATAAAATTAATTATTTGATTTTTCAAGTGTTATAAGTTGATAATTTGTTTTAATTTTTTATATCTACCTAATTCACCCCACCCCCCCCTCTTGGGTAGATCACTGGGCTAACACCTTGGTAGAAGTTATATCGCTGATAATCGGTTGATTGAGAGCCTCATTGGTCAACTTTTTCTCTTAAAAATTAGGTCATCCCCTTCCCGCAATGAATCGATCAACTGAATTCAATTCAATTAACTGTTTTGACTTAAAGACCAAGCAACCAATCGTCTAATCTCCTAATAGATCGACCGTTTAGACCAAATATTTAGAATTTCTAAAATATTTTTCTCACCTTTTCTAAAGTGATCCATTAGAGTATTATAATTATGTCATTAAGTTAAAAACAAAAAATAAAAAATGCTAGAGTACTAACACAAAAATAATGTATATTTTAATCAACTATATTTGAGTGTGACACACTCGACTCTTTAATAAAATTGATAAACTTAAATTGCATAGGGTTTTGAGTACCTTTGATATCCTTAGAAACCATTTTATGATATACCTTATTCAAGCAATTAACGGGTATGTATATGGATTTTTTGTTTAGCTTGTCTGTATCCTCCAAGCCTTAGATTATTGCTATTTTGTTTACCAAACGTCACTTGAGGATTTTTTGTGTATTTAGGCTTCGGCCTTCGTAAATCTTTTTTATTCATCCTATTTGATCCTATAAGATTTGTATGTGACCATGCATGAAAGTTTTGTGTGCAATCTCTTATTATCTATCTCATCCTGGATCCACCTTGATTAGTGTAAGATTGTCGTAACTGATAACACAATTTCTTAATATGACCATACTTACTACATTGATGACATTTGACATTATAATAACTAATTTGGGATATCTTTTATACAATCTATCCCAATATGTTTTTCGTTCTAGTGCAGGATATTAATAATGATTAGAAGATGTTGCTTTAAAGTCTTTTGATTTGTCAGAATCCTTGAATTTTTCAACAGCTTCTTTAAGTTCTTTTTTTGTTTATTCAAGAGTATGTTCCACAACATCGATATTCAATTGAAGACCAAAATTTCTCTTATTGAGAAATTCAAGGTCATTCCTTAAAATTCTATAATGATTTTTAACATAATGAATTTTTAATCGTGCCCTGTCAAGATCACATCTAAAATTTTCTAATGCAACATTCAATGTTTCATTTAGCTTATCAAGATTTCTTAAGTTTTCAATATCTTGTTGAATGTTCGCAACATCATTTTTAAGAAAATAATTTTCTTCTTTAATAAGTTCAATTTTATCAAGCAAGTTGTTGATCTCGAGAAAAGCATTTAAAAATTCTTCTGTTTTAAAATATTTTTCAATGTTTTACGAGAAACAAACATTGCCAAATTTCTTATTTTCATGAAAAGTAATTTTTTGATGAACTCTTGGGTTTTCTTTTGCAAATAAACTCGTGAAAACAATTAATTTTTCAATATACTCATGAGCAAATTCTTCTTTATTATCCACATCATTCACACTAATAGAACACTGATTATTTGACAAGTTAGAACATGCAGGAGATATGCAATTATTTGACAAAACATCCACATTGTGTGCCATGTGATCGTTTAGATATGATGTTCCTATTCAACTAATTTAGCTTTAATGCTAATTGTTGGCCCAGATCCATCCAAAAATTAACTCGATTAATTATCCCTAATTGTTTTTATCTTGAATATTATATGTGGAAACATGATAACTAATGCACACATAGAGAGGGGGATAAAGAAATTTACACAAAAAAGTTTTATAATAATTCAGCAAGCTACTCTTGCCTACGTCTACTTTTATGAGTTCTCGTAGGGAATTCAATCCACTAAAAACACACCTGATTCCCCAGGTAAGAATAAAATCTACATTGATCCTCTTCACAAGTAAGAATTAAACCCTTACACACTCTGATTAGGCAAGTTCTATTTATACCTAATCATACTTTCACCTAGATCAATTACACTTAGGTTGAAGTTACAAACTCACAAATACAAAACAGATATATAGTTTCTTCTCATGAGAACTTCTACTAACGCTAACATAAATAAACTCTATTGATAACCCGATCTACGTGGTAGAAGTGACTTAATAACTAAAGAAAATGAGAATAATAATCGGAATTTATATCAAATAAGCATAAAATTAAGTAATACCAGATTCCAAAAATCATTTGTATCTTTTTGAAAGAGTATTTTCTATGAAGAATATCAAAGATTTTAGAAAATGATTTCTCACAGGAATATCAAATTAATTTCACAGCTCAAAAACAACATATACTTAAATAACAATATAACACAAAATTTGAGCACACAAATAATAATCAAAATGGTGTCACCGAGAATCCCTTAACAAATAATTTAAAATTAAGTGCAATGCTTCTCCATTTTGCAGGATAATTAGAGTGCCTCCAACATAATTTTTTCGATTAAATAAACACTTTCACAATATAGAATTTCACAAGTATTTTTGCCTCAAATAATTTCTCAGAAAAAATATTTATCTTACTCAAAAATTTGATTTTCTAGATGTATATAATCTGAAAAACTCAGGTCAATATATAGGGTTTTGAAAGATATACCTAACGACTATATTTCAAATATATTGCATAAAATATTTCTTTAAACCCCTAATATTTATCCTGGTCAATAACAGCTTTGACCACGTATCAAGCCTTAATAATACCCATATTCAGCCTAAAACATATTGAGATATCAACCCCAAAATATATGGAAAGAAATTTTACTAAAACGATCACGAAATCTGGAAAATAAAAGGACCAAAATACATTTTAAAAAGTTTATAAAAAAAAATCTCCAACCTTTTAAAAGCATTTTAACTATTTAAAAATAATTTAGACATATCTAAACACAAAAACTAAGGCAAAAAATATCCTAGAATAACATTCAGAACATTTGAAAAAATCTTAACCAATCAGTCGAGCAGTTCCTTAATCAATCAACTGGTTTAAGTCCAACATTAAAAAAAAAAAAAATCATAATCTCAAGACGACCAATCCCAATTTTTTGGGAACTTGTATCTGGAATTCAACCTATCAGTCGATCAATTCCCCATTTTTCATATGTTCTGGGAACCTGTATCTCTCGGTCGATCGATCCTTTTCTTAATCAACTGTTTTGGACTTTCTTTTGCTTTTAACTACTTTTCAAATTTTATTTTCAATCGGTTGATCAATTTTTTAAATCAGTTGATCGATTCTAACTATATTTTTCTTATAAGCCCTTTCAAAAACATGTCTTCATACTTCTAACCACAAAATCAATCACATATAAGCAAGTTAGCTCATTTTAGTTGCAATGAGTGATCCTAATTGGGTTATATTTAGAGTTTATGAAAGTTAGTGTTGTTCTATCTAGGAATACACAAAAGTCTTTCATAGATCATTCTACATCATCTTCCATTAATATCATCTGGCAAGCATTCACATTGATTTCTTGTTTTTTTGTTTCAACTTGATCATCCTGACTAATCTCTGTAATCACATCTCCAATAAAATCATTATTCCCACAAAACATTCAAATTAATTGTGTCATCAAAACCATCAAATATTTTTTAAGGTTAACATAATCTGTAAGAGGAAGATGAGTCAAGTTGATGTCGAATTGCCACAAAGAGGGTAAACTCACCATATAGGGCCCTCAACCCTCAAGCATCCAAGCATGCATTTTTTAGACTAAGAGGGGAAAAACTCTCTACCTCAAACCCTTCAAATTTCCTAGTAGCCGCCAAGATTGGAGGAAACACAAAACCCTTACAATTTTTTTTGTTGAATATGTCCTTAAACTTATCATTAGAAGATAAGAATGACCGGGGGCATCCAAGGGAAGAAATTTTACTCTAAAAAAAAAAGAAGTAAAGTGATATCTTCTCAGACATGCAATTCCTCAAATTCTCGGGAACAAATCATAATCAAATGGTTAAAATTCTAAATTCTTTAAACTCATGTCTAAAATTCTTTTAAAAAAAAAAATCAAATTCTTTCACCTCCAGGTGGATTAGTTCTCAAAAAAAATTACGCTCGGACAGTAAAATTCAAATTCCAAATGTTTCACCCCCAGTGGGTAGCTTTCCAAAACTTTTCACCTAGACTTGTAAAAGTTTAAAATTTCAAATTCTTTCAACCCAAAGTGGAAAAAAATTCAAAATTATTTCAATTGGTATGAGTAAAAGCTCAAAGTCAAAATTATCCCAAGTGGGTAAGTTTTAAAAATTTCCAATCAAACGGGTACAAGTTCAAAATTTCAAATTCTTTCAACTCATATGGGTGAAATTCAATATTCCAAATTGTGTCAGCCCAAGTGGCAAAAAATTCTTTAAATCTCTCAAATCCTAATTTGTCCCACCCCACCCCGGGCCCCGATGTCCGAGGCCGGACGTGACGTCGATTTAATGTCACCTGACCAACCACATGTATTTATAAACTATTTACTGATATGAATTTTCAGAGAAAGATATAGATACTCCATCGGCTCAAACTATTCAGCGGTTATCCTAAAACAATTATTTCACAACAAAATTACAAAAAAATCAATCACTCACTCCCAACAGTTATCCTAACAGCCATCAAAATAAAACTCACTATATCTTCTAACTCCACCTAGCGTCAGTAGTGGACTCATCTCTAGTTTTATCGGTATACTATCTTCATAATATAAAAATAATTTATAAATCAAGCGTAATTATCAACACCACTTTCCAAACCGAATATATATATAACCGAACACTGAGTCGAAATAAAATACCACAACTATCATCATAACTAAATAAAAGTATTTAAATCAACTAATCAAATTACTTCAATATATAATAAAATACCATACACATGATTCCTTAATATCCATAGGATCGTTTCACCTCTCGATCGAGAGTTTTAACATATCGTAACCTGTACAACTTTGCAATCTAAGGTTGCTATCAGTGTCATGACCATTTAATATCTCCAATGGTAGGAGCCAACACATGGTATAAACCACCATATCCGAATGATAATCATCATTGTCAACATCAACAACTGCTGCAGGACTTGCCCTCATTTCAGGTCATAACACAATAACATCCCGCAGGACATGCCCTCATTCGGGACCACACTATGGCATATAGGTATAATAATAAAAACCAATTTTCACATTCAAATTTTTTACTTGATCCATCCAACATTATAAAACAGTCAATTTCAATAAACATTTTTTTTTTTACAATTTTAATACGAAAATATAATTAGGCAATTTACATAAAAGACAGTATACTCACCTCGATAATCATACTGCTACTTTGCTATCGCCGAAACACTGACGGGGTCAACCTCGCTTGTGAACCAACAACGATAGGGCCTAAACTAAGAATTTAACTAAATATAAAATGCGATACGTGAAATGCATACCACTAAAATGCAATTTTTTTTTATTTCCAAATTTTCTTGATTATATGAGATCTATTAAATTAAACACCCTATTTTCTCAACCCAGTATAAATTTTACAACTACAATATTGTAATTACATTGATAATATTTTACTCTGTAGTACCATTAACAATATTATTAGGTAACGAAATACCCAAAAAAATATCATTGTAACTTTGACTTTAAATTAAATTTTTCATAATTTGAACATAAATTAAATATAATAATGGTACTACTTTTTTTTATTCAATACACTATACGCGTTTTCTAAAATAAAACACCTAATTAACCCTTTTTATACAAAAACACACACAACCTTACTAATTATAAACTAAAACTTTTCTTTTTAATCTTTTTTTTTTATAAGTTAATTTAAACAAAGTTAATATATATATGAATTACTGGTTTTCATATATATATATATATATATATATATACTTCGTAATTTTATATATTGATAAAGTATCAATAGTAAGTACCTTCAATGAGGAAGAAAATGAGTGGAGAGAATTGGATCAAGTGAGTACAAACTAGACTTCTAATTTCCTTTTCCTCTTCTTTTGTTCTTTGATTTGTTCCTCTTTTCCTTATCTCACCTTGGCTGTGCATTCTAGAATAGGCATGAACCTTCCAATTTGTCTTGTTGTGAAACGAGAAAGCATGAGGTGTAAGGTGGCTTGAGGTGTCATTTGTATTGGCAAGTGATCACATGATTCATACATGCAAGAATTCAGCACAATGACACATGTGGTATTGGAAATTAGTCTCATACTCATACATGCATGCAAAATTTCACTATTAACCCCATATTTTTAAATAGCCATATTAATAGATTTTTTTTAGTTTAATTACACACATACCCCCCCTAGAATTTTCAAATATCATTTAAGCCCAAAAATTAAAATTAATATTTTAAAATAACAATGGATCTCTCATATTTTTAGAACTCAAGCTAAATCAACCTATTAACTCTCTCAAATTTTATTTTATTTTTTTTAAATATCATAACAACCTCTAAAAAATTTTAAAATAAAATTAAAATGACATAATGGACCTTATTTTTTTCAAAATATTCTAAAATGCAACTAAAAATTATGTATGTGAAAAAATTAGGTCTTACATAATTGGTCACATTTTAAAATTTTAATTTTTTCACACCTAAGTAGGTAAAATAAAAAAATTTAAATTTTTGCAGTCCAAAGTGGTAAAATCCCAAAATTAAGAGGTTGAATTATTTACAACAAAAGTGGATAAAATTTTCAAATTCTTTTCAGCCTTAACGGGTTAAGTTTGCAAAAATATTTATTTCAAACGGGTAAGGTTTCAAAGTGGATACCCTAAAAGGTACTTTTATTTATTTTTTAATGATTCAACCCTCATTGGGAAAATTTTCATCTAAATCCTAAAGTTCCACGAATTTCTCAAATCAAAAAAGTTTGGACAGGCCACCCCTAAAAAGAGTCATTTCAAAAAATAAAATTCGAGTCTTTTTATTTCCTAAAGGGATAATTAAAAAAAAAAAAAATCTAAGTCTTTAGTCTCGAGGAGTAATTTTGAATGTCCTTCAAATCTTTCTAACCCTCAAAGGAGGCATTTGATTTTATTTTTTTTTAATCTTTCCAATCCTGTGAAGGGGTCATTTCGAAAGATTCCAAATCTTTCCAATCTCGAAAATGAGTTATTTAAAAATGTTCGATCAAAGCCCCAGGAAGGGGTTATTTTCATAACTTTCTTTTTTTTTTAAATATTCCAAACCCCGCAAATGGGTCGTTCCAATAAAATAAATATGAAGTACCTATTCTTTTTTAACTTGACACATATTTATCTTGAGATATTTAAATGTATCGTCAAATTAAGATTTTTTCGATGAAACCTTTTGAATGATTTTACTCTATGATTTCAAATTTCAACTCATGTTTTGCTTCTTATGAGTTTTGTTGAGCATCAACTTGAACAACAAATTTAACGAAACCCTCTGAATGATTATGCTCCATAATTTTCAAAAGTAAAGTCCTCTTTTTATTCTAGTGAGCCTTCTTGAAAATCAAGTTGAATAACAAATTTGTTAGTTTCTAAAGGAATATTAAAGTAATCATATCGTGGTTTCTCATTTTCTTCCAAATGATCTCCAATCGGATCATTATGATGCACTAAAATTTCATATGAAGCATTGATCTCCTTGAATGCTATTCATTGGTCCTCCCCTATAGTAGATCTTGACGTTAGAGAGAATCTCTATAGTTTATCCTATTTTATTATTTTGCAGCTCTTTTATAAAATTACAATCTCAAATATTTATTCACATTTTTATGATTTTATTTTATTGTATTATATTTTAGCTAGATACAATGGATATTTGTTTAAACTATCTTACATTTTAAAGGTGATTAGAAGGATTTAGATCGTAGACCAAATATCGTAAGTGATCATAGTCATTTAAAATTGTTGAATTGGTACTTGATGATTCAGTTAAAATTGTGTGAATCTCAAAACAATTAGTGTAAGACAATAGAACAACCATAAGGGGACTTACTAAATTATAGTAAGGGTCCGAATGTGATCATCTTTTATATTTTATTGTAATAAGAGAGGATATATTGCCTTTAGCAAAGAGGGGTGTGTCCTATTTGTTGGCTCAAACGTTTACCCAAGAGGAAGGTGAATTGTAAAGTTTTAACACTTTAATCAAATTAATTAAACCCAGTCAATTTACACTAATTAATTACAAAAGCGTAATACTAATCACGCACAAACAAACGAGGATAGAGACAAGTGACACTAGAAATTTTATAGTAGTTCGGCATGTTACTCTTGCCTACAACTACTCCCTTGAGCGCTTTTAGGAAATTAATCCACTAAACCTTTTGATCCTCTTACCAAGTGAGAATCAAACCTATACAATTCCGATTAAGTAAATTATATTTATAGTCAATCACACTTTCACCTAGATAAGGTACACTTAGGCCTGAGCTACAACCTAACAGTAATAATAATTAAAAAAAAAAAATGTGTTTTCTCACAAAGAGATTCTACCAACAGTTCAATTGATAGCTCGAATTAGGTGATAGAAATGATCACGATTAAAAAAATAACCAATTGAGTAATCATGTTTTTATAAATATGGATTTTATCACAATGAAGCGCGAAATCACATAAACTAGTTGTTTTTATCTCGGAAAAAGATTTTCGAAATAAATATCAGTGAGTTCTTCATAAACAATTTTATCAAATTCAAATTTGATTTCATAAATAAGCTCAAGATATAATCACAATGAGAAATCAATTAAGTACAGTATTGAGCATAAATATGTATCACAGAGAGAATTAACTCTTAAACCAGAAAGATCTCACCAAAATCCTCGTGGATTGCTTCGAATTGAATGCACATAATTTGGTTTCACAAAATATCTTCAATATGTTTTGTTTAGAAAAATTTCCACATGTTTCTTCAAGAGAATAATGAGTTTTTCATTGATTTTCTACAATACTCTTTCTTTTTCTCTTTTATCCTTGATATTCTCGCTTTCTATCTTTCAAAATTTTTAGAATATTCAAGCTAAAGAACACAAAACCTATTTCAAATATCTCTCAAAATATGATTATCTAACAAAACTAGCCGTTGTAAATCTCTCTTATTTTGGCTATATATAGAGTTGACTAGTTGACCCAATGTTCAACAGCAATATTGACACTGAATTCAACTCATATAAAGTCTAGATTCAAGTTAAACATATCTCAAACATAATATTAGTCCAAACAAAAATTCAAGTTAATTGAATCATCAAGACCATCAAACATAATATACAATATATTTCAAACATAATATCTAGCCAAGATATTGTGATGACTATGAGATTTCAATTAGTATCACAATATAAATTATATTTTTAAGCAAATTCATATAATTGAATTAGGGGTTTTAACTTTATCTATAACTTATTGGTTTTTTAATGATCAGAAAAATAGACAGATCGAATAGCCCACTTCAGATGTAAATTCCTATTAAGTGAAAATAATTGTGGATTGTCATTAGACGAACCATGGTTATTGGGAATGTCACGTGCAAGGCCAAAACTTAAAATTGTCTCAATTGATAAATAAATTTCACTATAAAACTTTTAAATGAATCTAATGGGTCACACACAATGAGAATGAAGTCTTGATGGTCTTTCTTAAAGAATAGGCAAAAATTCCAAAAAACTTAAAAAGGTTCTGGGGTCAAAGAATAAAATAGTTGAGAGAGATTTTTGAAGGAATCGAATAATAAAAATACTAGATTTATGTATCGGAATTTTTAAAAAATAAATCACAATTAATATCATGTTCCTCTAAACTAGGTGTATTTGTATCAACATGAAACAAATATAATAAGAATAATTAAATCGTATTTGATTGATTACCACTTTTAGTGCTTCAACCTCGAAACTAGTAGATCTAGAGGCTTGATCTAAGAAGACTCTTCCAAGAGCTACTGGATTTGATCAGGTATCGATTTTCTCTCTCTCTCTCTCTCTCTCTCCCTCTTATGTCGTCCAAACCCCACCCCCAAACTCGTCGTACCCTACCCTTACACCCCTCTACCCCGTCGTCCCCTCATCCCTTGGCACCATTCCCACCTCATTCGTCTTCTTCTTCTCCACTTTCAACCCTCTCTCTCCATGTATTTACAAACACACACACACATACACACATATATACAAAGAGAGGGGGTAAGAGTAAGAAGAAGAAGAACATGAGGAGAAGGAAGAGAATGTGGAGAAGGTGGCAAGAGGTGGGGGACGGGGCATGGGGATTGCAATTGAGTTGGGGGAGGGGCATAATGTATATTTGGAAAATTTATGGGTAAAAAATAAAGGACAAATTTTATTTCAGACCCTCTAAATATTAACACATTTCTATATGATCTAATAACTTTATTTCCTTTTAGTTTAAACCCTCTAAATATGAATGTTGTTTTAAAATGTTCTTCTGTTAAATTTTTCATCCAAACTAACGAAAATGTTATCATGTGAACTACACATACCATTTTAAGGGGTATAATGGTCTTTTAACTTTTTTCTTTTTTCTTTTTCCTTTTTTTCTTTTTCTTCTTTATTTTTTATTTTTTATTTTTTATTTTCGTTCCTCCTTCTTCCTCGTATTCATCCTCTCCCTCCTCCTTCCTCTCTCAGCTTTGTTCATCACCTCTACTATATTGATAAACAAATTCATTGATCCAACGATTTTCTATCAACCCACCTCGCTCGAATCATCTGAGCCGGTGAAATCACATTCATCAGGGATTGTGGGTGATGGAGTTGTCACTCTCATAATTCACCAGAGAAAGTGGAGATGTTTGAGTCATGGGGACGACACTGAAAATGGCGGAGGTCGGCACGAGACGATTGGAAATGAGAGGAGTGGAATTGTAAAATGACTTGTCGGACTCTACATCACTTTCTTCTCCATCACAGCCACCGATATTCACTTCCAACAGCTCAATGATGGATGGTGACGAAGCAAGAAGCTTAACAATCGGCCGCGGATTCACTGGGTTAATTAGTCAAACACTTGGTGCCCAATCCTTCTTAGAATCCCAGGCTTCTCTTCCCAAATAGATGGGATTGAAATCGACAGCCTGGACAATTGGTTTGATCGCAGGTGATGTTTTTTCCCTCTATTTCCAGTTGGTTTTTCAAAGTTTCTCTACGTTTGTGATCTTTTGTTCGTTCGTATATATATATCTATTATATAAAATAGGACAGTTTTTTGGCTAACTAAGATAAACTTATAACTATGACCAAAAAAATGATTATGACAAATCAAATTGCTGACTAGGATAGAACTGTATAAGGACACTTGATTTGTCAAAAAGGAAATTGGATTAATGTAAATGGAAATCAAATTAATATAATATTATTTAAGTAATTAGACAAATGAATACCATAATTAGACAAATCAATACATTTTAACTATTAATGCCTACCCCTCTCTCTTCCCATATCTATGGAAAATTGGTCTCTCTTTTATGCAATTTTTCTTAATTAAGTATTTATTTTTTCATTTAATCATTTCCTAAATTACTTTGGTTAATCTTTATTTACCCCGAGCAGACCCCCACGCTCACCAGCCGCCTCTCACACTGAACCCTAGCAAAATCGTCTACCTCCTCCATCCATCTGTCAATCGTCTCTCTCCCTATGCCATTCCTTCTCCCTCACTCGATCTATCTATGGAAACAGGTATGCCCTTCCCTATCACTCAATCTATTTATGGAAGTAAGAAGCATACATTCTCTCTCACTCGATCTATCTATGGAAGCAAGAAGCAGGACATTTAGGGTCGCCAGCTCAATTTGGGGAATCGGTTGGAATGGAAACCCTTTGCCCCTCTCTCTCTTAGTTATACCATTCCAATCGAACCCTAATTCCCCAAATTTTGATTCCTAATTCCATAATCCCCTCCCTAATTCTCAAGCAAATATCTTTCTTTCCCCCCGAATCTCTCTATATATAGCCCTCACAACCATCACAATTAACACACAACTATACCCCCTTCTTTTGCCGTCGCACAAAGCTAAGTCACCGTCTAGCTATCAATCAAATCACTTTCGTCGTCGCACAAAGGTAAGTCACTGTCGGTTACTGTTTCATGTTATCTGTTTCTGTTTTAATGTTTTTGTATAATCGTTCTCTATTTTGATTGTTTTTTGGGTGCAATTTTTTTGTTGTTTATGTTTCTGTTTTTATTATGCTTTGTTTTTGTTATGTTCCTGTTGTGTTCTCAGTATAATCAATCAAAAATCTCTGTGTTGGTGATTAAGTAGAAGGGTTTTAGTTAGGGTTTTTGATTGCGTATTGATCACGCAGTATAGAAACAATTTTTTTTGGTGGGTTCCTCATTGTGGGTTTTTCTGTACTTTGTTTTTTTGCATTGTGGGTTCCTGTATTGTGGTTTTTGTTTTTTTTTTTTTTGTTTTATTATTTCTGTTCCTGTTTTTTTTTTTTTTTTTTTTTGGTGGGTTCCTCATTGTGTTTGTAGTGTTCATTTTGATTTTTTTTTTAACTGTGTTTGTTCATCTTGATTTTTTTTTTTAAAACTGTGTTTGTTCATTTTTTGAAACTACATTTGTGGTTTTTCACCCGTGTATTACTTTAATTCAACAAGTTGGTAGAGCATTTATTGTTTCCATATGTTCTCATTTTTTGGTATATTAATAGATTATTAATTAAAATAATTAGGATTGTAGGTTTTTCTGTACTTGGGTTTTTTTGCATTGTGGTTCCTGCATTATTATTTTGTTTTGTTTTGTTATTTATGTTCTTCTTTTTTTTGTGGGTTCCTCATTGTGTTTGTAGTATTTATTTTGATTTTGTTTTTTAAACTGTGTTTGTTCATTTTTAGAAATTGTGTTTCTGGTTTTACACCCGTGCATTACCTTAATTCAACAAGTTGGTAGAACATTTATTGTTTTCATATATTCTTAATTTTTGGTTTATTAATAGATTATTACTTAAAATAATTAGGCTTAAGTTCCATTCCTGTTGTCGTTCCTATTTCTGTTTCTGTTCTGTTTCCGTCACTGTTTTGTCCTGTTACTGTTTCTGTTATGTTTTGTTCCTATTCCAGATACTGTTTCGGTTTAATAATAGATTATTTCTTAAAATAATTAGGCTTAAGTTCCTATTCCTGTTCATGTTCCTGTTTCTGTTCTTGTTTCTATTTCTGTTTCTGTTCTGTTTGTGTTCTATGTTTCTGTTCTGTTTGTGTTCTATGTTTCTGTTCCTGTTCCTGTTTCTATTCTCTGTTCCTATTGTGTTCATTTCTACATTCTGTTTCTATTTTAATTTATGTTTATGTTTATATTTGAGCTAATAGAAATTAAAAATGAAATTAGTTTGTGTTTGTGTTTTTTTATTATATTTATATTTTTTTAAAAATTAGAAATATTTATATTTGTATTTTTAGAAATTAGAAATATTTTTAGTTGCATTAACTTTGACTTAACTTTGTATGACTCTATCTAATTTACTATTATTTACTTTATATCTCAGGTAATATGGTACAGGCTCCTATAGTTTTAAGAACGAGTAATAGACTTATGTTAGAAGATGAAAAATATATTTTTTATGAAAGTTCATTTGTGAAAACATATTCTGTAAGGGAATATGAAAATTGTAAAATTAATAGTGCAAGTGATTGCAAAAATTTAGATGGAGATTAATTATTCAAAAATAAATAATTCAACAAATTGTTAGGGGATTGCCACCAAGATGGAATGCTATTGTAGAGAAAATATTTGACAAGTGTCGGCCTAAGACTGCGCAGGAGTTTGTGTATCTATTAGAAGAGGCCGAACGTGATATCCAGCCTTTATGGATTAAATTTGAGAATGAACATATAGATGAAAAATATGCGTTAGAGAGCATATTCTCAACAAAGATCGTTTATACAACAAGTTAAAATATTATAGATTCCGACCCAATATTGCAGTACTGGTGTACGCAATAGTGCACACGCTTCCATCTACGTGGCCAAGAGCTAAAATTCACAAAATAATTAAGTATAAGTTTCTAGACTTGAGGGCCTTAGGAACTATGTTAGAGATGGTTGAAGATGATATGATATGTTTAAAAGTATTGGAGGAAGTGAAAACTAATCTGCATAAGTATCTACAAGCATTGGAATCCGAGAAAGGCAAAAAAATGGAATAAATGTTGTTTAAGGTACATATTTCTTTTAAAAATTTGATTTTTTTAATAAAAGAATAATATTAGTTGCAATTTCTTAACTAACTGTAGATTTTTTATTATTTTTTGTAGGAGACATCATTTGAAGTTTCCTTTTCTTTGGTTGCTGAAAGCACGAAAATTATAGAGATTATTACTTGATAGACATTTGTCATAATCAATTTTGTTTTGATTTGTATTTCATATTTTGTTGTGTTATCATTTGAAATAATTTTTGAAGTGTGATGGGATTACAGTTTTGTCTTTTTCTTCTCAATATTAGATATTAATGCAATTTATTTTTGAGTTTTTACTTTTTTTTTTATGTATTGTCCAATTGGTGGTCACATTACTTGACGGCATCTTTGATTTGATCTTGGTCTCTTATTTAATTTTGTGTTGGTGGTGATTATCTTCGTCATATTAAATTTTTTTAAACCTGTGACTTCAAGATTTAACAACATAATTTCGTTCATTATTTTCCAGATTCTGTAAATTTTGACAATGGATGATACTACTTTTCCAGAAAATGTAAACTTATCGTTTGTTTCATTTGATATTTTACTATTTCTAATAATATAAGAAATTGATATCATTTTATTTACATTTAGGTTACTGAATCAAATGTTGGGAATTTAATTTATATTGATCATGATAATGCTAACGTTCCTAATTGTAAGGTATGGTCATTTTCATACAAATAGATTGTGAGTGACCCTAAATTATTTTAATTTTAATCACTATTTTTTTACTTGCTCTTCATTTATGGCTAGTTGTTTGTACACATTCGTATACGATACACATTTGAAATAGCAACCTAAATGAAAATCTAACACATATGGTAACTATAATTTGGGCTTATTTAAGGATAGCCTCATTTCTAAAAGAAAACTTAGAATGGACCCCAGGCCTATCTTTTTTTCCTATAAAGATATAGGGATAAAAATGACTTCATTAAATTTAAATTTTATGACATTTTTTAATGTTATGGGAGTAACACTTAACACCCCTATGGTATTTTCGTTACTCACCGAGGTCCAAATCAAAATATAATTTGTACCCCATGTCTGAAGGCATCGTGGCACGTGGTAACTTATCTTTATACGATATGGTTGTGGCATGTAAATTATTTTGCGTTAGTTATCTATACTCATTCGTATGCAATGCATGTCTATATTTATAATTGAAGTATAGATACTTTTTAAAATGTCACAATCATGTCGTTAACTATAGGCGTCAAATAATAATGTCGTATCAAAACGTGCTCTATCCCAATGACTTCGAAGGGAATGAGAAAGATAGAATCAGCAAAATGACAGTGAGAACGTTGCCTCAAAAGCTACTTTAGTACAACGAGCAAGAAGGGAAAGAGAGGTATCTAAATGCGCTGATGTTGTGTCAAAAGCTACTATTTCGCAACGTTCAAGAAGAGAAAGAGAAACTTGATTGTCGACGTTCTTTCAATATAAATGAGGTCCCTTTGGTACCGAGATTTGTTGGCTAATCAGGCATGAATAATCAAGATTTATCGTCCCAGACTATTTCCCCATCAAGGAAAATCCCTGGGACTCACGGTGAAATGACCTGTGAAGTTGAAGCTAACTTATCTTCTCTAATCAATATTGCTAAAACATATTCCCCTAAAACAGCAACAATGAACATCTTTCGAGTGCATACAACTCCACCGACCATTGATGTCAAGATGGCCCAAGAAGATACTTTAACACAACGAGCAAGAAAGGAAATGGAGGTCACAAAAAGTACTGTTGTATTGTCAAATTGTACCATTGCGCAACGTTCGCGACAAGAAAGAGAGAAACTTGATCGCCTAAGTTCCTTGAATCATGAACATTTGGAGATAGGCTAATTATTGGTAGGACAATTATCTGCGATTCCATCAAAACGAAGCAATACGAGTCTATATACTTCATTAACTATGGATAGCGAAATGACCCGTGATGTTACAGTGGACTTTCCTTCTCCACTAAACTTGGATATAGAGTTGAGTCTTTTCAATATAAATGAGGTCTCTCCGGTACCGAGATTTGTTGGCCAATCAGGGATAGAAGATCAATATTTATCATCTTATCCCCCCCAACAATTGAAATCTCTGGAAGTCACGGTAAGTTTGAAACAAATTTACCTTTTGAACTCGATATTTGTGAAACATATTTTCCTAGAACTACAACAATGAACTCACTTAGAGAGCATACTACTCCGCCAACCATTGATGCCGAGATGGCTCGGATAGTTAAAGGTTCAAGTTTATAAGTTCAACAACGCGATTTACCGTCTGCAAATATATGGTCAGTTAATATCATTATTTTTTTTATATTATAAATCAAGTTATAAATATTTAAACACATTTTACTGAATAAGCATAATAACCTTATTACATTTTAAATATAGGCCAACATCTGCCAACAAAGATATTTACGAGGACCAAGATATTGACAACTTCAATGTTACATGTAATGATCCTGTTGTTCATATAAACAATAATCGCCATTATCTTGGTTTAATGAATGTTGTTTGCTCTTATTGTTCTGCTTGGCATTAGATGAACAAAAAAATGGTAAAATCATCCAAAAGACGTCATTTTTTTGGTATATGTTGTTTACAAGGAAAAGTTAAATTTTCATTGCTCCTTGCACCCTCCTTCGCAAATTAAAGCATTATATGATGGCATTGATGACATGTCGATATCATTTCGTCATTACACTAGAGAATATAATGCAATAAATGATTTTACAAGCCTTGGTGCCAAGCTAGATGCAAGAACACTTACTGGAAAGGGGCCAACAATGTTTACAATACATGGACAGTTGCGCCATCGAACGGGAACATTAATTCCACAACCTGGAGAAGATGCAATATATTCCCAACTGTATATTTATGATCCTGATTTTGCCTTAAACGTACGATATCGTAGGAATCCTAATCTATGATCTGACGTTCTACAAACTATTCAAGACTGTCTGTTGCAGCATAATGTATTTGTAAATAAGTTTCATCAAGCTTATGCAATTTTAAGTCAATTGAATTTAGAACAACAGATTTTTCCAGCAATTCTTCATTATAATACAAGAACAGATCGTCGGCGATATAATTTGCCAACAACAGATGAAGTAGCAGGTATATTACTAGAAGATGGAACTGAGACAACTGGGATAAGGGATATTATTTTACATTTGAGGGGAAGCAATGAACTAATGCAAATAAAATAATGTCATCTTGCTTATTTACCATTGCATTATGTTTTATTGTTCCCTTTTGGTGAACTTAGATGGGAATCTGGATTCAGACAGTGAGATGTGACCAATGGTTTATATACAAATGACCGACTGACTCAAATACAATTTTATAGTTATCGTTTGTTTGAAAGACTAATAGAGTATTCTACAATTTTAAGAGGAGGAAAACTATTTCAAGAGTTCTTGGTAGATGCATGGGTTACAACTAAACAAAATCGCTTAAATTACTTTAGGCTCAATCAAAAAAAATATTTGTGGTGAACTATATCAAAATATATGTGATGAAGCAGTAGATGGGTTGGAACCTGATCAAATAGGCCAACAAATTATCTTGTTGTCATCTTTTATTGGTGGTCTAAGACAAATGTTTGAAATTTTTCAAGATTCAATGGCTATAACGCGGTACAATCATTACCTAGATGTATTTCTCACCATGACTGCAAATCCTAGGTAGATGAAAATCACTTCAGCTTTGTTGCTGCATCAAAATCCAACTGACAGCCCCAGTTTAATTGCCCGTATATTTGAGTTGAAAAGAAATGCACTGATGAAAGAGATTGAAAAGACACAAGTATTCAAAAAAAAAATTTGGTCATGTTTATACAATTGAATACCAAAAAAGAGGGTTGCTAACATGCATTTATTAATATTTCTTGACAGTCCAGACTAAATTCGAACATGTGAACAAGTAGATAGAATAGTTTGTACAGAATTTTCCAATCCAATTGAAGAGCCAGAACTTTTTGAAACCATCAAAACATGAATGGTACATAGACCATGTGGTGTTCGAAATTCGCAAGCACCTTGCATGGATAATGGTCGATACACTAAGAGATACCCACGAGCTTTTGTAGACGAAGCCACCATGGATGAAGAAGGATATCCTATTTATCGTCGTCGCAATAATGGAAAAGTTTACAAAGTAAGGGGACAAGAGGTTGACAATAGAGATATTGTTACCTTTCAAATAAATTCGATTGTCATATCAATGTTGAAGTTTGTGTTGCACTTCGATGTGTTAAATATATTAACAAGTATATTCACAGAGTTGATCGAGCAATATTGACTTTGGGAGGAGTAGATGAGATTAAACAATATCTTGATGCGAGGTACATCAGACCGTTTGAAGCAGCTTGGCGTCTTTTTAGTTTTTCCATGCATGAAGAGATTCCAACAATTGTTTGATTGGCGCTCCATTTTCCTGAGAGGCATCGTGTTGTCTTTAATTCTAACGAGTGTATGGACACAACTGTTTCTCGAGCTCAATCACAACGTTCAACTTTGACATCGTTCTTCATATATTGTGATGCATATGAAGATGCACGGGTTTATACTTATCAGGAGTTTCCCCAGCATTTTGTTTGGAATAAAGCTCAAAAGGTATGGACACGACGGTCAAGGAGGTTTGCTATTGGTAGAATATACTTTGCCCCTCCCAATTCAAGTGAACAATTTTATCTTCGTCTGTTATTAACTGTAGTTAAAGGACCACGATCATTTGAAAACTTATGTACATTCAATAACATTGAATATCCAACATTCAAAGCCGCAAGTGTAGCAAGGGGGATTTTGGAAGATGATGGTGAATGAGTGCAGTGCCTACAAGAGGTATCAATTATAACTACTGGATATCAGTTGCGGAGATTATTTTGTGTTATTCTTACACGATATTCTCCAACAAATCTGTGCGAATTATGGCATCAATTTTTAATGGACATATGTGACGATCTTGCTCACAAACTTCATAATATATTTGTCATTCCCTCTCTAACCGAAGAACAAGTAAAAGACTATAGGTTATATCTTTTGAATCAACTTCTTCAAGAATCTGGTAAGAGTTCACTTGATTTTCCATCGATACCTCAACCAATAAAAAATTCGAATATGGTAGTTGGCAATAGACTAAGATGGGAACATCGACAAATGCAGAGTGAAGCGCAACAACTAAATGCACAAGTTAATATTGATATTCTCAATCATGGGTAACATGTTGCTTATGAAGAAATTACTTCATCGGTATTTGCTAATCAAGGTAAAATGTTCTTTCTAAATGGTAGTGCTGGTACTGGAAAAATATTTGTGTATAATACAATCGCAACAAAATGTCGCAACCTTGGTTATATTGTTATTACTATAGCATTGTCTGGTGTTGCTTCATTGTTAATCAAGGTAAAATGTTCTTTCTAAATGGTGGTACTGGTACTGGGAAAATATTTTTGTATATTACAATCGCAACAAAATGTCGCAGCCTTGGTTATATTGTTATTATTGTAGCATCGTTTGGTATTGCCTCATTTTTACTTGAAAGAGGTCGAACTGCACATTTCACGTTTTGCATTCTATTGGATATACTTTATAATTCGTTTTGTGGGTTTAGTAAACAATCATTGCATGCCGAGCTATTTCAAAAAGCAAAACGAATTATTTGGGATGAAGTTCCTACACAACATAAGTATTGTGTTAAGTCGGTGGATCGCACATTACAAGACATTCGTGAAAATCCAAAACCATTCGGGGGTATCACTATTGTTCTTGGAGGATTTCAGACAAATCTTACCTGTTATACGTAAAGGTGTTCGTCAACAATTTGTGGCTGCATCATTCAGATGATTGTTCATTTGGAAAGATATACATGTGTTGACTTTGGACTAAAATATGTGCTTAAATAGCCCAAATGTTGATAATGTTGAGTTCTCGAGATACTTACTATAGGTAAAATTCAGTTTAATAATAGTATTATTATTTAAGAACTCATCCCATATATTTTTATGGTAAATAACTTGCAATATTTTGTTAATTATTTTTTTAGATTGGAAGCGATCCGCGTGAAATTGTACAATTGCCATCAACCATACACAAGTATCGTAATATGAAAGAATTGATAGTTTCTATTTATCCACGTCTTGATATGTCTGGTACTATTACTAACTACATTTCTAACCGAACGGTATATTCTTTTTGTACGAAATGATGATATCAGTAATATAAATTCAGCAGCATTAGAGATGTTTCCCGGAGAAATTATCACATACCTAGCTACAGACAAAATGTCGGATGATGATGGATTTGATTCTCAACTTACTAATCATTATCTTAATGAGTATCTAAATTCATTAGATCTTTCAGGATTACCACCATTTAAGTTGGATATAAAAATAGGTTGTCCTATAATGTTATTGAGAAATATTACACCGAATGATGAACTTTCTAATGGGACGCGGCTGATGGTTGTTAAGTGTGCTTCGCGTATAATCGAGGCTAGAATTTTGACCGGTGATAAAGCTAGAAATTTCGCATTCATTCCTAGAAAATCTTTGACTCCACATCTTCTCAATTTCCTTTTCAAATGACGCGACGACAATTTCCTATTTGTTTGGCATATGCCATGACAATAAATAAATCACAGGGGCAATTTGTGAAATTTGTTGGAGTTGATTTAACTACATCAATCTTTAGTCATGGACAATAATATGTTACTTTATCAAGATGCACATCATTTGATCAGTTAAGTGTTCTTGTCCTTGATGATGGATCTCTCTCTACAACGAACATTGTCTACCCAAAAGTTTTATTGTGAAGATCTCAACTTAATTATTGGTACGCTAATTCCATTAGTATTTTCTTTCATTGCTCTTTTGTTTATAAAAACTTTATCATTAATCATTCATTCATTCACTTTGTTGATTGCTGTAGGAATTGGTTTAAAAAGTTCTACACTGGTGGGATTATTATGAGGTAATTAAGTTATTGTTATTTGTTTCAGGCACAGGTTTATTGAGAAACATTTTGACAACACATGTTAACAATTAAAATTCATTACTTTTGTTGATGTTTGTGGTTGTGGGCACTTGCATTATATTCTGTAATGATATTTTGATGATGAGTCTATTGATTTTTTTGCTTAATTGCCTAAATATTAGGTTATTTATTTTCACTGGTGAGTTCAGGCACGGGTTATACGCTAGTATATATATATATGGCAGAAGCAAATGTTGGTTAGAGAGATTGCATGCAAACTGAAACCGCTTTCATGTCCTTCTAAAATTAGTTTAGAGAGTTTGCCATAGCAAGCTGAGGCAGGGGGCTATGTCGGTGATGGAAGTGAGAGAGATGATGGATATGAGGAAGGAGAAAAGATAAAAATAATAAATAAATAAATAAGGAAAAAACGAAGAATTTTTTTTTAAAAAAAAAAAAAAAGAGTAAAAAAACTATTACACCCCTTAAAAATAGCATGTGCAATGCACATGATAGTTTTTCCGTCAATTTGGATAAAAAAATTAATAGAATGACCTTTTAAAATCAAGTTCATACTTAAAGAGTTAAAATTGAAATGAAACAAAGTTATTAAACTGGACCACATAAAAAAGTGTCAATACTTAGAAAATTTAAAATAGAATTTGTCCAAAAATAAAATAAATAAAGTTATTTTTAAAGGGGTAAAAAAGTAATTTTAAAATGTTTTGCTTCATTTTTTAAAATGAGGTGTATATTTAGCAAAAGGGAGTTTCTATGTGTACACTCTTTTTTTTCCTAAACCTTTAAAAAAATTATGTAATTAAATTACTGTCTTAAGCTTTGAATTTCTAACATATTTATCCTTTATTTTTTCGGTTTTTACACTTGTCTCCCCCCTCCTTCTTTCTCTTCCCCCATCTTCTTCGACGATGTTGCTAGAGTCGGTGGACCGTCAACATTGTCATCTCTCTCTCTCTCTCCAAGTTTCGTCATCCCCCTACCCTCTTTCCTTGCCATTCTGACTCTTCCTGCTCTTCCTTCTTCTTCTCACTCTCTTTCGGTAAATACATGTATATATACATGTATTTACAGAAACGGGATAAGGAGGAGGAGGTGGTGGTGGTGGTGGTGAAAACGACAGAGGGGTAGGGGAAATATTGGGAAAGGTAGTTGCGGAATGACGGGAAAGAGGATGGGGGTGGAGGGGACGGTGATCTTGGGGAGGGAGGAGAGAGAGAGAGTTTAACGTCGCCAGCGACATTGCCGGAGAATATGAGGGAGGGGAAAGAGGGAGAGGGGGGATAGGGAAGTTAGTGTACATTTATAATTATGGGTAAAAAAAAAAAAAAAAAAAAAAAAAAAAAAAAAAGGTAAAAAGATAATTTGAAGATAAGTTTAATTTATTTTTGAAAAAGAGATGTATATTTAGTAAAAAAATAGTGTAAATATAGAAGCTCCCTTAGCAAAAAAAAGAAGTGTACCTATAAAAATTACCCTTGAAAGGATTGACTCTTTCATTTCAATATTTCACTAATTTTACTATTTTACCCTTATTTATATATTTTTAATTACAAGGCGACTTTTATTGATCTCCTACGTATATGCATATATATTTAGGATATAATAGTCATACTACACAATAAAAAATTAATTTCTCCCTTTATTCAAACACAATAAGACATATTTGAAGAAAATATTTCATTTTAAGAAAAAAGAAAAATTTACAAATCAAATATCTTCTTCCTTAAGATGCACAAGTTCTGAAAAGATACTTATTATAACTCAATTAGTTTTAAGCAAGTCTTGCCTTGGCTACTAATGAATCCTGCTTCATGTTTCTTTTAGGGTTGCGTTTAAAAACACTGATGTTCCAATAATTGCAGTATAATCTTTATACAATAGAACTTTCATGTATCTGGAGGATTACACTAGGATCGCTTATTCACACAATTACGAAAGGCAAGCTCTCACCTTTTTTTTTTTTTTTTTTGTCTTCATACTGGTTATCTATCTTGTGATGAACATCTTCAGAAAACCTTAAAACTTGTTAATATATTTATATAGGCCTTAGCCACTATATTAAACCCTAGTCCCACTAGAAAAATCAAACCCTAATCCTACTAGGGTTACTGTTAGCCCCTAACAAAGATGGAGGACCATTTCGCACGGACTTAGTGTGTTTTGCTACCGAACATGGTACATGCGACACAAATGAGGTGTTGACAACAAAGGTGAGACGTGGTGAGCGTCGACGAAATGGGGTGTCATGGGTCAATGCTAACGAGCATTGGGTGACGCCAAGGCATGAAACAAGGTGATCCTAAGCAAGCGGCTATGATCAAGGCTCATGGACAGCAGCATGCAATGGCATGCGTGGGCATACAAGGACATCGTTGGATAATGTGGGTAGACATCGGGCGTTGCTAAAATAAGGCACGGTGATCCTAGGCGCAATGCTAGGATCGGCACTTACAAAGACAACGTGAAGGCACACTTGATCACGAGGCCAAGCTAACGAGGTAGCACGTGGGAGCATGACATGTTCTAGCCATGCAGGCAGTATAGCAAGGCGTCAACGAACATCGGCATGACTAAGGGAACAAGATGGCAATCGGGTAGCATGTCGGCACGATGCAAGGATACGAGGAATGAGGTCTAGCTCATGGTGAGCTGAAGTGACTGGACGTTACCAGGCATGTTTGGAAAGTTCAGGGCAGTTTTGGCAGGTTGAAAAATTGCAAGGCTATGGGCTAGACAAATGTCGGACAGGTGTCAAATGTGTGCCTAGGCAGTGGCAGTCAACTACCATAGTTCTCTATAAATAGTCATGTTGTATGTCTGATTTTGGGCAGTGGAAAGTGTCCCTAGGAATTTCCAAACCGAAACTGTAAATCTTGTTTCTTGTTTCTTGAGTTATAAATACAAGGTTGGGCGTTGGCCATAAACTGTGTTGTGCTTATGCATGGGTGCATTTTACATACTGTTTCGATGTGGTTTTGTTACATTGAAAGGTTTTCACACGGGTAACTAGTTGTAGCAGCAACTAAGCCATCACTCAGTCAAAAATTCATTATGAAAAATTAACCTTGTGACAGTTACCCTAATCACCTCCTATATATAGATTTCCTGTATATCCTTGTAATTGTATCTTTCTCATAAATCAATACAAATCTCTCATGTTCTCTAAACATTCCACCTTCTAGTTATTCTAACACAGTATGAAGAGTCAATTCTTCTTGTTCTTGTTCCTACTAAATCTTTTCAAGTCTTCCTTTGTTCCACTACCCACAACCTCGTTTTCATCATTCAACACCCCAATACCATATTCAACATTACGATCAGACTCATTTTGTTAAAACGAGTTCAATGAGACAAAATCATTGCCATCGGGGTTCTTACGCGCAACCAACCAAACCACCGTCGTCGTCAAATCAGTTTATTGTTAGAGGCCTCACTGTCGTTCCGATATCAAGAACAATCACACCATCACCTTTGTCTTAACAAGACGAGCCAAAGGACAAAAAAATCACCGCCATCAAAGCTCCAACGCGTCTCCACACGCCACCAATAGTCCCACCACCGCCGTTACCTCCGTTGACTCCTACAAGATTCAATATCAACCAAAATTTAATACATACCATACCATCAAAAGCATTTTGTCAAGACAATTCCAATACCACCAAGATTGCCAAAACAGAACATTGCACATACCCGCACAAACGTTCTAAAATTTCTACTGATCCATCGCATATTTTACGTGCAACGCCACATTATCTTTAATTCGATATGCCACGTCAACGATACCTAGGTTCCATTCTAGCATCTATTTCCACATATTATGTCACGTTACTAGCCACATCACTGCCACCTCAGTTGCAATGCCACGTCAGCACTTATTGGCATACATTCTACCACGTCACCGGTTCATACTACTCGATTTGCATTGATCGGATCACCTTTTTATTTACCAGTTCTTGGAGATCTAATACTGGTTTTTGGCTAATTTTGGCATTTGGAATCCATTTGTGGCCTCAATTTACTCAAATTCAGATCATATAGTATAGTTACCTTTATATTATTGATTCAGCTCAATATGGTGGTTTAACTAGTTCAAGGGTTCACTAATTGGTTCTTCACGATTATAGATTGGTCCCTCGATAATTTCGGCGTTTTGAATCCATCCGTGATCTTGGTTTTTCTAGATTCATATCATGCAATATTTTTTGTTGTATATTGCTGATCTAATTCAACGACGATGTCTAAGGATTGTTCTTTCTCGACCATTCGTACTGCTAAAAAGGATTTTGATCTTGTCTCTAGTGTTGTTACTCTCTCTTTTGGAGATATGGATCTCTCCGATTATGATACAAACTTTTTTCCTTCTCTTTCACTTACTACAGGTAATTCTTCTTGGTTATTTGATTCTGCATGTTGTAATCATATGACATCTGATTCCAATATCTTCTCATCCAAACTATCCACTATGAATGTTCCTATGATTCATATTGTTGATGGTTCTCATAAGCATGTTACTCATACCGATCATATTTCTACTTCACATCTTTCTATTTTTGATATGTACTTAATTCCAAAGCTCACTTTAAATCTCTTATTTGTAGGGAAACTCTGTGAATTAGGACTTGAAGTAATATTTTTCTAATAATGATTGTCGTCTGCAAGATCCTCAGACAAAAAAAAAAAAAATACCTTGGAACTGGTCATAAAGTTGGACATCTATTAGGGCTCATCATTTTGCACCTTCCACCTCAAACCCCACCCACGACCACCACCTCATGGACCTTCATCAACGTCTACGAGCTCCCCACCACCACACCATCCTCATCATCATCATCCTCCGTACCACTACCACTATCAACATCCTCCTCCTCTTTCTCTTAAAAAAATTATATTTTTGAAAAGGACCAAATTTGACTCCGAAAAATAAAGAAAAGGTTTAACCAAAAGATTCAAAAAGTCTAGTGCCTAGGAGGGAGTTACGAATTCGGAAGAAAAGAGTGTAAATGCATAAAAATAAAAAATAAAAAAGTAAAGCACACTCACACACCCTTATTATAGTCCAAATTTTTTTTATTATTTTTTTTTTAAATAAAAAGGAATGAAAGAAAGAAAGGAAATAAAGCATTTTGGAATATAAAAAAAAATAAATAAATAAAAAACAAAACAAAATTTCTTACACTTAGGTTAACTAAAGATTATTTAGACAAACCTAACCCTCTAAAAAATCTCCCTAGGGAAGTAGCCAGAAGATGCACCCCGAAAAAAAAACGTTTTAAAAGAAGAGCTATTTTTTTGAAAATGCCTTTGGAAAAATATTTTTTCAAATCTTTGAAATCTTGGGGCTTTTTATGCGTCGATTTTAAAAAGATTTTGGGCCGAAATTTGAAGAAAAATGAGTCATGATTTAGCATTTGGTTCGATGGTGTCCTAGGTCACGAAGATGTTAAAAAAAACTTACATTTTTTAAAATGCCTAAACTTGACTCCGAAAAATAAAAAAAAAATGAAAAATGTCTAACCAAAAGATTCAAAAACTCGGGAGTCAGTTATGCGAGGAAAAGGTATTAGGTAACTCAAGACGCCCATCTGAAGATAATACCTCTATCTAACGAATCTTGAATTAACTAAGCCCAGGTGATTTGAAGTTTGGATCCTTAAAACAAGAATGCACTATTATTATTATTATTATTATTATTATTATTATTATTATTATTCATTTTTTTATCATCGTTACTTTTTTTAAAAATTATTATTTTGAAAAAGAAAAATAAAGCAAAATGTTCCTCTTTAGACCACCTATCAATTATGATTTGAATCGACAAGTTTTGGCTTCCGGAGCATTTTGACATGGTAAATTTTAAGTTCAAGTTAATTTGGTAGCGTAAAGAATGGAATTGATGCATGCAAAGTAAAAACAAAAAGTATTCTCTTTTTTTTGGGAACAACCTAGAGAAAATGGAAATACTTTTAGAAATTTTTTCTAAAAGGAAAAAACAAGAAAGGGATTGTTTTTCAGTTTTTTTCTTTGGAAAGCATATTAGATATTTTTTAGTACATTTTTTTTACTTGGAAAAAATCTGTCCCTTTTTTTTAGAAGAGAAAATGGAAATGAGGAAAAGAATTTTTTGCTTTTTTTTTTTTACAAAAAATAAAAGCCTATTTTACTTTTGGGATATTTGAACTTATTTTTTTCATCCTCCTCTTTTTAATGACTAAAGAAAACGTAATATGATGGAGGAAATATGTAATGCAAAAATGAGGGATTATTTTATCCTGATAAATTTAACCTAAACTTAAAATTTACCTTACAGAAGTGTCTTCCTAAACCTACTGTTTAAAATTCTGTGCAAATTAAAAAACCTAAAACATTGGTACGAAAGACTCTCCCTTTCTCAGATATTTAAGTCAATATTTTATTTTATTTTATATTTTTTAGCATATTAAAGAATAATTACTAAGCTTTGGTTTGTTTGTTTTTTTTATCGTATTCAAAATAAAATTAATGCAAGGAAAAAGAAACATACCATATCAAAAGCTAAATAACACACTTAAAAGAACATAAAATTCAATTACAACCCTATATGCCTTTGCGATATTTTGTCAGGTCAAGTGGCCACATCTACTATGCCACAAGAACGCTAAGAAAAAGTATTTGAAATGAAAGTGCATAAAATGAAACCACGTTGTTTCATCGAACTAAGTAGCCATATCTCATGTGCCGCAAGGATGTTAAAAGAAAAAGTACAAAAGTACATAAAATGAAACCTATGTATTCTTATGATGTTTCGTCGGGCTAAGTAGTCATATTTACTTTGTCGCAAGAATGCTGAAAGAAAAAAGTACAAAAGAAATTAAAAGCAAAGGTAAAATATCACTAGTAACATAAAATGACCTTTTTAAGTATTCTTACGGTGTTTCGTCGGGTCCTAAGAAAGCGATTGTGTATACTTTGCCATAAGAACGTTATATTTAGTCTTTCGGTTTTAGGTCTTTTATTTTGAGTAGTATTTTAACGGAAAGTAAAATGAAGTAGATTTGGGTAAGTATAGGGTCTGAAGGACTTACCTTGGCTTGAAATCCGGCCTTTTGTTTTTCTTTTATTTTATCTATCTTCTCTTTCTTTCTTCTTCTTCTCTTTGAATTTTCTTTCTGATTTTTTTACCTCTTTTGTTTTTAGGGATTTTAAAGAGGAAAAGGGGATTGAGAGATTTTTTGGGCAACTTTTCGAATTTTTGGAGGAGTCGTATGTCAAATGGGGGAGGGGGCCACCTTTTATAGGTTGTCCCCCATTTGGGCATCTACGGATGTGCAAAATAACTATTCAAGTTGTCAGCAAACCTAGTTGCTAGTAACCCCCTACTTCTCTAATTACACGTTTTAGCCCCCCAAAAATGGTCATTTCTTGAATTTACCTCAAATTCTACTTCCACAAGCCAAATCCCCCTTGGAAAATGGCTAAAATCACTCCCAAAACACACCTTTTTCCATTCTCAAAGAGTATCTTGAGCTTGTCTCCTAAAATGAGAGGGGATGAAGCAATTTCAACCCTAAGGGCACTCTTTTTTTTTTTAATTAACTAGATTTTTCTTCTTTTTTCTTAAATTAAATTAAAAAAAAATGAAATTAAAACATCCAAATATTTGATTAGATTCTCCCAAAAAAAATAAAAAGTAAAAAACAACTTGAAATTGCTTTCCAATCTGATATAATTTCAAAAATGACGAAATTTGGGGTGAAAATGGCAATTTTCCAAACTACACAATTTTTTGAAATTGACATTTGGAAACTGAAATTTATTGATTAGGAAGTGATATGCTTTTGAAAATATCTTCCAAATTGATCAATTTAGTCCAAAAATAATTTTCGCAAACTTTTAATTTACCCCAAGGTTTTTTTAACCTCCCGAAACTCAATTAGGGCTCCATTTGCATCTTCTTACAATTAATCACTTTTTAAAAGTTTAATTGAGAACTTTAAATCTAGTATTTTTCCTTTGAATATCGATTCAAGGTTTCTTGGAACTTCAATTAAGTCCCTAGACTTTCTAATTTGAAGAATTGTCTCAATTGGTTTATTTAGGGACCCAACTGGGATTGTGAGATTTTTATTACACTTCCTTAAAGACTAATTGAGTTTTCCAAATATTAATTTTGAACTTTGAGTCTCGATATTAATCTTTTGAATTTTCAAATTAGTCTCGAAACTTTTCAAAAGTGCCAATTGTGACTCCAAAACCTTAATTGGAAGATCCTTTTAACTTAATTGGACTTTACAAGCCTTAATTTAAATTTTGAGATTTAAATTCATTGTTTTCAATTTTTTTAATTTAGCCCTTAAGTTTTTCCAAATTGCAACGATTCTCTTTAAATTTTGAATTAATTCTAGGAATTCTCCAATTAGGTCTTTTTCGAACCGGACATTTTTGTTATGTCACCCATTTTTTTCTCCTTATCTTCATTATATTTTCATGCCTTATTATTTATTATTATTTGTTGATTTTTAGTCTCTGAATTTTTCCTCTTTTCGTTCTCAATCGTGCCTTACATTTGGGCAGGACAAAATGCAGTGTCTACAACTGTTATCACAATAAAAATCATTAACACCATGCCCTTCACGTATTACCACTATAGCCACAACAATTATTGACCCCCACATAAACGGTAACCAAACCTGACAAACACCATGGCCAACCACCATCGTCAATGCCACAAAACCACCCCCACAATAAATAATCAAAAACTATATAAACCTAAAAAGCAAACGGTAAAAAATTTACTTCAAAAAGAAATCAAAACAAGAGTAAAATTACAGTATATTTTATAATGACGATTCAAAAACACAACAAGAATATTGGGAAAGCACAATAAAATCAATTCAAATTGTGAATAGAATAGATCTTGAAAAAACATCCAGATCCATAAAAAAATCTACATCTTGAAAATCAAATTTGGGTTAAAAAATTGAATTTGTGGTGGTGGAACCAATCATTGGCAGTAATGAGAGAGAGATGGTTGGTTGGATATAGGGGAATAAGTATTTTTTTTAATGGGGGTATTTTCACACGACAAAAATGTAAAATAAATCTTCTTAATTTTTATTTTATGAAATGAAATTTGTTTCCTTAAAAGTTTTTTAAGGCCTGAAACTCATTTGTATTTTATTATTGAAAGTAAAATTTTTCTAGAAGTTTCAAAATTAAATTGGCTGTAAAATTGGATACACATGACCAAAAGATTGAAGTAAAAAGTATAGAAATTTGAAAAAAAAAAAATCTCTCTTCAAAATGTGATATAAATCGTTATAATACAAATTTATAGGAAAAAAATGTGACAACTCTGTCGAAGATTGGAGATACTCTATTAGTATTTGATACTCTAACATATCTCTATGGCTATATTATTACAAGAAGACAAACGTCAGGATTTCCAACTCTCATCTCCTAATATTTTTTTTATAAAGGCCTCCCTCCAGTCCTCTTCACTGCCATGGCGTACTTGAAACACAGGGTGTCCGCGTTCTCCTTCTCTGAGGAACCCGTTTCCTCATCATAATAAAAATCATTTTCACCATCTATTTGAGAGCCACTCTCTCCCATCACTTTTATGTATGGAAGCTCCATAATATATCCTCAGCAGGAGCAGGAGATTTCAATTTATGCCATTATGTGCAGAGCCATAAAAAGTATGTTTCTTTGAGTGTGAATCTGCAATGGATGAGAATGGCCTAAACATCTGATTCTTGTCTTTCTCTAAGTGCTTTCATTATCAATGTCTTCAGAAAATTCATCACTTGCACAGCATGAATGAGCGCAGTCAAAGGATCAACCATCTGCATCAGGGAAGAAATATATAAAGAGAATCTTGAAGTTGGTCATCATGAAGAGCTCCCCAAGGCAGAGGAGGGAGTATGACAGAAGGAAGGGAAAATGCAAAAGAAATATGCACCTGAGTCATGTTAGGTGCAAAGACCATAGCAATGTTACGAGCATTCATCTTGTTGAGATGTTCATGCTGCACAACATCTGCCATCAAATTGATGGCCCAATCAAGCAATGCAGCTTCGGTTGGAGGAAGTAATCTCACTAGTCGAGTGCATTCATCTTCCGATTTGCAATGCATCACTTGTTCTGGGGTTAGGGAATCAAGAATTCCTGTAGGAAGTTCTCTAAACCATGCCTGCTCACATCACAGATTGCAGAATCAACATAAACTCATTAATAATTTTATCCAATGCGACTTCTGTAACAGGTAACAGATAAACATATTGATTGATTGAGAAACTATCCAAACCACTACAATGACAAAGGGCCCTTCTTATGTTGCTTATCATAATCATTTTGCACAAAACACAAGTCAGCTTAAGTTGCTCTTGCGCTTGGGCTAAGAACAGGTTTTAAAGCTTTAAAGAGTGCCAAATGACTCAATTTCCAACTCCTTCCCCGAAGGGGCATGGATCTTTACATCTATCAGCTTCAATGTAGCACAAAGACTGCTGTTCAGCTCTAGTTATACTTTCGAGACTTAATATAACTACCACAATTATAGCATTGTTTGATAAGTGGAACGATGATCAAAACCTTAAACAGGCCGACATGGCACAAAGGTGTTATAACATGGTAACAACAATGTATTACGGGGGTAATACACACATCAAATTAAATTAAAAATGTTATATCATCAAAAGGCACTTCTAGTGCAAACACCCAACAGTGATCATTAATCCGTGTTATAACTTATCTTGCAATGTGGTTTTCTCTTTTCCAGTCCAATCAAAAAATTTCTTCTAAAAATTTCATTGCAGTTAAACTGACTCCAATATTTATGGAAAATTCAACAGAGAAATATAAATGACAGTTTTTAAGAGACCATTAATCTGTCCAAAAACCACCCCACTTTCCTAATGAAATCACAAAACAAGAAAAACCACAGACCTGGAAAGTAAAAAAAATCATTTTCTGATTTGCCACTAAAGGACCTTTAAAGCAATATACACGAGTTCGATTTTCGTATTAGATACAGTGAAATCTTGAATTGATCCAAAATTTAAGGCACATTCCAAATATGTGATTACTGTTGCGTGTTTTTTTCTAGGAGTAATCAATAACTCAAAAAATCAACCATTTTCTTCAAACTAAATGAAAAAACAGAACAAAAAAAAAAAACAATGGCACAAAAAATGAAAAGAAACAAATCTAAACCATGCAAATAAAAGACCTTCAATTCGATATCCATGTGTTTGATTTATTAACTCAACAATCATTTTTTGAATTCAACAAGTATCATGATCATGCTATATCCAAAAATTCAGCAAGCTAATTTGTCAATATCTATTATGTTGAACTCAATGATGATCCTTGGCACAATAAGTGTTGATGTTTGTTATATTCATTAAAATTTATTTTGTTGAATTTGTTGGACTCTATTTTATTGAATTCAATGAGGTTGGTGTTGAACAAGGTTAGTACTTAGTATTAGTTTTGTTAAAGTTTGCTTTCTTGCATTCAACAAGTGCTGAATAACAAATTCAGCATTAATTTTACTAAAATTTGCTATGTTAAATTCAACAATAGATGTTAATGTACATAATCTAATTATGAAAGAAAAAAAAAAAAAGGAATTACGAAAATAAAGTTGAATCAAAATTACAATTAACAACTGTGATTATTTCCATCATATTGTTAACAAAATATATATATATATATATATAGAAGTAAATGATGAATTCAAAATTTAATATCCTTTTAAAGAATCTCATCCGAATTTTTATCCTTTGTCCACAAATTTTGTACAATTTCAAATTAGGGAGTAAATTAAAGTTGCATTTTATTCTTGAGGTTTAAAATGACAATACTTTTGTGTTGGTTTGAAAACGGATTAAGAGATCAAACGGGATATTCCAACAGTTGGCCTTATCAAAATGAAGAAACAACCACCTTCAAAGAACTTAGCAAATGATTACAATAGTAACTTCTAATTCCCAAATTAGCAGAAGTAATCAAATTCTGAGCAAGACTTATCTTTTGATAGTGACTCCTACCTTCGTTAATCGATAAAACACCAGAAAATGGGGCTGGGTGAGGGAATATCCTTAAAAGGTAGATGTCTCTCCTCCCAACTTGTATCAGATTATTAACTCTCGAACTACTCATGTACAACTAACTATGTCAACACACAATATAAACACAAATTGGATACCATTACCGAAGGGAACCATCTGTTGGATTAAAAAACAACCAAAAGCATAAGACTTGTGGCCTCTGTCACAATAAAAGAAAAAAGCAGAGATAGAGAGAGGGAGACCGGAAAGAATAAGAAACAAAGAAAATCAAGGCACTACATAACAGAAATATAGGTTCATGATACACTATTTTTCTGCAAGTTACTTGCCAGAAGGATATTCAACAGGCAAATACAATCGTAGGATGACATTAATATGAACTCTCTTTTCCATAAGATAAAAAACTGTCAACCACATCAAGTTTAAGAAAGTTTTGCCTAAAAAGTGTCATATAGGAATATACGACTTTATTGTCAAATACATCCATGCAAATCCCACTAAAAGCAGAATATGGGATGACAGTGGTCACTTCGGAAAGAAGTGTATGTTGAAGTTACCAATTGATAAATACGTGTTCGAGTCATAAGAAACCTATTCAACTGCTTAATGTTGGAGCTTAGGAGGATTCTACTATATTTACCCTAATAACAATATGATTATATAGCACGGGTGGTTGCCGATACAGCATACTCTATTAGAAATCTACAGAAGCAGAGAGTACGGCAGCAATTTTGATTTTGAAATGGTAATAAGGTCCTGCAAGATAAAAATGGAAAGAGTAAAAACTCATTTTCAATTCACTGTTGATCTAGAATTCTAGATCATACTGCTCCATAGTCCATGGTCATGATATTTTATATTCAGTCTATAGTGGCCCTAGAAGATAGATCAAAACAAATCTAGCCTTTTCGTGTCTTCAAATACAATTAAATCACACTTCATAAATATGGTTGGAATGTAAGTTTAACATCAAGGATCATGTTCAGGCATATTTCGTATCAAGGTTCATGTTCAGGCATATTTCGTAGCGTAAGGACAAAGACCTGGTGCACTCACATATATATCACCGTTAAGAATGTAAAGTTTTTGGGAAGATAAGTGGCGTGAATAATTACCTTTATCAACCCTGCCAAACAATGAACATCCACTCCAGGTGGCACAATACCTTTGTTTAGCTGGTCTCTGACACACTCTTCCTGACTATTCTCACCATTTATGCGGAATATTCCTTCTGCCTTCAAGCAAGCAACATGAAAATAGACATCAAAGTTTTGAAAGAGAAAACAGTATATGACTATTTCAAAGTTATAAATATGAACATTAATATACTTGAAGGCCTCCTGCTGAATACAAATGCTTTTGCACCATAAGAAAAATAGTTGGGACACTGTTTCCTCTTAGATCATACGAACACTTCATCGACTTGGCAGATACTCCAAAAACACTTGCACTGAGTAAAGGAAACAAACATATGATCCATAAGCTTCCAGCCTTGAAAAATATTCAAAATTACGCTAAATTAATCATGAAAAGTAGCTCGGAATCACACAGATAAATTCACACGTGGTATCTGAGGGATAGAAATCCTTCACCCTACCAAAAGCAATCCAAGTAAAACAAAAGCTTAAAAAATCTAGCTACACCAAATCACTGAAATCCAATACATTCCAGGGACCATTTCACTCAAAAAAGGCAATGGTCCAGTATCACCCACCAGCAAACAAAGAAGAAATGAAGAACAAATGAAAAATTGGAGGCGCAATAGTCGATGATTTTAAAGCGGGAATTTCATAATGCCGAGGGTAACATGCAATCTCTCGTTAAAGGATATAAGGAAAGAAGAAAATTATATTGATAATTTCTGTACATGCTGAATGAGCCTTATTCTCCTAATTATATAGCCGCAGGAGCAAGCTAAATTAGGAAGAATATTATTGAAATAAATGGGCTTAATAAAGCCCTACAATAAAGATACCAAAAATATAAATTAACGCATAAATATAATATTTCAACACTCCCCCTCAAGCTAGGGCAAAAATGTTGATGAGCCCTAGCTTGCTAATAGCTGACTGAAGGAGAGATGGTCCTGTAGACTTGGTAAACATATCAGCAGCCTGTTCTGAAGATGGGACGAAGGCTGGTGTGATGACTCCCGATTGGACTTTTTCACGAATGAAGTGGATATCCACCTCAATGTGTTTCGTTCTCTCATGAAGAACTGAATCTGAGGATAACATTATGGCAGACTTGTTGTCACAGAACAACTTAGATGAGTTTCCAACAGGAAGTCCTAACTCGGTCAAAAGGGAACGAAGCCAAAGGAGTTCACATGTTCCTTGAGCCATAGCGCGATACTCAGCTTCGGCAGAAGATCGGGAAACGACGGATTGCTTCTTACTTTTCCACGAGATTAGGTGTCTTCCGTTAAAGGTGCACAGACCAGAGGTCGAACGTCTATCGTCCTTCGATCCTGCATAGTCAGCATCTGTAAAGCAGGAGAGTCCCTCCTGTATCCCTGTCATATAGAAGAGACCCAGACCGGGGCATGTTTTGAGGTACCGAAGGATATGGTAGACAGTATCCATGTGTGATGTACGTGGTGAGTGCATAAATTGGCTCACAACACTGACAGCATACGTAAGATCTGGCCTTGTATTAGTCAAATAGATGAGGCGTCCCACAAGTCGCTGATATACTGATGGATCTGATAATAATTCTCCCGAGTCTATTGTTAACTTAAGGTTTGGATCCATGGGAGTGGAGGCTGGTCTACATCCAAGCATCCCAGTGTCTTGAAGAAGATCAAGAGCGTATTTTCGCTGCGAGAGAGAGATACCTTTCCGAGACCGAGCAACCTCAATACCGAGAAAGTAGCGGAGATGACCCAAATCCTTGATGTCAAAAATCTATCCGAGATCTTTCTTTACCTGCTGAATGTCAGGTGCGTCATCTCCTGTGATAATAATATCATCCACATAGACTGAGATAATGATGCACCGTCCCTGGTGTTGGCGACGGATGAAGCAAGTATGATCTGAGTGACACTGGATAAACCCCATAGTGATGATGGCTTTGCTGAATCGATGGAACCATGCACGAGGAGACTGCTTAAGTCCATAGAGGGATTTTCGGAGTCGACAAACTTTGCCTGAATACTCCCCCTGAGACCGAAATCCCCGTGGAGGCTCCATATAGATAGTCTCAGTCAAGGCACCATTAAGGAATGCATTCTTGACATCCAACTGGTGCAGAGGCCAAGAATGAGATGCAGCCAACGAAATAAGAAATCGGACAGTAGTCAATTTAGCAACCGGGGCAAAGGTGGCACCGAAGTCTTTACCCGGGATTTGTGTGTAGCCCTTAGCAACAAGCCGGGCTTTGTACCGATCAATCGAACCATCAGCTAGATATTTCACACTGAAGACCCACTTACAACCAACTAGCCGTTCACCAGCCGACAAATCAACCAAGTCCCATGTATGACTCCGCTGTAAGGCATCCATCTCTGCTTGCATGGCGGCAACCACTGTGGATTCTGGAGGGCCTCATAAACAGAACGAGGAATGACAACCGAATCAATTTTTCCAAGGAAGGATTTATATTGATCTGAGAGACCCTGAAAAGACAAATACTTAGAAATCGGATGATTAGTAGAACATGAAAGAAGGTAGCGGGATGGTGGGTGACGTTCCCGAGTCGGGTAACGACGGGGAACAGGGTCAAAGATAATGGGAGAAGAAGATATACTTGAGTCCGGAGAAGATGTCGGCAGGGGATGTGAGACACGTGGACGACGAGAGTAGACTCGTAAGGGGGTGGGTGAGGTATCCGGTGGGGGATGTGATGTGGGCGGGGAAGATATATCTAAGACAGGAATAGGACGCGGAAGTGGAGTATGATCCCCAGTAGTGGGTGCCTGAATAGGTGGAGAAGATACAATACCAGAAAAATAGGGTACAGTCTCAAGGAACGTAACATCGAGAGAGTGGTAAGTACGGTAGGTAGCTGGATCGTAGCACCTATATCCTTTTGACATGGAAGAATAGCCGAGGAAAATACACCGGATAGATTTATCATCTAACTTAGTACGACTAGGGCTCCGATTCTGGACAAAACACGTACAACCAAAGACACGGGGTAAGATAGGAAAAAGGGTGCTAGTGGGTTGCAATATATGAAAGGGGGTTTTACCTGTAAGGACACGGCTCGGGGTGCGATTAATGAGATAGGCAGCAGTAAGAACAGCCGTGTGCCAAAAAGATTTGGGAACATTCATTCCACGCAAAAGACAACGGACGACAGACATAATATGACGGTTCTTACGTTCCACCACACCATTCTGTTCAGGGGTGTAGGGGCAGGTAAGTTGCTGAAGGATACCGTGCTTATTAAGCTCAGCTCGAAATTCATCGGATAAGTATTCTCGGCCATTATCAGACCTGATATTGCACACAATGGTTTTATATTGGGTTTTTATCATTTGAAGGAAGTGGGTAAAGTGAGTGTAAATCTCGGATTTGTGCTTCATCAAATAAACTCAAGTACACCGACTATAATCGTCTATGAAGGTGACATAGTAGCGGCGTTTGGAAATGGCTGTAACAGGAGAGGGTCCCCAAATATCAGAATGGATAAGAACAAAGGCTTGGGGGGCACCGTGCATGCAAGGAATATAAGAGGTACGTGTGTGTTTAGACAATTCACAAACTACACATTGAAATTTAAAGTCTTTGCAAGCTTTATTAAGAGATGGAAACAACCAACACAAATACTGAAAGTTTGCATGTCCTAAACGAGCATGCCACAAGTTTAAACTTTTGAAAGAACACATAGAGGAATCAAAAACAGGCAGTACAGAAGCTTGCATACTAAAAGGTGGAACAGGTGGAGGTGGAGGGCTGCCAAAGTAGTAGAGGCCATCGCGTTCATATCCCCTGCCAAAAATCTTCCTCGTAGTCAGGTCCTGCAAGAGGCAACGATCAGGTAAGAACACAACGGCACAGTTAAGATTTTTTGCAAGACAACTAACGGATAGAAGATTATAGGCAAATTTATGAACATAATAAACAGAGTGAAGAGTGATATCAGGGGATAAGTAGGCATTTTCCTGACAACGAATAGGGATAGAAGTACCATCGGCAATGCATACAGACTTGTTAATAGGTGACACAGGGGAGGTGATGGTAGAAATCTCACCAGTCATGTGATTGTTAGCCCCGGAATCCAGAATCCAAGTAGGGCGGCCAGACTTACCATGAAGCGCAGTAGGAGTACCGGAGGCAAGAGCAGCCGTGGGGCCGGAAGACGATGCCAAAGTGGTTAACTGAGCCTGAAGTTGGGCAAGTTGGGCCTGGACGTGAGAAATATCCAGCGAAGCTGATGAAGAATTTTCTGAACCAGGGACAATATCGGCAATAACACCAGTACGTGGTCCGCCTCTTCCTTTCCGCCCTCCTAGGTTTCGGGGTTTCAATTCAGGATGAAGAATGTAACAACGATCAATGGTGTGACCAGGCTTTCGGCAGTGTTGACAGTATGGCCTCGTGCCTGATGGGCGAGGACCAGAAGGGGCCGGAAAGGCCATCTGCGAACCAGAAGGAGTCGGAAAAGCCATCTGCTCAGGGACTGAGGGAGGGACTTCAGGTGGGAGAAGGAGCCGACGTTTGGAATCATTGTCAACAGTAGAGAATGCATTGTATAGATCCGGCATCGGTGATGTGTTCAAAATCTGAGTGCGAAGATTCTCGTACTCTGGATTTAAACCCATCAAGAAATGGTATGTATGTCGACGATCCTGGCGCTTGGCTTCGATCTTAGCAGCATCTTCAGGGAATTCACTCAGAGGTTCATACTGCGCAAGTTCTTCCCACCGAGATTGAAGGTAACCAAAGTAATCTGCAACTGAAAGTCCCAAGGATGCCTGGGAGGCGTGGGAAATCTCACGGTAGAGCTCAAAAATCCGTGATTCATTGTGAGAATGAGCATACATCTTCGTAAGAGCAGACCATAATCCACTGACCGTCTCGTGAAACATGAAGATGTTATAGATCCGTTCCTCCATAGAGTTGAAGATCCACCCGAGGATGGTACAATTATCAGCGTCCCATTGAGCAAACTTGGGATCGTTGATATCTGGCTTTGGCTCAGTGCCGTTGAGCCATCCGGTCTTACGTTTTCCACCAAGGTATAGACGGAGAGAGCGGAACCAGGCAGGAAAGTTCGCTCCATTGAGTAAGACGGTGGTAACACGTTGGACCGTGGCCTCAAGGGCACGAGTAGAATCCAAGTGGGCGGATAACTGTGGAGCATGAGCAGTCCGAGATGGGATGTCACCTTCTCTTCCGGATGCCATGAATATAGATGTGATGAGTCCGTAGCAATGAAATACACAAACAAAATGCTACGGAAGACTGATCTGGCTCCGGAGAGAGAAGGCACAAGTTGAGAAGCGAACTTGAGACAGAGTTACCCAATCATTCAGGAAATCAAAGAGGCGGCCATGTATCTAGAACAGCCGGAATACCAATAACCGGAGAACAATCCGCAATTGGCAGCAGGGGTCGCGAAGACCGTGGGTCGCGAAATCTCCGCAATTGGCAGCAGGGGTCGCGAAGACCGTGGGTTGCGAAATCGCAGGCGAAGACCGTGGGCTGCGAAATCGCAGCTGGGGGTCGCGAAATCGCAGCTGGTTGTTCGCGAAGATCGGGGCTGGAGGTCGCGAAATCGCAGCTGGTGGTTCACGGAGATGGCGAGGTCGATGGCGAACTGATTTGGCTTCGGGCGCAGTGGGTTGCGATCGGTTCGAAGGGGGTTGCGGTGGTGGTTGGTTTTGCAGGCTAGGGTTTCGGCGGCGGTTTCTGTGGCGAGGCTGAGATGCGTAGGGTGGGGGTTTGTCCGGCGACAGCAAGCTAGGGTTTCGGTGGGTTGAGTTGCGATCGGTTCGAAGGGGGTTGCGGTGGTGGCTGGTTTTGCAGGCTAGGGTTTCGGCGGCGGTTTCGGTGGCGAGGCTGAGATGCGTAGGGTGGGGGTTTGTCCGACGACGGCAAGCTAGGGTTTCGGTGGGTTGATTGCGATCGGTTCGAAGGGTTAGGGTTGCGGTGGTGGCTGGTTTTGCAGGCTAGGGTTTCGTGATTGGAGGCGGCTACGGCGGCAGCGGCTTGGTGGTGGTAAACAGTGAAGTCAACGGCTTTTAGGGTTTGGAGAAAAAAATATTGGCTCTAGATACCATAAAGGATATAAGGAAAGAAGAAAATTATATTGATAATTTCTGTACATGCTGAATGAGCCTTATTCTCCTAATTATATAGCCGCAGGAGCAGGCTAAATTAGGAAGAATATTATTGAAATAAATGGGCTTAATAAAGCCCTACAATAAAGATACCAAAAATATAAATTAACGCATAAATATAATATTTCAACACTCGTAAATAAATACACGTAATATTTTTCACAAATTCACAAGGTATTAACTATTAATTTTCATTATTTCACATGTCTTAAACAATTGTTTTCACCTATGCAGTTGCCCCACCATGCGTATCGGCAATAGATTAAAATTAAGGAAAAAAGGCATTGGACTTTAGGGGGGAGAATGGAGAAATAAGTAAGTGTGTGGATGATTCTTGGGTTTGGGGATAGGAGAAAAACTACTAGTGGTTGGGGTCAGAGCCAGATCTTTTGTCCGATGTTGAGTATGTTAAATCCCACATCGATGTTGTGCTCACCGATATCCGTTCGCAATGGCTTGGCAAAAGTCCACTCTACACGTGAGGGAGTGTGTTTAATCCCACATCGATGTTGGCCATTTGCACCGATATTCATTCGTAGAAGTTTGGCAAAGTCCATCCTACGCGTGAAAGAAGGTGTTGAATCCCACATTATTTGTGTTACCTGATACTGAGTCTCAGCTATATATTTAGTCTAGGGCGATTCTCCTCTTTTACAGCGTCTTTTGAGAGTAAGTTAGGCCTCTTAGATTTTACAGTATCAGATCATCCCATTGATTAACACTCCCTCAGTCAACCATTTGTGGTTAACTAACGTATACCAAAAATCCCATTCTATCCTCAAACATTTATCACAAACCATCAATTCATTCTAGGGAAAACACACACACACACAAAAAAAACATATGTTCCTTTTTCTTCTTCTATTCTTTTTTACTTTTCTGTATTTATCTTACAATTTTTTTCTAAAAAAACTGCTATCTTGGGAAAGACAACCATTTTTCTTTTTGTTCTTCTCGTTTTTATTTTTCTTATAATTTAATACATTTATCATACATTTTTTTTTAAGAACAATAAAAATTGCAACCTCAAAAAAAAAAACTCTCTTTTAAATCTTCTATTCTTCTTTTTTTTTTCTCCTTACAATTTCTATGAATTCATCTAATTATTTTTTTCCCAAAAAATTGTTATCTGCAAAAATAAAAATATTTTGTTTGTTTTTTTCTTCTTTTTTCTCTTTTTCATACAATTTTTATGCATTTATCTTACAAAAAAAAAAAATCACAAAGTGTTAAAAACAAATCTCCTCTTTCTATTTTTCTTCTTAATTTTTTTTATTTTTAAATTTTTTATGTATTTATCTTGCAACTTTTTCCTTTAAAAAAATGCTATCTTATATGAAAAAAAAAAAATCATCTTTTTCTTTTTGTTTTTCTATTTTCTATTATTTTTTTCCTTTTCATACAATTTTTTTTTTCAAAAGCCCGCTAGCTGATAAAAAACACTCATCTTTTTCTCTTTATGGTCTTCTATTCTTTTTTTTTCCGCTTATAACTTTTATGTATTTTTCTTACAATTTTTTTTTTAAATCTCATTTTCTTTTTCTTCTCCTATTCTATTTTTTTTTCTTTTTCTTTTTAGTGATGGAGAGAGAGTATGGAGAGCAAGGGTGGTAATAGGAGAAAAGATTTTGGGTCAAGGTGGAACGTCTATATAGGGGAGAGAGAGATAGAGTATGGAGAGCAAGGGTGGTAATAGGAGAAAAGATTTTGGGTCAAGGTGGAACGTCTATATAGGGGAGAGAGAGATAGATAGAGAGAGAGAAATGAGATAGAAGAAAAAGAAAAGGGCAACTATAACTAATTTTCCCTAAGGTGCAAAGCTGGTATTTCGCAATCTTTGTTAAAGAAATTTAATAGAAGTTACTGACAGGGAAGGTCAGTGATATTTTGAGAACTGTAAGGATGGTTTTTAAGGGATGGCAATGGGCAGCTGTTGGGTCGGTTTCACTAGAAACTAAAATAAAAATCATTAGGTTTATACCAATCCCAAATCAAACCATTAACCGTCGATTTTTTAAAATTTGTTTTTAAAGCGAATCGTTTTTTATATAAAACCAAAACCAAACGCGCAAAACTACTAACTCATTAAATATTTTTTATATATAATTATTAATTTATTGTAATTACTCTATTTTCTAGCAAGGTAAGTTTGTAAAACTGTAAACATAACTAAAATATAAGACATAAATTTCAAGCAAAATGAAAACAAAACCACTAAATTATTAATTGTTACAATAAACATCTCAAACATAATTATAGAATAAAACATGAAGTTCAAATGTAATAACAAACAAACAACTAAAACAATAATACATATATGATATATATAGGTAAAATTATAAATAAATAAACAAGTATATAAAAATAAATCTAAAACAACCCATTACATAGTTCGCTTTCACGGTTACTATTACAAAGCCAAAACCAAAACCAAATCCGCTTCAATTTTCAATTCTAAAATCAAAACCGAAACCAAAACCTTTGACTAGTTTCAAACCCAAACCAGTTCGATTAACCACACTATGGGTTCAATTGCCATCGTTACTCAAAAGTTTCGGTTTCCTCTTTTCTGCTTACAATTACTTTCTACCACCAATCATACCAACAATGTTAGCATAACTCATTGAATTAGTAAGCAGTTAGAACACTTGAATAGCTAACAAGATGAGGCATTTTGCTATGTGGGTCTCCAAATTACAGATAGATCTGAATAGTTTTTCCCTTCTATTTTGGGGTGGAAAAAGAAAAGGTTATCATTAATATAGATTACGCATCCGAAATGTACAGAAAATGCGAGTATGGACAAAGGTCTAATCAAAGGCATGGGACAACAAACACATACGATTTAAGGAAGACATTTGATATGACAACCTCTAACCTGGCGCTGGGAACTTTGCCGGGTTGGAGCCCGACGGGCAGGCCAAGGAAGCCATTGAAGCGGTCGAAAGTGACGTGAGAAATGTGACGGACATCGGTGGGCCAACCAATATCCACGTCGTCTCTCTCCACATTGCAAGTGACCAGTGATTTCCTCAGCGCCGCCGCCAGAATCAACAGAACCGGGAAATTACGATGATTTTCAGGACTCGTGTGTCCATATCGACGCTCGGGACTTATAAAGAAGCCCATCTGGCCGTCTTTGTATTCTTCGTCTCCTTGGGCGTTGGTTTGACAGATAGAGGGACTCCGACGAGACGAGTTGGAGTCGATGAGTCCGCAAGATTTGGATCGGAAGAGGCGAGTCATTGCTTAAGCGATAAAGAACCAATAGTGGTTGCTTAAACACAGATGACAAATGATGGGAGATTTGAGAGATAGTACTAGAAGTCTTCAACCCTGGATGCCCACCAAGGCAAGAGCTTTGTTGCAATGCACAGATGACAAATGATGGTATTATATAAAATAATGAGATTAGCATCTTTATTATCAATTATATGATGGATTTGTTTGTTGGGATTGAGAAGATAAATGATGAATGATTGGTGACGTGGGATTTCAGATTGTGTGCTAGTCCTAGAAATGAAATGGAGAGTGATGGACCATCTGCTCCTGCCACAGATTTCTAGAGAGAGGACTTGAATTATGTGTTGCCTAATATATTAATTAATATTTATTTTTGAAATTATATTTTTTTTAGATTGATTGATTTTTTTATATTCACTATAATAATCTAGTTTTTTTTATAATATATTTGAAGACCTTAATTTGAAAAGAAACAAAAAATAGCAAAGAGAAAAATACAATAACGAAGTTTAAGAAATAAATATTAAAATTAAATGCGATAACACTTAAAAGTAATTATAAAAAAAAAAAAAACATGAAATAAATAAGAAAATATATCACCCTCGTAATATTTGAACTTTTCGAGCATAATAATTAAATAATTTTATCAAACTATCATTAATTAATAGTCTCATCTTCGTAATAGAACATTGTTGGATCGTCTGTGTATTGCGGATAAATTAAAAAAAAATTCTCATCGTAATGAACAGCTCCAGTGATCAGAGGAGCATCAGTTCCCCCAGGGAGCGTGCTCCCTTTGATCAGCTCCCTTTTTATTTTTTTTAATTTAATTTTGAGTTTTTTAAAGTGGTTAATTTAGAAAAATTAAATACAAAATATTTATTTCTTAAAAATTAAAATTTACTTAAAAACTAATGAAAAAAATATTTTTGTCTAATATCTATTTGATTTAATATTAAATTTAAAAAAATATATATTTGAATTTGGAGAAAAATGGGAGAGGAAAACGGTGCATTAAGATTTTCGTTGTTATTTTTTAAAATTAATATCTTTAAATACATTATAAAAGAATATATTATTATACTGGATATTAAAAAATTAACTGATTTTTAAAATTATTTTTTTATATAACTTCGAAAATAAATATAAATTAATATATTAAACAATATATACATTAATAGTTAATATTAAAAAAAAAATAGATAAAAATAGATAAATATATAAATTTTTACTTTTGAAAAATTATTTTTTATTTAATTTTTAAAAATTTAAATTTTTTTTAAAAAAAAAAAAAAAAAAAAGATGTTTGAGAGGCTCGGTGCATCGTGGGAGTATGGAAGAAGAAGAGGGGGAGGGAGAGGGAGAGGGGAGGGCCTACTTTGTGCAAGCCCTGCTTCCTGCAAGAAGCACGTCCTACTAAATAGGTTGCCTACTCGGTAGGTGAATGCCCTTGAACCAATTTTTGGTCAATTGCTATTAAAAAAAAAAAAAATCAATCTCACACCAGCTGATTTCCTATAATTCAGTAAATAAGTTGAAATCGTTGTTAGTCAGATAAATAAGTTATTTATTTTTTTAGTAAATATGTAAACAACTCCAAATACGACCAAGAGTACAAAAAAACAAGACATGATACCATTTTCGTGACTATGTTTTGGAAGATTTCTTTGTCTTTTCCAAGTGTCCCAAAAGGGAATGCTTGTATACAGTTTACCTGTTATGATACTATCATACATTTTTGACAAATAGGTGGGTCATATTTATATTTAAGGTTTGAGAATTGAGAATTTTTAAGATTGATTAATCATGTATGATCTTTTTCAGTATCGAAATATGATCCTCTTAGACTTCATGTTTTCTATAAAACAATGTACTACAGGTAAGCTTGTCGATATCGTACCTTCGGAGTCAAAATAAGTAGAGTTCCGAAAAAAATTATTTGAAAGAGTAGTGGCATAAAAATTAGTATGTACCTTTGTCTAACATCCCCCTTAATATTTTATAGGCATGGGAAGACTTATTTGACAAATTTTCTATAAATCTCGACCTATCTCCATAAATGTCCGCAGAATCCACGGGATTGAGAAGTTATTGACCGTTATCATAAGTATCTTACTCTTTTTCCTTACATAATGGGAATCGATGAACTTTCCAAAATTGGGTGGTAACTGCGCTAAGCTCAAGATATGACCAAAGTCATCCTCGGTTATCCCAAGGATAACCATAGTATAAATATGGAAAGAAATGGACCAACTTTTTGGACCCTAGACAATTAATATATAAGGGAATACCATCATTGGTTGCCCTTTGTGTAAGTTTTGGGTACACCCCATTTGTCTATTCTTCTTCCTTCTTTCTATATCTATTTTATTGATTTGAACTTTACTACCAACTAAATTCAAATTAAATCTACCTTAATTTCTTGAGATTAGAATTACATTATCCTTTCTGTGTGTGGATAGTGTTAAGAGGTAAAACACATATATTGTTTCTAAGAGAATAAATTCTTTGTTCCCAAAACCTAATCAAATCAAACCGCTTTTGGAAGAACGTTTTCAAATGATGTTTCGAGAACTACCAGCTTTGAGGCTGAAGCGCTGGAAGAGGTAATCAATTAAATGTGATTTAATTTTACCTCTTTGATTTATTTTGTGCTAATACGATTAGATCCAACCTAAAAGAACATGATATTAAATTGTGATTTAAATTTTTTATATTTTACTGCGTAAATCTAGTATTTTTAATATCCAGTTCCTTCACTTCACATGTAAGACAAAAAAAAATCACTACGAGAATTAGTATTAAATGAGGCACCCAAATCAATCACCCAAACTGCATACAAAGTTGACACAACCATTTTCATAAAGAATAATAATGTCACCACCAACAATACTACATTAGTCTCTTTATCCTCTTTGTCCTTGTCATTTTTGTCTCTATATTGTTCATATTTAATAATATTTTGCAATCTCAGGTCGTGGCTCTCAACTTGTTATAATGGAAGCACTTGAAGTCTTCTTTACCTTTTAATCTACTACTTAATTTGTCAGACCTATCATTATTATGAAAATTTTTGCTTTTACTTCTCATTCGTCTTTCATGGTTTTTAGTAACCAGTACATGTAATTTAGAGGATAAGCTTTGTTCTTTCCTCTTCACTAATGGGGCTATCTTTGACCATATCCATCATAAACTTTTCATTTGGCGTCAAATTGCGAAGTGGTATTCTAAGCGTTTCCGAGGTGTTAGGTAATGTGCTGAGGAGCAATAATGTCTTCACTTCATCTTCCAAAAGAAGTTTTGTAATAGTCAATTGATTAATAACGCCTTAAAAATTATTCATGTGGTTAACTATGTATTGTCTTTATATTTCAAGTGAACAATTCTTTCACTCAAATTAACCTTATTTAATCTAATTTTTCGCTAATACATTGACTCTAATTTTTTTTTTTCATAATTCATCATCTTTAATTTCATTAATAACATGATATACACTTCGATCGATCTGTTAACAAATATAAACAACTGTTATTCTATGCATTATATACCATTGTTCATTTTTTTTGTTAGTTAGTTTATCCACATCATCTTGTAAAGGTGAATCTTTACAATAAGATTGTTCATCATTCCAAATTTCCAAATAGCATAATTAAATGACGACAATTTTACCATGATTCCACTATCACCATCCATTTTAAATCACACAAGTAAATTTTTCCCCAACAACCTAAAACTCTTGTATCACTTTGTTGGTTAAATGCACTAATTAATTAATTTTATTTTCCCCCTTATGGGATTAATATAGAATTAGTTAATTTTCAACGTCCACAACCGCATATGAAAGAATTAGAAAATTAAACGGGAGACAATTTTTACGCAGAGAATTCCAAGCTAGAGAAAAATCACGAGACCGAAGTCTGATATAAATTTCCGTTATGTAAAAAATAATGAGTTTACATTTGTTCACAACTTTAAATGAGTAAGTCTTGATCACCACATAAATGACACAGAAAAATGTTAATTCAACAATAAACAGTAAATACGGACAATTTTAAAAATGAATACCAAATAATCAATAAGATGATCAAAACCAACAGAAACATATATAGTATTTGAGAACAATACTCCGAAGTGTCAACCCAGACGAATTCAAAATTTATTATCCAATCATCAAGCCAACTCCTCAATTTCTCACTTCTCTCGAAAGACTGCCACAAAACCCAGCGCCCCCCCCCCCCCCCCCCCCCCAAAAAAAATGCAGCCCTTTTGTTTCTTATTTCCGCAGGAAAAGTAAGAAAGAGCCTAATGAATTTTTTATTTTTTTTTAAAGTTGGATTCAACGACGTGGGAAAATCTTGCTGACCGACCAAAATCATCTTTGACCAAATTTTCCAAAAGACGATTGATTTTACATCGTATATGAAGATAAGATCTATCCACCTAATTGATCTATCCATACAAAAAAAATATTGTAGGTATAGATAAATTGCATCTGCGGAAAGAACATATGATTGGAACTTTATTATGATGAAAAATGGCACAAATGAGGTTAGTTGGCTACGACATTCAAACTCCAGTCCGCATCAGTCTTCAACCACGTATCTATTCCTTCTGGCGCCAAAAGCGAGTCTCTAAAGATCATTACATGCATCAAAGAAAGATGAATGAGGCACATGTATAATAGTATAAATGAGCAACTAGTATAATAGTTCCATTTCTTAACTGCGAAAATCTGGGTGTAGGCTTTTAAACCAGTGAGGAAACGGATGTATGTCGGCTTTGTTGAACCACCAGGAGGGATAGATCTAATGCTTTGAACCAGGTACTCTGCAACCTGTGCATAGAGATGAATAAAAAAACAACATCAAAGAGATACTAAAATCCACATCCGAATGATGTCATGTCCATGTTTGTAATACCATAGAGGACAGACCTAGAGAGTGTTGGCATAAACTGTAGCACAGTATTATGATCTGAGCAAAGTGGGAAACAACTGAACTGTGTAAATAAAGTGCCAAGTTTTTTTGTTTGTGGGGGAGAGGGAGATTGGACATACCGAAAGGAAAAAAAAATGTTATAATATGCTTGGCTACCTTCGGTTTGACCATGGCACCTATTTAGAGATTTAATGCCCTCGAACCTCCCAAACGAAAGATTTTCATTCATAACCCCCCGGTATGAATATTAATACACATTAACAGAATTACCCCAAAATATCCCACCAATAGCAGGGTCACTACAGGGAAGTCTAATCAATCTTACAATATATGTCCAGTGACTGTAGCCGGATTGAAATTCAAGCACCACAAATGTTTGTGGCAGATGTATGGTAACAATACGGGCCATCAACCAAAAGTGTTACTTAAGGTAACATTTAGGTCCAAGTTCTTCCCCCATTGTATTACCAACACGTGGGATGTGGGTGGTCACAATCTCCACCTGTTATGCCTTAGCATTCTCGCTAGGGTTGGATAACAAATCCAAGAATTAATGGGTCGTGCCAATTGCAATCACATTACCTGCAAGCACATGGTAATGAACCTGGCGGAAACAGAGCCCCAAGGAAACAGTTTTGCCTGACGGCCAGTGTTGTTACTTATGATATCAGATATAGTTGTTAAAGGCGTGCGCCTAGGGGCAAAAGACATACAGGCGCTGGTCTAGTGCCTCGCCTAGGTTTAGGCGCGTGGCTTGCCTAATGCGCGTGCCTATGGACCTTGGGGGATAGGCACAAGGTGCGCCTTGCACGAAATCACTTTTCTTACTTAAACCCTATGCAACCCTGTTGGACTTAAATGTTAGAAAGATAATTTCTTGCTCATTCTTCTCTCAATGAGGCATATACAAGTATAAACAGTAAATCACGAAATTTAAATCCTAAGTTATGACCTAAAATTACTATTGATTGATTGCACATTTAAAATTACGAGGGGCTGAAATCGTTAACCTCTTTAACTTGAAATTTGTCCAAAAATTGTATAACCCGGTTGGAAACTTCTATGGCCGACGGCGGCCTTACAAGTCCACGCCAACCCATGTGTGGGGACCTATAAGTCCACCTGGACTCAGAAGACCATGCAAACCCATGTTGCGAAGACATGTAAGTGGGCAGGTACAATAAAGTTTTTTTTTTTTTTTTTTTGTCAATGAAAGCTAAAATTTAGCATTTATTTTGTTTGTTTCTACTACAATTGTACGTGGCACAAATTTTAGCATTTAATTAACAAACAAAAATAAAATAAAATCTTATAGTGTAGCTGCGACCTTATAGGTCCGCAAAATAACACACTTGGGCTTTGCGAGGCAAAGGTCATTTTCGCAGGCCTATAAGTCCATACCATTCCCTATTTTGACATTTTGGAGGTTTAGAAAATAATAAATAAATCTACAAAAACAACTAAAAAAACGTAAAATTGATGCATTGGATTGTTTAGTACCCATGGTTTTTTCTCAAAATTTATTGAAAAATTGCATGAAATGATGGTATGATGAAGAATGTTGAAGGGGGTTGTTGAAGGAGATGAGTAGGGTTGTCAACGGTCCGGGTTCGGCTCGATTTCATACAAAACCAAAACCAAAACCGTTTAACATATATAAAACCAAAACCATTGTTTTTTTTAAACAGTTTTAAAATCGGACCATTTAATTTTAACCAAAACTGTGGACCATTGTTTCTTATATATGAACAAAAATATAAAATATAAATTCTCAAAACAAAAATCAAACCAAAAAATTATTGATTGTAAACATTCTTAACGATAAATAAAACAACAATAAAATCATTGATAATAGTCATAAATAATACAAATAGTATCCAAATCATTCTCATACATGAATCGAGGAGGCGAATCGATAAGCGATTGATAGTCGAGAAATGACAGTCGAGAGATGAGAGGAAGAGAAAAGGAAGAGGAAGATGAAGAGAAGAGCTAAAGAGTGAAGAGGAAATCTAAGAACGGACGGACGGACAAATGAAATAAACCCTAGCAGCCGCTCGCCTATAAGCATATATATACACTAGGGTTAAAAGTGTAAATAAAAAAAAAAAAAAGACAAAACTATAAATACTAGATGAATAAAATAATATATATATATATATATGTATATTATATCGGTTACACAGTTCGGCTCACGGTTCAGTTATGCGGTTATTATCCCAAAACCAAAGAAACGGTTGCTAAATTTAAAACCAAAACCAAAACCATTTAGTCGATTTCAACCCGGACTATTCGGTTCGGTTTCTCTCGGTTACCCGTCGGTTCAGTTTTTTTGGCCTTCTCTAGAGATGAGGGATGGAAGATGGTGTGAAAGAGAAGAACAAAAAGTGTAGGGGAGGGAGGTGTAAATATTATAAATGAAAGGTGTTTACATTTAGCAAATGTTTTTTTTTTTTTGTTTTTTTTATTTATTGATATCCTTAATGATAATTTAACATAAGGGTAAATTATAATACAATATTTCATTAAAAATGAGTGTAAATCTAGCCCAATTGAAATATACATATAGAAGCATCTCAAAGAGAAACTTACCACTTCGGCCGATTCAGCCAAAACATTAATGAAGAACTTGGCCTGCAAAATAATGGTGATGGGATTACAATAACAAAAACAAATTACTTACAAACGTAAATCAATGCTAACTTAAAGCATAAGATAACTCTGAAATCGAAAAAACTTTACAATTTATTTTGATTATTGTAACTTTTTAATTTCTCTATAAAGTTCTGTTTTTATCTCTAAGCTTCTTTTATATAGAACCTACCTTATCCCTGAAGGTCAGATTGCTACAACTAATTTCATTAAATAAAAAAAATAGTCATCTAATTCGATTTTGTTCTCTTCATTCAATTTCTTATTTTCAGTTCAAATATTGATCCTACACCAAATTGATACCAGAATAAGGTCCGTTTCCATATTTGCTTCTCCCGTAGCTCTGATCCTGAATCCAAACTCGGATCAATATCTCTGTTCTGCATCATCCTCTGACACTCTTCTACCATTCAACTTCCAGTCCAAACAGACATTAAGAAGGTCCGTGGAGGAGGGAAGAAAGAAATGGCACCTCTTCGTGGGATCTTTGCTCATCCTTAAATGAGTCATTGGAGACGTCGATGAACCGCTGCCGTTGCCTTTACTTCCAGAACTTTGGAAGAGAAGCTACTAAATCAACCCTACCCTTCTGAGCAGCTACAGCATCTCAACGCAAAAACATAACACCAAATTCCGCCATCTTATTTAATAACTCAATTATAGTGGGTCCAACTAGTCAGCCGAATATAATGATTTCACACCCAGAAACTCCCCAAAAAAAAAAAAGATGCTGCAGTTACTCAATTTTTGAGGTCCATAAAATGATGTTACAACCAGCCAGCAGCACTGACCCAAAAAAAAAGACTTAAAAGCAACAATATTCCGTTGCAGCCACTGTCCAGAAAACGCTAGATTTCAGAAGACTGCAATAATGACTAGGGGCGGAAACAGTACACCCAGCTTGGACCTCGCTTGGACCTTTTTCTATTTCTTGATTAATTGTTTTTTTTTTTTTGGGTTTTGGAGATCTGGAATTAATCAATCGATTTGGTTGGCTTTGATTGAAACCAAGAAAACAAGTCTCTGCCTCAGCAGCGGCAGAATTCGTGATTGCTGGTCCGGGACCTGCAGCGGCGTATGTTTGCAGGGATAGTTCAAGATCTTTCTCTGTTCTATTAAATATCAGATAAACATAGAACTCCTCCGAAAAGGAAAAGAGAAACCATATGCTTCGGCCTGTATATTTTTATAAAAACAAAAAAAAGAAAACAGATTGGAAATCCAAATCAAAATCATGAAAATTTTGATTTTCCTTCGGACTCATTTGATAATGGGCCAAATTGGGAAGGCTCGCTCTGGGTACCAAATCAATATGATGTTGGATGTCCCGTATTGGTGGTAGTTTATCGGATAGTTCATTTGGCACGACTTCCATGAACCCTTCCAAAAGTTTCTGCAACTCTTCTGGTAAGTCTTGAGTTTCGCCCAAAGTTCGCTTCTCTACTATTAAGAAAACTACATAGAACTGGTGGGCTGCTTGTCAAAACTCTTATCCGGTAACCAGCATAACAAATCATCCCTCCACTTTATAAGCTTTGGCAAGATCTTTACTTATGTATGGAATGATAATGATCATCTGCCCGTTCTGTAGAATGCACGTTATCCCTACCTTGTCACTCTGCCATGGGCTGCCAAGGATCATGTGATACGTGTCCATGTCCACTACGTCACATAGGACTTCCTCAACTTAATTCTGACCGATTGAAAAACATACACGACATGCTTTAATGACCTTGGTCTCAGAGCCTTTCTTTATCTAACCGATCGTGTCAGTTGCAGGGTGGTTTTTCATCTCCAAGTGGTAGCGCGCGAAATACGCAGCTACTTACACTCGCAAGTATACGAGGTCTAAGTTTTAGTATAGTGTGATCGTTTCAATCGGGTTATCGTATCCACAAGGATTATTGCCGTTATTATCGAATACCGCGTTTGTCGTGACCTAATTTTATCTAGGCGAAAAACAAATGTATTTAATTAATTAAACTAATACTAATATAATCTAAATTAACTACACTATTATGTTAATATGTTTTAGGGTGAAGAATTGTATAGGGATTAACGTGTTTACAAATACGTGTTTGATCTCGATTTACTCGCGTTTACGTTGTTCGACCTATTTGACAATCTCGGTACGTAAACTCCGCCGCCACCTCTTCCGAGTGTAAGACGGGGGAATACATGACTTCGAGTCAACGAAAAAATCCCCATCAATGTCTTAACGACCCTAGGTCACGTGAGTCTCGCCCAGCGTCATTGATTGCACACAATCCAACTCCCTCCCGGGTTATTGGATCGTCGCGTTGTATTTACCCTATCGACAATCTCCATTCTAAAACTCCCCCGCCACCTCTTCCGAGCGTAAGACGAGAGATATAACGCGACTTCGAGTCAACGAAGAGGTCCCCCTCAACGTCTTAACGACCCTAGGTAGCATGTGTCTTGCCCAACGTCATCGATTGTCCACAATCCAACTCCCTCCCGGGTTATAGAATCATGGCGTTTGTTTACCTTAATCCGAATCCGGGGTTCTGTCAAAACCCCGTATTCTCCATTTATCAATCCAAGCATAATAAACAAACAATACAATAAATACAATAAAACTACGAAGAACAATCACAAACGAAACACCGAAATCATCCAAACAACGTATTTATAAATTATATGTTAATCCCTACTACAATCCATACTTAACTCGGGGCCATAGCCGCATGTACAAGAAAATAATGAGATAAACATGCTCACATACTCCTAAGATAAAGAAATAAGGAAAAACGATCGAAGAACTTAGCCTCGTCCGAAGATAAACCACTAAGAACGCTCTACGATCGATTCGCCATCTTCTCCACTTCGGGATGCGAGCTCCACCACTAAAATTCCTAACCCTAGGCTTAAGTATAGCCTAAAGGGCTCAAAAATGCAAGAGAGGGAAGAGAAATCCCAGCCAAGAGGGAGGAGAGGGGATATTTATAGCAAAAATATCCTAAAAATATCTAAAGGCTGTGCAGGGCAAATCCGCCTAGGCGGTGGAAATTGCGCCTAGGCGGAGTTAGGTCGGTTAAGTCTGATCGCCTGGGCGGTGAAGTAGGCGGTGGACTGGAGAGCATTCTGTTGGAATTTCACCTAGGCGGTAGAATTTCCGCTCAGGCGGTCATCTGTCAGTAACATTTTGCTCTTCTCTGCATTTTTACCGCTTAGGTGGTGGTCTGAACGCCTAAGCGGTGGGCCTATTTCGTCTTTTAACCTCCGAGCTTGTTTATCCACCGTAACTTCGAACCACTTTGGTTCGATCTCATCGTTTTAGCTCCAGTTTCCTATCTTTTTGCTCCACATACCTGAGTTATACAAAAAGTATAAATACTAATTAAAACATAATAAAAATAACTATAAACATATTCGAAAACTAACCAATTCGGATTGGAAATAGATAGGTTTTTCACACCTATCACCAAGCCTAATAAAATTTCGCAAATTCTATTATTGACAGAGCAACAGGTTCGAAAAATACTATGTCGTTACAAATGCTCCAGCTGCTTGGGGACAAATATGATCTTTTGCGCTACGAGAAAATTCAGAAGCAATTCCCCTTAATCTGCAAGAGTGAACTCATCCTCTTCGTAATCATACAGATCATAATTTGCACATCTCTCTGCCTCAAGGGCCCTTTTGCTGGTGAATTCAGGATTGTTGAAAGTTATCCCACCAACCGAAGCCTCAACTTTCAACTTAGAATGCTCTCTCCACATATTTCGCTTTCTTTTCTTCTGAGATTTCCATGGAATCAAAGAAGAATTTTGCCTCCCTTTAACCATCGAGGAAATCCTCAATGTGAAGTTGGCCATTGAAAGAGGGTTGGTTTACCTTCATTTTGTAGTCATCTCTATATCCACGATCTCGATCTCTTCCATACCCTACACGAGGATTTATCACATATCCATCTTCCTGATCACTACTATGTGCCGCATAGACTAGGAGTCTATTTGGAGGTCTGAGATCATAGTTGTTAGCAATGTGATAATGAGCCTCTTCTACGTTTTGTTCTTTGCCACTACCTCGATTCTGGTCAAAAGTCATCTGAGTCATCACCGCCTGCAACTACTAAAACATCTGTGTTATTTCTCTCCGGTACTCTAGGAACTCAACCTTCGAAAGGACTTTCTCTCATGACTATTGTCAATGGATTGGGTGCCATTTTCACATCCATTAGTCATCATGCCAGGATACGTTAAAGCTTAGATGCCAACTGGTGCAGCAGCACTATAGCAATTGAAAGACTAGATATCGTTCTAGTAGATAGAAAAAGACTAGATAGTGTTCCAGCAAATAAGGAGGCTCTTGCATTCACATTAAAGGGTTATGGAATCCACAAATAAGAGAAAATGTCAAAGTATATTAAGACTTGTATAGTTGAATAATTGAATGAATACAAGAGTTTGTCAAAGTTGTATTCATAACCCTCAACTAGTTCTTAAACTTGTAGGAAAAGAAAACCCTAGACCTCTAAGAAAAAGAAAATAAACTAATCCTAATACTTGTAGGAAAAGAAACATAAAAATAGGAAACGTTAACTTATCCTAATACTTGAAGAAAAAGAAAACATAAAAATATGAAACAAATTATTCCTAATACTTCTAGGAAAAGAAAACATTAAAATAAGAAAAAGTGCAAATCCTAGTTCAACTAGGAAATCTTTGTTGGTCGTCTTACATCACTGACCTATCACCAGCACAACTCATCCAAGTCGAGTCTTTTCCAGCCGGGGAGAAATGATGCGTATCATAATAACAAAAATAAATTTCACACTTTAAGAGACGTAAATCCAAGCTTGAAAAATAAGAAAACTCTAAAAAAAAAATTAAAAAAAATATGACATTTAATTTGATTATTGTGATTTCTAATTTATCTCCTAAACTTTTGCTTAATGAAATTATGTATAGACTTCTATATATAAAGGAGCCTATGTTGTTTCTCCTTCTGGAATTGATTTCACCGAATAAGAGAATCGTTCTTAAGTTCTATACCTTTCTCTTCATTTGCATTGCTTATATTGGCTTCAATTATTGGTCCTACACCAAAGGTCTCTAGCCCTTTTATCACAAACAAGATGAATTCAGATAAACAAGTGGTTCATATATATACCTGCTTTGTGGTGGCCCCGGACATGAGAAGATCTGTTGTGACCATTCCAGGCTGCATATGGACATGAGGAAACCCAAAATAGAGAAGAAGATTTAATTTCATTTCATAATTCAAGAAAAATTCTACACAGCAAAATCAAATAATTTTTCGAGCATGCATCTTGGGAATATTATAGTCAACTTTCTCCAACAAAAATTCATGCTCTCTTCTAAGAAGATCTCATGATCACTCATTTCAAAACTCAAGGTCGGTTTTCTCCAACAAGGATGATGATGGGGGATATGGAAATGATGGAGAGAGACTATGTTAATCATGGGATATTTTTATTTTTCTAAATTATCTTTTGATTGAATTTGATTTAATTCGCTTTCTTTTAGTCATGTAGTCAATTCATTGATCATTTCAATCAGGGGACTTAAAGATTTAATTCATATGGGGTTCAATAGGTAAAGCCTATATTAAGGCTCGTCGTATATGAAAGACTATCTTTTGATTAATGAATATACGAATTATTGATGGAGTGTTCATATTGTTTTTATTTATTTTTTATTTTATATATCACTCATTCTTTTTTCTTTTCACAACCTATTCCCACATCAGAAAGTAGTTACATAGGACAGAGTCTAAATATTACACCAGATGCATGAAAAAAAAGGTAAAGCTAAATCTAAATCACATATTTAGTTTAAATGAAGAATATATGAACAAACAACTCACCTATGTCCAAGTCCATGACATATATGATTTTACTCTACCAATACCCAAAAAAGAAAAAAAAAAAATCAAATAATAATGAGATTTTCAGATTCCATAGAAAAGTTTGCATGATACAAACTAGTTAACGAACATTGCGCAAACCTTCTAGTACCATTGTGTGGTGCACAATAAAAACAGTAAGTACCACTTACGGTCAAAGTAGAGTATTTTCACTTCAATACAATAATCAATCGTATTATTTTATTAATCATACAATATGAAACTACATATAGGAAAACTTAGGAACTAAAAAATGTAACTAACTAATGACAATTAACTATTTTCCTAATCCGTATATTTGACTTCCTATATACAAACAATCAATCAAATAATCAATTATTCAATTATTCCAACACTCCCCCTCAAGCCGGTATGAAAATATCTTCCATTGTTAGCTTGCAAACTAGATAATCGAATCTCTTCTTCGGTAATCTTTTTATTAGAATATCTGTGATCTGTTTGGTAGTCGGTACATAAGGCATACATATTTGTTCACTCTCAATCTTTTCTTTAATGAAATGCTTGTCCACTTCCACATGTTTTGTCCGATCATGTAGCACCGGATTGTGAGCGATTGCAATGGATGATTTGTTATCATAGTAGACTTTCATAGGTGCTGAATTAGACATCTTCAACTCTTCTAGTAATCTGTTAATCTATAACCCTTCACAAATGCCGTGAGCTACGGGAGCTACGGATCTATACTCCGCTTCTGCACTACTTCTGGCTACAACATTTTGTTTTTCGCTCTACCATGTGACTAGGTTCCCTCCAACAAAAGTGCAATACCCGAATGTTGATCTCCTGTCCGTGATACTCACAGCCCAATCTTCATCAATATAAACCTTTAGCAGTTGGTGGCCACGTTTTTTTATACAAAATTCCTTTTCCAGGTGTACCCTTCAAGTACCTCAGGATTCTATAGGCAGCTTCAAAGTGTTCTTGTTCTGGTGAGTGCATAAATTGGCTAACCATGCTTACTGCGAAAGCTAGATCAGGACGGGTATGTGATAAGCAGATTAACCGCCCCACTAGTCTTTGATATTGTTCTTGATTTACCACTGCTACAGGTTTGGCCGGTTGTAGCTTCTCATTCAGTTCACTTGGAGTTTCTGCAGCTTTGCACCCAAGTAACCCTGTTTCATTCAGTAGGTCGAGTACATACTTCCTTTGACTTACAAATATGCCTTCCTTTGATCTAGTAAATTCTATTCCAAGAAAATACTTCAACGGACCTAGGTCTTTAATCTCAAAGTCATCTGCAAGTTTCCTTTTAAGTCTTCCCAACTCATCACTATCACTTCCAATTAGGATGATATCATCTACATAGACAATTAAAATAACAATCTTACCATCAATTGAGTGTTTATAGAACATAGTATGATCTACTTGACTTTGTTGATAACCATGACCTTTTATAGTGGTTCCAAAGCATTCAATTCACGCTCTAGGAGACTGCTTTAGGCCGTATAGTGATTTCTTTAGCTTGCACACCTTTCCTTGTCCTATCTTTCTTCCAAAGTCTGGTAGTAAACTCATAAACACTTCCTCCTCCAAGTCTCCATTTAAAAAGTTATTTTTCACGTCTAATTGGTGTAGTGGTCAATCAAGATTCACTGCTAGGGACAATAGAACCCGAATCAAATTTTTCTTAGCGATTGGAGTAAACGTTTCTTGGTAGTCTATCCCATATGTCTGTGTGAACCCTTTAGCCACGAGTCTTGCTTTGTACCGTTCTATGCTTCCATCTGCCTTACACTTGACCGTAAATACCCACTTGCACCCGACTATCTTTGTATCTTTTGGCGAGTCAATTATTTCCCACGTGCCACTCCTTTTACGAGCATTCATCTCTTCCAGAACTACTAGCTTCCAACCTGAATCACCTAGTGTTTCCTCAATGTTCCTTGGAATAAACAGATTAGTAACTTTAGAAGTAAAGACTCTATAAGGTTCGGAAAGTTTTGTGTAGGATATATATCTAGATATGGGGTGATTAATGCAGGTTCTGACTCATTTTCTGATGGCCATAGGAATTGTAGAAAATCCAATGGGCCTAACTTACTCTCAAAAAACGCCTTGTGCGTAAGGGGGCGTGTTGAATCCCACATTGCTTGTGTTACCTGATCCTGAGCTATATATAAAGCCAAGGGCAATCCTCCTCTTACAAGGCGTCTTTTGAAAGTAAGTTAGGCCCATTGGATTTTCTACATGGTATCAGAGCCAGACTTTTGTCTGATGTTAGGCGTGTTAAATCCAACATTAATGATGGGCTCCCCGATATCCGTTTGCAGTGGTTTGTCAAAGTCCACCCTGCGCGTGAGGGGGCTTGTTGAATCCCACATCGCTTGTGTTACCTAATCCTGAGCTATATATAAAGTTAAGGACAATCCACCTCTTACAAGGTGTTTTTTGAGAGTGAGTTAGGCCCATTAAAATTTCCGACATTATTGAATCCCACATTGATGTTGGGCCTCCCAATATCCGTTCGCAGTGGTTTGTCAAAGTCCACCCTGCGCGTGAGGGGGCGTGTTGAATCCCACATCGCTTGTGTTACCTGATCATGAGCTATATATAAAGCTAAGGGCAATCCTCCTCTTACAAGGCGTCTTTTGAGAGTAAGTTAAGCCGATTAAAATTTCCGACATGGTATCAATGATGGGCTCCCTGATATCCGTTTGCGGTGATTTGTCAAAATCCACCATGCGCGTAAGGGGGCGTGTTGAATCCCACATTGATGTTGGGCCTCCCGATATACATTCGTAGTGGCTTGTCAAAATCCACCCTGCACGTGAGGGGACGTGTTGTATCCCACATCACTTGTGTTACCTGATCCTAAGCTATATATAAAGCCAAGGGCAATCCTCCTTTTACAATGCGTCTTTTGAGAGTGAGTTAGGCCCATTAAAATTTCTACAGGAATATTGAGATCTGAAGTAATACTGGAATGAGAAGGTTCATTAGGAGGTGGTAAAGAAATAAGATTACTTGGGTGAGAGGGTTCATTGGGAGATGGTAAAGAGATAGGATTACCTAGATCATTGCTGGGGGAGTCGGATTGACCGTGTGCTAGAACGGTAGGCTGACCTGTATTCTTCTTTGTATCTTTCTGAGTATAAACCCGTAACTCAGTACGTGATCATGGTATTTCTTCATCTATTCGTGAGAGAATTATGCATGGTACTTGTATATTAGTAGGGATCCCTTTTTGTTTTTCAATATTTTCATCACTTGTTTTTGACTGATTTGGAGTAAAAATTTCTAAGACTGTGGTAGGGAGAGGATTATCAGTGACCCAAAAATTCTTTTCCATTAGATTCTCCCCCTGAATGAGATTTTTGTCAAAGAAAGTAACATGTTCCAAAAACGTGACATCCATACTCACATGAATTTTCTTTGTTCGTAGATTGTAACACTTATACTCTTTTTGATTTGGTGCATAACCGATGAAAACACATTTTTCTACTCTAAGATCAAGTTTAGACCGAAATTGGTTGGGAATATGAACATAGGAGGTGCAGCCAAATACTTTAAGGAGCAGGTCAGCTGATATCCTAGAAGCTGAAAAATGTATTTTGAAATTATCAAATGGTGTGGTGTAGTTTAGAATACGTGTAGGCATGCGATTTATTAAATATGTAACTGTTAAAAGAGTATCACCCCACAAGTATTTTGGAATATGCATAAAAAACATGAGTGCACGTGCGACTTCAAGTAAGTGTTTATTTTTTCGTTCAGCGATGCTATTTTGTTGGGGCATGTCACGACATGTAGATTGATGTAGAATGCCATTTGTTTTCAAAAAACTGCCTAAACATTCATTGAAATATTATGTTCCATTATCTGTGTGAAGAATGTTAGGTCTCATTTGACATTGGTTTTCGAGCATAATGCAAAAATCTTTAAATAAATCTTCTACATCAGATTTTGCACGCATCAAATATGTCCAACATAAACGTGTGTGATCATCAATAAATGTCACGAACCATATTTTTCCAGATAGTGTTGTGATCATCAATAAGTTTAGGAACGTGAAGGACGGTTTTTAGATTAATACTATCTGATATTTTTATTTGGCATTTTCCTGCAATGGGCGAGAAACTTTTGTCTGCAATTCTAATTCTTTCATTACCAGAACACGGTGAATAGGTATTGAAAATGTGATAAAAACTTGTCATATGATCAGAAGCACTTGAATCAATAATCCAAGGCGCTGAATTTAAGAAACAAAAAAAAGCTCTAGAGTTGTTACCTGTTTGAGCTAAGGAAGCATTAGGAGTAGCGAATGATGGATTGGCAGCCAACAGTTTCAGAAGTTGATCAATCTGCTCTTTGTCGAATGGAGTAGTTGCAGCTTCATGAGCGGAAGGACAGGATCGGTTAGATTTTTCTCCCGATTTGTTACTCTTCAAATTTGTTGGTTTCCCATGGATTTTCTAGCATATTTCCCGTGTATGATGGCGCTTGTTGCAGTAGTTGCACCATATACGAAGGCGTTCCTCTGTTTGGTGTTGAAACCTGTTGGAGTTGGCATTAGCTGCAGCCAAAGCAGACTGGTCAATTGGAGCAGCTGTGGGACCGATAACCTGCGGCTTGTTGAGCATAACGTTCCGACGGGTCTCCTCCCTTCGGACCTCCGAGAAAACCTCATTGATTGAAGGAAGAGGCTGACGACCAATGATTCGTCCCCTAACTTCGTCAAGTTCCGGTTTCAGACCTGCAAGGAACTTAAAAACACGATTATCATCCACCAACTTCTTAAAGTGGTTATAATCCTTGGTCGAATGCCATTCATGATCGTCAAACATATCCTAATCCTGTCATATTCTCTTCAACGAATTGAAATACTTGATGACACCGTCTTCGCCTTGACGAACATCACGGAGTTTTAGAATCAACTCATACTTTTGAGATTGGTTTCCCCGGTCAGAGTATATCTGACTGACTTTGTCTCAAAGTTCTTTCGCCGTAGGATAGCACATGTAGGTGGAGCTGATTTCTTCATCCATAGAGTTCACGAGCCATGTCAAAACCATGGAGTTTTCAGCATCCCAAGTTGTATGCAGCGGATCTATGATGGCAGGCTCTTTTGTATCACCGATTAGATATCCCATCCGTCCTCTTCCACGAATATAAATTCACACCGATTGAGACCAACGCAAGAAATTGGTTCCATTCAGTCGAACAGAGGTGATCTGGATAGAATGAGATTTGGAAAGGAGATTTTTTGGTTCGGTGAGTTGGCTGGACCTTTGGGTGGATTCCGAGGTAACGTCAGACATGGTGAAGGTAGGGGGAATATCGTCAAAGGCTGAGAATCGTCGGGTAGACCTTCAACGAGCTAATCTTGCTAGATAAAGGCCTGAACTGTAATCTCGCGATACCTTGCTTCACTTAAATGAGCAAATCTCGCGAAACCAGGTTGCACTAGAACGACCAACCCTTCGCGAAACCAGGCTATACTTGAACGAACCTCGCAAGATCAATTTCGTGTGCTAATTTGGGTTCCGACGAGACTATCGGTAGTTGTAACGGACCAACGCGAAGTCGTCGTCGGCTGTTAGGAGGGATGGTCATGGGCCCGGAGGCCCGATCGGCCCGCCCAGCCCGGCCCTATTTTTTTAGGGCTTAGGCTTAGTGTTTGAGTCCATAGGCCGAGCTAAGGCCTAAAGACTAAGGCCCATTCATTTTTAGGGCCGGGCTAGGGCTTGATCATTTTTGTTTAGGGCCGGCCCAGCCCGGCCCAAACTTTTTAAAAATATAAAAAATATATATATATAGAGAGAGAGAGTTGAGGGACAATTTTGTAATTTTCGATTTCAGCTAGATAATTTAGCAAACCCTAATTTCATTCATCTTCATAGAAAGAGAGTTGAGGGGTTATTTTGTAATTTTAGTATTTAGTTTTTAAATTTAAAAAAAAAATTATAGGGCCGGGCCGGGCCTGGGCTTAATTTTTTTTTGTAGGGCCAGGCTTGGGCATGAAATTAGGGCCCGATCATAGGGCCAGGTTAGGCTAGGGCCTAACATTTTTGTGTAATACCCTAGTCAAAACCCGGCCCGGCCCATGACCATCTCTAGCTGTTAGGGTTCCAGCGAGTGCTATCGACGGCTTGTAGAGGTCCGACGAGGCTTTGTCGTCGGTTGTAAAGGGCTGCGAGTGTTCGTCAGTGGCTATAGTGGACCGGCGAGTGCTATCGACGGCTTGTAAAGGACCGACGATGCTTCGTCGTCGGTTGTAAAGGGCCGCGAGTGTTCGTCGGTTGTAGAGGGAGTTCGTCGTCGGCTATAGGAGGGCCTTCGGTCATCGCCTGGCTGTAAGAAGCATCGGCGAAGCTTAGTTGGCTATTGTAGGAGTCCGGCGAAGGTCATTGGCGGCTATAGAGAGCCGGCAACGGTTGTCGAAGGCTTGTAAAGGGCCGGCGGCTACTGTAACTAGCTAGGGTTTAGTTTAGGCTATGATGCCAACTTGAATACAATAATCAATCGTATTATTTTATTAATCATACAATATGAGATTACATATAGGAAAACTTAGGAACTAAAAAAGGTAATTAACTAATGACAATTAACTATTTTCCTAATCTGTATATTTGACTTCCTATAACAATGATTATAACGAATCACGAACCAAAGATATAGTGTTTGAACGCCACAAGAAATTCTTGATATGTTAGGAAAAGTTCTTTGAAGAACTAAAACTTTCACAATTGTATTAATAAAAAGTAATGTGTTTTTTCCCATGGGATACAACTCTCTTAAATAGATGGCCAAAAATAAAATAAAAAATCCTAACTAGTGAATAGTGCGCGTGAACAGTGTCGGTGAATAGTACCATGAATAGTGGCGGCCACAATAGAAGAAAACCCTAGAGGAACAAAGAATCCTAGAGAAATAAGAAAACCCTACTCCTAATCTAAAAAGGAAATGACTAATTCCTAATCTAAAAAGGAAAAAAGGCTAATTTGGCATTCATGCCTTACAAATCAACAATAAAAATTAAAATATATAAAAATAAAGCCTATAAATAAATAAATAAATTATCTAAATTTTGAGGTTCACACACCTTAACCCATTCAAGTTCATGCCTAATCCCATTTGCTTGCCTTGATGAGATGGACTAGGCTTTGATCGTCATTTGGGCCTATTCATTATTTTAGACTCAGTCCAAAACTCTTGAATTAGCCCATTAAGTGTTTCTTTGATCTTCTTGGATCTTGCCCTAGTAACAGGCCCAACGGGAACATGCAGCAGGTCGTTTAATTGTGTTTGTTGGTTCTCATCAGAATACCTATCCGACAACTTCCAAACTAAACTTAATAAGCAAAGTATTATTCAGCAACCAACACCTCTGAACAAAATAGTGTGGCGGAACGTAAGAACAATCACATCATATCTGCGGTTCAATGTCTCTTACGGGGTATGAATGTTCTCAAGTCTTTTTGGCACACGGTTGTTCTTACCGCCACCAATCTCATTAATCGCACCCCTAATCGTGTCCTTACAAGCAAGGTCCTTGTTCATATACTTCAACAAACTAGCAGCCTTTTCCCCATTTTACCACGTGTCTTTGGGTGCACCTGCTTTGTCCAAAATCAGAGTCCTACTCGAACCAATTTAGATGATAAAGTCATCCGGTGTGCCTTTTTGGGATATTCCTCCATGCCCAAAGGATATAAGTGTTACAATCCTGTCACTCATCGTACTTATCACTTTCTAGGTGCTACGTTCCTCAAAACTATTCCCTTCTTTTCAGGTACTCTCTCTGCCCCACCTATCAAGGCAAACTCTACAAAGGATAATATCTTGCTTGTGTTGCCCTATTCCTATCGCTGATATCTATCCACCACCCCACCACACTTAGCTCCTCACCTGCACCATTACAGGTTTGCTCTCCTTGTCCATATGCTCCCAATCCTTTGCTAGCATTTTCTCCGAATTCAGGTATATCTCCATCTTCCATAGTTTTTGACCCTGTTTTCCCTCGTTACTCTACTTAGGAACGTCGTCCACCCTCCCGCTACCTTCTTTCATGTTGTACTAATCATCCGATTTCCAAGTACATGTCTTGTCAGGGTCTCTCGGAACAATACAAATCCTTCATTAGACAGATTGATTCAGTCCTTATTCCTTGATTAGTCCATGAGGCTCTCCAGAATCCAACGTGAGTAGCCATTATGAAAACAAAAATAGATGCATTACAGCAAAATCAGAGTGAAACTTGGTTATCCTACCACATGGCGAATGTCCAGTTTGATATAAGTGGGTGTTCAATGTCAAGTGTCTAATAGATGGCTCCATTAATCGATATAAAGCACACCTTGTCACTAAGGGATTCACACAAATTCCAAGCAAAGAATCTGGTGCCACCTTTGCCCTTGTTGCGAAATTGACTATTGTATGTCTTATTGTTTCATTGGTTGCTTCATATTCCTGGCCTTTACATCAGTTGGATGTCAAAATGTACTTCTCAATAGCGTCTCAATAGCAATCTGACTAAGACTATTTATATGGAGCCTCCACCAAGATTTTGAACCTAGGAAGCACCGACACTCCACTGGAGGCTGAATGTCGGTGTTCGACACGTGTCGAACACCGACGCACCTCCAGAACGTGTTCAACACATGTCAAACACCGACATGCCTCCAGTACGTGTCCAACACGTGTCGGAGCGTGTCCAATTTTTTTATTTTTTATTTTAGATTTCAATACGGCTCTGACACATGAAATGAGCGTGTCACACTTCGGAAGCCCATGTCGTGAATTTTTTGGGGGTCAGTTTTGTAATTTTTTCACGAACATATTGTAATTCATTATTATTCAAGGGGTATATCTTGTTATTTGATATTAAATAGGTTTTTAACACTTGGAGAAACGAAAAATGCGAAAGGGAAAAAGTCAACCGTCTTATTAACCGATAAAAGATGTGACATCAACCAATCGACCTCGAATGAATTTTTATTTTTTTTCTTGCTTTGTTTATGGGAATTTTTAAATTCGAATCTTGGATTGAACTGTGAAGATTTATGATTATTGACTTAATAATTTTTGTTGAATGAATTTGCTTAATGATACATGTCTTTGGTTAATTAGGGTGTAACATATAGAAAAATATATATTTATTTATTAGCGTGTCCCGATCATGCCCGCGTCGGGATTTTTTGAAAAATTATGATGTCACCGTGTTCGTGTCGCGTGTCTGTATTAGTGCTTCATAGTTTCGAACTCATAGGGAGTATTTGGGTAAAGTCTATCGATTCCGAAAATCCCTCTATGGACTTAAACAATCCCCTCGTGCATAGTTCAACCAATTCAGTACGGCCATCCTTATTATAGGGTTCACCCAGTGTCACTCAAATCATACATGCGTCATCTGCCGACAACACCAGAGACAGTGAATCATTATTTCTGTTTATGTGGATGATATTATTATCACAGGAGATGATGCACCTAGCATTAAGTAGGTAAAGACGGATCTCGAACAGTTTTTTTACATTAAGGATTTGGGTTCTCTTTGATACTTCCTTGGTATTGAGGTTACTAGGGCTCAACAGGATATCTCTCTATCTCAGCAAAAATATGCCCTTAACCTTCAGGATACTAGTATACTTGGATGTAGACCCGCTATGGATCCAAACCTTAAGTTGACAACAGACTCATGAGAATTATTACCAGTGCCATCAGTATATCAACGTCTTGTGGGTCGCCTCATCTATCTGACATATGAGGTTGGACATAACATATGTTGTTAATATCGTGAGTAAGTTTATGCACTTACCATGCACATCACACCTACATGTACTCTACCATATCTTCTGGTACCTTAAGACCTGTCCCAATATTGTTATTTTTTATGTGATAGGAGCACAAGAGAGTTTCTCCTGCTTTACAGATGCTGACTATGCAAAGTCAAATGACAATAGATGTTCGACTTCTGGTCTGTGCACCTTTCATGGAAGGCACCTAATCTTGTGGAAGGGTAAGAAGCAATCTGTTGTCTCTCGAACTTTTCTTGAATATGAGTATCGCGTCATGGCTCAGGGAACATGTGAACTTCTTTGGCTTTGTTCTCTTCTGACTGAATTGGGACTTCTCGTGAGAAATTCTTCTATGTTGCTTTGCAATAACAAGTCCGCTATAATGTTGTCATCGGATTCAATACTTCATGAAAGAATGAAACACATCGATGTAGATATCCACTTCCGTGAAAAAATTCGATTAGGAATTATCACTCCTACCTTCGTTCCAACAGAAAACATAATCATCTCTTCTTCAGATAACTATTGGCAACCTAAGGCTCGTCAACATCTTAGTCTCAGCTTGAGGGAGAATGTTGGAATAGGCATTCATTGTATTTTTTATATTGTTATTGTAGTTATTTATTTATGCTATTATCCTTCCTAACTTAGCCGACTATTGTGGCTATATAATTAGGAGAATAGTGCCCATTCAAATATATGAAAGATACGTTTTTTTCTTCCCTACATCCTTTTGTCATAAAGGCAACTAGGGGTTGTCTACAATTAATACAATGCTTACTACTCGTATTAATTAAAACGAGATTTCAACTGCAGTAAATCAGATCTATTCTTTACTTCTCGTGTTGTTGAAGTTAATGACAAAGCACTCTTTTGCTCCACATCTTGTATATATTCTTTCTAAGAGTGAACTACTACACATTCTATAGCACTAGTGAATTATCAATAATCATCCTATAGTCGTTTTATGAAAACTTCGTTGTACTTTGGTGAGTTAAGAGCAAAATTAATTGCAATCTCAAGTAAAGACTGTTTTTGTAATACTCCGAAAATTTATATTTTTGAAAAATATTATTTTATATAAGTTTAATATTTTTGGGATTATTATGTAAATTTATGGTATAAATAATATTTGATAATTTTTTAGGGTTAAATGTTAAATTTTAATTTAACTTTTAAAAGTCAAATTACAAAATGATTTTAATTTGACAAAAGTCAAATTAAAATTAAAAGTCAAATTACAAAATCATTTTGTAATTTTTGTAATTTGACTTTTAAAAGTCAAATTAAAATTTAACATTTAACCCCAAAAAATTATCATATATTGCTTATACCATAAATTTACAAAATAATCCCAAAAATATTAAACTTATATAAAATAATATTTTCCAAAAATATAAATTTTCGGGGTATTACAATTTACCCCCCTTAAATAAATTTCCTCCTCGAAATTTCGTTCAAAATATTAATAATTTAACATCGTATCTGGATAAAATATCCGGATAGATATTGGTCCAAGAATAATAACGAAAAGTCACCACCACGCTTCTTCTGCACTATTCTGATATAAGTAGCAATAATATCTATTTAAATTTTCCTAGAAATTAGAAAATCTCAACAATCATTCTACACTCTGATCCTACCTATCGCTAGTAGTGGACTAATACCTATCTAAATATTTTACCAGTTCACTGTCTTCATAATATGAAAACCATTAATAGATCAAGTTTTTTTTTTATCAACCCATTTTTCAACAAAATATAACCACTCACTTGTCAATATCAAAATTCTAACAAAATATCATCATAATAAAACAACTGAATTCAAATTAACTGGTCAACTCATTTTTATATAATAAAATATCATATTTCCTTACTAACCACAAGATCGTTTACCTTACGATCGGGAGTTGTAACGGTACCGTAACATGTGGTATAAACCACCATATCATGATAATAATCATCATCGTCAACAACGATAATGACAACAACATCAGATATCAACCACCTGCAGGACTTTCCCTTTTATCAGGTCACAGTATAACGTCCTACAGGACATGCCCTCTTGTTAGGACCAACAACATCCCGCAGGAGATGCCCTCCTGTCGGGATCACACTATGGCATAGTCGGATAATAAAAACCACTCTCCATATTTCAAAATTTACTTAATCCGCATAAGGTTACAAAATAATCCCAAAAATATTAAACTTATATAAAATAATATTTTCCAAAAATATAAATTTTCGGGATATTACAGTTTTGATTAGAGTAAAGTGTTTTCACTCGACCTAAAGAAATCTTGACAAGCACGTTCTCAAGTGAATTGTGAATTGTTTGATCTCCACCGATAAGGACATTGGTACTAGTGCGTTTAATTGTCAGTTGTAGCTCTAAGGAAAAGGGTTCTTGTCGAACAACTATAAATGACAGCGTACTATTGTCCCTTCTATTTATTGTTTTTATTATTAAATTGTTTCTGTTGTATACCCATATTCATAACTGTGAGTCATATCATTTTCCATACTCAATACACCCCCATCCCCTTGGGTTATAATATTAACCATAATTGACATCAGAGCTTAGTTGCTCATATTAGGACAAAAACAAAACAAAAATCTTGTGTCAAATATGTTGGATTCGACGCTTCCCAAAGGCCAATCCCGGCATCGGCCTTCGTTTTTTAATGGCAACAATTGTGCTTCTTTGGAAATCTAGAAAGCTAGTGTTTCTTCAAACTAATGATTATCAGGCTTGAGGTGTGATTAGTAATGGGTTCGACAACAAGGATATTTGTTCAGTTTCTGTAAGTACACTAATTATTTTAATGGGATCTCAGGAGGTGTCGGCTAAAGATATATGGGATACCCTTCAAGTCACCTACTACAAAACTAGTGAAGTGAAGGAATCGAAGATAAAACTCTCGCCCCCAACAAGAATTATTCAAAATATTGGAAAGTGAGTCCATTAAGAATATGTAGTCATTTTACTAACATTCGTAACGGTTTAAGGTCACATGCACTCTTAAAACTCATATTTAATTTTGTCCTTAAGTAATACTGTCCACATAGAATAGAATATCAAGTACGGTCACATTCGGGCACTCATTAACACTTAACAAGTCCCTTTGTGGTTGTTTCAGTATCTCATACTAATGCATTTGAGATCAAGGTTTTAAATCGTGGTATCAGATTACGTAACGGTAACAGTCGTGGTGTAACGATATCGGGAGTATCGGCCTGTCCGTAATGGGAATCGGTTATAATAGTCGTGAATTTTTTAAAATCACCAGAATATCCTTAAAAACTCAATAATAGTAATTGTTTTATTCATTAACCCCTTAATAAACACATTTTAATCGATATATGGCATTTAACTATATATACAACACAATAATGATATGAAAAAAAAAAAAAAAAAAAAGAATTATTTATTAAGGCTGAAGAAAAGTTGAAGAAAGACTGAAGAAATGCTGAAATCTGAAGAAATTATGAATTTCTAGCCATTACATGGCCTCTGCACAAGACTGAAATTACAGCCTACTTATGGGAGGGGTGTTTTTTATGGAAGAGGGCCTCCACAAGGCTGAATACAACCTGTATCAGCCGTAATGGCTCATCGTAATGGGAAAAGAACGGGCCCATAACGGGCTGATTCGCTAAATAGAAAAAACACCCCACAAGCTATTTTACCCAAATTATTAAGTAATAATTAATAATCCTACAATCAAGAAACATTTAGGATATCAATTACTAAATGTTTACGATCTCACTCCTTTTTAATCTAATTAAAAAACTAAGACATTTCAATTGAATATCTATGGAATCTTGACAGCTATATAATATATACATGGGGAATTCATGATACGTAAAACACCAGGTTGGTATTCGAAATACCAAGTTTGTCCTTTTGATTATTTAATTACTTGAGATTACTACCGAAAATAAGCCAACTACGATTATCTAGACTTACCTCCAACAATATCCCACTACCACTATAGTCAATCTAGTAAAGTATTATATACTTCATCCGACTAACAGCAATAGGTTAGGGCCCCGAGTGAGTGGATCTGTCACGTCCACCGAGCATACTCTCTAACCAGATATATTAACTTTAAATGATTACATGAAAGCCCCGCTCATGATGTTTGGATATTGATGAGATCTTTGTTTCTCGGTCTGATCTATAGACCCATCATTATCATAATACCGAGGAATCGTGACTCAATGATTGGGGCCAAGTTCAACAATAGAGCTTCCAAATCAGGACACCTTATATGTTGAATCTGATACGGTAATGAACCTGGCCTCTATAGTAAAATCTGAAGTTTTGCATCTCATCCATAACTTCTCCCACTAACGACCCCACCAATTAATATATAAGTATATCCTAAAAAAGATTAATGATCATTCAGATTGAATTTGAAATCCGATTCCACAAATCCATTATTTTGTTATTCTCATTGTCCATATCCCAAACATTTATCCTTAGTTCTTCCAAAGCATTTTTGATATATTTCTGCACCATTCAGTACTCTCAATCTGAATGAGATTGATCTCAGTTGGTCAAGCTAAAATTGTGTATGATATCAATTCTCGTACATAGCACAAAATACATAAGACTTTCAACTGCCAAAGCTTATGGGATCGTACTCATCATATCTCTGTTAACTAGAGTCTTTTGGAATTACACCATTAAGGGACAAATCTCATGATGGACTCGTAGTGGTCCTCATTAGCAATTTGTTGTGCCGACCCTAAGTACAGAGACAAATCCCACGATAGACTGGCAAAGGTCCATGAAATCTTGACAGCTATATGTTATATAATACATACACGGTAGTATGTAAAATAAAAGGTTGGTATTCGAAATACCAACCCTTTTGACTATTTAATTACTTGAGACTTGAGATTACTATCAAAAATGAGGCCAACTAGGATTGTCTACAGAGCTTATCCCACCACCATGGTCCTTCTTGTTATGGAGAAATTGTTAGAAAACATCTTAGCATGCTGTCACTGGCTTTTTCTCAGCCAATCGGTGTTGCTACTAATATGATGGCTGAGGCTAAGGCTCTCCATTTTGGCCTCTCCTTGCGCTTGGAGAAGGTGGTTGAGTGTTCATATAGGCCCCGTTGGGTAACCGTTTCCATTCCAGAAATTCCCATCTCATTCCCAGATTTTTGGAAATTCTGTTTGGGAATAGCGTTTGGTAATTTTTGTTTCCGTTTCCATTTCATTCCCATTTAAGAATTGTGCCCACTTTTTTCTTAAGAAATGAGAAACAAAAAAAAAAATTGTTTCTCATTATTTCCATTCTATTCCCAAAACACATGGTTACTGTTTACCCGTCGGCCGACCACCGTTCGCCACCGGTCACCGTCCGACCGGAAATTTTCCGGCCACCGGCCATTGTCACCCACCCGCCACCGTTGTCCAGCCGACGCCATTGCCTTCCGAGCGTCGCCGGCGGGCGCCATTGCCATCCGACGTCGCCGGCGCCAGAGCCACCGCCGGCGATGGCGCCACCACCGTCAAGCCAAAAAAAAAAAAAAAAGATTTTAGGATAAAATCGTTACCAAACACAATTCTCTTCCCAAAACAATAAAAAAAAATCATCGTTACCAAACGCGATTCTACTCCCAAGAAGAAAACAAAATTCTCATCCCATTCCCATCCCACTGCTGGAATGGAAACAGAAACGGTTACCAAACGCCACCATAGTTTCTGATAACATGATTCTGGTGGATATGACTAACAAATAGATAGCATGTCCTTCAAGGCTAGCAAAATGCTTGCTGACGTCAAGACTCTTCTCCCCAAAGGAAAATTTACAAAGAAGGGAATATCTGGCTGATTCCTTGACAAAGGTCGCTAGTTTGGTTCATGCCTTCAAATATGTGGTGAATCCCTTTTTCCTGCTGCAGTCTGGGGCTTGTTTAATTTTATCTAAAATTTAGGAATTTTAGATGATTTTGCTTGCTTGTTTAATTTTACTTTTTCTATTCTAAGAAGGCTTCATTCTCCCTCCTTTGATATCAATAAAACTTCTTGATTAGAAGAGAGAAGAAAAATTATTGTTAACACTATATGAAGGGAGTCTACATGGAAATGAAAATTTTCACGCGCGCACAAAAAAAAATAAAAGAATGTTTTCCAACAATAATGGAAGTCTTTAAAGCATCATGCCCTTTCATATTTTCGAGGAAGCACACACAAAAAACACAAAGGGAAAAAAATCAAGAAACATTTTCAATTTATCTACCTCATAATTACTAATTAGAAGGCATTTTTAAAATATAAAGTAACAAAAAGTACAACATTTCCAATTAGATAGCACTAGGTCCTATTCTATCGTAAAAAAAAAATGAATTGATAACGACATTGCCAACAGTTGTCACAGAGGAAGCCATTATTCCATTATTTCTTGTCCGAAAGACGTGCAGACATTGGAGTGTCTAAAGGCATCATGAACATGGTTCAGTTATCACCATCCAAAAGACAAGCAAAAGCTCCAAGTAGTGATAAATTTAAAGAGAAAATTCAACATGCATAACTTCAGTAAAAAGACTTTAGATGCTAGAATCATAACATACCGAGAGATTGTGGACAATGACGTTAGTAACATCTTGCATCTGCAATTCTGCCTGTAGAATAAAACCCTCTAGTTCAGATATATGCAGATACAGGCCAGATACAGGTCTAACAACAAAAGGATACCCGAATTGAGATGGAATTGATGTGCGACCAGTAGATGAAAATTAAATAAAAGTAATCAAAGGAAACTATAAATCATCAACAATGAATTCCCAATATTTGAATGGTCAAAGATAGTCTTCCAAATATAAGAAGCATTATATTTATAAACCCGATAAAGAAATAAATAATTTAATCTCCTAATTGAAGCAATGATCAATTAACCTAACCTATGCTTAAAGAAAAACAAATTAAATCAAAAAAATTTAATCAGAGTTATGATTAGGCTAATGTGTAAAAGAACCTAATGTCAGAGGTAAAACGAGAACAATGCAGTGTGCTGCATTAACCTACTTTGACAGGACAAATTTACAAATTCACATTTTAAGATTTTTTTTTTTTTCATTTCATACTAATATAATTGTTTATTCAAAGCACATTCATGATTGTTAGATTCTTGTCCCACATCACTTATTTGAGAATTCTCAAACCACTATATAAATCAAAGGAGTTACTCCATTTAACATCATATGGTTTTAAGTTGGAACTTCCTAACATGATATCAGAACCAAAGTTATGGGTCTCTCATTCCCTCGTAGTCAAATTATCCGTGCAAGCCGGGGATTGCACATTTCTCATCATTCCCTCATAGTTAAATCATTCGTGCAAATTGGGGATCGCACTAAAGGGCGAGTGTTAGATTCCTGTTCCACATCGCTTATTTGAGAGTTCCCAAACCACTATATAAATCAAAGGAGTTACTCCACTTAACACCATATGGTTTTAAGTTGGAACCTCCTATTATGGACTGAATGAAACCATCAACTTCGCTACCAAGACAACCCATTACCGTCAGAGTAATATTAGGGACACAAAGATTTGTACTAAGAGTACTACATAACATTATATGAAGTCAACAGAGCATTAACATGTCAATAGAAGGGGTTGGTCTCACAAGTGATGCGTGAACCACATAAATCCCACCATTTATGTGTACTTTTTTCTACACACTTTTCTTTTCTAATAAGTATGGACGATAGTCTAAACCAACAGCGTAACTGAGCAATTACTTCAGCAAATTTGGCTGATAACAGGAAATAGCACAGAGGTTACAGAGTAGAAAGTCCAGAAAGAACAAGTTTTACCTGCAATGATTTTGTTAAATGCACCACACTGCGCTTGGTTGCCCCATATGCAGCAAATCTATGAAAAATCAAAATATTCAGTATGAGGCATTATTAATGTTACTTTGTGTTGAAGTAGACTGAAGCTTTTGAGGAATGAGAAAGCACTAATCCATATTTGTTACCTCCAATCTTTATATATTAAATTGAGTACAAGAGATTGACATATATTCTTAACAGTCACCCTCACCCTCAAGCCAAAGCATATGCATCGTATGTTCCTAGTTGGTTACCTAAACATTTTAATTGAGGATGACAACGGTATAGTAAACAAGAAGTCCAATTGATCAATATGTCTTACATGTGCTGTATGGATCACTTTTCACAATAGCTCAAACAATCAACTTAAATTTGAATTGTTCTCTCACGAAACAAATGATTCAATGAGATATTAAAAGCAGCATGGCTATAACACAACAAACTCTTACGCTGGGAGCATTCAGCAAAAAAAAAAAACATAATTACCACTAGTGGATTTCTGTTAGCCCCTAACAAAGCTGGAGGACCAGTTGGCATGGACATGGCGCACTTTACTACCGGACATGGTGTGGGCAGTACAAACGAAGGCGTTGGCCACAAAGGCACTAACCTGGTGCAACTCGGTGAACAGCATTGTGGCACAACACTAGCGGGTGTGGGGCATTGTGTTGGGCGATCCTAGGTGCAATGCTAGGATCGGTGCTATGTGGGTACATGGCAATGAGTAAGACCTTGGCATGTGGCCAAGGCAATGAAGGCCAAGACGCGGCAGCATGCGTTAAAGGAACGGGTTGGCGTTGGACCAAGCTGTTGGGCACGATTTGACAAATGTGTATGCCGTTGGGCAATGTGGGTGCACATTGGCGCCATTGGCAGAGGATGTCAGAAATGGGGTTCATGGAGAGGCATGAAACCAATGGAAGACCTTGGCACGCGGCCAAGGCAACGAGGGCTAAGACACGACAACATGCGTTGGAGGAACGGAGAGGCATTGGACCAAGTTGTTGGGCACATGTTGGCAAAATAGTGCGCCGTTGGGCAATGTGGACGCACATTGGCGGCGTTGGTAGAAGATGCCAGAAATGGGTTTCATGGGGAGTCATGGGACCAACGGAAGACCTTGGTGCAATACCAAAGCAAAACGGTGCAACATAGGCACAACACTACGTTGTGGGCAAGGTCATGTGCAAGACATGACGCACCATTGGGCAGCAGTGCATTCTAGTGTTGAAAACGCATACGGAACAGGCAAGTCGTTGGGCGCAACGACACAACAAATGCAACGGAATGGCAGATTGGGCTGGGCAACTGAGACTTAGCTGATGGGCGAAAATCAGTTAAGTGGTGCAGTTTTATAGCATGTGTTGGTCATGTGGGAGTAGTTTTGGGACAATTTTGTGGCTGAACAAAAAACTGTCTAAGAAAACTGTCGGTGCCAAGTGTTCAGAATCTGTGGGGCGGTTTCTTGCATGTTTGCCTTGCAGTTGGGGCTGTCAATTGTCTTTATTGTCTATATATACTGTATTTTTGGATTTTTTGGGCAGAGCAGTGAGTTATGATGATATTGCCACCCTTAGGCCAGAATTCTATATGTGCCTTTCCTTATTTTGACTGAGTAATAAAACGAGGTTGGTTGTGGCTATATATGTTGTGTTGCGTATTGTTTTCTGGGACGTGTAAGTGCTTCTGGGTGAGTATGACAATGGGCTGTCTGGGAACCATACGAGCTGCTAACTAGTTGTCGGTGTAACTAGGCCATCACTCAGTTAGAAAATTTGTAGTGAAAATTCGACTGTGTGATAATTTCCTATATGGAGTATGAACCTTTTTTTTCAAAGAAACCTCGACTGTGTGCAAAGGATTTTATTAATGCCAAAAAAAATATAAAGTTATTAGGGGGCTAGATGGCGTAGCAAAAGCGAAAGCATTTTGTTGAAAAAACATCAACAAAGAAAAGAGAGAACAAACAATCTAAGAGAAAAAGTACAAGCTATAGAACTGGGAAATAATTTTAAGAAACTAAGAAAAGTATGCTACAAGTAATTTCCTTAGAGGAGAAAGAAACCTCTATACTTATTTTCCTTGGAGGAGAAGGAAAAATATCCCAAAAATAACTCTACCTACACTACTATTAAATTACTTCTTAAAAGCTAGTAGATTAATAAAATAAATTGTGAAATAAAGAATAAAAAAAAAAATCATGATCGGCTCGAGTTCCTTGTCCTACATCATTTTCCCATAATTCTAAAAAAAAAAAAAAAAAAAAAAAAAAAAAAAAAAACTCGTCCTCAAGTTTATCTTGAGACATTGGAGTTTCCATGCCAGAGAACCAAGTATTTTGAAGATTTGAACATTTAAGTATCTTCTAAAAATTAATTTTCACAACTCGAGAAATCCTAATCAAGTTCGCATTATCCTTGAGTTGATTCACTATATTTAACAATAAAGGATTTAACATGGGAAAATAACTTCCGATTCCAATAAAAAATCAATATCAGTAAGTTTGTGCAAATTTTCTTTTGAAGATCTCAAACGAACATCTTCCAGCCCAACATTTTTCAATTGATCTTCACTAAAATTTTCTTTAACAATCGTTTTGATTGTTTCCAGCTTTGAATAGTTATTCCTCGTGACTTCTTGAGCATCAGCTTGAACAACTAAGTCGTCGATGCCCTCTAAATGATTACGCTCCATGATTTCAAAATTCAAATCCTCTTTTGCTTCTTATGGGTCTTCCTTGAGTATCAGCTTGAACAACAGAAGTGATTGAATCACTCCGAATGTTTATGATCTATGATTTCGAAATTCAACTTCTCTCTTTACTTCTCGTGAGAACCAACATGAATACCGAAGGCATCAGGAAGATTAATGTAATCATACGGTGATATTACAATTTCATCAAAATTGGCCACCTATTCTTAATTGTTCTTTGATAGGTTGTTTTGAGTACTGAGTTGATAAAACTCATTGGTGTACTCAGTAACCTATCGGGCGGCAATTGTTGTAGTGGTGATACAACGTTTGCTCATAATCCTCAAGGAGAAATCAAAAGGCAACAACCAATATAAATACTGAAAATTCGCATGTCCCAGACAAGCATGCCACAAGTCTAAATTTTCTAACGAACAGATAGGGGAATCAAAAACAAATAGCACAGAGGCTTGCATACTAGAAAGTGGTACGTCTAGGTGGAGGATTCCCAAGTACTAGGGACCATCATGCTCATATCCCCTGCCAAAAATCTTCCTCAAAATCAGGTCCTGCAAGAAGCAACAGTCGGGTAAGAAAATTATGGCACGATCAAAATTCTTAGCAAGGTGACCAACAAATAGAAAATTATAGGTAAATTTAACGACATAGTAAACAAAGTGAAAGGTGATATCGGGGGAAAGGTAGGCATCTCCTTGACAACGAATAGGGATGGAGCTCCCATCTGCAATGCTGATTGACAGATGAAGCATTGGAGGTAAAGGTAGAGAGCGCACAAATCATGTGATTGTTACCCCCGGAATCCAAAATCCAAGTAGGATGGCCAGACTTACCATGAAGCGCGGTAGGAGTATTCGAGCCAAGAGCAACCGTGTGGCCGGAAGATGATGCCAAATTGGTTAGCTGAGCCTAAAGCTGGGTAATTTGGGCCTGAATTTGGGAAAAATCTGTGTGAGCTGGTGGTGGATCTATCGAAACAGGAACGATATCAGCAAAAACACCAGTACATAGTGCTCCTTTTCCTTTTCTACCTCCGAGGTTTCAACTCAAGATGGAGGTTACAGCACGGGTCAATGTGGTGACTAGGCCTTCAGCAGTGCTAACAAAAAGGACGTGATCTTGATGGGCGAGGACCGAAAGGGGCCGCAAAGGCCATCTACTCAGGGACAGAAGGAGTGACTTCAAGCGAGAAGAAGAGTCGGTGTTTTGAATCGTTATCAACAATTGAGAATACTCCACATAGATCAAGCATCGGTAATGCATTTAAAATCTAAGCACAAAGTTTCTTGTATTAAGGATTTAAACCCATGAAGAAATGGTATGTGTTACGGCAATTCTGCTGCTTAGACTCAATCTCAGCAGCATACTCGGGGAATTCGCTCAAGGGTTCGTATCGCGTAAGTTCCTCCCACCGAGTCTGAAGGTACCCGAAGTAATCCACAATTGATAGTCCCAGGGATGCCTGGGAGGCATGAGAGATCTCACGATAGAGCTCGCAGATCCGTAATTCGTTGCGAGAGTAGGAATACATCTTCATAAGAGAAAACCGTAATCCTTCTACCATCTCGTGGAATACAAATATATTATAGATCTGATCCTTTATATAATTGAAAATCCACCCTAGGATGGTCTAGTTATCTACATCCCACTGAGTAAACATGGGATCGTTGATATCTGGCCTTTGCTCAATGCCTACGAGCCATCCAGTCATAAATTTTGCACAAGGTAGAAACAGAAGGAGCAAGACCATACACAAAAATTCGCCCCATTGAGTAATACGGTTGCGACACATTGGACTGGGGCATGATTCGTACGAGTAGGGTCTGAATGGGTGGATAGTTGTAGAGCAGCAACGGTCTAGGTTTGGACATCTTCTTTTCCGAAGGCCATGGGTACAGACAATACGAGATTGTAGCAGTGAAATAATTTGACAAATGCAACAGAGGAATAACGGGGCTCCGGCAAAAGAAGGTACAATGTGACTACTGTAACCAGAGACGCAATTACCCAACCATATAATAAAAAGAAAAAACTACCGTGTGTTTAGGTTATCCGTTATCTGGAACACTAACCGATCTAGAACAATGACAACGGGCCAAAAAAATTAACCAGCGGCGAACAAACTGCAACTTGTGTTAGTGCATAGCCCATAACGTGCGGTTAACAGCAGCACGGGACAGGTGCTGGACGACAGTCAGTAGCTGGACAGTTGCCTGCGACAGTAACTGGTGCGCAAAGACACAAGAATGGTGCACGAGGGACTGGTGCGTGTGCAAGACTGGTGCACGTGAGACTAGTGCACGCAGGAGGTTGGTGCATACGGCTGCTAGTGACCTGCTGTTAGGGGTAGGGTTCGTGTGTGCGATGGTTGCTGGTTCGCGGAGGCTTGGTGCTAGCAAAGGCGACTGGTGCGTGAAGCTTGCACGAGGACTGCTGGTTCGCTAGGCTTAGGGTTCACGTGCACAAGGGATGCTGGTTCGCGAAGGGGACTAGTGCGTAGGAAGGGGAATAGTGCGCGAGGGTTGTTGGTTCCCTAGGGTTAAGGTTCAGGACAGCTGCGCGGCTGGATGGGGGTGACGGCTGGTGGGGTGGATAGTTAGAGTTAAGGTTTGGGTAGGACAAAAAATCTAGCTCTCATACCAAAAAGGATATAAAGGGAGAAAAATATTTTCATATATCACCGGAATAAATGGACTAATAAAGCCCGACAATAACAATATCAAATATTCAAAGAAAACTAAAATAAATGCAATAAATGTCGTATTCCAACACTGCTAGGTGATACTGCTTCTAGAGTCGAAAATTTCTCCCTATTAAACCTTGGGTTCTCATCTCATGCCGCTAGAATTAAGGATCACCAGGTGCAATAAGCAACTGTTAGACATTGTGCTTATATGGATTTGCTGGATGCTTAGGAAGTCTACATGTGCATATGTGTTTGATAAGGTAAGGCCAAATACTAAAAACATTATCCATGCTATTCGTAATGTTTTTGCTTCCTCTATTCATGCTAAGATCAAAACCAGAGCAGACAAGGAATGGGATGCACTGTTTGAAATCAGAACCAGGGAAATTTTTTCTAGACCTTCAAAGATTGTTTACTGGCTGCCTCCTCCTCTGGGAAACCATCAAACTAAACTCAGATGGTGCATCCAGATCCAGTCCAGGATGTGCAGGAGGTGGTGGTATAATCAGAAACCATGCTGAAGTCCGTCTTTACGCTTATTCTCTAAATTTTGTTTGCTTCACTTACATGCTTGCTGACCTTCAAGCAATAGTTCAAGGTTTGCATTGGTGCATTAGTCAAGGTTATCACAATATCCTAATTGAATTGGATTCTCAAGTGGCAGTGATGATGATCAATGATGATGCCAAACATCCACAGAGTGTTAAGCACATCATTCAGCAAATCCACATACTCAAATCCTTAGTGTAAGTTTCAGCATAATTTCAGAGAAACTAATGCTGCAACAGATTTCTTAGAAAATTGGGGCTCTGATCATGGTAATGTCATTTTTAATAACTGGTCTTCTTTGCCTTGCAAGTTGAAGGGGCTGATTCATCTTGACAAAGCTGGTACTTGCATTAGAATTTAGTTCAATTATTTATTCATTTTTCTTTGCTATTTTATTTGTCCCCCTCTTTTGTATTCTTTCTATCAATAAGGCCTGGTCCTCTTATAGCTTATTATTAGTTCCCCGCCGAGGTTAATTAAAAATAAATATGTACATAATAAAGATAACTGAAAACATGGATAAACTTATTTTCTTTTTTCTTTTTCTAATTTTTTTTGAATTTTTTTTTTTGTTTGTTGTAATTTTGTTTCGTTTTTTCTTTTCTGAAGAGAGAGGGTGAGCCTTGGGACAATGGTAAAGTTGTTCCATTGTGACCTCGAGGTTCGGGGTTCAAATATTAGAAACAGCCTTTCAATATACAGGGGATATCTGACCCTCCCTAGACCTTGCAATGACGGGAGTCTTCGTGCACTGAGCATCTTTTTTTCTTTAATGAAGAGAAAAGAACCTGAGCGAAAAGGGACTAGCCATTAGTTATTCGTACAGAGAAACGAAGGCCACAACAATGTTTGCAAGGGTAGCCATATGTGAGCGGCTACAGCAACGGTCAGTGGACGTCAATGAGAGTCGATGAACGTCTACGAAGCTCCGACAAGGAACAGCGAGGTTTGATCTAGACAGATGTGGGTGAGATCTAATCGTATGGTTACGAATTTGGGCAGCGGTTGAGGCTAAAACTGGGATTGCAAACGTCGGCGAGCGCGGATAGAGCGCTTCAAGGGTTGAGGATGGCCAAAAGCAGTGGAGAAAGACTGGAAGTTGGCAGCTGTTCACAAAATCTGTTCTTACACATTTATCTTTTTCTTTTTTTTCTGTGTTTATGATATGCACGGATGATTGGGGAAAAAGAATTGGTAGCACAAGACTATAGGGTAGGGTTCCATAAACGTCTATTGTGGCAGCTATGGCGTTGCATTAGCATGGTGCCGACAACGTCTAGTGTGACGGCTGCAATGGTAGCCTAGAGTGGCGAAGGCGACACCTAGTGCCTGCTATTACTTCAAGGCTCCTTGATAAAAAGGGGCTTATGATTCCAGTAGTTGAAAGCCTTCACTATTGCACTATTTTGAATAAATTAATAAAGATTATCAGTTGCTCGTTCGAGTTGGCTAACTTTTTCTGCCCATTCATCATTATCTTCTGATATTCAGTATTTGCCCCACACCAAGGGAGGGTGGGAAAACATCTTCAATGATTAAATTTGTCACGCAGTGCAGTCAGTCCTAGACAAAACATGCACTAGCAGAATAATTTGTGATGTCGATACAAATATGCTGAAAAATCAAAGCACAACTCTTGGATAACAAAGGAAGCGGGTGCAACTTATTGATGCAGCCCAACTTTTCGTACAATCCTGGAATAACTCATCGACTAATAGAAGTGCATTTGAGATATTCAAGATACCTGGGAGTTGGTCTTCCATCAGAACCGGCTCCATCAATGTTGAAAATATGACCCCCACGAGGTTGGTTAAGCATCATTTTTATTGCCTGGACAATGAGATGGCATGAGAACAAGGCCTGAAAAATGTCACCAACAAATTGAAAGACCTTTCTACCTCTCGACAACATATCATCAAACCAAGAGTATTTGTTGTGACTACTTCGCTGTACAAGAAGTTCAACAATCAATAAAAGACAACAATAATCAGGTAAAAAAGAAAGACAACATAACATAGACCCACATAAGATCTTCATCTGAAGCTTCTGCCAGTGGTTTATAGCTGTATGCATTTGATCCTGCATTATTAATCTGCATTATTTTCAAACAATAAAAAATGAGAAGGGGAAATGAAATATCATTGTCTCAAGGGTACAATGAAAATAGATTATTATGGTGAGGATTAATAGAGGACCATCTTTACAAACTATTAAAGTAAGAAGAGAATACTAAAAGAATGGGACAACTTTTCCATTTTGTCATCCTTTCCCTTTATTTATAATAGAGCTCAGGAAACTGTCCAAAAACTCAAACCAATATAGCAATGAAAGAAATACTCTTTAACACTCCCCCGTCAAACAAGAGCATATATATTGTATGTTCCTTGTTACATGTGTATTTTATCCTTGAGACACCCGATGGTTTAGTAAATAAATCAACTAACTGATTAACTAAATTCACATATCCGGTCTCAATTAGCTTCTACAACAATTATTCTCGTATGATTTGACAATAGAATCCAATGTGTTGCGTTCTTTGTATAAGATAATCAAAATCCAATATCTTTCTACTATGAGAATACTTTAATTTATACAATATACACAAGAAAGATTATGGTAATAGCTCCAAAACTAATGCCTTAATTTAAGCCTAAAATAATTGGAATTAATTACAATAAAAAGAGGCTAGAATCATAGAGGTTTAATACTCCCCTGCAAACCCGGCTAGCCTAGAGAGACGAGGTTGGATCATAGAAGATGAAAGCGGGTCTTGTGAAGTCCCTTGGTGAATATATTTGCGGGCTGATTAGAAGAAAAGATAAATTGGACTCCGTGTGTGCCAGTAAGTAAGAATGTGTTCCCGTATAAAATGATAATCCAGTTCAATATGCTTAATACGAGCATAGATCACAGGATTTGAGGCCATGTATGTAGTGCTGAGATTATCACATAGTAGGGTGATAGGCGTACAAATGGAAAATTGCAACTCCTGAAACAGATGAAGTACCTTTGTGGATTCGACACAAACATGAGCAAGGGATCAATACTTCAACGCTTGATCGAGAAAGAGTGGACTGTTTCTTGATGATCCAAGAGATCAGATTGGAGCCCAAGAAAACACAGAAGTCAGTGGTAGAGCGACGAGAGTTAGGGCAACCTGGCTAATCAACAACAGAATAAGCCGCAAGGGCTAAGGGGGTAGTACTACGCTGAAAAAAAAAAAAGCTAAAGTTCAGTCCCTTTTAGGTAACGAAGGATCCGTTTTGCGGTTATAAGGTGGTGTACTCGAGGTTCCCTCCTGAACTGAGCAACATAATTAATAGAATAGACAATGTCTGGTCTGATGAAAGTAAGATACTGCAAGGAGCCAACCAATTAGCAATACTCAGTGGCATCTGACAAGAGATCTCCGCTATGAGATGACAACTGAGTTTTAGCACATACATAGCTATTCCAGGGTTTACAGTCTGTCATAGAGAAGAGTGCAAGAAGATCAGCAGTATACTTGCAAAGCGAGAGGCGTAAACCAGCAGATTTCAAGGCCTAGAAAGTAAGATAAAGAACCAAGGTCACTGAGCTCAAACTCCTTTCCAAGAGTGGTGATGAACGATTAAACTAGCGACGCTTGATTGCTAATGAGTATAATGTCATCGACATATAAAAGAAACAGCATCATTGAGAGTTAGAGTGGCAAATAAACGGAAAGTGATCAACTCGACATTGGGTAAAACCATATGTAAGAGGAAGGAGCTCGGACGTTGGAACCATGGTCAGGGTGCATGTTTGAGGCCGTAGATAGCCTTTTTGTAGATGACAGACGTGACGAGAATGAGGCAGAACTATAAAACCAAGTGATTGTGCCATATAAACAATTTCCCAGAATGCCATGAAAAAAGGCATTCTTCACATCAAGCCGGTGGATTGTCCACCCAAAGGATATGGCAAGACTAAACACAATACGAACAGTAGTACGTTTGATTATAGGACAAAATGTCACATCAAAGTCAACACCCGCTTGTTGATGGAAGTCCTTGGCAACTACGCGAGTTTTGTGCCGCTCAATGGAACCGTATATTTTGCGCTTGAGTTTGAAGAGCCACTTACAACCAACAACATGTTGATATGGGGAAGGAGGGACAAGAACCCAAGTTTTGTTCTATAATAAGGCATTAAATTTAGTGGTCATGGCTTTACGCCATTCAGGGACACGAACAGCCTAGGTGTAGAATGTTGGCTCATCAATGGGAGAGGAAGCTGAGCAAGCAAAGCCTGTGAGAGAGGATATCGGACTGTACTATCGAATATTGCGGAGGAACTGGAGAAAGAGGAGCCCCAGGAAGGGTAATAACAGAAGAATTAGACTGTGAGGACCGAATTTGTCAGCGTTGATAATGATGCATAAACGATTAACGAATAGGAGATTGAGCACTTTTTTGTTGAGCTGATTGTAGAGATAGAACAAGAGCTGGTGGTAATGATAGGTCTGGTTGAGTGCTTCTGGTGTTAGATGTGAACGAGAAGTATAATTCATTGAAACAAACATGCCCAAAAATATGAATTCTGTCAATTGTGCGATCCAAACAGCGGTAGACCTTGTACTGCAAGCTCTAACATAAACACAATTTATTAGTTAAGTAAACACCTAAATGAGGGTAACATGCATAGCCAAACACACGTAGCTTAGGTAAGGAGCATGGTCATAAAGACATGAAAATGGTGAGGACCAGTGAAGTTTAGAGGAGGGGAGACAATTGATTAGGTGAATAGCTGTAGAGACTGCTTCGGGCCAGTGATGGACGGGAATATGACTTGTGAGAAGGAGGGTATAGGACATGTCAACAATGTGGCGGTGTTTACGTTCAGCGATGCCATTTTGTTTGGGAGTGTGAGGATAAGAGAGACGATGATGAATACCTAGGGGTAAACAAAGAGATTTGAAATGACCACTATCATATTCCCCACCGCCATCACTTTGAAATTGTTGGATATATGCTAAAATGTTTTTGAAATGGTGGAGAACTTCAGATTTTCGTACCATTAAGTATAGCCAAGTAAAACGAGTGTAGTCGTCAGTGAACAACACATAATATTTATAACCAAAGACAGAAAGTACAAGAGATTGTCATGCATCATAGTGAACTAAAGTACAGGGAAAAGAAGTTTTTATTTCATGAGAACTGGGAAATGGGAGACATGTGGATTTACCCAGAGCACAACCTGAGCAAAAAGAGGATTTAAATTTAAAATGACAAGATAACAATTTATTAGAACCAAAGTGAGACATGACTTGAGCAGATGGATGATTAGGCAATTGTGCCAAAGCATTGACAAGTTGACTGGGGCAGACAAAGCATGTAGGCGGGGCGAGACGTGTAGAGACCATCCTTACATAGACCCTGATAGAGGAGAGAACCAGAGGTGAGATCAAAGATATAGAAGTGGTAAGCATCAAAAGCATAAAGAACATGATTATCAGTGCAAAATTGTGTCATAGAGAAAAATTTTATGCATCGAAGGAATGACGTAGACATTATTAAGAAGAAAGGAAGAGGAGGCAAGTGGTAGTATCATGTTACTCATATAACTTATTGGTAGTTGATTACCCACTGGATGGTGTGTGATGTTGGAGGAAAGTTGGGTTGCCCGTCATGTGGGTAAATGTACCAGTATCATGATACCAACTAGGATCATTGAGTAAACACTATGAAGTTTGTTTACTTTGATGCACCTGACATAGAGCAATATGTAGGCCTACAAAGAGAGAGTTCTGTGATAGAGGACAAATAGTTGTGCAAATGAAAAGAGTCGGTAACAATGGCGGCCAGAATGACCAATCCCAAAGCATAATTGACATTGAGACATGGATGCGGGTGCAAGAGCAGGGCCACGAATACCCGAGGGATTGGAGCAATTGGTTGATGGACGACCAATGTTTTTGCATCCTCTGTAGCAAGAATTATTCCGCAGAGTAGCACCAGAATTAGCCTAAGATGCAAAGAAGGCGGAAGGTGTAGGAATGAAAATTGTTTTGTGTCGGGCCTCATATTTGAGTAATCGAGCACGCAGATTAGAGAATAGTAAAGGTGAGACAAAAGTCTCAATAGCAATAACTAACATGTTGAACTCAGAACCAAGGCTGTTGAGAACGGCGTTGACCAAATCTTTGTTAGAAAAAGAATATACAAAACAAAGGATAGAGCAAATGAGGATGAGGGTTCCACAGTGCCGAATCCACGAATAGGGATTGTGGAACTATCAGAAACAGTAACAAGGAACAATGAAGTTGCTGACTGAATATGTATAAATAAGAAAGAAGTACCTGACATGTGATTAGTGATAGCAAAATCTATAATCCAGGGCGTGGGAGGGGAAGGGAAAGTTGAAAGACAAGCGGTAGAAGTACCTCGTTGAGCTAAAGAAGCAATAGGGAGAGATGCTTGATGGGATGCCTTATACTAAAAGAATTGGGCATATTCCTCATCAAGGATGTCCTTGACCTCGTGAGACTATAAGCAAGATCATTTGAATTAGATGTTAATGCGTTGGCGAATTTGGGTGGACCGCCAACTAAGTCAACAGATTTCTCTGCTATGATTTTCCTTACACAGGAGCCGTAACAATGTAGGCCACGACCACTGCGTCCACCCCGAGGGCCACCACCACAACCACTACGAGAGGAACCACCACAACACCCACTAGTTTGATCACCACGATCTCGTAAAGGGATATGTGCAACAAGTGCGGAATGCTCAGACAACGCAGATGAACTGGAGCTAGCAACACTTTCCCTATTAGTGCCACGCAAAGCTCGTGAATAGGCTTTAGTGATAGAGGAAAGAGTAGCACTAACAAGGATTTCAGATCGAATTGGCTCAAATCAAGATGTAATCTGGCTAAGAACTTCATGATGGCCATTTGCTCACATTGCTTATGCATTTCTTCCATAACGGTAGTCATAGGAAGAACATTATTTAACTCCTCATGAAGCCTGTTGAACGTGGAAAAATAATCCATAATAGATTGCGTGGCTAGTTGAAGCTGGAGGTACTCGACCAATAAGTCATACATCTGGGTAAGATTACTGGAATACAACACATGAAAATATTCCCATATTGCTTTCTACGTATCCAAATGAATACACATATCAACAACTTGAGGCTCCATCGCATTCCACAACATCGATATAATCTGCACATCAGCTAGAATCCACTCCTCAGACTTCTTATCATCTTGTGTCGAGGCAGATTCTGTGAGATGACGGGATTTCCCTTGTCCGGTAAGGGCAACTTTCACAGTTTTCGACCAATAAATAATTGGTCCCATATAAATTGCGGGTCATTAACCGTTGGGGTGAAGCCATCGACAATACTATTCGTCAATGCGATAACTAACCATAACAAAACAGGAATGAACAAGGGAAACAAAAACTATTATAGAGCTTAAACGGGAGACTTTTTTTAAAACTTACAGACTTAGGCTATTATGGGAACAAAAGGTCGTTGTTGTTGTTATCAGACATGAGAAGAGCAGAGTGGTGCGATTGTGGTCTTCAATGGCGAAGGGAGCTATGGCCTAGATTTGTTTTGAAAAAATAAAAAATGAAGATCAATGTGGCCGGACACGAACCAGCGAAAGCAGATCTGTGTTGAAAAACAGCGGCAAAGGGCCGGACAGCTGTAGATCTCGTCTGAAAATCAACGGCAGAGACGGCGATGACGAAGCTGGTGATGATCAAAGGTACAGCGGCGAGGGACGATTTGTCCAGATGAGCAGCGCCGAATAGAGTTCTGGTCAGAAAATCAGCAGCGAAAGGCTTGACGGTTGGCGGCGAAGTAAGAGGTGATCAACAATGGTAGCGGAGGTTGGATCGGTGAAGGAGGACAATGGCGGCGAGTAGACGGCAAGATCTAGGGTTTCGACCCTATTTTTCTATTGTACGGGAGGTGAAAGAAAAGAAGGAAAAGGGAAAATAAAAAAATAATAGTTGAAGAGAACTGAGAGATTAGTATCCCATAACCTGCTCTTGATATCATGTTAAACTAAGAAGAGAATACAAAAAGAATGAGAGAATTTTTTATATTGTGTCAGCCATTTCCTCTATTTATAATAGAAATAAGGAAATAGTACAAAAACCCAATCAATTTAGGAATAACAGAAATAACCCTTAACACAAAGCAAATAACGAAACATCGAAAAAAGTGTCATATTTGGACCAGCTGACAGCCTCACATGGCATAGGGTGTTATGCAGCACAATGTATCCAACTCAGAATTAAGCACATACTCCCCTTCAACTACATACATAAGTGCAAACCCCAAAATTTAGTTTGCACAAAATAAAATGACAGTGTGTCCAATTTTTAATACATTAAAAACGAATTCACAATAAAATAAACAAATAACAGAATTCATATCCTACACAAAGCAAGCACAAAATATGTGCGTTGAGTCCCATGTTTAACTAATGTTTAAGCTACATATTACAAAAGCAAATTTACAATCGTGTGAACATTCATAAAATCCCCAGTCACACGAGATTCAGCCCCTTGATGGTAAAAATCTAAACCCCTTTTCAGTAAATTCATAAAGCCCTCCAACAGCTCTCCCAAACCATCCCCACCGACCCCTTGTTGACCAGGATTCAGCCCATCCAGCCTCCGTTACTCCCTCCACTGTATCGCAAATCTTGTACACCCCTTGCACTAACAATCCACTCAGCTCACCCACCCTCACTGTCTTACTAAATTCTCACGTACCAAAGAGGGTGTCATATACCTCAATAATGAGATTCTTCTTATGGCTGAAAAGTAAATAGTGCTGAAAAGAGGTGTTTTTATTGGAGATATGAAATCAAAATTTAAGGCCTGAGGTAAATAATTTGTGAAGAAAATAAATCGAGAAGCATCTAGTTGTATACAAGATGCGCACTTGTTACACGTGCAAGTTGAAGCCTCTAGCCACTCTTGGTGAAGATTTTTCGAGAAAGAAGATGAAGAATAGGAAAAGAAACTGAAGCTTTTCTCGTATCTTTCCAGAAGTATGTACAGCAGTATATATAGGACTAAGAGTCAGAAAATAGTCCACTAACCTAGGAAAAAAACAGCTAATACACCTCCTATAATTAGGCAAAATAGAAAAGGAAACTAAATCCTAGAAATCAGATAATTAACTAATTGAATCACCTATTTACAGCCTTTACAACTCAGCAAATCACAAGAGGAAATTATTCCCTAATTTTCGAGAACCAAATCTCATAAATTCTACACTTCCCCTCAAGTTGGGTGATGGATATTAATCATTCCCAACTTGCAACTCAGTTCTTCAAAGGTGGTTTGAGGTAATGCTTTCGTGAGGACATTTGCAATGTGGTGACAACTTGATGTATGTAAGAGGTGCACAACTCTACCATCTAACTTATCTTCGATGAAATGCCAATCAATTTCCACATGTTTGGTTTGGTCATGATGAACTGGGCTTCTGACAATTCTTATAGCAGTTTGGCTGTCACAATACATGCTGATAGGTTCAAGGATTGTGAAGTCCAGTTCATTGAGTAATCTTCTTAACCACATTCCTTCACAAATCCCATGAGCCATAGCTCTGAACTCAACTTTTGCACTGCTTCGAGCGACAACTGACTCTTTCTTACTTTGCCAAGTTACAAGATTCCCCCACATGAATGTACAGTATCCAGTATTAGACCTACGATCCACAATAGAGCTTGTCCAGTCAGCATCGGCAAAAACTTAAATTTTTTCCGGTTGGAATTCTTATTGAAATACAATCCTTTTCCTGGTGTCATCTTGAGATACATGAGTATGCGATAGACTACCTCCATGTGTTCTTCAGTGGAATTGTTCATGAATTGACTCACAACACTCATTGAAAAACCAATATCCGGTCTAATGTGGGATAGATAGATGAGTTTCCCACTAGTCTTTGATAACGGCCTTTGTCCACAGGTGCACTATCTTCTTTAATCCCGAGCTTCACTGCAGAGTCCATGGGAGTTTCAACTAGTTTACACCCAATCATTCCAGTTTCCTTGAGAAGATCAAGAGCATATTTTCTTTGAGAGACAGAGATGCCTTTCCTAGTCCGAGCTACTTCCATTCCTAGGAAATATTTTAGATTTCCTAGATCTTTGATTTCCAATTCCTTAGCTAGGACTTCCTTGAGTTTATTAATCTCTGTTGTACAATTACCTGTCAAAACAATATCATCTACGTATACAATTAGGATAACCATTCTGCCAGTGGGAAAATGCTTGACGAAGAGTGTGTGATCTCCTTGACACTGATTGTACCCATATCTCTTCAATACTTTAGACAACCTATAGAACTGTGCATGAGGAGACTATTTCAATCCATATAACGATTTCTTAAGTTCGCAAACTTTGCTGTTTGTAACATGAGATTCAATTCCAGGAGGAATGTCCATATAGACTTCTTTTTCGAGATCACCGTTGAGGAATGCATTTTTGACATCTAATTGGTAAAGAGGCCAATCCAAGTCAGATGCCAAAGAGAGGAGGACACGAACAGTGTTGAGTTTTGATACAGGTGCAAACGTTTCTTGATAATCAATCCCATATGCTTGAGTGAATCCCTTAGCCACAAGGCGAGCCTTAAATCTTTCCACACTTCCATCTGCCTTGTGTTTCACCGTAAAGATCCACTTACACCCAACAACTCGTTTTCCTGGTGGCAATTCTATAAGCTCCAATGTCTTGTTTTTCTCTAAGGCAATGAGTTCTTCAAGAATAGATGTCTTCCATTCAGGTACCTGAATAGCTTCATAAACAGAGTTGGGTACCTGTATCTAATCAAGACGGCTGATAAAGGCCTTATAACTTGGTAAGAGACTTTTATAGAAAATAAAGCTGTAGATAGGGTGATTTGTACATGATCTCACACCTTTTCTCAGAGCAATTAGCCAATTGAAATCATCAGGAGGCAATTCAGTAATGGGAGGCTCAGAGATGTTACCTGTAGAACTGTCAAGGTCGCTTGTATTTGAGTTGGACTCCTAGGCTGACTCAAGATATGCTCGGTTCTCTATTCTCTCTTGAGTTCTTCTCCTCCTAGAAAAAACACGAAGATCGTTATTTGGGACATTGGAATTTTGAAAATTTGTTGGCAGAGAAGTTGAGGTTCAACATAATTGGGAACGAAGTTATTAGGAGCATTTTGAGGTTCTGTTTGAGACACTAACTCGCTTTTGGGAATTTGGGGGACAGGATTTGTTGGAATCGCTAAAGGTTCGGATGAAGAGAGCAATTAAGTGGAAATTATATCCCAAAGCTAGTATTCATTGCCTATGTTCTCCCCCTGAATGGCAGGTTTGGGATAGTATGGATATTGTTCAAGAAAGATGACATCCATTGTGTTGTAGAACCGTCTTGTGATAGGAGAGAACATTTGTATCCTTTCTAGTTTGGAGAATACCCTAGGAATATACATTTGATGGCTTTGGGGTCAAGTTTACCTCTATGATATACATGGACATAAGCAAAGCATCCAAATACTTTTAAAGGAATGTTAGACACAATTCTGGAATGTGGATATGACTCGAGAAGAGTATTGACAAGTGTTTTGAAATTTAGGACACGACATGGCATCCTATTGATAAGGTAGGTTGCAATAAGGACAGCTTCCCCCCAAAACTGTTTAGAGACATAAGTTGTGAACATGAGAGATCTAGCTACCTCAAGAAGATGCCTATTTTTCCTTTCAGCCACCCCATTTTGTTGAGGTGTGTCAACACAAAAGCTTAGGTGAATAATTCCAAGACTTAACAGATAATCACTAAGAATTGACGTAAAGTATTCCCTAGCATTATCAATTTTCAACATTTGGATTTTTGTTCGAAATCGGGTTTAATCATGGCATTGAAATTTTTAAATATCTGACCCGCTTCAGATTTTTCTTTCATGAGAAATAACCAAGTGATTCGAGTATGATCATCTACAAATAAAATGAAGCATCGTGCCTGTTGGAATAATTGATTGATTATTTTGTATATACGAAGTCAAATATATAGATTAGGAAAATAGTTAATTGTCATTAGTTAGTTAATTTTTTTAATTCCTAAGTTTTCCTATATGTAGTCTCATATTGTATGATTAACAAAATAATACGATTGATTATTGTATTCAAGTTGGCATCAGAGCTCAAACAAAACCCTAGCCACTATTCACTTACAGCCGTCGTCAGCACTTTCCAAGCCATCGACGACCGTCGCCGCCGGCCCTTTACAGCCGTCAACGACCTTCGCCGGCCTCCTACAACAGCCGACGAAACTTCGCCGGCGCTTCTTACAGCCAAGCAATGACCGAAGGCTCTCCTACAGCCGACGACAAGCCCCCTTACAACCAACAAACACTCACGGCCCCCTACAACGGACAACGAAGTCTCGTCGGCCCTCCACAGGCCATCAACAGCACTCGCCGATCCCCCACAGCCACCGACAAACACTCGCGGCCCCCTACAACCGACGACCAAGCCTCGTCGATCCTCTACAATCCGTCGAAAGCTTTCGCCGGAACCCTAATAGCCAACGACGACTTCGCGTTGGTCCCTTACAGTCGCTGACAGCACTCGCCAGTCCCTTACAGCCACCGACGAACACTCGCAGCCCTAGCCACCGCCGCCGCTACCAGATTTGTTTGAAGTCGACAAACCAAGCTAACTCTGAGCAACTCGGTGAGCCAACTCAGTGAGCCGACTCAACTCAGCATCAAGCAACCTGGTTTCGCGAGATTTGCTCGTTGAAGGTCAACCCGACGATTCTCAACCTCTGACGATTTTCCCCTGCCTTCACCATGTCCGAAACTGCTTTGGCTGCTGCTAATGCTAACTCCAGCAGATTTCAACGCCAAACAAAGGAACAACCCCGTATATGGTGCAACTACTGCAACAAGCCCCGTCATACATGGGAAACATGTTGGAAAATCCATGGGAAACCGGAAAATTTGAAGAACAAGAAGTCGGGAGAAAAATCTAACCGATCCTATGCTTCCGCGTATGAAGCTACTACCACTCCATTCAACAAAGAGCAAATTGATCAACGTCTGAAATTGCCGACTACCAATCCATCATTCAGTACTCTTAATACTTCCTTAGCTCAAACAGGTAGCAACTCTAGAGTTTTTTCTTGTTCCTTAAACACAGCTCCTTGGATTATCGATTTAGGTGCTTCTGATCACATGACAAGTTTTTATCACCTTTTCAATACCTATTCACCGTGTTCTGGTGACGAAAAAATTAGGATTGCAGACGGTAGTTTCTCACCCATTGCAGGTAAAAGCCAAATAAAAATCTCAGATAGTATTAATCTAAAAACGGCCCTTCACATTCCTACACTTACTTATAACCTCTTATCTGTAAGTAAACTATTGCGAGATTCTAACTGTCACGCCATGTTCTCCGAATCTCAATGTTCTTTTCAGGACCAGAGCTCAGGGAAGACGATTAGCAGTGCCAGAATGGTGGATGGTCTTTATTACTTCAAGGATAACTCTTTGAAGAATAAAACAACTCACGGCCCCAGCGGTATGAGTTCAACTTCTGTTCATGATAAAATCATATTTTGGCACCTTAGACTAGGACATTCAAGTTTTCAATATCTTAAACATTTGTTTCCGACTTTATTTTAAAATGTGGATTATTCTTCTTTTCATTGTGAAAATTGTTTGTTTGCAAAAAGTCAAAGTACTCCTTATAGTTCAAAACCATATTGTGCATCCAAACATTTCTATTTAATTCACAGCGATGTATGGGGTCCCTCAAAATTCACAACAATATCCGGAAAAAGATGGTTTGTGACATTTATTGATGATCACACACGTTTATGTTGAATATGTTTGATGCGTGCAAAATCTGATGTAGAAGCGTTATTTAAAGACTTTTGCATTATGCTCGAAAACCAATTTCAAATGAAACCTAGCATTCTTCACACAGATAATGGAATAGAATACTTCAACAAATGTTTAGGTAGTTTTTTGAAAACAAATGGTATTCTACATCAGTCCACATGTTGTGACATGCCCCAACAAAATGGCGTCGTTGAACGAAAAAACAAACACTTACTTGAAGTCGCACGTGCACTCATGTTCCCTTGAAATAACAACGCCCGAGTAGTATTTAGTAAATGACCATTTTTCCTTTCAGCTACCCCGTTTTGTTGTAGTGTGCTTACACATGATGATTCATGAATAATGCCTTTTTTTTGGAAGTAGGGGGTCAAAATTTGGTTAAAGTAATCCCATGCATTGTCAAACCTAAAGTTTTTAATTTTTACCCCAAACTAGTTTTGAATCATGGCGTAGAAATTAGGGACAACGCTACTGACATCAGATTTTTGTTTGAGCAAAAATATCCATGTAACTCTAGTACAATCATCAATTAGAGAAACAAACCATCTAGACCCTGAAATATTTGGAATTGTGGATGGTTCTCAAATGTCACTGTGAATCAATTCAAAAGGATGAGAACTTCTGGTATTGCTAATGGGAAATGATATACGAGTATGTTTTGCAAGTTCACAAACATCACAATGAAAATCTGTAACATTAAGTCCTTTAAACAAAGTGGGAAACATGATATGTAAGACTCTAAATGATGCATGACCAAGGCGAAAATGATGAAGCCAAATGACATCTTTATTTGAGGAACTAAGAAAAGATAAGGACAAATTATTCATGACTCTTCTAGGTGTTTCAAGATAGTAGAGGCCGTTCCTTTCCTTAGCAAGTCCAAACTTCCTCCCCGAACCCTGGTCCTGAAAAACACAGTAAGAGGGATGGAAAATTGCATAACATTTTAGGTCTTCCGTGAGTTTTTTAATTGAGACGAGATTTGCTGAGAATTGGGTACATGAAGAACATTTTTAAGGACAAGGGAAGGTGTCACGTGGATATCTCCTAACCCTGCAACTGTAGCAAGGAAACCATTGGCAACAATAATTTTCCTACTACTAGGACACGAAGTATAAGTTTTGAAACACTATGAGGTGTAAGTCATGTGATCTGTGGCCCCCGAGTCAATTACCCAAGAGTTAGTTAAACACTTTTCTGAAACATGTAATCCAAAAGGAAGTGAAGACTTACCTAAGAGTGCCAATGAACAAGCACCAGAAGGAAGAGTTCCTATTAAGCCTCTGAGTTTTTCAATCTCTTCGCTATTGAGCCCTCCTTTCTCTTGTCCTTCTTTTTGGTTGATTTGTTCTGTCAAATGAGCCTGAGATTAAGTTCTCTGCTGACCTCCACGGTTTCCCCATTCTCGGCTAGGTGGTTTACCATTCAATTTCCAACAGCTCTCCTTGGTATGCTTTGGTTTTTTACAGTAGACACATCACAAATTATCTTTATTGTCCCTCCACTGACTGGTTTTGTTGTCTCTACCCAAGGGCCTTGATAGGGCCACTTTCCCTCTTTCTTGCCCCAGAGGTTGTTCAGTTTTCGTTGCCAAGGCTGAACCGTCTAAAGCTTGAGGCTCGAGCATTACACCCCTTCGACTTTCTTCTGCACGGATTAGAGAAATCGTCTCCTCCCTATCAAGTATCTAAACCCTAACCTGATCAAATTCTGGATTGAGTCCAGCCAAGAAATCATATACTCGGTCATTCTCAATAAAGTTCTTCAAGGTGGTAGCATCTTCCGAGCAGTTCATCTCAAATACCCGGTAGTGATCAAGTTCCTGCCATAAATTTTTTTGTAATTAGGCGTATTGTCACTGTTTTGCCTCCCTGATTGGCAGCACTTGTCTTTACTTTAATCTCATACACTTGGGCTGTATCATAAGATTTTGAATAGATTCGCCGAATGGAATCCCAAATCTCCTTTGCAGTTGTCAAAAACATACAAGTATCACTAATTGCAGGATCCATTGAGTCCCATAACCATGACATAATCATGGAATCAGCTTCATCCTATGCATCAAACGTCGGATCTCCTTGTTTTGGTCCTGTCCTGAGAAGATGGCTCAGCCTCCCTTTGCACTTCAGATACATTTTAACAAACTGAGACCACTTGAGATAATTCTTTTCAGTTAACCTGTATGTAGCCTGAACACTCTGCAACTCGCCAGTCATCATATTCGAGTTGACCTCATCAGATGGAACAGACGTATTTGAAGCAACAGCAGTTTCAGAGGCCATGGTGATCAGGACAAGAAAGTTATTGGGAAAGATCGTTAAATGCTGGAAAATATGGGGCTGTTTTTAAAAATACAGGGGTAATTTTTGGAATTTATAGGTGGGTTTAGGTTTGTCACTTGATGCTTAAAAACAATCGAGGAGAGAGAAGAGCATTCAATGTAAAAAAAACACGACTTAAGACAAATCGGAAATGGAAACTGGAATCGACGACGGAGGGCTTCGTAGACTGATTTAGCGAAGGATCTGGGGGCAGTAATGGAGGCTAGGGCACTTCCTGGTTTCGGCAACGGTGGCGGTGGCTAGGGCACAAATGGATTTCGGCAATAGATCTGGTTGCGATGGGCGACCTGATCTGATGCGATTCCGACAGGAGTAGTGGTGGCCAAACCCAGAAATTTTCTCGGCAATGAAGGTCGATTAAAGACCTAGAGAAGGCCGATTGAAGACCCAGAGACCCAGAAATTTTTCGGCAATGAAGACCGATTGAAGATGGCGATTAAGGCCGAAAACAACAAAAGAAAAGAATGAGGATTGGGTGGCGATTAAGGCCAAGGGAAAACAAAGGATCAAGCCTTACAACTCTGATGCCATAACGAAGAAAAAAGGTTTAGAATGATTAACTTCTCATACTTCAGAATTATTGGTATACTGTACCAATATATAGACTATTCTAGAAAGAAAAGAAAAAAAAAAGGAAACTAATCTACCTAAATCAAGAAACTAAGCCTAACGTTACAAATCCCTTGATTTAAGGGATCAAAATAATTTTTCTAACTAAATATATACAATGCTGATTTGTTTCCTAATAATTCGGCTATGACAACTGTATACAATTCAACAGTTAGAAATATTCTTCGGAATATAATTGGATAAGCTGATGTTTGGGATACAAAATCCAATCTAAAACGCAACCATAAACCCAATAAAATGAAAAGCTTCTCGTAACTCATCAAAGGCCCGTCTACCATGTGAAAATTTACAGATCAGATTATGTTGGGAGGGGGCGCAAGTTGATTGATTTTATCATCGAAAAGGAAATTGTCGACGCTCTCTTATGCGACGCCAAGGACTTTAACTCCACAACAGCGGTGGGGTTGGAACAAAAGAATAGGCTTGTGAAAGATTTGGCTTTGAAGTTCGAACAAGATGGAGTTGGTGTTCACTTGTTGAATTGAGGTAAGGGTTGCGCTCGGTTTGCCACCAGGAGGTGTATTTGCATAGTCGGCGGACACCATAGCCACCCCCCCCCCCCCCCCCCCCAAGACCGATGGAGGAAGGTGGCTAAACAGTGAAGGGGTGGCTGGAGATAAGGAGGTATGTGAGAGATGGAAAAACCAGGTAGGGTGCTGGAGGGTTGTGGTTGTGGGGAAGACGGCCGGCAAGGGTCTCTAAGGGGTTGCGGCTGCTAGGAGGGACAAAGGTGGACGTTGCAGGTGTGGTTGTTGTAGTCCGCTGGTGATTGCAATGGTTGCGAAGAGGCGGAGATGACTGGTGGCGTTCATTGGTGGGTTGCAGCTATTGGGGGAGACAGAGGTGACGGTGTCAGAGAGAGTAGTAGTTTGCTGGTGATTGCGACAAATGGGGAGAGTCAGAGATGGCTAATTATGTTCGCTGGTAGGTTGCGTTGGGGAGAGAAAGTGGTAAGGTCGCAGGCAACCTTCGCCAGAGAACAAAGGTGGCATCAAGGCAGAATGCTAGCAGAGGTAGGGTTGCACTTAGATGGGATTTTACAGAATGGAACTAGGGTTTTTTTCGTCCAATTAAAACATATCTATACTTTTCAAAACTCTCACCTTGATTCAAACATTCTTATGGAGCTTTCAGAGAGAAAATTGAACCAACGGGTTTCTAAAAATCAGCACCATGCGATCAACAATCATATAGAAGCTTACGCTTAATTGCCTTTTTGCAAAAAGATATCACAGATGTGGGATTTGTGAAGCAAAGCAACTCGTAAAGTTCTCGAGTGAGGTGTTTGGAAGACGTTGAAGAAATTGAATCCAAGTAAGGTCTCAAACTATGTTCGTCATAGCAACTGAATCGTTTTCCTTTTCGGTCTATATTAGCGTCAACTTATCACACAAGTCCCTCCCCCCCCAATTTAACTCACAGTTACACATGAACTAAAAATATAGTGAACACATCGACTCGCAGAATTAGAGGTGAAATTGAGTTCTCCAATTTCAGATCAAGGTCAATGTAAGAAATCATTTTACCTTATTCAGTTAAAAAGCACAATAGCAAGTACCATAGTATAAAGACAAAGGGCCAACCATATAGTGACCAATCATCCTTCTACCCTTCAGAAACACTTTAGTGTTCCCATAACTTTTCAAGTTATGACTTTCACTCATATGACACTGACTAGGCATTCTTTTGATGCTAGTCTAGTGCAAAAATGGTAGTGGCAATGGAGGGAAAACAATTGTGTAATTTCTTTGTCATGACTCATGCATTACTCCTAAAATCTACTTTCAAGTACCCAGCTAAATTTGGCAACATTAAAAAACTCAGAAATGTTCTCATTTATTCTAAACATATCGAGCATTAAATATGTTAAAGGACAAGTGTTGAACATCTAAATCCATTACCCATATGTCAATAAATTTCATATTTTGTTGTGCAAATGAAACCAAATTCTTCACATCGGTGCTTTCTCGAACATCACATTTGGTTCCCTGTGGAGAAATACAACAAACAATTTAAGATAGTAAACGACAGCAATAAGGAAAATAGAAGTATGAAAGGAGGGAATATTCCAAAATATAATGCCAAAAGGAAAGTAAGAAAGAAAATGTAAGGAAATACCCACACATGCTGCTCCCCAAACTCTCCTCTTAAGCTCTGAAGTGCATGTTCCACTCGTTCAGCTGTGAGAAGATCCGTTATGCAAGAGCCATGCAATTTCTGCTAATACTTATTGAGTGAAACTTTTCAATACTTCAACATCCAAAAGAAATATTAGTAAAACAGATATAATTTTTATATACCGCCATAAAATCAGCAAGAAAGGAGAACCGATCACTGGTGTAGTGATTGTGATTCCTAAAATATGAAAGTCTATATATCTTAAGATGTCATTTAAAGAGAACATGTCTAATGAAAATATGATGCTTAAAAATACAATAAGTATACGTCCAAATGGAGACACTATCCCCGAAAGAATGAAACGAATATAATTTAAACAAAAAACCAAATTTAAATGATTGAAGATAATAAAAAAGGATGTAATATATAAGAGCACTCTAGAAGTCATATACTACCAGGTATCGCCACCCTCTTTAATATCCTCGTGAGTTCATGGGGCTTAGTTTGATGTTCAGCAAGTTTTATTCAATATCCATCAAAACATAGATCGTCTTACTTTTTTGTTGGGGAAAAAGAAATCTAAGATTCAATTGGTTTTTTGCAACCCTCCTTGTGATAGACTGAAGTTCAACTTGAATGGAAGTTCTAGGGGTAACCCTGATTATATTGGTGGTGGTGGTACTCTTCGGGATGCTAAGGGGACCTTATTGTTTGGATTCTCTCAATTTATTGGGTTCGGCACAAGTTTGCTTGCGGATACAAAGACTTTGCAGATCGCGTTTCAGCATTATGTGATTTCAACTGGGTTTATGTGGATATTATCACCGACGAAGCTCTACTGGTCGGGATGGTTGAAAAAAACTCTCTTTGTCATGGAGATTGATGTCTCTACTTAGGCATATAAGGATTCTTTTCATCGGTTCATGCTCCTATTTCGCATTGCCATAGGGAAACTAACACAACCATGACTTGTTGGCTAAGATTGGGAGTAGTGGTGAAAAATCAAACTTTTTGGCCGGAAATGTTTTGTCCGGCATCTATTCATGGAAGTCTAAAAATAGACAAGCTTCATTTCCCTAACATCCAGAAAGCAAAAGGAAGTTTTTAATTGTTTGCTATGTTTTTAATTCTTTTTATTTGTTTATTTTGTTATTTGTATTTGTCATTAATAAGTTGTAGTTGCTTTGGCTCAAAGGTCATGCTATGCCCTCCCCTGAATTTTGTGTTCTTTGTTAGAATCAATAAATCCGTCCACGCTCTGTCGAGGTCCCCCCCCCCCCCCCCCTTGGGAAAAAAAATCCTCGTGAGAACTAAATCCAAAATCATGAAGATTGTTTGCTCTAACTAATTGGCCCAACTTCAGTTAACTTTGAAGTTTTCCAACTACATTGACGGTGTTTTGGCGATTGATGTTCAACACAGTAACCATTCACAATTAGGATTCTACTATTGCACAAAATCTGGATAGTGATGCAGGTAAAGATTTTGAAGCTGCAAATGTGATGGAAGTCTCTTGCCGGCTCTTGTTTTTAAAAAGTTCTAAATTTTCCAGCCTGGATAAGCTTCGCCAACATTTTTTGATAAGTATGCAAAGTTTATTCAACTAAACTATAAAGCAAGGGAAAAAATCCTACAGGAAACTAAAAAGGAGATGCTATCAGATGCCCTATAACCAGTATACCAAAAGAAAGATATGTTAAAAAAAAAAAAAAAAAAAAAAAAAAAGGATTCTTCTAATCTCTCTATAGGAAATGTTGTCTGCTAAAATGAAAATTATCCCATATACTCCAAAAAGTGCTAAAGGAATCATCACCCATAACTAACGCAAAGAGGAGTTCCTAGAGCAGCGTTCATGCCAACATTTCCAATAACAAAAGCCTCATCAACTTACCATCATGTTTTTTAAGCGGAAACCTGGTATCAAGGGAAAACTTATTTGATAACAAACAAATACAAGGCAGGAGACTGCACACTAAGCCTTACCAACTTAAAAAATGCAGCCTAATTGCTATGTGGCATGCAAGTACAAGAATCCATATAAAATTGTAAACAGAAGTGTTAAAGTAAAAGGAGAATAGAAAAGGAATGAGACGGCATGGACCACTGTGGTCAGCCTCTCCAGTTATTTATAATAATCATAATAAAGGGAACAGTGCAGAAACCCTAAATAAAAGTGATTGACTAAAATACTCTTCAATACTCCCCCTCTTGCTATATAGCATATAAATCGTATGCTCCAAACTTGTTACAAATGTATTTTATCCATGATCCCCATAACGGTTTAGTAACTAAATCGACTAATTAGTCAACTGAATTCATGTGTAGTTCCTTAGTAGATGATCCTACCAGATCAATTCACATATATGTGGCGGAGCACTATACTTTAGAATCCGCACTAGACCAAGCAACTAGTTTTTGTTTCTTACTTTTTCCAAGACATCAAATTACGTCCAACAAATAAACAGTAACCGGTAGTGGATTTTCTATCTGATGGAGAATCAGCTAAATCGGCATCGATATATCCATCTGTGAGGGTTTGACATTGACATTGATACCATAGATCACAACCAGGTGCACCTTTCAAGTCTCTGAGAATGCAAACAACGACTTCCCTGTGACTGGTCCTGGACCGTCAAATTACTGATTGATAACACTCACAGGAAATGCGATGGCGGGTCGAGTAACCGTCATGTAATTCAGCTTTCCAACTAGACATTTGCCCTACCCTGAACCTGTCAATAACTCTTCATGATTGGCCTATAATTTTGTTTAAGAATCCAAAGGTGAGTACACTGGTATGGATCCTAAAATCCATGTTCCGCTAAACAAATCAATAACATATTTCCTTCGAAAGAAGTAAATGCGTTTGACTAGATCGAGTAACTTTGAAAGTCAATGTACAACTCTTTTCCTGGAAAAACCCTTAACCCTAGCAGCCACCAACCTAATCCAAAACCCTAGTTCCACCACCTTATGTCACGTTGCCACACTCCTCTTGTTGTCGGCCAACCTCCAACGATCTGCAACAATCGCAACCCAGTCTAAGCCCTAGCGACTAATTTCTTTCAGTTGCGCTACCTTCTAGCGATACCGCACCACCTTAAGCCTAAACCCTAGCTCCAAAACATTCAAACTACGCGCCGCCTCCTCTTGCAGTCGTGTCCTCCGGAAACCACTTTTTGACAATCTGCAACCGCCGCAACCCAAGCCCAAGCCCTAATCGTCGTTTTGTTTCAATCGCATCACCTTCCATCAACACCACACAACCCTAAGCCTATGCCCTAGTTCCGCTACCTCCAACTTTCACTCCCCCATCGTCAAACCCTAGTGCATAATCCAAGGTGCATTTTAAAGTGAAATCCTTCGCCATCATCTTCTCTGGACAAGCCTTTGCTGCTACAAATTTGAAGCCATTACAATCACATAAGGGAGAGGCCACCATTTTCTTTTCTGATAGTGAAATTAACCAACTTAATGAACCATTCCAACATCCCTTGATTGGCAAGTTTTCTCATGGCAAAGCTTTTGATGACGTACGTAAATCGTTTCACTACATTGGCCTTAAGACAACATTTGAGATTAGTTTTTTGGATTCAAAACTTCTCATCCAATTATATTCCAAATACATCAGTTAAAGGGTATTTATGTATTTTCTGTATAACTTAGGGTTTCCTGTACGGTTTAGGGTTTGTTGTATGGCTTCCTAATTTCTATTATAAATAGAACAGAGAGACTAACACAATTTTTAAGTCTTTTCATTCATTGTTCTCTTTAACATCGTATCAAAAGCAGGTTATGGGACACTAATCCCGTGGTCCTGTTCATCCATCATTACTTTTTTTTTCCTCTCTTCCCTCCACTGAAGAAACAAAAAAAAAAATAGAAAGAAAGAAATCGTCTACAGCCCCTGTTCCAGCCCTAATATTCCCGCCGCCATCACCGAAGCCCTAACTCGTCGCCGCCACACCTACCACTCAGATCCAACCTTCGCCGGCCCAATCCGACCCTCGCCATCGTTAATCGACCTTCGCCATTGTTGTTCAACCCTAATCGCTACTATTCAGGCCAAATCCACCTTCGTCGATGTTCTCCCGAAGTCATCAACGCTCGTCGCCGCCGTCGTCGAAGCCCTAACTCGTCGTCGCCACCCCTACCACTCAGATCCAACCTTCGCCGGCCCAATCCGACCCTTGCCATCGTTAATCGACCTTCGCCATTGTTGTTCAACCCTAATCGCTACTATTCAGGCCAATCCACCTTCGTCAGTGTTCTCCCGACCACATCAACGCTCGTCGCCGCCGTCGACCAGTGCTTCGTCTCACTTCGCAACTTCAATTCGCCACTTATTCGAAGTTTGCTGCCATATGTCCAAGTCCAAGCTTTGTCGTTGTTGCCTATGTTTCGAAACAATTGCTAGGGTTTCAAAACCCTAGATTTCTCGAGCCGCTGTTGCCTTTGTCCAGATTCAACGATGCTCCTTCTTTGGCCAGACGTTAGTAACTTTATCGTTGAGCTGCTTCTAATGATTTAAGCTCTGCACTTATTTGTGTTATACTGTTGTTGGTTTGTTTCCCTTGTCAAGTTTTTTGTTTGGTTGTTGTATTGGCGGGTTAATGTCGATGGCTACACCCCAACCGTTAACAACCTGCAAGTTAAACGGGACCAATTATTTACATTGGTCTAAGGCTGTGAAAATAGCCCTTACCGGACATGGGAAACACCTTCATCTCACGGAATCTGCCTCGGCAGAAGATGATAAGAAGTATGATGAATAGATTCAAGTTGATGCACAGATTGTACCGTCGTCGTGGAATTCGATAGAACCTCAAGTTGCTAATCTTTGTACTCATCTAGATACGTGTAAAGCAATATGGGAATATCTTCGTATATTATATTCCAGTAATCTTCCCAGCATATATGATTTATCGGTCGAGTACTTCCAACTTCAGCAAAGCACGCAATTCGTTACAGATTATTTTGCCACATTCAATAGCCTTTATGAGGAGTTAAATACCGTTCTACCGATGACTATTGATCTGAAAGAAATGCAAAAGCAACGTAAACAAATGGTTGTCAAGAAATTCTTCACTGGATTACGCCCAGAATTTGAATCGGACCGATCTCAGATCCTTTCCAGTGCTACTTTCCCCACTATCACTGAAACTTATTCCCAAGTATCTCGTAGGACTACCAAAGACAATGTTTATGGCTCGAGTTCGTCTGCGACTCTGCGCCATCTGAACATTCAGCGCTTGTTACTCAGCTTCTTACACAAGATCGCGGTGATCAATCCAGTGGTGGTCGTGGTGGTTCTTCTCGTGGTGGCCGTGGTGGTGGCCCTCGGGGTGGACGTAGTGGCCATGGTCGTAGCTCACATCGTCAATGCTCTTTTTGTGGAAAGAAGAATCATACTAGAGAAATATGTTGGAATTTAATTGGTCGTCCACCCAAATTCGTCAATGCAGTGACATCTGATCCAAATAATCCTACTATTCCATAATGTCAGTCGACCAAGAACATCTTTGATGATGAATATGCTCAATTCCTTCAGTATAAGGCATCCCAGCAGGCATTTCTTCCTATTACTTCTTTAGCTCAGCGAGCTACTTCTACTGTTTGTCTTTTCATTCGCCCTTCCCCTCCCACACCCTAGGTCATAATCTGTTGCCACTGATTACATGTCAGGCACCTCTTCCCTATTTACACATATTCAATAATCTTCTTCGTTATCTCCTGTTACAGTCGCTGATGGTTCCACTGTCCTTATTCGTGGCATTGGCACAGTGAAACCCTCACTCTCTTTGTCTCTATCCTCTGTCATGTATATTCTTTCATTTCTTTTAATTTGATGTTAGTCAGTAAGCTTACTAAACATATTAATTGTTTTGTATCACTTTTTCCTAATTTTGTCATTCTCCAAGATTTAAGGACGCGGAAGACGATTAGCACAAGGCATGAAGAAAATGGTCTTTATTACTTTGATGATCATGACGAAAGTCCTGCTATCCCACCTACTGCCTACCCTACTGTTGCATCAACTTACCAGATCCATTGTCGCCTCGGTCATCCCTGCCTTGGCAACCTCAAGTTATTTGTTCCTAATTTAAGTCATTTGTTTTCGTTAGAGTATGAGTCTTGTCAATTGGGTAAGTATCATCGTATTTCATTTGCTTCCCCAACTCATGTTCGAGCATCGAGTCTTTTTTAGTTTAGTTCATTCAGATGTTGGGGTCCTTCTTGTGTTACTTCAACATTAGGTTTTCATTATTTTGTCACATTTGTGGATGATTTTTTTGGAGTTACTTGGCTTTATTTAATGAAAGATCATTCAGAGTTGTTCTCTATTTTTCATGCGTTTTGTGCTAAAATTAAAACTCAATTTAATGTACCAGTGCGTATTCTTCGAAGTGATAATGCTCGAGAATACTTTTCTCAGCCATTTACTTCCTTTATGTCACACTCTGGTATCTTGCATCAGTCTTCTTGTCCTCACACACCGCAGCAAAATGGAGTTGCTGAGCATAAGAATCGACATCTCTTAGAAGTGATTTGTACTCTTCTTTTTGAGATGAACGTTCTCAAATACTTCTCGAGCGATGCGGTTCTTAAAGCTTACTTCTTAATCAACATGATGTCGCCCTCTACCCTAAACGGCAAGGTTCCTGTTGGAATAATTGATTGATTATTTTATATATAGGAAGTTAAATATATAGATTAGGAAAATAGTTAATTGTCATTAGTTTGTTACCTTTTTTAGTTCCTAAGTTTTCCTATATGTAGTCTCATATTGTACGATTAACAAAATAATACGATTGATTATTATATTCAAGTTGGCATCAGGGCTCAAACAAAACCCTAGCCACTATTTACTTACAATCGTCGTCAGCCCTTTACAAGCCATTGACGACCGCCACCGCCGGCCCTTTACAGCCGTCGACGACCTTCGCCGGCCTCCTACAACAGCCGACGAAGCTTCACCGGCGCTTCTTACAGCTAAGCGACGACCGAAAGCTCTCCTACAGCCGACGACAAGCCCACTTTACAACCAACAAACACTCGCAGCCCCCTACAACGGACGACAAAGCCTTGTCGGCCCTCCACAGGCCGTCGACACCACTCGCCGGTCCCCTACAGCCACCGACGAACACTCGCGGCCCCCTACAACTAACAACCAAGCCTCGTCGGTCCTCTACAAGTCGTCGAAAGCTCTCGCCGGAACCCTAACAGCCAATGACGACATCGCGTTGGTCCCTTACAATCGTTGACAGCACTCGCCAGTCCCCCCTACAGCCACCGACGAACACTCGCGGCCCTAGCCACCGCCACCGCTGCCGGATTTGCTTGAAGTCGTCGAACCAAGCCAACTCTAAGCAACTCAGTGAGCCAACTAAGTGAGCCAATCAGTGAGTCAAATCAGTGAGCCGACTCAACTCAACATCAAGCAGCCTGGTTTCGCGGGATTTGCTCATTGAAGGTCAACCCGACGATTCTCAACCTCTGACGATTTTCCCCTGCCTTCACCATGTCCGAAACTGCTTTGGCTGCTGCTAATGCTAACTCCAACAGGTTTCAACACCGAACAGAGGAACACCCCCGTATATGGTGCGACTACTGCAACAAGCCCCATCGTACACAGGAAACATGCTGGAAAATCCATGGGAAACCGAAAAATTTGAAGAACAACATGTCGGGAGAAAAATCTAACCGATCCTATGCTTCGGCGTATGAAGCTGCAACCACACCATTCAACAAAGAGCAAATTGATCAACGTCTGAAACTGTTGACTGCCAATCCATCATTCGGTACTCCTAATGCTTCCTTAGCTCAAACAGATAGCAACTCTAGAGCTTTTTCTTGTTCCTTAAACACAACGCCTTGGATTATCGATTAAGGTGCTTCTGATTACATGACAAGTTTTTATCACCTTTTCAATACCTATTCACCATGTTCTGGTGACGAAAGAATTAGGATTGCAAACGGGAGTTTCTCACCCATTGCCAGTAAAGGCCAAATAGAAATCTCAGATAGTATTAATCTAAAAATGGCCCCCTTCACATTCTTACACTTATAACCTCTTATCTGTAAGTAAACTATTGCGAGATTCTAACTGTCACGCTATGTTCTCTGAATTTCAATGTTTTTTTCAGGACCAGAGCTCGGGGAAGACGATTGGCAGTGCCAGACTGGTGGATGGTCTTTATTACTTCGAGAATAACTCTTTGAGAAATAAAACAACTCACGGCCCCAGTGGTATGAGTTCAACTTCTGTTCGTGATAAAATCATGCTTTGGCACCTTAGACTAGGATATCAAAGTTTTCAATATCTTAAACATTTGTTTCCGACTTTGTTTAAAAATGTGGATTATTCTTCTTTTCATTGTGAAAGTTGTTTGTTTGCAAAAAGTCACCGTACTCCTTATATGTCAAAACCATATCGTGCATCCAAACCTTTCTATTTAATTCACAGCGATGTATGGGGTCCCTCAAAAATCACAGCACTATGCGGAGAAAGATGGTTTGTGACATTTATTGATGATCACACACGTTTATGTTGGATATATTTGATGTGTGCAAAATCTGATGTAGAAGCGTTATTTAAAGATTTTTGCATTATGCTCGAAACCAATTTCAAATTAAACCTAGCATTCTTCGCACAGATAATGGAACATAATACTTCAACGAATGTTTAAGTAGTTTTTTGAAAACAAATGGTATTCTACATCAATCCACATGTCGTGACACGCCCCAACAAAATGGCATCGCTGAACGAAAAAATAAACACTTACTTGAAGTCGCACGTGCACTCATATTTTCTATGCATATTCCAAAATATATGAAGGGCGATACTTTTTTAACAACTGCATATTTAATAAATCGCATGCCTACACGTATTCTAAACTTCACCACACCAGTTGAAAATTTCAAAACACATTTTCCAGCTTCTAGGATATCAGTTGACCTGCCTCTTAAAGTATTTGGTTACACCTCCTATGTTTATATTCCTAACCAATTTCGGTCTAAACTTGATCCTAAAGCAGAAAAATGTGTTTTCATCGGTTATGCACCAAATCAAAAGAGGTATAAGTGTTATAATCCACAAACAAAAAAAATTCATGTCAGTATGGATGTCACGTTTTTAGAAAATGTTTCTTTCTTTGACAAAACTTCCCTTCAGAGGGAGAATCTAATGGAAGAGAATTTTTGGGTCACTGGTGATCCTCTCCCTACCACAGTCTTAGAAATTTTTACTACAACTCAGTCAAAAACAAGTGATGAAAATATTGAAAAACAAAAAGGAATCCCTACTAATACACTAGTACCGAGCATGATTCCCTCACAAACAGATGAAAAAATATCACGATTACGTACTGAGTTGCGGGTTTATACTCCAAGAGGTACAAAGAACAATACAAATCAGCCTACCGTTCTAGCACAAGGTCAATCCGACTCCCCAAGTAATGATCCAGGTAATCCTATCTCTTTATCACCTCCTAATGAACCTTCTCATTCCAATATTCCTTCAGATCTCAATATTCCTATAGCCATAAGGAAATGAGTCAGAACCTGCACCAGTCATCCCATATCTAAATATGTATCCTACACAAAACTTTTCGAACCTTATAGAGCCTTTACTTCTAAAGTTACTAATCTGTTTATCCCAAGGAACATTGAGGAAGCACTAGATGATCCAGATTGGTAGCTAGCAGTTGTGGAAGAGATGAATGCTCTTAAAAGGAGTGGTATGTGGGAAATAATTGATTCGCCAAAAGATACAAAGATAGTCGGATGCAAGTGGATATTCACAGTCAAATGTAAGGCAGATGAAAGCATAGAACGGTACAAAGCAAGGCTCGTGGCTAAAGGGTTCACACAAATATATGGTATAGACTACCAAGAAACATCTGCTCCAGTTGTTAAGATAAACTTGATTCGGATTCTATTGTCCCTAGCAGTGAATCTTGATTGGCCACTACACCAATTAGACGTAAACAATGCCTTTCTAAATGGAGACTTGGAGGAAGAAGTGTTCATGAGTTTACCACCAGGCTTTGAAAGAAAGATAGGACAAGAAAAGGTGTACAAGCTAAAGAAGTCACTATACAGCCTAAAACAATCTCCTAAAGCGTGGTTTAAACGCTTTGGAACCACTGTAAAAGGTCACGGTTATCAACAAAACCAAGCAGATCATACTATGTTTTATAGACACTCAATTGATGGTAAGATTGTCCTTTTAATTGTCTATGTAGATGATATCATCTTAATAGGAAGTGATAGTGATGAGTTGAGAAGGCTTAAAAGGAAACTTGCGGAATACTTTGAGATCAAAGACCTAGATCCGTTGAAGTATTTTCTTGGAATGGAATTCGCTAGATCAAAGGAAGGCATATTTGTAAGTCAAAGGAAGTACGTACTCGACCTACTGAATAAAACAGGGCTACTCGGGTGCAAAACTGAGGAAACTCCAAGCGAACCGAATGAGAGGCTACAATCGGCCAAACCTGAAGCAGTGGTAAACCGAGAACAATATCAAAGATTAGTGGGACGATTAATCTACTTATTACATACCCGTCCGAATATAGTTTTCGCGGTAAGCATGGTCAGCCAATTCATGCACTCACCGGGACAAGAACATTTCGAAGCTGCCTATAGAATCCTGAGGTACTTGAAGGGTACACTCGGAAAAGGAATTTTGTATAAAAAAACGTGGCCACCAACTAGTAGAGGTATATACTGATGCGGATTGGGCTGAGAGCATCACGGACAGGAGATCAACATCCGAGTATTGCACTTTCGTTGGTGGGAACCTCGTCACATGGCGAAGCAAAAAACAAAATGTCGTAGCCAGAAGTAGTGCAGAAGCGGAGTACAGATCCATAGCTCACGGCATCTGTGAAGTGTTATGGATTAACAGATTACTAGAAGAGTTGAAGATGTCCAATCCAACACCTATGAAAGTCTACTATGACAACAAATCAACTATTGCAATCGCTCACAATCTGGTGCTACATGATCGGACAAAACATATGGAAATGGACAAGCATTTCATTAAGGAAAAGATTAAGAGTGAACAAATATGTATGCCGTATGTACCGACTACCGAACAGATCGCAGATATTCTAACAAAAAGATTACCGAAGAAGAGATTCGACTACCTAATGCGCAAGCTGACAATGGATGATATCTTCATACCAACTTGAGGGGGAGTGTTGGAATAATTGATTGATTATTTTGTATATAGGAAGTCAAATATATAGATTAGGAAAATAGTTAATTATCAGTAGTTAGTTACCTTTTTTAGTTCCCAAGTTTTCCTATATGTAGTCTCATATTGTATGATTAACAAAATAATATGATTGATTATTGTATTCAAGTGTTCCCCATTCCACTCTTTTTCCTCGTTCTCCGTTGTTTAGTTTATCTTCTCGAATATTTGGATGTGTTTGTTTTGTTCATCAGTTGACTCCCGACAGGGACAAGTTAGATCCCCGTGCTTTAAAATGTGTTTTCCTCTACTATTCTCGCACACAAAAGGGTTATCGTTGTTATAGTCCATCATTACGTCGCTCATTTGTGTGTGCAGATGTTATATTCTTTGAGTCTACCCCTTACCCCCTACTCTCGGGATGATCTGGATGTTACACTCCTTTTGCCAAGTGTACCAGACCCTACACTATCTTCCTCTACCCCAGATCCTATCCCGCATAGTTGTTATTCAGCTCCTTTGCAGGTATACTCTCATCGCCAGAAGGTCGCCTCCGTTGTCGCGCCCATCGACTCTGTGTCCTCAGATTCTTCTCCAGCTGACCCATCCATGTCTGACCTGAACATGCCCATTGCCATCAAGAAGGGTAAGCGCACCTGTACTAACCATCCTATTTCTAACTTTGTTTCGTATGCCCACCTATCTCCTTCATACTCCTCTTTTGTTGCTCATTTGTTTTCTGTTTTTATTTCTAAGTCTGTTTCAAAGGCCCTCACTCACCCTGGCTGGGCAATAGCAGTGGAAGAAGAAATGCTTGCCTTACGTCTGGGATCTCGTCTCGTTTCCACTTGACAAAACAATAGTTGGATGTAAATGTGTGTACACTGTCAAAATTCATCCGGATGGCACTGTTGATCGACTCAAGGCTCGCTTAGTTGCCAAAGGCTATACTCAAGTATACGGTCTTGATTACTATGAGACCTTTTCTCCCGATGCCAAGCTTACTTTTGTTCGCTTGTTCATCTCTCTGGCTGCCACCTTTCTTTAGCCATTACATCAGCTCGATATCAAAAATACTTTCTTAAATGGTGATCTAACTGAGGAGGTATATATGGAGCAACCTCTTGGGTTTGTTGCTCAAGGGCAGTCTGATTTGGTATGTCGCTTGAAGAAATCAATTTATGGCCTAAGACAATCTCCTAGAGCATGGTTTGGAAAATTTAGTGAAGTAGTCACTAAATTTGGTCTTCAGCATTGCGGAGTCGATCATTTCGTCTTTTATCGACATAGTAAAGTCGGAAGAATATTGTTGATTGTGTATATGGATGACATTGTGATTACCAAGGATGACCACAGTGGTATTCAAGAACTCAAAAGGTTTTGCATAGTAAGTTTAAAACCAAAGATTTGGGGCATCTAAAGTATTTCTTGGGGATTGAAGTTGCTCGATCAAGTCAAAGCATTTACCTGTCTCAGAAAATATGTCATTGACCTATTGAGCGAAATAGGAATGCTAAGAGCTAAACCGATTGACTCGCTTATGGATCCAAACACCAAATTGTTGCCAGATCAGGGTGTACCACTAACAGATTCAGCGCAATATAGACGATTAGTTGGGAAGTTGAACTACCTAACAGTTACCAGACCAGATATCTCCTTTACTGTTAGTGTTATAAGTCAATTCTTGGATCGTCCAACGACTTGTCATTGGAATGCAGTGATCCGCATTCTTCGATATCTGAAAGGTGCTCTTGGTTGCGATTTGCCATATCAAAATTTCGGTCATATTCAAATAAAGTGTTACACAGATACAGATTGGGCCGAATCACCCTTGAATAGGAAGTCTACTACTGAGTATTGAGTATTTGTTGGTGGTAACCTATCTCTTAGAAGAGTAAAAAGCAGACGGTGGTGGCACGGTCAATTGCAGAATCGGAATACAGGGCAATGACCCATACCACTTGTGAGTTAACTTGGTTGAAACATTTATTGAACACTCTTCACCAATAAACCTGGTATGTGATAATCAAGCAGCACTTCACATTACATCCAACCCAGTCTTCCATGAGAGAACAAAACACATTAAAATTGACTGTCACTTTATTCAAGAAAAATTGTTGCAGGAGCAAATTGAGACTAAACATGTAAATTCAATAGATCAGTTAACTGATATATTTAGTAAACCATTGGGGGGAAGGATAAAATACATTTGTAACAAGTTAGGAGCATACAATATATATGCTTCAACTTGAGGGAGAGTGTTAAAGGGTATTTATGTCTTTTCTGTATAGAGTTTCCTATACGGTTTAGAGTTTGCTGTATAGTTTCTTAATTTCTATTATAAATAGAACATAGAAGTTAACACAATTGTTAAGCCTTCTAATTCATTTTTCTCTTTAACAACATCTTTGGATTAAGTGTTATATAAAAGGATTTCCAATGAGAACCTTCAAATGAATGTCAGTTTTCAAGCAAATATGGAATCTTCGTGGTTTCATACTCTTCTTTCTGATTTCGGGTTCTGCTAGTGCGTGAATGGGATGGGAATGTACAAATGGTGCTCTAGGAGCACTACTGATCGCCTGGCGAGGATTGGTGTTGCTCAAACCGACCTTTTGGTTTTTTGTATGATAGACCGCCATCTTTTGTATATGATACTCTCTATGACGATCAACATGGGATGGCCACCCCATGATGTGTGGTCAATAATAGTTTTTTGTTGTAATACATATTGCTCCCAGTCTCATCAATTAAAAAAAATATTTATCAAGAAGTCTTTATTAACCTAAAACAAAATAATTTGAATGTGGACATAAAAAGTCTTAACCTTTTGGTAAGAATACAGACTCCACAGCTAACAGCTCCCATCCAACTGCTATTCAGGCAAATAGCCCCTCTGATTTTGCTATGCAACTATTGAAAATGATGGAGCATGAAGAAACATGAGATATGTTCGACTCATTAAAAACAATCAACTTATCATCTTTTTCTTCTCTGTGTACATGCCTGTTAAGAAATATGAAATATGTGGGACTTCGGGGATAGCTTTAGTCTTTGTTGAGGGTGGGGTTAGAGTGGGTGGCAATTGAGGTTGGTTTTGAGTTGGGTTGCTAAGCATTTGGTTTTGTATAGTGACCCCAATAGCTGTTGGGTAGAGTGTTGGGTTTTGTTTGGGCTGGAACTTGGAGATAATAGACAGAGAGAAAAGTTCAGGCGGATGTACAAGAAAGAATGGAAGAGATTGTGCACATATAGAGCAGGATGTGAACAAATATCGACTGTGGAAAATAAATGTAATCATTGAATACTTCGTTAAAAAAATCGCAGCCCTTAAAACAAAAACTTAGAAGATGCAACACAAAAGTAATTGCATTTTGTTATATAAATATCAAGTGGCAAAGCCATCAAGTTAATATAACCTTTCCAAACCCTAACAAATATCTCTAAAAAGGAGATAAAAATTTAACTGATAACTGAGAGAATATGATGCCAAGAAAAAAATTCTAACCTGTTCTTGAGCAAATCAAGACATTGTCACCTGCTTTTAGAAATTCTTTAGCTAGTGCAAGCCCTATTCCTGAAATTAAAATATAACAACAATTTAAATTTGAAAGAGAAACAACCAACTAAAACAAAAATTACACATATACGTACAAAAACATGCGTGTAAGAGTTTGAGGAGAAGTAACAAATTAATCACATAATATACATAGCATGTTTGTCCAATTTTTATGTCAAATCACTGAAAGAATCACTGTAAAATATTCGTAATCTTAGAGTCAAAGATTCAAGATAAGAATCGAAGTTGTAGTTTTATTACATGGCATGTTTGTGTTGTTTTATTCAATTGGATAAAACAGAATGTCTCTGTGTAGGATGTGTCTACTTCCCACCAGTTGAATCACAAAGATACGAGATATGAATTGAAGTCGTAGTAGTTTGTCCCTCTGACCCTGTTTCAGACAGATAAATTTGCATACCATGGACTGCATATTCACTGGGTTGCATTTGGGATTATAGTGTTCACATGTAGAATTAAAAATTTGTAATTTTGTTCGGTAGGAAGTGTTGAAACCAAATTGCCAAGTGCATTGGTTAGAAATTGAAAAACTTGATATTTTGTACTTGTTGTGAAAGCACCAAATTTCAGATGTTCAATTGGGATTATTGGAATTTTCCAGTAGCTAACTTTAAAACAACTTCCTACATTTGAATGGCTCAGCCAGAATTGCTATTTTGGGAGTTAATTCGAATTGTGGTATTTTCAGGTTTCATTGATCCTGTTTCTATACATAACTTTTAGGAAACCTAACCTAGGGTAAGCATATCAATAAATATATAAGTATCATTAAGGTGTATGAGAGTTGTCTTTTATCATTTTATATTGTTTGGCCTTCCAAGATCAACATTCATTAACTTTGATGAAGTAAAATTCGGTCACCTTCAATTTTCACTACTGAAGACCGCCACATGTACAGAGGGGCCCAACTGTCCTCGTGGGGTGCTTGAAGACTTCGCTGGGCAGGGGCCCCAAACCAAATTCTGACTGGTCCTGACCGAGAAGGGATCACGGGCATCTCCGGGTTAAAAGTCCCTACCGGGCTCAGGTCACCGAGCTCAGCCCATCAAACTGTTCTAGGCTACGCCTTGGGTAGGGAGAGCACCTAGTCGCTCTTCCGAACAAGGAGACTCCCCAACTACTACCACCTCCCGAGCAGAGGTGTCTCACTATCTTCAGTTCAGCCCGCCACCGGAAGAACCGACGGAGGGGATCCCAGGTCTCAATCAACACCTCGAACCCCCTGGCCATTCTCGAACCGGCCATCCCCTGTTTGGCCATCCCTCAGGACGACGGTCCCCAGGTCGGAAACATAATTTGGCAGGCTCATGCATGATTCGTCCCCTGCTTGGCTCGGGATGCCGAGCAGAGTTGGGACGGCCCTCCTCCGACTCGGAACACAGAGAGAACTCTCCTCAACACCATGGGTCAGGCCGTCTCTCCTCATCTGTACATAACCAGCCCATTGGCTTCTTCTCAAAAGGCTAGACAGCCCAGGCCCAAGAGCCTAATCCCTTCACACGCCCGCACATTGGTCACATGCCAAGTTACGGTAATTAACCGAGCTTAGGCCCCCTAATTTTGCAGAGCTAATTGCCCTCCTCGCCTATAAAAAAAGGGCATTCGATGCCCAAAGGTAATGCTCAGCTACCCTCCTGAAGCATATTTATTGTCCTTTTCCCCCGAGCTCTTACTCTCACGCCGAATGGGCTTCACCAGGCAACACCCCAGTGGATCCTTGTGTAGGTACAAGCTCAAAGCTTAGCTCAGATCGAACGTGCAGCGACCTCAGAGCTCGGATTCCCTTGAACAGATTGACTGAAAAGGATCAGATTCAGGATCTCTCCATCTCCACCTTAGCAAGGAAAATACACGTGTCCTCTTACCGGACCAACTGGGGGTGTTAACCAAAATTTAACATCAACAAGCTTCATCATGCATATCATCAAGATTTTCAAAAAAAACTACCGATAGACATTATTTCCACATCATTAGTCTGTCTTGGGATGTTGTAACTGGAATCATTGTTGCGAGGATCAAATAGGACATTTGTGTAATACTAACTGTCATGTGAAGATTTGGCTAGTGAGATTCTAGCGACGAGTGAGCATAGATAAAACGTGTGAATTTGTGGATAGTATGAGTTGTTAAGATCGCAAATGATTTCTCGTGTCAACTTAAGGCACCCATGCTGTCATTGTCAAGTCTTCTTATGAACTGGATATGTTTGAATAGTGGATTAGATGCGTTCCATGTAGGCCCCTTGGTTTCTCCCCTCATACAGTTAGGGGTTACTAAAGGAAGCCAATGCTAAATCTCATATTAGAGGAAGGGTGCAGGATGCTGATCATGTGGATTAAAATCCTATTGTTGCTAGGTAAAGAGAACAAGTCATAGACAATCTATGCTTGTCTCCTAGAACAGCGACAAGAATCGGATCAAGAGGATGAGGATACTGGAGTTTGAGCTTTGGTTGTGCGTAAATGTGCGTTTCCAGAAAAAGACTCCATGAAAGCTCATTTCGTTTCGGATGTGAGAACTAGGGCTGCAAGTAAGAACTAAACTACTTCCAAAAAAATTAATTTTTAAGTCCTTCGTTTGGAACATTAGTGGAGTCGCTAACTCTCCTTCAATTAAAAGACTGGAAAAGCTACATAGATTTCATTCCATTTCTATTGTTGGTCTTCTTGAACCATTGATGATTGAGGATAAAATTCATACTCTTAATAAACCCCTTATGTTTGATTGATGTCTTTGTAATGAAAACAGAAATATTTGGATTTCTTTTTAAAGTGCCCTATTGCAAGCATTCCTTCTTCGCTAGGAGAAAACTCTAGGAGATGATACCTTTGTCGGGTAGTGTGGTAAGCCAGGAAGGTGAGTTGCATGCTCAAGGCAATGCTTTTTTTAGATTGAGATGGATTGATTTGTGCTATCCTGCCTTTTCCTTGTACCAGTAATGTTGCGGAAGTCAAGTTGATTTAGTAGCAAATTAGCAATCAACTTGTTGTGCTAAGGGTCTCCCATGAGCAGATGCAACATGACTTCTTGTAGTGTGTTGTTCATGCCAAATTTCCAGAGGTGAGGAAAGAGCATTATGGCATCACATGGTTGGTGTTCTTAGCTCTCATAATTTTCCATGTATGATTGGCGGGGATTTCAAGGTCACTATATCAGAGGATGAAAAGAAAGGTTATCAGTCTTTTGACAGACTTGGTGCCTGGGAATTTGCTGATTATCTAGATGATAATGGGCTGAGTGAGGTGGCTTAGTTTGGTTCTACATTTACCTGGTTTAGTTCTAAGTATGGGCTGAGTGAGGTGGCATCACATGGCTGGTGTTCTTAGCTCTCATAATTTTCCATGTATGATTGGCGAGGATTTCAATGTCACTATATCAGAGGATGAAAAGAAAGGTTATCAGTCCTTTGACAGACTTGGTACCTTGGAATTTGCTGACTATCTAGATGATAATGGGCTGAGTGAGGACGCTTATTTTGGTTCTAAATTTACCTGGTGTAGTTCTTAGTATGCGCTGAATAAGGTCCTGGGGGTTCATGTTGACCTCCAAAGGTGTGAATCTCTAAGAAAGAGATTTTGATGATAACAACATATTTGAGATTTTATATTTAACATGTGTGTTGAGTGGATAAGTACATGAAAAGATGCAATGAAGACACAACACCATGAAGAAAAATGAAGAAATGACATAGAAGATGAAAGGAAGACAAGAAAATCATGAAGATGGAGATCAAGCAAGGAGAAGATGAGCATGATCAAGACTCAAGCTATCCAACTTGGAAATTCAATCCAGAAGACAATCGTGATGAAGATCCAGAGGCTTGGGAGGTTTAAAACAAACTTCATGGAGATCTAAAGATAACGCAAATTCCTTCCTATAACTCCAATACACAATTAACTCATCACATTTGCATATATTATGTGGCATATTTTACTTGTGAATTATGTGTGTGAAAATAAGTCAATGTAGATCAAAAACATAATTGAGGTGATTAAAAAATAGACTCAAAATTAAAAAATGCAGTGTTCGGTCAACCGAATAGGACAGTAGCCTAGAAAAGAAAAATCAGCTTAACAGGTCAACCAATAGATAGATCCAGTCCACCATTCTGGCAGTAGGTTCGAATCTAAAACAAGTATAGAAAATCGGTCAACCAAATTGTAAAACCAGTTGACTGATTTGGGAAGTACGTCCAAAATGTTGTTCGATCAACCAGTCAATCAACTGATTGGAGCATTGTGCATTGTGCATTTTAGAATAGCTGATTATGAATATCGGTCGACCGAATGGAGAATTAGACAACCGATTGTCGAAGACCTGTTTAGTATCCTTAGTCACAATGCAAATTCAAACTTGAAATGAACACCAAATTGATTCAAACATATTTCTAATGTCAATTAAACTTTTTATCTATTATTTGAATCAATTATTTCGAATTATGAGATAAATTCAATGGGCAAATCGTGAAAAACAAAGTTACCATTTTCCAAGCCCTAAATTGTAGCCTTTTTGTAGCTACTTGTCTCCCAACGGATTCTTGCCCTAATTGATCAAATTGGAACGTTGTAACGAGTGTGTCTCTCACGTTCCACTCAATAAATACAACAAATTAATTCCAAAATCAAGCTCAAATGATCAAACCTATAGCCTATAAATACTTGTCCAAAAAATCTTTGTTTAAGAGACAAAGTTCCACAAAATTAACAGATCATATACATTCCTAGAGTTCAATTTATTGTGCGTTAAACACTCTTATAGATTCATCGAGTGATATAGTGTTGTATAAACACTACATTTACAAAAAGAGTGAGGAATTCAGATAGACGCCTAAGTGAGATTTTATAAGAGAAATATGTCGATCAAATTGGTGTTATCTTGGGGTGAACTCAATCAAGATCAAATCAATTTCAATATGACATACAAATCCTAAACATTATAGGTTAGTTCGTTCCATACTTGTTTATTTATTATTTGTGCTTAATTGCCTTTGTATGGAATATTTTGTGAATATGCTTGTATCTAAACTTGTTTATATTAATCACATCCTTAATTATAAATCTTGGTATATATATTTGACTTCATGATAAAACGATAAAAAGATTTCATATCAAGCTTTATAATGGTAATTTTCCTTAAACATTGAAATCTATCATTTTCGAAAAACCAAAGAGATTTTATAAAAGAATTGAAAAGTGTTTTCTATAAGATGACAAAATTGTTAGATTTGGTATATTGGACACAGGAAGAACTCGCACCGCCAGCGAGATTAAGTTACTCATCAAGATCTTAATCCCACTATTAAAAGGGTAATTATATCTTATCAGTACTGTTTAGGGTTTCCCACATTATTTAGGGTCTCTTGTATTGTTCCTTACTTATTATTATAAATAGATGGAGAGTCTGCTAACTCAATGGTTATGCCTTCTCATTCTTTTCGTATTCATTTCTCTCTTTAACATGGTATCTAGAGCAGGTTATGGGATCCTAATCCCGTAGTTCTGTTCAACCATACTTTTTTTTTCCTTCCCTCCATTTAAAAAAAAAAAAAAAAAAAACACCCTAGAACCCAACTTTTCAAGCCCACACATCCCCGCCGCCGCCGAAACCCTAGCTCATCGTCGTCCACTTACCATTCAGATCCGGTACCGTCCAAGCCAGATCTCACTTCGACGTTACAGCTCTGACCTTCGCCATCGCCAATCGACGACCTTCGCCATCGCAAATCGAACCATTGCCAATCGGCGACCTTCGTCATCGCCAATCCGACCGTCACTGGAGCTTCGCCGAGCTTCGTCGGCCTTCGCCGACCATTACCGGAGCTTCGCCGAAAGGCTCTTTCGGCTCCGATCTGTTCACCACTACTGGATCTGGACCTTCGCAACCTCATTTGAAGTGTCGCCAAACTTTTGCGACACAATCGTCACCGTTGTCGCTGCCACCGTCCAGCTCTGACGTCACCGGCTCACCGCTGCCATCGTTAACCGTGAGCTGCCTCAAGCTAAGCTAACTAAGTTTTCATTCTTTTCTTTTTTTTCTTAAGAAAAAAAAAAAAAAGATTTAAGTTCTCGTACTTATATTATTTGTGGGGTTATTTCCCTTGATCTTCATTGTTAGTTGTTGTATTGGGTGTACTGTTCTATTCGTTTAACGGGTTATTAATGTCAAGTGTGACGCCTCAATTGTTACCCACTCGTAAGTTAAATGGGTCCAAAGTTGTACAAGTTGTCATTACCGATCAAGGGAAAAGAGGTGGTCGTAGTACTGGCTTTCGGAGCGACAACGGTGGCCATTGTCGTGGTCAACATCGTCAGTGTTTACTTTGTGGCAAGAAAAATCATACCCAAGATACTTGTTGGTACAGAGTTGGTCGTTCTCTTAAGTATACTCGTGCGGCACCTTCTAATCAAGTTGCTCCTGTTTCATCATCCAACTCTTCAACTCCCAAAGTTATTTCTGATGACGAGTATGTTCAGTTCCTCCAGTTTAAGGCGTTCGAACAGACATCTACCCCTATTACTTCGCTAGCTCAACGAGATAATCCTACCGCATGTCTTTCTTTTCATCCTTCCCCTTCTACACCTTGGATTATAGACTCCGTTGTCACTAATCACATGTCAAGTACATCTTCTTTATTTACGCATATTCAGTCATCTCCCTCATTGACCCCTATTATTGTTACTGATGGTTCCACCGTCCCTGTTCGTGATATTGGCACTGTGGAACTTTCACCCTCTTTCTCTTTATCCTCTGTCTTGTATTCCTCCTTTTGTTTTTAAGTTGACGTCAATGAGTGAGCTTACTCAATAACTTAATTGTTCTGTTTGCTTCTTTCCTGATTATGTCATTATTTAGGATTTGAAAACACAGAAGACAATTGGCATAGGGCGTACGAAAAATGGTCTTTATTACTTCCACAATCACAACGAGACACGTGTTATCCCGCCCACTACCTGTCCTGTTGTTGCATCTGCCTACCAAATTCATTGCCGCCTAGGTCATCTTTGTCTTGTCAATCTAAAGGTACTTGTTCCTAGTTTACGTCATTTGTCCTCCTTAGATTATCAGTCTTGTCAGTTGGGAAAGTATCATCGTACTTCATTGTTGGAATATTCAATATTGGTAGTATTTGTATATATGGAAAGTCAAATATACAGATTAGGAAAATAGTTAATTGTAATTAGTTATTTACCTTTTTTAGTTCTTAAGTTTTCTTATATGTAGTCTCATATTGTATGATTAATGTGATATACAATTGATTAATTCATTTCAATTTGGTATCGGAGCTAAAACCAAAAAAACCCTAGCCTCTGCAACAGCCGCCGGCCCTTTACAAGCCTTCGAAGTTCGCCACCGGCCATTGTAGTCGTCGACGACGTTCGCCGGCATCCAACAACAGCCGACGAAGGTTCGCCAGCGTCTCTTACAGCCAGGCGACGAACGAAAGCTCCTCTACAGCCGACGACAAGCCCTCATTACAACTAACGAAGCCTCGCCGGTCCTCTACAGCCGCCGACGAACACTCTCCGGCCTTCTACAACCGACAACAAGCCTCGTCAGTCCTCTGTTTGCCGCCGACAGCCTCGCCGAAGCCCTAGCAACCGACGAACGAACCCTCGCGAGATCTGTACGAAACAGATCTTGCGATTTCAACTCGATTGCAGCCACCGACGAAGACTCGCGGCCCTAGCCACCGCCACCGCTGTCGGATTTGCTTGAATTCGACGAAACCGAGTCAACTCAGTGATTCTCAGTGAGTCAACTCAGCATCCAGCAGCTTGGTTTCGCGAGATTTACTCGTTGAAGGCCAACCCGACGATTCTTAATTTCTGATGGTATTTCCCCTTGCCTTCACCATGTCCGACGTTACCTCGGAATCCATCCCAAAGTCCAGCCAACTTACCGAACCAAAGCATCTCCCTTCCGAATCCCACTCCATCCAAATCACCTCTGTTCGTCTGAATGGAACCAATTTCTTGCGTTGGTCTCAATCGGTGCGAATGTACATCCGTGGACGAGGACAGATGGGATATCTAACCGGTGATGCAAAGGAGCCCTCCATCAAAGATCCGTCGCATATGACTTGGGATGCTGAAAACTCCATGGTGATGACGTGGCTCGTAAACTCTATAGATGAGGAAATCAGCTCCAACTACATGTGCTACCCTACGGCGAAAGAACTTTGGGACAATGTAAATCAGATGTATTCTGATCTGGGAAACCAATCTCAAAAGTATGAGTTGACTCTAAAACTCCGTGATATCCGTCAAGGCGAAGACAGTATCACCAAGTATTTCAATTCATTGAAGAGAATATAGCAAGATCAAGATATGTTCGACGATCATGAATGGCATTCGACCGAGGATTATAGCCACTATAAGAAGTTGGTGGATGATGATCGTGTTTTTAAGTTCCTAGCAGGTCTGAAACCGGAACTTGACGAAATTAGGGGACGAATCATTGGTCGTCAGCCACTTCCCTCAATTAAATGAGGTTTTCTCGGAGGTCCGAAGGGAGGAGACCCGTCGGAACGTTATGCTTAACAAGCCACAAATTATCAGCCCTACAGTTGCTCCAATTGACCAGTCTGCTTTGGCTGCTGCTAATGCTCACTCCAGCAGGTTTCCACGCCGAGCAGAGGAACATCCTCGTATATGGTGCGACTACTGCAACAAGCCCCGCCATACACGGGAAACATGCTGGAAAATCCATGGGAAACCAGCAAATTTGAAGAGCAACAAAACGGGAGAAAAATCTAACCGATCCTATCCTTCCGCGCATGAAGCTGCCACCACTCCATTCAACAAAGAACAGATTGATCAACTTCTGAAACTGCTGACTGTCAATCCATCATTTGGTACTCCTAATGCTTCCTTAGCTCAAACAAGTAGTAAATTTAGAGCCTTTTCTTGTTCCTTAAACTCAGCACCTTGGATTATTGATTCAGGTGCTTCTGATCATATGACAAGTTTTTATCACCTTTTCAATACCTATTCACCGTGTTCTAGTAATGAAAAAATTAGAATTGCAGACGGTAAAATTATGCTTTGGCACCTTAGATTAGGACATCCAAGTTTTCAATATCTTAAACATTTGTTTCCGACGTTATTTACAAATATGGATTGTTCTTCCTTTTATTGTGAAAGTTGTTTGTTTGCAAAAAGTCAGCGTACTTCTTATATTTCAAAACCATATCGTGCATCTAAACCATTTTATTTAATTCACCGCGATGTATGGGGTCTCTCAAAAATCACAACACTATCCGGAAAAAGATGGTTTGTGACATTTATTGATGATCATACACGTTTATGTTGGACATATTTGATGCGTGCAAAATCTAATGTAGCAGCTTTATTTAAAGATTTTTGCATTATGCTAGAAAACCAATTTCAAATGAAACCTAGCATTCATCGCACAGATAATGGAACAGAATATTTCAATGAATGTTTAGGCAGTTTTTTGAAAACAAATGGTATTCTACATCAATCCACGTGTCGTGACACGCCCCAACAAAATGGCATTGCTGAAAGAAAAAATAAACACTTACTCGAAGTCGCACGTGCACTCATGTTTTCTATGCATATTCCAAAATATTTGTGGGGTGATGCTCTTTTATCAGCCGCATATTTAATAAATCGCATGCCTACACGTATTCTAAATTACACCACACCATTTGATAACTTCAAAACACACTTTCCAGCTTCTAGGATATCAGCTGACCTGCCTCTTAAAATATTTGGCTGCACCTCTTATGTTCATATTCCTAGCCAATTTTGATCTAAACTTGATCCTAGAGCAGAAAAATGTGTTTTCATCGGTTATGCACCAAATCAAAAAGGGTATAAGTGTTACAATCCACAAACCAAGAAAATTCATGTTAGTATGGACGTCACGTTTTTGGAAAATGTTTCTTTCTTTGACAAAAATCCCTTTCAGGGGGAGAATGTAATGGAAGGGAATTTTTGGGTCACTGATGATCCTCTCCCTACCACAGTCTTAGAAATTTTTTCTCCAAATCAGTCAAAAACAAGTGATGACAATATTGAAAAACAAAAAGGGATCCCTACAAGTACACAAGTGCCGAGCATAATTCCTTCACAAACAGATGAAGAAATACCACAATCATGTACTGAGTTGCGGGTTTATACTCGGAAAGGTACAAAAAAGAATACAGATCAGCCTACTGTTCTAGCACAAGGTCAATCCGACTCCCCAAGCAATAATCCAGGTAATCCTATATCTTTACCACCTCCTAATGAATCTTCTCATTCCAGTATTCCTCCAGATCTTAATATCCCTATAGCCATCAGGAAAGGAGTTAGAACCTGCACCAATCACCCCATATCTAGATATGTATCCTACACAAAACTTTCCGAACTTTATAGAGTCTTTACTTCTAAAGTTACTAATATGTTTATTCCAAGGAACATTAAGGAAACACTAGGTGATACAGGTTGGAAGCTAGCAGTTCTGGAAGAGATGAATGCTCTTAAAAAGAGTGGTACGTGGGAAATAGTTGATTCGCCAAAGGATACAAAGATAGTCGGGTGCAAGTGGGTATTCACAGTTAAGTGTAAGGCAGATGGAAGCATAGAACGGTATAAAGCAAGGCTCGTGGCTAAAGGGTTCACGCAGACATATGGAATAGACTACCAAGAAACATTTGCTCCAGTTGCTAAGATAAACTCGATTCGGGTTCTATTGTCCTTAGCTGTGAATCTTGATTGGCCACTACACCAATTAGACGTGAAAAATGCCTTTCTAAATGGAGACTTGGAGGAAGAAGTGTTCATAAGTTTACCACCGGGCTTTGAAAGAAAGATAGGACAAGGAAAGGTGTGCAAGTTAAAGAAGTCACTATACGGCATAAAACAGTCTCCAAGAGCGTGGTTTGAACGCTTTGGAACCACTGTAAAAGGTCAGGGTTATCAACAAAGCCAAGCAGATCATACTATGTTTTATAGACACTCAATTGATGGTAAGATTGCCATTTTAATTGTCTATGTAGATGATATTATCTTAACAGGAAGTGATAGTGATGAGTTGAGAAGACTTAAAGGAAAACTTGCTGATAATTTTGAAATCAAAGACTTAGGTCCATTAAAATATTTTCTTGGAATGGAATTTGCTGGATCAAAGGGAGGCATATTTGTGAGTCAAAGAAAGTATGTACTCGACATACTGAATGAAACAGGGTTACTCGGGTGCAAAGCTGTAGAAACTCCAAGTGAACCGAATGAGAAACTACAACCGGTCAAACCTGAAGCTGTGATAAACCAAGAACAATATCAAAGACTAGTGGGGCGGTTAATCTACTTATCACATACCCGTCCTGATATAGCCTTTGCCGTAAGCATGGTCAGCCAATTCATGCACTCACCAGGACAAGAACACTTCGATGCTGCCTATAGAATACTAAGGTACTTAAAGGGTACTCCTGGAAAGGGAATTTTGTACAAGAAACGTGGCCACCACCTTGTAGAGGTTTATACCGATGCAGACTGGGCTGGGAGCATCACGGACAGGAGATCGACCTCCGGTTACTGTACTTTTGTTGGTGGGAACCTCGTCACATGGCGGAGCAAGAAACAGAATGTCGTAGCTAGAAGCAGCGCAGAAGCGGAGTACAGATCAGTGACTCACGGCATCTGTGAAGTGTTATGGATTAACAAATTACTCGGAGAGTTGAAGATATCTAATTCAGTACCTACGAAGGTCTACTGTGATAACAAATCAGCCATTGCGATTGCTCACAATCCGGTGTTGCACGATCGGACAAAACATGTGGAAGTGGACAAGCATTTCATCAAGGAAAAGATCGATAGTGGACAAATATGTATGCCATATGTATCGACTACTGAACAGATCGCAGACATTCTAACAAAAGGATTACCAAAGAAGAGATTCGACTATCTAGTATGCAAGCTGACAATGGAAGATATCTTCATACCAGCTTGAGAGGGAGTGTTGGAATATTCAATATTGGTAGTATTTGTATATATGGAAAGTCAAATATACAGATTAGGAAAATAGTTAATTATAATTAGTTATTTACCTTTTTTAATTCTTAAGTTTTCCTATACGTAGTATCATATTGTATAATTAATGTGATATACAATTGATTAATTCATTTCAATTTTCATTTACTTCCCCACTCAGTTTCGAGCATCGAGTCTTTTTTGTTTAGTTCATTCAGACGTTTGGGGTCCTTCTCGTATTGCCTCTACATTAGGCTTTCGTTATTTTGTCACATTTGTCAATGATTTCTCCAGGGTTACATGGCTCTATTTAATGAAAGATCATTCTGAATTGTTTCCATTTTTTCTGCCTTCCGTGCTGAAATTAAAACTCAATTTAATGTGCTTGTGCGTATACTTCGTAGTGACAATACTCGAGAATATTTTTCTCAACCCTTTACTTCATTCATGTCACAGTCTGGTATACTGCATCAGTCTTCTTCTCCTCACACACCGCAGCAAAATGGAGTCGTTGAGTGTAAGAATTGACATCTCCTAAAAGTGGCTCGAACTTTGATGTTTAAGATGAATGTTTCCAAACACTTCTGGGCAGATGCAGTTCTTACAGCTTGCTTCTTGATCAATACAATGTTGTCTTCTACCCTAAATGGCAAAGTCCCTCATTCTATTCTTTTTCCCTGATCACCCTGGTTTGCTTTTCCTCCCCGTATCTTTGGATGTGTCTGTTTTGTCCACCAGTTAACTCCTGACAAGGGTAAGTTAGATTCTCGTGCCATAAAATGTGTCTTCCTTTGTTATTCTCGCACACAAAAGGGTTACCGGTGTTATAGTCCTTCTTTACGTCGCTCTTTCATCTGTGCAAATGTCACCTTCTTTGAGTCCACCATTTACTTTTCTGGCCTATCCTCTCGGGATGATCTGGATGTCACCCTTCCTTTACCAAGCCTCCCAGACCCAACACCATCTCCTTCTGCTCCAGAACTTGTCCCGCCTAGTCGTCGTTCACCACCTTTACATGTATACTCTCGTCGCCAGAAGGTAGTTCCCGCCGTTGAGCCAATCGTCTCTGTGTCTTCAGATTCTTTGCTAGTTCATCCATCCACGTCTGACTTTGACATACCCATTGCTATCCGGAAGGGTAAGCTTCCATGTACTCAACATCCTATTTCTAACTTTGTTTCGTATGCACACCTATCTCCTTCCTATTCCTCTTTTGTTGCTTCTCTATCCTTTGTTTCTATTCCAAAGTCTGTCACAGAAGCTCTTACCCTAATTAGACGACCGCAATTGAGGAGGAAATGTTAGCCTTATATCAGAATGGTACTTGGGATCTCGTCTCGCTTCTGCCTGACAAAACAATAGTTGGATGTAAATGGGTATACACAGTCAAAGTTCATCCGGGTGGCACCATTGATCGACTCAAGGCTCGTTTAGTTGCCAAAGGTTGCACTCAGGTAAATGGTCTTGATTATTCTGAGACTTTTTCTCCCGTTGCCAAACTCGCTTCTGTTCGCTTATTCATCTCTTTGGCTGCCACCTTTCGTTGGCCGTTGCATCAACTTGATATCAAAAATGCGTTCTTAAATGGCGATTGGACTGAGGAAGTATACATAAAGCAACCTCCTGGGTTTGTTGCTCAAGGGGAGCCTGATTTGGTATGTGGCTTGACGAAATCCATTTATGACCTCAAATAGTCTCCTCAAGTATGGTTTGGGAGATTCAGTGAAGTTGTCACTAAATTTGGTCTTCACCGTTGTAGAGTCGATCACTCTATATTCTATAGGCACAGTAAAGTCGAGCGAATATTGTTGATTGTGTATGTGAATGACATCGTAATTACCGGAAACGACCACCAGGGTATTCAGGAACTCAAAACGTTATTGCATAGCAAGTTTCAAACCAAATATTTGGGTCAATTGAAGTATTTTTGGGGGATTGAAATTGCTCGATCAAGTCAAGATATTTACCTATGTTAGAGGAAATATGTTATCGATCTGTTGAGTGAAACAGGAATGTTAGGAGCTAAATCGATTGATTCACCTATGGATCCAAACAGCAAACTATTGGCAGATCAAGGTGTACCATTGACAGATTCAACGCAATACAGATGGTTAGTTGGGAAGTTGAACTACTTAACGGTTACTAGACCAGATATTTCTTTTGCTATGAGTGTTATCAGTCAATTCTTGGATCGTCCCACAACTTATCACTGGGATGCAGTAATTCGTATTCTTCAATATCTGAAAGGTTCTCCAGGATGTGGTTTGTTGTACCAGAACTTCGGTCACACTCAAATTAAGGGATATACAGATGCAGATTGAGTCGAATCTCCCTCGGATAGAAAGTCCACTACTGGGTATTGTATGTTTGTTGGAGGTAATCTCGTTTCTTAGAAGAGTAAAAAGCAGACAATTGTGGTGCGGTCAAGTGCAGAATCGGAATACAGGGTGATGGCCCATACTACTTGTGAGTTAACTTGGTTGAAACATTTGTTGGAAGAACTCGGATTCAAACACTCCTCATCGATGGATCTGGTACGTGATAATCAAGCAGCACTTCACATTGCATCCAACCCATTTTTCAATGAGAGAACAAAACATATTGAAGTTCATTACTACTTCATTCGAAAAAAAATATTGCAAAAGCAGATTGAGACTAAACATGTAAAGTCAGTTGATCAGTTAGTTGATTTGTTCACTAAACCGTTAGGGGACTCAAAGATAAAGTATATTTGTAACAAGTTAGGAGCATACAATATATATGCTCCAGCTTGAGGGGGAGTGTTAAAAGGGTAATTATGTCTTATCAGTATTGTTTAGGATTTCCCACATTATTTAGGGTATCTTGTATTGTTCCCTAATTATCATTATAAATAAATGAAGAGGTTAACTCAATGGTTATGTCTTTTCATTCTTTTCGTATTCATTTCTCTCTTTAACACCCACATACCATGTAACAAGAGGTAAGCTAATTGGACGTTTTCACTGATTATTCAAAGTGTTTTTTACTATCTTGAAAACAGCCTTATCTTTACATTGTAAAGAGTCATATTTGGTGAATATTGAGCCTAATTGATTGAATTGATTCTTTGAATCACGTGGACTTGATTGATTATATCTTATACATGATTATTTGTGTAGTTACTCTTGCATTTCATATATGTTGTACACACACTTCTATAAGCACCTAGTGAGTCAATATCACGTGTATTGGTTTATATGTGATTGATAGAACCTCCGAGTGTTAGCTCATTAAATTAACAAGATAAAAGTGAAACTGTGAGGGTGTGAATTGTAGCTTAAACCAAGGTATTGATTTATGTGTGAATTGTGAGAGAGTGAATAGGTAAAGAGGTATTTTTCCTTGGTGTATCGGTTTGGTCTTCACCGAGAAAGAAGATAAGGGAAATAGTGGATTAGAAATCTCTGAAGGATCTAGGGGGAGTAGAAGTAGACAAGAACGGACCTTGGCCGAACTACTATAGATCATTGTAACTTGTGGCTCAATTGTCTCTATCCCCATCTCTATTTATTTACTTGTGCTTCAATTGTTGATTGCTAGATCCGTTTGAGTGTGTGATAAAGAGAAAGTTAAAAGAAGTTAAAAACTATTAAGTTATTTGCACTACCCAATTCACCCCCTCCACCCTCTTGGGTAGACTTGGACCAACAATTCAAATCTTGAAAACACTTTTTCAGTGTGCAGGGGTAAAGTTGTGTATATCTAACCCTCCCCAAAACCCTACAATGGCAGGAGCCTCCATGCATTGGGCTACCTTTTTAATACTAAGTATAGTATTAGAAGGAATTGGGGAGACTGGCCAAAATAGTTATGAACACTCAGTGGGACTCCTTATTTCCTGAATCTTTGGCTTCTATATTGAATAGATCATGTTCATATAATAATCCACAACTTTGATTTCTATATTGAACAGATCGTGTTCAAATCATAATCCACAACTCATTTCTTGTTCTGCAAATCAGAACAGTGGTGGCAAAGCTTTATGTCTTGAACCTTTGGTATCATCATCCAAGTTTCCTAAGGGTTGTAAAGGGATCTTGGGATCAGCCATGTGCAGGTTCCAAGGTTTTAAATATCGGCCGTTACGTACCGTAACGGCCGATTCGTGTCGGAAATCGAACCCTCCGATACCGTTACACGGCCGATTCCGGAGTCTAGGGACGATTCGCACCGTATCGGGCCGTTACGGACCGATATGGTGCTGTAACGGCCGTTACGGCAGTTACAGCCATTACGGCTTATACAGCTCTATTTTCAGGTCCGACACCCATGTGAGCTCTAATTTTTCAGCTTTCTTCAGAGAAGCTTCCATATAATTGAGCAGAGGTAAAGAAAAAAATAGTAAAAGATAAAAAAAAAAATTACCAATTACCAAAAAATCAAAGAGCTCCTCGCCAAAAGTTGAGATATCAATCGCGGCGTCGCCAAACCCTAATAGAAACAACTCGTCGCCAAACATAGCTCTCGCCGTTACCGGAGACGTCACAGTCGCAGCTCTCTCCGTCGCGTCGCAGCTCCTCGTCTTCGCCTCACTTCGTTCGTCTCTCTCTCTCCATCTCATTTGGGCGTGTGAGAGAGTGTGTCGGTTGATTTGGGTGGGGCATGGGTGTGTTTGGTTGATAATTAGGGGGGTTTAAAAATAATATTGATTTATAAAATGATAAATGGCTTGTTTACAATTTTGTCCTAAAATTTTCTAACTTTTATTTTTATAGCATTTTTTTTTGTCATTATTATTTATGACATTATATGTATAACTATATATATAATGGTTAATTTAGTGTTAATTAGCTTTAATTATGATTTTAGTAAATAGTATGAATTATGCCGACGCCGACTATGAAGAGCCTGAGCGCAATTCGTTTTGGTATTAATAATCTTATATGAGTGTATTAATTTTGTAATATGATGTAGAAGTACAATTTATTCTTTTATTATGTTTGTGTAATATATTTTTATTAAGTATTGTGTGCATCATCTTATTGTTTTAAGATTGTTAAGTACGACAGTTTTTCGTTTTTTTTTTTTGTTTTTATTGTGTTGTATATAATCCTAAAATGTCATAATACCTATTATAATGCGTTTATTAAAGGTTAAATGAGTAAAACAATTACTCTTATTGAGTTTTTGAGGATGTTCTGGTGATTTTAATAAATTCACGACCGTTACGGCCGATTCCTGTTACGGACAAGCCGATACTCCCGATACCGTTACACCGCGACCGTTACCGTTACGTAACCCGATACCGCGATTTAAAACCTTGGCAGGTTCTGTTATGAGGAGGCTTCATAGAAAGATGAAGAGGTTGAAATCAGTGTTTCACATGTGGAGTTTTGATATCATTGAACATTGCTAGTGTCTGTCCATTTTAGTTATTTAATGTAGAAGGGTTGGCCCAGAAAAGGTATCGGGTAATCAAAAATCCGGAACTGCCAATTTCGCTGCCAGAACCTCATCAAGGTCAAGCACAAGGTCGACTCCAGTCCCTCCTACGATTTCTCTCCCTAAGTACTCCTATGGCTGATCTGTCACCCAACCTATTTAAAAAACCTTAAAGGCTTGGCCACATCCCATTTAGAGAATGACCTGAACTCTTATGGCACGGCACATCTTCTTCTCCTCCTTGGCAGCACATCCATTTTTCCAAAAAAAATTTAAAGGTAGGACATCTCTTTCAATCATTGTCAGAAGAGACCACAAAGAAGTAGAAACCCTCAGTATTCAAAACAACATCAAACAAGTCTTTACCTTGCCACATCTCATTTGTTTTTGTGCATTCTTATTACAGTAATATAAATATTAGGGAAGTGGGAGACTAGGTCAGGATGGTCTAATCAGCCGTTTCCCTCTTCGTCTTCTCTTCTTTTCTGTTCATTTCTAACTAGAATATATTTGACCGAGTCAAAGTTACTAAACAGAAGGTGGAATCATTGGTAATTCAATGCATTATGAACGATTATGTTCAGCTTTCCAGCAAAATATGCCTTACTCAAAGAAGAAGTATTGGAAGCAGAAATCTAGCATCAAATGGCTTAAGGAAAGGGAAAGAAATACAAAATACTTCCATGTTTGTGTTAGAGATAAAAGGAAATGAATGTTCAATAGCAGAATAAAGGATTCTACTGGAGATTGGGTGGATGACCAGGATGGCACTGAAGGCATTAATGGTGTCTCATTTTGAATCTTAACTTTCTGAGAGGCAGGCGTCATATGGGGAGGATTTGCTGCACTGTATTCCTAGTTTGTTAGATGAGGCAGATAATGATAATCATGTTGTGCTTCCCACAGCAGAACTCAATAAGGTTGTTTTTGGCAATGGATGGCAATAGTGCTCCTGGCCCAGATGCTTACACTGCTAAGTTTTTTACTAGCTGTTGGGATATAGTGAAAGGTGACACTTTGGATGTTGCTCAATTTTTTCTTTAGTGGTGCTTATTTGCCTCCTAGTTTAACCAGCACTCTCGTTGCACTTATTCCTAAGAAGGACCAACCTGAGTATACCTCTGATTTTAGGCAAAAAAGTATGTGCAATTTTGCAAACAAAATCATCACCAAAATTCATAATGCTAGACTAGCAAACATCCTTCATAAGCTGATTTCTCCTGAGCAAGGGGCCCTTGTGCAAGGTAGAAACATCTTGGATAACATGACCTTGCTCAAGAAATGGTTCATTACATTAGTAGAAAGTTTAAGTCGGGAAATGTCCTTATTAATCTTGATATAGCCAAGGCATATGACAGGGTCGTGTGTAATTTTCTGGCACAAGTTATGAGGAGATTTGGCTTTAGTGAGATTTCGAATGATATGTGCTATAGGGTTGTGTCAAACTTCTTTTACCAGTTTTTGTGAATAGAACTTCTGGTGAATTCTACAAGTACACTAGGGACCTCAAACAAGGGGATCCCTTATCTCCAAGACTCTTCATTTTGGTGGCTGAGGCATTTTCCAAAGGTCTTTTCATGGCTTGACCCAAAATGAAGACATTTCTCTATTCTCTCAACCCATAATAAGCCCACATTCAGACACCAGTGTCGTTGCGGCCTTCAATTCCTAACCCTATTGTGCACTTATCCTATGATACAACAACAACATCAACTAAGCCTTTGTCCCACTTAAGTAGGGTCGGCTACATGAATCCGTTTACACCATAATGAACGATCAAGGACCATCCCCTCAGTCAGGTTCAATGTCATGAAATCAGTTCTAATAGTCTTGTCCCAAGTCTTCTTAGGCCTACCTCTCCCTCAAATAGCCCTCCGCACTTAAACAAAATCTCATTTTCTCATTGGTGCTTCTATGGGTCTTCTATGCACATATTCAAACCACCGTAAACGATTTTCTCTCATCTTCTCTTTGATGAGTGTTATACTTAAATTCTTTCTAATAGTTTCATTCTTAATTTTATTCATTCTTGTCTTCCCACTCATCCACCGTAACATTCTCATTTTTGTTATACTAATTTTCTGAACATATTTTGTTTTTACTGCCCACCATTCTAAACCATACAGAAGTACAGGTCTTATTACAGTTTTGTAGAATTTTCCTTTGAGTTTCAATGGTATCCTACAATCGCATAACACCTCAACTGCACTTCTCCACTTCTACCAACCTGCTTTGACTCTATGAGTAATATTCTCCTCGATTTCACCATTACTCTGAATCATTGAACCTAAATATCTAAAATGATCCACCTTTAGAACCTCCTCATCTCCAATTTTGACAGCACCATCATCTTTTTAGGCATTACTAAAATTGTAATGCATGTATTCCGTCGTCTTTTGCTAACATTCAAGCCTTCAGACTCTAGGACTTCTCTCCATCTTTCTAACTTAGTATTAAGAGTTGTTCTACTTTCACAAGTATCGCCTCCTCTTGTTCAAACACTAGTGACTATACGTTCATATATATCCTTAATTACCTCAATATACACGTTGGATACATATTTCTTTTCTAGCACCCACCACAAAAACTTCTCTAGGTACCCGATCATAAGCCTTCTCCAGGTCCATAAATGCCATATGCAAATCTTTCTTCTTCTTCTCTATATTTTTCATTAATCTTCTGAGTAAATAGATAGCTTTAATAGTTGATCGGCTGGGCATAAATCCAAATTGGTTCTCATCTATGATCGTTTCACGTCTTATTCTATATTCTATCACTCTCTCCCAGAGTTTCATAGTATGGCTCATAAGTTTTATGCCCCGGTAATTCCCGCAACTTTGAACATCCCCTTTATTTTTATAGATGGACACTAAGATACTCCTCCTCTAGTCATCAGGCATTCTTTTAGTCCTCAAAATATCATTAAAAAATCTAGTCAACCATTCTATTCCAAGATGTCCCAGACCTTTCCACGCATCTATTGGGATCTCATCTGGTTTTACTGCTCTTTCAATCTTCATCTTCCTTAGTACTATTCTAACTTCCGAATCCCTGATTCTTCTATGAAACCTATAAATCTTATATGAAGGTAAACTAGACAACTCTAAATTAAATTCCCTAGCGTTGTTCTCATTAAATAAACTATAAAAATAACTTCTCTATCGTTCCATAATCTCTTCATTCTTTACTAGGACCTTCTCATCATTGTCTTTAATACACCTGACACTTCCTATATCTCTAGTTTTTCGTTCGCGTTACTTAGCAAGTTTAAATATGTCCCTTTGTCCAGCTTTTGTATCTAACTTTTGGTACAAATTATCATACGCCAGAAACTTTGATTCTTTAATTATTTTTCTTGCTTCCATTTTTGCATGTTTAGACTTCTCCCAACTCTCCTGCTTCGACATTTTTTCCATTCTTTATAAGCTATTTTTTTGTCACGAACATCAATGAGTATTACTCTTGACATATAATATGTAGAAGACGACCTATCTCAAAATTCATGAATTTCCTACACTCACTATTATCAAGCCCCGACCAGACTGGATAGGCCCAGCAGACTGCTAAACTGGCGAGCCAAAGCCTAGGCCAGTTAGCTAGCCAATTCAATTGTTTTAGCAATTGCCACTTTGAACCAGACAACTCACAAAAACCGAGCAATTTTCAAGTTGAATAGGTGTGAATTGCAACGATTAAAACAACTTTCCGTTCCGAATTCAACAAAGAAAAAAGAAACATGCATATGCACGAAACAGACCACAGGACCTCTTGGACCCTCAATTTTAATGGTGTTGAATCAAATCCACTCTTCCAAAGCCATTTCTTGCATATTATACGTCAAGAGTAATACTCATTGTTAATTCTTCCTTTACAAATTGAAAACGTCATATAAACTAAAATTTAAGAGCACTCAAACTGATTAACTCAACGGTTGGACCAAATGTTGTGGATAAGCCCTACCGCTAATTGTCGTACTTTGGGTTTATTTCAAGAAAATAATCTCAAGTAAATAAATAGTAAATAATGACAATTTCGATATTCTACATATCAGCTAATGGTTCCACTCTCCTTATCAGTGGCATTGGCACAATGGAACCCTCACCCTCCTTATCTCTATCCTCTGTCTTGTATATTCCTTTATTTTCTTTTAATTTGATGTCAATCAGTAAGCTTACTAAACACCTTAATGGTTCTGTGTCATTTTTTCCTAATTCTATCATTCTCCAGGATTTGAAGACGCAGAAGACGATTGGCACCGAGCGTGAGGAAAATGGCCTTTATTATTTTGATGACCATGGCGAGAGTCTTGTTATCCCACCCACTGCCTACCCTACTGTTGCATCCGCTCACTAGATCCATTGTCGCCTTGGTCATCCCAGCCTTGGCAACCTCAAGTTACTTGTTCTTAATTTGAGTCATTTGTTTTCGTTAGAGTATAAGTCTTGTCAATTGGGTAAGCATCATCATATTTCATTTGCTTCCCCAGCTCATGCTCAAGCATCGAGTCCGTTTAGTTTAGTTAATTCAGATGGGGTCCTTCTCGTGTGACTTCTATATTAGGTTTTCATTATTTTGTGACATTTGTGGATGATTTTTCCAGAGTTACTTGGCTTTATTTAATGAAAGATCGTTCAGAATTATTCTATATTTTTCGTGCGTTTTGTGTTGAAATTAAAACTCAATTTAATGTACTAGTGCGTATTCTTCGAATTGATAATGCTCGAGAATACTTTTCTCAGCCATTTACTTCCTTTATGTCACACTCTGGTATCTTACATCAGTCTTCTTGTCCTCACACACCGCAGCAAAATAGAGTTGCTGAGCATAAGAATCGACATCTCTTAGAAGTAACTCGTACTCTTCTTTTTGAGATGAATGTTCCCAATCACTTCTTGGGCGATGCGGTTCTTATAGCTTACTTCTTAATCAACAGGATGTCGTCCTCTACCCTAAACGGCAAGGTTCCCCATTCCACTCTTTTTCCTCGTTCTCCGTTGCTTAGTTTATCTTCTCGAATATTTGGGTGCGTTTGTTTTGTTCATCAGATGACTCTCGGCAGGGACAAGTTAGATCCCCGTACTTTAAAATGTGTTTTCCTCGGCTATTCTCGTACACAAAAGGGTTATCGTTGTTATAGTCCATCATTACATCGCTCATTTGTGTGTGCAGATGTTACATTCTTTGAGTCTACCCCTTATCCCATCCTCTCGAAATGATCTGGATGTTACACTCCTTTTGCCAAGTGTACCAAACCCTACACTATCTTCCTCTACTCCAGAACCTATCCCGCCTAGTTGTTCTTCAGCTCATTTGTAGGTATACTCTCGTCACCAGATGGCACCTTCCGCTGTCAGGCCTATCAACTCTGCGTCCTCAGATTCTTTTCCAGCTAACCCCTCCATCTCTAACCTCGACATGCCCATTGCCATCCGGAAAGGTAAGCGCACATGTACTACCCATCCTATTTCTAACTTTGTTTCGTATGCACACCTATCTCCTTCATACTCTTCTTTTGTTGCTTCTCTGTCCTCTGTCTCTATTCCGAAGTCTGTTTCAGAGGCCCTCACTCACCCTAGTTGAGCAAAAGCAATGGAAGAAAAAATGCTTGCCTTACATCAGAATGGCACTTGGGATCTCGTCTCGCTTCTGCCTGACAAAACAATAGTTGGATGTAAATTGGTGTACACTGTCAAAGTTCATCCGGATGGTACTATTGATCGACTCAAGGCTCGCTTAGTTGCTAAAGGCTATACTCAGGTATACGGCCTTGATTACTCTGAGACCTTCTCTCTTGTTGCCAAGCTCGCTTCTGTTCGATTGTTCATCTCTTTGGCTGTCACTTTTCGTTATCCATTACATCAGCTCGATATCAAGAATGTTTTCTTAAATGGCGATCTGACTGCGGAAGTATTTATGGAGCAACCTCCTGAGTTTGTTGCTCAAGGGGAGTCTGGTTTGGTATGTCGCTTGAAAAAATCAATTTATAACCTCAAGCGGTCTCCTCAAGCATGGTTTGGAAGATTTAGTGAAGTGATCACTGAGTTTGGTCTTCGAGTCGATCATTCCATCTTCTACGGGCACAGTAAAGTCGGGAAAATATTGTTGAATGTGTATGTGAATGACATCGTAATTACCGTGGATGACCACGGTGATATTCAAAGCTTTTGAATAATAAGTTTTAAACGAAAGATCTGGGTCACTTAAAGTATTTCTTGGGAATTGAAGTTGCTCGATCAAGTCAAGGCATTTACTTTTCTTAGAAAATATATGTCTTTGACCTGTTGAACGAAACAAGAATGCTAGAAGCTAAACCGATTGACTCGCCTATGGATCCAAACACCAAATTGTTGGCAAATCAAGGCGTACCACTAACAGATTCATCACAATATAGACGGTTAGTTAGGAAGTTGAACTACCTGACAGTTACCAGACCAGATATTTCCTTTGTTGTTAGTGTTATCAGTCAGTTCTTAGATCGTCCAATGACTTGTCATTGGGATGCAGTAATCCGTATTCTCCGATATTTGAAAGGTGCTCCTGGTTGTGGTTTGCTATATCAAAACTTCGGTCATACTCAAATAAAGGGCTACACAGATGCAGATTGGGCCGAATCACCCTCGAATAGGAAGTCTGTTACTGGATATTGTGTGTTTGTTGGTGGTAACCTTGTCTCTTGAAAGAGTAAAAAGCAGACTGTGGTGGCATGATCAAGTGCAGAATCGGAATACAGGGCAATGGCCCATACCACTTGTAAGTTCACCGATAGATCTAGTATATGATAATCAGCCAGCACTTCACATTACTTCCAACCCAGTCTTCCATGAGAAAATAAAATATATTGAAGTTGATTGCCACTTCATTCGAGAAAAATTGTTGCAGAAGCAGATTGAGACTAAGCATGTAAATTCAGTTGATCAGTTAGCTGATATATTTACTAAACCGTTAGGGGGCTCAAGGATAAAGTACATTTGTAACAAGTTAGGAGCATACAATATATATGCTCCAACTTGAGGGGGAGTGTTAAAAGGATATTTCTGTCTTTCCTGTATTACTTAGAATTTCCTATACGGTTTAAAATTTGTTGTATTGTTTCTTCGTTTTTCAATAAAAATAGAGGGAGAGGCTACCACAATGGTTTAAGCCTTCTCATTACTTTAACAATAACATTGCGAGAGTGGTAAGTATGATGAATAACTGGATCGCAACAACTATATCCTTTTGACATGGAAGAATAATCGAGGAAAACGCACTGAATAGATTTATCGACTAACTTGGTTCGAGTAGGGCTCCGATTCTGGACAAAACACGTACTGCCAAAGACACGACGTAGGATAGGGAAAATGGTGCTAGTTACAGTATATGAAGGGGTTTTTTGCCTTTAAGGACACGGCTTGGTGTGCGATTAATGAGATAGGCAGTAGTTAAAATTGTCGTGTGCCAAAAAGATTTGAAAATATTCATTCCTTGCAAAAGACAACGGACTACAGGCATGATGTGACGGTTGTTACGTTCCGCCACACTATTCTATTCAAGAGTGTAGGGACAAGTAAATTGCTAAATGATGCCTTACTTATTAAGTTCAGCTCGAAATTCATCGAATAAGTATTCTCGTCCATTATCTGACCTGATATTGCACACAACGGTTTTATATTGGATTTTTATCATTTGAAGAAAGTAAGTAAAGTGAGTGTAAACCTCTGATTTGTACTTCATCAAATAAACCCAAGAAAGACCATAATCATCTATGAATGTGACATAGTAGTAGTGTTTGTAAATGGTTGTAACAGGTGAGAATCCCCAAATATCAGAATGGATAAGATCAAATGCTTGGGATGCACGGTGCATACGAGGAATGTAAGAGGGGGAGTGTGTTTAGACAGTTCACAAATCACACATTAAAATTTAAAATCCTTGCAAGCTTTATTAATAGAAAGAAACAACCAACATAAATAATGAAAATTTGCATGTCCCAAACGGGCATGCCACAGGTTTAAATTTTTGAACGAACAAATAGAAAAATCAAAATCAGGTTATACAGAAGCTTGCATACTAAAAGATGGAACGACTGGAGGTGAAAGGATTCCAAAGTAGTAGAGACCATCACATATTTTCCCTGCCAAAAATCTTCCTCGTAAACAGGTCCTACAAGAAACAACAATCAGGTAAGAAAGCAACACAGTTAAGATTTTTAGCAAAGCGACTAACCAATAGAAGATTATAGGCAAATTTAGGAACATAGTAAATAGAGTGAAGAGTGATATCGGGGGACAAGCAAACATCTCACTAACGACAAATAGGAATAGAGATATCATCTGCAATGCACATAGATTGGTTGATAGGCGAACAGGAGAGGTAATGGTTGAAAACTCACCAGTTATATGATTGTTAGCCCCGGAGTCCAAAATCCAAGTAGGACAACCAAACTTACCATGAAGCGCAGTAAGAGTAGCTGAGGCAAGAAAAGCCGTGGATCCGAAAGACGATGCCAAAGTGATTAACTGAGCCTAAAACTGGGCAATTTGGAGACATTGGAAAGATCCAGGGGCCAAGGAAGCTAGTGGTGGATCTACCGGATCGAGGACAATATCAACAAAGCACCAATACATGGTGCTCCTTTTCCTTTCCACCCTCCTAGGTTTCGAGGTTTCAACTCAGGATGGAGACTATAACAGCTGACAATGTGATGACCAGGCTTTCGTCAATGTTGACAGTATGGTCGCGTTCCTAATGGGCGAGGACCGGAGAGGGCCGGAAAAGCCATTTACTCAAGGATCAAAGGAATAACTTCAAGTAGGAGAAGGAGCCAACATTTTGAATCGTTGTCAACAGTAGGCACTATATAGATCTGGCATCAATGATGTGTTCAAAATCTGACCGCGAAGATTCTTGTACTCCGAATTTAAACCCATCAAGAAATGGTATGTGTGACGACAATCCTGGTGTTTGGCTTCGATCTCAGCAACATTCTTAGGGAATTCACTCAGAGGTTCATACTGCTCAAGTTCCTCCCACCGAGATTGCGAGTACCCAAAGTAATCCGCAACTGAAAGTCCCATGGATGCTTGGGAAGCATGGGAAATCTCACGATAGAGCTTGAAGATCCGTAATTCATTGCGAGAGTAAGCATACATCTTCATACGAGCAGACCATAAACCTTTAACAGTCTCGTGGAACATGAACAGATTATAGATTCGTTTCTCCATAAAATTGAAGATCCACCTGAGAATGGTACAGTTATCAGCATCTCACAGAGCAAACTTGGGATTGTTGATATCTAGCCTTGGCTCAGTGCCGTCAAGCCATCCGATCTTACGTTTTTCACGAAGACGGAAATGGAGAGAGCAAGCCCAGGCATGAAAATTCGCTCCATTGAGTAACATGGTTGAAACACGTTGGACCGTGGCCTCAATCACAAGGGTAGAATCTAAGCGGGTGGATAGCTGCAAAGCAAGAACGGTCTGAGATGGGACATCACTTTCTTTTCCAGATGCTATGGAGACAGATGAGATGAAATCGTAGCAATGAAACAATCAAACAAATGCAACGGAAGATTGACCAGACTTCGGAAAAGAAGGAACAATATGATAAGTGTAACCAGAGACGCAGTTACCTCACCATATAATAAATAGAAAAGACAGTCGTGTATTTAAGACATCCGGAACAACAACGGATGGAGAACAACGATGACGAGTAGTAGAGAGTTATGGACAAAGAATAATCCTCAACTTGCAACAATAGACAAAAGCTAGATGAGTGCCTGCAACGATATCAGAATAATAACCACGGGTACCGGCGGCAAACAGAGCACAACAATGTGCGATTGACCACTGGTTCACATGAGACAGTGCACGATGCTAATGTTGGTTGACGAAGGACTGGTTCGCGAAGTTTACTGGTTTGTGAGGACAGCTGATGCAGCTCAGGTTCGTGCATTTTCACGAGGCTGGTTGCGAAGGGTTGGGGTTTTCCCGAGTTCAAGGGATTAGGGTTTCGTGGGTTTGTAGGCGACGGCTAGGGGTTTTGTGGGTTTGTTGGTCGCGAGTTCACAAGTGATGGCGGTGTCTGGATAGAGAGTTTGCAAGCTAAGGGTTCGGCTAGTTCGTGTTGGCACAACAGTGGCTAGGTTTTCGGAAGTTTGGTTCGCGATCTGTTAGGGCTTGGTGGTGGCTGGTGCTGCAACAACTAGGGTTTTCGCAAGCTAATGGCAGCAGCGTCCAATGGTGGGTTTGGGTGGGGGAAGAAAAGACTAGGCACTTGATATAAAAAAATGATATGGGAAAATAAAAGAAGAATATATTGTCTTGTATTTCATATATTCTAAATGGATTATATATCTCTAATTATATAGCAGCAGGAACAGGCTAAATTATGAAATATATCACCAGAATAAATGGGCTAATAATGTCCTACAATCAAGATACCAAAAATAACAAATACATAAATATTGTATTTCAACAGAAAAAGTCAAAATAAATTATCTGAGTTGTGATTGTGCAAATGATCTTTTAACGGGAAAAATGTACTTTTGGTCCCTCAAGTATGAGGTGAGTGTTTAAATGGACCCTGAGATTTTAGAAATGTCATATTTGATCCTTCAAGTTGCAATTTCGTTTCAATTCAGTCAAATCGAAATTCCAATTAACAAATTGGATGGAATTCGTTAATTAAGGAATAATTTCGTCATTTCACATATTTTTTCTCTTAATGTCATAATATTAAAATAAAAGGGAGTGAAGTGTAATTTTTCTTTCTTTTCATTTTTTATTAAATTACTTTTTTCCTTTTTCTTTTGGCATGGTCCCACCTCTTCCCCTCACCAATGTTTTAAAAACCAGACCGGACGTCGAACCGAAAAAATCACCGGGTCACGGATCACCGGTAGACAAACCGCGGTTGAACCGGTGACGTCATAATTACGTCATTAATATTTATATATATATATATATTCATTTAAATAAAAAATATTAAAAAATACAATATATTTTTTTTTATTCTATAAATTATAACTTAATTTCAAAATATCCTACACATATTTTGTTTTAAGACCTCTTGGATCAAATATCCCACATGTCATAAACTCTTATTTTGTTTTGTAAGAGTAAAAAAGTGATAATTAAATATCAGGGTTAAACTGAAATGTTTCTTAAATAAAAGGGAGAAAAATGTATTTTAAGTCTAGTTGAGAGAAAAGTTCTTCTACCGTTGAACGGCCCAATTCCCTATCCCTATCCCTGCAACCAAACACTACCTAACAGCAACTAGAAGCAATAGGTTGACAGGGTCACGCCGCCTCCCCCTGTTCTCTCTCTCTCTTCTTTGCTAGTCAAAAGCTGATAAACCCCTTCTCAAATCCTCAACAGGGCCTGATCGTTTGCCGCCGTGGGACTATCGGAGGCTACAGGGGAGAGTCGAGATGTCAGTCGGAGCTGCGAAAGAAAGAATTATGAGTTCTTCTTCTTCGGAGGCAACATAAAACAGAGAGATCGGAGCTTTCCGCCTTCCATAGGAAGCTTTTTGCCGGCCTTCGACTTCTTCAGGCGGAGCTTTCTTGGCCACAACGGTCTTCTTCTCTTCCGTCAACTTCTTCTCAGGCCGGTCAACTGTTCTTCCGTCAGCTTCTTTTCTTCCATCAGCTTCCAACTTTTGTTGAAAAACCGGCCGGTTGAAGAAAAACCGCTCCGGTTTTCCGGTTCACCGGTTCAACCGGCGGTTTAACGGTTTTTTCCGGTTTAACCCCTAACACGGGTTTTGCTGGTTAACCGGACCGGATTTGGGGCCGGTTGATGGTTCAACCGGTCAAACCGGCCGGTCCGGTCCGGTTTTTAAAACATTGCCCCTCACCTCTCTATACTCTCTCTATACATCCTTTATCTTCTCTCTCTCTACTCTTCGCTCTCCCACTTCATTCTCTCTCTCCCCGTTCACCAAAGAAAGAAAAAACTCTCATCTACTGTCCTTTTTTCTAACCTCAATTTTAAAAAAAAAAAAATAAAAAATATTATATAGTTCTTAAGAGATATATAAATTGAAAAATGAACCCCCAACTACCATAATAAAAATTTTAATCCTCAGAGATTTTTAGAAAATAGTCTTGTATTCTTTGACCATCTTTTTCCTATTTACGTACAATGTTATTCTGTTAAAAAATGAAGACGTAAACGTTCATATTTGATTCTCCTATTTTTAAACATTTTAATATATTTTAGCTCTAATTCTGCTATTGTAAATGTTCATTGTTGTTTACGTGAAGAAATCAACAAAACACAACCCCAGTACGAACAAAACCCCCACATGAACGGGTGAAAACACCACGAACAACAAATCAAAGATATCGAAAACCCCCCTAAGATCAACAATAACAAAATTGGCATGAATATTCATCTACCACAAATGACATATTCACCCCCAAAAACTAAATAAAAAGGGATCTGAAATCCCGAGCGAACATTCACAAAAAAAATGTAAGAGAAACCTAAAATAAACGAAAAAAAACATTCACATAAATAAACAGAAAACTTCACAAAAATCAATCAAAACAGATCTAACAAAATTGGCATGAACATTTACCAAATCGCAAATGAACACCCATCAAACCACGCACTGGAAATAAACATTCAGATTTGGATTTTTAACATGAACATTCAATATGAACATACAACCAGATCTGGATATTTTTAATGAACATTCACCAACACAGATAACATATTCACCCTGAAAAGGAAATCAAAATAGATCTGAAACCCGAGCAAATATTCACAAAACACAAATCAAAAATGAGAAATAAAATCAATGAAAAGAGTGAATAAATTGCAAATCTAAGATTCACCAAATCGCAAATCTAAGATTCACCAAATCACAGATCTATCATTCACCAGATCTAGGCCGTGTGAATGGTAGACAAACGGGAATACCGGCAGCGGCGGTGAGCACAACGAGACGCGTCCGTGCGAGCGATGGACGAACGGCCTGTGGACGGCGGTGGAGGACCTGTGGACGACGGCGGTGGACTCAAGCCACACCATCGTCGTCTGCCATCCAGATCGATACTCTTCGCCGTTCGCAGGCGGATTTCCAGATCTGAAGATGGCGAGAAAAAGAGAAAAACAGACAGAAAGAGAGAGAGAAATCGGCTCCGGCTTCAAATCTGGTTGTCGTCCATGACCACGTCCACCGTCAAGCCATACCGCCGATCAATCTTTTTCGTCGTTCGCCACCAAATCTTTAGATCTAAAGATGCACGAGAGAGAGAGAGAGGAACGGTAGGTCATGGGGAGAGGGATATAGAAGAATGGTTGTTTGGAAAAAAGAGAGGGGGAGAGGGTGTTTTGAAGATAGAGCTAGGATTTGATATTTATATAAGGGTATATTTGTCCATTCACTAGTTTTTTTAACTACCAAAGGATTAAATAATAATAGAAAGATTAAATAATAACTTTTTTGTTTAAAAGGTTAATTGAGGTGAGAGAAAGTCAAATTAGGTCTAAACAATAAAAAATCCTAAATAAAAATGGCAAAAAAATAAACATAAAAGTTAAAAAAAATAGACAAATTAAAAATAGAAACAAATATTTCCTAAAAAGAATAGAGAGAATTATACAAAATAATCAAAAATAGAGAGAAATATTTTTAAAAAGAATAAAAGGAAACTATAGAAAATAATCTAAAAATAGAAGATGCATTTGATAACGACAATTGTTTTTAAATTGCTCAATGTTCTGTTTTTCAGCTTCTTATCATAAAAAAAAAAAAATTGGATGAGAAAAATATTTCCTTTCTCAATAATTCTGGGACTAAAAATGTGTTTGATAACGACAATTATTCTTAAATTGTTTCATAATTTATGAGAACAAATTCAAAGAAACACGTTTGGTAAAAAGAATAAGCTCTTTTATATAAATATTTTTAATTTTAATCTAAAGGTGAAGGATAAACTTATATATTAGTTTTAGTCAATCAAATAACGCATATTATAGCAAAATAAAAACGCATATATAAGTTTAATTACAACTAACTAGAGTAATTAAAACAAAATGCTTTATTGTGTTTCTCTTGGTATGAATTGATGAATAAAAGGGAAAAATTATATACCCCATTCTCTATATTTGAGGCTAACAAGATTTGGAAGGGCAACCTCATTAAGAATTTCAAAAACAACGATCTTGTCCTTCAAGTAAGAATAAGTTGAGAATGTTTCTTTGGGAATGACATTTTTTTCCCTCTCAAAATCCCAAGAATTTTGGGATTAGTCATAAAAAAATTTAGAATATTTGAGCCAAAATTCCCCTTCCGTTTCACGCAAAACTCGAAATCTCACCTTAAATACTACCCAGCAGATTAACCACCCTATTAAGGTCAAATCAAACTCTAGTTTCAGTAGGTACTTAAAATTCCGCCGAATAATATGGCAAAACCACAAACACGAATCAACATTAGATTGCCAAGAAAAGATAATCATGTAAACAATTAAAAAAATGAGCTTTCAAGTTCAATTGTCAATGGCTGAACCAATTTCGTTTGCAACCGAACTAATGTTAAGTTCGCGAATTTAAAAACAAATAAATAGAAGTGTAAATGTTTACCAAACCTTTGGTTGAGCCAGTGATCAACACATTGTATGGAGGAAACATAGGTTCCCTATTGGTGTTGCTGACTGAAGATGGTACTACGACTTCAGCTTTTATCCTCAGCGGTTTTTTGTTTGAAACCGAAAACTCCACCAGTCTTTGAGGTTTTCGGCGGGAACTCAAAGCGAAGTCGAATTTAACGTGCGTAGAGACCCGTGGTTCAGAGAGAAAAGTTGAAGAAAATAGAGGGGGGGAAAGTGACGATGATGGACACGAGGTACAAAAAATTGCCATTGGTTTTGCGTGCAAAATAGAATTGGGGCGCCAGTCGAAGATAAGTGTTATTGGTGTTGTGTGGAAATAGAAGTCAGGCACCAGTCGAAGATCTCTGTTTTCTGTTTTAGCATGACAGGTGGAGGAGAAATACCCCTTATTATTTATTAAGGCGGTTGTGGTCTGGTCGCCCGCCCACAACCTACTACACATTTTGTAGAAGTTGGACCTAAGGGTGGGATCGATCACCACCTGCGGTTGGGTTAAACTCTAATGTTACAAGAAATTGTATGCCTAAACCTGTCAACCTACGAGATCGAAAGTACTAAGGATGATACCGGTGAAATGTCAGTTAAAAAATCTTTAAAGTGAGAATAAGTTAATCTGCTCCGAGATGGATAAATATGAATGCGTAATTGAATAACATACTAGCTCCTATACTAGCTCCTACTTTTATACCCGGTTCTTAGATAGTTGAGGATAATGGACGTTGATGCTCCGGGACGTGGTCATTCCATGTACCCTTCACCCGATCATGGGCCGTTTTCCCGATATTGCTGCAAGTAATAGGGGTGATGGGTATTACTTAGTCGTTCTTTGGCTTTCTATTGTGTTGAACCATTGTCCACCGTATTGGGCCGCTGCCTTGCGCTACCTGAATAGGTTGGCATGTTGGGCTAATAGTGGAATGGTTATGGGCCAACGTTAGATTTCCTTTGGTTCATTTAGGCTTATGTCATCCTCAAGCTCATTTCCTCGGCCCAACTGTCCCATTGACATATTCAAACAGATAGGACGGATGACGGAGATTTTACCCCCATCATTTGCTCCCCTGCCCTGGTATTGTTCCCTAGGAAGAAAATGAAGAGTCATCTCCATTCATTCACAACATTCGAAGCTTAGTAAGTTCTCATCTTTTGTCTTGTGTATCTGATTGTTATTTTGCTTGTTCCTCTTCTTATCTTGCTCCCCTTCTTTGCTCCCTTTGTTGTTGTGTTTTACTATGGATTCTACTCCATTGAATAGCCTCCCTGAGGTTAATTCGTCGTCTACATGTGGTTCTGGAACTGCTAACCAATTTGGTGTACTTCCTTCCACTTCTCCTGTGAATTGGGGTGACCATGGCCACCTTTTCGTTTAAAAAATCCCACATCCATAAACTTCAAGAACAATATGGGATTCTGAAGTCAATTTCTATTAGAGTTCCAAATCGAGATGAGCGTCTGTACTCCTTTATGTCAAATGAAATATGCTTTTTTGTTTGAATGTTTGAATATGGTCTCCATTTTTTTAAACAAATTCCGGCCTAAATAAACGTTTTCAAAATTGGCGCCTAAAAAAAACCCTAAAATGGTTTTCTTCTAAAGTGAACGGATTCGAGAGAGAGGAAACCAAATCATGTCTTTCTCTTCTCGTTTTTTTTTTCAAAATCCAGGGTGCGTCAGGAAAAATGGCAAAAAAATAGTGGTGGGAGAATTGGTGGCGAGAAAGGGTAGTAGGAAGTTTTTGGGTGGAATTTTGGCACTGATAAATGTCAAAGAAATAATATAGGGAAAGGTTGGTGTCAAAAATGTGTCTATATATCCATAAAATCATTCCAATCTTCCATCTACATCGCATTTATATTATTTTTCATTTCTCAATTCTCAAACCATTTCAAATATTGTTTCAAATGACAAGTGGTTCAGGAAACAATAAAGGTAACGGTAAAAAACCTTTGTGGATGATATGGCCTTCAGATACCTCTGAAAAAAGTTATGCTTTGAAATAGAGACGAACCACGACGCACATATAGCTAGATGACCAAAATGACATATGTAACCCTTATTATGTGCGCAATCCGTGTGATGTTGTTTTCTCATACGCGGTGTTCAAAGAAAACTTGATATCTTTGGCGCATAGCTAAATCCTATCACAGGAAAGCGAACTTTCTTAGTTCATGGTAATCTTTTTATTGGAAACAATAAATGGAAAAACGAATTCATGTAAAACAAAAACTTTACGAAATGCTCCGGATACAAACGAACGGATGGCAAAGTATTTTATCGATCCATGATACATTTATGACCCAACAGTGTTATTTATGAAGATAGAGTTATTCATTATGAATGGTTTGATCAAATTGTTTAGTGGCCGAAATGACAACTTGAATATTTGGTTATGTAGTTTCGTTTTTTATGTCTTATTTTCTTGTTAATTGCATTGTTACTCCTTTTAATTTTATGTCTCTTTCCTTAAAATTTGTTATTTGCAATCATTTTATTTTCTCTGTCAATTCATAGAAATTCATATCTCATTATAGTACTTAAAAGAAGAAGACAAACCTTTATAATCAAATATGGTTAATCTCTTCAATCTCCTAACTCTTATTAAATCAATGGTTAAGATCTTCTCTCCTCATTACCAATAACATTAAACGAATAGAAAACTACTTTTAATTCAAATCAATAATATTGAAAATGAATAAAAAATTGTTTCCAATTCCAATTCTATGTTTGCATAATAAAATAAATAATTTTTTTTATTAATAATTATATTTATTTATTTATTGTTTTTATCATCAATTAAAAATTTCATTAATTTTTTAAAATTATATTCATAATATTATATTTAAAAAAAATTAAATTAATTTTTTTCGTTTCGTTATTATTATCAATTCGAACTTTCATTTATTTTTAAAAAAAATATTCATAATATTGGATTTTTGAAAAAAATAATTAAATTAATTTTTATTGAAAAAAATGATGAATCATGTGGGCTGAAAATGATGGTCCTTCAAAAAAAAAAAATTCCTAAATTTTACGATTCACTATTTATCTGATTCATTTTGTGCAGTGATTTTTTAAGAAAAACTAATAATGATCTCAAAAGTTAAAAGTCATTATACGCCACAAAAGTTATTGTAATTTTTTATATGAAAACTGCAGTTATTTTAAAGTAGTATAATAATTTTGGATTAATAAAAAAATTATTATACTTACGTGGAATACATTGACTAAAATTTTAGGTTCATATACTATTCACAAAAAGAAAAAAAATTAGGCCAAATTACAATTTTGGTCCTCGTATTTGCATGCGTTTTTCCATTTAGCCTTCCAATTTTTATTTTTTTTATCAAAATGGTCCTCGTATTTGCACACGATTTTTTTGAATGACTCTTCTGTAAAAAAAAATGGGGTTAAATCTAATGGATTTGGGGGTAAAAGGGTAATTTTATTTTATTTTTATTTTTGCCCTTTTTTTCTTTTTTTGCTTTTCTTTCAATCCACAAACTCTCTCTCTCTCTCTCTCTCTCTTCGAAATCCTTCGTTGCCACTGGTGGTATTCATCATCTAACTGCATTAGGTGCTTGATTTGCATGTATCATCTATCGGAACACTTTAATCACTTTGTCAGGCATACCTGAAATCATTACACTCCAGGTAACTGCATCTCTTGTATTCAAATGGCTAAAGAGTTTCCAAGCAAGTGAAATGAGATCGCATTTGGCATATGCATCAAGTAAAGAATTGATCACTAGTTCATTTATTTCATAAACTAGCTGAATTATGACACAATGGACGAGCTTGCATTAATGTGAATCTCCAAAATGCTTGCAAATTTGGAGAAGATTCACAAGTGTGATTGCGTCAGTTTCAATATTTTCCTTTTGCTTTGAATCAAACAGTGCAAGTGCTTCTAAATGCTTCTCACTCAGGAGAAACCCAGACAACATAGAATTCTACGAAACAATGTTCTTCACAGGCATTTTATTGAACACTCTAAAGGGCGAATTGGCGTCATTGCTTTTGGAATACACATCGACGAAAGAGTTTCTGACAAAGATGCCATGATCCAGACCTTTGCATATGATAATCCCATGGATCAATCTTCCTATACTAAGGTACCCTAACATAATGCAAGCTTTGAGTATGATTACCGTTATTTAACCATCCATTTGAATCCCATTGTCCAAGTTCATCTCTTTAAACAATCTTAAAGCTATATGAGCTTCGTCGTACTACACATAGCCTCCACTCATCACACTCCATGAAATCACATCTCTGCTGCACATTTCATCGAACAACGTCTCTGCAAGATCCATTCCTATATCCACGTACATGCTCAAGAGAAAGTTCTGAACTGAAACTATGGTCTAAAACCTAGTTAGAATAAGATAGCCATGAATTTTCAGTTTGTCATGGGCAGTCCCGAGTTTTTGAAATGCCTGAACGACGAGAACTAAAGTGGAAGTATTGGGTTCAAATCTCGCGGCCCTTGTTTGAAAGATTAACTACAATCCTTTATCAAAATCGCCTTGATGAAGGTGTTCGTAAACCAATATGTTCCACGAGACTGAGTCTCAACTCTTCATGCAATAAAAAACATGCATGGCAGAATCCAAATCTCCAACCTTTGCGTAGAAGTCCACAATGGAGTTCCCAATCGAAGTGAACGATTCAAATCCAAGCTTAATCAATGACGCATGAATAGATTTTCCATGTCCAAAAGAGAGGATTGCTCTTTGCATACATCAATTTGAATAAAATCTATGCACTTAACTCATCTGAAAACTATGAAGATATGGACAACAGAGCCAACGCCACCAAAACAAATGGCGGTGACAGCAGTGATAATGAAGCCACAAGCGATGTAAACGAAAACTGGAACAATTCGATGAGATCAGCAACATGTTTCGAGAAGAAACAAAGATTAAAAAGGAATTCAAGGGGAGAAATTGTTCCAACAAACAGAAATTATAAAAGTATTTCAATAGAAAGTTTCATCGATAAATTGAATTTCGGCAATGAACCACCAAAGTTATCTCCTTCTAGGGGTGGTCATGGGCTTGGGGGCTCGCCCAGCCCCCCAGCTCGGCCCTAATTTTTAGGGCTTGGGCCTAAACTTTGAGCCCATGGGCAGGGTCTGTGTAAGACCCTGATTTTTATTTAAGTCGTATTTTCAAATATTTCAAAAATACCGGGATGGATTGCGATATTAATTGTGTGAATTAAAGGTTTAGGGGTTACATTGTAATTTACATAAACATTAAAAATTGAGAATGGGTTTAATTAATATCCTAACTAAAAAGAAGGGGGGCTTAGGGTAATTAGATAATATATATATATATATATATATATATATATATAAACACATATATGTTTATACGGTGCGATTAAACGCAAAACCGAAAAGAAAAAGGGAGAAGGATCGAGATCCGATCGACGTGGCAAGCTAGGATCAAATTGATCCACCCAAATCATGCATATAAATACCCCATGCAAACATCATGATCTCAATTGTAAAAATAAGAAGGAAATCTGAAAAAGAAAATCAAGGAACCGAAAACAGAAGAAAGAGAGGGCCGCCGGTGGGTTATTCTATCGCCAATCGTGTAGGGTTCGCCGGCGGTGGGGTTGTTCGCTTCGGAGGGGTGTGTTTCGGCTGTGGTTGATTTGTGTAGGAGTGTGGGGGGGGGGGGGGGTGTTCAATGGTTGCGGTGTGGGTGTTTTGTGCATGTGGGTGTGTTCAGTATACATGTATGTGTGTTTTCTATTCCGTTTGGTGCTACCGTGTGTGTGAGTGGTTTGTGTGTGTGTTGTTGGGTTATGTGTGTGGTACATTTGGTCAGTGCTTTGGTCCGACGGAGATAGCGGTGGAGCGTGGTTTGATCGTCACCGTCGTCGCCGGAGTGGAGAGCTAGTGAGAGAGAGAGGGTGTCGTCGGTGGAGTGGGGAGTCGCCGGTGGGTTTGTGGGTATGTCTGTGTGTCGTTGTATATGTGCCCATTATGTGTGTATGTATGCCGTCGTTCAAATCGGTCCGACGGTGGTTGGTCGTGTGGCATCGCCGGTGTAGGTTTGTCATGTATGTGTGTGTTGCTGATCGCCGTTGTTCGTCCGGTGGTGTGGGGGTGTCACCAGCGTACGTGGTGTATATATATGTGTCGTCGTTGCTGTCCGGGGTGTGTGTGTGTGTGTGCGCGCGCGTTTGGGTGTTCAACGCCGGAAGTGGGTATGTGAGTGTTTAGTTGTGGGTATGTGTGGGGGTTGTTCATCAGGGTGTGTTATGTGTGCATGGTGGTGTGGGGTGTTGCCGGAGTTGTCGCCAGAGTGGAGTGTAGATAGAGAGAGAGAAGTGGGTGTGTGTGATTTGTGTTTGTGTTCAGCCGTGAGGTGGCGGGGTATGTGTATGGGGTTGTCCCTGTTTCGACGCTGCTATGTGGGTGAGAGATTGCTAGTCGTTGATCAGCGTGTGCATGTCGGCGAGAACCCAACCAGTAAAACGAAAAACAGAAACACAAAACAGAAAAATGAAAAAGGAAGAAGAAAAAGAAAGAAAAAGGAAAAATGACACAAACCACCCCACCAAAAATCTAAAACTCATTTCGCGGACAGGCGGAAAATCCGAGGAAGGTAGAATTCCGAACTTCTTTAATATATGCATTTAATTGTCTAAATGTGAAATATGTGTTATCATTATCGGTGAATTTAGCGTTATTTGTTCGCATGAAATACGTTGATATTGTTTGGTATATTGTGTGAAATGTTACCTGTGGAAATTATATGAAATGATCTGGATGATGTAGAATTTATGTGACGAGCCTGTTTACATGTTATATAAATTAAATGCACGTATTAGAGGGGTTGGAGTTTTACTGAGCGTTGGCTCACAACCCCAAAGTTTTTGGTTTGTAGGGTCGGTTGGGAGAAAACGAGAGAGAGAATAATTTATTTGAAATTCGAGTTGTAATAATTGTAATTATTATTTATTGATGTAATCGAAGAAAACGATAATATTAATTATCATTGTTGTAAAATATTTCGGTGAATATATTCGGTTGATAAAATGTTGGGAATATCGTTTGAAATTATGATTTCGAAAATTAATGATAAATTACTCAATTATTAGTTTTGTTGCCATGAATTATTTTAAATGAGAAAGATTTTCAAAAATATAGTTGCCATGAATTATTTCAAAAATATCCGGATTTCATATTATAATTAACTAAATTAGTAGTATTGTCGCCACTATATATAATCCGCGAATTTATATTAAAAATAGATGATTGGTCCTTTAGTGATATATAAATGTTGAATATTATATTTAAATAATTTATGTCGTTAAATGGAAAAATTAAAATTTATCGCCTTTATTATACAATTTATCGTATTGGGTAGATTGGGGAGTGAGATAGTTGATTTTAAATAGGAATTTCTCTATAGGAGAAACCATAGTCTGGCCCTAGGAAACCGGGTCGTGACAGCCTGGGTTGCAATGTTTAGGCCTAAGTAAAATTAGGGTCGGGCTTGAGCTTGGGCTTGGGCAAGGCCAATATTTTATAGGACCGGGGATTAATTAATATATATATATATACACACACACACACACACACACACACACACACATTACTCACAATTTCTAACCCTAATTCCATTTGCTGCTCACTTAGATCTCGATCCCCCTTTTCCTTGCTCCTTTTAGATCTCGAATCGATCAACCGCTCATTCTCATCTTCATAGTCTATTCATCTTCATTCGCCGTCGATCTCGATCAACAGCTCCTCCATTCATCTCCATTCACCATCCATTCGCTGTTTTCATTCATCTCCTCAACGACATCAACCTCTCTCTCTTCCTGTCTTTCGTCGCCGCTGCCGTCCGTCTCGTTCGTTCGCCGTGGATCGCTTCTATTCGCCGTCGATCGCTTTTTCGAGTTATCGTTGATCGTCGATTTTGTGTCTCGCCTCATCGATCGCCGCCGCAACGAATTTTATGTATAGTCCATATTATTGTTTCTGTTATTTACAGTGATTGTACTATTGCCATCGATTTCATTTTCCCTTTGTTGTGGTTTTGCCTTGTACCATTCTTTACAAGTAACATGCTGTCTTTGTATTGGTTTATTGTCATTTTTTTTTGTCTTTTTCATTTTGAAGTGATATTTTGCCTTCTTTTTTTTTTAATTGATTATTGAATTTGGCAGGAACTTTACTCCAAATACCTCTAATAATAGTTCATGGAAGAACTAAACAATAGATAAATGAAGTTTTTCTTGTTGGACCAAATTCTTAGATGCTCTTTGTTTGTGTGATAAGGTGTATCTTTGTCTACTCTAAGTTTTTGTAGTAATTGATCCTGATATGGAGGAATAAAAAAAACTGGGATCTTGGTAAGGCAATTAAATTGAGTTTATAGATGTCAATTCTTTAGAGGAGATTGCATTACATGATATTCATATATTTATAGGTATGATTTGGAAAGGCAAGCGAATTTCAATGACTTCTATTGGGTTTGGTATGAGCCCCTCAAAAAAGAGTGGAGAATGGAACTGAACTAAATTTTTTTGTTCCCATGTTTCTGTTTGTGTTCCAAGCTTTGTAGGAATAGAAACAAAAACTAGGTACACAAATATGACTACCACTAAGCATGGTTTTGAAACTTCCAGGATTTAAATTTTGTTCTTCAAATTGTGTTAAGAAATCACCAGCCTACTTGTTATTAGTTTCATATGCAAAACCCAAAAAAATTGATTTCCAGGTTTTTTACATGATTGTGAGTAGCATCTGAAGAAAAAATGATTTTTTTTTTCTCGGCAGCCTGTGTTCTTCAACATAAAAGTTTACAACAGCTTAATCAAGCCTGATCTAGCAATGTGGTATCGTGGTTGCAAAACATGTAACAAAAAAGTGACTGAAGTTGTTGGATCAGGCAATCTGGTTTGGTATTGTAATTTTAGTATTTATTTTTTTTAGGGCCGGACTTTGGGTTTAATTTTTTTTATAGGGTCGGACTTGGGCATAAAAGTAAGGCCTAATATTTTTTTGTAATACCCTAATTAAAGTCCGGCCCATGACCACCCCTTCCTCCTTCCCTGGGCAATTCAGTTGATTTGAAGTTCAATTTGGAGTTTGGTAATGACAATTTTAGTGAAGTGGAACTCAATTACGTTGATTGTCAAACGATGAATACTGCCGGCGGTGACGGAGGATGTCAAGGAGAGAGAGAAGAGAGAGAGAGAGAGAGTCTCTAGATTAAAAGGGAAGCAAAAAGGAAAGAAAAATAAAATAAAAATATATTTTTACCCTCAAATCCGTTAGATTTAACCTCATTTTTTACATAAGGATCACTTAAAAAATCGTGTGCAAATACGAGGACCATTTTGAAAGAAAAATGGAGGGCCAAACAGAAAAATACATGCAAATATGAGGACCAACATTGTAATTTGTCGTAAAACTTATGTCCATATACTCTACTAGCTCATAGTAATTTTACAAATTGAAAAACACGTAATATGTTGATATTTTGGTTATTTTTTAGCTCCGATGTCAGAAACCAATTTTGTTATTCCATAATTTTGTGATTTTTATTTTGTTTATTTATATTTTATACCTTCTAACTTCTGTTATGTTTTTTCGAAACACATATTATTACAAAAAATTTGGATATTTGATCAATTTTATTAAGAGATTAATTGCAAACATCACGAGAAAACAAACAAAATTCCTATTGGTTTAGCATCTAAATAGTAAACAACTATTTCATATTATTATAAATAATTCCAATATGATTTTTTTTTGTCCAAACCTGCGCGGGCTAAAACTAATATTTAAATAAATTGTAAGGTCAACAACCAAAAAAGTGATTTAAATTTTTTATCATACCATATAAGTATTTAACTAATAAATTCTTAAAATTAGTTATATTTTTACTGAGATAATAGTGGGAAGAAAATTCAAAAAGTAAGAAAAATAAAAAATAACGAAAAATGAAGTCCATATTTCATTTTTCGGAATAAAGATTTTTTTGGCCCCTGACAAATGACTCGGGTGTCCAATTGATCCTTATTATTTACAACTTAACATATTTGCCCTTAACATTTCAAAATCGCTCCAAATTGGCCCCTAGGTCGGGTTCCGTTAGTAAAATTTAGGAAAATTAGATGGAAACGGTCACGTGACAAGTACGTGACTGGCTAAGGGTACATGCGTCATTTCATTCTTATTAATTTAATGGGCCCTATTTGCATATTTTGTTAAACTTAATGGGTCAAAATGTTTACCTTATCTTCTTCACAACCCCAATCTCGTCTCTCTTGGCTCTCGACCTTTTCTCTTTTCGCTCTTAGATCCTCTCTCAATCTCCTCTCTCTCGAATCACAGATGACTCTCTCATTCCTCAGTCCGCCCTCGTTCATACCTCGCCCTGGGATCGTCGTCGTTCACTACCGAACCAAAACACCACAACACTACCGAATCAAACACCATTGCCTCCACCATGGCCAAAGGTCGATCCCAAGCCACCAGTAGAAAGGTCACTCCCACAACCACGATCGAGACTGGGATTAGAAGAGAGGAAAGGCCTCCGGCAACGGGAACCGTTGAACACCTCGGCGTCTCTTCTTTCCCTTTCTCTCGGTTTTGGATTTTTGGGCTCACTCACTGTAAGTCTTTTTTTTTTTTTTTTTTTTTTTCCCGCTTTATTTTTGTAATTTCACTATAAATATCTTTCTTTTCCATTTTATTTTGTAATTTCAACATTTCAACTTGTAATCTGATAAACCATTTTGATTTGTTCGTCAATTTTTTTAATGGAAGCTCTTTGTCTATTTCGCAACTCCAAGAGTATGACGATTTGCCACTAAGTGCAAAGACGCCAACGCCAACGCCAACATCCAAATCGCTGTCGTTCTCCGTCACGCCTCGCATCGTCTCTCCGCGGCCATCATCGTCCAGATCTGGCCACCAATCGCCGTCGGACAAAATTTCTCTGCACAAGAAAGCTTCGATTCAAGTTTCATCCGGCACCATTCGAGGTCCGATCTCTAAAACCCACTAGATCTTAACATTTAGGTTTCAATTTGATATATTTTTTGCTTCTTGTGTAAGGGTTTCAGTTGAGTTGGGTTTGGAGGTGAATCTGGGTTTACCTTTGTTTGTACACTCATTCTAAACCTAAATTGATGCCATTGATATTTTTGTTTCATAATTGATGATTTATATTTTTGCTAGAAACTTTTGGAAAATGGTTTTTCTTTCTCTCTCTCTCTTTTCTCTATCTTTCATTGTCTCCCTTTCTCTTGCTTGCCTTTTGTTCTTGTGGGTTATTTAATTATGCAGCTACGGGGATGATTTTACATTTTGATTGTGGTAGAGTGATGATTTTCCTGAATCGTGTGGGATTTAAGTTTAATTATCCTGAATTGTATGGGGTTTAAGTGATTATATTTATGTGTGTATTTGCAGCAACTGGTTTATGTGAGACACAGTTGTTGTAGAGCAAAATAGGTCATGCTCAATTTTATGATTGAATTTGATTAAATTTAAGCTCAATTTTGTTGAAATTTTAGGATTACATTGTTGAATTAGAGTAATTTGTGACGCAATTGGAGAAGGAATTACTCAATTTCAATTAGCCAAACAGAAAATGGTATGAAAATTTAAAACTTTTAATTATTTTAATTATTTCTAATTTTTTTATTTACCTTTTGTAATTATTTTAAGTTCAATTACAATGTTGGACATGATGACCATGTTTGATTGTCAATTTCAGTATTTTTAGATTTTTTGTTCGGTTTTTTAAGACCAGATGTATTGTTATGTTTTTTTTAGAATTTATTATGATCAATGCATATGCTAAAGAACATGTTTGATGGTTAATTTATGTTTTTTTATATGTGTTATTTTGTTTTTTTAGAACTTGATGTTTTGTTTTTTAAGTGCTTATTTTATTGTTCTGATTGTTTATGGAGATCTGATGTATTGTATTTTTTTTAAGGATCTGTTGTATTGTTCTGTTTTTTTTAGAATTATTGTTTGTATTTTCTAAAATACAAAAAATATTTTATTGTGGATTTTTTTTTTTTGGTGAATATATTGTTCTGCTTTTTTTTATAGTTCAAAGATACAAAAAAATGTTCAGCCGATTAGTGTTGGAATCGATCAATATAGTGTTTGAATACACTAATTCTTGTAATTATGATCAATAAAATGTTTTAATTGTCCTATATTTTTAAAAAAAAATATATAATTAAAAAAATATAGGATAAAAACGAAGAATAAACAATTATTATAGGGATAGGAAGAGTATTTATAAGTTGGAAAGAAGTATTGAGCGGGAAGGATCAACAGGTTTAAGCAGGAAAATAAAAAAATAAAATATTTTGACCCCTTGACGTTTAGATGATTTTTCAAATTAATTTTATTGAATAAAAATGATCAAAATATCATTAATGAAACGTTGATCGTTAGTTTGACATAACATAATCTACTTCAGGAGTCAATTTGAAACGATTTTGAAATGTTAAGAACAAATATATCGAGTTACCAATAATAGGGGCCAATTGAACACCCAAACATTGATCGAGGACCAAAGATCTTTTACCCTCATTTTTCTGATCAAAATCAAAATAGCATTTTTAATTGCAAGTACAACAATTACCGAAATAGAAAGCGTTTTCAATGCTCGAAGTTTTCATACGGATAATTCTGCAAGCGCAACAATGTGATAGGTTCCCCGACTACCGCAGAGGAGAAAACACTCGATATTAATTCAAGGACAGGGAAGAGGAGAAATCTGGACAGCGGAGAGGAAATTCCCTTGAAAGAGAAAGTAGAGAGAGAGGAGGAGGAGAGAGCTATTCCCTGGTGTCTCCGGTTTGAATTTACGGTTCTCTCACAGGTCAATACTGATATGATGCATGCCCACAACCCTAATGCTTGTCACTGGCTACAAGCTTATCCTGATATATACTGGAACTTTATATCTGTAATTTTATGTGGATAAATGTTTTCCTATAATATTATGAGGTCCGACATATTAAAAACGTTTTATCCCTTTTCGGTAAAAAATGCGTAGCGTTTTGTGGGGTCTAATTGAGGGAAATGGAGACCGGTTGGTGCATATACAATCGTTCCTTTGCAGATAAATTATTAGACAGTAGTTCTGATTTGTGTAATTTGGATGTTCTACATCGGCACCAGGGACTTTGATTGGAGGTTGGAGTTCCAATGTCAATTAGGTCCAACATCCTTGTTTGATGCTAATGTATTGTTTTTGTCTTACAAATAGAAATTTCCAATTCAGATTAAGTCACCTCATGTGCAATGTCTGTAGGTTAATTGTTGTGTTTCTTTAGCTCAAATTATTGCCAAATAATTGCGACATTTTACTTGAAGTACAAGGGCCACTTTTTTTTTAACCATGTAAGCTAAACTTGCTGATGCCAGGGCATGGCCTTTTATATTTCCGTTTCAAATTTCAAATAACTGACCGGGCTATTTAGGGCTGACTAACTTTTGTGGTTTTTTATTCTTCGCATTGAAGGGGCTATTGTTGATCATTGCAGTGGTAGTGGTTTTCTTCATTGGGAATAAGATGAGCATTTTCGGCCCTTCTCTGGGTTCTTGTTAGTTCACCCTGCCTGCCTTCTATTCCTTGTCTTTGTATTTCATGAATGACCTGTAACAACTCTATACTTATCGATATTGTTATGTTTTGCACTCTACTAATTCCTTAGTCATATAGTTTTTTATTTGTTCCTCTTATCATATTATTCTGTTACAGGTGGAAAAACTGTTAGAAGGGCCTTTGAGTTTGGTCGGACATATGTTGTCAGGCCCAAAGGTAAACACCAGGCCACCATTGTCTGGCTTCACGGCCTTGGTGATAATGGAAACAGGTAATATTCGTCCACCCGAGAAATAATCTTATTCCCCATGGCATCTTTTCCCATAATATATTTGGTTTTATGCTAGAAGCTTTAGTTAAGATTGTGATGTATGTTTTGCTTGGTTAAGCCACAGAGGAGGTGAAGCATACCCATTTTATGCTTTAAATTTACATATGCTATATGTATGTTGACTACAAGGGAATCATCACAAGTATGCGAACAATAGGAGGCGGTACATGTGCCATTCCAGTTAATATCAGTTTACATCAAGAGTTGTTGATATGTCCTTATCTATTTGGTTTAGTGATGTATGAATTCACAAAAGATATTCAAGAGGGAGTATTTAGTGTATGTTATTACTTATTTGTGATGTTCATTAGTTCTTTTCTTTGAAATTAGAAAAAGTGGTCAGCTTTGTTCTATCCTTTCTTTTTGATGAATACCCCTAGGTCATGTGATCAATATCATCATCTGGACAGAGGGAACCAGATGATGCCCTTGGATCTCTTGTTTAATTGAGGAGGCAACAGGTTTAAGAGCTTCTGGTTTTCTTCAATTGTTTCTAAAAAATTCTTAGCTTCTGTTGTTCTTCAATTGTTTCTAAAAAATTCTTAGAGGAAACGGATTCCTCAGTTACAAGTAGAATGAATCCCATAGCATATTTCTTGACAATTATAGGCGGCCTCAGTCTTTTTCAATTTGGTAATTGGTTACACTGAGAGCATTCGATGTTGCTTTTTTTACTTCTTTTTCCTCACTGGAAATATATTGTCCTCTGATTCTAAGACCTCTTAAATTTTTAATTTTTCACCGAGTAAAATTTTATAGGCTCCTTACTGAGTGTGTACCGTATGTTCGTATTACAGTTTGTTTCTTGTTCCAGCTGTGTACTCTATTAAGATTAAATTCTGTAATGAGAGCCACTTCTCTATTGGATATATTATTAGTGAATTCAGAAGAAGTCTGTGTTACTTTCTTAACATTAAATTAGCAAATCTGAACACAGCATATTTCAAGGGTACTAATAAATTGTCCCTATTGATGCTTTTGCTGATTCTTGGTCCATTAATGATTTATCTTTTCGTACATTGGTGTGTGAAATTGGGAAGTACCAGTAAAGTTCATAAGATGATATTCCATGGTAGTTCTTTTGTGATTCTGCTCCTCATTCTCTGCTTTTCATTCTTGTTTGGCAGCTGGTACCAACTCTTAGAGACTCTTTCTCTTCCAAATGTAAGCAGAAGTTTGTGTCAAGTACTTAAAATCATTATGTATACAAGCTCACATATGCTGCTGATGTTTGCTCCATGATCACAACCAAATAGTTGTATTTCACTGATAATTCTTTATCATGCTGGTTTTACATATCCATATTGTGTTTTACTCAAACAAATATACTGCAGATTAAGTGGATCTGCCCAACCGCTCCTTTACAACCAATAACTTTATTTGGTGGCTTTCCTTCAACTGCTTGTAAGTTAAGTTACTTTAAGGGGAAAAAAAGCCGTGTTCAATTAATTTAAACCCTACAATATCATTTTTATGATGTAATAAGTAAAATTGGTACAATATGCTATAGGTGGATGTATGTGTCGTGACTCATAACCTAATGAAACTCATTCTCCACGGAGTGCGTCGTGTGATTTATCATATCCTAATGAAACTCATGTTCTATATTTTGTTCTTTTGGCATCACACCATCACCTATAAATCATTTGAGTTTCTTGTGAATTGTTCCAGGGTTTGATGTAAGTGACCTTTCAGAAAATGCTAATGATGATTTAGAGGGTTTGGATGCTTCAGCAACACATGTTGCAAGTTTATTATCCACAGAGCCTTCTGATAGTAAGTTCCTCATGCAGCCTACCATAGCTGATGACTATGTGCATGAGATATTGCTCATTCATTGTCAAATGTTCACATCATCATTTTGAATTATTCAAGTTATAAAATGCCTCCTACTACTACACTTCTTCTCCTGTGCTTCTGTTAGTCTGTGTCGACTGTTAAAGTGTTAGTGATGGATTTGGCAGCATTAGCCGTTCATATTTGTTGTATGAAAATGATTAAATATCAGACAACCTTTCAAACTTCTCTTCTCCCCTCCTTTTTGGGTGGTGGGTGGTGGGGAATCGTCTTGATGTTTGAAGGGGAGGTTCATGTGTCCAACCAACTGGTACTTCTCCAGGAGACACTCATAATATTTAATTTACCGAAGACGCAAAGAGGGTTCATTGTGCATTATCAGACCTTGAGACAACTTGAAGGATACTTTGCCAGCCACTCAACACTCTGGTTGCTTCCATGTTTATACATCTCGACTTGTGCCTTATATGGATGACCCATGGGTAGGATCGGTGACCTCTTTAACATCTGCTTCCACAGTGATCCTATTATCCTAAAGTCCCTTTGCAAATGGGGCAGTATCCTGTTGAGCAGACCCCCAAAACATAACCTGAAGTTCCTGAGTCACATCATTGCCTCTGCGGAACATAGTGATTTACTTGCCCATCCATGGCCCACATATTTCCAAATTCCAAGGACTTCATGTGTTCCTATCAGACCAGGATTGCCTTTAGCATTACCTATCTTATATTTAATAAGATTGCCTTGAGGGAGTGGATATTTGTACGTTATGTTACTTATTCTTCTATCATTAATATGCTCTCAGTGGTCCTAGATGCCCCCCCCCCTTACGCAGATGCAGAATTTTAGAAGGGTATTTATCTTTATATTATGGTTTCAGTATGGGGTCCATATTTTATTACAAATAGAAAGAGAAACTAACCAATTAACCATTAGAGTGAAGTCTTCTCAGTATTTCATTTTTGTTTTCTTTAACATAGTATCAGGAGCAACTATCCACCGGTAAATAATTCCCTCAAAGCAGCTCCTTGATCCTTCTTAAAAAAGGAAAAAGGAAGGAAAACAGTAGGAAAAATAACAAACAAAAAAATGAGTTTGATTTATCCATAACCAAACCATGGGATTGATTAATCCATAACCAAATAAGGTATTAATTTGGATGAGTTTCAAAATGGGATAAAAGTTGACAGAGTAAGTCTTTGTATTATATGGTCATCCTTTTTTGGCAAAGTTGTTGAGGCTCTGCAATGTTGGCGGAATATAAACGGAGCTCCAACAATATCAGCAGAATGTCAACGGAGCTCTGACAAAGTTTCTGGTATGAGAATGGTGCTCAAACAATACTGTCGGAATGTTGCTGGAGTCTGGGCCTCAAGCAAGGTTGCCAGAATTTTCCTAGAACTCGTTTTGTCGCTGGAGTTGAACCGGCACTTCGAAAATGTCATTGAATGTTACTAGAACTCCGGAAACAACACCTGAATAATGCCGGAACTACGGTAATGGTGTCAGATTGTTGTCAAAACTTCGCGATCATTGTCGGATTTTTTAATTGGAACTTAATTTCATTGAAATTGCTTGAATTGAGACTCATTTTCTCTCACAAAGTCGTCGGTGTTCTTTCACTTGTTTTTTAGCTTAGATCTTTTTCCAACGAAGTTTCCAGAGTTCCGACAAATTGTCCTAACTTTTTCCACTTATTTTTTATTGAGACTTCTATTTCGTAAAAAGATTGTCAATTTTTTTTTTCCAAAATTGACACTTTTGCCCGTTGAGTTGCTGGAGCTTGGGCAATTTTCCCCATTTTTTCTATTTATTTTTTAATTGATAATTTTCCATTTTTTTTCTCTTCTTGGAGTTCCTGTCATTTTGTTGGGTTTTCCCTTTTCCCTTATTTTTTTTCAACCTAGACATTTTTTGGCGAAGTTGTTGAAGCTCCAACAACTTCACTAGATTTTCACTTTTTATTAATTGAGACTTCAAAAGGATTTTGAAGAGGAAGATAATTATTTTATTATGATGTAATAATTTTATATAATAAGGCTCTACACACCCTATTATATGGCTAGAACGGTGGGCTAAATTAGGAAGAATATTGCCCTAATAAATGGGACAATAAAAAGAAAACGGAAGCTATCAAATTGGTTAAATACTAAATATTTAAATAATGCATTAATGCAACAACAACTAAACCTTTGTCTCACTTAAGTAGGGTAAGTTACATGAATTCGTTTACGTCATAATGAATAATCAAGGGTCATCTTCTTAGTCAAGTTCAATATCATCAAATCAGTTGTAATAGTTGCCAGGAGCAACGGTAGAGATAGGACGAAGGTAAGTGCCAGTCGACCAATGACGACAACTGGAATTTAGGTTGATCAACGACGATACTTGGAACATCGAGCGTCCAACGACTGGAATGCCAAGCGACCTTCGTGAGAGAGATGGCCACAGAGAGGGGCCAATGTAAGGCGAAGGAGAAGGCAGACTGCCTCGAGATGGAGGGTACACAACGGTGGTGGTTCAGCACTGAGGGAAGGCGGTGACTGGAAGGTGGTTTGACGCCTTGGGAAGGCGGGAGCCAGAAGGTGGTGAGGTGTGGGGAGCTAGGGTTTTCCTCCTCCCCTGCACCTCCTATTGTTTTTCTCTTTTTAGGCTTTGATACCAAAAAGGATTTTGAAGAGGAGGAGAATTATTTTATTATGATGTAATAATTCTATACAATAAGGTTCTATACTCCCTATTATATAATAATGGTAGTGCGTCAAATTAGGAAGAACATCTCTCTAATAAATGGGACAATAAAAGGAAAACGAAAGCTATAAATTGGTCAACATGACCTAAATAGTCAATAAGACCTAAAATGCTAAGTAATAAATAATGCGTTAATGCAAATGTTAAATATTTCAACACATTATAATAATTTTCATAAATATTTTCATTTTCATTGTTTTCTCATTTTATCGACGAAGTTGTTGGAGTCCAATCATTGCTTTTGGCGAAGTTGACACAGCTTTGGTGACATTGCTGAAATTCTATTTACTTATGTTTTAATTGAGATTAATTCTCTTATATATATACTTTTAAAATAAAATAAAATGCATTATGATAATTGATATATTTTATTTGATAATACGTTGCATTCCTATATTTAATTTCAATGGTAAGTTGGTAACTAAACATGGGGATCATAAGAATAATTTCAACCCCACATCTTATCCCTTTTGTTACTGTTAGAGGATACTTCAGTCTATGTTTGTATTAGGGTTTCCATGTACGGGTGGCTAAATAGAGGGAGATGCTGACTGCTATGGTTAAGCCGTCTCATTATTTTCCTACGTTTTTCTTACTTTAACATGGTATCAGAGCTTAGGTTACTACATCTCTAGCCGAATGGCCACGGAGAGAGAGATTGGCCAGCGAGTGGACCCAGTCAGACACTCTGATTTTTTGTCAATTATGGAACTCTATGGAGGCCTATATTGTAGGCATGTGTAGCCACGTGGAGACTTGTGCAGAGCTGTAGGAGTTTGTTTGATTGTTATTTGCAAACAATCTAACTCGGATGTATGATGCGTCAATCGAGTACATTCACGTCCAACAAGATAGGCAAACTGTTACTGAATACTTTGCCACAATTAATAGATTTCATGAGGAGATAAATGTCCTCCTCCTAGTGTCTTCCGATGTTAATGTTATACAAAAGTAACGGGAACAGATGGCTGTCCTAAAATTCCTTGCTGGTCCTCATCCAGAGTTTGAGCCCGTTCGTTCTTAAATTCTTAAAGGGGCAACTCTTCCTTCGTTTGCTGAGACCTACTCTCCGGTTCAGCGTGCCACTACTCATCGACGCTGAGACACTGTTTCTCCCTTTGGTCTCCCTCGGTTGGATTGTTGCCATGGTTACACTTACCTTTCAGGGCGATTGTGGTGACCAATGAAGTGGTGGTCGCCATGGTCACTCTTGAGGTGGACGTAATGGGTCAATGGGGGCTCTCGGGGTGGCCTAGGTGGTAGTGGTCGTGGCCAGCATCGTTAGTAATCCTTCTGTGGCAAGGGATATAATTCCACATAAACTTGTTGGGATTTAGTTGCCATCGTCCCAAGTATGCGTATGTGGTTACATCTAATCAGGCCGATCTTGTTCCACTGTCTGACTCTTCAGCTGCTAGGGAGATTCTTCATGAAGAATATGCTCAGTTTTTTTATTTTTTATGTAAGACCCCGACCTTTGACATACGTATAATTTAAGTCGCGTTTTAAAATATTTCGAAAATACCGGGGTGGATTGCGATATTAATTATGTGAATTAAAATTTTAGGGGTTAGATTGTAATCTATAGAAACATTAAAATTTGAATTGGGTTAAATTGTAACTTAACTAAAATAAAGGGGAGCTTAGTGCAAATTACATATATATATTATATATAGAGAGGCGGTGAAGATAATGAATGGAGGGGAAATGACCACTTGGCTGGTCATTTGATCGCATACATATATATATATATACATACATATATTCATATATATCCACACAATAATCAGGAATAACGGGGAAGAATCCAGAAACGAGAGAGAGAAAGGAAGAAAGAGAAGAAAGAGAGAGGTTCGCAAGGGGTGTTCGCCGGCGGTGAGTTTGTGGGTTTCGTCTGTGTGTGTGTGCTGCGTGTATGTATGTGGGTGTTTTTACTCGTCCATTCTGATTTTGTGTGTGTTTGTCGGTTTTGGGTTGGTCCGACGATGGTGGGGATGATCTTGTGTGTTGTGCGTGTGTGCTTGCTGTGTGTGCTGTGATGGTGTGTATGTGTAATTATGGCTCGTCATATGTGCTGTTGTGTGTGTGTGTTCTGCTGTGTGTGTGTGGGTATCGTCGTCGGTTAATTTGGCAGGCGGTGAATATAAGCTAGAAAGAGAGAGCTGTGGTGGTGTGACACTGTCTCTGTGTGTGTGAAGGTGCCTGCTGTGTGTGGGAGTGAAGCTTACGGTGTGTATGCGGGTGTGTATTGTGTGTGTATGGATGTTTGTAGGTGATGGTGCCCGGAGTTGGCGAGGAGAGAGAGAGAGAGAGATGGCTGAGCTTCAAAACAGAGCAGAGAGAAAGAGCAGCAAGTTCGCCTAGGCGGAAATACGTTCGCCTCGGCGGAAAAGGGTCAGTGTGCAGATCAAAAAGTAAGGGAAGCGGTTTGCCTAGGCGGTGGTTATTTTGCCTAGGCGGTGGAGCGTCAGTAAGTGAACTAGAGCAGAGAAGGAGCATGTTCGCCGCGGCGGTGGGTTTTTCGCCGAGGCGGTGGGAGCAGGAGTATAAATTAATAAATTTTTAAGGAGATCGACAACCGTTTCGGAACGGGTAACGTTTCTCGTTATATCTTATAAATGTTAAATTTAATTATTAGCATAAAAAATATCGAAATCACTATAATAAATATCGAGACCGTTCCCATAAATAAATTTGAGCAATACTAGTTGAATAGTTATATTTCATAATAAAATGCGGGGAATAGGAAATTATGGAAATTAAGGCCCGCATTTTGTGGTTAGGTTATTTTTACATAAAATATTAATTTAAGCCATGTCACTATTAGGTTTGCAGGCATCGGACTACAGGTTGAGGATAGTTGGTAAAAGCCTTCGGAGCGGATAACCAGGTGAGTGTACTGTCTTCTAGTAAATCTATTTTCATATATATATGATGGAAAAATGTGGTTACTTAAAATTGAATGAATTTTCTAATTTACATGGATCAAGAGGTATTTGGGTGTTTCTGAAATTGTGAATTTCATTGTTTTTCTAAAAGGGTGGAAGTTGATCATGGGCAGATGAGTTGTTGTTGAGGTGGAAATGAGTTGTTGTTGTTGAGGTGACGTGGAAATTGGTGTTGGATATTCACTTGTTTGGCATAGTCCAGCAGGGCGTTGTTCATCTGCTTGGCATAGTCCAACAGAGCGTTGTTATATCCCGCTAGGAAGGCATATCCTACGGGTGGTACGGTACCGTTGCAACTCCCGATCGTGAGGTTAAAACGATCACATGGTTAGCTGGAGTATGGTGTGATGTGGTGTAGTGTGGTGTTTGTCGTATACGGTGAATGAGTTGAATAAATTTGCAATTATATATACTTTATTTTATATTGGATTGGTGTATTCGTTTACGTTGATATATCTACTATTTCGGTTGCGTTATGCTATATGGTTGCTGCAACGTTCTGGTTAATTTTTACTGCTTAGTTGAGATGTTATAAACATATATACATTGTTTTCTGTGGTGACATGAAAATGGGGTTTTCTTTGTGATATGTGATATTTATATGTTTTATGCTTGATCCTTCTAAAATGTTTTTATTAAAAAGATAGTACACTCGCAGGTACAACAGTTAGGAGTCGGTCCTCTACTGGCACTAAATAGAGTCCGGCAATGCGGTAGTGAGAGTATTTTTGGGAGGTGCTGGTTGAGACGAACTTATGAGAGGTTCATTGTTATTTTATTTTGTTTTAATATTAAATTTTGTAGGGACGAGTGTGTCCCCAATTAGAGAGTGTAATTAAAATCAATATGGTCTGAGTTGGTGGTTGTGTATTTATGTATGCACTTGTTGTTTCTAGTTGGTTTGGCACGCAGGTGATGTCTTGTCGACGTCACGCCAGCCTCAGGGTGATAGGTATCCGGGGTGGGGTGTGACAATTTTGGTATCAGAGCTTAGGCTGTAAGTTCTGTAAACTTGTCAGTTGTCGTGTCAATAGAGGACCATGAGATAGGAAGACGTGCCAGTCATCTAGTCAGTAGGGGACATGAGATAGGATGTCGATAGGTGAGTTCGGCACGTGAGTGATAGTTATTTCATTACATTAGTTAGTGTATTGGCATCGTGCATGGTTGGTTGTCTTGTTGGCCATGCGTGGATGAGACGAAGTTGTGTTATTGCCAACTGGTGGATCGGGTGGTGTTGTGTTGTTGATAGTGGTAATGGGTGGATTGCGATTGTGGGGATACTAGTATTTGGAAATGTTAGACTTTAAACGATAAACAATCTGTGTATTACTAGATGTTGGAATCCATTACCGATATCACTTAATATGCAGTTGTTAAAATAATTGATAGTATGGCAGAACACACTTAAGTTGGAATATGAAACGACATCCAAGATGAGTATAAAACTGTCTTCTAGGCAAGACTAATGGAATTTTATAATGAAATCAAAAGGAGAGTTCGTAGTAGTTGGAATTAGGGATATGAGAAAACTGTGGCGATATTAGAAAGGATTTAGTTTGGTAGTACGTTCTAGGTTGACGGGCAGGTAGAGTAAAAGTTTGTGGAACTAGTAAATACAACAAACTTACTAATGAATGATATGTAAAAGATAGCCGAGAAATTGTGAGTTTGTGATGATGTAAGTGTGTATAACTATAGTTCATGTCGTATGAGTTGTCGGTGGATTGTTTAAAAAATAAGTTATCTTCTGAATCTTAGAAGAGGTAAAATTTGTATCATTACCCCAGTCAATTTGATTTTTGGTCCAAGAGGTCAGAAGTTGTTGAAAAAAAAAGGGGGGGGGGGATATCAGGGATACCTCACGCAGGTGATGGGCACCAGTCAAAACAACGTTTAGATGGCGGATACTTCAGTAGTGAGGGATTGTCTCAATGTATGTCCCAACAGAATTGTCAGGGTTGCCAGTAAACACTATCGAGTTACTTCTAGGACCTGTTCTTATATAAATTCCACCCAATCATTGGGCGCATACTGAGTTACGAAATTTGGAAGATCTGTTAACCCGCGATTATAGTAGACTTGGTGTTTCTCTCTATGAAAATCCGATGTCATTTGAAAAGGGAAACGAAGGTGTGTTGAGAATGAGTATTGGTAGCCGATGGTTGAATAAGGAGATGGTTCATAAAAATTGACGATTTGTTCGATCAACTGCGGAAGACCAGGGTGTTTTCCCAAATTGATTTTCGATTAGGATATTGCCAGTTGAAGGTTAGAGACAGTGGCGTGGCGAAAATGGCAATCCGGTCGAGAGTAGAAAAGAGTACGCAGAGCATCTCTGGATTGTGTGCTGACGTTGTGAGAGAAACAATTATATGCCAAATTCAATAAATGTGAGTTTGAGTTGGTAATTTTGGGACATGTGATCTTGGGAGATAGTATTCAAGTGAATCTAATGGAAGTCGAGGCTGTGATTTAATGGGAAAGGCCGAAAAGTGTGACCGAAATGCGAAACTTTTGTAGTTGGCGGTGATTGTGGTTGTCTTAAAGTTTTAGAGACCCTACCTGTATGACGAGACTTGAGGGATATGCACCGATCACCAGAGTTTGAAATATTTGCTTATTCAAAAAGGGGCTAAATCTAAGGTAGAGGCGTTGAATAAAATTAATCAAAGACTACAGTCGTACCATCCATTATTATTCAGGAAAGGCTATTGTTGTAAGAGATGCTTTGAATTGGAAATTGGCAGGTTTGGTTACGTACATTTAGGTTCATACTAATTTATGTGTTATGTTGAGACCTTTGTGAGTTTTAGTGGGCGGTTGGTCAGATGGCAACGCTGTTTGAGATTTTGATTTTGGAACTGACATTAATCGATCGTGTTGTAGGAAGCGTAGAAGTCGGATGTCTGGTTGGGAAGAATTAGAGATGAAGTGGAAAATGGTTGCAGAGCTGACTATCGTGTCCGAATGAAGGATGAAATCTTCATGATTAAAAATTAGATTGTGTATTTCTAATGATGCCTATTTGACGAAAGATACCTTAAAGGAAGTGCATAGTTCAATATATGCAATGCACCAGGTAGTATCATAATGTATCGAGATTGAGTAAGCATTATTGGTAGATTGGAATAGAATGGGGAATTGCAGAATTTGTTGTTAGAGTCTTGTTTGTTAGCAAGTTAAGATCGAGCACCAACAGTCTGGTGGGTTATTGCAGCCTTTACTTAGTCCAGAATGGAAATGGGAGTGTAGCACGATGAATTGTGTTTCGGGATTATCCCACTTTTGAATAGGGACATAAATCCATTGAAGTAATTGTAGCCAGGCTTTCTAAGTCTACTTTTTGCCTGATTCTAATATGAGGTATTCTCTGGATACATATGCTCAAGTGTATAATTGACGAGATTGTTAGGTTGCAAGGTGCACCGGTTCAGTATAATTGTCGAATATGATTGAGTTAACATAACTATTTTAAATCAAAGGTGGAAATTGGATTTTGAATTGTACGTTCGATAATTATTGGTTGCTCCCGAATTAAAAATTGAACATATTTTGATAAATTGAAGTATTAATTATCTGTCGCCGACATATTCGAAAGGCTAATGGTGATTTTTATATAATTACCGTCGTACAATCGATATGTACAGTTGTTGTCATTATTAGTAAATTCACGGCCTGTTGTAAATATGAAAAGTTGGGTAGTTGATTCTAGGTAGTAATTCCTTATAGAAGAAACCGTAGTACCCGTTTTCATAGGGTCGGATATAGGTCTGATATTGATTTCGAAGTTTTGGTTGAGTTCTCAAACTACTTTGGGTGCCAAGTTGAAATTAGGTACCTCTTTTTTAATTGTAGCCTAACGATCTATCGGGAAGTACAATTTCAGGCGTTGGAGGATAGGTTGAAGAGTTGTGTTTTGGAATGTTCTGGTAGTGGGGATGATTATGAGGCGTTGGTGGATTTTGTTTATAATAACAGATACCTTTTCGGCGATCAAGGTGACACCGTATGAAGCGCGATATAAAAAGGATGCAGGACTTCAATTAAATAGACTGAACTAAGATAGGAGAATGAGAAGTTTTCAAAAATTTGAATGAAGTCCGGTGTGACTACATTTTTATTTGGGAATGGATTTTTGAGAAAAAAAATAAAATAATAATAATAATAATAATAATAATAATAATAATAATAATAATAATAATAATAATAATAATAATAATAATAATAACCCAACTAGACGTTTTGGACCACTACTAACATTAGACAGAGTCGAAATGTGGGGGTCATTAAGATTTTAGGGGAACAGGATAATTTGAATTATCCTCCAGTGGATGAATATTATTGATATAATATATTACCTACAATATTTTACATTTTAGTGATTATTGATTTTTGCAACGTATCGAATTTTTGTAGTTGAGATGTATTTATGCACACCGATCCATATTTATATGTGGTTAGATGTTTAAAGCATTTTAGCTAGTTTGAAACATAGTTGACGCGCGTGGCCTTATCAGGGATTTGATTAAATGTGCAGATATGAAGGGAATTCTTATAGATGACCTGATTGACGTATTTTAATACGTATCGATGTGTTTTGAGGGATATGTATATGTTGTGACGTGATTTGAAATGTACCTATGTGGTTTTGCCGTATTGCGAAAAATTTATTATTTGAAGTTAGTTTGTGATAGTATTTATTAAATGTTTACGAGATTGTGAGTATTGCGATTGATGATTTTTGGGTCTCACGGGCCAATTCTTGTGGGGTCTAGGTTACCTGTTGTTCATGAGTTTGGTTGCGAGTATTGTTGGTTTAATTGTCGAATAGAGATATTGTTGCGAACTGTTTGACGTGATTTGAAATCGATTTCGGATAGGGTTTCGAAATCGAAACTCGAAATCGATTTCGATTTTGAAATCGAAATCTAATAAGAAATCAATTTCGAGTGCGATTTCGATTTTGAGTACGCATTGGTGAAGACATTTTTTCATCATGATCTCGATTTCGAAATAGGGTTTTGATTGTTTGATGATTTCTTGATTGTGGTTTAGGGTTCGTTCTTGATTTCTTCGATAAAATTGTTACCAAACGCGATTCTGTTCTCGGATTCAAAAAAAAATTGTTGTTACAAAACACCCTTCTATTCCCAAGAAGGAAACAAAATTATCATCCCATACCATCCTACACAGTGGAATGGGCATGAAACGATTACCAAACGGATTGTTAGTGTTCTACAGACATGGTACTACAGGGAGGGAGAATATGATTGATTGTGTATGTTGCTGATATCGTGATGACAGGAGACGACCACTACGCCATTGAAACACTCAAACATTTTCTGCATAGTAAGTTTTAGAGCAAGGACTTGGGAAAGTTGAAATATTCTTTGGGTATAGAAGTTGCTCGGTCAAGTCGAGGTATTTACCTTTCTCAGTGGAACTATGTCCTTGACTTGTTGAATGAAACATGTACATTAGGGTTCGAACCAATAGACTCACCAATGGATCCAAACACAAAATTACAGATAGACTAAGGAGAGTTATTGATGGACCCAAGACTATAGACGATTAGTTGGGAAACTCAATTATTTGACTGTTACGAGACTTGATATATCCTTTGCAGTTAATGTCATTAGTTAGTTTTTCGATCATCTAAGAACGAGTCATTGAGAAATTGTTGTCTGCATTCTTAGATATCTGAAAGGTGCACCAGTATGTGATCTATTGTATAAGAATCACGGACACACTCTCATAGAGGGATATATGGATGCCGACTGGGCAGGATCTCCTTCAGACATAAAATATACAGTAGGCTATTGTGTATTTGTAGGAGATAATTTAGTCTCTTGAAAGAGTAAGAAACAGAGTTTGGTAGCCTGATTAAATGCCGAATCAGAGTATCGAGCAATGGCTCGTACCACATGTAAGTTGATTTGGTTGAAACACATGCTAGAAGAACTTGATTTTAACTATTCTCCTCCCACGAGTCTAGTGCGATTATAATCAAGCAACAATGCATAGAGCACATCAAATCCAATTCTTCATGAGCGAAAGAAACTCATTGAGGTTGATTGCCACTTCATTCGAGAGAAACTGCTACTATAGAAATTGATCCACTCACAACATGTTAACTCTCTTGATCAGTTAGCTGATTTATTCACTAAAAGACATGAGGATTCTCTGATAAAATATAATTTATGAAGTTGGGTGCATCAAGATATACATGCCTCAACTTGAGCATGAGTGTTAGAGGATACTTTAGTCTTTATGTTTGTATTAGGGTTTCCATCTATGCATTGTATGATCCATACTTTGTATTAGGGTTTCCATCTACGTGTTGTATGATCCATACTTTATTATAAATATAGGGAGAGGCTGACCGCTACGGTTAAGTTGTCTCATTATTTTCCTATTCTTCTTACTTTAACAATCACCAATATAAGGTGCACGGGTCGGGTGGGGGGAAATTTAGGGTAGCTCGACACTCGACCCGATAATGTTTGAGTGAGAAAAATCTCACCCGATTTTGACTGACTCCTTACTGGAATCCGAAAGAGGTTGGGTTTGTCGGATGATGGGCGGGTTCGAGAGGGTTTGGTAGGGTCGGGTGAGGTTCGGGTGACGGTTCAGAACCTGGAGATTTGGAAAAGAGAAAGGAATCGAAACTTTCGATTAGCTTGCAGCAGATTTAAACCCTAAACATAGAGATTTAGAAGAGAAACAATTTCGAATCAAAACCCCAAACCGATTTAACTTGTAGGCAAATTTAGGTGGCGTTTGGTAACAATTTTATCCTAAAATAAAAAAAAAAAATTGTTGAGAACCTTTTTTTTTTTGTTTTGACCGGCTGGCGGCGGTGGCCGAACAGTGACCGGCCGGCGGTGCCAGAAGTTGCCAGACGGTGGGCGGCCGGCGATGCCAGAGGTGACCGGCGACGATTGCCGGAGATGACTGTCGGCAGCGGACGGCGGATGAACAGTGGCGGTGGTTTTTGGGAATGAGATGAGAATAACGAGAAACAACTTTTTTTTATTTTTCATTTCTTAAGAAAAAAGTGGAGTACAATTCTCAAATGGGAATGGAATGGGAACGGGAATAAAAATTACGAAACGCTATTCCCAAATAAAAATTCCAAAAATCTGGGAATGGGATGGAAATTTCTGGGATGAAAACGGTTACCAAATGGGGCCTTAATGTTTCAATTTTCAAAACCCTAAACAAGCAAACATAAAAATTAAACAAAAGATGAGAAAAACCTATTGAAATTCAAAACTCACCGTTTAAGCGACGAATCAGATTAATAGCCATCGAAAGCCTCTGAAGCTTGAATAGACGGAATTCACAAGAACACTGTCGAATAGGCCTTGAATAGACTGATTGAGGAACAAATATTACACGAGGAATAAAGATTAGACGAGGCATCTTTGGATTATGAACTAGAAGGACGAACGGATGAAGTCAGGAATCGCGAAGTCGCGAGAAACCTGGCGGCTACGATTGCGAATGAAATGAGAAAACCCTAGATTTAACTATTTATACTAGGAGTTCGGTCGGGTCGGGTGCTTTTGCGGGTGGGGGAGCCAAACCCGTTAACCGATCCGTGAGATATGTGGTCGGATCGGGTAAACACCCGATCATTTCGGGCCGGGCCTGTCGGGTTTTTCGGGTGAGTCGGGTCTGTCAGTCATTTTGCACAGGCCTATATAAGAATAGTAATGACTATTCCATTTCAATTTTGTATCCATTCTAATCGGATACTCATTGCATTCATTTTCATTCATGTGTACCAAACACAATGTTAATGTTATGTGGATCCTAAGATAAAAAATGCAACAACAATGGAAGCCTGCTATAGTAATTTCAATCTCGAGGAAGAAATCTGGAGTAACTAAAGAAAACCAGAATGTTCCAGCCCCGAAAATGAGCTTTAAACCTCACAAATCAATAACCAGATGTGATAAATCAGATTCTGTGATCGCCTGATGTCGCAATCCATACCAAAGCTGATGTTAGCGGCGCACAGTCCAAATTTGATTTTTGGACTGTTTTAATGGTTATAGGTTTGAATTGAGTGCTCCGGTGGCTACTTAGAAGTTAAAATTTAAAGAATTAGGGTTAGAATAGGTGAAAAAGTTAGGTGAAAAAAGGGCATGAGGGAGAATATGTACATATGATCTGTCTCCTATATACCATATTTGTGATACGATCCATATGAAAAAGAAAATCATAAGAAATGAACTCTAACAATGTGCACATGGAAATATGTGTGAAATGTCCCAAGATGGTCAAGTTCTACTACTGAAATGCTGCTACCACCACTCTCGACCCTTGTTTGAGACTGTATTTGTGCATTTTGGGTTTATTTGAAAAACTACCCAAAAACTTGGATTGTAGTATTTGGAAGTTTTATGAAACTTACATTAATCTTTGTTCTACAAAGAATCTTCAATGATATCAGATTTCTTTGCATAGCATTTAGGATGAATGTCATCTTTAGGACATCAGAAATGATGATGTTCTTCACTTTGATTTCCATGGTGATGAATTTAGGCGTGGTTATGGTAAGTGAACATAATAGACACTTAAAGGCTACTCGAAATGCATTTAAACTAGTAAGATCCATTGAGATCTAAATTTTCCCTCCCTCCCCCACCCAAAAGGTAAAAAAAGATTAAAATAAGATGCAACTATCACCGCACAATTCTTTGTTTGGGCAAATCACCAGTTTCATACTAATTTGACTGTTATTTCTTATGTTACAGTTAAACTTGGCGTTGGAGGCTTTAGTATGGGTGCTGCAACATCTCTATACTCGGCCACTTGCTTTGCTCAAGGAAAATATGAGAATGGAAATATTTACCCCGCCAATCTGGGTGTTGTTGTTGGGCTCAGTGGATGGCTTCCGTGTGCAAGGTTTGGCTGCTTGCACTCTTCCTTTTCTCTCGTATATTTTTTAATTGATTCCGGGAGGTACAGTTAAAATGCTTGATGCTAATTTTATCCAGGAATCTCACTTGCAAGATAGAAGGGGTGGAAGAAGCTACAAGGAGGGCTGGATCCCTGCCTATTTTGCTTTGTCATGGCAAAGGTACACTTATGCCAGTTATAGACTTGTAGGTTCTACTTCTCTGCATTTTTTCCGTGTTTCCTGGTTAAGACATTTGGCCCACCCTCTCATTACCATTGGGGACTGCTGAAATGAGCTGATTAGTCAGTGTTCACCTTTGAGCAGAGCTGCTTTATTATCTTATTCTTTGGGCCTATGTCACATAGCATGTTAATAGTTCTCAGCCTGAAACGCCTCAATTGGTTTGAATAATTAGTAGGTTTTGAAAAAGGCTTTCTTGCATGGATTGTATAGTTTAAAACATATCCAGCCATGATTACAACAATTACCCTTTTTTCGGTGAACAGATTGCATGGTTTTAGGGGGTTAAGGGGTTAAAGGGACTAAATTTGACTTTGCACCCAAATATTTCAATTTCATTACATTGCTCACTGAAGTTTCAGTTAATGTTAAATTATCCTTTCCAACCACATTCGACCAATTTTAGACTGGATATTAACTCGGGCATCCTCTAGAAGAAAAAGAATAAATCCCTTAAATTTAACAGAGAACTACCCAAAAACACTTAAATCTTTGGCGCGAAATTGACCGATTCTGGTCAGAAGGGTCAATTAAACACGAGTGTGAAATTTCAGGGGGCAATATGATGAAACTGAAACATTAAGGTGCAAAGTGATACTCGACCCATACTTAAAGGGTGAAAAATGTAATGTAATTAATGAATTATTAGGAAACATGAATTAGGTTAATAATGTTGATGCAAATTGATGCAGTGGATGATGTGGTTCAGTATAAATTTGGTGAGAAGTCTTCGCAGAGGTTGAGTTCGTCTGGATTTCGGGATGTTACATTCAAAGGATATAATGGGTATGTTTTGTCATTCCCTTTGCATTAAGAATCGTCTTCCAAAGACGGAAATTTTTGAGTATTTGGTTTGAGTATGCAGGCTTGGCCACTACACAATCCCCGAAGAGATGGATGACGTTTGCGCTTGGCTTACTTCAAAATTGGGGCTTGAGGGATGAAGTTGATGATACTTCAAAATTGGGGCTTGAGGGATGAAGTTGAAGAAGTAATGGCAGTGTTGTGTACGTTGATGAGGTATATGAAGAAGGATTATTTACAGTACTAGCGGTATTTCAGGATGGCTGATGCATGGTCTATGTATTCTACTTTCTACGCCTGCATTTGATTTGTTTATCGTGTTTGGCTTGTGATGGTTACACACATGGATAATTGCTGCTTTTATCTGTTTCACTCAAAAATTATTTTTTCTGACCGTTTTATCCCAATGATAGATTCTGCGTGTTTTATATATAACTGAAGAACTAGAAACAAGGGCCGTGTGTTTAGTCTGTGTTTCCAAATTTGTGTTTCTGTTACCAAAACACTGGGAACATAAACAGAAATGTGGCAATAAAAAAACATGTATCTGTTATGTTCCAAAACTTCTAGAATAATTTCTTGGGAACAAAACAGAATTGTTCCCAGATTTCTCTCATTTGCAGAATATATAACATCCAAATGGATAGCTTGTTAATGTGGTGAGAAAAGCCAGAACAGTTCACAAAAACTTGCGGCAACTTAATATATAAAATCTATCCAACAGTTACGATCAAATTGCAAGGATAATACAAGAAGGTAACTGAATATGAAACCCTGAATCTGTGGAGAATTTTTAGGAAGTGAAATGCATTTTTGTTGTTTGGGGGAGTTTTCTCTCATTTAATGGCCCTCCTTTTTCGCTCAAGCCACTCACCGAGTGAACTCAGTTCATGGATAAATCTTATTTTTCACATTTATAGCTCTTTAAACCCACGCCAGGGATAAAATTGGTGGCCGAAATGTAAAGCAAAATATCTTTTGCTTATATAGTTTATATGAAAGCAATTCAGATCCTTTGGACAATGATGGAAACTCAATTGATAATTGAATAGTTTTAATTTCGAAATACGTACTCACACTTTATTTTAAATATGAAAAATTAGTGTGGAAATCCCCATTACAGTTTACTCTTCTTGGGGGTAGGAGGGCCATCTCTGGATCCTCTTTACGACACAGTTGACCTACGGTTTCTTGTGCGAGTGAAAAAGGGGGTCGCAATGACTAGATCTGGGTGACTGTTTATCAAAAACAAAGATTTTCGCAAAGTCATAAGATCATGTATGAGGACTGACACCTGTGCAGTGTTAAATATGGTCAAGGAAGTTGGGAAGTTAAATTCTAGCAACATTAAATGCTCATGCATAATATTTTTTCTAGTGTTTTGATGGAATTTCATTTTTATTTTTTTTTCGACAAAAAGGCAAAAACTCAATTGGTGATTCAATATTTGGGTATATACAACTTACCTCTCCTGTCATTTTGTCCTAAACTAAATATCTCTCCAATCATTTTACAAATATCAGTTAACTCTATTGACCACATTTTTCTTATAAAAGACATAAAAACCCTTTATTTTAAATTTTATTATATATTTTTTTAAAAAGAATAATGACACTTTTGTTCATTGACAAATCAAATCGGTGCTTCGTTGGACTCCTGTATTTGAAAATCGACACATTGGTTACCTCACATTTAATTTTCGTTTCAATTTAGACCCTCAATTAAGTTTTTTATTAATTAATATTAAATTACATTTATACCCTTTAAAATTTTTCGTTGGGATCGTTTTATTTTATATCTAAAACTTAAGGGTAAAATGTGTATTTTAGATGTTATTCATCCCCTCTCTCTCTTTTAGATACTATTCATTCTGCTTCATCCTCTGCAACTTCTTCTTCTTCATTTTTTTTTTTTTTGGAGGAGACACCGACCCCAAACTTCGAGGGTAAAAAATGCAACGATATGAGGAAGAGGATGAAGCTCAGTCTTTATCCCCTTCGCCAACAATACGATGATAGGCACACTAATCCTCTCCTTCCAGTACCTAATTATCTCCTCAAAAACCTCCTCCATCTCCGTCGACGGCAACCCCTTCACCACCACATCGGCGTCCCAAACCGCCTCCTGCAAATTAGTCACCACCTTCAATGGAGCAGGGCGGCGAAGACGCTTCCCCATGCTTTGGCGCCGACGCCGACGATTCTCAGTAAGTCGCGCGTCGGATTTGCCGAGGACTCGCCGGAATTCGTCGAGTTTCTCTTCAAATCCGTTGGTGTGGTTGTTGTTGTGTATCGCTCCGTTGGAGTAAACACCGGCACTTCCGACCATCTTCTCCAACTAAAACCCTAAAAAATATTCAATTTAATCAGACGAAAATCAGCTCAAATTCTTGGTAAAATCGAGAAATGAAAACGACCCACATTTCATTTTATAATGAATTCAGAAACCTGAGATTTTCTCAACCACATCAGAAACCTGAGATTTTCTCACCTAAAATGGAGCTAATTTTCGAACGCACTAAATTCCTCTATTCTCTGTTCTTATTTATGTAATAGAGAGTAGAGAGTAGAGAGAGGAGAGGAGTGATAGAGAGAAATAGAGAGAGAGAGAGCTTGTATTAGCAGGCGGTGGTAGCTCACCGTTGGAGCGACGGTGGTGGTTGGACATTTTCATTTCACATCTGCTCTCTCTCTCTACAAAGAGATGCAGATCCACCATGGGTAAGCCACACAGACCTCCAAACGGCCGTACAAACCTCGCCTCCTGCATTGTCGCCACCATCTTCTTATCTTCGACCTCACCGTCTTCAAGCCCAAGAATCCCATCATCGCCGTCCAGCTTCCGACGTTCTCCGTCGGCAAATGGTTAGGGCAGGGGGGAAACAAACCAAGTGGGCCAAAGTCATGGGGTAAAATGCAATGAACCCTAAACTTAACGGGTGATTTATGTATTTTAATTTTTAATTATTTTCAAATAAGTAAAGATAAAATTGTCATTATAGTAAATTTTTTATTAATTTTTTATTTATAGGGGAGATAAGTGATTTTTTATCAAAATGATAAGGTAGTTGACTGGTATTTATAAAATTATAAGAGAGGTATTTAGTTTAGTGCAAAATGACAGGAGAGTTAAGTAGTATAATCTCTTCAAGATTTTTTTTTTTTTGGGGAAAGTATGCTGGCTTTTTATGGTAAGTTTGATTCCAACAAATTAAATTTTTAGTGTATGCATTTAAATCAACTTGGGAAATTAAGAAGGGTAATCTTGTCTCCAAACATTAAACTTTTACCGCAGAGATTTTCCATTAAAAATTAAAATCTCTGCGGTTCTGTGTCAAATCTTTATTAATAAGAGTGTCGATTTTTATTTTTTTTGAAATATGGTTGTTTAAACTTACGATATTTTAAATAAATCAAGTTTGATTACCAAAAAGGGAAAAAAAATCATGTTTGTAAAAACATTATTTTAGGAAGAAGATAATCAAAATTTAATTACAATTTCAAATAAGACAAATTTCTATGAAGTCTTAGAGGTGAAGATGCGAAGTTGTGTTTAGTAAAGTCTTGTTTTCCAAATAGGATTTTAAAGCTATAGGAAACTGAGATTACAATTTATTTGAACGTAAGGAAAAACACACTATTTGTGTGATGTTGGTCTTTTAAAGAGTACATTTGGATAAGAATTTGATTACTTCACATAAATTCCAAATTAAAATTCATTCACAAATTGCACGTGGACTTTTTACCCATAAATTTTAGTATTATTAGTAATATATATGGGTTTTGACCCACTAGGTTAAACGGCCCATTTGGTAAACCCTAGTCGTTGTTTATATATAGGCACCTATTTATATATCTGTATTTGTATTTTTTACACATATCAATACAATCGTCTCATATTCTCTCTCAATTATTCTAAAATGCTATCAAGAAGCATTCCTTCTTGACCATTTTCTTATTAGAATTCCACAACTAAACTTTTCGCCGCATTGTCTACAACGTTTTGTTTAACCGTTCAACGACCCAACACAAGATTCTCTGCCACCACCAGACACATCTTGGAAAGACGAGTCCAATGCCGTAAAAAACAAGCCAAAACAACATCTCACATGCTGTCACGGGCCACCATAAAGCTCAAAACTGTCATTAACTTTTTTGACTCCTACAAGATTTACCAAGGCTCTAACATCATCACCCACCACACCATCTGAAATGTCTTGTTGAGATGAACAAAACGCCACCAAGCACACCACTGTTGGACTGCTCACGCACCGTCACACGCGACTAACAATCACTGCCAAGCCGCTGTTATGCGCCAGAGATTGCCACATCAACCCTAGACACGTGTACTGATACATGTCACGCTACGTTAGTGACCAGTTAACGCTTATGTGATACCACATCATCTACCACGTATGTGACACATCGTAACCACATCAACTGTCACGTACACCACCACTACAACAATCCTAAGCTAATTCACTATCCTATTAGTGCCCACGCCAAGGTCATACTCTTGCGACATTATCTCCATGTAAGCAGCACATGAGCATCTTCCTTACCTGGTATTACCACGTCAACATTCACGTTAACTGTTTGCCATGTCAAAAGTTGTCATGTTGCTGCTTTCTGCCAATTTATCTACCACGTAGGCTCTGTTTTGTCATTGTCACGTCAGCGTTAGTTAGTTGCCATGCCATTTCTGTTCCCTGCGACCTCCCCTAGTCAACTTAAACACACATGTTAATCAAATGGGTCGAGATCATTAGCCATTGTTCTTGTCTTGGGAAGCAGCTGCATCTTGGGCCGAAGGAAAAATGATGATTAAAGACTGGCTACACTTTAACCTATTGGAATAGCTGCACTTCAACCCAGTGAACTCACACGAATATGGGTTGCCAAGGATCCAGTCAGACTGGATAAGCATCCTAATGGAGTGCATGATAAACAAAAAAACTACCACATAATGGAAGCATAGTCACCTTCAAGGGCAGTATCGATAAAAAGGGCCCATTGTCAGATAATGTGGAAGTCGAGCAATCACATAGGGATGCATAACTACCTGTCACCATGATTAGCCAAGATACTAGGTATTAAAACATAGGCATTGAACCATTTAATATATACTTTTTCTTTATTTCTGAATAGTTTGACTTATTCTCAAACTGGAGATTTTTTGGTTAACACTACACTTATGTGCACCCTTAGCGTTTTTAACTCTACAGATTGAAAGGTTCTGGAGTGAGATTTTTGGGCAATATCAACAACCTAATGCCACCTAATTTTTTATACATTTCTTATCAATTACATGAAGTCCCTGATTTCATGGATTGTAACGTGGTTTTATGACGGTTCATTTCTTAATTTTGGCACTCTATTGGAAGTGTCGACAGAGTCAACATAATTTTTCATGTACAAAAAAAGAGTTTTTTCGGTTAAAAACAAATAATGAATTCCAAAAGAGAATTTCAAAAAGTAGTTTTGTGGAGTAAAAAAAAATATTATTCCCTTTATTGAATGCACTTTACCTATGAGTTTCACCAAATATGAATCCTTGACGCTAATGCTTTGAAACCCGGACCGAACATCAAACCAAAAAAGTTATTGGGTCACGGGTAGACGAGTCGCGGTTGAACCGTGATGTCATAATTACATCGTTAATATATATATATATATATATATATATATATATTAAAATTTTTGAAAAATACGAAAAAGATATATATACATACATTTCAAACAAAAATGAACACAAAAAATCCACCATATGATTTCTCATTCAACTTTTTATTGTTTATGCTTACCAAATCAAATAAATGAAGCATTATGTATATACACACACATATATATATATACACTCCTTCACAATTCACACAAACAAATCTCAAAACAAGCAAGTTAGTAAAGGATTGAACATCGTTGTCCTGCAAAGTCAATAAAAAAGAAATAATCAAACCTAAAATTAAAACAATCGATTTAAATAAAACAAATGAAAAAAAAACAATCAAATTCGAAAAATTACAGGAGAATCAAATTGAGTGAGAAAATATGTAATCTAAAGATTAAGAGGAAAACAAATACCATGAAGAATGAATTGGGACTTGGGACAAGACGCTTCTGCTTGTGCTTTTGGTAGTCGTAGAGGTTGTCTCTGTAGGAGGAGACGCCTTCATCAGAGGCAACCGCTGCGGGAGTCTCTGTTGGAGGCTAGATCTTCACCAGGAGAGAGAGAGAGAGAGAGAGTTATGGCTGGCGGCTGGGAACAAAGAAAATTAGGGTTATTGTTTGGGACCTTGGGGGAGGAATTACACAATTTTCAGAAATGAAAAAAAAAAACAGCTGGTTCGGCAAGAACCGTTCCGGTTCACCAGTTTTGACGGTAAAATGGATTTGAGCTATTAACCGGATCGAAAACAAGCCTGGGTGATGGTTTAACCGGTTGACTCAGGCGGTTTGGTCCGGTTTTTAAAACATTGCTTGACGCAAGAAAGAGCGGATCAAATTAAGCCTAAGGCCAAAATTCAATGCCCCGCAACTTATTGCAGAACATTTTCCAAATTGAAAACATCAAACAAAACAGTTGGTCAATCTAAAATTGACTTATCTAAAATTGTTTTTCATCAACGAACAAAGCCTGAATAACAAGGTGCTGAATTATTCAATTGTGTCTATAGTATTCAAATTCGGATCCTCATCTGAAGCAAGACGATAGTACTTTCAACACCTTTTCAGCCAGCTTCTAAACCAAGTTGCCGTCTCTTAAGGATTTCATTTTCCTTTCTTAACTGCATAATCTTCTGCTTCAGTGCCTCTACATGTCGGTTTGAGGTTAGATCTCGTTGGTGTTCGACCAGTTTTGTTCTGCTAATAAGCACTGTAGCATGCCGAGACAAGAAGGAATAACTAACAGAGCATATATATAGGTATATGCATAAGAAACCTGCAAAATGATCTACAAGTTTTCAAGTCATTGTGGAAGATTAATATGACATGAAACCCAAGGATTTTCAGCTAATGATTTGTGTTTGTGGACTCACATTCCTTTTCCACATCTTGAAGTTTCTTGTTCAACTCATTTTTCTCGTCCTGTTCAATAAGGAGACAATCCTTCAAGTCCTGTATCTCATTATGATCTGTAAGAAAAGAATCAGTACCCATTATTTAAATACCAGAACATACAAGAATCTGGGAATTCCAGTATATGGCATAATGTATCTTGGTTCCTCACATTTGGATTTCACATCGTATCGAACTTGTTCCAACCTGCCAGAGAGAACCTCTATATGCTCCTTCTGTGCAGCTAAATCTCGCTGGAGCTGATTTATGGTCGCTTCATTCATTGCTTTTTGTCTCAATAACTCTCTGGTTTTTAAGGCAAATTTCCAAGATCAACATAAGATAACTAGTATTATCTGTTTTCTGTTTCGCAGAAATAACTGAAAGCTTACCTGACTTGATTTTCTGTGTCTTCAGTCCTAGTACTATTTTCTTGTTTAAGTGATTCAATAACACTCCTGCACTCCTGATTGTATAATTCAACTATTACCATCCAAACGCAATTTTATATAATTTGACAATGTTATGTGGATCATTTAAAAAAAAAATATATAAAGGTAGAGCATTTATAACCTCGTGAGCTTACCAAATTAATAGTTTTTACTTTTCTATTTTCTTACTTTTCATTTGTAGTTCCTGTTTTTTCATTTTTTTTCCCTAATTTGCATGATTCCCCTGGTGCACAGAGGAATATGAAAAATAATTATATAGACATGAATCTGTCTTTATGTCATCAACAAAAGGTGGAAGTTTCGAGTGCATTTGGGTGAAGCATATGAACAATATATTTGATTTCAAAAGGAATTTGTGAAACTTTCTTTCGAAAAATTGTTAAATAAATTTTACAAATCTCTTCTTGAAATCAAATTCCTTCAAATACCTTATCCAAACAGATTTTTGCGGAAATTTACAAATCTCTCTTCAAAATCAAAATCCTTATTCAGATACCTCACCCAACTCATCTGTATTGAAAAGATACAATAAGACTGACATTTTCTTTGAAGGCAAGTTCATCCTTTGTTCTCTTCAGCTTCTCCTTCAATAGGTGGCAACTGGTACGTTGGTCAAGCTGTTCCATCTCATGGAAATGATTTAATTATGAAATATAGATAATCATATCCTTTAATTACTGACAAATAAAATTGGAGAGAGCTTCTAGTAATATTCTTAAATAATTTGTACCTCATCAGCCAATTTGCTGAAGGATTTTGTATATAGCTTAGAGAGACGCTCGTTTTCTGCGTACTGAAATATGTAAGTTCAGGAATATAGACTACAAGTTTAAATAAATTGTGAAACTAAGGAAGCCAGCACTAAAAGCTAGAAAGGTTGTGTATTAATAGCTCAGCTAAGAGATTTTACAATATCGTAGTTACTTGATAGACCAAAATATGACTTCACATCTCCTCATCAAGGCAACCTACATGGCTGATGTGCAGTGCCATCTTCTTATCATGAAGTCTTGAAAGCCAAGATATTGAAAAGCCTAGAAATTGGGTCACTTTCGGTGTATGACAAATGGATCAAGGTACTGGACAATGGAGATGAGTTTTTACCTTTAAATATTTCAGACCATTTCCCTATCATGGCGCGCACCTGAGTTGAGAAAAGAAGAGGAGAACAAAGGAGAAACCTTTCAAATTGTTTGACTTCTGGAAAGAATTTGCAGGTTTTGATGACCTGGTAAAAGAAGTTTGTAAGGAGGATGCAGAGGGACATCCTACGTCTAGAATTACGGAAAGGATAAAGAAAGTGAAGGGAGCTTTCAGAAGAATCAACTTCCAATGTAGTTAGTTCTAGGCGGGCAAACAAAGCTAGGGTAGATGTATGATAAGCAAAGACATCTAATGGCTATCCTACATATCTAGAAGTGACACAGGAAAAGTCAGAGGCAGAGAAACAGTAACTTTGTTGTCTCAGAACGAGGAAAGCTTCTACAGGCAGACTATGGAGTCCAATGGCACAAGACGGGGACAAAAGATCAAATTTCTTCTTGAAGAGAGTCCACTCAAGGAAAATCACAGCGAACATCCAAGACAAAATCAGGACCCAGATCTTTGCTCATGGGGATGTTAAAAGAGAGATTATTGAATAATGCATAGTATTGTAAACTTCTTAAAACAAACACTTTGGAACATGTGTATGATGAAATGTTTGCTAATGGATTGATTGGGACAGTGAAAAATGCATTGAATCATTTATATGATTATTATGCTTCAAATGAATTGCCAAATGTTGAGATTGTTTCCGGTAGTAATCAGACTACAAAGAAGTTACTTAATGTGGTATTGATGGTCTAGATAAACTAATTGCATCCCGTTTCAATTTTTTTTAGAGGGGAGGCAGTCACTGGGGTGTAAAAATGATGTAGAGAAATACTAAGTTGAAAATCCCGAAGGTGTAAATGATGATGTTTGATATCTTAAGTTGGTGGAAGAATAATAGTAGCAAGTTTCGAGTATTATCCCAATTAGTTAGAGCTACGTTGGCTGTACCAGTTTCTACAATTGCTTCAGAATCAACATTTAGTACTGGAGGAAGTGTGCTTGATTTATTCCGCAATTCTTTATCTCCATTGATAGTAGAAGCCCTTGTATGTTCTCAAAATCGGCTTCAAGCATTTGTGCCGATTTCACTTCGAAAGGTGATGGATGATGTTGAGGAGATTGAGGAAGATTTAGGTAAGCTAACTTATAATTGTTTTTCAATGTTTTTTTAATTAGATATTTCATGTAATATTGGATTGATCTCTTCTTTGACCTTTTTTGGGGATTTTGATTTAATATCAAGTTGTCCTTCTCAAGGCACAACTTCAACTCCGGTCATTTCTTCCAGTACTTGTTTTAATTATTTTATCTCATTTTTACACCATTTTAATTCTAACTTATTTGTTTCTTGAAGGTTCATCTACAAAATGAGTGGATGAAGATTGGGTTGAGAAAAGAAGGCTAAGAAGTTATTTGGGTTGAGAAAGTTAGCCTAGTTTTACTGTATATTTTGGTATATTTAATATTTCATTTGAGGATTTTTTTTATTGAAATTTCTTTCAGCGACTCAGTGTTATTTTCAATTGGGTTTCTTGTATGTTTTGACTTTTTAGGATTTTTTTTTCCTTTTTTTGTGAATGTTTATTAAAAATTGAATTAAAAAGTGAATTTTCTCTATTCTATTGCATAATTTTAATTGACAAATGAAAAATGTTGGATATAAGTATTCAAATCCGACCCGGGCCGATTCGAAACCCATATAACCTGAACTAGGATCGACGTGGACCAAACAACACCCGAATCGAATCCGGCTTGATCGGGACCGACCGAACTCAATCCAGATCTGAACACACCTGAAAAATACGATTTTTCATTTTTGTACGGTTGAAAACGGGTACACATAACTCTGACTTGAATGGTGTCGGGTCGGGTCTCGGTTTTGACCCATATAGGTCGACCTGAACTGATGAACAGCCCTAGCGGGAGATGTGAAGCAGAAGCAACACATACAGTTCCCAAATGAAGAGCTTGCAAAACGTCGCGACGTAACTTGGAAAGAAAAGTACGAGAAGGTTTGAGGAAGTGAACAGCCAGCCAAACAAAGGAAGCGTGCACTTGACTCTTCGAGAGAAGCAGTACAGTGTTAATCTAGAAGTTGGTAAGCTGTAACAGTTGTACCACCTTTGGCTACATTAGTGGATTGCTCATGCTACGAAGCAACACTGTGACTTTTACCTTTTTTGGGATTTTCCACGTAAAAATCTTTGTGTCACACTTAATTCTTCTGCATTACTTATCTTTTGTGTGTCTTTATTTAATCTTACGTTATAACTTGAATATCTTTAACAAGATTCAAATAAGATGTTTACTTAGGTAGGTTTAATTAGATGTAGAGGGTTTAACTTTTTATTGACTATTCACCTCCCCCTCCCCATTTTTTCTATAATCGTTGTTTTTTCAATTCAAATCAAAGCAGGTCCCTACTCTGACTACGTTTTTCCCTAGGGGATCGTCCCAGCAAAAACCTGTTAAGGCTAAATGGGCTGTTTTTATTTTAATCTCTAGTCCTTATTGTTTGTATTAGATCCGTACTTTCATATATATTAAATGGATCTAGGACAAAGAGAAGGCACGTCAATAGGACAACTGTCATTATTTGGCGAGACAATTTTTCCAAATTAGAAAGTCCGTACAAGGGCATTTCTACGGTCGATACAAATGCGTGTGGCTTGCTACTCGAGTCATATGGGCTCCTCCCACCAAAACGGTCGACTAAAAAAGTATGTCGAAGCCGTCGGAGCAGTAGACCCCGATTGATATAACATACGCCAACAATACTAGTAAATCTTTAAATGCTCTATTTTATGCTATTACTGCTGATGAATTTCACAGGGTGATGCAATGTGAGACTACAAAAGAAGATTGCTCTATACTTGAAGTTACCACGAGGATATTGTATTTGTTAAAGCGTCTAAACTGCAGGTACTTACCAAGGAGTTTGAAAATTGTGAATGATGGAGGATGAATCCTACAATCAATTCACATGTCATCTGAGCAAATAGTCAACTCCAGATTTTAGTTAAGAGATAACCTATGAGTGTACAAGTGGTAAGGAAGATCCTACACTCATTACATCCCAGATTATCTCCAAAGGTCATGGCCATTGAGGAAAATCAAGACATCAATGCTTTATCAGTTGAAGATCTCAAAGGGGAAACTCAAGGTGTTGCAAGCCAACATGCGCAGACATGTTGACATCAGTTTCAAAAGTCTTGCTTTCAAAAGCTCGAAGAATCTGAAAAAGACCGAAGAGGATGATGATTATTGTCCCGATGATGAGATGGTGCTATTTGCTAAGTTCACCAAATTAATGAAAGGTAACTTCAATAAACCATCAGGAAGCAAACCCACAAGAAAGATGTAGAGGTTAAAAAAACAAAGAGCCGAATGAGTCTGAAGAAGAACTGCAGGTTCAATGCTATCCATGTGAAGGGTTCAAACATCTTGCACATGATTGTGCCAAAGCAAAAAGGCGAAGAAAGGTATTTGTGGCTACGTGAGATAATTCTAACTTTGAATCTCAGACAAACGAAGACACATTCCAAGAGTGGAGATGGCAAGTTCACAACCTTCCTTGTTGAACCAACAGATCTGTCGGAGACTCCATGTGACTTGGAATGTGAAGATGATGTCGAGGACAATGATAAGTTCAGAGATGCCTACAATGAGCTTTATGACGTAAATCGTTAAATGACTGAATCAAAATTAATCCTCAAAACTTGATTGGGAGAAGAAGAGAGGAGAGAGCGAGAGAGAGAAGACCGTAGGAATAGCCTTCCAGATGCTAATTCCAAAATCCTAGGCCTAGAAGAGGAGAGCAAGGGCCTAAAATATGTGGTCCTTGAGAGTGAGGCTAGTAATGGCCAAGAAGCCCTTAAGAAAATGACCGTGAGTTATTCGAAGCGAGAAAATGTCGTAGAACCCATAGGTATGTACATTCGTACGGTCCTCAAGTAGCGGGTCACTTAGAAACCTTAATAGCACCACCTCTTGTTTTGTACGCAAAGTGGTAGCACATAATAATACAAGGTGCCCTAAGCTAGCTTGACAAACCACTAGGAAGTTTTACCCTAAATTCCCCAGTAGGACTAGATTTCTGCCATTATTGTGGGGTAAGTAACCTGTGAGAACAAGATATAAAAAGCTCCACTACCCCAGATTTATGCCTTCCCCTGGGTGGAGTACATGGGAGCAATTTAGAAAATGTGAGAAAATACCTTTTAGCGTCCGACCTAAGAAGCCCATAGATATATGCGTTTGTGAGAACCTAGGAAGTGTAGTAAGCCCCCTAGAGTTCATCCCTTAAGGTATGTTTGGTTGGAAAGATGAAAAAGGAAAAGGAAAAGGAAAAGGAAAAGGAAAATGGATTTTTTTATTTTTTATCCTTTGTAGAGGGAAAACAATTTTCCTTAGTATGTATGGTTGGAGGGATATAAAAGGAAAGAAAATAATATTTTGTGTGTATTAAAAAAAGAAAAAAATAATATGTACTATCTTAATTTACTATTTTATCCACCATCTTTTCATTTTGGGATATGTGTTATATAAAATAATGGGGTATAATGGTAATTTTGGAGTGTTTTCCCCACCATCTTTTCATTTTCACCCCAAATTTGAGGGGATAAAAAATGGGCGGGAATGATGCATTTCACCTCCATTTCTTTTTCTTTTTCCTTTTCACCTCCAACCAAACACAATAAATTTTCATTTTTCACTCCATTATCATTTTCATTTTCTACCCTACCAAACACACCCGGTAAAATTCGTCACTTCTCACAGTGAAGTACCAAACTAAGGGTCATAAAAACATCTCACGTGTGGTCTTTCTTTGTTTATCTTTACCACTTGAGATATGTATGTATGAATATCTTTTTCAGTACATATATTTTATTTTTAAAAACCCTAAAATTGATAATAAGATTTCCCTTTTGCATTTGAAAAATGAAAACCCAAAATCTTTTTTATATGGGTTATTTCTTGATATACGTGACCTAAGCATTTATATGATTTACAAAGTCTTAGTCATCACACAAGCAAAAGGTGTGGATTTAATTGGGGATTATCCATTTATTTATGATACGTGATTTATTTTTGATTGCATATCATCTATAGGCTCATGATGCCTTACTTAGTACTAATATTATGTTTCTCACTTTCACTTATATCATCACAGAAAAGAATACAGGTTTTTATGTGCTTGAATTGCAGATAAATTCATTTCTAAATCAAGACATTCTTGTAGTTAAGATTGATCGCTCAATTGGTGCATTAGATGTTGAGCATTCTGTCTATCATGCACAAGAAAAAGGTTGCCTGCTTAGGATAAAGTGTGAACCCCTAAAGAAAAAGACTACCTAACCTTGATGGAGTATGAGCTGTCTTGTTTCTAAAAGGAGGAGATAAAATGAAAATATTTTTGAAGGGGTGAATAAGATAAAACTTAAAAACTTTTTACGTTGAGTTGCTTAAATGAGGAAAAGTTAAAAAGAATATTCAAATCCTTATAAAAACACACAAATAAAAAATAAAATAAATAAATTAACAATGAGACTATGTGCGACAGATAAGTAACCCTACGACAATCAAGTTTGACTTCTTGATTCTGGCAACTCTATTTTCATCCGAAATGAATTTTGTTTTTTCATGCGTATTTAAATTTGTATGGACATCTGGTTGACTGTCATACACATGCGCACATGATATCTACGTTTATGCATTATCTTTATATACAAGTATTGCATGACAAGTTTTATTAAGGTCGTCTCCTCATGTGTTATTCCCTTATCCTTGATCCATCGTTTTACATGAAGTCATGATTTTAATTTAATAAATCATATATAATGTATGCTTTATGTATTGATGGACGATCCATATGTTTTTATTATTTAAAATTAAAAATATATTTTAACGGGTCAAGGAGTTTTAAGGGATGATTGAGAGAAGAATTTTTTTCGAGTATATTGAATTTAACGCATATGCTTCGAAAATACCTCATAATATATTTTGCATTAGAAAATCCAAAATTAGGCAAAGCAGTGCATCAAGAAAGAAGAAAGAAGCATCCGAACGGTAGACAAATAGGCCATGGAGCGTTTGAACGGTCAATGATGGTGTCCAAACAATGAAGTTGTTGTGCCCGAATGACCAAACACTGCATCTGGGCGCCGACTCATTCGTACGTCGTATTTTTAGGAAGATTTCAACATTGGAAACCCTACTTCAACTTTGTCTAGGTTTTAAGAAACCTAGGTGTGCAAGAACAAGCCTCTGCAGCCTATGTATATCAAAGTATGTATTATATGCTTATTCTACCTTAAGAATCCAGCATATATTCTCGGAATATCTTTCTTATTCATTTAATTGATATCCCCTCTGATGAGAACCAACGTGCACCAACAAAGGATCCGCTGCATGTTCCAATTGGGCCTATTATGAGGGCAAGATCCAAGAAGATCAAAGACGCACTTAATGGGCTAATTCAAGATATATGGGCTGAATCTAAAGTCGTAATGCCCAAGTTAGGCCCAAATGGCAATCAAGGCCTAATCCATCTCATAAAGGCAAGCAAATGGGCTTAGTCATAAACTTAAATGGGCCAAAACATGAGACCCACGAAATTCTACTTATTTATTTTAGTTTATATCATTTTGTAAGACATCAATGCCAATTAGTATTTTTATTTTCTAGTATTGATCTTGTAATAAGTTTGAAAGGCATCTAGGACTTTTGTTCTTGTAGCCTCCCCCTAGGTGTGAAAGGCCACCCACTATCTATAGTAGGGTGTGCTAAAGTTGAAGACTTCTTGTGTGAAAAGGACACCCCTAGGTGTGAAAGACCGCCCCCTATCTAAGGTAGGGTGTGCTTGACCACCCACTAGCCTAGGCTCTCCTTTGTGTTGGTTGCCTATTTAAGAGAGTTGTATTCTATGGGAAAAACACATTACTTGAATAATATATCAGATTGAGAGAGTTTTCTCTTGAGTTCTTCATAGAACTTTTCTTTGAACTTATCAAGAATTTCTTGTGGCGTTCAAACTCTATAACTTCGTTTCGTGATTCCATTATAATCTTTGGGTCGAGATTTGTTATTTTATACCTTTGGTTCGCGTTTCATTCATAAACGTTGGGTCAAGGTTTCTATCAAACATTCTGTATTTTTGTGTTCTTCCTTTCTTTCTTTTCATTATAAATCCAGATTTTAGATCGATCCTAGCAAAGACACCATAAATTGGTTTC